>CM069071.1:32883332-34133332 GCA_035220775.1 Malus fusca
CGGCCTCTTAGAGAGAAAAGAGAGCTTTGTATTCTCATCTTTTCTCCCAAAGAAAACCTAAATGAATTTTGGCTATAAAGTCATATTTATACCTTAATTCATTGGAGTGGCAAACTTGTAAATAAGTCCAAAACCCACTCTATCTCTAAATGGCCGGCCTTAGAGTATTATTGGGCTAATTGGGCCTTTGTGAATCATTATTCATTAAGTTGTCATACAACTTAAGTCAATGGGCTTGACGTTCGAAGCCCATTGGGCCTTAAGGTCCAAAACTATCCCGAGGTCTTTAACGAACTTATTCGTTTGATTAATTAACATATTAATTAATCCTTGCCATAAATAATTAAACCATTTAATTATTCTTACTCATCTCCATTGTTTCTTCAATCTCCACCTTACACGATGTACGATCCATTAGGTTCCTTTTAGCGAGGCAGTGGGCGATTAAAACAATTTCAAATCGATTGTGAATTGAAACTTACTTTCAATTCTCCCTTTAGTGATTATACACGTTTAGGGCTTCCACAAACCATGAGTGACACCTAGCAGCATATCATGGTTACCCAAGCTAATCAGAAGAGGTGGAGAACCTATTCAGTTTAGGATTACAATGCAATACGGTCTTTCTCTAATACAATACTCCTGACCACATTGTTTGGTTTGATAGTTTATTCATGTCTACTATCCAATGTGATTCATTTACTTATATGATTACCTTGAATGTGATTTGGAATGACTTCCTAAATCTCATTCATACTCTGGCCAGAGATTCTTAATCATATCATAGAGTATTCTCCCTCAAACGGTTTGAAGGTTAGAGATCCCTTGTTGCGCATTTAATCGCCTCCATGGCTAAGTGGCTTAACCCCGACGATGCCGTGGACACCCGCGGATGGGGTGACTTTGACATAATCAAAGATCAAGTACCTAACCACAAGACAACTATGATGCCTCAGGTCAAAGGACTACTTTGCATTATCCCAACCATGAGTTCTCATGTGACATGAATATGAGAACTCTTCGTTGATCGTGTTCAGTGAACTCATTCTCTATTGAGCACCTACGTACTTGTCTTGATGTCACACACACCAATGACTCGAGACTAGTCACTCTCCCTGAGAGAAGACACAGCACGTACTGATCTTAACGGACTGTCAATGCCCAATTGGCAATCCTATGATCAGGAACGTTTAGGATGTGTCTACGAAAGAATGGTCTCATGAATCTAACTTCTTTAGATTGCATTCTCCCAATCACATATTCCTTGGACTTTATCGTTTAAGCATATAACATTTATATGAGACGACTCAAACAATAACCTTTTTCTCTTTATATTTAAACTACATTAGTTTAACTTGTGAAATGTCAGTAAAGTATAATCATATGATTGGTTTTAGGGCACATTTCCAACAAAATAAAGAGGTCACGGGCCTCATGGGCTATTGGAATGTTGGGCATGCATGCCTCTTGCCTGCTGGTTAGAGAGAAAAAATGAGGGAAAAACCAACATGGGTTAAGCTCCCCTGCTGAGTACCGTGAATGGCGTTGGTTGCTTAGTCATCTTCGTCGGGAGAAAGGTGGGCTGCTTCTGAGAGATGAGATAAAGATGATCAAGATGAATGCATTGGCTCGTCTAATTGTTGTCATGGAGCCTACTATGAATGAAGGTGGAAATAAGAGATATTCCTCACCTGCTCAAGAGATGCCGGTTGAGAAAAAACTGAAGACTTCATTCGCTACTCGTGAGGGTTTGCCTGTTGCCGTATGATTGACTTGACTTCTTCCAATGGGAAGAAAAATGAGGCTGCTAAATTTGAGCCTGTGACGCATGCCATGTCAGTATGATTACTAATAGGATTGCTCAGTGTATAGGTTTTGTCATGCCCCTAGTGTCAAAGTCTGTACCAAGATGTCTGTTGGGAGCTAAGTCCAGTTTACCCTTAGAGAGGCTTGCTACTATGAAAAGGGATAAGGTGGACTTTGCTGCTAAAGTAGCGCCAAGGCTCACTCCTCTTGCTGCTAGGACTTATTCGCTTGCTGAGAAAGAGGAGATTGCTCGTATTGGCAGTTGTGAGAAAGCCTGTTTCTGGAGAGTCTGCTGAGATCTATGCACTTTTGAAGCGAGATCTGCTTGAAGATATGGATGCATGTGCCAAATTTGTTGATGGCGTCAGAGAGGTTGTTTGCCCAAGTTCCTTTGCAAAGCATACGATCGAATATAGTAGGACTGCTCCCCGCCTGCTATGATGCAGAAATCGGCGATTATGAACCAAGGGGATACCAAGGCTGCCAAAGGGGTGGCAACGACTATAGCAGCTGAGGCTTACTCTTCCACCAAGAGGATAAAAAATTGGAGTCTGAGCTCGTCGCTTTGAAGGGGTCTAATATCTTTGCCCCCACTTCTCTGTAGCTTGAGATCGCTCGCCAAAAGATCGTTGACTTAAAGACTAGGGTTGACGTGATCCAAGTTAAGTATCAAAGTGCAGAAAATGAGATTGGATGTTACATACCTCATATTTAAGATCTTGTGTTTGTCATTTTTTAGCTTCGTTCCGCTGCTTATGCAAAGGATGAAGAGTTACTTATTACTTATAATCAAGTGATCCACTTCAAGAGGATAAGATCATCGATAGGCTTGAACCCCAAGTGTTGAAACTCCAAGGTGCACTGAAGATCAAGGAAAGTCTGAAGAAGGAAGTGGATAAGCTGTAGCGTGTCCATGTTGGTCTACTCGAGGAGAACGAGCAGCTGAATGGTACGAAGACTGGGCTCGAGGCTTCAAGACCTTCTCTATTTCTTTGAAAGACTTGCTTGCCTTTACTTATAAAGCTTACATTGGTGAAGTAGTTAGAGAAGTTGGTGCCCAGGCTGGGGCAACTGAGGATCAAACGCCAGATGATGCCACTGCTAAGAGCGTCACAACTGCTGAAGATGTGGCGACCGAGTAGTCGTTGGATGTTCAAGCTGTTGAAGTGTAGTCTTCAGGTAGCCTTTAGGTTTTTCTTTGTTTTCCTTGTTACTTTTTTCTTTGCTTGAACTCCTTCGGCCTTTGCTATTTGTTTATCAATTTTCCTAGAAAATTTAATAAACTTACTTCCTTCATTTTTCTTCATCTTCGCTTTTTTTGCTTACACCCAACCTTTGACCTTTAAACTAGCGGCAGGCGTGCTGCTTTCTATAAGCAGATAGGCCCGCGTAGCCTATGCAGCAGTAAGTGTTGGAGTAGAACTTTTGCAAAGTTGTTAGCAATAGGTTCGGCAACCAGACGCCTTACTTACAGAAGCTGACGAGTCCACGTGACTACTTGGCTGTTACCCTTGGCTTTCCTCAATCCTTTAAGCTGTGTGGCCTGCATCACAACATATTAAAGATTTTTGGGTCATGAAATTTGCTAACCTTTCGTATCAAAAGTACGCGGTTGTATGAAATTTCGTAAGCAAAGGTCTGAGAGAACTTGTTGCTTTTTATGTTACCAATTCTGTGGGTTACGTAGCAAGTATCACAACACTTTAGGAATTAGTGTAGATCTAAATGATCATTCCGCGCTTGGCAGAGGTGAAGCTTATCAACTATGTAGCATGTCGGCAGTGGATAAAACTTCGTATATGCACGCTAGCTTGTTTAACTTTTCACAAGAATGTGCGGTTATATAAGTCTAGCGTGGCTTTACTGCTCGAAGGAAAAGCCGTAGGCAATCTTCCGAAAATCGTAGGTTACCTTAGTGCACTCGATAGTAGCTTTAGGGTTCATAGAGCGTACTGTGTAATGTGCCTTCTCCGTCTTTGAGGCCCGGTTCCCCACAGATTAGGCCAAGATATCCAAAATCCTTCAGTTAGCTAAGCCTTGAAAAATACCATTGTGGCTACTTCTAGGAATCCAAGCGTAAGCCATCGTGCACCTAGTTATACCAGGGCAGCCCGACTCATCTACGTTTGGATATTAAGAGTGTAAAGTTTATCCTCCCGCGTTGGAGAGCAAACCCATGTGGGTGTCGGAGAATTGGTTTACCCTCTCGCACTAGAAAGCAATTAGTTTATCCTCTTGCACTGGAGAGCAGACCCAAATGGGTGTCGGGGAATTGGTTTACCCTCTCGCACTGGAGAGCATGGTTGGTCCCTCAGGGGGCACAATTCCTGCGATGAGTCCCTAAAAAGGTGCGATCTTTTTTTGAAGTGCAGGAGTGATCAGTTGTTGTAAGCATGCAGCCGATCCAAGTTATAGATTACTTATGAATTCCTCATTGAAAAACAAGTGAAACAAACGAGAACTTAGCTATAAGGTAGAAACTGCATAACAATTGGATAGTCATCGGCTTGCGAGGTGGTGCCTGTCAAGCTGCCTGAGTCTTCGGGCCTTGATGTAGCGGAAGGTCACACATGGTACTTCCTCAGATTGTAGGTGTTTTGCTACTTTTCGATCTCTTTGTCGTTCATGGTGGCGAAGGTGTAACTATCATTGCTGCCTACTATGTTGATCTTGCACGGACCTTCCTAGATGGGATATATCTTTTTGGAGCCTTCTTTGCGGGCAGTGATGAAGGCTTTTCTTAGGACCAGATTTCCTGGCTGGAACTGCCAGATCTTGGCCGTTTTGTTGTAGCTGGAGAAGAGTAGCTACTAGTAACCTGCAATGTGGGTGATGGTCTGCTCGCGTTTCTCCTCTGCCAAATCTATGCTTGTGGCCATCTCCTTACTATTTTGCTCGATGCTTGCCAGTAGAGTGCTGATATTTGGCACAATGACATTGGGAGAAATGATTTCTTCTGAACTAAATGCAAAAGAGAAGGAGTTTCATCGGTGGCTCGTCGTTTGGTGGTGCGATACGTCTATAAACATCCGGGGAGTTCATCTGGCCATTTTCCCTTTTTGTTGGAGAGGGACTTCTTGAGGCAGTTGAGGATCATCTTGTTGGATGCTTCGGCTTGCCCATTGCCTTGAGGATATCTCGGCGTGGATATGTGCTGCTTGATGCCATACTTTTAGAAGAACTTTGCCAAATCTTTGCCTACGAATTGCACGTCGTTGTTTGTGACGATGGATTAAGGGATGCCAAATCAGCAAATGATGTTCCCTTATATGAAACGCTCCATGTCTGTCTGAGTCGTGGTTGTCATGGGCTCTGCTTCTACCCATTTGGTGACGTAATCGGTTGCCACAATCATTGATGTGAAATATATAAGCACACAAATTAAACCCTCTTTTTATCAATTGTAGTAAAGAATGTAAGTAGGGATCGTTCTATGCCGGGGATTAGGAGGGATTGCTAAATCACTTGAAAACTGACTCAAAAACGTAAAAACAAAGTTTAAAACACTAAACTATACTCAAAGAATGCAAAACTAAACTCTAAAACACTAAAAAAAACCAAAAGACTCAAACAGCACATAAACACTCAAAACTGCCTTAAAAACACAATCTGGGCAGTTTTGAACACCAAACACAAATTTGAACGAAAATAGGTTATAACTTGACTCAAGACACTTGAAAACACAAACTAAATTGATTTCTAACTAATCTAACACTTCAAAATAAAGGGGGATTTGGTTTTGACGAAATTGAAAACAAAACAAAAACTTTGTAAACTAAAACAGATTTTAAAACGAATTTGATTAAAGTGAATGGATGGGACACTAGCTAAGGGGTTCTTCTCCACACATGTCACACTTGCATACGAAACGATTTCCAATTGCTTTTCAATAAATTATGAATTCTCAACGCCCCAGATTAACCGTGAATTGCACTAATTAACCCTCAGATTTTCCTAAAGTTAGTGAATTGGATGATTGCATACGACAACCCAAAGCATTCCCCACAAGTTCCCTACATGAATTGCATAATAGAGATACAAGCAAGAATCATTAAGTTCTATGAAAACCATAAGAATTGACGAGGCACTTGTTACTATGAATTGCATGAAACTTATGCCAAGAATTTACTTAACACGATTGTGATCAACAACCTTTACTACTTGTGAATATAAGTTCATAACGATTAGGTGAAATTCCCTTATATCCTAGCATCAAACTTATGCATGAAAATTAATCGTGCACTCTCAACCAACACACACAAATCAGTCTTAATTCATGTAGATAAGTAAATTGAATTCACAACTTATAAAACGCAATTAGAAGTAATTATATGCTTGGTTTTAGTCTTGATGATTAGCTACCATCTTGACTTTTACTTGGTAAATTTGATGCAAGTTGTGCAGATCCCATGTTTTCAACTTGAGTGATAGCTTCTTGCAAATAGATACCATGAATTGCCTAGTAGTAGATGCCATACTCTAGGATTTGTGTAGTCTTTATATAAATTTCCACTGATCGTAATGAGTTGCATTATGTTAAACTATTCCAAATGCCATGGATGGTTGCATATTGGGATATACGTAATAGTCTAGATGCCATAGATATTACATGTGCTAGGAAAATTTGACTATCAATGAGATTGAGTACTCGTTAATAATTCACTGCAGAAAATAAGTTGAATTGGTTATGGTGAGTCGGATGCTCTAGCGTTTTGCTCGACTGAATTACAAATTGTGTTCTTGGCTGCCACTTTTTCCATTGTGATCAAACTTTCTTGTTTTTATTTGTTTTTACTATTAGTTTCAATTCTCAAAACCATCTTTCATCAATCTTTGCTAGTTTCACTTCGTTGCAATTGGATTTAAGTTAGTTGATAAGAATTAAATCATTTTCTAAGGGACGATATTAAGTGCTTGCTTTCTATACTATCAAACGATTCGTACGCTTGCGAGCATAAAATTTGGAACTAAGTTAGACTAATTTCGGTTAGTTTAAATTTAGCAACAAGTTTTTGGCGCTGCAGCCCGGGATTGAAATTTAATTCTATCTCTTTCTTATTTCAATTGCTACGTGTTTTTGTTTTATTTTAATTTTTGTTTTCTTTCGTTTTCAGGTGTTTTTGTGAAGTTCATGCACGGTCGTCGTTCTCGAAGTCTTGAGCTTGTGCCATACAATCCCGAAATTGACAGAACGTTTCGACAACTACTAAGGAAGCAAAAGAAGCAAGAACCAACGGAAATGATGGCACTTCAAGACCCAAATGAAAATCGTGCTCTTATGGATTATTCGGCTCCTACTGTTGGAGCCACATCGTCTTGTATTGTGCGCCCAGAAATTATGGCTAATCAGTTTGAGTTAAAGCCATCTTTCATCCAGATGGTGCCATCATTTTATGGTCTTACTACTGAAGATCCTAATTTACATATTAGCGACTTTGTCGAGATATGTGAAACTTTGAAGATCCATGGGGCTACTAACGATGCTATCAGATTGCGGCTATTTCCGTTTTCACTCAAGGACAAGGGAAAGTCTTGGTTTAACTCTCTGCCGGCTAATTCTATAACAACTTGGGATGAGTTGGCAAATCAATTCCTTCAAAGATTCTTTCTTCCTTCGAAGACTTCTAAGTTGTGGAATGAAATCATGACTTTTGCCCAATTTGATTCTGAAGCTTTTTACGATAGTTGGGAAAGGTTCAGAGATTTATTGATGAAGTGTCCTCATCATGGCTTACCGGAATGGTTGCAGCTGCAATCATTTTATCAAGGATTGACTCTCGAAAACAAGAGAATGATTGATGCTGCTAGTGGATGAGCTCTAATGACAAAGACAGTTGTCGAGGCATCAGCATTTTTCAAGACATTAGCTACTCATTCTCAACAGTGGGGAATGGAAAGAGGACCACCCAAACGTGCTGGAGTGCACGAGATTGACGCCATGTCTACCATGGCTGCACAGATTTCTAACCTAAACAAAAAGTTTGATAATTTGATGAATGTTAAATCTGTGAAGTCTTTTGATGTGGTTTGTGAAATATGTGCAGGTATACATGCAAGTACCGACTGCCCGAACATTGGTTCATTTCCGGAGTATATGCAAGAGCAAGCAAATCAAGTGAATGATTTTTCTCGTCAACGGAATAACCCATATTCGAACACTTACAATCCAGGTTGGCGTTTTCATCCAAATCTTCAATGGAATAACAATTCGAATGTTATGAATCCTCCAGTTAGGCCGCCTCCTACGACTTTCCATCCACAAGAAAAAAAGACACAAGTGGAAGACTTGATAGCTCAACTTGCTACAAACACAAATAACTTCATTCAAGCAACTCAGACAACACTCCAAAATCAGCAAGCTTCAATTGGGAAGCTGGAAGTTCAAGTTCGTCAGATTGCTAGTGCGTTGAATGAAAGAGAGATCGGGAAATTTCCAAGTCAGCCGGAAGTGAATCCGAATAACCAAGAGCACATTAAAGCTATTAGATTAAGGAGTGGCAAGACCATAGAAACGGAGGGTGCAAAGAAAGAAAAGAAGTCTGAAGAACCTGAGAATGATTCACTCACATTGCCAGATGAGGAGTTAGCACAAGAAAAGATTTATTCGCCACCCGTTCCATTTCCTCAGCGTTTGCAAAGGGCTAAGAAAGACAAGAACTTTTCTGAAATTTTAGATTTATTTAAAAAGGTACATATTAACATTCCTTTGCTTGATGCAGTGAAACAAATTCTGAGTTATGCAAAATTCTTGAAGGACGTCTGCACTAACAAGAAGAGGTTCGTGGAACACGAAAAAGTGATGTTGTCAGAAGAGTGCAGTGCCGTTTTGCAGGAAAAGTTGCCCCCGAAGTTAAAAGATCCAGGGAGTTTTACTATTCCTTGTACAATTGGCAAATTTTCCTTTGAAAAAGCTTTGTTTGATTTAGGAGCCAATGTTAATTTGATGCAATTTACTATTTTTAAACAGCTTGGTCTTGGAGAAATGAAATCAACTTCGGTATCTTTACAACTCGCTGATCATTCGGTTACATATCCAAGAGGAATCATTGAAGATGTTCTAGTTTGAGTTGATCAATTCATTCTACCGGCTGATTTCTTGGTACTTGACATGGAGGAGGATCGAGAAATTCAATCATTTTGGGCCGTCCATTCATGGCTACTGCTAGAACTCTTATCGATGTCCAAAAAGGTCTCCTCACTTTGAGAGTTCAAGGCAAGGAAGTGGTGTTCAAGGTCTTTGAGGCTATGAAATATCCAAGTGATTCTGAAAGATGCTTTCGAGTTGAGGCGTTGGAAGAGCTAGTGAATCTGAAATATATAAAGCAACATCCAGATGATCCTTTGGAAGCATGCTTGGTTCATTCTGAATTGAGTGGTGGAAATAAATGAAGATGTAGTTGCTATTTCAGCAATGTTAGATTCTGCTCCTGTACACAATCAGCATCGAAGACATTATTTTGAGGCTTTGGGACCAGCTCCAAAGAAAATTCAGCCATCTATTGAAGTTGCACCCAAGTTAGAGTTGAAGCAATTGCCGGAAAATCTGAAGTATGCTTATTTAGAGGCTGCCGAGACCTTACCCGTCATAATTGCTGCAAGTTTAAGTCCACTTGAAGAGGAAAAATTACTTAGGGTACTGAGAGAGTATAAAATGGCGTTGGGATGGACTATAGCTGATATAAAGGGAATCAGTCCAACGGTTTGCATGCATATAATCTTTCTTGAATAAAACAACAAGCCTACCATTGAAGCTCAAATGAGACTCAACCCGCTTATGAAGGAAGTTGTTCGTGAAGAAGTTCTCAAGCTTTTAGACGTTGGGGTCATCTACCCAATATCCGATAGTAGATGGGTAAGTCCACTTCACGTTGTTCCGAAGAAAGAAGGCACACCTGTGGTCAAAAGTGATACTAATGAGCTGCTGCCCACAAGGCAGAAAACGAAGTGGAGAGTCTGCACAGATTACCGAAAGATAAATGATTCCACACGGAAAGATCATTTTCCACTTCCATTCATTGATCAGATGCTGGAACGACTTGCTGGCCATGCGTTTTATTGCTTTCTTGATGGATACTCGGGATATAATCAGATTGCTATTGCTCCTGAAGACCAAGAAAAAACCACATTTACTTGCCCCTTTGGTACTTTTGCGTATAGGATGAAGGAAAAATTTGTCCTAGCTAAGAACAAGTATGAACATTTGAATACACATGCAAGCTATTAACACTTTAAAGTAGGCATGCATCCAAAAACAATTCATAAAACCCATGACTTTCAAAGCCTAGTATATGGTGAACCAATAAACTCTTTAACAACATTAAAGAGAAGTAAAGATTTAGAGTTTCTTTACCCTTGAAGCTCATCCTTGTTTACACAAGGGATTCACCCAAGTGGAGGGCCTTCAAGTCACCTCCAAGCTCCTTGGATCCTCCTTGTGTTATCCTCCCTTTAGTGCTCCTTTGAAGATTTGAGGAAATGAGGATTTGTTCTCCAAAACACCAAAAGTTTGATGTCTCTAAGTCTCTTCACCAAGGATGTATCTTGTGAAGATGATATGGATGACTTAGGGAAGAAGAGATTGCTAGATGTCCCTCCCCTTAGTGGCCGGCCTCTTGAAGAAAAAGGAGAGAAAATATTTCACCCAATTTCAACAAGAAAAACCCCTTTTTGAAAACAAAGCTATAAAGTTTAATTTATACTTCATTACAAGTGAGTGGCAAACTTGTAATTAATCCAAGCTTGCCCATTCACCCTAATGGCCGGCCATATTAATGTTATTGGGCTATTTGCCCATTTTGTTTTAGTTGTCATACAACTTAAACACAATGGGCCTTTTGGACCAAAACGCTTTTGGGCCCCGAAACCCAAAACCAACATATAAGCCCAATACGAACCTTTCGTAAAATTAATTAACTAATTAATTAATCTTGACCATTCTTCAATTAAACCATTTAATTGCTTATCCATTTCATTTAATTTCTTCACATACATCATTACTTGGTGTACGATCCATTAGGTTCCAATTAGCGAGGCAGTGGGCGATTAGTGTTTGCTAATCATTAGGGCTTCCACAAACCATGAGTGACACCTAGCAGTATGTCATGGTTACCCAAGCTAAGTAGAATTGGTTGGAGAACCTATCCAGTTACAACTACAATGCAATATGGTCATTCTCTAATACAATACTCTTAATCACATTGTTTAAGTGATAGTTGGTTTCATGTCTACTATCCAATGTGATACTTTCCTATATGATTCCCTTGAATATGATTTGGAACAAACTTCCTAAGTCATATTCATTTGCTTTGGCCAAAGACTTTAGAATCATATCTTAGAGTATTCTCCTTCCACCATGGAAGGTTAGAGATCCCTTGTTGTGCATTCATATGCCTACATGACTAGATCGCTTGACCCCAACAATGCCGTGGACAATCCGAAGGAATGCCGTTGACATGATCAAAGATCAAGGACCTAACCATTAGACATCTATGATGCCTCAGGTCAAAGGACTACTTTGCATATTGCAACTTTAGAGTTCATACATGACATGTATGTTCGAACTCTCTTTTGATCGTAGTTCAGTGTACTCGATTACTCTTTCAAGCACCTATGTGTTTGTCTTAGTGTCCAACACCAAATGACTTGAGACTAAGCATACTCACGCTTGAGTCAACATAACACATACTAACCTTAGCGGATTGTCAATGCCCAATTGGCAATCCTATGGCTAGGAACGTTTTAGGAATGAACATAAGAGAAAGGTCTCGTTAATCTAACTCATTTAGATCACTTATCTCTTAGACCAAATACATCCCTTGGATTCCCTTATTGCTTAAACACATGATACAATAAATAGTGATTAACAATAAGCTTTGCCCTCCATTAAACATATAAAAGTTTAATACATTAAGTATTCCAAAAAGATATTACATCAAATGAGTGGCTTTGTGGGCATACTTCCAACATAGGAGGATGCCGTTCGGATTATGTAATGCACCGGCTACTTTTCAAAGGTGTATGATGAGTATATTTTCTGATATGGTGGAGCGTTTTATAGAAGTATTCATGGATGACTTCTCTGTTCTTGGGTCTTCGTTTGATAATTGTCTTCACAACTTGGCGCTAGTACTGAAAAGATGCCAAGAGACTAATTTGGTGTTGAATTGGGAAAAATGCCACTTCATGGTGCAAGAAGGCATAGTCTTGGGGCATAAAATTTCAGCGAGGGGTATCGAGGTTGATAGAGCGAAGGTTGATTTGATTGTAAAGCTTCTACCACCAACTTCAGTGAAGGGAGTTCGAAGTTTCCTTGGTCATGCGGGGTTCTATCGACTGTTTATCAAGGATTTCTCGAAAATAGCCAAGCCTCTTAGTGATCTTCTTCAGAAAGATGTTGTGTTTGAGTTCGATTCTGAATGCTTATCAGCTTTTAACACCTTGAAGAATCTGCTCACTTCAGCCCCTATTATGACAACACCCGATTGGAGTCTCCCATTTGAACTGATGTGCGATGCAAGCGATTATGCCATATGCTGTTTTGGGGCAGCGAAAGGACAAACTTCCGCATGTTATTTACTACGCAAGCCGCACTTTAAACGATGCACAGCTTAATTATTCCACCACAGAGAAGGAGATGCTTGCTGTAGTATTTGCACTTGATAAATTTCGGTCCTATCTTATTTGTTCGAAGGTTATTGTATACACAGATCATGCAGCCTTGAGGTACTTACTGTCTAAAAAAGATGCAAAACCGAGGTTGATTAGATGGGTTCTTCTTCTTCAAGAGTTTGATCTCGAGATTAAAGACAAAAAGGGGTCCGAAAATGTGGTGGCAGACCACTTGTCAAGGATTATTCAAGATGGTGAAGGGGAATCTACTGTACCGCTTAATGAAACTTTTCCAGATGAACACTTGTTTGCTGCCCAACATGGAGAAGTCCCATGGTTTGCCGATTTTGTAAATTACTTGGCTAGTGGTGTGATTCCGAAAGATATGAGTTTTCAACAAAAGAAGAAATTTCTCTCCATGGTCAAACACTATTTCTGGGATGATCCGTACTTGTATAAACATTGTCCAGATCAAGTGATTCGCCGATGTGTACCCGAAGATGAGCAAATCAGCATTCTCAATCATTGCCACTCTCTTACGTGTGGGAGACATTTCGGTGCCTCAAAAACAGCAGCAAAGGTTCTCCAATCTGGGTTCTTTTGGCCCTCTTTATTCAAGGATTCAAATGTTTTTGTTGCCTCTTGTGATCGCTGTCAAAGGACCGGAAATATTTCTCGTAGAAATCAGATGCCTCTTAATAATATTCTGGAAGTTGAACTCTTCGATGTGTGGGGAATTGATTTTATGGGGCCATTTCCCAATTCTTTCTTGAACAAGTATATATTGGTAGCAGTTGATTATGTGTCAAAATGGGTGGAAGCTGTAGCCGTCCCTACTAATGATGCTCGAGTTGTTCTCCGATTTTTGAAGGCAAATATATTCACCCGTTTTGGGACCCCTCGTGCAATTATTAGTGACGGAGGAACTCACTTTTGTAATAAGCAATTTGAAGCTCTCTTGGCAAAGTATGGAATCACACATAAGGTTGCTACACTTTATCACCCTCAGACAAGTGGACAAGTGGAAATTTCAAATCGGGAAATCAAGAAGATTCTGGAGAAGACTGTGAATGCTTCGAGAAAAGATTGGTCGAAGAAGTTAGACGATGCTTTATGGGCATATCGCACTGCTTTCAAAACTCCAATTGGCATGTCTCCATATCGGCTCGTTTTTGGTAAAGCATGTCACTTGCCGGTTGAGCTGGAACATAAGGCTTTCTGAGCAATCAAGACATTGAATTTTGACATGGAAGCAGCTGGGGAGAAAAGATTGTTACAACTCAGTGAGATGGAGGAATTCCGGAACGATACATATGAAAATGCCAAGATCTATAAAGAAAGAACTAAGAAGTGGCATGATCAGAATATTCTGCGAAAATAATTTCATGTCGGACAGAAGGTGTTGCTGTACAATTCCAGATTAAAGTTGTTTCCTGGAAAGCTTCGTTCTCGGTGGTATGGTCCTTTTGTGGTAGTTCAAATTTATCCATATGGCACGGTGGAAATTCAGAATTTGGAGTCGGGAAGCATATTCAAGGTTAATGGTCAAAGATTGAAGCCGTATGTGGAAACAAATTTTGATACCATGAAGATGGTGACCTCACTTCGAGATCCAGCATAAACCTCATATAGTCCGGCTGAAGACTATAAATTTAGCGCTCCATGGGAGGCAAGCCATGCTTTTATTATCCTTTTTATTTGTTTTATTTAATTCAGTTTTGATGTTTGTTTTCTGCTTTCTCTGTTCTGCTACTTGCTGATTGATTTCTGTTGGTGTAGGGATGTCTAGCTGCCACATAACAATGATGGCAGCCCACGAATGTTTAAGTGTGGGGGTGGCTACTGCATTGAACACCATAGCTGCCATGTGAAGCATAAACCAGGGGAGTTTCTCTGTCCAAATGCTATTACTCATTCATCCTCTTCTTTTTAAGTACTTTATTTCTAGACATTGAGGACAATGTCTCATCTAAGTTTGGGGGTAGGAGTGAGATTTTTAAGCCCTGGTTGAAGAAAATTTGTTTAGTCCGACTATTTCATTTGAAATAAGCATGTTGCTTTTAATTGGCTGGATCCTCATTTTTAATTATTTACTTTTAGTTAGTATTTTGGTTTAAAAAAATAAAAATAAAAAATCAGAAACTTCGAAAAATCTAAATTTTTTTTGTTTTTATTTCTTGTTTTCAGTTAGATTTTTGTTAGTTTTCCGACCCCATGATGAAATTGAATTGAATTCGAACTATGTTTTGAGAAAGTCGTAAGCATGTTTTAGGTGAATCTCTTTATTCATTTTGTTAGCTTTATACACGTTCAATCATCCTTGAAAAGACCAAATGCACATAGCCTTGTTGATGTGAAACTAAAGCATGGTTTAACACTTCATATGTGAATACAGTGACTTATTGTAATCCTTGTGAGATTTTGAGCCTGTTGTATGATTGAACTATCATGCCTCAATCACTTTATTCATGTGCGTTTGATCTCGTTATTACATGTATCTCTAGAACTTGCTTTATACCTCTCGAATCATTCATCAATTCATGTAATAACTTGGAAGTGATATAGGCTATCTCTGGATCGTTTGAGCCTTTCATGCCTACCTTATATGCTAATTATATCCTTAGAAGCCCATTGAGCCTTTAACTTAGCCATTTCTTTGTTAGACACATCTCCTTACCATGCTCCGATACTAGAGTTGAGCCCATACACAAAAATCAATCCCTTATTGTTTTGAGAAAGTATTACATAGGTTGTGCTTTTGGGGTTTTGTGTATATAGAAAAAGTGGATGGAGTGTGTGTTTTACATGAAATGTGAATTTGAGGGAAAGGGTTAAAAATCTGCATGCTACTGTCATTATTGTGGTAGTATAAGTTTAAAAAAAAAAAGAAAAAAAAAAGAAAAGAGTGTTGAGATGTTGAAAATGTGTTCTGCACAAGCTTACTTTTAATCTTAAGTGTCAATGTTATCAAAGGTAAAGCTTGCGAATGCAGTTGTATGTTTTAGAGGACTAGTGTTTAGATGGAAAATATAAATTTCCATATGAAGTTGAGATGGGGGAGTAGCAAATGCTACGGGTTATGTTGTTTGCTTTCAATTTGAGTGGGTGTGATATTGGTGATGGAAAACTACTAATGTGTGTACTTTCTCAAAAAAAAAAAAAAAAAAAAAAATTTGGTTTCCATATCCTTTCTTTTATTAGCCTATCACCCTTAGCCCCATTACAACCCAACTAAAGTCCTATAGATTCAAGTAATTACATGATATTAATAGCGAGGTAGGTTGACAAGCAAGCATATGGCGGCATGTTTGATTGAGATCACTTGAGTGAAACACATTACCCAGAAATATGAGTGAATGAGTGTATGCCCGGTGAGGATGTTATTTGTTTGCATATGATGATTTTAAGAATCTTAGAATTGCATTGGCATGGTTATCGCACCCACTACACTTCAAGGATGATTGAAAGGTTTTTGCTAAGAATTGGAATGTGGTTGATTCACTTACTTTGTGCTTATTATGAACTTGATTATGATGTATCTTGCAAACGATTCGATGAGGGTCACCTAGGGGAAGCTAACGTTTCTCATGTATATACTTGTTCTTATGTTTTCTTCTTTTGCTCGAGGACTAGCAAAATGTAAGTTTGGGGGTATTTGACGAGTGCGTATTTTATCATCTATTGTACTCCGAAAACTACAATTTCTTAGATGCAATTTCGGATTTAAATGAAAGAAATGACATGTTTTGGTGTTTTTAAGATTAGATTAATGATATGGAAAATTATGCTATGTTTCTGTGATTTTCATGTTAGTTTGGTGGTGTCTAATCATGTTTGGTAAAATGGTGTTTAGACAACTATTTGTATTTATCATTTGTTAGTCTACTTTGACTTATCCAGTTGGGTCCCTGTGTAGACTCATTTCCTATTATTCAATTTTTAATCAGGTTCCTTATTGCACTATAGAAGGATGACCATCACGTGACCGCTTCAACAAAACAAATGCCCTTATCCTCATATTTGCACCGACATAAGAAAGGATTGTTTTTCTCTACCAATTTCCAGAAGCAAGTTGGCGCACTGCAGCTTATCAAAATTGAAGCGGGATGAAAATCCATATTTCTATTCCACTCTCCAGTTTGTTGGGTTTGCAGTGGAAGCATGAATTGGGCAATTTTTTTATCTTTAATTCTCATCAATTGCAATGGAGATTTGGGTACTTTCAGATTTGGTTGTTATATCACTTTGGAGATGAAATTCCCAGCTGGAATCAAGCAGGGTAGAAAAGGACAATATGGAGGCCTCGTTGCAGCAAGTAGACCAACTTGAGTGTGATTTAGGCGTTCTATTCTTTCAAGCTTTGATCAATTTTCACAAAGTGTCTGGCAAGGAGTTAAAAGGTTTCTTCCGTTTCTTTTCTTCTAATGTTTTCAATAAATTGGCTTTTAAGCCATCGTCGGTTACGAAAAAAAAAAGGGAAATGAAAACAGAAGCAGCAGAGACACACGGGTTCTAAACTCAATTTTCTTCTCGTTTTTATTATGAATACAATGACAATTTCATCTATGTTTCGGAACTAATTTTCCTTAGCTAGGGCTACGATGTAGCCATGACTATGAATGCTTAATTTCTGAAGTGAATTATTTCAAGTTTTCAATTTCATTGAGTATCGTTTGCTGTGTTTATATGCTTGGTTTTAGTCTTGATGATTAGCTACCATCTGAAGGAATTTTTGTGAAAAACATGTTCATTTGAATAACATCATATAGCATGCAATTAACAATTAAAGGCGGAATCATGCTTTCATGCATTCAAAAACAAAACATCTACCATGAAATTCAAAGCCTAGTAGATTTGTGAACCTTGACTCAACTTAAAAACAACAATTTGTTAGTTGAGAAATATTTACCTTTGTAGATTCCTCTTTGCATATGCAAAGGATAATCACCCAAGAGATAGGGCCTTCATTCCTTGCTTCTTAGCTCCATGGATTTGGTTAGAAGAATAGGTTCTCCAAGTTCCCAAAATTAAGAACCTCTAAAGATTCTACACCAAGGTTGGATTGGAGAGGAAATGAGTGACCTTGAGGAAATAGAATTGCTAGACAATATCCCCCAAGGTGGTTGGCCTCTTAGAGAGAAATGGAAGCTTTGTGTTCTCACCAATTTTCTCTAAAATCAACAACTTATGAATTTTAGGCTATAAAGTTCTTTATATAGTCACTTCTTTAAATGACCTAAAGAACCAAAAACCCTAATTCAACACTAAATGGATATGGGCTTTTGGGCCTTTGTGAATCTTTATTCATTAAGTTGTCATACAACTTAAGTCAATGGGCTTTGACGTTCGAAGCCCATTGGGCCTTAAGGTCCAAAACTATCCCGAGGTCTTTAACGAACTTATTCGTTTGATTAATTAACATATTAATTAATCCTTGCCATAAATAATTAAACCATTTAATTCATCTCCTTTGTTTCTTCAATCTCCACCTTATTTGGTGTACGATACATTAGGTTCCTTTTAGCGAGGCAGTGGGCGATTAAAACCATTTTACATCGATTGTGAATTGAAACTTACTTTCAATTCTCCCTTTAGTGATTACACACGTTTAGGGCTTCCACAAACCATGAGTGACACCTAGCAGCATATCATGGCTACCCAAGCTAATCAGAAGAGGTAGAGAACCTATTCAGTTTAGGATTACAAATGCAATACGGTCTTTCTCTAATCTAATACTCTTGACCACATTGTTTGGTTTGATAGTTTATTTATTCATGTCTACTATCCAATGTGATTCATTTGCATTTTATGATTACCTTGAATGTGATTTGGAACGCATTCCCCAATCTCATTCATACTCTGGCCAGAGATTTTAATCATATCATAGAGTATTCTCCCTCAAGCCAATTGAAGGTTAGAGATCCCTTGTTGCGCATTCACTTGTCTCCATGACTAAGTGGCTTAACCCCAATGATGTCGTGGACACCCCGATGGGGTGACTTTGGCATAATCAAAGATCAAGGACTTAACCACAAGACAACAACTGTGATGCCTCAGGTCAAAGGACTAATTTGCATTATCCCAAACATGAGTTCTCATGTGACATGAGTATGAGAACTCCTCGTTGATCGTGTTCAGTGAACTCATTCTCTATTGAGCACCTACGTACTTGTCTTGATGTCACACACACCAATGACTCGAGACTAGTCACTCTCCCTGAGAGAAGACATAGCACGTACTGATCTTATCGGACTGTCAATGCCCAATTGGCAATCCTATGATCAGGAACGTTTAGGATGTGTCTACGAAAGAATGGTCTCATTAATCTAACTACATTAGATTGCATTCTTCCAATCACATATTCCTTGGACTTTATCGTTTAAGCATATAACATTTATATGAGACGCCTCAAACAATAATGTTTGCCTTTTATATGTAAACTAGATTAGTTTAACATGTGAAATATCCGTAAAGTATCATCATATGAATGGCTTTAGGGCACATTTCCAACACCATCTTGACTTTTACTTGGTAAATTTGATGCAAGTTGTGCAGATGCCATGTTTTCAACTTGACTGATAGCTTCTTGCAAATAGATACCATGAATTGCCTAGTAGTAGATGCCATACTCTAGGATTTGTGTAGTCTTTATATAAATTTCCACTGATCGTAATGAGTTGCATTATGTTAAACTATTCCAAATGCCATGGATGGTTGCATATTGGGATATACGTAATAGTCTAGATGCCATAGATATTACATGTGCTAGGGAAATTTGACTATCAATGGGATTGAGTACTCGTTAATAATTCACTGCAGAAAATAAGTTGAATTGGTTATGGTGAATCGGATGCTCTAGCGTTTTGCTCGACTGAATTACAAATTGTGTTCTTAGCTGCCACTTTTTGCATTGTGATCAAACTTTCTTGTTTTTATTTGTTTTTACTATTAGTTTCAATTCTCAAAACCATCTTTCATCAATCTTTGCTAGTTTCACTTCGTTGCAATTGGATTTAAGTTAGTTGATAAGAATTAAATCATTTTCTAAGGGACGATATTAAGTGCTTGCTTTCTATACTATCAAACGATTCGTACGCTTGCGAGCATAAAATTTGGAACTAAGTTGGACTAATTTCGGTTAGTTTAAATTTCGCAACACCTACGCTCTGGTTATGTGTAGTCACACTTATTCTCGTCTTTCATCTTATCTTATCTAGTGTTTTAGTCAGTTGGGTTTTACTAATTCACATTTCTTTATATCATTATTCTTCCGCACTGCGCACATGGTTACGTATGTGTGTCATCTCGAATACTAAAATAAAATATAAAAAAATCGTGATCATTATTTTATTTTATTTTATTTATGAAACTTTTATTGTGAACCTTGAAGTTTTGAGGAGTGTTTCCCAAGTGGGAGAAATAATATATTATGGGCTTCCCCCTCATTAATTTTGCATATATTATGGGCTTCACATTCATTAATTTTGCATCCGTTTAAAGTCATGTTGAGGGAAGATAAGATGTAAATCATCATACTTGTTTATATTTTATTTGTTATATGCAACTAATCTTGCAGGAAATTTTAGTTTGAATCGCAATCATTATTTATCAATATTGAACTGATAAATACAATACGACCATATTCATATTCATGAATACATTCTACTCAAAAGTGCTCTACTTATTAATTCTTGCTTGTTGTTCAAGAAATTGAACTTGTGATTTAAATGTTATGATGGATAATTAATCTGCTAAAAATGTTTTCTTGTTTAGTACAACTATAAATCAATGTATAGTGAAACATGAAATTGATAAGATTGCATATACTTCATCTGCTCAAAAGTGTTGAAGCTATATACGTTTGCCCTTGTATTTTATGTTTGGCTATGCAAACTTAATATAATTAGTTTTTGTCCAAAGATGATTCTGGAATTATATGCGTTTGATGCAATAAGAAAACATTCAGTTAAAGTTTTCTATTTCTATTAATTGTTAGATGAACAAAACTGACCAAGTAATTTTGTATAGTTTTTCAGTCACAAGAATCACTTCTCTACAGATATCTAGAATAAAGATGTTGAGCTCACAAATTTTATGTTCTAGATCCCATGACTAATGTTTTGCTAGTGGGAGTAATAATTTGTTTATATATTTTATCTCTGCTAATCAGTGGGAATAAGAGATTACCTTTTGTGTTAAAAACTTGAAGTTTTGTTCATCAGTTTTAATAAGAGGTCCTGATTTTGTAAATAGTATGTCGTATTTTACTTGTTCTCTTATTATATTCTAAATTGACAGAAAAGTTGGATGTTGTTACCAATGTTGTTGAGTTCTTTTGTGAACTACATTTGTACTAAAATATATCTTCATATTTTCAGTTCGACTATTGTGAGCTAATGTTTTGACTATTAGCTATTGATATCATGACTTTGTTAGTAACATAGTGCTTTTAGTTAAGTGTGCATGTAATCATGGAGTGCAAGGAACTGTCCAATATGTGCCTTGTTTTTTGTGGTTCTGCACTGGATTCAAAAGTGACAAGTTGCTAGGAAAGATTGATTGCAAACTCATGAAGACTCAGTGATCACCACGAGTTCTTATCAAGACATCACATTGACATTCAAGTGGGAGAATGTAAAGTTCTATGAATGGCAATGTGTGACAGTTGGTTTACTTGAGGAACAAATCACTTGATTATTCTGTGATGTTCAATTCGAGTAAATTAAGAGTCCTAGTTAGGTAAGAATTGTGGAGTTTTAAATCATTGCAGCTAATCTAGGAGAATCATCTAGAGGTTCAAATACAATGATATTCCATCATGATAGGACTCAATCAAGGTGATAGGGTTGACCTTCTTAGCTGTTAATAGGTCGGCTAATAAGGAACTCCAATGGTATATAAATACTAGGTTAAGTCCCTATTTCCATTATTGAATTCCTCATAATACTAAAACCTAGTCATATAGTAGAAGGATATTTTGGAGTATTGGAAGGAGAAGATAAGCTATAGTTCATCAATGGCTTCATCTTCATAACCATGTCTTCTGAATTCTACAGATAAGTTCAATATAATTAGTTCATAACTTCGTATCTACTTTATATTGATTTGATTTATTTGTGATCCTAATGTCTTGTTGTTGTGTTTTCAGAATATGTATTATAGGTGCAACATAACCAAGTGTACCAAGAGTTCTGGTTTGTGTTGCATCCTTACTTCCTGCTCAAATCGTAGCAAGACCGAAGTCTCCCACATGTGCAACTATGTCTTTGTCAAGAAAGATATTGATAGGCTCCAAATCACAGTGCACTACAGGCTCTGATTGACCTTGATGGAGATATCCCAAAGCTGATGCAATATCGACCAACACGCTAACTCTTTGAAAAAGATTCAGACAATAATTGTGAGAGTAGAACCACTCCTAAAGACTACCATTAGACATGTATTGCAGCATCAAAACTGATACCTCCAGACCCGAGCACATAATTATCACCTTGAGAAGATTTCAATGTCGGATTGCCCGCCATTCTTTTCATTCTGCAATGAAACTTTTCGAGGCACCTTCTATTTGCATACTTTGAACTTTGATAGTAATGGTTGTCCCATGGGAAAGATTCCCCTTGTACACATAGCCAAAACTTGCGACTCCCAGAAAGCTACTTTCACAACGGAGTTCATGATACGATATCATTCTATGTCCTGTAGCCAATTACAATTCTTCTAAACTTTGAAGACTTGCATTGATGAGTTCAATTACCAAATGTTTGTGGAAATAGATCCTATGAACAAGTTGTTTGACAAATTTAGAGAGTTTATGCTCTGAAAAGATCCTATGATGCTCGGAATGTCTCCAGAAATTCGGGTCCAAAACAAATTGACTGGTATTGGTGAGTTCAATTTGTTGGAATTTATGAAAACTCTTTCAAGGTGTCTGATGTTTCCTATGCAACTTGGCATCAATCCACCAAATGTACATTGTTTGCCAGTGATATCACATAGCTCATCTGGAATGAAACCTTCAATGCACCAGCCTTGAAGTGCAAGCATCCTAGAGGGATTGAGTTTAGGGGGCAAGAATTAGACCCGGCAGTTTCTGACATAACACGAAAACGACATGAAAATAACGGGTTTCGGGTCAACACGATAACTAATCGGGTCATTATCGGGTGAACCGTTAAGAATCCGTTATTAATGGGTATACACGCGGGTAACACGTGGGTAACTCGTTTCAACCCGTTAAGAAAAAAAATATTTTGATAATTTTAAAGTTTAATTACTAAAAGATTTATTATAAAATACAATAGCCATATTAATATATACAATATATTCTATATTAAATATATAGTTTTGTATTATTATTCTACATAAGTTTACAAAAAAAAAGTTTTAGCCATTATTTATTTTTATTATGAGAGTTCTTTATTATCATTACTAGGATAAATTTTACTTAACATGTTGTTGTCCAAAATTAAAATAAACTAGTATAATATTTGTATAGGCAAGAGCTAAGAAGACATACATACAAGTATGGAAAATGTGAAAGAATATATAAACACTCATGATTCATCATTATTCATCCACAAGTAGATAATGGTTACACTTGTTGCAGTCATATTTAGAATAGGAATGTGTTTGTGTAAATCGTAGGGAATCTGGGAATGTATCTTATATTCCTATTAGGATTAGATTACCTATTAAATGTTGTAATCCTAAAGGGAAAGGTTTTACCCTTCCTACTACTATAAATAAAGGCACAATGGGGTGAATCAAACACACCTCACAATTAAATCAATCTCTCTTCTCTCTAATAGTGGTCGGCCCCCTCTCTCTCTCTCTAAACCCTAGATCGTTCAATCAAATAGGCCTACAACACACTATCAGCACGCTCTTGCCAGAAGCTAAGGAATTGACGCATCGTTGGAGGAGGCTATCATCCACCAAATTTAAAGGCTTATTCGTTTTCTGCCAATCAGATACGCTTAAAATAAAAGAAGATATTTGAAACATCCACAAAGCATGAAAACATTCCCATGATGCATGAACCCCTCTATGTTTATATTTTCCTTTTCATATATATATATATATATATATATATATTGTATATGTTCATATATTTGTCAATATATATATTTGTTTCATGCATCGCACAATTAAATTGTTATGTGGAATTTGTGAGTCAAATTATAAAATTAAATTAGAAGCAAATTTGGGTTTTTCTGAAACCCTAGGTTCGAAAATTGGGTATGTTTTTTGTTTCACCGTGGGATGGCATCACCCTGATGCCCTTGGACTACCTGCGCATCCCTTGTAGGGCTTGCTGCTCCACAACCACGGGCCTGCAGCCTTAGTTTCTGGTTCACAGCCCGCAAGCCTAGCTTGCTGGGCCCCCTATGTCACGGCCTGCATCCTCAGCAGCCAGCCCATGCGCTGGGCTTAGCTTCCCGTGCCCACGACCCAGGTCCCAGCCTTCGCTGGGCCTTGCCGCATGCTCGCCCACAAGCCAGCGTGTGCTGGGCTTGTTTCCATGCCCCCATCACGGTCTAATTTCGAAACCCAGCTTGCGGCTGGGGTTTCCTCCCTTCACCATGGCCTGCAGACCACCCCAAGGTTTTTTTTGGGCCTCGCCTTATGCTTAAGGCACCCGCACCTGTGCCCTTACCCACGGCACCAAGCCCAAAATTATTTTGGGGCTATCTTTTTCGATCCAATAATATTATTTTAATATTATTTAGCTTCTACAATCAACTCCGTATGGCCCGATTTATTGAATTAATTAAAAGTGACCTGCAATCAATTAATCTGATAATTAATCCAAAATTATTGACCTGAATATCACTTTTGGACATTAACGATTCAATAATTTATTTTTATAATGTGAACCGTCACATACTTTCGTAGTAACAAAGCTCTCACAATTGAGTTCCCGAAGAACCTCAAATCCACTACACTTAGTTAGTATATTGCATTCTGTGTTTCTTGCAGGAACCTCTCATTATGAACTAGTTGTTCATAAAACTAAATTGAACTTGTAGTTTCAAATTTAGTGCCTTTGAAACCCGAAGTTTTCATTCAAAACATACCACATGAAACCCGTAGTTTTCATGCATAAATTAAACCACTACATGTCTATAGAACTTGTATGTTCTACTATATATGTCTATGGCTTACCATATGACTAATCACGTTTTCTCCCTCCGTTTTAGGGACATGTCGAACTTGAACAAGCTCAATTTCTCTGCTCTAGAAGTCTCTGGAAGAAACTATCTGAAGTGGGTTCAAAACGTGAAGCTCCATCTCACTGCAAAGGGTATTAGAGCCACCATCGAGGCACCTATTGCCGACAAACATGTTGACGAAGCTCAGAAGGCTACTGCAATGATCTTCATCCGAAGACACATTCATGATGCACTGCAGACTGAGTATCTCACTGAGGAGGACCCACGCATCCTCTGGCTTGCTCTGGCTGACCATTTCGATCACCAGAACGACATATACTTGCCTGAAGCAAGACACGACTGGCAGCATCTTCGCTTCCAGGACTTTAAGTCTGTGAATGAATACAACTCTGAAGTTTGTAGAATCTATTCTCTGTTGAAATTCTGCAAAGTGGAACTAACCGAATCAGATCTTCTGGAGAAGACCTATTCGACCTTCCATTCCACCAATATTGTCATGCAGCAACAATATAGGGCACAAAAATTCACCAAGTTTTTGGATTTGATCTCTGTTTTACTTCTCACTGAAAAGAAGAACCAGCTTTTGATGAAGAATCATCAAGCTCGACCCAGTGGCTCGAATGCCGCGCCTGAAGCGCATGCGACCTATTCTAGCAGCCATAAACGACGAAAAAACCGTCGTGGCCATGGCAATGGGCAGCAAGCCCAAACACGGGCCCAAGGTCAACAGAGTGCCTCACCTAAGGGAAGAAATGTGACCCAGCAGCGTCCACCACTCGCCCCTAAGGTCCCCAACTTCAAGAACAAGGGCAAAGCTCCCATTCAGGCTGCTTCTACTGAACTGGACATATGTTATCGATGTGGCTCAAGGGATCATTGGTCACGCGTATGCCGAGCTTCCCCTGAGGCTATTGCCAAGTATCATCCTCGTCGTGAGTCTAACTTTGCACATGTGGATCATCTCGAAGATGCAACTACATCAATGGAGATATCAGATTTCCAGGAGGCGTCAGCACCTATGGATGAATAAATTAGACATGTATTTAGGGTGTTTACCCCTAGTGGCTGAACCCACTAGGAGTGGCCGGCCCTAACCCCCCCTATTTTACTAGGTTTATGGTTTAATTTTGAACAATTTTTCTAAGTATTTGGAATAATTTGTTTGGTTTTGGTTTGTTTTGAATTATGGATTGTTATTTGAATAGATATTATTTTCTCGAATTGCTTAATTGAATGAATGGACTTATATTTATACATGTGACCAATTCAATCAATTTATTTTTAAGTATGTCTAGTGGGGAAGTTAGTTGTCTGGCAGATAGTGCAACCACGCACATCATCTTGCGTGAACGACACTATTTTACTAACTTCATACCCAAGAAAGCTCCTTTAACAACTCTCTCAGGCTCATCCAACCTGATTGAAGGATACGAAATGGCACGTATCATGTTGTCTAATGGTACAATTTTGACCATTAAGGAGGCCCTCTATTCTCCACGTTCCGGAAGAACGTTGCTGAGTTTTAGAGATATTCGAGATAATAAATATTATCTTGAAACCACTGAAGATCATGGTTTTGAATTTCTTTGTATCACTTCGTATGAATATGGCCAGAAGCATATTCACGAGAAGTTGGAACGCTTGCCGAGTGGGTTGTACATCACAACCATTCGCGGCATAGAGACCATAGTGTGGCCGGACCTATGCCTGAATTCCCCGGACACTTTGTTGCTTTGGCATGATCGTTTGGGACATCTTGGACGTGACATGATGCGCCGTATCCTCAAATATTCACACGGGCACAAGTTACATCCCTATGTTGGACTCCCATCATGCAAAGCGTGTTCTTTAGGGAAGTTGAATACTCAACCCTCATATACAAAGATTATTCACGACCCCCCTAAATTTCTTCAGAGGATTCAAAGGGACATTTGTGGACCTATCCAACCAACTTGCGGACCATTCAGATACTTTATGGTGTTGGTTGATGCATCAACAAGATGGTCACATGTTTGCTTGTTGTCCACACACAATGCCGCGTTTTCTAAACTCTTAGCTCAAATCATTAAGCTAAGGGTTCACCACCCTGATTATCTGATCAAGTCCATTCGACTGGATAACGCTAAAGAGTTTACGTCACAGACTTTTGACGATTATTGCATGTCAGTAGGGATAAATGTGGAACATCTTGTACCCCATGTTCACACCCAAAACGGCCTGGCAGAAGCTTTCATAAAGCGCCTTCAATTGATAGCTCGGACTTTGGTTATGAGAACCAAAATGCCGGTATCTGCCTGGGGCTATGCAATATTGCACGCAGCTATGTTGGTCCGCCTGAGACCCACCGCTACCCAACCACATTCACCGTTATAGTTGGTCACTGGATACAAACCTGACGTTTCGCATTTACTGGTGTTTGGGTGAGCCATTTATGTGCCAATAACGCCGCTGCTACGTACCAAAATGGGTCCTCAGAGAAAAATGAGAATCTATGTCGGTTATGATTCACCATCAATTGTTCGCTACTTAGAACCCTTGACAGGAGATCTTTTTACCGCACGTTTTGCGAATTGTCACTTTGATGAGACAGTCTTCCCATCTTTAGGGGGAGATAAGCATGCTAACGTTCATGTAGAAAGGCCGTGAATTGTCGTGGTATGCTCCCACTATGTTTCATTTAGATCCCCGCACTGCCCAATCTGAAACTACGGTGCGTCGAATTATAGATCTTTAAAGCATTGTTCAAAGCATGCCGGATGCTTTTAATGATCTAGCAAAGGTGACAAGATCACACATACCCACTGCAAACACACCTGCAAAGATAGATGTACCCCGCGTACGTCAACAACCCGCCTGGGAAGGCTAGATCGTCCACGAAGATGGGGAGGCCGCACCCTCCAAGCGGCAAGGTACATTGGCGGCTAGCCAATTATCTGCTCCGACCCTGAAGCGTGGCAGACCCTTGGTTCAAAGGATTCCCGGAAGAGGAAAATGGCACCAACTAGTGACCCTAGTTTGAATCCGACCATCGCTCACTCATCCGTTCCAACGCATGAGGTTATTCTAGATTACGGTGTGCTTCAGATGAAACATGTCGGCCTCCCGAGAATCGCAAGATTTCGATCCACTACACAGTATTGGATGAGATTTGGAATGGGAATGAGATGATCGTCGACGATGCATTCTCATACTCAGTAGCTACTGACATCATGCTTAGTGATGACATTAAACCACGTTCCGTCGATGAATTCCAATGTAGAACAAATTGGTCAAACTGGAAACAAGCAATCCAGGTCGAACTCGATTCGCTCGCAAAATGTAAGGTGTTTGGACATATGGTTCCTACACCACCATGCGTGAAGCCCATTGGCTACAAGTGGGTTTTCATGAGGAAGCGTAATGAGAAGAATAAAATAGTGCGATACAAAGCACGCCTCGTAGCGCAAGGCTTCTCTCAGCACCCAGGAATTGATTACGAGGAGACGTATTCCCCCGTAATGGACTTTATAACGTTCCACTACCTAATCAATTTGGTAGTTTTCGAAAAACTGAATATGCAGCTTATGGACGTGGTAACCGCGTATCTCTATGGGGATCTAGATACGGAAATTTATATGAAAGTTTCAGAAGGTCTTCCATTGACTAGCTCAAATAGTTCTAGACCACGGAACACTCTCTCAATTAGGTTGAGAAGGTCACTCTAAGGATTAAAACAATCCGGGCGAATATGGTATAACCGTCTAAGTGAATATTTGACAAGTCAGGGTTATGTGAACAACGAACTATGCCCATGCGTGTTCATAAAGAAGTCACATTCCAGATTTCCAATTGTTGTAGTTTATGTCGACGACATGAACCTCATTGGGACTCCCACAAAGCTTGAGGAAATTGCTACACACTTGAAATCGGAATTTGAGATGAAAGATCTTGGGAAAACTCGATACTGTCTATGCCTAGAGATCGAGCATTGTTCCGATGGAATCCTAATACATCAATCGAACTACACCCAAAAGGTGTTGCAACGTTTTAATGAGGATAAAGCGAAGCCTTCGAGTACACCCATGGTCGTTCAGACTCTATATGGTAAACGAGATCCCTTCCGTCCAAAGGAGGATGAGGAAGAGATTTTGGAACCCGAAGTTCCTTACCTAAGTGCAATTGGGGCTTTATTGTACTTGGCTCAGTGCACTAGACCCGGCATCTCCTTCGTTGTGAATCTATTGGCTAGATACAGCAATGCGCCCACACGCAGGCACTGGAATGGTGCTAAAGACATTTTCCGCTACCTCAAAGGTACTACGGATTTGGGTTTGTTCTATACCCGCAAATCTCCAAGTGTTGCCGCCCCCTATGGCCCTCGGATTGATTCTCGCCTTGTTGGTTATGCAGATGCTGGATATCTGTCTGACCCACATAGAGCACGTTCTCAAACGGGTTATGTCTTTACCATTGGAGACACCGCTATATCTTGGAGGTCTACCAAGCAAACGCTAGTTGTGACTTCATCTAACCATGCTGAGATTCTCGCCCTACATGAAGCATCGCGTGAGTGCTTTTGGCTGAGAGAAGTTATGGAACATATTCGAAGCACTAGTGGTCTTACATCAGTCGTTGACCTTCCTATGACGATCTTTGAAGACAATGCAGCATGTATCGAGCAGCTGAAGAAAGGATACATCAAGGGAGACAACACCAAGCACATAGCGCCGAAGTTCTTTTACTCACATCAGCAGCAACAACATTAGAATATTGAAGTCAAGCAAATCCGTTCCCAGGACAACCTGGCCGATCTCTTTACCAAGTCATTGCCCAAGTCTACATTTCAGAAGCTCGTCCAAGGAATTGGTATGCGTAAATTATCTGAGTTGAATCGCTTGTAGTTCTCTTATTTAGAAGTTATGTCTAACTCAGGGGGAGTATGTAGAAGCATACTCACATGATCTTAATGTACTCTTTTTCCTACGATTAGGAGCATTTTTCCCACTGGGTTTTTGCTACCTAACGAGGTTTTAATGAGGCACCCATCCTGGGATGATCATACTCCGATGAGTTCACTACCTTCGTCCAGTTTGACGAGTGTTTTAGACATTATGCATATTTTCTTACTTTTCTCCTTAGTCTATGGGTTTTTGCCTATCTTGGGTTTTACCATAGCAAGGTTTTTGTGAGTTTTTGCAAATGCATACTTCAAAGTAAATTTGAGACTCCCGATCACGTCATATTTAGAATAGGAATGTGATTGTGTAAATCCTAGGGAATCTGGGAATGTATCTTATATTCCTTTTAGGATTAGATTACCTATTAAATGTTGTAATCCTAAAGGGAAAGGTTTTACCCTTCCTACTACTATAAATAAAGGCACAATGGGGTGAATCAAACACATCTCACAATTAAATCAATCTCTCTTCTCTCTAATAGTGGCCGGCCCCCTCTCTCTCTCTAAACCCTAGATAGTTCAATCAAATAGGCCTACAACAACACTTACATTATCGTTTAGATTTTTAAAATCCTCCAAACCCTCATGAATAATGTTTTGATTTGAGGGAAAAATTAATAAATTTAATAATAATTATTGTAGAAGTGTAAAAAATGTAAAAAAAAAAAATACAATCACTCATAGTGACAAGCTTTACAACTTTCATGAAGGGGTTAGCTTCGAAATCCAACACTATAATCCATAAACCTTAAATTTATATTTAACCGTCGATTGTCATTTACGCTTTATTCTTCTTACTGAATTTTATTTTTTTTATTTTCTTTTTTGAAAACATGATCATCTAGCGGATGTAAGAAGATGAATGGTTCGGATCTTTGATATCACATTTCGATATTTACGGTTAACTGAAATATGAGTTGATGTCATATAGTTTGTAGAAACTTTATAAACATCAAGCAATATTTTCACTAACCGTAAAACTCTGAATATAATATCAACGATCCAAACCGTTCATCTTCCTGCATCCTCTAATAAATCATGTTTTCAAAAAAGAAAATCTGAAAAAAAACAAAATTTGATGAGAACAATGAAGCGTAAATGTAAACAACAATCAACGGTTAAATTTTGATATATGATTTATATGATTATAGTGACGAATTTCGAAGTTAAGCTCTTCATAAAAGTTGTAAAGCTTGTCATTACGAGCGTTTATATATTTTTTTCTATATTTTTTACACTTCTACATTAATTAAAAAACTATTAAAGACTTTACTTAAGTAACAGTCGTGAGAATAAATATGTACCGTTGGATTCTATTTCACTTATATTATTAGAACTTTTTTGGACGAAAAAAACCCCTTCTCTATTCCAATTTTACCATTTGATCAATTTAGGTAAGCGAAAATATACTTAAAAGAAAAACGCGTTTTTATGTTTTGGATGTGACAGTATGGTATGTATATATTTATTTAGTATTATGTTTTTCATTTGATTATTTATTGGTTTAAAATATATTTTCCTTAAGGGGTAACGGATCAGATCATATTACCTGTTAATATTATCGGGTCGATTTCAGGTCGGGTCATTTTACCCGTTTATTTTAACGGGTATTACACGATACGACTCGTTAAGATATCGGGTATGACACGAAAACGACACGAATGCCAGGTCTAGCAAGAATCCAAATACGCTCTTGTTTCAGTCCGACCCAAAATGAAGAGGAACTCGTTACAAGAAAAAACGAAGAAATCAAATTGGCTTTTCAAAATCGGGAGATTATATTCACACACCCCAAATTACTTCTCCCACACCCTTTTAATTTTTTAATATTTTTCTATCAAGTGTTAGTGGTGTGTAGAAAATATTAAAAAATTAAAAAGGTGTGGGAAAAGTAATTTGGGGTGTGAATATAATCTCTCTTCAAATCCGCTAACTTAGTCGATCAACTGGGAAGACAAATATGCAAGAAAAAAGGACTACACGGACGAAAGTGAACACCCGAGTAAATTACAGCCAGCATTACTGAAATTTGACACTGAAAATATATGGTTGTTGACATTCATAATTTAGTTTGCAATCTTTGATGATGTTGGTAGAAATATCTCCTGCTACCAACAATTGATAATGCCAAAAGTAATTCGGCAAAAAGCACTTATGGAAACGCGCTTAGCCAGTGCCGATACATATTTGGCTGTGCTGAATTTCTTTGGCAATCCTTTACCTGTATAGTTTGGCCTTTTGAAGAATTCCTTACGAGTTGCCAAAGTCAAGACTTTTACATGATTAAGAAAGGAAAAAAAAAATATCTTCGGTTAAACCTCGTAACATCACAAAGGCCGTGCATTTTTCTCTTCCAATATAACAAGCGCCATGCGTCACGAATGAATCAATTAAGCCAAGGCTTGAGCCATCAGAGAACGATGAGATAGCTGCTGCTCATAAAGCTCGCGAAAAATGCGGTACTTGGCATCATGGTACTTCTTCACCCTAGGATCTTTGGATGGATGGATGACCTGCCAAATGAGGAAGATGGTATCTGAAATTTTTAAACAAAATATGGGAAACCAGTCTGCGGGTAAAAGTATATTATACAGTTCACCACAATTACACACTCGTAAACAAATTTCGTTTTCACTTTTTTTGCGCCCTAAAAAAGATATATATAAATAAACCGTAATATGGCAAACACCAAGAGGTTGGAATTTCCAATAGCAGTCCACCTTGCATTGTAGAACCCTACCCGTGACTCAAAAGTCATACACATATACATCTTTGACCTCCAAATCATACTATTTTAGTTAATTATTTTGCAATATAAACCTGAAATGCTAAATCATGAAATGTCATTGTGGACGCAAGTACAGTATCTACACAAAAAGTATAAACGAGGATACTATTTGTGTTTACCCTCGTAAATATTCCTAATAATGCACTCATCTTGCGATTTTTTTACCTCTATTATAGGCTTGGAAATTTGAGGAGAAAGAAGAAAACATTCGAATACAACCCTATGTCCTAAAGTAGGTTACAAAACAATTAAATGCCGGCTCTGCCTGAAAACTGCTGGAAGGTTTCACTTCAGACCTAAATATTCTCCCTCAGAAAGGTACAAAAAATTACTACCCTCCTAAACTGCTAAGAAAGAAAAGAAAACTGCTGGGACATTTCGCTTCAGAGTTCAGACCTAAATATTCTCCATCAGAAAGGAATAAAATATTTGTCTTGAAAAATGAAATCTAAAAAAATCCACCATTAGTACCTGGCCCGCTGCATTCAGAGCCTTCATGGCCTCATGCAGACTAGAATATTTCCTTGCAGCAACAGCACCAAGAATGGCAGCACCCAAGAGCACAGGTTCACTTTCTCGTGGAAGAATTATAGGGCAACCTAATCACAGACAAGGGGTCCAAGGGGCAAGGGTTATGTAAATGCATAAACAAAGACTTTGACTCGTGTACTCTAAAGCATCATTAATTATCCCGAAGTTTTCTTTCGCCAATCCAGTCCCACAGTAGATCCAACATTTTAGGAAGAATCTTCAGCATACAGAAACAGTTCAGTCATTGAACAATTACATTACTAATTTGAGAACCCAAACGACCGATGCAACAAAACAAACATAGGTTCTGCAATAAACTTCAATAACAGAGAAGAACGATCAGACAAATCTAAAATGACAATAATAGTTCATTTTGAAGGAGGACAGCAGAAGTCAGATAAATGAACATTACACAGATGAAAACACGAAGGAGATGGGGGCATTTAATGTTTATGAGAGAGAGAGAGAGACCTATTATATCTGCATGTTCTTGAATGAATAGTGCATTCTTAGCAAGGCCTCCACATGCTAGTATTGTGTCAATCTGCAAAGAATGAAACAGATACTCAAAGAAGGTTACATTTTTTTTTAGGTTCCGATTACTCTAGAGACCAAAGTGTAACAATGATAGTTCTCCTCAAAAGTGGAGGAAATGAGGTCCAGTAGCCATGTTGAGTCTGATTCCTAAATAGAATCACAAACCCTTGTTCCAAGCAGGAGTTAACCATGGAACCATGTTATATATTCTCTCCTAGGTTGTATTCTTACCAATTCAAATAACCTAAGGAGGAAAGCTTAAAACACAAAGTAGAAGAAAACATTTCCTAAACAGATACAACTTCCTCCAAAGAATCATGTACTATGACCTACCTATGATCTACAAATATTGCATGCCGTATAAAAAGTTCAAAATCAAAATTATATGGTTTTAGAAATCGTATGCATGTGGCTTAATTACTTGAAATACTTCAAGACATTTTTGGAGTTAAATTAGTACTTCTGAACAAGGGAAAACAATTGAAAGAAACTAAAGAATATTATAGGTTTCATAAGGTTGGTCATTCTTTGAAATTGTCTGTTTACAATTGATGCATACAGAATAAGAGAACTGAGAAGTATGCATTCTTACTTTGTGACCATTGGCGTTGCAGTGCTCTACAATGCGACGTGTGCCATATGCAATACCTTGTACTGTGGCAAGATACTGAAGAGCCAACTGATTCTGACTTGTATCAAGTGTTAGGCCACATACCATACCTTTTGCCTTTGGGTCTGCATTGGGAGACCTACGCCATCACAAATTCAGTAGCTTAATGGAAAGATTGTGTGTGTGTAGTGTGTGTGTGGGGGGGGGGGGGGGGGGGTGCACTATGACAAGTGAAATTAAGCTCAATGTATAAGGATAAACCTGTTCCCATGAAAATCTGGAAGAACATGCATGTCTTCAGTCAAAGAAGCAACAAATGGACGCTTCAGATCATGCATCATTGTGTTCAGTAACTTCTTCAGTAGTTCAAACAAAGAAATGCCTAGAGAGAGATGCAGAGATCAAATTAAGTTGCCCATGAATGGCATTCAAGATTTAAGCCATCTATCCTAGTACAGCAATTAGCATAAAATAAGTTGATCAATGACTCTCACGCTGAGAAGCAGCACGATTTGCAAGGTAAGGAGCCGCAAGATGGCTTTCAATTATGTGATCCAATAATGCACCTGTAGCACTCTGTCCACCTTCTGTGAGCCAATATTCGGGCACCATAGCTGAAAATTTAAAGAGGAAAAAGAGTACGTAAAGTATGTTCACAATGATAACGATACTACAGCTGGAAAGTTTGTTCCCATACCTGACCAGTATGGGCCCCAGACCCCTGGAATGAAAAGTTTGTCCCGAGATACAACCATATGGCATGTAGAAGTTCCACAGACTAACACCATACGATGGCAGAGAGCTTCACCATCAGACTCTGAACATATAACAGTTGTTTAGAAGAATACATCACTTTAGCTAAAAAATTAATTAGAATAACTAAAAGCGAAAATGGATAAGACTTAGCAACCTTTAGGCTCAGAATATGTCACAGGCACACTTTCCATTACCCCCACACCACCAGCATGAGCATCAATTAGGGAAGTTCCAACAGGGATTCCTGCTACAAGATCTAATTCCTGGAAATTCAAATTACTTTGAATAATAAAAGACTAACCACAGCAAGAGTCGAAAAAAAAAAAAATTCATGTGAAATCACCCTCCAAACTTCCAAAGCCACCCAAAAAGGATGTACTCATACTCTAGCAGCAAATAAAATGTGTATGCATAGTTAATGGACCTCAAGGGAGCGCCACTTGAAATCAAAGTGAAATCTTCAGTACAAAATATCTTGCCTTCGCAGCAGTTGGTGTGAGACCAGAACCCAGAGGATGGCCAGGGAAGGCTACACTTCGTCCTGTTTCAATCTCAAGTTATAACCAAAGCCAACAGTACCCAATGGTAGCACAAAGCATTTGAAAGACTTGGCACAATAACCAAGACATAAATGATAGTTGCGAATACACTCAAGTTGACCTGTGAACTATTTTCAGATGAAGACATAGTTGATTAACGCAGAGTTGAAGTAAACCGAAGTGTATATACAGAAGATCAGGAATCAATAACTAATAGTCATTCAGAAACCCCAGAACCAAATGGGAGAAGGATACAAGACAAGACTTTTGGATTGTTTCATCATTAAATTATAGCACAACCTTTTCTCTTCAACAAAGAATCCTATTCCCTAGCACTTCTCTAAAGATTCATTAACATTGACAAAACAATGAATATTCAAATGCAAGTATCTGATAACATGACAGTCCATTTGCGGTAGAGCAATAATTTTAAATAAGACAAAAGCAGGGATATGCATATGCAATGCATAATTCCACTGTTCCAATATAAAGATAGTCATACTGGGATAAAGATCTTGGCAAGATAAAATGACTGAGAAATATTTATCACCACATATACGTATTCTAATAAGACCATCATGTACCTCTCTCCGAAAACAAAGTTGAAAAGTTACTACCAAACTATCAGTCAGTCAACACTGAAACTTATACCATATCCAGAAATCATTTAAGGGGGGAAATGCATCACAAGAAACCTCTTAGAAGTTAAGGGCATCTGAAAAGGAATAAGTCGATGTATACTTGATACTAAATTTCTCACCATATTCGAACGATGCAGGTGAATCTTATCTAATTGAACATAAATGGTGTGCTCTTCTTCATCTTAAGAAATCTACCAATCATTAATATATCTACTAATAATAAATGAAGAAATCACTAGATTTTTAAGATCTTGTTAAATTCTCAATCATCAGCATGTCAAAGCACCGTTCGTTAGAAAACTACAGGATTTTACATTTCCTCCATAAAGAAGACATATAGAGAACTTGTATCTACAAGTCCTTACCTATCTTAGCATGATGACCATCTACAAGATCACCCAATCCAATCTCCTCCAAGAAATCATCATCCCACCCACAAGCTTCCATATCTCGAGAATCTTTCTCATTGTTTAGCTGCATATGTGCATGACCAAGATATGTCCACTTGCACACTGTCGTACAGAGACTCCGAGTATCATCTCCTGTGGCCCTAACGATATGCAAATACATCAGTTTGTTCAACAAATTCAAGTCAAACTTGACTAGGACAAAAGGATCACATATCGAATGGATTCAAGTACCTGTATGATAACCAATCACTCAGGTCCATCCACCTGAAGACCATTGACCAAGACTCGGGAAGATTTTCTTTCACCCATAGAAGCTGCATAAAGATGGTCTTTATCTTTTAAAAAGAAATGTAAAGCAAAAAAAAGGAACCAATGGATAATTTTATACATATATATAAGGAAAGAAAATATCCTAGCACGCTCGCCATATCAGTAACTAGTCTGTGATGTACATCTACATCCCTCCTATACAACCTTTTGATACAAGTGTAGATCATTGAGACGCCTAGATGTAAGATAGACGCAATGAACATGGAATATGTTTAAACTTACAAATAAATAATTCATAATTCATGCAGGAATGTAATAACTTAGTATGGATGGACCATGCTATGATGTGTACGTACCTTTGGAGGCTGCATCTCAGGGGAAAGGGCTCCACCACAGTACTGCAATACGGTTGAGTTACGTGAATTAATCCTTTCAGCTTGTTCAACAGCTCTATGGTCCATCCATACTATTATGTTTCTTCTTGAATCACCACTCCAAGAAACCGTAACAGGAGAGCCGTCAGCATCCACTGCAACTGCAAAGAGAAACCATCTGCTACTGATTAATGCTAGCAAGCAGTTTTCATACTTTCTGTTGTGCATAATATATACTAAGAATATTACATAACCAATTTTCTTCATTAGAACAGTGTGGTAAAACACAAACAGAAAGTTACGCACCAAGTGAACAAGTAGCTGCAAATCCCATACCCTTCACTTCTTCCTTGGAAACTTTTGCAAGGGAGCACGCTGCTTTCACAGCCGCACTTATTGCATGCCAAATATCTGTGGACGATTGCTAATTTTGCACAAAAAATAAAAAGTAAAAGTTACAAGGAATCATTCAAATGCCACATTCGTCCTCTACATACTGCAGCAACTACCAGTTGTGCAACTAACCACCGTAAGTCTACTTAACACCGCATTCGTTAGCTACTACAAGTACTAATGAATTCGTTAGCTACTACAAGTACTGATGAAATTCACTTCTTAATTATTATTACCTCAACAGAATCGCCATCCTTCCAAATCTGAATTGAACTGCTCGAAGAACCTAGAAGTTTCCCGTCCTCGTCGAACAGACCTGCATCCAGCACCAATTACAATGCAGGATTGCACAACTAAACAACAATTGCAATACACTGATTCTTAACAACGTAACATGTACCACACACGCGCAGGAAATTCGCGGTAAATCGATACCAATCTGATTAAATGTCAATAATTTATGATCATCTGATATGATTCACCTTAAACTAACCAATAAAACAAGCATGCGAATATTCAATCCTATACATCGACGATTTTATTATTTTCTCCGTTATATAAAACACAGAGAGAGAGGGAGGGGACCTGCGCGGGCGCTACCGGTGCCAACATCTATGCCGAGGAAGACGGAGCGGGCGGTGGCGGTTGGGACGGCGGAGGAGGTCATCTCGAGAGAGACTGAGGAGTGAGAATTTGAGGAGGAGCGACCCTGAAACTGACGGAGATTATGCTGTTGTTGCTGGTGCTGCTTCTGTGATTGGGATTGTTGGTGGGCAAGTAGTGGTGCTGAATCAGACCAACCCCTTCCTTTACCAGACATTTCTCTCTTTCTTTTTCTGCCGTTCTTTCATTTCAGTTTTCTGATAATCTGATCACGATTAATAGATTATCATTAGAGACCCTTATTTTGTAACGGACCCTATACGCCCAAAATATAAAATCGCATACGTCATTCTATATGGCCTTTTTCTTTAGCCTGTAGTATCGTTAGTATCGTGCTGCATGTCCTAATCTAGGGGTTGGCACGGTCTGGTCCGGCTCAGTTCTACTCTTGAATCGAATCCTGAACTTGAAAACATTAATGCTGCGGTTCGGTGCGATTGCACTTAAATTTATTACTAAAGTTGTACGGTTCGATTTACGTCGATTCCGATTCTATTTATGCCGGTTTACAATTCTAACCTTAGAACCGTAAACCGGATTAATATATACATATATATGTATATATCAATCTTCTACTTCAAATACCAAACACATATTTCAATCACAAATTCAAGCAAATTTGAGTTCCAACTACTAGATCTACAAGATTTGTAACCAAATGATAGAAAGTTTATATATACATAAAAATCAAAAGATAGAAAGTCTTAGATCAAGACCAAAGTGTACATCCTAAAATCAAAATTAAAGTGTACATAAGGCATATAAGGCATATAGATAAATGAGGAAAAGAAGAGAGGAGAGAGAGGGATGAAAATTGTACACTTTAATTTCATTTTAGGTGTACATAATGCATATAAATAAATGGAATTATGATTACTTACTTGAAAGAGGTCTTCCCTGATTAGGAATGTATTTATGTTAAGAATAAGAGATTATTCTAACATAAATACCCTTAACTGTTCCTACAGGTAGAGGTGCCTTGAGTAGTCGTTGATCTCTACCTGCTCTACCTCAGTTGCGAATGGTGAACGAGACTACTCCCTGCTCATTTAATAGGGGCAGTCTTATCTTTCTTATGAAATAATCCTTGTGTCAGCTCCATGATTTTTATAATTATTTTTGGCTCCACAAATGCCCCCACACCTACTGGGCTACTCGTATGAAAGGGCAGGAGGTGTAGGAATCCAAAGTTACAATGGAGTTTGTGTCCTAATTTAATGTAGATTCCCTCTTTGAATTGGAATTTAAATTCTTCGAGGAAATGGAATGTAATTGCACCAAAACCTATTTAAGTCTACGTCAAGCAGGGGGTTAAATAAGTTTGGAATGCAAGAAAGAGAGAAAGCCAGAGGATATTTGTTCCCCATCCCCTAGCAATCTTCTTCACTTGCCCATGCAAAGAATTGTGTTCCATTGCTTTTCTTCTTTTCCAAGGTAAGAAAAAAATTAATTTTCTCTTTCTTCTTGATTTTTTAAAGCCTCGGGGCTTGAATTTGGGCTCGATGGGGGTCGAGGAAGTGGCAAAAAATGCAGTCGTTGAGTTGCTATGCTGCTACCGTGGTAGCTAGGTTGCTACAGGTAGACTCAGAGTGGGCTGAGGGCTGGCAGCTGGACCAGCTCGGCTTGAGCGCTGGGCTCGGGCCTGTGCGCGTGGACCTTAGCGTTGGGGCGCCAGTCTTGGGTTGCTAGGCTTGGGCCTGTGCAGCGTTGAGAGATATGGGAGATAGAGGGAGGCACGAGGGCATTAGCCCCCCTCCAGTTGGTTTGGGCCACAAGGTCGTTGGATTGGGATGGAAAAAAAGTGGGAGGCAGCGCTGGGGCGCCAACCCCTTGCCTTGCAATGTGGGTTGCTGTGCCCTTTAGGCCGAGAGAAAAAGACCAGGTCGTAAGGCCTGGCATGGTTGCTGGGCTCCTTCGGTTTTGGTCTTATTTTGTTTTTTTTCTTCTTCAAGCAGCATTCTAATAATTTTTCCTTGTGCCATTGTAGGATTTTCGAACATATCTTCCTCGAGCCACAAGAATGATGAATTTATTCCACCGTTATATAGTCAAGGCGGATCTGCAAGTAAGCTAGGCCATCCAATGAGCAGTTCTAAGACTTCCTTGAGATGTTTAAGCACGTAATTCCGTCTAGGGTTCGCTTGAAACGGGCCAAGGATGGTAGCAGCTGTGAACCGTGTGGGTCTAGGAAAGATATCAAGTTTCACCCCTACTACTTCGTGTTGGGGTTCACCTTTCCCATGCCTCGATTCTTCCAATAAGTGATATACTCCATGAAGTGTGCTCCTGCGCAATGCTCTCCAAAACTTAAGCAGGTTCTTTGATATGGACCTGACTGCTAGCCAGTTTGGTACTTCTTTGACATAGGTCTCATCGATGGTGTTGGGTAGTTGAAGTCCCGCCATAGGCTCTTCGATCACTTGAGCAAAAAGGATCATAATTGGGCCAAGGAGACCCTAGAGATCAGCGGAGAGTGGGAATCGAACTCCTTGCTTGGTAAGTAGGCTTTTTTTTACTTTTGTGGAGCTGCCTTCTTATTTGTTCTCCTCTGTTTATGTAGATTTGGAATTTGGCTCGAAGACTTCTCCAGCCATGAAGAAGGCGCACATCGCTTTAGGGATCCCTACTGAATATCGCGAATGACGTTGGCTGCTCAGTCCTCTTTGTAGGGAGAAAAGTGGGTTTCCTCCACATGAAGAGATTAAGAAGATCAAGGGTGAGGCATTTGCTCGTCCGATCGTCATCGTGGAACCTGTTGCTAGTGAAGGTGGAAGAAAAAGATCTTTGTCGCCTACTCGAGAGCCATCAGTGGAGAAAAAGTCGAAGACTTCCTTTATTGCTTGCGAGGGTTCGTCTATTGCTGGGAGGCTCGTGGTTGACTTGACTTCTTCCAAGTGGAAGAAAGACGCTGCTGGAAATGAGCTTGTGAAGCTTGCTGCTCTGAGGGTTGTTAGAACAGTTGCTAACAGGATTGCGCAGTGGAGAAGTTCTATCGTGCCCTCTGCGCCTAGGTTTATTCTGAGACAGCGTTTTGTGCCTAAGTCTAATCTGATTCTAGAGGTGTATGCAGTGGCCAAGAGCGAGGATGTTGGTTCTACTGCCAAGGATGGCCTATTCTATAAAGAATGAAGCACCTGCCCACATAAGCAGTCATGAACAGCATGCCAAACTTGCCTTATGGGAGTTTTCTGAGATCCATGCGCTGTTGAAGCCTGATCTGCTTGAGGAAACGGAAACATATGCCAAGTTTGTTGATGACATAAGCAAGGTTGTTGACTACAGTTTCTACGCAATGCGTAAAGCTCACTCATAGAGGGGTTTTCTGCTCGCTATGATGCAAAAATCTTGTGATCTTGGCTGCCGAGTACACGCACATGAAGCAAAATGACGCCAAGGCTGCTATAGAGACAGCGGTAACGATGGTAGCAGAAGTTTGCTCGGTTGCTGAGAAAATTAAAGAGTTGGAGTTTGAACTTGCCTTTTTGAAGGGATCTGATGTCTCTACTCCCACTGCTCAACAACTTGAGACAGCTCGCCAAAAGATCAATGACTTGAAGGCTCAACTTGATGCGATCTAGGGGAAGTATGGTGTTGTAGAGAAAGAGATTGAAGTTTAAGCGTTGCTAGTGTAAGACCTTGAGCGTGCTATTTCAGAATTTTTGTATGCCCGTGATGCCAATGATGTAGAGCTACTCGCCATGCATAATGACGTTGTTTGACTCAAGAAAGTCGTCAATAGACTTGAGTAGGCATGGGCTTTAGGTTCCTAGGGATCTTCCAGAAACCTTAGGCTGCTCGCTGAATTGGTAGCAGTTTTAGGTTCCTAGGTATCTTCTAGAAATCGTAGGCTGCTCGTTGAATAGGCAACGACTTTAAGTTCCCAAGGATCTTCCATAAATCGTAGGTTGCTCATTAAATTTACAGCGGCTTTAGGTTTCCAGGGATACGCATAGATCGCTAGTTGGTCACATACAAGATGCTCAGCTATTTTCGCTAACTGGTCACATTAAGGATGCTCAACCATGTGAACCTTGTGTGTGTAGCCCAGTGTTCTACAAATCGGTCTAGGCGGTGCCTAAGCGTCAAGCGGTGGAGCTTCAACTCGATTCAAGACAAAACGGTCAGGTAAGGCGGGGAGGATTTAGGCAGCCGCCTAGGCGTTCTAGGTGGTCTGGGAGGTTCTAAGTGGCAGTCTAGGCGGCTCTGCAATTCTCACATAAGATATGCAACTCCGAATCTCGAATCGGATCAGCCTCGAGAAAATTTATGAACTCATTGTTTGTGCTAGAAGATGGAGGAGAGAATGCGAAGAGAGAGAGAGACTGTAACTTTTAACATATCAGTCCATGGCAGCGGGATCTGGATTTGAGATCCAATTCGACGTTCTGATTCCTGAAGGAAAAAGAAGAAACGAAAAAGCACAAATTGAAGAGTTTTTCATTTTCCAAGGAGTCAAAATGTGATAATTATATGGGCTCGACTGACACCTTTCTGATGGTAGTCAATTTCTGGCCATTGATCTAGCTAGATCTCTTTTGCAGCCTACAAGTGTCCTTGAGACAAGTTGGCCGATGGAAATTCTGATTTCCTTGGGGTATATTGGCTTCTAGGGTTTCAGTTTGTTCTTTGGGTGTTTAGAACTTAGTTTTAGAGAAAGAGAGAGATTTGCTTTAAGGCTTTGAAGCTTGCATCTTCTCCGTTTATGAACCCTAATTGCCAAACCTTCCTCATGCATTAAACACCCAATCATTGTCTATTAGGGTTGCATTGTTTTTAAGGTTGTGCATTTATGTCTTGATCTAGTTTTAAGCTTTAAATTCATTTTTAGACCAAGCTTTTGGATTTAAGTTAGATTCTTTCTTCAACAGTTTGACTGGAGAATATGACTAGTCATTTGAATCCAGATTTCATGTGCACATAATAAAATCATATCATATCATAGATCGTGTTAATCTCGGTGTCATAAGGTGATGAGCTCAAGAGGAGCTGCTACTTCATGAAGACCGAAGGAATCCGTCTCGTGTAAGGCCATGTTACACAAAGGCAGGGTTCTAAGAATTGAGCATTGTGTGGATCTTTGTATGAACCTTTGTTTACATTAGTGGATTGGACTCAGTGGAGAGTCCCTGGTTTTTTAACCCAGAGGTGGGTTTTTCCAGCCAAAAATATCTTGTGTTCAAGTTATGTTTATTGTGTCACACATCCTACATACACATACATGGTACATATATTTGTTGAACATTTAAATGGTATGTGCTCACTGTCATGCTCACTTGACACATTAATAACTTGCAACGAACTACAACCTTGCTGACTATGATAGCTTTTGGGTATTGAAATTAGTTTTTGAATCTCATATTTATTGACTAACAAATCTATCTTAGTTGACTAGCGGGCTTGACTAGTCAGTCTAGCGAATTATAATTTTTATATATAGGTTATTCCATTGGTACCAATTTCATATATGTTATATATATTTATATAACTTATTTAGATAATGTTTTGTTACTTCTTAACTTAAAAGGATCACACATATATTTACTTTTTAATTACTCGACGTTTATTATATATTATATGGAAAATTTAACTAATTTATATTATATATTACTTAAATCCACCTAGTCCGCCTAGGCGCTAGGCCCTTGCCTGTCGTCCGACTAGTGCATAGCGTTTTTAAGAACCATGGTGTAGCTGGAGCTAGAATTCCATATCCTCACAGAGATCACCTATGTATTGCTCCAGGGATGCTCAGCTGCGAATGTTAGCTGGTCATATCGCAGATGCTCAAAAGGGATGTTCCTCTAACGGGTAGAGGGAATATTATTCCATAACACGAAGATTGCTAGTTGGTCACATATAAGATGTTCAGCTGGGGGTTGCTAGCAGCTGGTCACATTAAGAATGCTCAACTGCAGTCCATCTTCGTGGGCAGCCCGTCTAAAGGGCGAGCTGCGCAGCGAGCTTCCTCCGTTTCTAAGGCTCGGGTCCCCGTAGATCAAGCCAAAGGCCTAAAATCCTTCAATCTAGCTAAGCCTTGAAAAAAAACCATTGTGGCTACTTATAGGGATGCCGGCACTCTCTAGTTACACCAGGGCAGCCCGACCCATCCACGTCTGGATATTCGGAGTACGTAGTTTACCCTATCCCAAAGGGAGAACAATGTTGGTCCTTGGGGAGGCACAATTCCTGCGATAGGTCCCTGATTGGGTGCAATCTTCAATGAGAGTAGTAGACAGTTATCCTAGATACGCAACCGAGCCAAGTGATGAATAACTTCAAAAATCATCATTGAAAAATGAGAGGAAGGATATCGAACTTAGCTGAAAGGTAGAAATTACGTAACAACTGGATAGTCCTCGGCTTGCAAGGTAGTGCTCGTCGAGCTGCTTGAGTCTTCAAGCTTTATTTCATCCAAACAGAGCTAAGGAAGAAGTGAGAGGTCATGCGTAGTACTTCTGTAGGTTGTAGGCATTCCACTGCTTGTTGATCTCTTTGTCGCTCATGGTGGTGAGGGTGTAGCTACATTTGCCGCCTGCTCTGCTGACTTTGTACGGACCTTTGAAGGAAGATTTGTGAAAAACATGTTCATTTAAGCAACATCAATAGCATGCTATTAACAATTAAAAGGCGGAATCATCTTGCATGCACTTAAAAACAAAACATTAACCATGAAATTCAAAGCCTAGTAGATTGGTGAACCAAGACTCAACTCAAATCAAAGTGAGTTGAGAAATATATACCTTTGTAGATTCCTCTTTGCATAAGCAAAGGCTAATCACCCAAAGAGAGGGCCTTCATTCCTTGCTTCTTAGATCCATGGATTTGGATGGATGAAATGGTTCTCCAACTTCCCAAAAATTGAGAACCTCTAAGTCTCCACACCAAGGATGGATTGATGAAGAAATGAGTGACCTAGAGGAAGGAAGATTGCTAGATAATTTCCTCTAGGGTGGCGGCCTCTTTAGAGAGAAATGAGAGCTTTGTGTTCTCTCCAATTTCCTAAAAGAAACCCTTAATGAATTTTGGCTATAAAGTCATATTTATACCTTAATTCATTGGAGTGGCAAACTTGTAAATAAGTCCAAAACCCACTCCTTTAACTAAATGGCCGGCCATAGGGTTTCATTGGGCTTTTTAGGCCTTTGTGAATTTTAGTCATTAAGTTGTCATACAACTTAAGTCAATGGGCTTGACGTTCGAAGCCCATTGGGCCTTGAGGCCCAAAACTAACCCGTGGTCTTTTAACGAACTATATTCGTTTGATTAATTAATCATATTAATTAATCCTTGCCATAAATAATTAAACCATTTAATTATTCTTACTCATCTCCGTTGTTTCTTCAATCTTTACCTTACACGGTGTACGATCCATTAGGTTCCTTTTAGCGAGGCAGTGGGCGATTAAAACTCTTTCTAATCGATTGTGAATTGAAACTTACTTTCTATTCTCCCTTTAGTGATTATACACGTTTAGGGCTTCCACAAACCATGAGTGACACCTAGCAGCATATCATGGTTACCCAAGCTAATCAGAAGAGGTAGAGAACCTATTCAGTTTAGGATTACAAATGCAATACGGTCTTTCTCTAATACAATACTCTTGACCACATTGTTTGGTTTGATAGTTTATTCATGTCTACTATCCAATGTGATTCGTGTGCTTATATGATTACCTTGAATGTGATTTGGAACGACTTCCTAAATCTCATTCATACTCTGGCCAGAGATTCTTAATCATATCATAGAGTATTCTCCCTCAAACAGTTTGAAGGTTAGAGATCTCTTGTTGCGCATTCACTTGCCTCCATGGCTAAGTGGCTTAACCCCAACTATGCCGTGGACACCCACGAATGGAGTGATGATAAGCTCATATTTATATATATTTTACATCAAATTCTCTTGTCTTTTGTTAGTTATTTCCTCATATTTTTGTGCTATTTACTTTGTTTTGGTGTTTTATAGAATTTATCTAGCTAAGAAAATAAAAATAGCATAAGTGTGATTTTATGTAATAAATTCGTCAATGTAGATTAGCTTTTAAATTAAATAATATATATATATATAATAATAATGATTCATGATGATGTTTGAAACATCATCATGGTTTGTTTTGTAAAGAAAATAATATAAAAAAAAATGATAAAAAGAATAAAGGAACTTTCGGCATTTGGGGGATTGGTGCCTGGGAGTAAAGAAAGATAAGAAAAAAAATAAAGAAAAGACAAGTGGAGAAGGGGAGCATGCAGAAACGAAAAAGAAGCAGAAAACATAATAAAAGGAAAAGAAATTGGACAAAGGAGAGGAAAGGTCAGGGCTGCCTTCCTGGCAGCTAGAGAGAACCAAGAGGAGTGAGCTGCCTTGGACGAGCTGGCGGAAGGAGAAGTGGAAGCTGAGCTGCCTTTGGGCAGCTAGAAAAAAAACTTCAGCAGGGAGTCCCTGATGCAGCAGCTGGCGCAAGAGGAACCAGGCAGGAGCGGGAAACGCAGGAAGTCAGGAACTCGGGGAGGACAGCTGCCAGCTGGGCAGAAGGCTGGCGCGCGGAACACGGACAGAAACACGAAGGCAGCGAGAGCAGAGAAGAAACAGGAGCTGCCTTGGGAAGGCAGTCAGCGCAGAAACAGAAAACGAGCAAAGTTTCACTGCAATCCTCTCTCGGTTAATTCGTTCCAAACTCGCGTTTTATTTTTCTTAAACTCATGTTTAATTTAATTTGCGTTTCAATTATATTAAACATGTGTAATTAATTTATGTTTAGTTAGAGGTGAATTTGAAACCATGGATAAATGTTTATTATGATTTGATTTACTCCAGTTATGAATGTATGAATGTTTGGATGTGGTTTATTTTTCTGTGTTGATTAATAACTTGTTTATGTATGTGGGTTAAGGGTCGACACTTAATTTGCATGCTTAGACTTGATGCTAGGATATAAGGGAATTTCACCTAATTGTTATGAACTTATATTCATGAGTAGTAAAAATCGCTAGTCACGATTGTGTTTAGTAAACCCTAGGTTGGATTAACATGCGTATTCCATAGTTATGAATGCCTAGTCAATGCTTATGATTTCCATTGAACTTAATGATCTTTGATATGTCTCTCTATCATGCGTATTCCATAGTTAGGGAACTTGATAAGAATAATTTGGTTGTGATGCGTATCCCGTCCAATTCAATGAATCTAGGGAAATCTGAAGGTTAATTTAAGCGGACCTAATTAACTTGGAGCATTGTCATTTATTCGTTTGTTGAAGTCATAACTGGGAATCAAATTATATGCATTTGTTCATGTGTGGATAAGGAACCCTCTAACTAACGTCTCATCATTTTAATTCTATAAAATATATTTTCTTTGAAGTTTGTTTTTAAGTTTCTGTTTTAAATTCAATTTCGTAAAAAAATCAATCCCCCATTTATGTTAAAGTGTTAGATTTGTTAGAAATCAATTTAGGTTGTGTTTTCTTGAGTCTTGAATTATTTTGAGTCTTTTGATTTGTTTTAGTTTATTTGTTAGTTTTATTTTGAGTGATTCTAGTTAAGTGCTTTGATTTTAATTTAGTGTTTTAAATTTTGTTTTTACGTTTTTAATTTAATTTTATTTTGGTTAGCATCCCTAGTTAATCCCCGGTTAGAACGATCCCTACTTATCCATATACTACAATTGTCACAAATAGGGTTTAAATCTGTGCGTTAGTTAAATTTCGCATCAAATTTTTGGCGCCGTTGCCGGGGATTAGCAAATTTGCTAATCCCTTGTTTATGTTTTTGTTTGTGTTTTACTTTTTATTTTATTTTATTTTATTTGTGTTTATTTTATTTTATTTTATTTGTTTTTGTTTGTTATGTTTTTTTTTAACTTTTGATATTTGATTTAGTTTTCTTTGATTTTAGGTACAATGGAGCGAGACATGGCACTCGAATCCATTCAAGCTCAATTGGCACAACTCACTGCTCAATTGACTCATAATGCCGAACGGACCACAATGCCAAGTGTCCCTACACTTGATGTGCCCTATGGGCGAGGATATCAAACTCATCAATATCCCCAATTTTCTGCAAATGAAGATGTTTGGGGATATCAAGGCCATAACCAATCAAGGGGCAACATGTTTTCCAACGCTTATAATTCGGATTGGAGAAGTAATTCAGAGTATATGTGGGATGAACCTCAACAATTTCAACAAGGTGGATATTGGCAGCAAGACGAGTTCTATTCAAGACCTATGCAGCCACCACAGCATCCCCCACAGCAATTTCAATCAAATCAAAGTATGCCCGTGGATTATAATCAAAGGCTTGATGAATTAATTTCTTTGGTGCAGGGCTCACAAAACGAAGAACAATTACAGCCATCAGAGGAGTACTATCAATGGCCATGTGCACCACCACATCCACCACAACAATCTCCCCAATTCAATTCAGGTACATCCTTGGATAATGATACACTTAATAATTTACTCACCTCTTTGAATCAGGGAGTAGAAAATCAAAACCAGGAGATGCAAGACCGAGTCAGAAGAGTGGACGAATTGGAGGAGCAAGTTGGGCAGATTTTGGAAATCATGGCACAAATTCAAGATCAAAGAGAACTCTCCAACTCCACATTTGCAAATTCAAGGGGAGAAATGGAAATCGATGAAGCCATCACTTTGGGAAGTGATATGGAGGATGAAGTTGTTCCAGAACCATCCAAACATGGCCCGGACATGGATGAATTGCCGCTTCAAGAAGAAGATGAGGATGACGACTTGGGCAGTTTAGAAGAATTCTTGTCGCAAACCCCTCAAGTCCTTATGTCATCCAACTCAGGTGAGGAGGTTCAAAATTCAATTCATTCTAACATCGTTCCACCAAATGTCCTTTTTCCTTGTAGGTTTTTAAATCTCAAGGAAGAAGTGAATGAAAAAGACGTTGTGGAAGATATTCCAGAAAAGGAGGTGGTCGAAGAATTTGTTGAACTTATCAAAGAGGATGTAGTTGAGACAACCAATGCCAAAGAAATTGAGTTTGATAACAAGGGCCATGTCACAATCATCACATGCAATCTGGCTAAATGCAAAGTTCCTGAAACGTTCAAAGACGTGGTGTTTGTGATTGAGTTTGATCGAGAATGTAAGCCATCTTCTCCATTTTTAATTTTAATTTATACTAACTTTTTTCTGATTTTGATGATTCAGGCACCCACTCTTGAATTTAAACCATTGCCGGATCATTTCAAGTACCACCGTCCGTTCAAGGATAAACCCATGCATTTGAATAATGAAGGGAGGCCTAGGAATCACCCACAATCAGATTTGCATTCCTAATCCCTTCTCCTTACTGAATTTATTTTACTCTATTTAGTTCTTTCATTGTTTGTTGGCTTTTGTGTGAATTTATTTTACGTTGATTTTTTTTTTACGTTGATTTCATTTTGTTTTGTTTATTTAGTTGTGATTTTTGTTTAGAAAGTTAAACTTAGTCTTTTTACTTTGTTTTACTTATTTTACATTGTTATTTAAAAAAAAAAATAAAAATAAAAAACTTAAAAACATAAACATTCATATAAATAAAAATAAAATAAAAAAAAATAAAAAAATAAAAAAAAAAAAAAAACTTAAATGCATAAATAATTTACAATAACTTGTAAACTAATTTCGTTCATTGGTCGTTGGTTGGTGGTGCCTCGGTGGTCGACGGAACCCCTGAAAGACGAAGCGCCAGAGCTGGATCATTCGGAGCCTCAATACTTGGTGCTGCTCCCGAGGACGAAGGCAACACAAACCTCGGGAGTAACGTCATAAACCGTTGATGATCACTCTGAATCCGCACTTCGGACTCCTGCAGCTGATCAAGCTTCATCTTCATGCTTGTGGAGTAATTGGTTGCGAGCATGTGCAAATCCCTGTTCTCATGCCTGAGCACTCTGACCTCCTGCCGAAGACTAGCCACTTCAGCCTTCAACGACTCCACCTGACGGGTTCGTGCAAGAAGGCGCTGGCCCATGTTTGATACTGAACCTGCGCATCGGACGCTGTAGGCCATAGAGTCCTGGACAGCTAGTTCGTCGGACCGCCTAGAAAGTATCCTAGTGTCTCTAGGAGTGAGCAGATTTCTGGCCACCACCGATGCGGTTGTTTCGTTCATCATCATGGAATCCCCAACTGTAAGAGGACCATTTGGGGATATGAAGGACGGCTGCCAAATGTTGGTTGGAGAAGATATATCACTATCTTCCCCAACATTCAAGTTAAGGCGACGGTCAGAGGGGCAAGACATATTTGAAGGTGTTGAGAATGAAGAGTCGGACTGATCAAGATTAAAAGAAATGCAAGGAGGGAACGTTTACCAGATGAAGTGTTTACAGGGGGAGCTCAAGTGTGTTGTGGAACAAAATTAGCGCTCTTATAAGAAGAAGAAATCAAGAGGCATCACTCAGCAGTCGAAGAGGCGCCCTCTCGCAAATCGAAGAGCCGGGCTCCTTTCTCAAAAGCCGGACTCTTTTCTCAAAAGCGGCGTCGCCGTTCTCAAAAGTCGGACTCCGTCTCAAAAGTCGGTTCCTTTCTCAAAAGTCGGACGCCGCTCTCTCAAAAGTCGGGCGTTTCTCTCAATAGTCGGAGCAGTCAGGAATCACGAGGCGAGCCGCTCCCTGATTTGTCCAGACGTGTCACATGCAATTCCTTTCTCAAAAGTCGGGATTGCTCAGAAACCACGAGCCGCTCCCTGATTTTTCCAATTTTGTCGTCACTCGTCACGCGCTGTCAGCTTTGCGCAAATTACGGGTGGCTTTTTCAGAAAGCGCGTAACCTGTACTGTTCATCCATCCACCGGCTGCCGACAGGGGTAAAGGAACAGTTTCGGTTATGAAGAAAAGTCCTATAAACGTCTACCTTCGCCTTCAACAGCAAAGGCAAACTCTCTCAACACTTCTTCATCTCCGAAATTTTTCATCTCCGAAAATGCCTTTCCATCAAACCCTCTCGAGTTTCTCTGTGTTTCTCATTCCCTGGGATACCTTTACAAACAAGTCATCTAGAGCTAGAGTATTTCATATCATGAAGGTTGAAAGCAAGAGTATCTCATATCACGCTTTCTCCCTGTCCTTGTCCTTGTCTTTGTGATAAGGAGAAAGCGGGCAATCAGCCAGCACTCGGTGTCAATCTTCCAATCTAAGAACCGACTGCCTGGAAATCCTTCCTGATTGCTTACCTAGCATTGCTCTCGAGTACTCTTCTTCAACCACTGATGTACTTCCGAATAAGTCGCCACATCTGCCTGGAGAACAGACATGGCAAGTGAAAATGATACTTGAAGCATGTGGAGACAAGGTGCTGCTTCATCTTCAAGATCAAGTCTCATTTTCCTTGCTAAGAAGTTCCCCAGCCCAGTTCACGCATACACCTGTGGAACGATACTTCTTCAAAATCAAAAGTATCCCATATCATCAGAGTCAGAGGCAAAGATTTCTCATGGCATGCTTTTCCTTTACCCTTGCTCTTGGCTACGAGTCAGGGTGAAAGAAAGGAAATCGGTCGGCACTTGGACAGATTGAACAAAGAAGCAGACCACCACCTATTCCTCGTGCCTACCTGCCATGCAGAAGAACAAAAAGAGAAGAATGTAGCCTGCAGACTCAATCAAACCGGCAGAATGAGTCCGAGTTGAAACCAAGAGCTCGAGAAGCTTCAACACCACCACCAATCAAGTCTCATTTTTCTTGCTAAGAAGTTTCGAGGCCAGTTCAAGTTCAAAGCTGTGGAATGTCACCAAACAAGACCAATGATCACCTATTAGTTCTTTTCATTGTCTTTTATTTTCATTTTCAATTTTTCGCTTGCATTTTTTACATTTTCTTGCGTGCTTAACTGATTTATTTCTTTTCTTTGCAGGAACTTTTGGTTATTTCCACCCTTGAAGTTGATTGCAAAATTTTAGCTTGGGGGTCATCGCTTGATTTTCTGCAAATTAGGGAAGTTTTCAGTCCTATTACTTTATTTTGTTTCTTTATATTTATTTATTTATTTTATTTTTATTTGCATTTTATTATATTTTCTGACATTGGGGACAATGTCTAGTTTAAGTGTGGGGGTAAAGAGTATAAAAATGACCAAATTGAAAATTTTTGTACCTTCGACTTTGAACTGGTTTCATTTGTTTCCATGTTATTGCTTTGTATTCTTAATTAGTTTTGTTTTATTTAAAAAAAAAAAAAAATCGGAAAATTTAAAAAAAATCCAAAAATATTTCCTTGTTTTCCTGTTTTGAATTAGATTTTTGTTAGTTTCCCGACCCAATGATATAATTGAATAAAATTTGAACCATGATCATCAAGAACTTAGTTAACATGTGTTTTGTGAAATTCCTAATTCTCTTGTTAGTTTTGTACATATTTGATCATCTTTGAAAAACCAAATGCACATAGTCTTGTTGATGTGAAACTAAAGCATGATTTAAAGCTCCATATGTGAATTTAGTGACCATATACATCCTATGTGAGTTTTTGAGCCTATTGAAAGTGTGTGCATTTTTCATACACTCCTATCCTTTCATGTGTGATGAACTTATGTGAGATACATCTCTAGAACTTGCATAACGATCTTTCGAAATTTTTTGTCATTGATTGCATGAACTTGAAAATGATAGAGGCATTAGGTTTACCACCATGGCCCAAATAACCTTGTTTCCCAAAGAAAAATGATATCATTAGATTGCCAATTTGAGCCGTGTTTGTTGAGCCTTTTATTTCTTATCACCAGATATGTCTACCCTTATACCTGAAACATTTTTTCCTTACCCTTTCCAAGCGAGCAATGCGAGATTGTCTTATGAGAAATGTTTGTGAAGTACTTTGAAGGTGTTTGGCAAAAGAATAAGTGTGGGGGTTTTTCATATTTGTTTCTTTTTGAAAAAAAAAAAAAAAAAAAAAAAAAAAAAAAAAAAAAAAGGAAAAGAAAAAGAAAGATTGTATACAAAGAAAATAAAAAGTTTTTAAATTTTCAGTTTATGGGTGTGGTTGGAGATGTCTGAAGAATCGTTGGAGATCTTGAGTTCTTATAAATCTAAAGAAAATAATTGCTTGCAATGTAGCTTGGAACTTGTGTTTTCCTATTCTTTCGTTTCAATAACCTTATCCCTAAGCCTCATTACATCCAATAAAAGTCCTCTTGATTTAAGTTTTGCAATTATGACTGTGGAGAAGTGATCTTTATGCAAGCTTATGGTAGAACTTTCACATTTGATTCTTTGAGAGAAACACATTAAAACTAAACACATGTGTGATTGAGTGTGTATCCAGTGAGAATGTCGCTAATTTGCATATGGTGGTTTTAAAATAAAAATTTGAAATTGCATTAACATGGCTATCTCACACACTACACTTCAAGGATGTTTCAAAGATTACTGCTAATATTTGAATAAGGAAAATGAACTTGGATTAGCTTGTTGGTGTTAGCTATGGTTCTTGATGATTCGTGTTCTCAAATGAAATTCTATGAGGGTCATATAGGGGGAAACTAATAATTTTCATGTTATTACTTTTTTCTATTTTCTCTGTTTTGCTCGAGGACTAGCAAAAGCTAAGTGTGGGGGTATTTGATAAGCTCATATTTATATATATTTTACATCAAATTCTCTTGTCTTTTGTTAGTTATTTCCTCATATTTTTGTGCTATTTACTTTGTTTTGGTGTTTTATAGAATTTATCTAGCTAAGAAAATAAAAATAGCATAAGTGTGATTTTATGTAATAAATTCGTCAATGTAGATTAGCTTTTAAATTAAATAATATATATATATATAATAATAATGATTCATGATGATGTTTGAAACATCATCATGGTTTGTTTTGTAAAGAAAATAATATAAAAAAAATGATAAAAAGAATAAAGGAACTTTCGGCATTTGGGGGATTGGTGCCTGGGAGTAAAGAAAGATAAGAAAAAAAATAAAGAAAAGACAAGTGGAGAAGGGGAGCATGCAGAAACGAAAAAGAAGCAGAAAACATAATAAAAGGAAAAGAAATTGGACAAAGGAGAGGAAAGGTCAGGGCTGCCTTCCTGGCAGCTAGAGAGAACCAAGAGGAGTGAGCTGCCTTGGACGAGCTGGCGGAAGGAGAAGTGGAAGCTGAGCTGCCTTTGGGCAGCTAGAAAAAAACTTCAGCAGGGAGTCCCTGATGCAGCAGCTGGCGCAAGAGGAACCAGGCAGGAGCGGGAAACGCAGGAAGTCAGGAACTCGGGGAGGACAGCTGCCAGCTGGGCAGAAGGCTGGCGCGCGGAACACGGACAGAAACACGAAGGCAGCGAGAGCAGAGAAGAAACAGGAGCTGCCTTGGGAAGGCAGTCAGCGCAGAAACAGAAAACGAGCAAAGTTTCACTGCAATCCTCTCTCGGTTAATTCGTTCCAAACTCGCGTTTTATTTTTCTTAAACTCATGTTTAATTTAATTTGCGTTTCAATTATATTAAACATGTGTAATTAATTTCTGTTTAGTTAGAGGTGAATTTGAAACCATGGATAAATGTTTATTATGATTTGATTTACTCCAGTTATGAATGTATGAATGTTTGGATGTGGTTTATTTTTCTGTGTTGATTAATAACTTGTTTATGTATGTGGGTTAAGGGTCGACACTTAATTTGCATGCTTAGACTTGATGCTAGGATATAAGGGAATTTCACCTAATTGTTATGAACTTATATTCATGAGTAGTAAAAATCGCTAGTCACGATTGTGTTTAGTAAACCCTAGGTTGGATTAACATGCGTATTCCATAGTTATGAATGCCTAGTCAATGCTTATGATTTCCATTGAACTTAATGATCTTTGATATGTCTCTCTATCATGCGTATTCCATAGTTAGGGAACTTGATAAGAATAATTTGGTTGTGATGCGTATCCCGTCCAATTCAATGAATCTAGGGAAATCTGAAGGTTAATTTAAGCGGACCTAATTAACTTGGAGCATTGTCATTTATTCGTTTGTTGAAGTCATAACTGGGAATCAAATTATATGCATTTGTTCATGTGTGGATAAGGAACCCTCTAACTAACGTCTCATCATTTTAATTCTATAAAATATATTTTCTTTGAAGTTTGTTTTTAAGTTTCTGTTTTAAATTCAATTTCGTAAAAAAATCAATCCCCCATTTATGTTAAAGTGTTAGATTTGTTAGAAATCAATTTAGGTTGTGTTTTCTTGAGTCTTGAATTATTTTGAGTCTTTTGATTTGTTTTAGTTTATTTGTTAGTTTTATTTTGAGTGATTCTAGTTAAGTGCTTTGATTTTAATTTAGTGTTTTAAATTTTGTTTTTACGTTTTTAATTTAATTTTATTTTGGTTAGCATCCCTAGTTAATCCCCGGTTAGAACGATCCCTACTTATCCATATACTACAATTGTCACAAATAGGGTTTAAATTTGTGCGTTAGTTAAATTTCGCATCAAGTGACGTTTGACATAATCAAAGATCAAGGACCTAACCACAAGACAACTATGATGCCTCAGGTCAAATGACTAATTTGCATTATCCCAACCATGAGTTCTCATGTGACATGAGTATGAGAACTCTTCGTTGATCGTGTTCAGTGGACTCATTCTCTATTGAGCACCTACGTACTTGTCTTGATGTCACACACACCAATGACTCGAGACTAGTCACTCTCCCTGAGAGAAGACACAGCACGTACTGATCTTAACGGACTGTCAATGCCCAATTGGCAATCCTATGATCAGGAACGTTTAGGATGTGTCTACGAAAGAATGGTCTCATGAATCTAACTTCTTTAGATTGCATTCTCCCAATCACATATTCCTTGGACTTTATCGTTTAAGCATATAACATTTATATGAGACGGCTTAAACAATAATCTTTGCCTTTGATATTAAACTAGATTAGTTTAACATATGAAATGTCCGTAAAGTATCATCATATGATTGGCTTTAGGGCATATTTCCAACAACCTTCCCAAATATGATTCATCTTCTTAAAGCCTTTTCTTCAGTAGTGATGAATGATTTTCTTATGACTAAATCTTCAAGCTGAAACTGCCTGATCTTTCCCCTTTTGTTGTAGCTGGAGATGAGCTGCTGTTGGTAGGTTACAATGCAAGTGATGACCTTATCGTGTCCCTCATTTGTCAGATCGAAATTTGTGGCCATCTCCTTTCTGTTATGCTTCAAAGTTGGCAGTGTGCTAATGCTCGGCACGATAACATTGGGAATGATGATTGCTTCTGAATTGAATGCCAAGGAGAAAAGAGTTTCACAAGTTGCTCGTCGTTTGGTTGTGCGATACGCTTATAGGACACCGAGAAGTTCGTCTGGCCACTTTCCCTGCTTGTCTGTGAGGGATTTCTTGAGGCAGTCCAGGATTGACTTGTTGGATGCCTCTGCCTGCCTGTTGCCTTAGGGATATCTAGGTGTAGAAATGTGCTACTTGATGCCATATTTCTGGAATAACTTCACCACGATAGATTGAGGGATGCCGAACCGGCAAATGATGTTCCTCCATATGAAGCACTCTATGTTTGGTTGAGTAATGGTGGTCATGGGTTCGGCTTCTACCCACTTGGTGAAGTAGTCGATAGCCACGATCATCATGCCCCTGCCTCAGTAGCCGGTGGTAAGAGCCCTGCTAGGTCGATTGCCCACTACATGAATGGTTGTGGGCTTGTTTATGGGTGGAGCTCGTTGGCAAATAGTGCGGGTACAGGCTCAAAGCGTTGGTAGCTGTCGCACTTTTGAACAAATTTTTTTGTGTCTTGATGCACGGTGGGCCAGTATTAACCGGCGTTGAAGACTTTCTGTGCTAAGGATCGACCTCCTGAGTGGTTTCCACAAATGCCTTCGTGGATCGAGCTCAGAACTTTCAAGTCGTTGGAAAGCGTTAGGCAGCGAAGATGTGGGCCTAAAAATGATCTTCGGACGAGAATGTTGTTCCACATATAGTAGCATGTCACCTTTATTTGGAGCTTCCTAACTTCCAATATTTTTGTAGGGAGTGTCTTATTGACTAGGTAGTCGATGATGGGATCTTACCAGTTTGAGGTTGTATTGACTTGTAACACCTCGGCTGCTAGTTCTTCTTTTATGCTCTACTTTCCAAAATACTCGGTCGAGATGAAGTGTCTGAATTGGTAGTCCAAATTGGAGCCATAGCTTCCAGGGCGTCTGATTGAATGTTATCTGCCTGTGGCACTTGTGTGAGGGTGTAAGTCTAAAATGCCTCAAGCTACTTTCGTACCTTCTCAAGGTATAATGCCATCCTTAGATGCTTTACCGCATACTCCCCGGTAGTCTGGCTAGTGATGAGCTGAGAATTGGAATGGATTGTGAGCTTCTTGATTGCCAGATCTTGTGCCGTTTGGAAGCCTACCAATAAGGCCTCGTATTCTACTTCGTTGTTTGATGCTTTGAAGCCTATAGTGATTTCTTTATCGAGCATCGAGTCGTCTGGGGTGATGAGAACCAAGCCTGTTATAGAACCCTTGTAGTTGGATGAACCATCGATGTGCAGGTGCCAAAAGTCTTTGTCTGAAAGGGTTGGTGTTGCCAGGGTGTGTTCAGCTGCTTCGAGGGTGCCTTTGGGTTGTGTTATTGCATCTTCTAGGCCATGAATGAACTCCGCTATGAAGTCTGCCAAGGCCTGAGCTTTTATCGCCGTGCCAAGGCCTCATGTATCTTGTTTTGGCATCGATGAGATCTTTAGATGTGTAGAATACTTACAATTGTGCCCCCAACTCTTCTCGTATGAGGGCAGAGCTTACTACTATGTCTGAGACTGCCAAGTAGATGTATAATTACTCGACTACTTCAGCCTTGGATAATAGTGGAGAGGATGTCAAATATCTCTTCAAGTCTTGAAATGCTTTCTCGCACTTGTTGTCCCACTTGTCTCTTTGCGTCTTCTTAATGTCCTTGAAGAAGGGCTTGCATCAATCGGTTGAGTGCAAAAGGAAATGGTTGAGTGCAGTTGGGTTTGGTCATGAGCCGATTCTAACCGTCTTCTCTGACTACTCAAGATCAAGAATGATGTATTCGGCGTCCTCTTCTGGCTTCCATCATGTTTCTTCTGTTGGGGTGTCCTTATGAATGCCATCATCTTAATCAGCCTGCTGTGGTTGCTATTTGGTAGCAGGTTTGTCCTTCTCAACTTCACTAGCTTTTATGAGGGTGAAAAACTTCTTCTTCGACTACTTCAACATTTGCATCGTCGGGATGCGACCTAGTTAGACTTGATCTCTCCGATTCTTCCTCCTAGGATGTAAAATCAAATTTTCCAGTACTCGACAGAGGTTACGGCGCCCAGTTCCATTAGCCAGGGCCTTCCTGGAATCTCTTTATAGGGAGACAGGTCGCTGACTATAATGAATGTCTGCTTTGATACTACTAGTGGTGTTCTTATGCTCCAATAACAGTTGAGGTGTATCTGTTAAATGACGGATAGCTGAAGTAGATTTACAGGCCCATCTTCTGAATGATGGATAACTGAAGTAGATTTATTGAACTGCTGTTGTCCACCATCATTATGTCAACTATGACATGTCCTAATTGAATGGACACTACCAAAGCACCATCGTTTGGGAAGTCAACTCCCTCAGCATCCTGCTCGGTGAAACCAACGATGGGCCTGTGTTTGGCATCGGCTGCCTAAACCTAGGAGATTGCTATAGCCTGTTAGATCTTCCTCTTTTTGGAATTGTTTGTTGCCCCCCAAGTATATAGACTCGGCGAAGATGCCGTTGATTTCGATGGTCTTGGCAGACGGCTCCTCGTCTGCGTCTGCATTCCTCCTAGGTTGTGCAGCTGGCTTGTCCAGTCATTTGTCGCATTTACCCTCATTCACCAGCTTTTCTAGGTAGTCCCTACAGGTATAGTAGTTGTCGATCGTGTGACTATGACCTCGGTAGATCACGCAATACTTGGTGTGATCTAGTTTGGAGGTGTCTCCTTTGGGTAGTCTTAGCAGCTTAAACCAAGGTTCATTCTTGAGGTCGAGGAGGATCTGGTTGATCATGATCGAGAACTTGGTATGGTTCTAGGTAGCCTGACCTCCTCTTGTCGGGGACCAGTCTCTGCGCTTAGCCCCTTACCTACTTCAGTTGCTGGACTTCTTTTTGTCTACCTCATTCTGAGTTATCTTGGACTCTTGCTCAGGTGCCTTGTTCACTCATTGGGCCTCATCCCAAAGCGCATGCTTTTATGCTAGAGTTAGGTATTCTTTCATGATCAATTCTCTATATAGAAGATGATCTGCTGGGAGTCTCTTTTAAAAGGCTACATTAGCGATCGAGTCATTTCAGCTAACTATCTTCGCCTTCTCCGCCTTGAACCTCTTCATATAGTCGCAGAGCGACTCCTTCAGATTTTTCTTGATGTTGAAGAGATGATCAGACTTCTTCTTGATCAAGTGGTAGGATGAGTATTCCTTAGTGAAAACTACGAAAAGCTTGTCGAAACTCGGATTGTGGAGGTAAGGTATGGAACCAATCCTGGGCCTCGCCTTGCAAAGTCGTGGGGAATATCTTGCACATTAAAGTGTCATCAACCATGTAGAGGATCATCGCGATGCGGTAATGCTTCAAGTTCCTTTCCAGGTCTCTGTCTCCCTTGAATAAGGTAAAATATGGCGTATTGAACTTACGGGGGGGGCTCCGTCTGCTTGACCTCTCCGTAAAAGGTAATCTACCCATATGTGCCACGTTTCTACAAAGGGCCTCATCTGTGGTCTCGATGCATCGGAATCCGCCCAACCACTCAGTCTAGAGCCTTTCTACTTCTTCCTGAATTTGTCTCTGTTAGGGCAGTAAAGCTTCTGGCTACCCCTGGTCATGACCCGCTGGTCTCCGCTACTCTTCTCTATGCTCAGGTCATCTATGTTGCGGCTACAATGCAAATGGTACGTTCCTAGTAAGTGAACGGATTACTCGTAGGCTGCCAGTTGAACTTGAGCCTGATTAAGTGACTGCTTCTCTCTGTCCGTCGTGATGCCCACTCCGATGTGAGGTGGATGATGCTCCTTGCGAGCCTAGCCACGAATGAACACTTCATCTGGAAGGTTGTCCATGTTGATTATCAGAATGTAGCCCCAACCTTTAAAGTATGCTACTTCGTGGGCTTGACCGAGAGTGTATGCTCATCCGCACGCTGAGAAGAGAGTATACACTATCTCGGAGGCCCAGGCAGGAGTGTATACTACCAGAATGCTCAGTTTGTGGCTGGTCGAGGGGCTGCTTGCCAGGGCGATACTGGAGCGAAATGTCATCACCTACTGTTGTCCTACTTCGAGACACCTCGTCTGGGGCACTCTGCATCTTGATGCACTGTAAGAGCTTATTCACCAAGGTAGTCTTCTGTGCGAGGGTACTTGTCAGTTCAGCGACCTATCGGGATAGGTGTTATTCACCATTTAGAGTGGAAGAGTTAGGACAGTAGACGTTTGCTTGAGTAATGGAAGTGTAATGGACTCTAGGTGCAAAGTTTGAGCCACGATAGGTCAGATCTATAGTAATGTGAGGTTAAAATACCTTTGGTTCAACCGTCGACCTCAGAATCTGGATCTGGGTTGGTTGAACTAGTCTAGGACCATACTGGACCGTTGTAGGAGCAGGTCGAGCGCATGGGCACTAGGCCGCCTCAGTTTGTCCTCCTTAGCCTCAAGCTGGAGATACGTTGGGCTGCAGTTTGTGTCACAGTTGGCGCGGCTTGGGCTGCTTCGGTCTGGGCAGCTTACATCCAAGTGAGGGTAGTTGGTGCCAAGGGCTGCTGGTTGAGCTTGCGTATGCTGGCTACTTGCGCCATGGGCCTCATTGCCCAATGGTTTCCTCGTGTTGAGTGGAGGTTGTCTCGTGGTCCACAGTACCTCATGGTGGCAAAGGTAGTCTTTACCGTGGTAAGCGTCAAAGATCGACGGCGTGGAGCCATGTTGGGATCTCTATCGGGTGGTCCATGTCCTTCAACGTAAGGGGTCCCGTTGGTTGTAGTTTCTGAGTTTCCTGCCATCGTAGTCGTGGATCTACGAACGAATGAAGTTGAAAGGGAGAGTCTTCGAATTAAAGCTTTCAATGAAAGCATAAATTTGTGGATGTAAATTTCCGTCTTCCTTTGATTGACGAATCTACACCTGCAAAATAATAACACCTAAGATTAAGGCCAAAAGCCTCACACACCCACGATGAATGGGGGGGCTTTGGGCAAAGAATCTCTGATACCAAAGTTAGAATTCTAGAAATAATGTGTTTGAGTATTTATGAATAGAAAAAAGCCTCATGAATTTTGGAGATAAATGGAGTATTTATAGGAGAAAATGAGGAAGTGGGCCGACCCTCTAGGGTTTAGGGGTGGCTGGCCTAGGGTGGAATTTGGGTGAGAATATTTCAAGATATTTGTGTAAATAAATATCTAGGAGTAATTAGGTAAATATCCTAAATAAATGGGATTATGATTATTTACTTGAAAGAGGTCTTCTCGGATTAGGAATGTATTTATGATAAGAATAAAGAATTATTCTATCATAAATACCTTTGACTTTTCCTACGGGCAATGGTGCCTTGAGTAGTCGTTGATATTTGCCTACTCTACCTCAACTACACGTGGTGAATGAGACTGCTCCCTGCTCATTTAATAGGGGCAGTCTTGTCTTCCTTGGGGAATAATCCATGTGTCAACTCCATGATTTTTGGGATTATTTTTTGCTCCACATATGAGGTGACGTAATTACCAAGGGTTTGGCTTTTGGGTTTGAGAATTTTTTTTATATAGATTTTTATTTTAGCTTAGTATTTATATAAAACAAGGAATTAGATTTAAAAAAAAATTAATATAGATGGTCTGGTGTGATTCCTACAGTTCTTGAGAATTAGAAACCGAAACCGTTTTAAACCGGTTCTGTTCGAATCCAGTCCAAGTTTGAACGGTTTTGGTCAACCTGTTTTTTTTTACGATTTTTTTCATCCAATTCGGTTCAGTTTATAGTCCCCAATTTTTACTCCCACCCCTACCTCAAACATCTTTTTTTATATATATCTAAACTACTTATTAAAAAACTCTCTTTGTCAACCAAATGACGGTAACACAATCTCTATAGTTCATATCTGGTAACGGAATCTCTACACACTTATTCTCTTGATGCTGCTTGAGTATAATATTGCTTACTAACTTGACCGTCGGAGTGCCTTTGACCAGCACACCCCTCTATTGGTCTTTACTTACTCACGGTTGTGTGTTCTTTTATAGGTAAACGATTTTAAGCATCTTTACCTCTTACGGAGGTTTGCAAATATGGTTCTAACAATCAGGTAATACCTATAATGTCCTCCAGCTCTTTTGGGTCTTATTTTGGATTAGCTCGATTATTAGCCTTCTTAAGTTTGTTCATTCATTGTCCTTCCTAGTTCGAATTGCATGCATGTCCTTAGAGAATCTTTGGCAAAAGTTCGTTAAAGACTTGGTCGCTTACATGTGGGTTAACGCCTTTAGAAACTTTTTGTAAGATCTTATGCGTTGGACCTGAGCGTTTCTGATTAGACTACACTTAGTTGACTTGGCCAAGGCATTTCAGAGTATTAGAGCACCATTAGAATAAAATTCCTCTCGAGGATTTCCTAGTCTGGATGCCTCATTCGGACCTGCTTAAAAACACAGTGTCACAGAATGTACTTGACTTAGCATGTTAGTCTGGGATGGAAGTAATCATACTCAAGGTTAAGATTCAGAGCCACCTCTCAAATGATTCTCGAATCGCCCTTTTAACCATTCCCTTGAATAGCATAGAACCCAGGTTTGAATGTTATAACCCATAACCATTAGGTTCCATAAACTTTCTGGAAGCCGGATGGTGCATTGGACTTCCAAGTTTGGGGGCTATGTTCCTATGACCATAGGCCACCTATTGTAACCACGCTTAATATGGCTCGAGCCTTCTAAGCTGCTAACCAAACATTACAGAGTAAGCTAAAAGAGACTCGAACCATATTGGGGATCATTTTTATCGAGTAACACATGGTGAGGTGATAAGGAGTTGAGTTATCCAGCGACTTGTCTTCACGTAGACTATGGCGTTTAAGCATAATAACACCTAAGCTTGGCAATATTCCATCTTTTGGTGATCAAATTTCCATTCATATGATCTAGATTATAGGTTCCTTTGCCCCCTACTCCGACTACCTTGTAGGGTCCTTTCCAACTTACTTCGAGCTTGCCTTCTACTGGCACCTTCATTTTTAGAAGATTTCCTCAGGACCCAACCTCTAACTTGAAGGCTTAAAGGCTTAACACCCTTGTTGTAGTATGATTACATTTGTTGTGGGTAAGCCACAAGTTGGACTTAAGTGTATTCTTGGCGTTCTTCGGCAAAGTCACGTCAGACTTCATGATTTTAGCATTCTCCAGGGTGGTCTGTTCCTCCGGAGTGCAATTTTGACATTATAATGACTCGGACCACGATGACAACTTCTATTCCGTAAGCCATAGAGAACAGAGTTTTTCTAGTTTCTGTAGGCAGTTTTTCAGATCACTTCCTCTTCTTCTCTAATCTATTATTCAAGCATATGTGATGGTTTTGTTTGACGCTTCTCCCTCCCCATTTCCTTATGGGTAACTTAGAGTACATGTGAAATGATGAATGCCAAGCTTTTTGTACCATTATGTGACGTCAAAGTTAGTAAATTGCAGTCTGTTATCTGTAAGTATGGTATGGGGATATAAAAACGAAAGATGATGTTCTTCCAGACGACAAACTGTAATGTTGGCCATGTGATCCTAGACAAGGGCTCTGCTTCGATCCACTTGGAGAAGTAATCAGTAGCCACTATTACGTACTCTTTATTTCCTTGAGCTTTTCCAGTGGTCTGACAAGATCGATGCACCAATTGCATAAAAGGCCTTGCCCCTATTAGAGTGCTAAGTTCCATCGTCGGATGATGGGCAGCGTAGTCACCTTTGACTTAATTAACTTGTAATTCCACCTCGATCCTTAGTCTGGCGAACAACATTTTGTATTTTGTTTCATTTTTGCTGGCCTTGAATCTAAGCTTCTGAGCTTGCTCAAGTATAGATCCATCTAGCGTCATCAAGACCATCCATGCTCTACTCCATTTATGTTTGACGATCTGTCCATGTAGAGTTTCCATGGACGGGGATTCTCGGGTGTTTTCTGTTGATTTACGAAGGAATGGATATCTTGATTCACCGAGGTGAATTCCGCCACAAAGTTCGCGAGCACTTACGCCTTAATCAATGTTTTAAGACGCTAGATGATTTTGTATTGTCCCATTTTGATAGCCCATTTAGTAATCCTTGATAAAGCATATGGGCTGTATAGGATGGATCAGATGGGCAATTCATCATGTACACCACTTGGAATGACTGAAAGTACTAACAGAGTTTTCTGGCTGTTGTTACCAATGTTAGGATGAGCTTTTCCATCTTCAGGTATCGGGTTTCTGGTTCGAAAAGAGCTTTAGAAACGTAATATAAGGGTTCTACTTCCTCGAGTCTTCTCGAATCAGAGTTGACTGAGTACCAGATATAAATACAAAGTCCTCATCCATTGGTTTGGAAAGTAGCGGTGGGTTGGACAAGTACTCCTTTAACTTCAAGAAGCCATCTTCACACTCGTCCGTCCAGAGTAAACCCTTGCTCATCTTCTCTATGTCCAGCCTTGATCTGGTTGTAGCCGGAGTAGGCGTCCATGAAGCTCAGTAGCTTATGTGATGTATATTTAAACTAACCTAAATAATAGATTAATTTAAACCAAATTAAACTCACAAGTGCACGAATCAATTGTAAGAATATATGCAAATACGAGGTCGATCCCACAGGGATTGCTTTAACACCAATTTAACCAGCTAATTACGCGAAACTTAACTTAGAAAATGAATGATTGTTTGGTTGTGAAAAGTAACTAAAACTTCAACTTATAATAAAACCAGAAAGATGGATAATGAAAACACACAATGAATGAAAGTTTAAACAAGTTAAAGTGATGAAAGCCTAAGGTCATGAATACACCAATAACAATCTTATTCCCTTTCTTCAAGCCAATTACTATCCAATTACCATGCCAATATTTAAGGTTGTTCTTTCTGAGATATGAATTAATTTGTGGTCCGGCATCAACTCATGCATCTATACGTGACAACTATATCCTATTGGTTAAGGCATACAATTAAACACATAAAAACCCATCAACCACTGAAGAATCATGTCAACCAACTAGGACTAGTTTGATATTGGTCATCCTCACTAGTTTTTCTACTCTTCTTAATCTTAGTTACAATAAATCTAATTGATTGGTCATCCTTTTAGATTTATCTAATTATGTAGAAACAATTTCACAATGATGGCCAGTCACAAGAACATTCGAAACTAGAATAAATTGCACACAAAGATTAAGAATTAAGCATGGCATGTAATCAGATAATATTCAAAAAAATACTTCAGAAATAATCATGTCATGGTTTCATCATAAACCTTAGAAAAGTAGTTTACTTACACATAGCTATAATAAGTATCATAAAAGAAGTCATGGAAGAAGATAAAACCTGGAAAAGAATGATAAAACGCACATTAAGCTTCCCTCTTTCACTTTTGACGAATTTTGTGTATTAGGTGGTCTTAAGTGAGCCTAGGGTATTATATTTAGTCTAGGAAAACCCTAAAAGTCTGGTAGAAACTCTCCTAAAACAAAACAAATTCCTAAATAATTAATAAACAAACTAGGAAAGAATCCTTCTTGGCTTAGGAAACACATCATCTAACTTGCACACCAAATTTAGGGTCGATTTGTCTTCTGGAAAATTCTATAAAAATAGTGGGAAACATAGCTTTATCTCTTATATTTCCAAGCAAATATTGCACGCCACTAGGAAAAATCAATCATCATTCTCTCATAGCTGCACAACACTGATGTGATTGCAACTTCTGGGGGATTAACTTGCAAAACTAGAATGTTTGACTTCATGGAAAATTATGAAATTTGGACAAAACGGTCTTCAGCCTCTTAGCTTCCTTTCCAATTGGCCTTGCATCAAAATTCCTCCGGAAAGTTGAATCATCACAAAAAACGTCCATATTGGCTGTAATATAAAAAAAATACATACTAAGGTTCTTTTCAGACCAATTCATTAACAAAGCATAGGGATAAATGACATGAAATAATAAAAAAATAATGCACTTATCATTATGCACCCTATAGAATCCACCAACAAATCGATTTGTGAGAGTAGGTACGGATTCTTAGGGCAGGCTTTGTTTACGTCCGTGATGTCATGCCCCAATCCCGAGATACGCGAGAATCAACATGTGACAGTAGAACAGTAGCAGTACAACATAGAATCACTGAGACTCATACATAAAATCTACGTTAGAACTTTAGTAGAAATAATTTAACAATAAAAGGTGCCAATAACCTATTCTCAAGTGTACTGCCCACACAACTACTCCACTTGAATTTTTCTTTTTTAACAGCTACTCGCTACTTTGCAAAATAACCCAACGTCGTGGAAATAGAGCACCGGGCAAAGAAAAACCAAGATTAGATGCAAAGCTCGTGTGAGTGACAGTAATACCATATATAGGAATATAAGTAAAATCAAATGATCAGAATATATAATACTAGTTGCTCCCATACACAAATTCCCTTTGAATACTTTCTCAATATTTCAATCTAACTGCCATCATTATCATTCTATCATTTTATTGGGGTTGTGATTCACCACTCGCCTTTCATCATTTTCCTAATGATTACAAATATCCAATTACCACAGTTTACATAATTTAACCATCATACGCCTCAGTAATACATATAAAAACAATTCTTAATGTCAAACCTCACCACACGTCTTTCGAGATAACAATCAGTCATCAGACAATTGGCTATTGTGCAGGAATGACACACCATCAATACTACAAGCACGTGTAAGAATGAGATTGGTATTTCTTTCATCATTGCATTTCTTTCAGGCTTCCAATCTCTTCTTTCATACATGTAACAACATACTAGGGCTATAGAGAGACACAGTTCGGCTGAAACCTACAATAGGTAACCGAATAGGATGTGGTTCCCCAATGCAGACTAACCAAGAAGAACCACTCCTGAGAACAAGCAACCATGTAGGTAGTAACCCATCAATGCGGATTAACTAAGCAAAATCACTCTTATGAACATTGATTGGGGGTGATCACCCACTGCGGATTAACCAGACATGATCAGCCATAAACTACTTATGGCCATACCTAGGTAACCAAGATCGCCCAATGCGGATTAACCGGGCACAACTCTTAAACAGTATGGTTCCCTAATGCGGATTAACCAGGTGGGAGCATCCATGTACCACTGCTAAATGGTGCAGATTGGATGCCACATCACCTCATGTATTGGGTTAGCAGTCCTCTACTAGCCCTCATATTTCACAATCATTTGAAATATAGCATAAGAATATTTTTTTTTATAACACTATCAAGTCTACATAATATAGTAGCACACACTTCCATAAAATCAATTGTAAATTTGTGTTATATCCACATAGTGTATAACAAGAAAGTTTAATGAGTAATAACCATATCACATAATATTAAATCACTCACATAAATCCTCCGCATTTCCAAATGCACCAACACTACTCCAATGAACCTAATACAATACACAACTCCCCTCTTAGGAAACTTAGTACGGGCGAAACCTGAAATGAGACCACGTGCCCCTAGCACGTAAATCGAGACACATGTCAGTCGAAAACGACACTTCATCATGATAAGTCAACTAAGCTATATCAAGTCTCAACAACATTCTAAAAATAAACAACACTAGAATAATTCGGTTCGGTTTCACGGTCCCCAGTTTTTATGCCCACCCCTACCCTAAACATATTTTTTTACATATCTAAACTACCTATTAAAAAACTCTCTTTGTCAACCAAATGTTGGTAAAACAATCTCTAGGGTTCATATCTGGTAACGCAATTTCTACACACTTATCCTCTTGCCCATTGCTTGAGTCTTAATATTGCTTACTAACTTGACCGTTGGAGAGCCTTTGACTGGCACACTCCCTCCACTGGTCTTTACTTACTCAGGGTTGTGTGTTCTTTTATAGGTAAATGATTTTGAACATCTCCACCTCTTATGGTGGTGTGCAAATATGGTTCTAATGGTCGAATAATACCTGCAATGTCCTCCAGCTCTTTTGGGTCTTCTTTTAGACTAGCTCGATTATTGGCCTTTGTAAGTTTGTTCGTTCACCTTGTTCCATTCCTAGTCTAAGGATTTTAAAGATTGCAACGTGTAAAAAGTGGCTTCCTTCATAGTTCGATTTGCATGTCCTTTCTTAGTGAATTTTTGGCAAAAGTTCGTTAAGGACTGGGTCACTTGCATGTAGGTCAGAAACGCCTTTAGAATCCTTTTGTTAGACCTTATGCATTGAACTTGAGCATTTCCGATTGGACTACACTTAGTTAAATTGGCCAAGGCATTTTCGAGTATTGGAACACCTTTAGAATAAAATTCCTCTTGAGGATTTCCTAGTCTGGATGCCTCATTCAGGCCTGCTTAAACACATGGTGTCGCAGAATGTACTTGACTTAGCACGCTAGTCTAGGATGGAAGTAATCATACTCGAGGTCAGAACTCAGAGCCACCCCTCAGATGATTCTCGAATCGCCCTTTCAACCATTCCTTTGAATGTTGTAGAACCTACATTTGAATGTTATAACCCACAACCATTATGTTGTATAAACTTTCCAGAAGCCGGATGGTGCATTGGACTTCTAGGTCAGGGGGCTATGTCCCTATGACCGTAGCCCACCTATCGTAACTACACTAAATATGACTCGAGCCTCCCAAGATGTTAACCGAACACTATAGATTGGGCTAAAGGAGACTCAAACCCTATTGGGGATCATTTTTGTCTAGTAGCCCATGGTGAGGTGGTAAGAAGATGAGTTCTCCAGGGACTTGTCTTCGCAGTCTACGACGTTTAAGTGTAATAACACCAAAGCTTGGCGATATTCCATATTTTAGTGATCAGATTTCCATCCATATGATCCAGATTATAGGTTCCTTTGCCCCCTTTGTAAGAACCCGAATTTTTGTATTATTAATTAGTTAGTAGTGCAACTGTATGATTTAACACTCTAATTTATATAGTTAGATTAGTATGCAAATTGGTCCATATGTTTGAGATTCGTTATATATAAAATAAATATATATTTTTGGCAAAAAGGACAAATATAATATTTAGTTGTTATAAATTTATTGATTTTTTTTTAATATTTGTTTCTTTCTTCCTGGACGATAACTCCAAGAAGGAGTTCACAAACTCCTTTTCTCAAATCTACCATGGTCTGAAAAGGGGAAAAAAGCCCTAGCTTTTTCTCTCTTCGAATTTCAGAAGCAAGAGATAAATTTTGTCTTTGGGTCTACAATTCCATGCTTATCTAGAGTCAAATTGTAGTAGCCAACAAGTAATTTATGAGGTAAGTTTGTTTTTATTTCCTTATGACTGTACAATTGAGCTTATGATTTCCATACCTCTCTCTCTTACCACCATGTAAGAATTTAAAATCAGGAGGTGTATGATTTTCATTTGCTACGACTTTTTAGCTCAATCTAGTTACCATGTAGGAGTTAGGTTAATCCTCCTCTTACTGCTAGAAAGCAGGAGGTGTCCACTTTATGTGGCTCGGTGACTTGTGTCACCTAAGGAAGCATGAGGTGGAGGTCTAAGAAGTAGGTGGTCGAGAGTCTAGAGTTAGGCCTCAAGATTGTTAGGATTTATTTGAGTTTTTAGCCAGTTAAAAAGAAACAAGAACCTTTATAAATAGGGAGTCAGTTCTCTTGAGAATCAACGATAATAGAAATGTCAAACAAAAAGCATTATAGTTTCAGAAGGCTAGTGAAGGAGAAAGAATGCTAATAGTTGATGTAATCTTTTATTTGGTTAAACTTCTCATTCCTTTTATTTGATTCATCTTTTCAATAATTTTGGTGGGGTTTGAAGAGGTTGGTTAATCAATGGTCAATCTCTTTCAGCCAAAACCCTATAATTTCATATTATAAAAATGTTCAGTTTCCTCTTTGATTTCAAAATATACTTATGTTATGTTATGTTTAGTTTAAATACAGGGAGCTTTCATAAACTAAAAAAGAAAGAGTCTTTTATGTCGAGGTTTTGGTTATGGATTGGTAGGAAGGAAGGGATTTCAAGGTGAAATTTTGAAACGTGAAACTTTTGAACTAGTCATCTAAGTCAGTAAACAAATTTTGGCTTTGGAAACAAGTTTTGATTGTAATAATATATTTAGATATGATTGGTGGGTTTGTACTGGTATGCAATATTAATTATGCATAACAAATTTACACCATACAAAAACTTTTAGTTTTAAAACTATTTTACTAGAGAACTGAAGCATGTTTTGTTTGGGTTCTCATTATACATACTCATCAAAGTATGTATTCTACAAAGTCTGTTTATAATACATGACTCATGTAACATGAGTTGTATTTTAAATTGTGTGCTTAAATAGTGATAGTTTATACTTTGAATAGGAACTCACAAGTTGGGCCAAGATACTTGATTAGTTTGGTAGTTACGTGGATTTACGTTGTAGCTTTGGAACCAGGTAAGGGGTGCTTGGGAAACTTTATAACAATTTGTCTATATATTCTGATTATTATATGTTGATTTATTGATATTAATCTGCTTGGTTGGATATAAAATGATTGCTTATGACTTATTGGATGTATTGACATATATGATTTCATTCCTTTAGTTTTAGAGTGGCTTTTCTGAAGGTTCGTGAGGGTATCATTCAATCCCCTGAACATCTTGTTCGCGTCAGGAATTTCCGTCGGGGATGTTAAATGGCCGACGAGCGCACAGCTCCCCGGGAGGTTGGTGCCGGTTGAGGGCTGCTGTCGGGCTTCTGCTTCACTGTCGGGTTTTGTCGGGCAAGGCTCGTCGGGCAAGGCTGGAAGAGAAGGACAGCGTTAATTTTGAGAGGTGCCTTTGTGGGGCCTTAGGTGTAGGCCTTGAGGCTCACAATCAGGATTAACTTCTAAGTACTCAGGCGTGCCACTGCCATCTTTAGCATGGCAGATGTAAAATGGATGTTGAGTTTTGGTCGTATGTATATATATATGCCCGAGAAACCGTGTTAGTTATGACAGGTGCCTTTGTGGGGCCTTAGGTTTAGGCCTTGAGGCTCCCCATCAATAACTAAACCAGTGCTCGAACACATAATATTTGTTCTATTGATTGCATGAGTCTTATAACTATTATACTTCTAATTACCCGAATCCGAGAGATAGAACGAACCCAAATGGGTGCCTTTGTGGGGCCTTAGGTGTAGGCCTTGAGGCTTCCCATCAGAATTCGTTCTTTATACTCAAACGTTCTAGACCGCGGAACGGAATGAATCCAAATAGGTGCCTTTGTGGGGCCTTAGGTGTAGGCCCTGAGGCTTCCTATCAGAATCCATTCCATGCTTAAGCGTTCTATGATAATCATAATATAATAGAAATAAAACTAAAGGGTAGGTCGATTACTTGCGCCCCAAGTAACTTCGGACTTCTTGTTTATCAAGGACTATCGTGGATGGGTTAAGTCCACATAAGGTTCTTTTTTATGCCTTGAGGCCAAGGACTTTCAACTTGATCAAATTTACATGCCCGAGGGCTTAGAACTTAGATCTGGTTTGAACAATGAAGATATATTCAAATCGGATCCAAGTACTGAGAGATTCTTCTAATAGTCATCTTACTAGCAATAACTTGAATACAACTGAAAGTATACAACATATTGCTAGGCTAATGAATGAAAAGACAAAAACAAACAAAGAAGTTCGGGCAAGGTTTAACCTTGTCGGGCAAGCCTGATAGTCTTGCAGGTCCCTATCTTTGTGGCTTATCAAGGGTCTGAGAGCTTTAGAGGGAGGTAGGGAGAGGAGTTTATAAAGAGAAATCGATACTACAGCAAGGTTAAACAGGGTAGCAGAGCTATTACAAAGGTTTGAGTGAAGGCTTGTCCCGAGAGGGATGAAGGCTTGGGCTGACTACAGCTTCGTTTTGAAGGCAAATCTGGCTTTGAGCAGAGTTTGGGCTTGCATTTGTTTGTTTGATTGAGTATCCTTATTCCTGATTTTCCTTTCTTCTTTTATAGACAACTCAGCTTGGCCTCTTGTAGCAGCAGCCTTGCCCGAATGCAACTTGATGGGCAGTGACTCATCAGCTATTTTACTTGTTCTGCCATTATAAAGTACTTTATGGGCTGTATAGCTGGTCAGTCTATACCACTTGGCCTTTGGGTAGGTGAGCAAGTGGTCTTCATGAGCTGCACCAAGTCAGAAAAGCCCTTTTCTGCTTTTCTGGGTTTCGGCTGGGCTTCGGCCGACTTGCTAGGCTTCGGCCGACTCTTCCTTTAGGCATCTTTTTGGGCCAGCCCCTTTCTTGAGCCCAAAAATTCAAGTTTTGATCCAACAGTGCCCCCTTCAATTGATATTTAGCCTGGAATTCCAGGAGCCAATATTGATTGAAAAGCTGCATGCGGCTGCACCCTTGCCCTTGGAACTTGTATCTTCTGGATGAGATTATGGCACCCGGAGTCTCTTGATCTTCCCACAACCCTTGAACTACTCTCTGATATTCTTTATAAATGCCAGCTTTCTTAACAAACCATCCTCAAACTCATCTTTCATTCTCCCAAGTGTTTCTTCTTTCTGAGTTTCCTCTCAAAACTGTGAAATGAGTTCTTCATATTTTAAGTGGAGTTTCCTAAAATTCCCTTTCCGTGAGAAAAAGAGTTTTCATCAGATAATTGCTATCTCCAACACCTTTGGTCGAACACCTCGCTATCTCCAACACCCTTGGTCAGGCGGTTTCCTTACGAAGGCTTGCTTTCATGCTTGCTACCGTAATAAATCAGGCTTCACCATCACATATGGTGATGGTCCTGATTGAGGATGCTCTACCGGGCGTGTCTTGGCCGCACAACTCGATCACCTGATCAGGTTCCATCCATGAAGACATCGGAAAACCAGCTGAAGATATCATTACATCCAGAAGGAGAATTGATTGTAATACGTCGGCCTTGAATCCGTTGTAAATTTTACCAATTTTTCGAAATGAAATATACATTATTTTAGCAACTCTTGTCTTTCTGTCTTCTTGAATGATCGATAAATATACACTGCACATTGATATCCTGAAGCTTGCTTTACGATGCATCCTCTTCAATATAACAATCTCTAACATCCCACAACGTAGGACAATATTTCTTTAAGAATTTAACATTAATGGGATGTTTCTGCCTGTTTCCTTCAAGGTCCGCTAAGTAGTATCCTCCCCTATCCAAAACGCGACTAATAATGAAAGGACCTTCCCATGTCGGGCTCCATTTTCCAAAGCCCCTGAGCTGAGCTCCTAGAGGGAGGACTGTCTTCCATACTAAATCATCTTCCTTGAAAGATTTCATCTTTACCTTTTTGTTAAAAGCTCGGGCAACGGCTTTCTTCCCTTCCTGAATCTGGTTCAAGGCTTCAATTCGGGCTACATCCAAGTCTTCAATTCCTTGACACATGGCTTCGATGTACTTTTCACTGTGTAATCCAAATTGATTTTGAATTCTGACAGAACTTACATTGATCTCCACGGGGAGCACTGCATCTTGCCCGAAAGTTAAAGCATAAGGAGTTGTCCATGTTCCTGCCCTCTTAGAAGTTCTGTATGCCCACAAAGTGTTCCCCAGCTTTTCATGCCACTTTTCTGGACTATCTATCACCATTCTTTTGATAATGTTGACCAGGATCTTGTTGCTGGCCTCTGCCTCGCCATTTGATTGAGAGTGCTACGGACTGGACTGGATCATCTTTATTTTGTACTTGTTTGCAAACTCCTCAACTTCTTTTGAAATAAAGGATGGTCCACGATCCGTTACTATAGTTTCGGGCACCCCATATCTGTGCAGAATCTTGGTCTCGATAAAATTCTTGACTGCGGCTGAAGTTATGGATTTCACTGCTGATGCTTCCACCCATTTAGTGAAATAATCTGTTGCTACAATTATGAAAGTATGCCCTTTACTAGAAGCTGGATAGATCTGCCCGATGAAGTCCATCGCCCATCATCTGAAGGGCCAAGGCTTGACTACTGGATTTAAAGGTACCGAGGGCACATGCTGGAGAGGTCTATGCCATCAAATAGGCCTTGATGCTGTTAAAGGCCTGTTGGTGTGGTGGTCCCCACTCGAAGTTTTCTTTATCTTTCAATCTTAATAAATGAGTTAGCGGCTGGATCTTGCCCGCTAAATTGGCAATGAATCTCCTCAAGAAGTTAATTTTGCCCAGTAGCCTCTGAAGTTGCACCTTGTTGGTGGGTGAAGGTGACTCCATTATTGCCCGAGATTTGTTCTTGTCCACTTCTACACCTCTTTGATGCACCAGGAATCCCAAGAAGTTGCCCGCTCTTACTCCAAACGCGCACTTCTTTGGATTCATCTTTAATTTGTGGATCCTCATCCTTGTTAATGCTTGTATGAGGTCTACCAGATGCTGCTCTTCTGTTTTAGATTTCACCACTATGTCATCGATGTATACTTCCATGCTCTGGCCAATCAGATCGTGAAAGATGGCATTCATTGCCCTTTGGTAGGTTGCACCAGCATTCTTGAGCCCGAATGGCATGACCAGATATTTATATGCCCCCACATGACCGGGACACCTAAAAGATGTCTTATGTATATCTTCTGGAGCCATCTTTATTTGATTATACCCGGCATTCCCATCCATAAAATATAAGACTTTATGTTTTGCTACTGCATCTATGGATAGATCGGCCATGGGCATAGGATACTCATCTTTTGGTGTAGCACCATTAATATTTCTATAATCAACACAACATCGTACTGCTTTTGTTATAGCTTTTAAAACGGGTACAATGTTGGCTAACCACTCTACATATTTGGCTGGTCTGATAAAGCCAGCTTTTACTAGCCTTTCAATCTCTTCTTTGACCTTTTCTTCTATCTCATTTGACATCCTTCGTGGTGCTTGCTTAACAGGTTTATATCCCTCCTTGATGGGCATTCTATGTTCCACCAAGGCTAAATCTAAACCTGGCATCTCAGTATAATGCCAAGCAAATCAATCCTTGAATTCTTGTAAAAGGCAGATAATCTTTGCCCGATCATCAACCCCCAATAAACCATTGATTTGTATTGGTCGTGGATCCTCCTCTGTCCCTAGATCAATAATTTCTAGAGGATCCTGAACTTCTAGTGGTGGCTTATCCGGTTCTGCACACAAAAATTCAACCAGCTCCGGGCTCTCGGGCAAGCCGTCTGGCCTATCTAGGTCATATATGCACTCGGCCATTTGAATGGCCCTATCTAATTCTTCTCTGCAAGATTCGTCATTGCTTTCATGTTGGCTGGTCGAAGCTCCCACTTGCCATTCCTGCTCTTATTTGTCCAAGAGCTCCCTTTCTTGCCTTCTTCCCTTCCCATACACCAACAGTCTTTTAATTAGGGATCTGACTGCCATTACCTGATCTTTCTTCTTCTGTTCAGTCATTGATGGTGTAGGGGATTTGGGATGACACAAGGTATATCCCACTCCTCTCTAGTAAGGAGCATTCCTTGTTCCAAAAGCTTTTGGGCCGTCACCTTGGTAGGGCGGCCGTTCTTATCAGTTCCTGAACATTTCAAGATTCCTACGTTGGGGTTGTAAAAACTTGCTTCCACAACGTTGGCTGTGGGGAGAAATGGTCGTGATTCGGCCTCTACCATCTACCAAAAGCCTGGTCCTTCTGTGCCTGCCTCATGATAAACAGCCACTTGTTGATGAAAAGTGGAGGGTATGGCCAGACTTTGGTGGATCCAATCTCTTCCGAGTAAGGCTCCATAAGTGAAGGTGCAATCCACTACAAAGAATGCCAGCATGATCTGTTTAGATCCCAAATCCACTTCTAAAGGCAATATCCCATGAGTCTTGGTGATAGCGCACGAGAAGCTAGAGACCGTGAGGTCTGTAGGAATAAGATCTTCCGTGCCTCTTCCCATTTTCCTCATTTGCTTGGCTGGTAACACATTAACAGCTGCTCCCCCATCAATTAAAATTCTTTTGAAGGGCACCCCTTCCAAATGAGCTGTAACATATATAGGCTTCAGATGATTGGCCAACGAGATGTTTGGGCGGCTAAACACCATTTCGTCTGTATAAATCCTTAAAGGACCACCTTTGGATGCTTCAAAAGATTCAGCCTTGCCCGATTCTCCTTCTTCGACTACCTCCACATTGACATGTGCCATCATTGGCTCAGTCGTCAAGTAATCACCCTCTATAGTAGCGGGCTGATCAGGTCTGGCACCAAACATGGCAGATAATACATATGTCATGTTGATATGAAAATTACTAGGCTCGAGCAAATCTTCTTTCTTGCTCCCAATCTGGTCCATGAATTCATCCAACCAGGCCATCACATCGGCTGAAAGTAATGGTTCTGGTGCCCCATCATGTTGATTCATGCCCGCATACATCGTTTGCTTTGGAACTTCACCAAAAGGATCCATCATTGGCAGAGAATGTGGTTTCCTTTCAGATGAAACAGTTCCAAAACAAATAGGCTCTAGCTTCCATCCGGGAGTTGGTACCATGATTAGATCTTCTTGAGCCCGCCTCAAGATCCTATACTTCCCAGGGTGTTGGTTCTGTGGCACGTGATTCCCCTCGCCTTCTGTCTTGCTATTGGCTTTTTCCACCTCTTTCTTACTTCTCCAGTGGAGCTGACTACTTCCCCCAGATGATGTCTTCTTCAATTTTTGATTTTGGGAGGCTTCGGATGTTGCAGGGGTCTTCAGGGAATTCATGTAGGCTTTGTGCTGCCTTTGAACTCTCCTGACCATGGAGGCTCCCATTTGTTTGGTAGGCTGTCCATTCTTTCCGGCTACGTACCATTTTCGCCCGAGGTGGGTAGGATTTCCTTTTTTGACAGGATTTGTTATCCCATCAGTCCTCTTGATTCCCCTCCCCATATGGCCATATTGAGGATGATCTGCGTCCCTCAGTGTTTTGGCTTCCATATCTTCTGCTTCTTCAGAAGCTTCATGGTTTCGAAATACTTCTGATAAAGCTTTGGGTTGGGAATCACCTCCTAATCGTTGAAAAACGCTTCGGGAAGTGTCTTTTCTTGTTGCCTTTTTGATTTTTTCGTGGGCTTCCCTCCTTTCATCTTCTTCTTTCCTCCTGATCAGTTCATGATCAATAAGGATTCCAGCTGGGGGAATTTCGAGCTCACACTCGCATTGGCACTTACTACACATAACCATCCCCTTGATTATGGCTGCTTTTGGATATTCGGGCGACTTGATTACCCCTCCTGTAGGTTTTTCAGCCAGTCTTCCTTCTTCTACTTCCCTTGTGATTTTTTCTTTTCCCTTTTCAGCCCATGCCATACTGATCATATTTATAGGGGACTCTGAGAAGGGAACTGCAGGTTTGTCCCCCACCACCTCTTCTGGCTGGCTGGTTTTAAATCTTTTTCCCTCGGGAGGAACCAAGTCTGTTTCTTTTCTGGAGCCTATGGAGGCTTTCTCCAATCTTTGCAACATCTGCAACAATGTGGTTTGCAAATCTTCTGGCATTTTTGACATATATCTTCTGATCAAATGTATCTCACCGGGCGTGCCAAAACTATGTTCGCGTCAGGAATTTCCGTCGGGGATGTTTCCTGGCCGACGAGCGCACAGCTCCCCGGGAGGTTGGCGCCGGTTGAGGGCTGTTGTCGGGCTTCTGCTTCACTGTCGGGTTTTGTCGGGCAAGGCTGGAAGAGAAGAACAACGTTAATTTTGAGAGGTGCCTTTGTGGGGCCTTAGGTGTAGGCCTTGAGGCTTACAATCAAGATTAACTTCTAAGTACTCAGGCGTGCCACTGCCATCTTTAGCATGGCAGATGTAAAATGGATGTTGAGTTTTGGTCGTATGTATATATATATGCCCGAGAAACCGTGTTAGTTATGACAGGTGCCTTTGTGGGGCCTTAGGTTTTGGCCTTGAGGCTCCCCATCAATAACTAAACCAGTGCTCGAACACATAATATTTGTTCTATTGATTGCATGAGTCTTATAACTATTATACTTCTGATTACCCGAATCCGAGAGATAGAACGAACCCAAATGGGTGCCTTTGTGGGGCCTTAGGTGTAGGCCTTGAGGCTTCCCATCAGAATTCGTTCTTTATACTCAAACGTTCTAGACCGCGGAACGGAATGAATCCAAATAGGTGCCTTTGTGGGGCCTTAGGTGTAGGCCCTGAGGCTTCCTATCAGAATCTATTCCATGCTTAAGCGTTCTATGATAATCATAATATAATAGAAATAAAACTAAGGGGTAGGTCGATTACTTGCGCCCCAAGTAACTTCGGACTTCTTGTTTATCAAGGACTATCGTGGATGGGTTAAGTCCACATAAGGTTCTTTTTTATGCCTTGAGGCCAAGGACTTTCAACTTGATCAAATTTACATGCCCGAGGGCTTAGAACTTAGATCTGGTTTGAACAATGAAGATATATTCAAATCGGATCCAAGTACTGAGAGATTCTTCTAATAGTCATCTTACTAGCAATAACTTGAATACAACTGAAAGTATACAACATATTGCTAGGCTAATGAATGAAAAGACAAAAACAAACAAAGAAGTTCGGGCAAGGTTTAACCTTGTCGGGCAAGCCTGATCGTCTTGCAGGTCCCTATCTTTGTGGCTTATCAAGGGTCTGAGAGCTTTAGAGGGAGGTAGGGAGAGGAGTTTATAAAGAGAAATCAATACTACAGCAAGGTTGAACAGGGTACCAGAGCTATTACAAAGGTTTGAGTGAAGGCTTGTCCCGAGAGGGATGAAGGCTTGGGCTGACTACAGCTTCGTTTTGAAGGCAAATCTGGCTTTGACCAGAGTTTGGGCTTGCATTTGTTTGTTTGATTGAGTGTCCTTATTCCTGATTTCCTTTCTTCTTTTATAGACAACTCAGCTTGGCCTCTTGTAGCAGCAGCCTTGCCCGAATGCAACTTGAGGGGCAGTGACTCATCAGCTATTTTACTTGTTCTGCCATTATAAAGTACTTTATGGGCTGTATAGCTGGTCAGTCTATACCACTTGGCCTTTGGGTAGGTGAGCAAGTGGTATTCATGAGCTGCACCAAGTCAGAAAAGCCCTTTTCTGGGTTTCGGCTGGGCTTCGGCCGACTTGCTGGGCTTCGGCCGACTCTTCCTTTAAGCATCTTTTTGGGCCAGCCCCTTTCTTGAGCCCAAAAATTCAAGTTTTGATCCAAACACATCTTCTTAATATGGTCCATGAATGTGGTCGTGGCTTGGGCAATGGCCTCTTTCTTCGGCATAAGGTCTGAGTAGGGATTCCTGTGGAGGTGGCATTGGCCTCGACAATGGCACGGGTGCCTGAATTGGGTCGGGTTGCTCGTGTTGATCTACCATGTATCTATCTAGGTAGAGCGATTTGTAGGGTAATATGAATTGAAATCTCAATGAAAGCATCAACTATTGGAACGATTTTTACACATGTGATTCATGTAGCCAGAGTGAGTCTACAAGAACAAAGACAAAAAAATGGTTGTGAAACCAGGCATCCGGGGGAGGGGCGAGTGGTTTCGGCATAGGTTTTCCGATGATCAAGTTAGTATCTGAGAGAGAATATGAGCATAATGCTTTCAGTGGGAAATAAGTGTCTCTTACATTGTGAGGAGTCGAGGTGCCTATTTATAGGCATTCACAATATATCTCCAGAACACTCTGCCAACTGTCTGAAGTGTAAGAGTAGTTAGAGTCAGATCTATGGCTTAGAGAAGTCAGACCATGTGCATCATGGCCTGATGCTACAGTTCCCCATCAGATAAGTAGTTAGGGTTGGCAGTTGAGACTTGACTGAACCTCATGAGACATGAGTGGATAGTGATTGAACATAACATGGAGAACTTACGTGGAATGGCAAACTGGGGCCTCATCCATCAAAAGTCTGATGTATATTTGTCTTATTCATAACAACCTCGACCGCGTCAATTCCCTGCGCAGCCGTCCAACATCACTTCCCTATTCGACTTTCCCAGATAGTGGGGTAGCGGACAACATACTCTCATAAGGACTCTGGTTATTGGGTATAGACCCTATGTGGCAGTAGACCACATACTCCCATTAAGACTTCGGTCAATGGGTCTGTTTAGAACCCCTTTCAATAACCACCCTGAGTCCACGAATCCGTGCAATTAGATTGTCGTTATATGGCTCAAGTAGCTCTACTCATTTCGAATGGACGTGGATCTTAATAGGATCCAGATTAAGGTGAAGATCCAACCGCCATACGAATCACTGTTGTGGAGAGGTAAAAAATATGATCTCACATTTATATTTACACACACATAGTGTGTGGCTTCATCTATTGTCAAAATAAGAAAATTGATATAATCAAAATAAGAAGATTGATATAAACAAATGCTAGTTAAAAATTAAAAACTTCCCAGTAGGTCATCCATTTTGGGATTGCTCTCGCGCGAACTCGCTTAACTTCGGAGTTCCAATGGAACCCGAAGCTAGTGAGCTCCCAAAAGGCCTCGTGCTATATGGAGATGAGCATGTACATATAAGGCATAGAGGATCCACTCCCCTGAACGATGTGGGATGTTACAACATGCAACTTTCAAATCATTGTTGAAGTTACCTACACGAATTTTATTACGATTTGATACATATTTTTGGAAATAAAAAATCTGATATTGAATGATACATATTTTTGTAAAGGGGAATTTTATTCAGACCCAATTATCCTCTTTTTACACCCAACTTATAATTTTTAATCTTAAAATTCCGAATTTGCCCAACAATTTTCTTTCTACACCCATAATGAAAAAGAACAAAAAAAATTAAAATATAAAATTCCAACACTAGAAAACCTGGAGAAATTGTAGTGTAGTACAGTAATACCACGTCATACGTGATATTTCCTTTCAAAATTCGCCATGTGTCATGTTTTTACACAGGTGGAATTTAATCTCATTTTTAATCTTTAAATAAGTTTAAAAATGAAAAGAAAAAAAAGAACAAAATAGGTCGTGTTCCTGAAGTTTTTGCCCCCTCCGACCCAATCTGGTAATCTTCTTCCACACACCGCCGCATCTCTTTACTTCATGATTTGGGGATTAAAATCGAAAATGATCGGCATCCGAAAGGATGAGGACGCCGGCTCCCAAGCGGTGTGAAGGCGTTTGGAAATACATGCATCGTGGCTGATGGGTTTGCTTGGCTGAGTCGGACTTATCCATTCAGCGTGGTTCTGGTTGAATTTGGAGAGTTGGTAAAGTAGAAAACGGGATTTGATTTGAAGGTTAGACAATTAGATTCAATTTTAGTTTCTGTATGGTTGCGAAGAAAGTATAACATTACAAGTTACTGGGTGGTTAAGGTTTGAAGGGATAGGGTGGCTGAAATTGTCTATTTCTAAATTATTATTATTTTCTTTTTGTTTTTGTTGGGTGTAGAAAGAGAATTATTGGGCACATTTGGAATTTCAAAATAAAAAATAATAAGTTGGGTGTAGAAAGAGGATAAATGGGTCTAAATAAAATTTCCCTTTTGGAAATAGAAATAGAAAATATGATATTACATTCAATATAACAACTGTAATTAATTCAAACAGATACAAACACAACTCTACATTTACATTCCATATGATATTTTTGAATTTTGTGTTTTCTTTAATGAATAAGTGCGTTTACCAAAAAAAAAATTAATAAGAGCGGGAAAAATCAAATTTGGAAGAAAAAGAGTTTCACTTTGGGTTTTTTTTATTAATACTCCACATTTTGTTGACTACACCCCACATAAAATTTAATAATAAATAACTCATATATCTTGATATAAAATGACTATTTAAGCCTTAAATAGTACACTCCGTAATTTCTTTTAATAGCAAAGCCTAATAATAATTCAAGAACATGTTGAGATCGATTTTTCTTGTTTTCGAGCTGTAGTCTAAGAGTTCAAATTTGAAAAAAAAAATTCTGCAAATTTCGATATCACTTTTTTAAAGATAATTTTCATAAGATGGAGGTGTAATCGCGATCGAAATCGCAAATGCTACAAGGAACCCATGAGATTTTTCGTAAGGGAAATATATTGATGTTGATACATGCATAATCATTAATTATGAATCAGAAACTGATTCCATTTGTGACACACCCCGACCGAGATCAAGGCATGCTGGCCGTCACGTGAGAGTGTCGTAACAATGTGCACATTGCGGAAGCAATAGAGATAAGAAATATACGAATAATTAAAAACCAAATTACTAGAGTGCACTACTAAACAGGAAGTGATAGGAGTTAATTACAACAGTAAATACTCCTAATCAGAGCATAATAAGTCTAGGTGCAGTCCAGTAGGACAAGTACTAGTTATACAGTACCTGGAATGTCCTACTATTATTTAGATAGGTCAGAACTGCCGACGTCCTCAAGCCACCAACAGCAAGCTTACTTAAAACCTGGAGGGGCGCAAAATAGAAAACTATTGGAAATGTGCCCTAAAGCCAATCATATGATGATACTTTACGGACATTTCATATGTTAAACTAATCTAGTTTAATATCAAGGGCAAAGATTATTGTTTAAGCCGTCTCATATAAATGTTATATGCTTAAACGATAAGTCCAAGGAATATGTGATTGAGAGAATACGATCTAAAGAAGTTAGATTCATGAGACCATTCTTTCGTAGACACATCCTAAACGTTCCTGATCATAGGATTGCCAATTGGGCATTGACAGTCCGTTAAGATCAGTACGTGATGTGTCTTCTCTCAGGGAGAGTGACTAGTCTCGAGTCATTGGTGTGTGTGACATCAAGACAAGTACGTAGGTGCTCAATAGAGAATGAGTTCACTGAACACGATCAACGAAGAGTTCTCATATTCATGTCACATGAGAACTCATGGTTGGGATAATGCAAAGTAGTCCTTTGACCTGAGGCATCATAGTTGTCTTGTGGTTAGGTACTTGATCTTTGATTATGTCAAATGTCACCCATACACGGGTGTCCACGGCATAGTTGGGGTTAAGCCACTTAGCCATGGAGGCAAGTGAATGCGCAACAAGGGATCTCTAACCTTCAAACTGTTTGAGGGAGAATACTCTATGATATGATTAAGAATCTCTGGCCAGAGTATGAATGAGATTTAGGAAGTCGTTCCAAATCACATTCAAGGTAATCATATAAGCACACGAATCACATTGGATAGTAGACATGAATAAACTATCAAACCAAACAATGTGGTCAAGAGTATTGTATTAGAGAAAGACCGTATTGCATTTGTAATCCTAAACTGAATAGGTTCTCCACCTCTTCTAATTAGCTTGGGTAACCATGATATGCTGCTAGGTGTCACTCATGGTTTGTGGAAGCCCTAAACATGTATAAACACTAAAGGGAGAATTGAAAGTAAGTTTCAATTCACAATCGATTTGAAAGAGTTCGGAATCGCCCACTGCCTCGCTAAAAGGAACCTAATGGATCGTACACCGTGTAAGGTAAAGATTGAAGAAACAATGGAGATGAGTAAGAATAATTAAATGGTTTAATTATTTATGGCAAGGATTAATTAATATGTTAATTAATCAAACGAATAAGTTCGTTAAAGACCTCGGGATAGTTTTGGACCTTAAGGCCCAATGGGCTTCGAACGTCAAGCCCATTGACTTAAGTTGTATGACAATTTAATGAATAAAGATTCACAAAGGCCCAAAAGCCCATATCCCTTATATGGCCGGCCATGTGTATTAAATTAGGGTTTTTGGTTCTTTAGGTCATTTAAAGAAGTGACTATATAAAGAACTTTATAGCCTAAAATTCATAATGGGTTCTTTTGGAGAAAATTGGAGAGAACATGTCTCTCCTTTTCTCTCTAGGAGGCCGGCCCCCTTGGAGGGTGGATCTAGCAATCCTACTACTCCAAGGTCACTCATTTCTTCTCCAATCTAACCTTGGTGAAGATACTTAGAGGTTCTCAATTTTGGGAACTTGGAGAAACCTATTCTTCCATCCAAATCCATAGATTTTAGATGCAAGGAATAAAGGCCCTCTCTTTGGGTGATTGGCCTTTGCTTTTGCAAAGAGGAATCTACAAAGGTATATATTTCTCAACTCACTTTGATTTGAGTTGAGTCTTGGTTCACCAATCTACTAGGCTTTGAATTTCATGGTTAATGTTTTGTTTTTAAGTGCATGCAAGCATGATTCCGCCTTTTAATTGTTAATAGCATGCTATTGATGTTCCTTAAATGAACATGTTTTTCACATAATTTCCTTCAAAAACGTGAGTGGGCAAAAACAAATGTTTTACAAAACCATTTCGTTTATCAACATATCTAACCCCTCGCTGTAAAACATGTATAATTTTTCCCAGAATCAAGATATAAGCATATACATAAATATCTATGAAAATTTATCAATTCAAATCATGCTTCACATAATCATATTCATATATATGACATGCCAAGATATAGCAGAGTAAGCAATTCAGGTAAGAATAATTTCATAGAAATATAACATGCGAGCCGAAACCCCTATGGTAGTTTGTACGGCTAAATTCATAGCTCAAAAGTCACTCTAGCCGGAGTCACTACTATGACCTATACGGCAATATACTGCACAAGAGTCGAAACCAAACAAAAAGGTCTATACGACAATAATGGGTGTAATACAATCATGCTCAATACTACTCTCACATAATAGCTGGGCGATAAATCGCTAGTCACCTACGAGTCGGAACCATAAATAAGGTATGTACGATAAGACTGTGCACCTAAATTGGATCCAATATGAGCATATGGTGCGGGAGGTGACATAATAAACAGGCCTGTGCCATATCTATGGCTAAATCACAATCACCCTAAGTGCAGTTTTATGAGCTCAACATTATTCAATCACATATCGCATCATCAATGATTCACATAATCAAACACAACTTACCTGGGCTTATCTGAGCGTCCACAGCACCACATTTATATATATGAAGCATCACATACCAATTCATACTTGAATTATAAACTTATATGCATGGTATTTATGGCATACTATCATTTAAACACATATGTCTGGGAAAATATCAAGTATATAATATATACTAAAAATCAAAAGCCCACTCTTTGGTAAGTCGAAGGGTCGTAGCCCCCGAGTCGCCCTTGGATACGCTCGTCCTCGGGATAAGTCTCACCTATATGCGAATTAACTATAAAAACGTTATTTTAAAGCACATAGGCAAAACTAGCTAATAACTTCTCATACATAGCTCAAAATGGGTATATGAATATACCACAGTGACCTACACAACCTCAGGATCATCCCCAAATTTTCAGAAATTTTTTTGGAAGCTTCACGCGCCCCCAAGCGCCGGCGAGTGCACGGCAAAACGCGTCGCCACGCGCAGGGAATCCTGATGGATTCCCTAACTGGCGTTAGGAATATTCCCCGGAATATTCCTTTAAAACCCAACGGTTACCGTCCAAACTAACTGATGGCGTCAGCATATTCCGTCAAAACTGACAGAATATTCTCTGTCTTATCTGGCAAGTCGCCGGTTTCTGGAAAAATACTTAAATCGTCCTAACTTCTTCATTTTTGCACCATTTTTCATGAAATTTGAACCATTGGAAAGCTAACAACATGTAGAATCACGTTATACTATTTTTAAGCCTTGAAATCCACTAGAATTTACCTGAGGAAGCTCGATAATCCGATCAACTTCGAAACTAGCTATCCCGACGTCCAAATTTATCCAACGAACCACCCCGAACCTCCTTAGGACCTCCTAAAGCTCTCTATGAGCTTGAAATTCCCTGAAACCAACATACTTACGTCCACATGAATAGTGATAAAAATCGAAGCTAGGGTTTCCACGTGAAATCGAAGGTTTCCTTACCTGAAATTAGTACCTTTGAACTCGCGAGGACCTTATGAACACAATGGTACCATTTTCTTCCTCGATCTGTAAGGTTTGGGGTGAGTTGAAGCTTGTCCGTACGAAAGAGGGAAGAAAGAGAGTGTCTGCGAGAGAGAGAGGGCATGAGAAGGAGAGAGAAGGTAGGTGGGTGTGGTGTGTGTGTGATCCACGTGGTCACCAATGCAAAACCACACAAAAACCTCTAAGTCTCAATATGTCACACATACACACTACCATTTTCCCGTCCAAAGATAAAGCTGTCATTTTACATCACTGATAAATGAATTTCAGGACGGGCTGTGACAATTTGGCAGTTAAGAATGTCTGGAAAAGAGAGTTTCATTTCCCATTTTTTCGGTTGAAATGAGAGACTTCAAGAAGAGAAAAGCTAGCTGAAGTTTGAAATCCCAGAGCAAAATAGGATAAAAATGTAAGAGGTCAAGTCAAAGACTAGAGCAAGAACCAAACAAAAACAGCTAAATTATACAAATAGCAATACACTAGAAGCTAGGCGCATTTTATTTCCTGGAATTCGACAAACAGAAGCAATTCTTTCTAACACTGGATAAATCTCCCAACAAGGCAGCAACAACCTTTCTTATTTCCTTGTGGGGTGTAAGGGTAGTGTAAGAAATTACGTGGGATGAATTAAGATAATTTTTAATTTAAAAAGTAAAAATGGGGTGTTTTCAGTACTTAGGGTGTGATCAACAAAATGTGCGCTGTTAATAAAACAACTCGTTTCACCTTTTATTATTATACGAGACTTGTATCTTGTGGTGGAACTTGCCACGTGTCCTTTGGATATGGTGGTAGTTGAAACCAGTAACGCATTTTATATCCAACTTACTCCCACCGACATTTTCCCACCTCCGTTAAACCCTCGTAAACCCCCCAAAACCTCCACGACCACCATGCTCACCCTCACTTCTCTCCTCCTGCGCCCCGCCCGCCACTTCGTCAAACCCCTCTCCACCAGAACCGCCTCCACCGCCACCACTCCTCCGCCTCCTCTCACCGTCCCCCTCTCTCACCCCATCTACCTCATATGGTCCGCCAACACCTCCCTCGGCAAAACCCTAGTCTCCACCGGCCTCGCCGCCTCCTCTCTCCTCTCCAATCGCCACCCCCGCCGCCGCTCTTTCCTCTATCTCAAGCCCATCCAAACCGGCTACCCGGCCGACTCTGACTCCCATTTCGTCTTCTCCAAACTCACCTCCCTCGCCCCCCGCCGCTCTCCCCACCTCTCCCTCCTCGCCTCCAATCACGTTCTCAAGGCCTCTGCCTCCGCCGCCAGCTCCATCTTAGCCCCCCAAATTCCGCCAAATCACGGCAAGGGCATGTGTGATTTGGACTGGTGTGAAGAGAGCAGGGTTGATGGGGGCAATTCTGGGAATGCTCCGAATTCGGAGCTGGTTTGTAAGACAATGTACGCTTGGGAAGACCCTGTCTCGCCGCACTTAGCGGCTGAGAGAGAAAGTGGTGCGGTGGAGGACTCGACCTTGCTCGAAGTGCTGCAGAGGTGTTTGGAAATTGGGGTTGGAAAGGAGAAAATGGATTCTTTCTGTGTGATTGAGACCGCTGGTGGGGTTGCTAGTCCAGGGCCTTCTGGATCGCTTCAATGTGACTTGTACAGGTACTTCAAATTCGTAGTTGATAACATATGCTCTGTATATCCTTGTTATTGTTATTCTTTTAATCAGTAAATTATAAATGTGAGAACTTGGTGCATGTGTGCAGACCTTTCCGTTTACCTGCAATTCTTGTTGGAGATGGACGGCTAGGTGGTATTTCTGGAACCATTTCAGCTTATGAAAGTTTGAAACTCAGAGGTTATGATGTTGTTGCTGTTGTTCTTGAGGATCATGGCCTTGTAAATGAGGTTCCGTTAGCATCATATTTTCGAAACAGGTAATCTGATTACTTTTTTTTTTTTTACAGTGGCTATATACTGGTCTGTATGTACCTATATGTCAACATGTGGACATAATACGCAAACATGGCTCGCACATTTGCATTTCATTGCCTTTGAACGGATATGATAATTATGTTTTTGTTGTCGGACGTGTTTAATATCCTTCTACTCATGTAAAAATCCAGATATGGTAACTGTTATAATTTTTTTTAGTGTTCCAGTACTTGTGCTGCCGCCTATTCCACAAGACTTGTCAGATGACCTTGTGGAATGGTATGACAATACTCAGAATGTATTTGATTCGTTGATGGAAATAATGCTATTAGCCCACTCTGAACGAATCAAGAGATTGCATAACATGCCGAAAAGGGCTGTAGATGTTTTTTGGTGGCCATTTACTCAGCACACATTTGTACCAGAAGGAGATGTTACAGTGATCGATTCACGCTGTGGTGAAAACTTTTCAGTCTTCAAGGTTTGTGTATGTGGCTTCACAAATTACCAATGAAGGCAGAATATGTCATGCTTGACCGTTTGTTGTTTCTTCCTAGGTTATAATTATAATCGACTCTTTCCTAGCATGCCTACCTAACTTTTGGTTTATTTCATTTTAGGCTCGGAATGATGATGTTATGATTCAACAATTTGACGCATGTGCAAGTTGGTGGACTCAAGGACCCGATGCTACTTTACAGGTCATCTTTATAAATATCTTTCTGTTAAATGTTTTCACTGGGACTCGATTTCAATCTAGATAATTGGTGGTCAGACTTTGACATAGTTCACAATCATCGTGCAAATTTATAATTTCCAAATCCTTGATTGTGTCATTCCTGGAATGGATGCCTATGATAGTATGCATCTTGTATGTTTATTATGCTGTTGCCCATTTGCATCGTTGTTGATTCATTCGCTCTCTTTTTGCTTAGACTATTTATAATGTTGTCCATTCGCACCTTTTGGTCTATCCAACTGGTGTTGAACCTTCAAATTGAGAGCAAATATTTTCTGTTATTAGTTTTTGGCTTCCATATGGATGGTCAGGACAAAGACTGTTCCCCCTGTGTTCACACTTTTCAATCTTTCTTGGGTTTTTTTGTTTCTTTGTGTTTTTAGTTTTGGAAGTTATATCTCATCGACACTGATTGTGCCTCCCAGTTGTTTCAATAAATTTATTAATAAAAGTACAAAAGAATAATATGGAATGCCTAAAGTTTTTTAATCTGGTTTTTGTTTAGGTGGTTTCAGACTGAGCTTGCAAGGGATATGGGTTATGCAGCTGCAAGATTTGGGCATGTGATGTTTCCTGAGAATGTTTATGAGCCAGCCTTAGAATGTGCCGAACTTTTGCTTGAAGGTGTTGGAAAAGGTTGTTATGGTGTCGCTTTTATTCCTTTAATTTCTTTTCTTGTATGCTGTTTTCTGTATTCTTAAAACATAATTGTTCTAACTTTTCAGTGCTTTATTTTTTGGGTAATGAATATTTTATTTGAGTATTATCTGTGGTACATGCAGAATCAAAGTTTGTTTTAAAATATCTTAAATTTGTCATCTATATTCTACCTGTTTTCCTTATTTTTTCTACATTTGCTTATATGCGACTGATGACCATTTATGCAGGTTGGGCTTCTCGAACATATTTTTCGGATAACGGATCGACAGCAATTGAGATTGCATTGAAGATGGCGTTCCGTAAATTCTCTTATGATCATGGAATTCTTTTAGATCATCTCAAGGATAACTCAGATGAGAGACATCTGGAGCTTGTGGTGGGTCACATTAATTCTTCTCTTCATCTGCATAACCACTGTCTTTATCAGATTAGACAAGTACTTCTAATGTGTGATTTCTAACTTGATAAAAGCTCTGTTCCCTGAAACCAGTAAAAGAAACAGTTCTGTTGGTTAAAAAAGTCCTAAGCTTCTCTGCCTGGCGCACATTGTTGTTCAACCTTTGTATCTGTACTGAGAAACTAATAATCTATTAACACAGTTGTAAAATAACATACTCCAATTCCAGCTTGACATACTACTTGGATGGTGAAGTATGCTCAATGAGTATCAGGTATTTTTTAATAGATAGCATCTAATATCTCTATCCAAAAAATATTTTACATAGCAATGAACTAAGAAAGTGTGCACTTTCAGAAATTTTCTGATTGAGGCTTGATGTGAACACCTACCTCTAAGCCAGCATTAACTAAGCAGTCTTCTAGGCATTATTGGTTTAACATAATTTGTGGAACATGTGTTATGATGTGAAACTAATGCACAACTGCATTGTGGTGAGTGAATCAAATTTTGTTGGACTATCCCTTTCGTTAATTGACTTAGGAGTAAGACTAATAATATGTCTGTTTTTCCTAGTGTTAGCTTGACCGTATTTATATCTTTTGCAGCATAATTTGAATTTTCAGTATTTTCTTTAACAATAATAGAAAGGGTTGAGAAGACAAATGGTAGTGAGAGCACACTATTTTGGCAAAATTTATAAATTTGGTACCCCATAGAGTCGAAACTTAGAAGGATGTTCTGAATTCAATGTTCTTCTCTCCCCTGTTTCACGTTTACAAATAAATTAACCTTTACCTGCTGTATGTTTATTTATTTTTATTTGTGATTGGTAGGCTACCTTTTGCACAGGTAGGATTCATTGCCTTGCCTATTGTAGTGATCCATTAATGTGATGTAATCTTGGAGTTATGGTGAGAATTTTCTTCAATTCTGTTGACCTAGGAGTTGTATATTTCAGGTCCTTGCTCTGAGAGGATCATATCATGGCGATACTTTGGGTGCTATGGAAGCACAGGCACCATCATCTTATACAGGCTTTCTCCAACAACCATGGTATGGGATGTTCTGTTACAAGCAACATTACTACATTTCTTCCAAATCAATAAATGGTATTCTTGACTGTCTATCATTCATTCTCTTGCAAGACGTGTAAATATCAGGTATATATTCATATGTAAGAATCAGACATCAATGCCATAAGGAGGGCATATGCCATTTCGTCACCTTGATCATTTATTTCTTGATTCCAGAGTTGTGTCTAGGAATATAGCCAGATTTTAGCATTATAGAAGAACCTTTTTTATCATTAAACCTTCTCAAGATTTATATATTTTACCTGCAGGTATAATGGAAGAGGTTTTTTTCTTGATCCTCCCACAATCTTTTTGTACAACAATATGTGGAGCCTTTCGCTACCTAAAGGGTTGGATTCTCAGATTTTGGATCTTAAAATTTTGAGTAAGAGACCTTTCTTGTCACAGTTAACCTATTATATTCAGACCTGTTAATTTGGTTACATTTTCTTACATTTTGTTGGCACGTCTACAGCCTTCTGTTCCCGTGATAATGTTTTCGACAAGAGCAGGGACAAGTCAGATATTGCTGCTCTTTATTCAACACACATATCAGAACAGTTATCAAAGTTCCCTGAATCAAAAGGGTTAATTGGATCTTTGATTATTGAACCAGGCAAGGTTACTCATATCAGTAACTTTATTCCTATTTCTGATTGGATGCGATTGCTGTTTTTTGTTTCTTTCTTTATCAGTCAGGTGATATATTTAATAATGTCTCTAAAATTTGGATGGGCAATGAAATTTCACTTCACTCCTAAGATGAAATATAGTTAATTATGAATTCCCAAGCCCGACCTTCATTTACTGAATCTGCACATTTTTTTTTTTTGAGCATTGTCGCTTCTGAGCTACCACTTGTTTTTCATCTTTGAGATGTCTTACGTTTGAAGTTCTTTTATTGGGCTTTCTTCTAGTCTATAAAGTGAGCACAGCTGTGTTTGGCGTCTATTGTTCGATGAGGCTGAGAATTATGACCTGAGTTAACTTTTAATAAATAAAGATTATATACCCTCAGTTGCTTTATGTCTTTCCCTTTTATATGTATTTAGCATTTTTTTCATTCTTTGTTTGGAATTGTTCTGTAGTCATACAAGCTGCCGGAGGAATGCATATGGTTGATCCACTTTTCCAGCGGGTTCTTGTAAATGAGTGCCGGACTAGAAATATTCCCATTATCTTTGATGAGGTGTTCACTGGTTTCTGGCGGCTAGGAACAGAGGTTCGACTCTCTTTGTAACATTTCATGCTCTCCTTAAAAAGTTTCTATATGTTTTATTTAATTGATTGGGAAAGTTATTTTTGTTTTACAGTCCGCAGCAGAATTACTATGTTGTTTTCCAGATATAGCATGCTTCGGGAAGTTGCTGACTGGTGGGACTGTGCCCTTGGCTGCCACATTGGCTACAAGTGCCGTATTTGACTCATTTATTGGAGACTCAAAGGTAATTTATTGCGGTTTACTCCCTTGTATGAGAAGCACTTAATTTTATTTTGCAACTTGGTTCGATTGTATATGTTATTATACATTTGTTTAGCATTATTCACTCTAAAGACAAATCATGAATAAACAGATTAATATTGGCCAGTATAACAGCCTTTTGAAGATAAATTATAATTTTATTGGTTACATTGGAGGGAATCAAACCCTTGACCTATAACCCATTATTCACTCTCTCCGTCACCACTTGGGTTAACCCCCAAGTTTTTAATGGAATTTGTTGTCTCTATTTTAATATTTTGGACCTACATTTGGTGTTATGCATAGACTAAGAAGCCCCTGCTGTTGATTTTATAGCTAAAGGCCCTTCTGCATGGACACTCATATTCTGCACATGCCATCGGGTGCACAGCAGCTGCTAAATCCATAAGATGGTTTAAGGATTCGCAGAGAAATCCCAATATCACGTCCAAAGGAAGCTTGCTTAGCGAGGTATGTGTAATATCATTTACTTGTGCTTGTGTCACACTTGTATGGTACAAAATACAAAAGGGGTAACTTAATGTTTTTTCATTACTGGGATTTAGTTAATTACGAGACTAAAAAAGGGCTTTACATGAAGATGGTCATTAAATGATTCCATATTTTAATATGGTGGTACTGGATTCCTAAATTATTAACTGCTGAAACTGTTTATATTAAATTTTACCAAAGCCCTCTGTCTTTGCTCCGTCATTGTGCGGCATTTTTTAGCTTTGCTTCCTTTTATTTTCTTTGACCACATGGCATCACGTTCAAATGCTTGCAGTTATGGGATGAAAAGCTAGTGTACCAGATCTCTTCACATCCTGCAATTCAAAGAGTGGTTGTGTTGGGGACACTCTGTGCTGTAGAGCTTCGAGTAGAAGGCTCCAATGCTGGGTATGATCGTATTACTCCATCTTTTATATTTTATGTGGTGCCTACCATGCATATTTGTTATTTAGATTTTATTATACATGTTATACCCTTGAAAAGTACGAGTTGAAATATCATGTGCATGTATTGAGTCTATTTGTTTATAAACGTTGTTTGAAATGTTTTGTTCTATGGATGTTGAATAGGTATGGGTCACTCTATGCAAGCTCTCTTTTGAAGAAGCTCCGGGAAGATGGAGTTTACATGAGGGCGCTGGGACATGTCATATATCTCATGGGCGGACCCTGCACGTCTCCTAAGGTTTGCAAGCTAGTACTCGTTAAAGTTTGTAGAAGACTCGAAGAACTTAGCCAAACTCAAAACGATTAAAATATCTTCAACTGAGAATTCAAGTAATCTATCCACAACTTTCCGTTCTTGTTTGTTATTTACATTATGTGTTGTTCGCATGCCAATTGCTTTTAGCCCTAATAATGCCTTCCCTCACCTGCTTATGAACAAGGGAGGGAATGTGACAGTTCATCTGCTTATATTTTGTATAATTCGATTGGATGGGGAAAAACAAATAAGGGAAGCAAAGTTGATGTATTCTATCTAATCTTTTTATATTGTTGTTTTAGGATAAATGAGTTATGTACTACAAATTTTACAAGGACTACTTGTTTTCGTCCTACATATTCATTCCTTATTATCTGTATATCACAGTTTGACATATGTGCAAACGTAACTCAATAAAATGCAATAAACATGAATTTGTGCACATGAGTAATGTTGATTTGTTCGTCGGAAGAAGCAAAGGAGTCAAGGGTTTTCCTTTTGCTTCCATTTTTTTCTTGTTGTATAGTATTATAGTCTTGGCTGCTCATGGTTTTGAAGGAAGTCTTCCTCAAAACACTTGTGACTGTTTCATGCTTATCATTAGAAACACTTCATGTTGTAAATCACTCTTTGAAGATCATGGTTGTTTCGTCTGTCAACCGTGGTAAATAATAAATGGTTTGAAATACTTTAATCGATTTTGTCTTTGTTTTTATATAGTAAATGACTTGAAGTTTTTATTGATTTTTTGTTGAGATAATCTTTACAGAGTGAATATAATAAAAACGATTCCGACTGTAAGTAGAAAGTTTTGTAAAACGACCACACACTGTTTTGTGTAAGAAATTCTGCACAATTTGTGTAGAGCCAAGTTTTCTTCCTCATTATCTAGTTTCCCTTATCATCCTCCTCTTTCTGACCCTACTCTTTGAACTCCCACTAATATGTCCCAATGGTTGGAATGAGGATCTCATCCGGATTTTCTTTATGAGGATCATATGAATTAATTTATGAAAAAGGATCCTCGCCGAATCTTTTTCCTAGGGGATCCTGTGATCGTGATTGTGTATCGTACATTGTGAGGTCAGAAATCATTTTAAAATTTTAAAATTTTAAATTTTAAAATTAAATATAATTAGTACCTAACTAAAACTGACCGCACGATGTACGATGAACGGTCACAATCGCGGGATCTCTAGGATCCATATGAAAAGGATTCGGCGAGTATCATTTTCCTTAATTTATATTAGTCATTTATTTACATCATGCGGTCAGCTTTCGTTAGGCATTATTTGTGTTTAATTTTAAATAAAAAATTTAAAACGATTTCTCATTGCAGAATGACTAATAAACGAATATGATGAAATGATGTTTAGGATTTTGAGGATTCGGATAGATTTTATTCCCAATGATTGGAGGGTGGGATGGGATGTTTATGTAGTCTGCCTGCGGTGGCATTTATATACCAATTATATCCCTCCAGTCCCTCCATAACTGGTGCTGCCCTATAAATATCTTTTGTCAATTATGCCATAGAGAGATACCACAACAAATTCAAAAGGTTCTTTTTCTCTTTCATCTCTTTTTTCTTTTCTTTCACGTCTCTGATTTTCTCGTTGATAACTTTTTCTTTTTCTGTTTTTTTGGAACTAACAATGTTATATATGCTAAGGAGTGAGAGAGTAAGGTAAGCTTTACAATCGGCCAGTCATAATAATGTGGTTTAAACTCTCCTTTAACGAGAATCAAACCTAAGACATTTCATTTAAAAGTGAAAAACAAAAAAATTAAAGACATAATAATATATATATTGTTGCAGTCCTATTAGATTAGGAATATGATTGTGTAAATCATAATGTATCTAAAGATATCTTGGAATATTCTCTAGGGTTAGATATTATCCTATTAAAGTTGAAATCCTATTAGGGTAAGAAATTAACATTCCCTACTACTATAAATAAAAGCACAATGGGGTGAGATAACACGCATCTCACAATTACACATCTCTCTTCTCTTTATGTGCCGCATCCCCCCCTCTACGACATCCATAATTGTTCAGTAAATGATGCCTACAACACATTATCAGCTCGCTCTTGACGATGCGCTAAATAGAGTTTGATCTTGAATCAGAGGAATATTACGTTTTAATCATTCTTTTTATGATTAATTTATTATTTTATTAAATTGATCTACATGCTATTGATTCAATTTAATTTTTTTGTGTTGAATGTGATACAACGCATTGAAGATGCAATTTCAGCTTTCCGAGAAGGATCTTCTACAAATTCAAAGGCTTTTATAGTTTTCTGTCAATCAGGTACGCTTAAAATAAAGGAATATATTTGAAACGACCATGAAGCATGAAAACATACCCCATGATGCATGAACCCCCTACATTTATATTTACCTTCCGATATATATTGTATATGTTAATATATTTGTCAAAATATATATATATATATATATATGTTTCATGAATTGCTATGTGGAATTTGTGAGTCAAAGAATCGAAATAAATTAGAAGCAATTAGGTTTTTTATTTATTTATTTTTATTTCAAACCCTAGAAAAAATCGAGAAAAAGAAAAAAAAGTGAAAAGAAAAGGGAAAACTCGACTGAGCCTTGGCTTGCAGCTGCGCTGCCAAGCCAAGCAGATGTGTTGAAGCCACGCGCTCGTGCTGAGTTGCCAAACCGAGCCGCGCTAGGTAGCCAAGCAGTGAGCTGTCAAGCCACTGAGTTGCTACCCAGCCCAACCCGAGGTCACCCAAACGACAGCATTCTCGCGTCATCTCCTCCATTAATCTGGGCCGTCATCTCGCCCAGCCAACCCTCGAAAGCCACCACTATCGATGACCTGAAGTCATATCCTTAGGTGAGAACCATCGTCCTTGATGGCAATCAATGAGATTCCAGTAGAATCTTGGTTGGGTTTTGGGCGATTCCGATTAAACCCCATCGATTTTTTTTTGGACACCATCGCAGTTCACAGCCACCTGTGTGCTCGACTTCTTCTTTGTCGTTGCTTATCGCGACTGATAGCCTTGAGCACCACCTTGAACAGCCGCCTGAAGCGGCTCCATTCCCTTTTTCCGACTTAACCCACAACCCAGCTTTTCTGGGATTGTTTCGAACCCACTGCTCAGAAAGACCCAGCCCGGACCACGAACCAGATCAGTGGGTTTCCAAGCCCAGATTGGGCATTTAGGTTTTTTGGGCCTGTTACCCATCGGCTCGTCTTTACTGCAGCAGTTGATGTTGACTTACATAACTTGCAACCCACACCAGCTCACGCTAGGTTCCACAACCAGCAGCATAACTGCCTTTTTTTTCACAGATTGAGCCCAATTGGGCTTCTCTTGATCGGCCTGCAACCCAGCTTAGGTTGGGGTTGTCCACAACAGATTTGAGCCCATATTTTTGGGTTGCCTACTACAGCCAACATGATTTATGTGCATAAGCCTGAATCTTTATATTATTTTGCTTCTACGAATGACCCCGTATGATCCCGATCTATTGAATTAATTAAAAGTGACCAACAATCCATTAATTTGACAAGAAATCCAAAATTATTGACCTAAAGATCACTTTTGGACATTAACGATTCAATAATTTATTTCTTTAAACCGTTGACATCCTTTCGCAGTCCTGAAGCGCTCATACTTGAGTTCCCGAAGCAACTCAAATCCACTGCACTTCAATCAGTACATTGTATTATGTGTTCTTGCAGGAACCTCTCTTTTATGAACTAAACGTTCATAAACTAAATTGAACTTGTAGTTTCAAATTTAGTGCCCTTGAACCCGAAGTTTTCATAAAACAATACACCCCATGAAAACCCGATGTTTTCATGGGTGTATTGTTTAGAACTCGAATGTTCTAACTTTGGTGCTTATGGATATTTTATTTCCCATAGCATTATTCACAATCTTGTTCCCTCCATTCAATGGATTGTCGAACTGCAACAAGTTCGATTTCCTTGATTTGGACGTTTCTAACATAAACCACTTTATGTGGGTACAAGACGTGAATCTCCACTTGACTATCAAGAAGCTGAGAAACCATTGAAGCCAACAATGACATGGAAAAGCTAAATAAGCCTTCGCCATGATCTTCACTCGAAGACCTATTCCCGAAGCACTATAAATGGAAGTACCTCCAGAACGAGGATTCCATGGCTCTTTGGCTCGATCCTACAGACCGTCTAATCATGCCTGAAGCACACCATGATTAAGTATATGAATGAGTACGATTCTGAAGTTTATAAATTCGATCGAATTTTGACTGGATAATACTTTTCTTGTCATTCCTTGTTTCTCACTCATTCCTGAAACAGCAGTGTAGAGAGCGAAAGTTTACCAAATTCTCGAATCTGATTACTACCACACTTGTGGGAGAAAGGTACCCTCAGCAATTCGGCTGGGAGGTACTGAACAGTATAAACCCAGCTCGGCTAGAGTCTATCAAATGGCTCGATCCAATTCAGTCAAGGCCTACCAAATGGTGATTCCCAGTTTTGGCTGGGGCCCACTGAAATGTATTGCTCTGCTTTGGTAGAGGCCTACTGAACAGACCCCTTTAGCTTCAGTTGGAGCCTGCATAATCCAATTTTGGGTCTCTCTCTCTCACAATCCAATTTTGAGATTGTTTTTACATCATATGGTAGAATCAAGGCCTACCAAGGTGTGCATCATGCCTAAAGCGTGATTCTTGACACCTAAGACCTAAAACTTCAAGAATAAGGGATAATATTTCCAAACCTTTACCCTGTAGAATATACTTCTGTCTAAATGGAATAGATCATTGGTTATGCACCTGTTCGTGCCCCTACCAATGTCGTTGAGGAGTACCATTCTTGTAGTCAATATGTGAAACTAATTTTGCTCCACCGAACACCGTTGGAAGAGTAGAATTTTGACATGAATGGCCTTGTTGGCCCAATCCACTCTAGTAACTTTGGTTTACTTTGTGAACATTTTTCCATGTTCTTGGATTCAAGCTTAGTGTATGTTTTAGCTATGGATAATCTTATTGATATTGTCCTCGAATACGAGTCAATTGAATCATGTTCTTGTATACATGTGACCGAATTCAATTAAACACGTGATTAGGTACAAATGTGGGAAAGTTAGTTGTCTCACATCTCTAGCAACGACTTCAGATCTATCCAACCTAATTAAGAGCATTGGCACTCTCCTCGTTGTATGAATGGTACTAAATTACCATGTCAGAGACCTTATATTATCCTCGTTCCGGAAGAACGTCGTTAAGTTTTAACGATATTCGAGATGACAATGATCATGAATGAAACCATTGAAGAAAATCAAGTGAAATATCTTTGCACTACCTCCAAAAATGAGCTTGAAGCTTTAACTTAGGGCTAATGAGCTATCTCCCAACTGGGGAACATGCCACATGTAGCCGACCTGGAGCCTAGTGATTGAGCAGTTTACATGCCTTGGCACGACCATTTGGGACACTTAGGTTGAACAATGATGCTATGACGCATCTCCTTACCCGAAGTAAGGATCTTGTGCCTAAAAGCACACTTTGCCAAGCCTGCTCGTTGAGGAAATTGATTTTTTAAATCATCCCTCACAAAGATACGAAATCACCCTTTTTCACAATGGATTTAAGGGAATATATATGGACTAATCCAACCAAAATGCGGACCATATAAATACTTATGGTTTTGGTTGATGAATCGACAAATTGGTCACATGTTTGTCCACACATATTGTTGCTAAACCTCCTGGCCGATTTTAAGGGTTCACCACCCTACTTATCCCTTAAAGTCTGGGAGACTGGATAATGCCAGAGAGTTTATATCGATGGTTTTCGATAAAGTATTGCATGCCTTTTGTGTTTATAATTGAATAGCGAATTTCCATGTTCACCTTTAATAGCATCACATAGTGATCATAAAGTGCAATTTAAATGATCTGCCTAGGGCTATTCAATCTTGTACGCATCTATGTTGGTCCGCCTTGAGGCCCATTGCCACCCAACCTATTTGACGTTACAGTTGTTTACTAGGTACAAACCTGACATTTCATACTTACGCATTTTGGTGTGCATTCCATATGCCAAGTTGTGCCACAGCAACGTACCAATATGGGTCCTCAAAGAAGGATGTGAATCTTTGTCGTTTATGATTCTCCTTCACACTAGCTCTCTTAGAGCCCTTGCATGCGATCTCTTTACTGCTCATTTGCGGATTGTCACTTCAATGAGACAGTCTTCCCGCCGTTAGGGGGAGATAAGAACGTAAATGTTCTTATAGAATGACGTGAATTTGTGTGGACGTTGCCCATTATGTCTCATCTCGATCACCGTACTGCACAAGTGTGATAAAAAGTGCGATGTATTCTAGCTTTCAGAATGTTGCTTGATATGAGCATATTTATGCGACTTAGTTAGCTTGTTTCTTGGCATTTATGTTGTTAGTTCGTAGTTATTTTAGTATTTTAAGCTATTTTCGTGTGTTTGTAGGTCCAAAGGGTTAATGTGGCAAAGAAGTGCATTTTGGAGCATTTTGGAGCATTTTTTGGCATGGAATGGATAGCATATGCTTGGAGCAAAAGGAATGGACGAAATTTGAATTTGTGCATCATCCTCTCCCTATAAATAACCATTTTAGCACCTTTATTTCACCCAACACATTCACCTACCACTGCATCCACTCATTTCACCCAACACATCCATTCACTTACCACTACATCCACTCATTTCACCCAACACACCACATCATCTACACAACTCTCCACCCTTCACCATAACTCACCTATATCCATCCACCACCACAAGAGACCATCCATTCACCACTCACACCTTGGTGCCGCATATTTGCAAGGAAGGAGGATTGCTTGGAGTTGTGCTAGTCATTCAATTTGGATTGCTGGAGCATTCTAGGTGTATTCTACTTTGGTTTTCAATTGTTTATGTTTAATTGCAAGTATGAGGAACTAAACCTCTTTTGGCTAGAGGAGAATTCGAAACCATGAATATATTTGCAATATGAATTGATTTCTTCCAATTGTGATTTGATAAGTTGTGATTGCAATTCAATTATCTATTTTATTCATAAGAGATATGTGTATGTTTATTAAGGATGCATACTTAGTTTTTATGCATGAATTTGATGCTAGGATATAAATAAGTTTCACCTAATCGTTACAAGTTTATATTCATGAGTAGTGAAGGTTGCTTGTCACAATCGCGTTAATTGAATTCTTGGCAAACATATCATGCATTCATAGTTACAATTGCCTCGTCAACACTTATGATTTTCATGGAACGTAATGATCTTTAATTGTATCTCTATTATGCATTCATATAGGGGACTTTTAGAGAATGATTTGGGTTGTCGCATGCATTCATCCAATTCAATGAGTAAAGGAAAATTTGAGGGTTAATTTGTGCATCACGGTTAATCTGGGGTGTTGAGCATCATAGTTTATTGAAAAGCAATTGGAGATTGATTTGTATGCAAGTGTGTCATGTGTGGAGAAAGACCTTTAAGCTAGCCCATCGTCCATCCAAAACAACCAATTTCGTGCAAATCTGTTTAGTTCTAGTTTTTGTTTTGTTTTACTTTATTTTCATCCAAAACCCAAATCCCCCTTTACTTTAGTGTGTCTAATTAGTTAGAATCTGTTTTAGTTTGTGTTTTTAAGTGTTTTGAGTTTATAGAGTCTAGTTAAGTGTTTTTAACTTTGTTTTTATGTTTTTGAGTTAGTTTAGAGGTTTTAGCAAGCCCTCCTAATCCCCGGTTTAGAACGATCCCTACTTGCATTTTTACTACAATTTGACAACAAGAGGGTTTAATTTGAGTGCTTAACTTTCATCGCATCATTGCTCCAGACGCATTCCTCTGATCTAGCTAAAGTGATGAAATCATATACCAGCTGCAAACATGCCTGCAAGGATAGACGTACTTAATGGACGTCGAGTCAACATCCCTAGAGGGTGTGCCGCCCCTGTTGGACGGTTGGTACCCCGGCGGATAGCCAATCAATCTGTCTTGGCCTGGAGCACGATATATCACTCAGTTCATATGATTCACTTCCCTAGAAGAGGAAGGTCGAGGCACAACAACGAATCCATACTAATTGCTGTCTCAAATCATTTCCATCTCATGAGATTAATTCGGATTACTCCCGAGACGTGAAGTACTTGATCTAGTATACTAGTTTGGATGAGTTAATGGAATTGAAATGAGATTACCATCGATGATGTTTTCACTTATATGGTAGCTATTGACATAGATGAAAAGCGACATCGAACTTTGTTCCGTTGATTAGTGACAACATAGAACTGATTAGACAATTGAAATTACAATCCAGGTTAAAATTCCTTACCAAAGTGTGTTTGGACCTATCGTTCCTACACTGCCCAAGGTAACCTTGTTGTGTTACAAGTGGGAAAGGAAGCATAATGAGATGAATGAAATAGTGCAATATGATGCATGCCTTACGGCGCAAGTTTTCTCTTAAATGCCCTGTGATTAACTGCAACTTTATGAAATGTGGTTAGTGTTTTCTCCATGGGGATATTGATACAGAGATTTACATGTTAGTTCTCAAAGAATTACATGGACTGGTTCAAATAGTTCCAAACCACGGAACACCCTATCAACTTGTTTGAGGCATTCACTTATGGATTACAGCAATCCGACGGATGTGGTAGACTCGCCTAAGTGATTATTTGATCAGTCAAGAATATGAATTATGCCCTTGTGTGTTAAACTATAAGGTCTTATTTCGAATTACTAGAGTTACAGTTTATCTCGTTGACATGAATCTCACTAAGACTCTAGAAGAGCTTGAGAAAACTGCCTCGCACCTGAAGACGGAATTTGAGATGAAAGATCTTGGGAAACTCATTTATGCCTTGACCTGAAGTTAAAGCATTATTCTGACGGTACTTTGGTCTACCAGTCAAACTACACCCCGAAGGTGTTATCTTTGAGTATACCTATGATCTTCTATACGTTATATGCAAATGAGACCCTTGAAGAGGTTATGGAATCTGAAATTCCATATCTAAGTTCAACTTTGCGCTTTGTTGTACTTAGTTCATTGCGTTAGACAGGATATCTCCTTCGTTGTTGATCTGTTGGTAAAGATGCAGCACTGCGCTTATATGCAACCACTGAATTAGTATTAAAGACTTTTTCCGCCACCCTAAAGGTACTACGGATTTAGGCTAATCCTAAAGCATCTTGAGCGGATCTGATCCCTTGATCCTTGGAATGATGCTTGCCCTATTTGTTATACTGACGCATGTTACTTATCAAACCCGCACAAGGCAAATCCCCGAATGATTATGTCTTTACCGTTAGAGATATCGCAATATCTTGGAGGTCCACGATATGACCTTAGTTGCGAAATCTTCGAATTATTCCAAGACTCACCTTCACTATGCCACACGTGAGACATGGTTAAGAGCTCTTGTTGAGCATATTTGAAGTACTTGCTGTTTTTATCCATCGTTGAGTCCCAATGACGATCCATGAAAATTATGCCGCATGTATCAACCCAACCAAGACATGATATATAAACTAAGTCAACACCAAGACATATTGTGTCTACATCTATATCAGCAAAGCAGGAGATTGAAGTCATGCAAGCTGATCCCAGACAACCTTGCTGACCTCTACAGGACGTCATTGCCGAAGTCAACCTTCCAGAAGCTTGTTCGAGAAATTGGTATGCCTAACTTTTCATATGCAATGCTTGTAGTTCTAATTTGGAAGTTCTGTAAAACTCAGGGAGAGTATCCAGAAATATACTCACTTAATCTTAATTTACTTTTTTTCCCTACAATTAGGAGCATTTTTCCCACTGGATTTTTGCTACCTAACTAGGTTTTGAAGAGGCACCTATCCTGGGTTGATCATACCCTTGTGAGCTCTTCTACTTGTGTTCAGAAGACATATAGTTTTGACTTAATGCAACTTCTCACTTTTCTCCTTAGCCTATGGGTTTTCTTCCCACCTTGGATTTTACCATAGCGAGGTTTTGTGAGTTTTACCTTTTATGCATTCTTCCATTGATATGAGACTCGTATTCGCTCATTGTGTCGACGACTTCATTAACTGTACTTACTTCATCGATGAAGACCTGATGCGCCATTTAGTTGAGAATTTACACACTCAAGGGGGAGTGTTGCAGTCCTATTAGATTAGGAATGTGATTGTGTAAATCCTAGTGTATCTAGGGATATCGTGGAATATTCTCTAGGGTTAGATATTATCCTATTAGAGTTGTAATCCTATTAGGGTAATGAATTAACCTTCCCTACTACTATAAATAAAGGCACAATGGGGTGAGATAACACACACCTCACAATTACACATCTCTCTCTTCTCTCTATGTGCCACCCCCTATCTCTATGGCTTCCATAATTGTTCAGTAAATTATGTCTACAACATAAATATACATATATATACATATATATACATATATATATATATATTATTTTTATTTTTATAAGAGTTAGGGTGTTTGGTTTCTGCTAAATACAGATGAAGAAAATTGAAGACATAATGATACATTTTTTTTAATAAGAGTTGGGGTGTTTGGTTTCTGCTAAATACAGAAAAAAGAAAATTGAAGACATAATAATATATTCTTTGTTTTGTTTTTATAGTAGTTAGGGTTTAGTTTCGGCTACAATTTTGTAGTGAATGAGGAATTGGGCATGAGATCTCAGATTATAATTACCATAATGATTCACCACTTGCTTATGATAAATGTTTTTAATTACTAGAGCTATCAACATCTTAAAATTAGTAATCTTATTTAGTAACAAGTTATTTTTATTTTATTTTTTGTATCGAAATTTAAGATGAATTGTTGTAACATAAGTGGTTGTCCATGTCCTTTTGTCTCTTTATCGTAAACTTAAAGACAAAAGTGGAGGGAGGATAGTATACTAATGTTCCATTTTTGCAGAGGGTATCAAAGTTTTATTAATATGTATCATCTAATAAGTTTGCACTGAGGAATCCCTTAAATAACAATTTCAAGTTGTGAATTCATGTGATGGAAAACAACTTGATGGGCGAAAGAGAATTTCCATTAGTAATGGGGTACCAAATTTCAGGTCCTATATTACATAATATAAATCTCCAATGAAACTAGTGAGTCAAGTTTCCAGTACTACGAGCATCTTCAAAATATATGTAAATTTTAAATATAAAATTTAAATTTGAAAGCCTATGTGACACTTTAATCTTTTTTAAAGTTTTAGTCTTTTCTTGATATGTCAAGTTAAACTTTTATTTATTACATTATTTAATTTTCATAACACCTCAAAAAATAGAAGCAAGTAAGACCATGCTTCTAAAGACAACTCTACCCTCGCTTCTCTCCCTATCGTCTCCGTTCTTTGTCCTTGCGAAACTCATCAGCCCTAATTTTGCACCGTTCACAGCTCGCTTTCTTGTCTCCAGCTAGCTCTCTCCCTCCCAGCTCGTAGTCAATGCAGCAGAAATCTCTTGTATTATAACAATGGTTGCATAGGTCGAATCCAATTTTCTCGATTCAAACGATGCATTTGTAGCCTTCAAATCTCCAATACCCTTTGTACCAGATGGAATGGATTTCAGTCACTTGTTTAATATAAATTGGAATGATGCATGTAAGGTGATTGGGGCATGCAAGGCAGAGAGCGATGTTGGGATATAAATAAAGAGTCAAGCAAAGTTAGTTAGATGTTTGTTATATTTCTTGTGTAAATTGATAGATTAGACAAGGGCATAACTGTAATTGAAAGAGTACTATATTGTATATATATGTACTGCAGCACCATTGTAATTTTATAACATTGAATGAATAGAAGAGCCATATTCAGAAACTCTGTGTTCTTAGTTTTCTACAAGGTACCAAAGCCAAACCGTCTCACAGCTTTTCCGATCCTACAACTTTCTTCTCCGCTATTCCGCTCTTCTCCGATCTTCTTCTCCAATGTGTTGATTGGGTAATTGTTCTACTCCAATTCAGATTTTCAACTTTTTATTCTTGAATCTTGATGGCGTCTCTGTCTGATTCCTCTTCTTCGATTGAGTCTGTGCCTCCTCCAAACCCTAACTTTTCTTCCCCAAATCCCAATCCCTCTCAGTTGTATACTTCTATCACGATCCAGAACATCAGTAGTATGGTTCCGATCAAGCTCCAGTGGTCTAATTATCTGCCATGGCGAGCCTTATTTGCTCCGATCCTTTGTCGTTACAAGCTCATTGGTATCGTTGATGGCACTGAGCCCTGTCCATCCCACTTTCTCCTTGATCGCTCGCTAAATCCAGCTTTTAAGCACTGGTATGAGAAAGATTAGAATCTGCTCATCTGGTTCAACTCGACGCTATCTGAGGAAGTCATTAAGTTCACCATTCCTCTGCTCGTGATCTCTGGCTTAAACTTGAGCAGCATTTTGGTGGTGTCTCGAATGCACATATTCATTAATTGCGTTCGAAGCTTCAGAATATATAGAAAGGATCTCAGTCCATGTCCGATTATCTTCAACAAATCAATGAGATCTTTGATTCTCTTTCTGCTATTGGAGCTTCTATCACTGATCGTGATCTCATCCCAGCAACTCTTGCTGGTCTCCCTGATAACTTTGAATCATTCACTGATTATATCTTACTTCGCCTTTCATCCACTTCCTTGGATGAATTACATGGCATGTTGCTTACTAAGGAGTTATCCATGGCGCGTCGCAAGAAAACCTCATCCTCTGAGCCTTTTCAGGCGTTCTTTGTGCAAATCCAACTCCCACTCCTTCCTACACCGCCACAAGCTCTTGCTGCTTAGAATCATGGCACTTCGCCGCTTCAGCATTCATTCCGGTATAATTCTAATCGAGGAAGGCACAATCGTGGTTACAATCGTGGTTCAAATCGTGATAACTATAACTCTGGTTTCACTCGTGGATCTTATAATTCTGGATTCAATCGAAATGCCTCTTCTTCTGGTCATAAAACTCCTTGTCAAATCTATGGATCTACTAGCCATGAAGCTATTGATTGCTTCGATCAAATGAATCCAGAGATCTCAGGCAAGGTTCTTCCAGCTAAACTTGCTACCATGTGTGCTCATTACACTGCTAAGCCATCACATTCTTGGCTCATCGACTTAGGTGCTACTTCTCATATTACGAGTGATATATCCAATATACAGTCTCCTACTCCCTACCATGGTGAAGATAAGTTGTACATCGGAGATGGTAAAGGTTTGTTTATAGATCATATTGGCACATCTGTTTTGCATACTCCTGTTGTGTCTTTTAAATTGCAAAATGTTCTTCATGTGCCTTAAATGAAACATAGTTTGTTTTCTACCTATAAATTTATCAAAGATAATGATTGCTCATTAACCCTTGATATTCATGGATCCTCTATCAAGGATCGTTTTACAGGGATGGCGTTTTTGCGGGGATAAGTTAAAGATGAATTATATCCTCTTCAAAATTCATCTTTTCCCTACAAAGCTACTCCTTCCACTTATGTTGCACTAGTAAGTACTTCTGCTATTTTTCATAAAGTTCTTTCGACAAATAAGGTTGATGCACAAGGCAAATCTTCTCTGGATTTCTTCTGCAATGATTGTGCTTTAGCAAAGAATCACAAGTTTCCCTTTGGTGCTCCTCAATCTGTGTCTACTAGAAGTCTTGAATTGTTGCATTGTGATGTCTGGGGGCCATCTCTTGTTGTTTCAGTGAGTTGCTATAGGTATTACTTGCTTATTGTTGATGATTACAACAAGTATAGCTGGTATTTTCCCTTAAAGTCTAAGTTTTCTGTATTTTCAACCTTTGTGGAGTACAAGTCTTATGTAGAGAACACTATTGGTAATAAAATAAAAGTTGTACACTCTGATTCAGGGGGTGAGTTTACTAGTCATCAATTTCAGAATTTTCTTAAACTTCATGACATTTTACAACAGTTTAGTTGCCCTCATACTCCTGAGCAAAATGGATGTGTTGAAAGGAAGCATTGTCACTTGGTTGAAACTGCACGCACACTTTTGGTTGCATCTAAAGTTCCTTATATGTTTTGGGTTGAAGCATTTTCCACTGCTACTTATCTGATCAATCGGCTTCCACTTGGTTCAAACCATATACTGCATCTAAGTTGGATAGCAAGAGTAAACATTGTGTCTTTCTCGGGTACAATCTTCAACACAAGGGGTATCGTTGCCTTGATCTAGTTACACGAAGAGTTTATATCTCACTGCATGTGCTATTTGATGAGACAAATTTTCCGTTTCATTCTATATGCCTCCACTTTTGCACCTAGTTCTTCTAATGGTACTTCCCAAGTGAATCATTCTGTTAGTCTGCAATTTACTATACCTGTTGCCCAACCTACCACCTGCAATGTACCTGTTGCACAACCTGTTGCTCTTCCATCTTCAAGTTCACAATCTGTTCCTTTCGATGCTACCACTTTTAGTCTCTCAACCTACAGTCTCACCTACAGCAACTAATATCCATCATATGATCACAAGATCCAAGGCTGGAATCTCTAAACCAAAAGCCTACTCAGCTACCAAGCATCTTTTACCATAAACTGTTGATTTTATCTCCACTGCTTATCTTCAGGCTTCGAAATATACTCATTGGAGATCTGCTATGAAGCATGAGTACAATGTTTTGCAGTTAACAGGTACTTGGTCTCTCGTACCTTTTAAACCACATCAGAATATAGTTGGGTGTAAGTGGGTTCTTCGAGTTAAAAAACATCTAGATGCGACTATTGATCAATATAAAGCTCGACTTGTGGCCAAAGGCTTCCATCAGCAAGCTGGTTTGGATTACAAAGAAACGTTAAGCCTTGTAGCAAAGCCAGTAACAATTCAGATTCTTCTCTCTCTAGCAGTCTAATACGGTTGAGAAAGCGATTGGTTTCTCAACCAATTGGATATCAGTAACGCTTTTTTTGCACGGAGATCTTCAAGAAGATGTCTATATGCATCAACCACCTGGTTTCAATGATCCTAACTACCTCAATCATGTCTGCAAACTTCGAAAATCCTTGTATGGATTGAAACAAGCCCATCAAGCTTGGTTTGACAAATTATTTACAGTCATTAAGTCTTTAGGATTTCATCAATCACAATCCGATGCTTCTTTAGTTGTGATGAAAACACTTGTTCTTGTTATTGTATTGGTGTATGTCGATGACATACTTGTCACAGGTCCAAATCCTGCAGCTTGTCAACAATTTATTCAAAATTGAGCACTGTATTTCCTGTGAATGACTTAGGACCCTTGCATTATTTCTTGGGTCTTGAGGTTGAAAGATCTTCTGCAGCTATCTTCTTACATCAAAGCAAGTACCTTCTTCCTTCACAAGACACATATGGAAGGTGCTAAACCATGTCTCACCCCTCTCGGTTCTATCAAACTTGATCACACAAGCCCTTTGTTAACTGATCCAAAAGAGTACATGCCTATTATAGGTGAGCTGCAATACTTAACTTGGACACGACCTGATTTGTCTTTTACTATAAATCAAGTCTGTCAATTTATGCATGCTCCACGAGAAACACATCTCCAAGCAGCCAAACGCATTCTTAAGTTTCTTAAAGGCACAGTGAGTCATGGTTTGTGGTTCAAGAAAGGTGATATTCATCTCAGTGCCTACTCTAATGCTGATTGGGTAGATTGTATATTTGATAGACAATCTACTAGTGGGTATTACATATTTCTGGGGTCCAATCTTATTAGCTGGAGTGCTAAGAAGCAACCAACGTTTGCTCGATCCTCCACTGAAGCAGAGTACAGATCGTTAGCCCACACAGTAGCTGAAATAACATGGATATGTAAAGTGTTCAAGGATCTTGGTCTTCACCTTCCTCAAGTTCCTTATCTCTGCAATCTCCCTTGCATCTAATCCAGTTTTTCATGCTCGAACCAAGCTTGTTGAACTTGATTATCATTATATTCGAGAGTTGGTGCTTGCTAATCTTCTCAAGGTTTAATATGTGTGCACTCAGGACCAATTAGCTGATATTCATACTAAATCCTTGTCTAAATCCAGGTTTCTGTACTTGCAATCCAAGCTTTCTCTTGGACCTTTGGATGCATCCAAGTTCAGCTTGAGGGGGTGTAAAGAGTCAAGTAAAGTTAGTTAGATGTTTGTTATATTTCTTATGTAAATTGATAGATTAGACAAGGGCATAACTGTAATTGAAAAAGTAGTGTATTGTCTATATATATACTGTAGCACCATTGTAATTTTATCACATTGAATGAATAGAATAGGCATATTCAGAAACTCTGTGTTTTTAGTTTTCTACAAGAAGGTTCTACATTTTTTTTCTGGGTGTTTATGAAATTTAATGGGGGTGTTGTGTGAGTATGGGGGAGGAAAGGCTATCGTTGTTGGAGAAGGAATTAGGGATGGGCAAACAATTTCTTCTTGTTTTGTTTTTTTGTTTTAACTTTTTCAATATTTTTTTAAATAAATTAAAAGATTAAAAAAAAAAAAACTCATAAGAAAGTACAAATTAGCACCTAAGACTGGATGGGAATCGATAGTTGTGTTAAAATGTACACACCCTAATGTATAGTTAGGTGGTGTTTGTGCAAATTTCTCTTATAATTATTTATAATTTGAGTTATATGTACTATTATTTTATAAATTATAAAACTAATAGCATATCTAATATCATGTCATTTTACATAGTCGAAGTACTTGTAATAAAAGTTAACCAAACATTCTTAAACTGTTTTTTTTTTTTTTTTTTGTTGCTAAAAGTACTTTTACAATTGTAGTTTACCAAACACTTAATTGCTTCATTTCACATATGTTTATTATCACAACACACTAGAAACAATTTAAAAAAAAAGCACAGCAACTCCAAACTAGCCCTAATAAATTAGAAATAGATTTGAAGTTGTTGTCAACCTTAACAGCAATCGCCTTTGTTGCCAATCTATGTCATGCCACATAAGAATTGACATTTTTTTCTTGGAAAACACTAACGTTGTCTTTTTTATTGTTATTACTGATGTGAACATTTTGACATCTACTTTGAAAATGCATTAAGGAAATTTATATTTAAAATAGTTAAAAACATTTACACTTGCACCAAGGTCCTAGGTGCATTTATCTCTTCCATTATCACTTGTAGAAAATAATGTTTGAAGTGTAAGAAAAAAAACCTTTGATATATTTATAAGTTTTAATAAATAATTTTTAACGCTCAAAACTATAAGGTTAACAAACTCAATTAAATAACATAAGCTGGGCTGAAATTAAATGGACTCAACTGTGTAAGTGGTTTACTCCTCAAAACAAGGCTACATCTACTGTGTTGCTCTTAATATATTGATTTCAAGACTAAATAGCACGAGGCATTTTGGGAGCTCACTGGCTTCGGGCTCCATCGAAACTCCAAAGTTAAGTGAGTTCGCGCGACAGCAATCCCAGGATGGGTGACCCACTGGGAAGTTCTCGTGTGAGTTCCCAGAAACAAAACCGTGAAGGCGTGGTCGGGGCCCAAAGCGGACAATATCGTGCTACGGCTGAGTCAAGCCAGGGATGTGGTTGAGCCCGGGTCAGGATGTGACAATTTGGTATCAGAGCCACTCTGCCGTGTGGTGCGAGTATGCCGACGAGGATGTTGGGCCCCTAAGGGAGGTGGATTGTAACATCCCACATTGACCAACAGAGAGGGGGTGATGTATCTTATATGTACATGCCCACCTCCATATAGCATGAGGCCTTTTGTGAGCTCACTGGCTTCGGGTTCCATCGGAACTCCGATGTTAAGTGAGTTCGCACGAGAGCAATCCCAAGATGGGTGACCCATTGAGAAGTTCTCGTGTGAGTTCCTAGAAACAAAATCGTGATGGCGTGGTCGGGGCCCAAAGCGGACAATATCGTGCTATGGTGGAGTCGAGCCCGGATTGGGATGTGACACCTTGCCCCCTTGAGGCCTCTCAAATCGGCATTTAATGTGCCAACTACTTGTACTAGCTTTCTGACCACTTTTCACCTATTCAACCAGGCTCCTGTCAACGAAGTGACATTTTGGTAGTTGGAAGACACGACCTTCAAGGGCCAGGTGGCCCTAGCGTTCTGCTCGAACTTCGGTTACTCTGCCTTACCTTGCCGAGCATTGCCCCGATTGCCCTTATTTCACATCTTAGGTCTTTGTTGTTTTCTGGACATTGTTGAATAATCTAAGTAGCACTTGAGTAGTTCTGTTCTTGGAGATTTGAGCCATAAAGCTGTTAGAAAGCCCATGTGTCTTTCTCGGTCAGGCTTTCATACGGTCGGCCTGAGCACTTGGGTCGGCCTTTTCTGAACTTTTTAGGACTTGGTCTCCCTGGCCTTTCCTTGGGCTTGTGTCATTGGGTGTGCCTAAATGGGCCCAACGTTAACAAGTCCCCAAACTCCTTGGTCAATGGCCTTATCTTGGACATGGAGTTTTAGTGGTCGGTTGGTTCTTCAAGTTGTGCTTGGAGCCATAACAATTGGTCGACTCGTGTGGGAGGTGTAACTGTCTGGAAGTGTTTGGATTCCTTATGCGAGTAGGGGTGGGTTCGGTAAGGTTACCGTACCAAAGTCCTCATACCAATTACTGTACCAAACTTTCAGTTTTACAAAATCTATTACCATTATCGTACCAAACTTTCGGTATACTGAAGTTCGGTATTGCCAAATAGTTCAGTTCGCATGGTATGGCAAGGGTAATTGCCACTTTGTTTTGGGACAAAATCTATTTTTGTTTTTTTAACCCAGTTCAAGGGTAAAACTTTTTTTTTTGTACCTTTATCTCAAACATTGTAGCCTAAATTCATCTATTATTCATCATTCACAATTCACTTACACAATAATTCAAATGATGCATCAAGATTCATGATGAAAATTAAGCTTACAATCCAAATAGAAGTTACGAACCAAAACAAATAGAAGTTAACAATCCAAATAAAGTTAATGTTTCAAACCAAATGAAAATTGGAACTAAACTTCAAAAAGTAAAATTCATTGATCAATTCTTCAAGCTTGAGATGTCGAAGCTTTTGGAGGAGGCATTGAACTTGTAGAAGATTGAGCTTGTGCCAAGCCTACACTACAAACAAAGAAAACATATTAGTAGTAAGAAAAATTAAAGTTGAAAACCATTTAATAACAAATTCACTAAAAAAATTAAAGCTTATCTTACTTGTTTTCACTTCTTCCATTTCCTTGTAAAATTGAATAATATCTTCCGTTGGTTCCTTGTAGAAGTTTACTTCATCCGCCTTAAGCCAATCACTAGTACACAATAGTGCCTCTACCATTTTAGGAGTCAAGGATGCCCTAAAAGGGTCCACAACCCTCATCCCAAGGCTAAATGCATTTTCACTAGCAACGGTAGAAGTGGAGATTACAAAGATATCATTGGCTATTTGTGAAAGAATTGGAAACTCTTTTGTGTTTGATTTCCACCAATTCAAGAGATCAAAGTCATCAACAACAATGCTAATATAAGTAGGGTTTTATTTTCAAATTATTGGAATATTATACGTATGTGTTATATAATTTATAAATTATATATTATATTATATTTTTGGTACGATACGGTAATATCGCGGTAATGGTATCTATTACCAATACTGTACCATGAAATTTCGGTACGGTACAATACCTTACCATTACCAATTGGCACAAAATTGATATGGCATGGTTGGCAATTCAGTTGGCACGACAATTTGGCAAAAAAATCCACCCCTACATGTGAGTGCACTTGTTAGACTGGCAGAGTAATTGAGGCGTTTATTTGACAACTCATCCCTAATATTACGATCTTATTAATTTTAAATGAGTGAATTGACGAAATGTCCTTGGAGGCGAGGATGTTGACTTTCATTAACCGTCTTTTCATGACGTGTATAAGTTACTACTTTAGCGTATTCTCGAAGTACTCGACGATACGAATGCATAGGCGCAAGTGGGATCGAATTTGGAGCTACGACTAATATTTTACAGAACTACGAAACTTGAGGGTATTTTATGAAATTTGAATTTTGGGTATTTTATTATTTAATATTTTCTTTAAGCTTTATGTCCAGTGGGATCCACCCACATGGGATTCCCTACTCCTTCCTCCAATCCCGTGCCCTCTCCTTCCCACTCCTCGAACAAATCTCTTTCACCTCACTCTCCCAATACATGACTGCCACATCACCACTCAACTCTCTCTCTCCTTCCTTATCTCTCTCAACTCTCTCCTTATTCTTCCTCGGCAAACACTGAGAGGGTGCAACCCCTTGAACCATCACCACTCGTCGTCTCCGGCAAGTCAAACCTTCAAGCCACCACCAAATCTCGCCACATCAATGAAGGTTACCAACATTCCAGCCTAAAACTAGAACCAAGGTTATAACTTGAACTCTAGAACTCGACCACCATATTTTCCGACGAGTACCTCTCAGATTTCAGTTGGGTGAGTCTCGAAAATAACCCAAAACTTAGTGGATCATGTTTTGGTTTGTATTTTTAGCTTTTTCTAAGGTTTTTGGTAGGAGTTTTAGTGGAGAAACGATGTGGGGGAAAACTCCCCAGTTTTCTGACGAGACTCCGGCACTATGTAGGCCATTTCTGACCATTTCCGGTCATGACTCAACCCCAGATTGGTATATTTCGATTCCCTAACTCCTGAGCTTACTTTGGCTTTTAAATTTTTTATTTTGGTTGAGAAATGAACATAATATAGCCCTTTGAAATTTCCCAGCCAAATCTTTCCTTAGAATCAGGCGACCCGCTGGAAAAAAAGAAGAAAACAAAAAAACAAAAAAAGGGGCCTTAGGCCCAAAGCCCGACCTAAATCCTTAGCCCAGCCTGGTTCCAACTAGGCCATAATATTCTTAATATATTGTCCTTTTCAAAATTTCTCTGGAACCCTCTTAGGCTAATTTTGACGTCCTAACTCCGTTTTTGACACCCATTTAGTAAAATTCCAAAGTTTTAACGTAGTTGACCACCGAGGCGTCTCGGTTGGCTTTTTAGGGTTGACCGTTAACTGTTCCGTTGACTTTTTACAAAATTTGTCGAGAACCCTCCTTAGCGTATTTCGACGCCTTGATTTCAAATCCGCCGTCCGTTTTCCGAAATTCGACCGTTTTAAGATAGCTCCCTTATTAGCCGTACTTTGTACGAAAACGCGTAATTACATTAGTACGTTATATTTACCTAAATGGTTTCGTTTCTAGGCGAAACGCTTCACAAGGATTCTCAATGCTGCGAGGCGGCTTCAACTCGATGACATGATCTGTGAGTGGGTCATTTCTTCAATATATATATATTAGTTTCCATATATACAATTCTTAATAAATTCTCTACGTGATTGTCATGAATAAACTTACGTTTATAAGAAATGCTTTATTGTTGGGAAATGAAGAAATAATCCTACGGGATGCACATGTAAACTTACTATAGGGGGATGCCTTAATTATGTTTATGGTCATGAATAGTATGATATTGACTAGAATTGTCGAATAGCAGTGGCATGATTATAATTATGTTATTTGCTATTCGTTGTTGCACCGGTGTTAGTGCTCGCCTAGGGCCAGGGTCAGTCTTTAACGTGTATGTTCACATCCAGCACAACTCAATTCGGAATCTCAATGGACATTTCGGGTCGGGGTGTGTCAGTTTGGTATCAGAGCATAAGTTGGGCAGTATTACGGTCATTACTCGCGTGATATAAGCATTCTTAGTTCTTGAACCTAATCTTTGAATCTTGCCACGTTGTTTAATACGAAAAACGTGTTAACTTTTTCTAAGTTCTGAGTGACTTAGATGACTTATTGCCTTTGTAGAAGAATATTTGATGGCCACCTCTAGACTTAAACGAAGAACTTTCTTGCCAAAGAAAATCCCGTTTTGGAATGAGTTGATGGCCTTGAAGAAGGGTTAACGTATCGATAATTGTGTGCCACTAGAGGTTTATCGATCAATCCCACTACCATCTAGTCATTTCTACCAACCCTTCCAAGTTAGGAACCAAATATAACTTTGATTCCTTGGCAGTATTCGTTAGTATACCACCTATTTGAATCCCTACGAAGTTTTACTTTTGTCGAAATTTCCAGAAATGTCTCGAGTGACGATGTGGTGCTAAAATTGTAGCACTCAACGGAAGAACATCTTAGGACAATCACTTTTGGTCTCTGATAACACTAATCTTTTCAAACGCACTAGTGATCATTCTGGATCTTCAGGAGGAAGATCGGCTTCCGTAAGTCTGTTCTAAAGTAGATTATTGGCAATTGTTTTTTTTTTCCGGCTTTATGACGTTCCAACCAATACGAGTTTCCCAAATTTATTTTGGTGATGTACTCGTCATTTCGACGAGCATAGGCACAGTTGTACGAGTTGTTATACCTATGGTCAGTAGAGATCCCTGAAGCGGTAAGTATCTTTCCTAGAATTAATGAAACCATCTCACAGGACCATTTCTTTACCAAACATCTGAAACCATCCACCCGAGCGGGCTCTAACCTGTAATCAGCCTACGGTGGCGCTACTAAATGCCAATACTGTCCGATATTCATAAACTATCAACTAGTATTCCATCGGTATGATTTCTGATACCGGCCACGCGCTAGTATATGGGAGTGATACCTTTATGCCAAAATGCCGGTTCAGAGTTTCAAGGTAGCGAACAATATCAAAACATCTTATGTGCGTTAGACTGATTAATAATGACCATCTGAGCCGAAGAAATTAATTGTAGAAACTTAGGAGCAAGCTTTGTATTAGGACAGTAAACTCATGGTTTTTTCTACCTTATCACTTATCTAGGTAAACAAAACCTTTTCGACTAGCCACCTTTTCAATCACTTCCACAGGTAGATAGTACAATCGAAGTACGAGTTAATTTCTCACTGGTAGAGTGAATCTAGTATCAGAAAGCTATGAAGATCTATTAGCACGTGGCTGATGCGAAAATAAGTTAACGCACAAATTTAAACCCTATTTGTGACAGTTGTAGTAATGATGTAAGTAGGGATCGTTCTAGGCCGGGGATTAACTAGGGATGCTAACCAAAGTAAAATTAAATTAAAAACGTAAAAACAAAATTTAAAATACTAAACTAGACTCGAAACACTTAAATAGAATAACTCAAAATAAAACTAACAAATAAACTAAAATAAATCAAAAGACTCAAAACAACTCAAGACTTAAGAAAACACAAACTAAAATGATTTCTAATAAATCTAACACTTTAAAATAAAATGGGGGATTGATTTTGATGAAAAGTAAATTAAACTTAAATAAATTACAAAATTGACAAAAACATAAAATTAAGGTAAAATGATGAATGACGGAATGGCTAGAGGGTTCTTCTCCACACATGACATATATGCAACCTAAATTGATTTTCAGTTGTTCTTTCAATAAATTGTAAATTCTCAACGCCCCAAATTAATTAGGTCCGCTTAAATTAATTCTCAGATTTTCCTTAAGTTAATGGATTGGATGATTGCATACGACAACCCAAAACATTCCCTACAAGTTCCCTACATGAATTGCATAATAGAGATACAAGCAAGAATCATTAAGTTCTATGAAAATCATAAGCATTGACGAGGCACTTGTTACTATGAATTGCATGAAACTTATGCCAAGAATTTACTTAACGCGATCGTTTATTAGCGACCTTCACTACTTGTGAATATAAATTCATAACGATTAGGTGAAATTCACTTATATTCTAGCATCAAATTCATGCATGTAAATTAAGTATGCATCCTTAATCGACATACAAAAATAAGTTATCAATCAAGCAGTTAAGCAAATTAAATCACAACTCAGAAATCACAACTGAAGGTAATCAATTCATATTACAAATATATTCATGGTTTTGAATTAAACTCTAGCCAAAATAAAATTAGTTATACATTATTAAAATTAAAACAGAAATAAAATGTGAGTTGGAAAATTAAACCGAGAGAAATGGGTGCCCGAGCTCCTGACTGTGCTGACTGCCCAAGGCAGTCACCTGTCCCTAGCTGCCAAGGGCAGCGTCTTCTCTCTGTCTTCTGCGCGTCTGTCTCTCTTTCCAAACTTCATATTTTTCCGCCTCCTTCTGCCCAAGCAGCACGTGTCCTTCCTGCTCCAAGTTCCTCTCGTCAACTGCCTAAAGCAGCAGTTTTTTTTTTATTCTTCCCCGAGGCTTACCCACGCTGCCCAAGCAGCACTCCAAGTTCCTCCCTGTCTCGTACTGACTTCCTCTCGCTTTTTTAACTTCTTCTTTCCCTGCTTACTGCCCGAGGCAGTCAGTAGCTCACTTCCACCAAGGCAGCTTGCTGCAGCTGTCTGCACGTGTCTCGTTCCCCCACGCTGCTCAGCAGCTTTCTCGCTGCCCTCCTGTCGCGCCAGCTCCCTCTTTCCTGCACGACTTGAGAGCTGCAAAGGCAGCTCTCTCCTTCATGCGTCTCTCCCTCCAAACTTCTCTGCTCTCCCCCGTTGCTGTCCCCTTTATTTCCCTATTTATTTCCTAATGCCGTCTCCACCTTGCTTTCTTTAATTTTCCTTCCATCATGCACTCCCCACTGCTGCCTTTCTTTTTCTTTTTATTTCTGGTAGCTCAGCTGTGCTTCCCCCACCTTTTCCACTACACTTCAGTGTTCTTCCCACCATGCATTTTTTATTTTCTGATGATTATTTTTATTCTTTCTGCAAAAATATTTTCTTAAGTTAAAACAATAAAATAAGTGAGAAAAATAGAAATGACGAATTTATTACTTAAAATCACACTTGTGCTATTTTTATTTTCTTAGCTAGATAAATTTGATAAAACACAAAAACAAAGCAAATAACTCAAAAATATAAGAAACTAACTAAGAAAAGACGAGAGAATTTGATGTAAAATATGTATAAATATGAGCTTATCAAATACCCCCACACTTAGCTTTTGCTAGTCCTCGAGCAAAACAGAGAAAATAGAAAAAAGTACTAACATGAAAATTATTAGTTTCCCCCTATATGACCCTCATAGAACTTCATTCGAGAACACAAATCATCAAGAACCATAGCTAACACCAACAAGCTAATCCACGTTCATTTTCCTTATTCAAATATTAGCAGTAATCTTTGAAACATCCTTGAAGTGTAGTGTGTGAGATAGCCATGCTAATGCAATTTCAAATTTTTATTTTAAAAAAAAACACCATATGCAAACTAGCGACCTTCTCACGGGATATGCACTCAATCACACATGTGTTTAGTTTTAAATGTGTTTCGCTCAAAGAAACAAATGTGAAAGTTCTACCATAAGCTTGCATAAAGATCACTTCTCCACAGTCATAATTGCAAAACTTAAATCAAGAGGACTTTTATTGGATGTAATGAGGCTTAGGGAAAGGGTTATTGAAACGAAAGAATAGGAAAACACAAGTTCCAAGCTACATTGCAAACAATTCTTTTCTTTAAATTTATAAGAACTCAAACTTTCCAGCTATTCTTCCAGTCACCTCCAACCACAACCTTAAACTGAAACTTTAAAAACTCTTTATTTTCTTTGTATACAATCTTTCTTTTTCTTTTCCTTTTCTTTTCTTTCTTTTTTTTTTTTTTTTTTTTTTTACAACTAGAAACAAATATGAAAAACCCCCACACTTATTCTTTTGCCAAACACCTTCAAAGTACTTCACAAACATTTCACATAAGACAATCTTGCATTGCTCGCTTGGAAAGGGTAAGGAAAAATATTTATTTCAGGCATAAGGGTAGACATATCTGGTGATAAGAAATAAAAGGCTCACAAATACGGCTCAAATTGGCAATCTAATGATATTATTTTTCTTTGGGAACAAGGTTATTTGGGCCATGGTGGTAAACCTAATGCCTCTATCATTTTCAAGTTCATGCAATCAATGACAAATATTTCGAAAGATCGTTATGCAAGTTCTAGAGAAGTATCTCACATAAGTTCATCACACATGAAAGAATAGGAGTGTATGAAAAATGCACACACTTTCAATAGGCTCAAAAACTCACATAGGATGTATATGGTCACTAAATTCACATATGAAGCTTTAAGTCATGCTTTAGTTTCACATCAACAAGGCTATGTGCATTTGGTTTTTTCAAAGATGAACAAAAATGTACAAACTAACACGAGAATAAGGAATTTCACACAACACATGTTAACTGAGTTCTTGATGATCATGATTCAAATTTGATCCAATTATATCACTGGGTCGGGAAACTAACAAAAAAACTAATTCAAAACAAGAAGGAAAACAAGGAAATATTTTTGGATTTTTAAAATTTTCAAATATTTTTTTTTTTTTTTTTTTAAAACAAAATTAATTAAGAAAACAAAGCAATAACATGGAAACACATGAAATAAGTTCAAAGTCGAAGGTACAAAAATTTTCAATTTGGTCATTTTTATACTCTTTACCCCCACACTTAAACTAGACATTGTCCCCAATGTCAGAAAATATAATAAAATGCAAATAAAAATAAAATAAATAAATACAAAGAAACAAAATAAAGCAATAGGACTGAAAACTTCCCTAATTTGCAGAAAATCAAGCGATGACCCCCAAGCTTCCATTTTGCAATCAACTTCAAGGGTGGAAATTGCCAAAAGTTCCTGCAAAGAAAAGAAATAAATCAGTTACGCACGCAAGAAAATATAAAAGAAAACAAACGAAAAATTGAAAATGAAAATAAAAGATAATGAATAAAACTAATAAATGAACATTGGTCCTGTTTGGTGACTTTCCACAGCTTTGAACTTGAACTGGCCTCGGAACTTCTTAGCAAGGAAAATGAGACTTGATTGGTGGTGTTGTTGAAGCTTCTCGAGCTCTTGGTTTCAACTCAGACTCCTTCTGCCGGGTTGATTGAGTCTGCAGGCTACATTCTTCTCTTTTTGTTCTTCTGCATGGCAGGTAAGCACGAGGAATAGGTGGTGGTCTGCTTCTTTGTTCAATCTGTCCAAGTGCCGACCGATTGCCTTTCTTTCACCTTGCCCCGTAACCAAGAGCAAGGGTAAAGGAAAAGCATGCCATGAGAAATCTTTGCCTCTGACTCTGATGATATGGGATACTTTTGCTTTTGAAGAAGTATCGTTCCACAGGTGTATGCTTGAACTGGGCTGGGGAACTTCTTAGCAAGGAAAATGAGACTTGATCTTGAAGATGAAACAGCACCTTGTCTCCACATGCTTCAAGTATCATTTTCACTTGCCTTCTCTGTTCTCCAGGCAGATGTGGCGACTTCTTCGGAAGTACATCAGTGGTTGATGAAGAGCACTCGAGAGCAATGCTAGGTAAGCAATCAGGAAGGATTTCCAGGCAGTCGGTTCTTAGATTGGAAGATTGACACCGAGTGCTGGCTGATTGCCCGCTTTCTCCTTGCCACAAAGACAAGGACAAGGACAGGGAGAAAGCGTGATATGAGATACTCTTGCTTTCAACCTTCATGATATGAAATACTCTAGCTCTAGATGACTTAATTGCAAAGGTATCCCAGGGAATGAGAAACACAGAGAAACTCGAGAGGGTTTGTTGGAAAGGCATTTTGGGAGATGAAAAATTTCGGAGATGAAGAAGTGTTGAGAGTGTGCCTTTGCTGTTGAAGGCGAAGGTAGACGTTTATAGAATTTTTCTTCACAACCGAAACTATTCCTTTACCCTGTCGGCAGCCGGTGGATGGATGAACAGTACAGGTCACGCGCTTTCTGAAAAAGCAGCCCGTAATTTGCGCAAAGCTGACAGCGCGTGACGAGTGACGACAAAATTGGAAAAATCAGGGAGCGGCTCGTGGTTTCTGAGCAATCCCGACTTTTGAGAAAGGAATTGCATGTGACACGTCTGGACAAATCAGGGAGCGGCTCGCCTCGTGATTCCTGACCGCTCCGACTTTTGAGAGAGCGGCGTCCGACTTTTGAGAAAGGAACCGACTTTTGAGAACGGCGACGCCGCTTTTGAGAAAAGAATCCGGCTTTTGAGAAAGGAGCCCGGCTCTTCGATTTGCGAGAGGGCGCCTCTTCGACTGCTGAGTGATGCCTCAACGATTTCTTCTTCTTATAAGAACGCTCATTTTTTTGTTCCACAACACACTTAAGCTCCCCCTGTAAACACTCCCTCCTGTAAACACTTCATCCTTGCATTTCTTTTAATCTTGATCAGTCCGACTCTTCATTCTCAACACCTTCAAATATGTCTTGCCCCTCTGACCGTCGCCTTAACTTGAATGTTGGGGAAGATAGTGATATATCTTCTCCAACCAACATTTGGCAGCCATCCTTCATATCCCCAAATGGTCCTCTTACAGTTGGGGATTCCATGATGATGAACGAAACAACCGCATCGGTGGTGGCCAGAAATCTGCTCACTCCTAGAGACACTAGGATACTTTCCAGGCGGTCCGACGAACTAGCTGTCCAGGACTCTTTGGCCTACAGCGTCCGATGCGCAGGCTCAGTATCAAACATGGGTCAGCGCCTTCTTGCACGAACCCGTCAGGTGGAGTCGTTGATGGCTGAAGTGGCTAGTCTTCGGCAGGAGGTCAGAGTGCTTAGGCATGAGAACAGGGATTTGCACATGCTTGCAACCAATTACTCAACCAGCATGAAGAGGAAGCTGGATCAGATGCAGGAGTCCGAAGTGCGGATTCAGAGTGATCATCAACGGTTTATGGCGTTACTCCCGAGGTTTGTGTTGCCTTCGTCCTCGGGAGCAGCACCAAGTATTGATGCTCCGAATGATCCAACTCTGGCGCTTCGTCTTTCTGGGGCTCCGTCGATCTCCGAGGCACCACCAACCAACGACCAATGAACGAGATTAATTTACAAGTTATTGTAAAATATTTATGCAATTAAGTTTTTTTTTTTTTGTTTTTTTTGTTTTTTTTTTTTTTTTTTTATTTTATTATTATTATATGAATGTTTATGTTTTTAAGTTTTTTATTTTTTTTTTATTTTTATTATTATTTTTTTTTTATTTTTTTATTTTTTTATTTTTTTTTTATTTTTTTATTTTTTATTTGTTATGTATTTTTAACAACTTAATTAAGAAAACACAACAATAAGTAAAACAAAGTAAAAAGACTAAGTTTAACTTTCTAAACAAAAATCACAACTAACTAAACAAAACAAAATGAAATCAACGTAAAAAGAAATCAACGTAAAATAAATTCATACAAGAGCCAACAAACAATGAAAGAACTAAATACAGTAAAATAAATTCAGTAGAGAGAAGGGATTAGGAATGCAAATCTGATTGTGGGTGATTCCTAGGCCTCCCTTCATTATTCAAATGCATGGGCTTATCATTGAACGGACGGTGGTACTTGAAATGATCCGACAACGGTCTAAGTTCTAATGACGGTGCCTGAATCATCAAAATTAAAAACAAGTTAGTATAAATTAAAATAAAAAATGGAGAAGATGGCTTACAGTCACATTCAAACTCAATTATAAACACCACGTCTTTGAACGTTTCCGGGACTTTGAACTTGGCCAGGTTTACTATGATGGTTGTGGCTTGTCCCGTGTCATCAAACTCAACTGCTTTAGGCTTGATTGTCTCATGCACAGCCTCTTGGATGTATTCTTGAAATTCTCCGGCCACCTCATTTTCTGGAATAATTCTTCTTGGTGTACAAGTCTCTTTGAACGTTTCAATACCATCGGGAACTTGATTTGGTACACCAAGAATTTGGATATCACATTGCACCTTGGGAAGATCTTCCACAACATATTTTTCATTCACTTCTTCCTTGGGATTTAAAAACCTGCAAGGAAAAAGGACATTTGGTGGAACGATGTCAGAATGAATTGAACTTAGAACCTCCTCACCTGAGTTGGATGACATAAGGACTTGGGGGGTTTGCGATAAGAATTCTTCTAAACTGCCCAAGTCGTCATCCTCATCTTCTTCTTGAATTGGCAATTCATCCATGTTCGGGCTCTGTTTGGATGGTTCAGGAACAACTTCATCCTCCATATCACTTCCCAAAGTGATGGCTTCATTAATTTCCATTTCTCCCTCTGAATTTGCAAATGTGGAGTTGGAGAGTTCACTTTGATCTTGAATTTGTACCATGAACTCCATAATCTGCCCAACTTGCTCCTCCAATTCGTCCACCCTTCTGACTCGGTCTTGCATCTCCTGGTTTTGATTTTCTACTCCCTGATTCAAAGAGGTGAGTAAATTATTAAGTGTATCATTATCCAAGGATGTACCTGAATTGAATTGGGTTGATTGTTGTGGTGGATGTGACGGTTCATATGGCCACTGATAGAACTCTTCCGATGGCGGCAATTGTTCTTCTTTTTGTGAACCCTGTATCGAAGAAATTAATTCTTCAAGCATTTGATTATAATCCACGGGCATACTTTGATTCGATTGGAATTGTTGTGGTGGATGCTGTGGTGGCTGCATAGATCTTGAATAGAACGCGTCTTCTTGCTGCCAATATCCACCTTGTTGGAATTGTTGAGGTTCTCCCCACATGTAATCTGAATAATCTCTCCAATCCGAATTATAAGCGTTGGAAAACATGTTGCCCCTTGATTGGTTATAGCCTTGATATCCCCAAACATCTTCATTTGCAGAAAATTGGGGATATTGATGAGTTTGAAATCCTTGCTCATAGGGCATATCAAATGTAGGGCCACTTGGCATTGTGGTCCTTCCGGCATTCTGAGTTAATTGAGCAGTGAGCTGTGCCAATAGATCTTGAATGCTAGTAGAATCCAGGTCTTGCTCCATTTGTAACTAAAATCAAAGAAAGAAAACTAAATCAAATATCAAAAGTAAAAGACATAACAAACCAAAAATAAAATAACATAAAATAAACACAAATAAAATAAAATAAAATAAAATAAAACACAAACAAAAACATAAACAAAGGATTAGCAAATTTGCTAATTCCCCGGCAACGGCGCCAAAAATTTGATGCGAAAATAAGTTAACGCACAAATTTAAACCCTATTTGTGACAGTTGTAGTAATGATGTAAGTAGGGATCGTTCTAGGCCGGGGATTAACTAGGGATGCTAACCAAAGTAAAATTAAATTAAAAACGTAAAAACAAAATTTAAAATACTAAACTAGACTCGAAACACTTAAATAGAATAACTCAAAATAAAACTAACAAATAAACTAAAATAAATCAAAAGACTCAAAACAACTCAAGACTTAAGAAAACACAAACTAAAATGATTTCTAATAAATCTAACACTTTAAAATAAAATGGGGGATTGATTTTGATGAAAAGTAAATTAAACTTAAATAAATTACAAAATTGACAAAAACATAAAATTAAGGTAAAATGATGAATGACGGAATGGCTAGAGGGTTCTTCTCCACACATGACATATATGCAACCTAAATTGATTTTCAGTTGTTCTTTCAATAAATTGTAAATTCTCAACGCCCCAAATTAATTAGGTCCGCTTAAATGAATTCTCAGATTTTCCTTAAGTTAATGGATTGGATGATTGCATACGACAACCCAAAACATTCCCTACAAGTTCCCTACATGAATTGCATAATAGAGATACAAGCAAGAATCATTAAGTTCTATGAAAATCATAAGCATTGACGAGGCACTTGTTACTATGAATTGCATGAAACTTATGCCAAGAATTTACTTAACGCGATCGTTTATTAGCGACCTTCACTACTTGTGAATATAAATTCATAACGATTAGGTGAAATTCACTTATATTCTAGCATCAAATTCATGCATGTAAATTAAGTATGCATCCTTAATCGACATACAAAAATAAGTTATCAATCAAGCAGTTAAGCAAATTAAATCACAACTCAGAAATCACAACTGAAGGTAATCAATTCATATTACAAATATATTCATGGTTTTGAATTAAACTCTAGCCAAAATAAAATTAGTTATACATTATTAAAATTAAAACAGAAATAAAATGTGAGTTGGAAAATTAAACCGAGAGAAATGGGTGCCCGAGCTCCTGACTGTGCTGACTGCCCAAGGCAGTCACCTGTCCCTAGCTGCCAAGGGCAGCGTCTTCTCTCTGTCTTCTGCGCGTCTGTCTCTCTTTCCAAACTTCATATTTTTCCGCCTCCTTCTGCCCAAGCAGCACGTGTCCTTCCTGCTCCAAGTTCCTCTCGTCAACTGCCTAAAGCATCAGTTTTTTTTTATTCTTCCCCGAGGCTTACCCACGCTGCCCAAGCAGCACTCCAAGTTCCTCCCTGTCTCGTACTGACTTCCTCTCGCTTTTTTAACTTCTTCTTTCCCTGCTTACTGCCCGAGGCAGTCAGTAGCTCACTTCCACCAAGGCAGCTTGCTGCAGCTGTCTGCACGTGTCTCGTTCCCCCACGCTGCTCAGCAGCTTTCTCGCTGCCCTCCTGTCGCGCCAGCTCCCTCTTCCCTGCACGACTTGAGAGCTGCAAAGGCAGCTCTCTCCTTCATGCGTCTCTCCCTCCAAAATTCTCCGCTCTCCCCCGTTGCTGTCCCCTTTATTTCCCTATTTATTTCCTAATGCCGTCTCCACCTTGCTTTCTTTAATTTTCCTTCCATCATGCACTCCCCACTGCTGCCTTTCTTTTTCTTTTTATTTCTGGTAGCTCAGCTGTGCTTCCCCCACCTTTTCCACTACACTTCAGTGTTCTTCCCACCATGCATTTTTTATTTTCTGATGATTATTTTTATTCTTTCTGCAAAAATATTTTCTTAAGTTAAAACAATAAAATAAGTGAGAAAAATAGAAATGACGAATTTATTACTTAAAATCACACTTGTGCTATTTTTATTTTCTTAGCTAGATAAATTTGATAAAACACAAAAACAAAGCAAATAACTCAAAAATATAAGAAACTAACTAAGAAAAGACGAGAGAATTTGATGTAAAATATGTATAAATATGAGCTTATCAGTGGCGTAGTGAAAGGAAGTAGTATGGTACGTTTCGAGGACGTATGCTTTTGGAGTTATTTCTCAAAATTTTACCTGGGATATCATGAAATGGTGAAGCGAAGTACACCATCGATCCACTTTCTCGTACTACATCAGTTTTCCCTTGCATCTTTTTTGATCAAGTCCTACATTATTGAGAGAACTTAGTCACTAAAGCTTATCTATTAGGAATTTACCCAACCAAACACCTTATCTAGGGAACCTCGAACCTATTCACGAAGGCGAAAGATCGAACTTTAGGTTCGCACCTAGATTTTAGCAACTTAATCAGATGATGATCAAAACCGTTAACCCATACTTCAAATTGATGGTCTACCGGACCATTTTTGGAACTCGAGTTTTCTTTCGTAGCTTGTTGAATTCATTGTAGTCTTACATACGACTTTCCCCCTACTTTAGCAGCGAGATCAAACTTCTTAAATACTGACAATCAGCTTTATACCAAATTTCTCAAATGTTAGTTGTTCAAATTGGTACTTTTCTTGGGAGACGTGATCTCAGTAGACGATATTCTTTTCTTTTTCCCAAAAGGTTGTAACAAAAGACAGTTGAAATTCTCACAAAGTATTGTGAAATTCGAGATATCTTTGGTCTTGTCGATTTTATCGACAATTTGTTACCGATCTTTTGGTTATAGTATTTTTCCTCACTCATCGACCGAGGAAAGTTAGCTTGGTTTGGGATGTTGGATATGAATAAAGTTTCTGACAACTGAACTGTTGTCTCATCTCACCTTTGTTTTACACCTTTCGTTGACATCGATCATTTCTGAAATTCATGATGACGTGTTCTTTGAATGTTTCGGCTATGTAGAGGCAGCATGACAGAGTATCGCTTATATTTTCCAACGGTTAGAACAGTTTGAAAAGAACCATTATATACATGACCTAGAGTCAACAATCATCTTTTTCATTCGAAAACTGGATGACACTTCTCTGGGGAGAAACGTGTCCAGAACCTTCACCAATCTCACAAACTTCTCCAATGCACTTTCTCTTGAAAAGAGCTAAACTTTTGACAGCGATGATGGAGAAACCAAATCAATGTCTACGCTTGCACTATCGTGTATTACCCCGGTTGTGCAAATGTAATTGATGTTATAACAGCAAAAGACATATCTACCCTAGAACATCTTTAGCTTGTCCTATTCCATTCTAGTTAGGATTCAGGAGTATTGACATGACATTACCTACGAATCCTCAAGAAATCATTCGAGTGGTTATAATCACTTACTGTATTTGAAAAGAGATGGAAAATATCACCATAATCTCCCAGTACGAGGTATCTTGTACATATGGATGTTATGATGATGTTTCGGTGATTCTCTATCGACTTGACAAGTCAGCTCACCTTCCGTTGGTCCGGAAGAACCACATTTTAGACCACTTACCAAAATTTCTCATTCTTGAACTTATCAGACTTTCTGATGTTTCGATCGACATTTACTTTGACCGTGATTCCATAGTCACATCTTTGTGCCGGAAGGCATTCTAGTCAACCTTGGGTACGTGTCGACCCCACTGCACTTCGTATTATTTTTTATGCAAACAAACTGTCTAGAAGAATTGCTTGAACATTGAAGTTTTAGTTGTGACCATTAATTTTTCAATCACCCAACAAATACTCTATTAAGCAAATCGTTATCGTTGGTTATTGAATATTCCAGAAACTACCGTTGTAGCGAGATGTTATGCATTAATCTAGTTACTTTGTATTCTAGATTGATGGACTTGTTTTGACTCTCAATTCTTGATTGTTCTTTTAGTCTTCTCGACACAGTTTTTCACTAAATTCGAGAGAAAATTTCATAACGAATCTACTTGTTGAGGCATATGTGAATTACAATGTTCAGTTGCATAGTGTACATGACACTACTGTATCTCACTGTGATGCATGTTTCACTTCCAAAGTCTTGGGAAGCCTTCTTGAAGGTTATGTGTATTAAGTTTTGTCACATAACACATTTCACCCTCAGACTAACAGTCGGTTTGAATGAACTATCCAGACCTTAGAGACCATATTGCTTTTGCATGTTTTACAGCTTTAGCCGGTTATGTTAGACACTTATCTCTGCTTATGTTGCGTACGACGATATTTATTATTCTGGTTTGACTAAGGTATTGTTGAGTTGTGGTATAGAGATTCTACGCACAATACATGATTGATAGATAAGTAATTTGAACATGTATTTGAATAATTGTGATTACAATTTAGGAAATTGTGCTAGTTGCGTTGTCGCCCGAGAGGGTAGTACGTGAGCACGGTTGAGGCGCTAATAAGACGATGTATGTGTATTTCCCAATAGGGGGCCTGATGGTAATTTTGCACCCTCAAGAATTGGTTACTTACTTATCGAGACAACAATGAGTTGTCGGTATTGCGGGCTACATACCGTAGTATCAATAACTTATTCGTTGGGTTCATTAAGTTAGTAGACAATTAGGCCGTCTACGTTAGTATTTTCATCTATTTGTTTATATAGTTATATATTTATTTATTTATTTTTGGGCGTGACCAAAAAGATACTACACCCTTATTTTCGGAGTACGTGACGCTACGAGTGCGTAGGTGAAATTTTTCTATGTTCAGTTTGGATTTCAATACAACTATTTTAAAATTTTCACGATATTATATACGTATTTTTTACGACATGTTATTATGTATATATATTTTACCTTATGCTTTTTTGAAGGTATTACATTATAGTATGTTGCTGAAGGAGAAGGAAAGTATGAGTTTGGGGGGCATGAAAGAGGAATCACTGCACTCCAATCGCGACGGAATGGCATTCTCTTTTATGCAACCACTCTAGCTTGATTTCTTCCTTATATATACTTTCTTCCTACCTATATGGAGTATATTATGTATAGCAAATGATTTCAAATTTCAGGGACAAATTGTTTTTTAAGGTGGGTAGATTGTGACAACCCGTCCCTAATATTACGATCTTATTAATTTTAAATGAGTGAATTGATGATAATGTCCCTAGAGGCGAGATTGTTGACTTTCATTGACCATCTATTCATGACATGTATAAGCTACTACTTTAGCGTATTCTCGAAGTACTCGACGATACGAACTCGTAGGCGCAAGCAGGATTGAATTTGGAGCTACGACTAAGATTTTACGGAACTACAAAACTTGAGGGTGTTTTATGAAATTTGAGGGTATTTTATTATTTTAATATTTTCTTTAAGTTTTCTGTCTAGTGGGACTCCCCACTCCTGAAGGAAATTTTGTGAAAAACATGTTTATTTGAGCAACATCAATAGCATGCAATTAACATATTAAAGGCGGAATCATGCTTACATGCACTCAAAACAAAACATCAACCATGAAATTCAAAGCCTAGTAGATTGGTGAACCTTGACTCAACTTAAATCAACATTTGTTAGTTGAGAAATATTTACCTTTGTAGATTCCTCTTTGCATATGCAAAGGATAATCACCCAAGAGATAGGGCCTTCATTCCTTGCTTCTTAGCTCCATGGATTTGGTTGAAAGAATTGGATTCTCCAAGTTCCCAAAATAGAGAACCTCTAAAGATTCTACACCAAGGTTAGATTGAAGAAGAAATGAGTGACCTTGGAGTAGTAGGATTGCTAGATTCACCCTCCAAGGTGGTTGGCCTCTTAGAGAGAAATGGAAGCTTTGTGTTCTCACCAATTTTCTCTAAAAACAACACTTGTTAATTTTAGGCTATAAAGTTCTTTATATAGTCACTTCTTTAAATGACCTAAAGAACCAAAAAACCCTAATTCTAACATATATGGCCGGCCTCTTTAAGGGATATGGGCTTTTGGGCCTTTGTGAATCTTTATTCATTAAGTTGTCATACAACTTAAGTCAATGGGCTTTGACGTTCGAAGCCCATTGGGCCTTAAGGTCCAAAACTATCCCGAGGTCTTTAACGAACTTATTCGTTTGATTAATTAACATATTAATTAATCCTTGCCATAAATAATTAAACCATTTAATTATTCTTACTCATCTCCTTTGTTTCTTCAATCTTTACCTTACACGGTGTACGATCCATTAGGTTCCTTTTAGCGAGGCAGTGGGCGATTAAAACCATTTTACATCGATTGTGAATTGAAACTTACTTTCAATTCTCCCTTTAGTGATTACACACGTTTAGGGCTTCCACAAACCATGAGTGACACCTAGCAGCATATCATGGTTACCCAAGCTAATCAGAAGAGGTAGAGAACCTATTCAGTTTAGGATTACAAATGCAATACGGTCTTTCTCTAATCTAATACTCTTGACCACATTGTTTGGTTTGATAGTTTATTTATTCATGTCTACTATCCAATGTGATTCGTTTGCTTATATGATTACCTTGAATGTGATTTGGAACGCATTCCCTAATCTCATTCATACTCTGGCCAGAGATTTTAATCATATCATAGAGTATTCTCCCTCAAACCATTTGAAGGTTAGAGATCCCTTGTTGCACATTCACTTGTCTCCATAACTAAGTGGCTTAACCCCAATGATGTCGTGGACACCCCGATGGGGTGACTTTGACATAATCAAAGATCAAGGACTTAACCACAAGACAACTGTGATGCCTCAGGTCAAAAGACTAATTTGCATTATCCCAACCATGAGTTCTCATGTGACATGAGTATGAGAACTCCTCGTTGATCGTGTTCAGTGGACTCATTCGCTATTGAGCACCTACATGCTTGTCTTGATGTCACACACACCAATGACTCGAGACTAGTCACTCTCCCTGAGAGAAGACATAGCACGTACTGATCTTAACGGACTGTCAATGCCCAATTGGCAATCCTATGATCAGGAACGTTTAGGATGTGTCCACGAAAGAATGGTCTCATGAATCTAACTTCATTAGATTGCATTCTTCCAATCACATATTCCTTGGACTTTATCGTTTAAGCATATAACATTTATATGAGACGGCTCAAACAATAATGTTTGCCCTTTATATGTAAACTAGATTAGTTTAACATGTGAAATGTCCGTAAAGTATCATCATATGATTGGCTTTAGGGCACATTTCCAACAATCTCCCACTTGCACTAGAGCCAATCAGCTTGTTCATCTGTTATGATTCCTCTTCTGTAGTCATTTCATAAATGGCTGAGTAGTAGGCCTAGGCAATGGATATCTATATGTTATCCATAGAAGCAACTTTGAGAATATCGACGTCACCATTATACATGATTCTCAATCATGTGGTTCAGTCTCTCATATGAGTTCGGATCTTGATGAGACATTGATTCCCTGGCTTGAGCTATCGCCCCATTAGTCTCATACACTTTCTGGTTGGAACCGAATAGAGAGTTCATAAATGAACTTTCCCATCCAAACAACATTGTTGTAAACTTCTATATGGCAATATATTTTGCATTCATAATGGAACACACTAAAGTCATTACTTTAATGTTTCCATCCAAATATCTCTTTAGTCATAATAAAGGGATACCTGTTTATCTCTTCATTCATAATGAAGAAACATCCAATGATGGATTAGATTCATAATCTAATACATTTACGCTTCCATTACATTACTCTAATTCTTCCTCGATCTTTGAGGAATTTATCCTTTAGTATTTCTTAAATACTCAAGGACTCACTTGACAGTTGCCATGGTTCTGATCCTGGGCTTGCACTGATATCGTCTTGTACCGATCTAGGTACAATTCATATCAACGTTTTCATACAATATGAAATACGTAAATCACCTTTCTGCCTATGCATAAAGGATTCGATTTACGCATTATTTCTTTGGGAGTCAAAGGGTACGTTCCCTTTGAGAAGAGCTACCTCCTAGTCTCACTAAAGTTGTTCTTCTAATTGAAGTTTATCATCATATGAGAAACTTCCTAGCATCCTTTTGTCTATTATTAGGGCATGATATAATCCAATTATATCCTAAAATCTATCATTATAGATTTTCATCCCATGTAAATAGACTATGTCTCCCATATACATTCTATCGTTATAGAAAGTTTAAAGTCATAACTTTAACGAAGAAGTGTTCTTTTCATTTCCAAAATTAATATATCATATATATATTCTAAATTTTAGGAACATGATTAACTCCCACTAATCTTTTGTAAACCTAGTAAACAAAAGATTCATTTACATCTATATGAGAAATCAAACAATTTGATCTTTCTCTCATAAGACGCTTATGGCTCCCACTAGCTTGCTAAGATCCATGATGGATGGATCTCTACAACTTACATGTCTTGTGATTCATAGTTTTAGACATAAATTATCAAGACTATCTTAATAATGGTTTCGGAAACCTATATCATGTCCAAACATTGAATCACCATTTAGTTGTAGCTAGCAATCTTCGAATTAATTGAAACTAAGACTACGTCAAAGATGGTTCCTTCAAAGTCAACCATTCTCTTTGATTGTAGTCACCTTAAGCTACCAATTAGCTATGAAGGTTTCATTATTTCGAGTCAAATGGTACTTTACCATTTCCTTGAGTATATATCGTATATACACTCAATGTAGTCATAAAGTTCAAACCATTCAACTAAGACGGTTTATAAATCCTTCTTGACTACCTTGGAGCTTGTGGTATAGGAACTAGGTTGTTATATTTGTTGATTATCATCTTGTCTCTCAAAGAACCCATTCTTTTGAGTTCTATTCCTAGTTCATTTGCTCTAAGGCAAATCACATTGTAGGATTACAATGAACTACTCAACAAACAACGTTGGTTGGTTTATAGAAGTGATATCCAAAGGTTAATTTAAGGATACCCACAAGATAATTTTTAAACAAATATTGCTCATTAGCACACAACCCCAAATCTTAACATGATTAAGATTTGTCTTTCTTTCCAACTACATCCTATGGAGTTATGAAAATTTTGGAAGATCTTCTAATTGACAATCATATTGTTTTAGAAGTATATATCCTATATATATGGGTAATTAATAACATCCAACGAACTAAATCTTATTCGAGTTCGTTCTTCTCCTAATGGAGAAAATCATTATCTTATGATGCTAATTTCCTTGATATCTTTCAAGGAAACTCATCTAAAGTGTTACCTTTCCTTAGATCAAATCTAAGGAGGTAAGTACTTTTAGACGTCTTACTCATCAACTTTCATTTCTTGAATTCTTTGAAACCTTTTGCAAAGTATTCGGACTTGTGTTTATTCATAATAAACTATAGTCGAACCGAGAGTGATCTTCGGTGAATGTCAAACAACATGAGTAGTATTATGTTGTGGACAAGTGCCACTAACATCTAAGTGAATTAACCTCAATAACTTTGTGATTCTTTCTTCTTTCCAAAAGAATAAAGATTCGAACATTTCGCCTCTATACAATTTTGACAAGAAGGTATTGGATCCGGATCTAACGATCTAAAGCATCCATCTATGACCAACTCGTAATTTATGTTTTAGAGGTATCACAACTCAGTTGAGATTAGTCACTATTTTGCAACCTTTTGGGTTTTAAGCATCATTATATTCTAAACAGTTAACGCTACCATATCATCTCTACTATAGAGACAATCAATTAGATTACTATAATCCAATCAATGATTAATAAAGAACAATGTTTTGTCAAACAAAACATTCATCCATCTCTACTATAGTGACGGAATTAAGTTCCTTAAAATTGGAATGTAAAGACAATCTTTGGTTTTTCCAATTTCTTTGGTAGTTCATGTGAGGAAGTTAGTACCATCTGCTTTCGCAGAGATCTATATTTTATTCACGTTCCGAATGTGAAGTATTTTCTCTTCTCTCATTAATCTTCTACTTCTTATTAGCCACACTTTTACAACGATTGTAAAACATAGTTACTAATACGGAATCAAGCATTCAAGTAGAAGAACCAACTGTTTTGAACTATTCAAGAACAATTTACAACACCTTCGAAAGGTGTGTTCTTGACACTTGCAAGACATTTCTTGCAAATACCCCTTCCAATGTCCATCCTTTCATAAAGAAAATTTGTTCCCTTGGAGTTAATTTTATCTTCTTCATTTGACTTCTCCTTTGACTACAATAGTCATGGTCCCTAAACTCCCACTATCTCTCTTGAAAACTTTTTCAATTGTGTTATACACATCAAACATTTTGGAGAGTGTGTGGTTATTGTTCACTACATAGTTTACAATAAACTTAGTGAACCATTAGGATAGGGACATAAAGGTGAAGTCCTAGCTTAGTTTCCGTCTCGTTAAGTGGTTTATCACTTCAACACTCAATGATTCAAAATCATCATAAGTCCATGTTGATGGACTATTTTTGTCAACCAACCATTATGTTCTAAACATAATTACAAACTTTCAAGAGTTGTTCAAGGCAACTCTTATTTCTTCATACAACAATTTGTAAGTGAAGAATCATGGCACTAAAAGTGTCCTTGTCTTTATGCTAATCTTGGTAAGTTCCTTTGTTCATATAACGAAGGAATAAGCATTGGTTGTTTGTGTTGTCCTCTTCATGATAGACATTTCCAACATGTTCTTCCAATGATACATTATCAATAGGAAGATTGTGAGGATGAGACTTCTTAGGTACATGCACAATCCATTTAAGACAATCTTTGGGATTGTGTTACCAAGTCCGGAAACTAAAACATTCGGCTTTTCTTTGTCAAGTTTTGGATAGCGTTTGCAAATATATTGGTAAACGAATACATAACGAATATAAATTGATTGATTTTAAGCCATTTGATTTGGGTCTTTAAATCAAATAGCACCACCCACTATTTTTGGCAAATTCCATATCCCTCATTGGAATTCGAGAGTTTTGGAGGAAACTCTTAGTAGGTTATGGGAGACTCACTATTACCAAGCCCACCTCAGAATTATATCATGTTGGCTAGCGTTAATAATAATGAGAGAGTACGCTTACTCATTTGCAACTAATGCAAGTACCCATCAATTTGGCCTCTAGAGAATGATGCCTCAGAATTATATCATGTTGGCGTCATTGCACTTAGTTAAGTCATTCCCACCATGCCTAGTTCGTGTAGGGGTTCAAGCATAGCCTCAGAATTATATCATGTTGGCTAAACTCGTTGCCTACCTCACTTCATCATGTATGTATATAGAACTCCTCCTGAGTGTAAGCATGCACTTTGTACTCCCCCATTATAGGGTGAAGCCGGTGTACAAGTCACAAACGATCGGAGCTACCACGGTGGAAGGCCACGAAAGAGTGTTCTAAGCACTCTCACGCTTTTCAACTTAATAATGGTTTGGTTGAGGGTTTTAGGTCTCATCACATAAACATATTCATTTTAATCTTTATTAAAACAATTTTGGTCATATTACAACTATTGGTCCATTGGATTGATTTAGTTGTATATAATACTCCCACTATGCTTATAAAACGGTTTTTTTTTTTTTTTTAAAGCAAGAGTATATGATACTACTAACATAAACTTTGCATTCATTTGATGGACTATATAGTTGCCTTAGGGCCTTAGGATGACTATGAACCTTTGTTTAGATTCAACACGAGCCTAGTGTTGAATCTCGGACTAGGGATGGAGATTGATTTTAGTTACGCGTTTAATCACATTAAGGCGTGTTGTTCCTAGGGGCGTTGGACCCAACTACTCAATTTTCATGCATATCAAATAAAACAAGAAAATGAGTACTTTAAAGTAAAGGTGAGCTTATGCTCATTACAACATTTGCATAAAACAAATTACTTTAAAGTAAAGAAGAGCTTATGCTCTTTTACAACATTTGATCAAATCAAATTACAACCAAAATTAATCTACACATTCCCATGGTTCAAACAAATTTGAAACGGCCTTTCACAAAGCTCAATTATCGTAGGCTTAGGTTCATAATCACCCTTTAATTAATTAACACTTTAACTAATTAAATTTGAATGCAACATTTTCATTTTGTTTTTGTATCCATAAAATTGATTTAAATGGAGTTAAATGAAATGAAAATCCAATTCTCATTTAAAGAGACAAAACAATTTTTGTTCCCTACTTAATTTGGGCCATCATGCAATAACCACAACTTTTTTTGGGCTATATTGCGAAACACAAACTTTTGGGGTCACTTTGTAAAAACACAAAAGTCCACTACTTCATGTAATTACAACTAGAACCCAAAAATTTCAACAAATACAAAAAACTTCATTAAAGGAGCAAAACAATTTGTCCTTTAGCGTTTTTGGGCCTTAACGTAAAAACGTAAACTTTTGGGCTAAAATACAAATACACAAAAGTATCAAAACTTTATGTAATTGCACAAAAGGCCCAAAAATACCCTATTCTATTAGGGTGGCCGGCCATGATTAAAAAAAAATAAGATTTTTACAAAGTTTTTGTAAGTGGGTTTTGTTAGGTTAGGTAAAGATGAAATGAAAAATTTTTAAGAAATGATTTATGTCACATCTTTAAAAAAGTTTGTCTCCCATTAAAAATACTTTACCATTAACCATCACCCACTAAAATTAAATCAAAGCTTTATGTAAAAACATAAAACTTTTGAATCAAAACTTCAAAACTTTTTGTTCTTGGCAAGAACTTCAAGAACATTGAAGAACACTCATGAAAACTCATAATAGCTCCATGAATGTTTTCACTCACCAAAACTCAAATTTTTACCACTCAAAAGAGGGCTAACATCCTAGGGTACTTAGGGGTTCCAAAAGTCACTTTAAAACCATTTTAACAAGACAAACATGAACCCAAAAAATCACCCTTTGGATTTGGCCGAATTTCCCTAAAAACATGGCACCAAATTTTAGCTCCAAAATTCATGCTCATATGAACTACATCTACAACATTTGAGATGGCAAATTTTCTAACAAAATTTACATTCAAAGAAACAAGAATAAAGCTTGTAACATATTACAACTTTTAAATCAAAAACTATGAACTACAAAACCCAAAATGATTCACCAACTACTAAACCTAGGCTCTGATACCACTTGAAGGAAATTTTGTGAAAAACATGTTTATTTGAGCAACATCAATAGCATGCAATTAACATATTAAAGGCGGAATCATGCTTACATGCACTCAAAACAAAACATCAACCATGAAATTCAAAGCCTAGTAGATTGGTGAACCTTGACTCAACTTAAATCAACATTTGTTAGTTGAGAAATATTTACCTTTGTAAATTCCTCTTTGCATATGCAAAGGATAATCACCCAAGAGATAGGGCCTTCATTCCTTGCTTCTTAGCTCCATGGATTTGGTTGAAAGAATTGGATTCTCCAAGTTCCCAAAATAGAGAACCTCTAAAGATTCTACACCAAGGTTAGATTGAAGAAGAAATGAGTGACCTTGGAGTAGTAGGATTGCTAGATTCACCCTCCAAGGTGGTTGGCCTCTTAGAGAGAAATGGAAGCTTTGTGTTCTCACCAATTTTCTCTAAAAACAACACTTGTTAATTTTAGGCTATAAAGTTCTTTATATAGTCACTTCTTTAAATGACCTAAAGAACCAAAAAACCCTAATTCTAACATATATGGCCGGCCTCTTTAAGGGATATGGGCTTTTGGGCCTTTGTGAATCTTTATTCATTAAGTTGTCATACAACTTAAGTCAATGGGCTTTGACGTTCGAAGCCCATTGGGCCTTAAGGTCCAAAACTATCCCGAGGTCTTTAACGAACTTATTCGTTTGATTAATTAACATATTAATTAATCCTTGCCATAAATAATTAAACCATTTAATTATTCTTACTCATCTCCTTTGTTTCTTCAATCTTTACCTTACACGGTGTACGATCCATTAGGTTCCTTTTAGCGAGGCAGTGGGCGATTAAAACCATTTTACATCGATTGTGAATTGAAACTTACTTTCAATTCTCCCTTTAGTGATTACACACGTTTAGGGCTTCCACAAACCATGAGTGACACCTAGCAGCATATCATGGTTACCCAAGCTAATCAGAAGAGGTAGAGAACCTATTCAGTTTAGGATTACAAATGCAATACGGTCTTTCTCTAATCTAATACTCTTGACCACATTGTTTGGTTTGATAGTTTATTTATTCATGTCTACTATCCAATGTGATTCGTTTGCTTATATGATTACCTTGAATGTGATTTGGAACGCATTCCCTAATCTCATTCATACTCTGGCCAGAGATTTTAATCATATCATAGAGTATTCTCCCTCAAACCATTTGAAGGTTAGAGATCCCTTGTTGCACATTCACTTGTCTCCATAACTAAGTGGCTTAACCCCAATGATGTCGTGGACACCCCGATGGGGTGACTTTGACATAATCAAAGATCAAGGACTTAACCACAAGACAACTGTGATGCCTCAGGTCAAAAGACTAATTTGCATTATCCCAACCATGAGTTCTCATGTGACATGAGTATGAGAACTCCTCGTTGATCGTGTTCAGTGGACTCATTCGCTATTGAGCACCTACATGCTTGTCTTGATGTCACACACACCAATGACTCGAGACTAGTCACTCTCCCTGAGAGAAGACATAGCACGTACTGATCTTAACGGACTGTCAATGCCCAATTGGCAATCCTATGATCAGGAACGTTTAGGATGTGTCCACGAAAGAATGGTCTCATGAATCTAACTTCATTAGATTGCATTCTTCCAATCACATATTCCTTGGACTTTATCGTTTAAGCATATAACATTTATATGAGACGGCTCAAACAATAATGTTTGCCCTTTATATGTAAACTAGATTAGTTTAACATGTGAAATGTCCGTAAAGTATCATCATATGATTGGCTTTAGGGCACATTTCCAACAACTCCTTCCTCAAATCCCGTGCCCTCTCCTTCCCATTCCTCGGACAAATTTCTTTCACCTCACTCTCCCAATGGATGACTGCCACCTCACCACTCAACTTTCTTTCCTCACTTATCTCTCTCAACTTTCTCTTTCTTCTTCCTTGGCAAGCACCGAGAAGGTCCAACCATTTGAACCATCACCACTCGTCGTCTCCTGTAAGCCAAACCTTTAAGCCTCCACCAAATCTCTCCACGTCGATGAAGGTTATCAACATTCCAGCCCAAAACTAGAACCAAGGTTAGAACTCGAACTCTAGAACTCGACCACCATATTTAACGACGAGGACCTCTCAGATTTCAGCATGGGCGAGTCTCGAAAATAACCCAAAACTTAGTTAATCGTGTTTTGGTTTGTATTTTTAGCTTTTTCTAAGGTTTTTGGTAGGAGTTTTGGTGCAAAAACGATGCGGGGGAAAACTCCCCAGTTTTCCGATGAGACTCCGGCACTGTGTAGGCCATTCCGACCATTTCTCATCACGACTTAACCCTAGATTGGTATATTTCGATTCCCTAACTCCTGAGCTTTACTTTGGCTTTTGAATTTTTTATTTTGCTTGAGAAATGAACATAATATAGCCCTTTGAAATTTCCTAGCCAAATCTTTCCTCAAAATCCGACGAACTGCTGGAGAAGAAGAAGAAAAAAAAAGGGCCTTAGGTCCAAATCCTTAGCCCAGCCCAATTCTCATTGGGCCATAATATTCCTTATATTGTCGTTTTCAAAATTTCTCGGGAACCCTCCTAGGCTAATTTCGACGTCCCAAGTCCCTTTTTTACACCCATTTAGTGAAATTCCAAAGTTTTAACGTAGTTGACCACTGGGGCATCTCGGTTGGCTTTTTAGGATTGACCGTTGACTATTTCGTTGACTTTTTACAAAATTTTCCGGGGACCCTCCTTAGCGTATTTCGACACCCTGATTTCAAATATGCCGTCCGTTTTTCGAAATTCGACTGTTTTAAGATAGTTCCTTTATTAGCTGTACTTTGTATGAAAATGCATAATTACATTAGTACGTTATATTTACCTAAATGGTTTCGTTTCTAGGCGAAACGCTTCGTAAGGATTCTCAATGCTACGAGGCAAGTTCAGCATAACGACTTGATCAGTGAGTGGGTCTTTTCTTTTCTTTGATATATATATATATATATATATATATATTGGTTAGTTTCCATATATACAATTATTAAATTGGTTAGTTTCCATATATACAACTATTAATAAATTCTCTACGTGATTGTCATGATTAAACTTACGTTTATAAGAAATGCCTTATTGTTGGGAAATGATGAAATAATCTTACGGGATTATATTTATGGTGATGAATAGTATGATATTGACTAGAATTGTTGAATGGCTATGGCATGATTATAATTATGTTATTTTCTCATTGTTGTTGCATCGGTGTTAGTGCTCGCCCAGGGTCAGGGCCAGTCTTTCACATGTATGTTCACATCCGCACCGCACACTCACCTTGGATCCAAGTAGGTGCCAGTCTTGTCGTACATGTTGCAATAGGCAACTCCGACTCATATGTGACTGCGAATAGCGCCAGTCTTCACGTGATTGTAGCACTAGAGCATATATTATTGTTACACACAATCATGTTCATGTCAGAATACCTCTGCATGAACTTGTGTATCATCATGTGTCGATGAGCACCCGATATGATATGTTCGCTTAGGCGAGATTATATGTTATTGGTTCTTATATGTTCATTTACGCAATATTGTGACGTATGGCAATCTTGTGATTTTGCAGGCTACGGTAGGTATTTTCATACTATATGTAGTATGTATATTTTGGAAACTATACTTGTTTTACAGCGAGGGGTTACAATGTTTTCAAAAACGTTTTTATAAAACTTTATTTTTAGGCTCACTCACCCTTATTTTTCGCCCCTCTAGGTTTTAGTAGATGAACTTTCATATCGACGAGGATTCTTGGCAAAACTTACAGCGAGGGGTTACAATGTTTTCAAAAAGGTTTTTATAAAACTTTATTTTTAGGCCCACTCACCCTTGTTTTTCGCCCCTCTAGGTTTTAGTAGATGAGCTTTCATATCGACGAGGATTCTTGGCAAAACTTGGTGTAGACGATTACCTTCAATGGTATAATTCTCACGCTATCTTACTGTACTGTACTTATGCTCTGACATCACGTGTGAAATGGGTCCATTCCTGCTCACAACGCACTTTTATATTTAGGCACTTTTAGGTTTAAATTTTTTCACATTCCCATATCACTACACTTTATGGATTCGTCACCTTCTAGGTGTCGGCCAGCACAGCTCGATTCGAAGTCCTAGTGGACATTCCGGGTCGGGGTGTGTCAGTTTATATATTGATGGTGGTGCCATTAGGTGGTGCCTCGGGTATTGCGTTTTCTCCCCACACCACTTCAATACAGAGCAGTAAATGAACCGCCACATATCACCATCTCGTAGTTTAGGCCTCTCGTCATCTACGGTTGAGATCTTACCCTCAGGGCTATATAAACCCCGACCCAATTAGTTCTTCCTATTTCACACTTATACTGAAGCTCTGCCGGTTTTCCTCCACAAGCTTCCCGGTAAATTTTGTTCTTTTTTTTGTGCCCTATTTATTTCATAAATCAGAGAAAATGCATCACCATTTTTGTTGACTTTACTGGTAGTAATCTTCATTTCCAACGCTATCCAGCGGGCTTTTATACAAGTTATTCTAACTTTTGTACCCCCAATATTTAGGTCACGTAGTTCCATAATGGCTAACTCGACTGAGCATAGCATTAGGTCCGAACGCTTGATCTTAATTTCTGATGATTCCCAATTTTCCAATTCTGAGATAGCGACACTGCTTATAGAATATTCACAAGCACACGATATTGATCGTCTCGGGCTCGGAAAGTTACAAACGAGAAGTATACGACTACAACCAGTTAGCTGGCAATAACATGGCTGATGCCACTACATCGGTTATCTCCTCCAAGATGCTAGATAAGCCTTCGTCTGGTAGCATATCATACCTCCATGCGGGCCATAGATCCGGCCGTCGATAGTGGACTTGACGAATTATCCCATTCCATCTGTTCTTGGAGAATGATCCAATTTTGGCTACCACGAAGGGGACCTGGAGCGCGATGTCGATCGAGTGGCCCTTAGCGAGAAGAGAGATGAAGGCTTGTCCAACGTGTCTGAGTGTCATGGATTACTAGTCCCTCATTCCTTGTCGCCCATTCTGAAATGATGTTCCTCCGTCTATAAGGTCGATGACCCTGCCAACCCGTTTTCACTGTGATGCTTGGGAATATAGTGCTAACTATAACCCCAGCTTTATAACCCAGACGAGGTTAAAAGTGAGGCACCAGTATAGCATTCATTCTGACGTTATTCTCTTAGCACTGACTGTGTAGGACAAACCTAGCCGACCGCCTCACAGTTTAGTGGTTTTCTCTGTTGAGCTCTTCAAGCCTAGTGTTTAGCTACCTATGCACCCTTTTTTACATCGTGTCACAGTCTCCACCAGTTTGGCCCTTACTAGCTTAAATCCCAATGCCTTCCATTTCTTCCTTAGCATGAATATGTTTTCGAAAGTGTTCTTAAAAACCGACCCTAGCCTCACCCTCATCTAATATTGTTACAAACTTCTCAATAGTCTGGCCTGCTCGAATTTTTCCACGTGCTCGACTCATGTTTTCTATTCGTTAACAACCCATAAAATCAACACCCTTATAAGGAAAGTTGGTTCTTTGTGAGTGGTAACCGAGAAAGCTCGGCATAAGTAGAAGCGTTAGGTTCTCGGGTCGCTAGGTGTTTTAGGAAGAAAGGTTGTAGCAGCATAATCTGTCTTTTTTGTATTATTTTGTAAACTACCATTATTATATTCTAAATATACTTTTACTTTTTTCTTTTGCAGTTGACTAGTCTGAGCAGATTTCTCTTTCAAATGAGGAAGACCTCTAGTTGGCTGTTATCACTTTTCTGCTTTCTAAAGAATTTTCCACCTTTGCCCTCTTAACCGACTCCCATATAAGAGCGATCGATCTTTTAAGGGGTAAATTACAGCTTTTTAATGCTTGTTCTTATTCTGAATGAGCATTCTCCTGCCTGTTTGTTCTTGACTCATTTGGAATTTTTAGAAGAAGAAATGACTGAGTTGGATAAGGAAGGCGAGCGGGTGGCCTGCCAAACCATAGAGAGGATAAACGCATTGGGCGTTGCACATAAATAGTAGGCCAACACTGGTGGCTTATGACCCTTCTTCTCGCTCGGTGCAGTAATCGCGTTACCTGAAGCTTGGTGTATATGCCTCCAACCAGTTTCTGCTTTCAGCACTTTGTTCCCCCTCTTCCTAGATAATACCTCCAAGGCAACCTTTCCTCTTGGATGAGTGGTCTGGTTGCTCAACAAGTGTTGGTGTCTAGTGCAGGTGATCCTTTGAGCACTTGTACATAACCGCTCGATTGTCATTTTAGTCTTCACTTTCACTGCCGATGCATAACACAATCCCGTCGACGCTTGATCTCCCTTGACTACCCCTACCCCCGAAGGAGTCAGGAACTTCATTAGCAGCATCCTCAAGTTAATTGTCATGTCTATCTCTGTGAGGAATGGTTGACCTAAGATCACATTATAAAACAATGGGCAATCCACGATGATGAATCTAGTCATTAGGCTGGCTGTCCTAAGATGGACCTCTATTGACAGCGTGAGATTCATCTTTTTGATTGGTTGTATTAGACTACCCCCCTTAAATCTATGAAGGGTGTTATATCTATGCACATAAGGTTTCGATTAAACCCAACTGATTGAACGTCGAAAGAAATAACGTTAACAAAGATGCCATTGTTGATAAAGACTCGTCTTACCTCATAGTTAGCTACTTTTGTTAAGATGACCAAGGGATCTTCATAGGGTTGCAGGGCTATGAACCTATCCTCTTCACTAAACATCCTTCGACATTCTCCTCAGCTTCAAGGGTTAGCCCATCTCTTCGATTGAATAGGAATGCAGAACCATCTGCAAGACTCCCGAGCATAAGTTTTCCTAGCTCGATTGAAATTCCCGGATAACGAAAATCCTCCAAACAAGGTGTAAATCATTTTCCTTCTTACTATATCACAATTTGCGTCAAGCCCTACCATCGGAGCATTAAGTCGTCGATCGGTTGGCCACGCGTTTTGCAAGTTGCCCCTACTGAATAAGTGTTTTTTATGTCATCCTTGAGATCCATGCATTTGTCGGTAAGGTGACCATGGTCTATATGAAACTGATAATACTTGGTTTCATCCCTTTGCCTGTGAAAGCCAGGTCAACATTCCACAAGTGGAAACATCTCTTCTTGAGACATGGTCATGGGTGTATAGGATTTGTACTTGTTATATCGCTTGGGGCAACTTTCGGCTTTGTTCAGCTACTCGGCCCAGGAGTACTGGTTACCTTTAAGAGCATTGCATTTGAAAGTCTCGGGGGGATTTCGAGTCAGCTGAAAGTAGAAATTGCCTCCTATAAATCTCCCCATAAGGGCATTATGGGTCGTTGCTTCATCACACCCCTTGCATATGGTATACTCATTATTGGATCTAGATATGTAATCTCATAGAGATTTATCTGGACCCTGCTTCACGGAAGTGTGGTCGGTCGAGGTATACTGTCTCTTAGAGATAATCATGCAGGTGTTCATGAAAACCTGTCTCAATCCCGAGAAAGACGGTATGGACCCTGGGTAGATCTACTTGAACCAATCTCGAACAACTGCTATGAGGGTTGTCGATAATAGCTTGGATTTGGTAGCATCGTTGTTCCCCCGACCCTTAACCGCAAGCCTTTTGTAGCTATGCATCTTAAGCGCTCGGGTGTCTCCGCTCGTTGGCTCATCCACGAGCTATTTGAACAAGGGCAGTGACACTTCCCTTTCGGAATAATCGGGGTTCTTGGGTTTGGATGAGTGCTCAATATCCTCGAGCCAGTCCCAAACGCTCTTCATTTCTTCACCCATCACTTCTCTTAAAGTGCTCCACAGATTCGGGGGGCCCAATATAACAGAATTTCAGAGTATATACCTAACAGTCCTCATGGAATACTCGGTACAGGAACATAATATTCCTCTTCCTTCAACCTTTATTCTGTCGTCGGCATAGCCACCGTTCGCCATGCACCGTCGTGCATATTAGTCGAATTCTGCAGATTTTTGTCGGTAACTGGGTAAATCTTTAAACTACCATATCTCGTTCATTTTTCCACCAAATTAAACGATCCAAACATGAAAATTCATCTGTGCATCACTACAAATTGAACTAGGGTGGTTAGAAGTATCACTTTGGTCAAAATTAACGGAAAAACCGTGAGAAAAACTCAATTCCAAATTAGAGGTCCACGATTTCTGGATACTGAGATACTTTGAGCATCAAAGCATGAACTAGGCTTCTAAGATGATGGTGAACACAATGATGATGTTGGCAGGGTCCAACTCGTTTGAAAACTTTATGGATGGTGATGGTGTGGTTTGGTGAGGAAGAGATAGTTTGAGAGAGAAGAGGGAGACCGAGAGAGAAACGAGAGAAAAGAAAGTAAGAGAGCGTTCCAGAGAAATAGGGTGGTCCCCACGTGGCACACACCCTAAAGCCACAAAACGCATGTGCCACTTATTGGCAAAATGACCAAAATACCCTCTACTTGTAGAATCTTTCTAGCTCCGAATTTCATTCTGCTTACGCCTACGCGTTTGTATCGACACGTACTATCCAAATATACCAAGAAAAGTGACGAAACATGAAAGTATCTAATATGTCCATGAAGAATCCTGTTTAGCACTATAGGGGCATTTTCGTCCATTTACATAAAAAATTCTATGCCATAAATATAAACGCGTCATAGCACTACGAAATACGAATGTAAATAGTGAAATCCCATGAAATCCATGGATGGGATTTCACTACGTGGACTGAATTGCTAGTTTTAACTAAAAAATCTAATTTGTTAGGGCAATAGAAAAATGAATAATTAGAATCCCCTACATTTTTTTGCAACTTGTTTGACTAGATATTTGTTCCTTTACAAAATTTGCTTAAGATGCTTTCATCAATGATCAACTTAACATTTCTCTATTTTTTAATATATATTCATTTAAGTTAGCTAAGAACTAATTTCTAAAATCTAAGAATGTTAAATTCATTGCAGCGTGGGCTAAAAGATAGAGAGTGGAGTTTTTAGCAGCTAGAGATGCTGCGTGTTTTGCACAGGAGCATCAACAACAGAGAGTGGAGTTGGAAGGGAATGCATTGATGGTTATGTTTGCTTTACAAAATGAAGGGGAAAGAGATTTGTCTCCTATTGGGAATATCATTGCTTACATCCAACAAGCAATGCAAGCTTTCACACAAAGAAAGACCATGTTTAATGTTTAAAAAAAAAAAAAAAAAAAAAAAAACAGAAAGACCATGTTTAATGGCCGAGCAACAAACAAGGTGGCGCACATGTTAGCTAGATTGAGTTTAACTCTAGATAATCTTGCCATTTGGTTCAAGGAACCTCCAGATGTAGTACTTGATATTTTATTTGAGGATAGTACTGTTTATTATTGTAGTGGTGCGGGACGCTCTTTTTCCCTTCAACAAGGTTGAAATCTCCGACAAGGTTTTTATCAAGACCCACTGAATGCATCTTATCCTTCATGATGTACGTATTTTGTTTCCTATCAATGAATACTGTACTTTTCTCAAAAAACAAAAGAACTAATTTTCTACAATCTAGGAATGTTAAATTCGTGGCTTTATTAAAATAATTCCTCATATCACTAAATAAAAGTAAATTTTTATTTTTATTATTATATTGAATTAGTCTCTTCTTTCTTTAAAAAAATTCATTAATACTTTCATAAGAAAACTATAAAATTTTAAAGTACATTTGAAATTAAACGTACCAACTTTGGATACGTTTAAATTCTAAAGAATGTATTAAAAATTCAAATATACTAAAAAAATAAGTAAGTAACCAAATATGCCTATAATAAAATTAAAAAAAAAATATTGAATCAAATTCTTCAAAAAAAAAAAAATATATATTTAATTAACGAAATAAAAAAATAAAGCGTCTACATCAAAATGCTCTTAAAAAAAGGGAACTTTAACGAAAAGTTTTTGTACTGTTTATTTTAACGAAAAATTACATTTTTACACTAAAAATCAATTTTGGTATTATTCACTTTACCCTTTATTTTTTCTTTATCGTTAGAATTTAAAATTTTCAAACATTTTTCATTATTTTGCTTAAAAAAAAAATACCTATAACAAAACAAGGAGACAGAAAGGACGTAAGCCAAACTACGTCAAGCGACACCATTTTAATGGATATCCTTTATCGGTCGGTAATTTATGTTATTTTTATTGTCCGTCTCCGTCCTCCAATGTACGGTCTAGATTCAAAACTGTATTGCCTTCGGACAAAAATGTGCAATCCAACGTCAACACTTTTCTAGTAACCAATAGGGACTAACCACGTGTTTATACCTCCATACATATCTTCCCTATTGTCAAAGGAGGTGGATTGTTTGCACTCCCATTTCCATACTTTTCTCATCCTCTCCTATTTGTATGGTCACGGTTAAGCCACGTCAACATTTTATATTAATTTTTTTTATAAAGATAATAAAATAAAAAGTAATAGGAATATAAAATATTGACGTGGCTTAACCGTGATCATACAAAATAGGAGGTGATGTAAAGAGTATGGAAATGGGAGGGCAGACAATCCACTTCCATTGTCAAAACGACATGACTCGAAATGCGAGTTACTGTTAGGGATAGGCAACAGTTATGGCGGGCGGGTAACTGCGGTTATTTACCCATAACCGTTTATGCTCATACCCGCATAACCGTTTACCTGTTGGGTAATTGCCTAAATTATTATACTCATACCCATAACCGTTTATAAATGGTTAACCATACCCATAACCGCATACCCATTTAACCGTAACCGTTTAATACCTGTTTACCCATTTACCCTTTTTAACCCGTTTATCTTTCTTTTTTTACCATTACCCTTTTTTCACCAGTCTACATGTTTTTTAACAACTTGAAAATAAAAAAAATTGTCATAATTTTGTTTTTTTTGACAATTAAACACCGTTATAGGTATATTCATCATACATTTCCGTATTTTAATTTTTGAAGTCCTTATACCATTACAATAATTGAAATAATAATTTACGAACGATATTTTTAACTGTTACCAATGAAGGTAATATAATATTTGCTAAGTATTTTTGGGTTACGAAAACTGTTTAGAAGATGATATTCTTGGGTTATTTAACCCATAATGTAAAGTATTAACATAATATATATAATGAGCTACATTATATTATAATTAGCTATATAAACCATGCACTATAGTCAATAGTATTGATTTAAGTTTTGTCCGATAGAGAACATGGTTAGGGGAAAGATTACACTTGTTGACCATGAAACATGTCTTTTCGGCAACAATCAAAAGATGCAACATTCAAATTGAAGAGATGTGATTGTTGGGTTAATAACACAACTTCCCATCGCCTGTCAAACATCTGCATATATATATATATAAGTTTATTTTTAAAATATTCAACATTACATATATAAAATAAATGGGTAAACGGTTACCCGTTTATAACCGCAGTTAATACCTATAACCACCCATTTAAATTTCACGAATAAGCGATTATATCCATAACCGTTTATTTATTTAAACGGTTACCCATAACCATAACCGTGAAATTTAAACATATTGGTAACCTCTATAACCGCGGTATTTTGCCCATCCCTAATTACCGTGGTCCCAGTGGTAACCACGGTATTTTGCACATCCCTAGTTACCGTGGTCCCAGTGGTAACCACGGTATTTTGCACATCCCTAGTTACCGTGGTCCCAGTGGTAACCACGGTATTTTGCGCATCCCTAGTTACCGTGGTCCCAGGGACACTGGATAACTGACACTATTGTGCCGAAGAGTCGCCAGAGTAGACTTAATAGAGACTGCCTCCTGCCATTATTCCTGATTCCTGATTTTCTCGCTTTCTCCTTCCAAACAGAAACATACTTTCTCTCACTTTCTCGCGCGTTTTCTCGGGAAAATTTTGGGAATCCCGACAGAAATTCTGCAGCTTGTCCAGACACAGAGTGTAGCTCTCTTACCACTTCAAATTTCAGCTGGAAAACAGGATATTAGGGTTTGAATTTGGTGATTTTTGTGGATTTGAATTCGGATTTTGCGATTTTTGTGGATTATTATGTGTTTCTAGCTGTATTAGATTTGTGATTTTGTAATTATTTGTTGTGAATTTTGTGGTTTTTTTTGTTGGTCTGCAGATCTGGAAATCTAGGGTTTGGAGATAAAATGAGGCAGACTAGGCTTATGGAGAGGACCAACTCTATGAGAGAGAAGAGGCAAATGGAAGGGGGAGAGGAGGAGCAACCCGAGCGAAAGCGACCGGCTCTCGCTAGGTAATGGACTTCTTCTTGTTTGGTTTCAATTGTTTATGTGAATTAGTTTGGTTGATTATGGTTTTTGTTTGCTAATTTGAATAATTAGTCGCGTAATTGAGATTTGTAAAAAACCCTTTAGTTTGAGAGGTGATATGGCTATACTTGGACAATCAAGTTGTACTGATGCTCACTCTAGGAGTGGAGCAATTGTTTCTTTGAGTAGTTGACTCGTTTGTAAGTGCTTTTAAAATGACTGAAGACTTTTGGTCAAAGTGTTATTGGTTTCCAAAAGCACTTGAAGTACAATTTGAAAGAAGCACCAATAATGTACTTCATGCAGGAGGCACTTCAAGTGCTTTCCACATTTCACTTGCTTTTTTTTTACTGTGGATTGGTTCCAAAAACACTTTCATCAAAAGCAGTTTCAGTCATTTTAAAAGCGCATCCAAACACTAGTTGGTGATTAGAAGTGGTTTTTGACTAAATGTTAAGTTTACCTCACCGTCTTTAAAACAGATAAACTGTAGCATTTGCTTATGACTTCAGCTTATTTAATTACCATAGCCGGCACCACCACCAATCATGTTGTTCTTATCTGGTTGTGAATATTGTGTATTTGGTACGATGCCTTGTCGTCCAGAAAAACCAAATGAGTTGTTATTGTTGTGGTTCCTTTATGATTTCATAAAAGATATTTGCATTGAGAAAAGTTCTGGTGCTTGCTTGTCTTTGAGTACTTTGTTACCTTTTGTGATTGGAGAATAAAAACCTTTGATTTTCTATATGCATTGACTCGCCACTTAAATGAACTTTTGTGTCCAAAGCTTCAATATGTTTTCTATTCGTGTTTAATATTTCATTGAGTATATTTTTGCAGTGTAATTATAGAAGCTCTCAAGGTGGACAGTCTGCAGAAGCTATGCTCGTCATTGGAACCTATTCTTCGCAGAGTTGTAAGTTGTTTTAGTACCTTTTATATGTGACATGTTTATCCCTCCTTTCTAATAGAATTAATAGTTACCGTTACCGGTTATCTAATGTATATATTTGGGCTAATAAAGTTGAACAAATCAAAAGAGAGTTTAAACTGTACTCTTGTTCCACACAGGTGAGCTTGAAACAGTGATTAACATGCTTAGTGAAGACTTTATTATATCTTGATGCTTGTTGAATAGTCGATACCTTTTTATGCTCTCATGTTTTGATGCCTGGACTATTTTATCCATTAACTGAGTTGGATAAACATCTAGGTTCTTGTTTGTTGAAGATCACAATAACCTGGATATGGTTATTTGTTTATGTGGATACTACTGATTATTTGTGCTGAAGTTCATCCCTTAATTCTCTTTCTGTGGGTAACTCCTCTGATACCACCCAAATTTTATTACTTTAGATTTAAATGTGAGCAAGAATTTTCAGGTTATATTAGTTTTGTTTATATTGATATAAAGTGGTGGAAGCTAAATTTATTTAGTGCTGGGTTAAGTGTTCTTGGCACCTGGAGTAGTGATTAATCTTATGAGCTGGAATTATTTTTAGGCCGACGTCGTATGTCATTAAAGTCGTTTCATTAAAAAACCATCAGTTCAATAACTGCACCTAATTCAAATTAAATACTAAACTTTATGTTCATTAATGTACTTCCAATTTGTCTTTGTCTGATGTTGGTACCGTGTATAAAACGAAGAAAATTTGGAATATTTGAACTTCTATAGGTTGGGATGATTCTTGTGCTATCTGTATGAAGGATAGATGCTTTCTTATGACTGAACTATTTGTCCACCACGTGATACAATATACTGAAGTTATGGAAAAAAAAACATAACATATCTATTGTGATTTTCTGTCTATGCTCTTGCTCTGTAGCCCTTATTCTCGTTTTTTATTTCAATTTACTGGTTAACAGGTAAGCGAAGAAGTGGAGCGTGCTTTGGCTAAGTTAGGCCCGACGAGAGTTGATGGAAGGTGAAAAAAAATTATTTATGATATGTGTTTAATGAACGGAATAAATTTTCTTTATTGTTTATGTTGTGGGTGTATGCCTAGTGATGCTCTCTCTCTCTCTCTCTCTCTCTCTCTCTCTCGTTCTCTCTTCCATTTACAAACCAAATCTTTTAAACAGTCTGAAATAATGGGAAGACCTGTAGTCCATCTGATGCCAACACCACCATATTTAGGAAGCAGAGCAACACATCTAGAAAAGAAAAAAGCAGTCATAAACAAAACTTTTCTACTCACTAAGAAGAAAAATAGTTGAATACTTAGCATATGTTTACAGGATTGGTTATCCCTAATTGTTAAAGCATTTATCCATTTTTCTGGAGTAGTTCAGTTGTCTACTTAATTGATTGTTTCTTATTTGTAATGCCTTCCTTTGGTAGACCGATAAGAGGTATTCTTAAACACTCAAATACTTACATGAGCTGGCAAGGGTGTTAATGGGCTCTCTGAAGTATGATCTTCTTCTGTTGAGTATTTCTTACAGAGCTTGACCAATGACCAATGATGATCGTGTGTATAAATCTTAAAATTAGTTTATCGAATAATTTGAATTTTGTAAAGGTCTTCACTTGCTACATATTTGTGTTCATATTTTACATTTGGGAAATTTTTCTGGATAAGATATTTGTTGTGTTAAGGAATTTGTATGCTTCTATATGATACACACAGAGGCTGAAAGCTTTTAGATGTACCAGAGATTTCTCATATTTCAAAAGTATGATGTTCAGAGAACTTCGTTGTTTTTGTTTTATAACTGTTTCTAGATTTGTAATCATATATAATTCCAGAAAGTATTTATTGGAAAAAAAAAAAAAAGAGAGAACAGAAATGGCAGGTGTTTTCTGGTGTAAGAACTTTTGTTTTGATGTTCCCGGATATTAGAATTATAACCATCATGAACTATATTGGCAAAATAAAAATGTTCAAACTATGACGAATAGTCAACACGTAGTGGTAAAATAGTTTCTGATATTTGACATTTCAGGTCTTCTCCAAAACGAATTGAAGGTCCAAATGGGCAAAACTTGCAACTAGAGTTTAAGTCCAATTTGGCTCTTCCGATATTCACAGGAGGGAAAGTTGAAGGCGAGCAGGGTGCTGCAATTCATGTTGTTTTAGTTGATGCAAACACTGGCCGAGTTGTGACTTCTGGGGCTGAATCCTCTGTAAAACTAGATATTGTTGTGCTTGAAGGTGATTTCAACAATGAAGATGATGAAGGCTGGACTCAAGAAGAATTTGATAGCCATGTGGTGAAAGAGCGTGAAGGAAAGAGACCTCTATTGACTGGGGACCTGCAAGTGACCCTCAAAGAAGGGGTAGGAACTCTAGGGGATCTGACCTTCACAGACAACTCAAGTTGGATACGAAGCAGGAAGTTCAGACTTGGATTGAAAGTAGCTTTGGGGTTTTGTGAGGGCATGCGCATACGCGAAGCTAAAACAGAAGCTTTTACTGTTAAAGATCACAGAGGGGAATGTAGGTTCATGCTCCAGACAATTTTTGTTTTTGTCCTAACTGTGCTAGTGCGCTGTTGGTGATTTTCTTTTTCCTTTGATCTTGCCAGTGTACAAGAAACACTACCCACCAGCATTAAATGATGAAGTATGGAGATTGGAGAAGATTGGTAAGGATGGGGCATTCCATAAGAGGTTAAGCAAAGCAGGAATATTCACAGTTGAAGAGTTTCTTCAGCTTGTGGTCCGAGATTCTCAAAAATTACGGAATGTAAGTGCAGGACTTGGTTTGAATTGTAAAAACACACGCAAAAACACAAATACTTTGATACCTTGTAGATGTTTATGTTTTGCTCTTGTTTGTAGATCCTTGGAAGCGGAATGTCAAATAAGATGTGGGATGCTCTTTTAGAACATGCAAAGACTTGTGTCTTGAGCGGGAAGCTTTATGTTTATTATCCTGAAGATACAAGAAATGTTGGTGTTGTTTTTAACAACATCTATCAGCTGAGTGGCCTCATCACCGGGGAGCAGTTTCACTCTGCTGATGATCTTTCTGACAGCCAGAAGGTGAATATGAACCATATTGTATCTTGGAAATATGTTCTCGCTATACCATTACTAGGTGGTCAATCTGTTTGTATTTTTGGATTTACATATTTCAAATCACATTTCCTTGTCCTAAAGGATTTATATTTGACACGTATGTAATACTTTTTTTTTGTTTTTGGAGAACTTGAAAATGATATCATCACCAAGGAGCATTAGCATGAGGGAGATGAATTTTTCTGATAATTCTAAGTTTGAAGGATGTGCTTTTTTAAGTGCTATAGATTTCTGTTCTTCTTTTGATTTTTTGTTATTACTAGTAAAAGTATGGAAGTTATGAAGAGGTCCCTGTAACTCCAATGTTTTTGAACTAGTTATGTACTTCGTGTTGCTGACCGAACGATGGTGTTCTTTCTAAAGTCTTGGGCAGTTGAAAGTCCTAGAGTTCTAGATACTACATTCATTTTTAATCTTCTATGGTAAATAATTGACAATGGAAAGGTCAAATACAAAAATTTCTATAATGCTTATGTTCATGCAGGTCTATGTAGATGGGCTGGTGAAGAAAGCATATGACAACTGGGAGCAAGTTATTCAGTATGATGGCAAGTCACTTCTAAATTTCAAGCAGATTAAGAGGTCGGCTGCACCCCGAACTGAAATTCAAATGGGCCCAATCAGTTACTCTGAAGCTTCAGATCAACTGCAACTACATCGCCTGCCAAATTCAGTTCACTCAGAGCAGCCTCAATTGGATCCGCTACCAATCGGAGGTAAACATTGCTGTCTGCATGAGCTTTGAACCTTTGTTTTTTTTTTTTGTTTTCGGTGGGAGAGGGAGTAAATCCCATCCACTCAAGGTTGTCCTCCTGAAACTTATTTGTGGAAGTAATTATTTAGAGTCAGAAAAAGAATAACTAATTAATAAAGGTGAGCTAAAACAGTGAGTGTTGTCCTTTGCTTGTGTGGAATATAACTTCAGGTGAAATATGGAAGTGTAGGATTTATAAATAATGCTACGTTGGCTAGGTTTACAGAACCGAACCTGGAATATCCTGAAGCTATGGGATGTCGAATCCTCCAAAAATGAGCAGAAAATTCATCTGACACTTGCCTGACTACTCATCAGCATCTTAAGTAGCTCACCTTGGTCTAAAATTGTTGGGGTTTTTGGCTCAAAATTAGGATGATGCAATCAATTAGGTTTGTGTTACCTATTTGGTTTTGGTGTCCTATTTGGGTTTGGTTTTGACTTTTTAGTTAGTTTCCTTGGTGGAGAGATTTTGTTAATTACCTATTTGATTAGGACTTGGATTTATTTCCTATTAGGATTCTTATTGTAACCCAAGTCCTATGCACTACAAATAGGACCTTAGGGTTAGTGTATTTAGGGCTGGTTTGGTATTGCTGTGCTTTGAAAAAAAGCTGTTGTGAGAATAAGTGGTTGTGTTGTGAGAATAAGCGGCTGTGAAATAAATCAGCAGAGTGTTTGGTAAACTTTTTTGTAAAAGTGCTTTTGGAAAAAAAAAGCAGTCTGATAGTGGGTATTTTCATTAAAGGAGCACTGTAGCTCCGTGTGCTTTGAAAAAAAACCAGTTTTCCAAAGCTGCAAATAGCTGCTTCAGCTTTTTCTTTTGATTTCAGCTTATTCTCGCAGCAGCTTCCAAAATAAGCTTTTTTTTTTTAGTTTACCAAACACCTAAAACCCTCACAGCTTTTTTTCATGGGTGCTTTTTTTTTAAGCACCTCACTCCCAAACCACCCCTTAGTGTGGCAATTTGGTGAGAGTCAATTTGTGAGTTTGTGAGTTAGAGAGCCATTTGGGAGAATCTTCTCCGTTAGTTTTGGGTTCTCTACTCATTTGGTTTAGGGTTTGTAATTTGTGGGATTTGGGTTATGAGAGTTTAAACACTCTTTTATAATCTCCATTTGTTTAGTGAAATTCCTCGCCGTGCTTCGCTTGTGGACGTAGGCTTTATGCCGAACCACGTAAATCTCGTGTTAGTTTGAGATTGTTTGTTTTAGCTTTCACCTACGACGTTGATATTGGTACTTTGTTCGAATTCGTTTGCGTTTGCGCATAAAAGTACAATAAAAATTCCAGGATCATTAAACCAAAATTCAATCTGTAGCGACTCCTGGTGGCCATGTTAAGGACATTAGGATGAATACTAAACCAAAATTTAATCTTCACCTTGGTCTTTTGCAATGAAAAATGTGGCTTGAGAAACAATTTATGATTAATAGGATGACCTTTATTATTTCCCAAATATGACTTGGGAATTAGGATCTACTGCTACTTTTAAAACTTATTAACTTTATAGATGGTATTTACAAACACCACAGCGAATCAAAGCTGTATAGTTTTAGAAGTGCCAGTCTATATAACTACGTAAAACTTGTATATCTATGACCCATATCAGTGGCTTTATAATTTATATTTAATTATAATTTGTATAATTTACGTTACAAAACCGAGCCTAAGCGCGTAATAAAAAATGCCATTGGAATGTGAGTGAACTTTTGGTCGCACACTTGCACCATATATCTACACACTTGTCGAGTTTTTACGGAAATGCCTTGCACTTAATTTCCTTCCCTTGTTATTCAAACTGTCAATATGTAATAGATGCTAAGGTTGACCCCCACGTCTTCGGTGGAGTGAGATTCAAACCATGCTATAATTTAATTCTAAACACACACACACACACACACACACACACACACACAGAGCTAGACAGGGTCCTAATTATGATTCTGTTTTGGCCTGTTTTTTTGGTCCTTGTCAGGTTATAATGACGGTCTATCAACAAGATACTTGACCCAGCCACTCGTAAATTCCAATTCTCATACCCAGTTTGATGGCGCCGGATTTGCACTGGATGACCAATTGATCAGCAATTCTCATCAGGCACGAAGCACAAGAAATGACCCCAATACTGTTGGTTTGGCTCTTGGTCCTCCACAAGCATCCACATCAGGATTTCAGACTATCAATTCTGCTCAGACATCCACTCTTAATCCTATAGATGACTGGACAACCAACCGAGATTTTATTTCAGAGGAAGAGATTCGTATTAGAAGTCATGAGATGCTCGAAAATGAGGATATGCAGCACTTGCTCAGAATCTTTAGTATGGGAGGAGGCCATGGCTCAATTGATGTGCCCGATGATGGGTTTTCATTCCCCTCATATATGCCATCACCAATGCCCAACTATGAGGAAGATCGCACCCGTCCTGGAAAAGCTGTTGTGGGGTGGCTCAAAATTAAGGCAGCAATGAGATGGGGTTTTTTTGTGAGGAAGAAAGCTGCTGAGAGAAGGGCAAAGATTGTGGAGATAGAGGATGAATAGAAGCCCATTCAAAGCTGATACAAGGTTCTTGCTATGCTAGTTAACTTTTTATGAGTGCCTGCTACAGCTTGACGTTTTAGGTGGACTGAAGATGTCAGTTTCAGAAGTCTTGATAAATGACCGACATTTGTGGATATCTGTTGGATGGAAAGGAATCTATTCTTGTAGAGCTACCTGTACAGTAAGTCCTTTCTGTTTATTTTTCTTACTCATGAAGATTTCTGTCATCACTCTGTGAATGACATTGGCCCCTGGCTTCTAACGGGTAAATTTCTTATTACCTCTTGTCGACATATTTTAGGATGACTATCATCTGTTGTTTTGGTTAAACATTGCACGCGGGTGCTGGCTAGTGTTTTATATGATTGTGCTAGTTGCTTTTGTAATTTGAATTGACCGGAATTCTTGTACGTTAGACATTCATAACCTTTTTTGTTTTTTGTTTTTCACCTAGTCTTGAATTTGAGTTTCCGTGTTTTTAGTACTGAAATCAGCGTAACATACCGAGGTCTGGTAATATCTTGTTGAGTTTTCGATTCTGTTAATTGGATGTGGAGGTTTATACTGGAATCTAAAGGTTGACATGTGGAGGCCAAATGGGATTTGTGACGATGGTTGGATGCAGTTCATACGGCAATTAGGCTTCAAATACGTACCAGAAATCATGTAATTCTGCGGAGTCTTTTATGCCTGGAAATATCTTCTGTTCACACACAGGAGTATTGGATCAATGCCCTCTGGTTTCAATTTTTTTCTGGTATGGAATTGCATTTGGCTTTGGTTTTACTGAATGTTTTTTTTTTTAGTTTTTGCGTGCTTCGGTAAAATGTTGGCACAATTGAAGTAGGAAGGATCATCTTTTGACTGCGTGGGACTTTAATCCCGATTGTTATGAACCGACCAATTCAGCCTGCAAGTCCTGTTCGGATCTTTCTTCCCTTCGGAATTTCACGGCAGAGGAACCTCTCCGGATCCTCTCACAAAGAATTCTGGAGATCATTTCATCGTGTCCGTTTATCGTATATATTGCGGTTAATTTTCGTCTGGTATTGTTTGTGTTCAATTTTAAATAAAAAAAATTCATACTGATTTCTGGCATGACAGATGAATGGACACGATGAAATGATGATTGAGATTCTTACAAAAGGATCCGGATAGGATCGTATTCCGGAATTTTACTCAAAAGCTGACATGAGCTAATTTGCTTTTAGGGGTGCTTGGGACAAGCGTTCACGAGCACGCATGACTCAGCAATTGATGCAGTGCCAATTAGTGGATGGAAGTCAAACAAAAATGTCCTCACAGGTTTACTAAAATTTGTTTTGGAAACCCATAAATATTAAGTTACCAGACACCGGCGGCCTGAAATGAAGGCGGGCGAAAACAGAAAAAAGATAAGGTTGACGCAATTTGTGCAACGGAGAGCTGTACACAGTACTTGTACATACATCGTAAAGCCGGCATACACATTACACACACCAAATGTAACAGTTGTACGTTTTGTCTCACCCTGATTACACCAGTGATCGGTGCATCAGGATGAGTAAATCAAATCAGTTATCTATTTTAATCCTAATTTATTTCTCCAACATTATCTATATACTAAAATTCGGTTCTTTCGGCATTGTTTTTCACTGTTCGTGAACAGAAAAATGTCGGAAATGCCCTCGACTTCTCTTGCTTTGCCATTCTGTTGCCTTCTTTGTACAGTTAATCCTCGGTTTTACCCTCGCTGGGCATGCGTGTCCTTCATCGCTGGCTTTTCTTGTTTGATTTCTCTGCTTTTTCGTTGTCTACCTTTCGTTTTGCTTCTCTCTCTCGCCATTTCCTGCACTCACTTTTTTTTTTCCTCTCGCCGATTGTGGACGCCAGTTTTTCTTGCCTAAAATCTCCTGCGCTCTTGCGAAATTCTTATTGAAAGCCCCCAGCCCTTCAAGTTTCTGCCATTATTGAATTCGATCGGAATCCATTTTTTTCTCGCATAACCTGGTGTTTCCTAGTGAGTTTTCCGTCTTTCTCAACGTGCTTGAAAAAAAAAAAAAATTGTGGTTTGTGCATGGCTGCCTGATTTGATTTGGTTTTTGCTTTTAGGAAAAGCTGGAGTTCGAATTTTCGGGTTTTTGCATGCAAGCTTGGAAGCCCTTTCTGATCAAGGTATATAATTTCTGTTTTTACTATTATATCTTTTGGTGAACAAAATTTAAATTTTTTTTTGGGTTGTGATCCATTTGCAGATCAAGAAATCAAGGTTCAAAGATAATATGCCACCAATCACAGGACTCTGAATTCCATTTCTGGAACCCTGTTGCTGCACTGAATCATCATATTTTGGAAGTAGATTTTTATTTTTTGGTTCTCTGTGCTTTGCGGTTTTGTGTACAGATTTAGTTGAACATGGGGAAATCATAGCTACTGTTCCTGGAAAAGCTGATGCGAAGTGAGCTTCCGTTTTTATTTTCCGTTTTGCTGTGAATTTCTTCAATTTTCGTGATTTGATTGGTGATCTCAATATGAACCCGTTAGTTTTGAATTTTGGTACATGGAATTACAAAAGCTACTGAATCCCATGCTTAAGTTGTTTTATTTCAACATCTGTTCAACTTATCGAAATCTTGTGATCAGTTTTTTCCCCTGTAAACTTTGTGATCAATTTAATCCTGTTAGAATATGTAATATTTCTTTGTCCCAAATAGATAAATTTTGGTTAGTTGGTGGAGCATTTGGAATGCTTATCAGTTATTTACTAAAGGTAGTTTAAAGGAACAACTTAAATTTTTTGGGATGCCTATTTTAAAAGCAAAAGGAGAGATTGAAGCATTCTGTGCCCAGTTAAATGGGAACAATCATGTAGATGTTTGCATTACGTTTGACAGTGATGCGTACCTCTTTGAGGCTAAATGCGTAATAAAAACTTTTCGATCTAATTCCAAAGTAAGTATTAATGTCTTAGTAAGTTTAACTATCCTTGAGTTGAGCAATTGTTTCTGCTTTTTCATATTTAAATTTTATTCTTTTGAACTCATATCTCCTCTTGCCAGTTCTCAGGGCTTATTATATTTTTAGGCACTAAGAGAATCTCATCGGTATGAAGGAACCATTTGAATGGTACTATATGTCAGATATCGAAGCTGGTCTTGGTTTGAAGAGGAACCACTTGATTGCTCCCTCGCTTTTGGCTGAAAATGACCACGATTTGAATGGAGTTCAATGGCTTGATACAACTCTTTGTTTTGGTCAAACGTTTAGTGAAGATGAGATAAATAGGTATGATACTAACTGGTTTTACACGTGGTTTCTTTTTTGCTTAAAATGTTTTATGAAAAAAAAAAAAATTAAAGATCACATTTCATGCAGGTTAGGTGAAATAGGCAGTGGCGATGCTTCTGTCTTTCAAGGTGGTATGTAGTTTGTGGATGATAGTGTACCCAGTTTGGATGAGAGCCCATTAAAGTCAAAATTTTCCCATTTTTTTTTGGCTTAAATGTTAAAATGGTCCTTGTGTTTTAGTCATTGAGTCAATTTAGTCCCTGTGTTTTCAATTTGGCAAATTTGGTCCTTGTGTTTTAGTCATTGAGTCAATTTAGTCCTTGTGTTTTCAATTTGGCTAATTTGGTCCTTGTGTTTATCTCTGTTAGCCAATTAAGGACATTTTATCCAATTTTTGAAAAAAAAATTATAAATTATTATAAACTTATTTATAAAATTATTTATTTGATTTCAAATATTTAAAAATGAAATAAAATTAAAAATTAAAAAATATATATTCTCCTCCCAACTCTCCGACCTCCTCCCTAACATTACCCCCTCTCTTTTCTATGTCACAACCTTAATCATTTTTCAGATTGGAAGTTTTATCTCTTATATGTGTTATTTCTCATTGACTTTCATTTTTTTGTAAAGAGAAAGGGTAATTATATCTCATATAATTTTTCTTATGAATTTTTTAAAAGAGATTGAATGAAATGTCCTTAATTGGCTAACATAGACAAACACGATGACTAAATTAGCCAAATAAAAAACACGGAGACTAAATTGGCCATATCGCTATAACACAGAGACTATTTTGACATTTAAGCCTTGTATTAAATAAGCACCGGATTATTAAATCAGGCCCATTTATTTTAATGTTAGGGAGGAGGTCGGAGAGTTGGGAGGAGAATATTTTTTTTTAATTTTTAATTTTATTTCATTTTTGAATATTTGAAATCAAATAAATAATTTTATAAATAAGTTTATAATAATTTATAATTTTTTTTTTCAAAAATTGGATAAAATGTCCTTAATTGGCTAACGGAGATAAACACAAGGACCAAATTGGCCAAATTGAAAACACAGAGACTAAATTGACCCAATGACTAAAACACAAGGACCAAATTGGCCAAATTGAAAACACAGGGACTAAATTGACTCAATGACTAAAACACAAGGACCATTTTAACATTTTCCCATTTTTTTTTTTTTTTGTGGTCATCCCAACAGCAAAAGAGCTCATTTCAAGTCTTCCTTTGAATTCTTTAGCAACGCAGTTGGTGACGGCTGCATAAAAGTTAGAGAGGTTCAAATGCAGTTGCTCTTAATGTTATATGGTGCATTGATCAAATCACTCAAATCCCTTTATTTTATATATAGTCGTTGTTAGCACTAACATCATATTCAATTTTTTGTGTTATCTGCTGCCTTTTTTAATCTCAATATCCCCTTTTTTGTCCTTCTTTTGTTTATATGTTTACTTATTTATTTATTTTTTTTTATTTTTGCTAAAATATTGCTCTTTGAATTGTTTTGAGGATACTTAATAGTCCAAATTTTTTCAGTGAGCTTTTATGTGCATTTTTTGTTTGGTTCTTATTTGAAATGAACTTTGTAAGAAGTATCTTGGCATAACCCAATTTTTACATGAATCTAAGTTTTTCAAGAATAGCAAAGGAGAGAAAGGAGTCTGTTGTGTTTGGTGTAAAATTAATTTTTTTGTATTCCAATTATCTATATTTTTTGCTGTCAGTGTGTATATTTGCGTTGTCTGATTAGCGGTTATGCATAATACTATTTACAATGTGTGCATTTTTAGTATTGATAGTAATGTTATAAATAATTAGATGGCACGAATGTTGTATGAATCTTGATATATTTTACAAATAATTTGTATTTAAATTATCTAGATGAGGTTGAATAGCGGAAGGCAAAATGTACACTTCACTGGAAGAAAGATTGTGTGACATAGATCCAGGTTGCGAATTTGTATGCTCATGTGGAAGAATGCTCTGTTGGTCGGACGACATTGACTTAACTAATGGACATGGACAGAAGACATGGTACGGTATGTATAGTAAATCTTTCGTCCGTGTTATTATGCAGTTGTAGGTTCTTTTCCTAGTCCTAGGCCATCTTATCATTATGTCTTAAAATAATAACAAAGTTTCCATTGCACTATAAATAAAGACCTTTCTGGGATTTTCGAAACTATCCTTAGAACAATAGTTTAGGATATCCGATGTACTACTGATGCAAATATGAAGTACAACATTTTTCTTACGTATTAGACCGAATTGGTTGGAGCATGATGCAAGTGTCAGTACAGCTGGATATTCATTTGTTCACAAAAAAATTTTGTGCATACCTTCATGTTGTTTTATACAAAAATTACGGGATTTATTTATCCTAAATTCACTATTGTTAATAATTGTACCTACATGCCATGCCTTAATGATTAGTCACTGGATTTTGTTAAATGTGTTGCATGTAAAAATTGGTTACTTTGAGGAGTCACTCTTCTGTATCTGGTGAAGATGAATTACAATAAAGCATGAAAGTGGCCATGACGTTTAAGGAAAAATTTATACTTCTGCCACAAGCCAGGTGCTTATCTAAAACATATATAATTACTTACATAAGTTGATTGTCTCTATTTCAACTTAGCGTCGTTCTTAATGTTCAACTGCCTGGAAAGGGTTCTTGAAGTTGTATTTTGGAATTAGTGTTCTTGATTCAGAAAAAAGGTCAATAAATACTTGCCTACACTCCACTTGTATGTAAATAGTATTGCTTATCATATATATTTTTACATTATACGGTTTTGAAAAGAATTACCCTGTAACCTTCCCCCCGATCCTAAGCCTATGCTTATGTGGTTATACATATTTGAAGGCACTAAATTCAGACATGCAAGATTGTGAGATCAGACCCCAAGAAAAGAGCTAGAGCAGGGATCCAGATAACAAAGGGGCCAAGGCAGAGTCATGAGAGCCCACAAGGAGCAACTTGAGGAAAGTGTCGATCAAAACTTTTGTATGGAACCATTTTCCAAATTCAGTGTAAATAGTAATGTTTTGAAACGCAATCTTTTATATCTTGCAAACATAATCTTTAATACAATTTTCAATTGTAAACATAATTTTTCATACAATTTTCAATCATGCAACAATGCACGTGCAAAATTTTCTAGTTGATTACTTAAATATGACTGACGAAATCAAATCCGTCAATTATCGACACACTAATCATTTTATTCACTTCCCATCATTTGAGCTGATCAAGGATTCTTACCGCACCATTTTAATATCCCTAGTTCTTTGTTACAACAATAAATTTCGAAACAAAATTAGGGAGTTCATAATTGAAAGTTAACTAGTAGTAATTGGAGCGATTATATTTTACTTGGCATTCAAAGTAGCATTGAGTATCCAAAGCTCGTCCAAGTATAATGGGATAAGGTCAAACTTTCAATTTTGAAGAAATGAGACATTTCACAGTAGGTGGGAAAAAGTGTGTTGTTGTAGGCATAATTTACTGAACAATTATGGAGGCCATAAAGAGAGAGAAAGATGAGGCAATAGTAGAGAAGAGAGAGATGTGTAATTGTGAGGTGTGTTCTATTCCACCCCATTGTGCCTTTATTTATAGTAGTAGGGAAGGTTAAATCCTTATCCTTTTAGGATTACAACTCGTAATAGGTAATCGACTTCTAATAGGAATATAAGAGATATTCCAAGATATACTAGGATTTATACAATCACATTCCTAATCTAATAGGACTGCAACACTCCCCCTTGAGTGTGTAAATACTCAAGTAAATGGCGCATCAGGTCTTCAATGATAAAGTCGTCGGCACAATGATCAAATGCGAGTCTCAAATCAACGGAAGATTGTATAAAAAGTAAAACTCACAAAAACTCGCTATGGTAAAACCCAAGGTGGGAGAAAAACCCATAGACTAAGGAGAAAAGTGAGAAATTGCATTAAGTCAAAACTATATGTCTTTTGGACGCAAGTAGAAGAGCTCACAAGGGTATGATCAACCCAAGATGGGTGCCTCGTTAAAACCTAGTTGGGTAGCAAAAACCCAGTGGAAAAAATGCTCCTAATCGTAGGAAAAAAGAGTACATTAAGATCAAGTGAGTATACTTCTGGATACTCCCCCTGAGTTTGACATAACTTTCAAATGAGAACTACAAGCATTGCAGATGAATAGTTAGGCATACCAATTCCTAGGACAAGCTTTTGAAAAGTTGACTTCGGCAGTGACGTCGTGTAGAGGTCAGCAAGGTTGTTTGGGATCGGCTTGCATGACTTCAATCTCCTGATGCTTTGCTGATGTAGATGTAGACGCAATATGTCTTGGCGTTGACTTTGTTGATGTATCATGTCTTGGTCGAGTTGATACATGCGGCATAATCTTTATGGATCGTTGTTGGGACTCAACGATGGATGAAAAATATAGCAAGTACTTCGAATATGCTCAACAAGAACTCCTAACCATGTCTCACTTGTGGCATAGTGAAGTAAGGTGAGTCTTGGAAAGTTTCGAAGATTTCGCAACTAAGGTCATATCGTGGACCTCCAAGATATTGCGATATCCCTAACGGTAAAGACATAATCATTTGGGGATTTTGCCTTGTGTGGGTTTGATAAGTAACCAGCTTTAGCATAACAAACAAGGCAAGCATCATTTTGAGGATCAGGGGGTTGGATCCACTCGAGATGTGTTGGGATTTTCCCTCGTAGTACCTTCATCTTTAATACCAATTCAGTGGATGCGTGTAGGCGCGCTGTTGCATCTTTACCAAGATCAACAACAAATGAGATATCCTATCTAAATACATTGAGCTAAGTACAGCAAAGCGCAAAGTTGATCTTAGATATGGAATTTCAGATTCCTTAACCTCTTAAAAGGTCTCATTTGCATATAACGTATGGACGATCAAGGGTATACTCAAATGTGACATCTTCAAGATGTCGTTCGACTGGTAGACCAAGGTACCATCAGAACAACGCTTGAACTTTAGGTCAAGGCATAAACGAGCTTTCCCAAGATCCTTCATCTCAAATTCCATTTTCAGGTGCGAGGTAGTTTTCTCAAGCTCTTTCGGAGTGTTAGTGAGATTCGTGTTAGCGACATAAACTGTAACTCTAGCAATTCAGAATAAGACTTCATAGTTTAACATGCAAGGGCATACTTCATCCTTGACTGATCAAATAATCACTTAGACAGGTATACCACATTCGTCGGATAGTAAGTGAACGCCTCAAACAAGTTAATAGTGCGTTCCATGGTTTGGAATTATTTGAACCAGTCCATGTAATTCTTCGGGAAATTCCATGTAAATCTCCATATCTATATCCCCATGGAGAAATAGTAACCACATTTCATAATGCTGTTATCAATCACATGACGTTTGAGAGAAACCTTATGTCGTAAGGCGTGCATCATATTGCACTATTGCCGGCCGTAATCACATGACCGCCTTTTTTATCGTCAACTCCAAGACCTAGTATAATGCACTGCTCGGTCGAGACTGGATTCATCAAACCAGCTGTATTCCTTCATCATTGTATCAAGTGCTCGTTTTTTGGGATGGCAAATCGGTCATTGTTCACCCGGCCGATAGTCAGCCCTTCGAAGCTAACATGATCCAAGCACGGTATTATGATGACCACGTCGGCTACATCACCCTACAGGGTTTCAATGATGAAGGACGGCCGACTCGGATTTCTATTCAAAAAGCTATCGAGGTTGGCGCTGAAACTGTCCACCATGATTCGGCGAGACTCGGTTTAGCTAACTTCATCCCCGACCCCGATGTTTGACACCGATCGGGAAAAACGTCGGGCTGCGGTTTCATATACTATGGAACGACTGCTGGCTCATTGGTATACTATATCTAAGCAACCAAATTCGGGCGTTAACCTCGTCGAGTTCCTCGCCGAAGGAGATAATGGTCCTGTCTTATCTCTTGACAAAATTCAAGCTGCCCCGGCCGAGCTCGAAGACAATCGACCCCAAGTCAAGGACCTCTTGGAAGAAATTAATGTTGGGGCTGCCGATGATAAACGACCTTTATTTATTAGTGCTTTACTTCCCCAACGTATGAAAGCCGAACTTCGTGCTCTGCTTGAGGAATTCAAAGATTGTTTTGCTTGGAGCTACCATGAAATGCCTGGCTTAGATCGCACTCTCATCGAGCATGAGTTACGTATTAAACCTGGGTGTAAACCTTTCCGTCAACCACCTCGACGCTTCTCGACCGAAATGCAACTCGGTATCAAGGATGAACTGGTTCGGCTTTTGAAAGCAGGGTTCATTCGGACAGCTCAATACGTTGAATGGTTGGCCAATATTGTTCCTGTTTTAAAGAAAAGTGGTGCATCGCACATTTGCATCGACTTCAGAAATCTGAATCTGGCAACTCCCAAAGATGAGTATACAATGCCGATTTCAGTATACAATGCCCAGGTTGTAGTGGTCGAGGGCCAAGAGCCTTGAGGCCTTGCCACATCCCACTTTGGCCATTCAAACCTTTGTAGCAAGGGTGACAGGCAGTGCTTCTGGATAAGCCCAGTGATGGTTGATGGTACTGTCGCTTTAAATAGAGGACCCAAGATTTGATGAGGGGTGCTCATGTCACTTTCGAACCGTATGGTTTTGATCGAACTTCAATCAATAATTTTCTGACATTGGTCGCATTCCTTGGAAAGCTTGGAGATGAAGGAAGCCATTGTAAGGGGATTAAAAGAATGCGAGACGAAATGAGTTTTTCTGGGTTGGGAGATTTGAAGACGAAGATCCGGAAGGAAGGAGTGCACCAGAGAGCGATGGCAAGAATTTCAGAAAATTTGAAAGCATAAAGTACAAATGAGAGAATTTCGATATTTATAGAACGGTGGAAGGAAGGGAAATCGTTCGAAATTCAAAATGAAGGGTAAAATCGACCGAGAAATTCGCTAATCATTATGAACATTTAGAAAATCCAGTTGAGAAGACCGAGGGTTTCGTGTTTCGGGGGACGCACGATTGCGTGTGGCGGCGAGATTTATGGTGAAAGATGTTTTGGCGTCTGCACGATGCTGAATGGTTCGCAGATCGAGGCGGCATGGTTGTGTTCAGCAACAAGGTCATGATGGTATGACAGTTCAGGGAGCCGCACGCTTTAAACGTCATTATTAGGGATTAGCCGTATAAAAGGATGCCACGTGGTGTATTGGTTGGCAGGATCAAGATCGTGCAATCGTGCTTAATAAATGCGCCTCGAAAATAGAGTATTTGTATTTTGAGTGTTAATTTCGCTTCTTCAAGGTCAAAGCTCGACCAGAGGATTCAGGCCGAGGACCTCAGAAGCGAGAGGGCAATGTTTGGGCCCAAAATATCAGTTTGGGCCGAGTATAGAATTATTCTCGGCCCAAAAGGCCTTACGACAGGGTTATCAGGGATCGTTTAGTTCTAGATCGGTTAGGTCGTGGGCTTCCAAACCTGGGTCGGTTAAGTCATGCTGCAAGACGAGTCGAATCCTGGTGCAATGAGGAGTCTCGGCAAGATTAATAACCCGGAAGTGAATCCGGCTCAATAAAGGACTAGGTTCACAATTATAGTGAAAATATGACTGGTCGAGTTGGTGTTTGATCAGGAGAAGAAGTCTTAATCCGGGTAGGGTTTTAACTCGACCTTGAAGGTATCCGGTGCTATAAATAGAGGAGGTTGTACATCATTCAAAGCCCCTTCAATTCAACACACAACTGCCCTGCGCAAACTCTCTCAACAACTTTGAGATTTTTATTTTCTTTTTTCGCAAACACATCTTCCGTTGGCATCAACAGCACTGTGAAAGCAACCGGTGATATCTTAAGTCGGCATAGATAGCTCTGTCGCCGTAGAATCAGCCGATCTCGCAGCATCTTCTGTTGGTATCAACAGCACTGCGGCGAGGACGGTTGGTTACCTATCCCAGTCTCGGTCGAGAAGGTTTCCGAATCCTTATTGATTGAGGTCATCTCATTAGCCTTCTCGCGCGAAGTGAGGTGTTACAGTTTACTAAGCTCGGCGCATTGCACGCCGAGTTATTTTATGATTGGATACTCTCAAGTGGGATTTAGAGTTCGGCATTCAGACGGCCGAACCACGTTCACTATTAAGACTTATATTCGCTTTGAGTATTTGTGCCCTTACACTTTGGTGTCGATTCGGCGTGAGTTTACTCTGACGAATAACATCACTGTGACCGAATCCGACGACGGCGATTCGTGAACTTCGTAAGAATAGTAACCTTGTCTTCAGGTTCGAGAACCCAAGAGGCCGAGACGTGTTCCTTTCACGGCCGCAATTGCAAGACGCAGAAGTCAGCCGCGCACCCAACGCAACATCAACAAATTTTCTCCTCGGTCGAGTTTGGCCGACGAGTTGGCACGCCCCACATTCACAGAAGGACGTAGTTAGCTTATAGATTACTCGGCCTGCGCGCCACGTAGGCTTGGTAGTTTTTAGGGTCAACACCTTGTTATTATATGGCCTACAACCATTATGATTGAATACCTCTAAATTTATAAAAAAAAAAAATTAAATTCAAAATCGCAATTAAATACAACCATTGTCGAAATTTATTCATATTTTCAAAAACACAATACATTACAAACAAAAAATGACATCCATACAAACTATCCCGACAAACTATCTATCAGTAAGAATGCATTATATATATGGAAAACTAATGAAAGGTCCCTAAAAACTTTATGTTTAATCTTTAGTACAAATTTTTTTGAAAATACCAATCCTACCCTTCAAACATTTAGACAAAAGTAGCCCAGCATTCAACAGAGTTCACGTGCTCTTCATCATCAAAATAATACACAAGAGGACAAAGAAAATACAACCAAAAGAAGGAAAGGACAATTCAATAAAAAATAAGGAAACCGACACTTTTAAAAACAATGTCACCGACAATTTTCAGAAACGGTGCAAAGTTACTATTTAAAAAAGTTGTAAATAGTTGTTTGCTTTTTGAAAAGTTGTTTTGTCGTTTAGGAAATTGATTTGTATATAAGGGAGTTTTTCCTCTCATGCAGAGGACACCACTACACCATACCATACTTCAATCTGCAAACAATCAAGCATCTAAAGCCTTCCTAGCATCCTTTGTAAACACTTCTCTTTGTAGACATTTTATATATTAATAAAAGTTCAAGTGTACAGATTCAAGCAATCTCCAAGTCTTAAGTAAGTTTTCTTTCTTTCTTTAGTGTGTTTGTTTAATTAGACTTCTAGTCCAAAACAGGGAAACACCATTGGAGTTATATTATTAACGTGCTAAACTGACGATCATACTTTGTTCAAGCACTCTGTTATAGTTGAATGCTTGCCATACAAATAATTAGATATTAACCAGGGTACGTCTGAGTTCAGCCTTTAAAGCCTTACACCTGCATTGTGAGTGGCCGTCATGCTGAAACATGTCGAGTTCCATGTGCAAAGTTGTATGTCTAGTTGTAGTCAAGATAATTATTATTCAGAAAACTCAAAAGAAAATGATGAGCATAATAATATAATAGAATTTGATGAAGAAATATTTGAACATGATTATCCAGTCTTAGAAGAAGGAAATTGTATAGAAATATTACAATTAGATAGACCAAAAAACTTAGAAGAATTGTTGCAATTAACAAAACAAACAAAAATCATAGGAGAAGACCCATAGTTATATTGGAGTAAAAAAAAATCTTAGCAAAATTAGATATTATTAATACAGATTTAACTATTAAGATAGCTAATATGCCTTGTAGGTTATTATAAAGCAAGTGTTTGAGCAGGAAATAAAATAGTTGTTAAATTTAAAAGTAATTAGACCCTCTAAGTCTAGACATAGATCATCAACATTCATAGTGAGAAAACATTCAGAGCTAAAGAGAGGTAAGGCCAGAATAGTTTATAATTATAAGAGATAAAATGATAATACATATGAAGATAGTTATAAATTACCAAATAATGAGTTTACAAATAAAATACAAGAGAGTAAATATTTTGGTAAATCTAATTGCAAATTAGGATTTTGGCAAATAAGGTTAGTAGAAGAATCAATTGAGTGGATAGCTTTTACTTGTCCAGATGCACAATTTGATTGGCTTGTTATGCCATTTGGACTTAAAAATGCCCCATCGATTTTTCAAAGAAAGATGTATCAAATTTTTAAGAAATATGATAATTTTTTTAGTGTTTATGTAGATGATATTTTAGTACATAGTAAAAATAGAAATGAACATATGAAACACTTAGAAATAGTTTTACAAGAATTTATCAATAATGGAATTGTGATTAGGAAAAATAAAATAACATTAGAAAAGCAAGATATGGAATTTTTAGGAATATATAATAAGTGAGGTACAATACAATTACAAGATCATATAGCCAAGAAAATTTTAGAATTTCCAGATAAATTAGAAGATAAAAAAACAGTTACAACCATTTTAGGATTGTTAAATGATGCTAGAAATTTTATACCTGATTTAGGAAGAAAAATAGCAGTATTACATAGTAAAACTAGCAAAACAAGACAAAAGTATTTTAATAGTGAGGATATTAAATTAGTTCAAAAAATAAAAGAAGAAATTACTAAACTTAAACCATTAACATTACCATTAGATGATAGTTATAAGATAGTTGAAACAGATGCATCATCATTAGGATGGGCATGAATACTATATCAGAAAAAGCATAAGAAGTCACCAAAGTCTAATGAACAAGTTTGTAGATATTTATCAAGAAAATTTAGTGATGTGTAGTTAAGACTCAAGATTACTAGCGACATATTTAGCAATTCTAGGAATAATTAACTCAGTTGAAGCATTTTCTTTATTTTTACATAATGAAGTATTTACAATAAGAATAGATTGTCAAAATATAGTTTCTCATTATAATAAGATACATACTAATAAACAGGCAGCCGGAAGATGGGTCAATTTTGTTAATTCAATTACAGAAAATGATTTTAAACCAATTTTTGAACATATTAAAGGTAGTGATAATACATTAGCTGATATCTTATCAAGACTAATTCATTGAACATGAATGAAATAGCGTGGACCATCATCCTCAAATAGCATAAGATCACAAGGCATAAAAGCACATTTCAATAACATAATGATGCATCATGGACCTCCACTATTCAGTCGATTCCAAAATAGGATAAACAGACCAGCATCACCACCAATACCCACCTTTAACTTTAATAGCACCATAGTTGAAGGAATCTGAAATTCAACTCTGAGGGATAGGTCAATGGTACCATGACTCACTGATAAGCAACAGGTTTCCTTAGATAACTTTTGGAATGTTCAAATTAAACAGCTGAGCATGAGGTTAGGTCATGAAAATTAATTAGAGCCTTATAACAAGAATTTGATAGGTTTAATTTAATTTCCATCAAAGACAGCATCATATTCATTCTCTTGAACACAGCCTCCAAGCCATTTCTAAAGACCATGAGTCATTGCTTAACCAATTCACCAAAATGAACCAAGAACTCCAATCTCTTAGAATGCAGCAGAAGGCAAGTAAGACCCTGAAAAGAGAACTGGAAATAGGCATAAAAACTTATCAGCATAAGAATAAAGAAAAAGATGTTATTGAACCCATAGAACAAGAGGCTAATTAGCTCATAGAAGAAACAGAGATTAAGATTGAGCTCTTAGAAGAAGATATTGAAATGGAGTAACATCAGCATCTGAGTGACAAAGAAAAACAAGAAAGATAAGAAAGATTTCTTAGGAATATATCTTTAGACTTAATAATAAATGATATTTTTTAGAAGAAATTTCAAAAGAAAAGTTAAGAATAATGCTACTAGATATGCAAAATGACATCTTGAGCAGAGCATTACAGTCCATGAAAGAATTACAATTACAATGTGCTTTGTATCAGTCCATCTTTGATCCAAAACCAGGGATGAATTTTATTAGAAGCATGTATCCACCATGTCTTTATGGTAGTACAGAGAGTTGCATTTGTAAACCAGAGGTTAGCATAGCTGTGGCCAGGATTAACATGAGAGATTTTAGACCATGACATTTTAATTATGAGCATCAAAAGAAGCATAATGTAGTAGAAGTTACCCTAGCCTTACTACTAGAGTTTGACTATCTTGATAAAATATTCATTAACCATATTTCTCAATTAGAATCATTTCCTGAAAAGCTTATAAAAGTAGCATAATCTTATCTAGAAGAGTGGAAAGAAATTTGCATAAGTTTTATTAGTAGTCCTCCAGATTGGTATGTACATATGCATAAGGAGAAAGCTAGGCAAATAGCCATGATTAATTAAGAGTCTTTCAGATTATCCTCTATCTCCCCATACAAATGTTAGCCTTATATGAGTTTGAAGATTTTAGGTATGATATGATATTAGTAGCAGAAGAAGAAGAAATGTATATTTATAGTAAGACAAAAATCAATCATCAGCCATACTGGAAGCCTCAAAATTTCAAAGGAGAAACAGCAAATATGTGTTACAAGGTAAAAGAAGATAGACAAAGAAAATCAGGGCTAGTAGGAGGAGATGAACAATACTTGAACAATTTCACAGAATAGGAGCTGCACAATATCGACAACATGATGGAAACCTGAAGAGTAGAAGAGCTGGCAGCACATTAGCAAAAGATGGAAAGTAGCATAAGTTGAATATCATTATGCAAAATAATGTACTTTAACTAGACAAAAATGTCAACATCATTGTGGAACTCACTATAATAATAATATAATGACATAAGATTAAATAAAGAAAAGAGTTTCGCCCATTAAGGGCTTTTCATACTGAAAATGTCCTTAAGATTAAAAGTGAATAGTACTAGGAGTGTTTCATTAAAATTGTTATATATATATATATATATATATATATATATATTTAAACTATCAATCCATAAGATAAACTCTCTCCTTTACAGGTTCTACCCAACCCTAAACCAATGCTACCCAGTTTACAAGTCCTACCCTACCCTAAACCAATGCTACCCAGTTTACAAGTCCTACCCTACCCTAAACCAATGCTACCCAATTTACAAGTCCTACTCAACCCTTAACAAATGCTACCCAACTTACAGGTTCTACTCAACCTTAAACCCTTTATTTGTGTTTACACATTATTTTGGATTTGCAGGTTCTATTCTAGAATCTTTATGATGTTGATCTCTACCAAAAATGAAAAATAAATAAATAAATGTTTGAGCTCGAGAGGTTGTAAATGTTGGGTTTTGCATCTCGAAATTAGATATGTGTTACCTATTTTGTTTTAGTGTCCTATTTGGGTTTGGATTTTGACATTTTGGTTGGTTTCCTTGCTTGGTGGAGAGATTTTGTTAATTACCTATTTGATTAGGATTTGGATTCACTTCCTATGGGATTCCTATGTAAACCTAAGTCCTATACTCTATAAATAAGACATTATGATTGATTTATTTTGTGTGGCTCATTCGTGTGGCAATTCGGTGATAGTCAATTTGTGAGTTAGAAAACAATTTAGGAGAATCTTCTCTGTTAGTTTTGGGGTTTTGTACTCGTTTGGTTTAAAGTTTGTAATTTGTGGGATTTGGGTTATAAGAGTTTAAACACTATTTTGTTATCTTCTTCGTTTGTTTAGTGAAATTCCTCTTAAAAGCTTCAATCACTACCTTTGCATGTTCGATTGCTCTGTAAAAAATTAGAGAGAATAAGAGTTTGTATTCGAACACAGTAAAGAGAATTCAAAAAATAGACTCTGTAAACCTCACAAACCCTAGAATTCTTGCTGACCACAATTATAATTCAAATATGAAGGTCCATGAAATAAATAGAGTTTGTAAATCTAACCGTAAAGCACAAAAGATTTGAAAACGACTTCTCACCTTTTCAATCAGTTGAGGCAGGCATGGGCTTCAAATCTCAGTCACTCTTTACAAGCATGGCCTTCGTCTTCAATTTTCGGCCTTCCTGTCTCTGCGCGTGCTCTCTCTCTCTCCCGTCTGTGTCCTTCTATCTGGCAAGCACTTTCCCCCTCTTTCTCTCTCGTTCTCTCTATCCTTGAAGTTGTGCAAGGCCATACCATCAATTGACCATTGTTCGACATGCCCTTACCCTCAGTAACACCACCACAATCCTCACCCACTCATTCAATCCCATCGAACCCAGACACCCCCCCCCCCCCACCAATCGTTGAATGACCAAAAGATCCATGTCATTTTCCAATCTGTCGGTTGGATTTGGAATGTAGAGAGGGCAAAACAACATTTGACCTTTCAAGGCTCCTTTTCAATAGGTTGTGTCAGCCCAAAAAAAATGCCCAACCAGGCTGAAGCAAAGCCCACACACACAATGGCTCAATTGTTATTAACTCAAAATTGAATTCCACTTTCATAGGCAAGATGAATAGTGCTATTTTTTCCTTACTTTAGACTTAAGTAATTTTCTAACTATTTATCTGGATTAAGTAGTTACTTACCCATACTTCTTTTTTAACATGTAAAATTACTTTTTTCCTTTTTAAGAGAACAAGGAGTTGGGTTAAGCTCCAAGGCATTTAAACCTATATGTCCTTATACTCTTAAACATTTTGGTTTGCTTAACCTAAAGTAAACAAGGGAGTTTTAATACAATCGATGTTTCTATTCTAAACTACTCTAAGGGGAGGGGTGAGGGTTTGATTGTAAAATGCAAAGGCCTAACCACCAACAATCCATCATTTGCTAAACTTCACTGTTATTCACTCCTTTTTAATATAGTGGTAGGGTTTATTTAAATGTGAAGTACAGGTGGATTTGGTACAAGTAATATTCTCTCTCTGTCTCTCTTGTTTGACATTGAATAATCAGACGAGTTTAATGGTTGATTTTCCATTTGTAATGTTTGTATATTTTGTTGACAATGCGCAGAAAAATACAAGTGTGATGGAGAAGATATGATACTTTTTCACACCTAGGGACAAAAAGTACCCTAATGGAAGTCGTCCAAAACGTTCAGCAGGTGACGGTTATTAGAAAGCTACTGGGTCTGAAAAGAAGTGACATTTGATAATGTTAAAGTTGGTTGTAAGAGAACGCTATAATATTCTACCAAGGAAAGCCGCCCAAGGGTGAAAAGACTGAATGGAAGATGCATTAATTTAGAGTGGATGATCCTTCTAGGAAGGCAGCAGAGAAAAAATATTATGAGGGTTTGAAAATATACAATACTTTTAATACTATTTCCTCTGAAGAATTAATTAATTGTTAATTCCTTTTTTTTTTCCTCAAAATTTTTATTGAACCTCCTGACACATTTTTCGTTCTTGCAGCTCGACGACCGGCTTTTGTGTACGATATATAAGAAAGACGATAGATTGAAAGTTTCAAAAAAATCAAGTGGTATCCAAATTCATATACAACCAAATGATGAACGTATGCCAGAAGACAACGGACATGATTCTTACGGATTATGTCATCCTCCTCAAACCCAAGATCCTAAATCTCACTTGTTGTCTAACAAGAATGAATATAACAACAATGGATACTATTTTTATTTTTTATTGTTATTTAATTAATGTGGTTTTGTTACAGGTGATGATGGTCTCCTTGAACAAGAACCTTTATCAGGAATCCTTCCATTCCACAATTGTGGAGTAAAAAATAACCAAGAAAAATATGGAGGCGACACGTGAATTCTTGGGTGAAAAAGACAAAATTACTCTTGAGGCACACCAGAACTCTCACGCGCAAGAAGTAGACAATAACGGCTCAATCAAGGTCAAAGGTGATCAAAATAGGTATTTATTCAAAACATATTTCATCAATCCTCATCAAATCCTCTCCATAAGGTAATTCCTATTTATTCTTTTCAAAATAGGATTAATTAGCTAATTCATTGATTAATTACCCAATTCATTGATTACAATTACACCAAAAAATCACCATAAGTGGTCGGACCCCTTTTCTCCAAATAGGGGCGGGCCACACCCCTATAAATAGCCACCATTTCTCCCAAAAACCTAAGTTCAATTCTCTTGCTAAATTCTCCAAATTTCTCTAAACACTTTCTCCCTCAATTTCTAACTTTGACATTGGAGGTTATTTAGCCAAAACGCCCCTACCCCCCCCCCCCCCCAAAAAAAAAATTCATCGTGGGGGCATGAGGCTTTTGGCCTTGACCTAATGTGTTAATTGTTTTGCAGGTGCATTTTCATCCAAGAAGAAGAAGGTGGAAATTTGCATCCACAAATTGGTGCTTTCATTGAGAGTCTTGATTCACACACTCGTAAAAGACTCTCGCATTCAAGGTTTTTTGTTTTCTTGTTCATTTGTAGATTTTTCGTATGTTCTTATTCTTGGAATTTTTATTTATAAAAATTCTTTGATAAAACGTAAAAGAAAAGTACAATGACTAGAAACTCGAAAACCATGACGAACGGAACTTCCTACATTCAAGGATTTGGACCACGACGATCTACGAGGCTCAACACGGCAACAAGTGGAGTGGCACCACCACAGGGCACCACCGTAGCAACCACCAAGGTGGCCACCAAGACAGCCACCACTGTGGCAACCTTTGGCTAGTCTCCAGCCCACAGTGAGTAGCAAGCCCAAGCACCAAAAACAGCCCCAGCTGCATGAGCCCAAGCTCAGAGTACGACCCAGCGTGAGGAGACCCAGATCGCAGCCGCAACCGCAGCTGCCAAAGCAACAGCCCAGGTCTTGCGGGCCCAAGGCCAGCACGAGCCCAAGGTGCCCCAAGGCCCAACCACGCCGTTCCAAGCTTCACGGGCCCAAGCCCAGGACCTCCCGAGCCATGCCCAGGCCTAAGGTGTTGCGTAAGCCCATAATCCAAGCTCCAAAAGGTGCGAGCCTAACCTCTAGAGCGAGCAGACCTCATCCATGCGCAAGCCCAATGCATAAGCAGCCCAGCCGCAGTCAGCGAGTCAAGTTAACCCATATCCGTGCCCTTATGCCCGTGATCCAAATTTGTGACCCTTAACACCCATACAAGCCTATTTTGGGCTATTTTGACCCATTTTAGGTTGATCCGACCCATTTTTTAAATATTTTGGACCTATTTTATGTAGATTTGGTTGATCCCGAAGTCCATTACACTTTTGCTACTTAAAAAGACACGTACCGTCCAAGCTCTTCCCATCCCAATGGCAAACAACACTTGCCCCGACAAATCATAGAGTCGACAAGCACCCTCACACAACAAACGACCTTGGTGAATCAGCTCTTGCAGCGTACCAAGATGCAATGTGCCCTAGACGAAGTGTCCCGAAGTAGGACAAGGGCAGACAACAAATCTCACCAACAGCGTCCCAGCAAGCAGTCGCTCGACCAGCCACGAACCGAGCGTTCTGGCAGTGTACACTCCCGACTAGGCCCCCGAGATATTGTATACTCCGGTCTTAGCACGCTTAACTAGGCCCATGGACGAGTATACACTCACGGTTGAGATCACACTCCGATAATCAACATGAGCAACCTTCCAGGTGAAGTGTTCATTCGCGGCTAGGCCTGTAAGGAGCATCATCCACCTCACATCAGAGTAGGCACAGTGGCGAACAGAGAGAAGCAATCACTCAATTAAGCTCAAGTTCAACCGGCAGCCTGCAAGGAATTCACTCGCCTGCTAGGAACATACCACATGCACTGCAGCCGTGGCATAGACGAGCCAAGCACATAGAAGAGCAGCCTAGGTCAGCAGGTCACGACTGGGGGCAACCAAGAGTTATGCTACCCCAACCAAGGTAAATTCAGGAAGAAGTAGAGAGACTCTTGACCGAGCGATTGAGCGACTCCTAACGTAATGAGATCAACGATGATGCACTACGACGGGACATGACCAACATAAGCAAGTCACCCCTCACGGACGAGATCGAGTAGGCAAAGCCTTCTCGCAAGTTCAGCATGCCATATTTCACATCCTTCAAATAAGATGGAGCCCCGGAGAGACACTTGAAGCACTACCGAAGCACAATGATCCTTTATTGAAACAATAATGCTCTTATGTGAAAGATATTCACCACCACTTTACAAGGCGAGGCACAAGATTGGTTCTACACCCTGCCACCACAATCCATCTAGAGTTTTGACAAACTTTCTATGGTTTTCACCAAAGAATATTCATCATATCGCTCAATCAAGAAGAAGTTGAAGGAAATAATTGTGAAAACTAGTTCATTTGAGCAACATCTATGCATGCAATTAACAATTAAAAGGTGGCATCATGCTTGTATGCACTCAAAAACAAAACTTTACCCATGAAATTCAAGGCCTAGTAGTTGTGGTGAACCAAGACTCAACTCAAATCTTAAAGAAAACTGTTGAGAAACTTTTATACCTTTGAAGCACCTCTTTGCTTAGCAAAGGATATTCACCCATGTGAAGGCCTTCTTTCCTTAGTCTCCTTGCTCCTTGACTCCATGGATATGGATGGAGGAACTTTGCTTCTTGGCTCCATGACTTCTTGGATGGATGAAGGAATGGATTCTCCAAGTTCCCAAAATAGGGAACCTCTAAGCCTCCATACCAAGGAAAGCATTGAGGAAGAGATGAGTGACCAAGAGGAAGAAAGATTGCTAGCTATTTTCCTCTAGGGTGGCCGGCCTCTTAGAGGGAATAGAAGAGCTTGTGTTCTCTCCAATTTCCTCAAAGAAAACCCTAATGATGAAATCGCTATAAAGATGCATTTATACCACCTCACAATTGAGTGGCAAACTTGCAATTAAGACAAGTTCACTACCCCTTACTCTTATGGCCAGCCTTGATGGGTTTATTGGGCTTTCAAGCCCTTTGTGTTTTCAAGTTGTCATACAACTTGAGTTATTAGACTTGACATTCAAATCCCATTGGACCTTGAGCCCCAAAACTAACCTAGGTCTAATACGAACTTATTCGTTTGATTAATTAACATATTAATTAATCCTAGCCATAAATAATTAAACAATTTAATTACCCATACTCATCTCCGATGTTTCTTCAAACTCTACCTTACACGGTGTACGATCCATTAGGCTCATTTTAGCAAGGCAGTGGGCGATTAGAACTCTTCAAATCGATTGTGAATTGAAACATACTTTCCATTCTTCCTTTAGTGATTATACACCTTTAGGGCTTCCACAAACCAAGAATGACACATAGCAGTATATCATGGCTACCCAAGCTAATCAGAAGAGGTGGAGAACCTATTCAGTTTAGGATTACAATGCAATACGGTATTTCTCTAATACAATACTTTTAACCACATTATTTGGTTTGATAGTTTATTCATGTCTACTATCCAATGTGATTCTTTTACTTATATGATTACCTTGAATGTGATTTGGAACGACTTCCTAAATCTCATTCATACTCTGGCCAAAGATTCTTAATCATATCATAGAGTATTCTCCCTCAAACGGTTTGAAAGGTTAAAGATCCCTTGTTGTGCATTCACTTGCCTCCATGGCTAAATGACTTAACCCCAAGTATGTCATGGACACCCTTTGACGGAGTGACTTTGACATAGTCAAAGATCAAGGACCTAACCACAAGACAACTATGATGCCTGAGGTCAAATGACTACTTTGCATTATCCCAACCATGAGTTCTCATGTGACATAAGTATGAGAACTCCTTGTTGATAGCATTTAGTGGACTCATTCTCTATTGAGCACCTACATGCTTGTCTTGGTGTCAGTCTCACCAATGATTTGAGACCAGTCAGTCACTCTTCCTAAGAGAAAACATAGCACTTACTGATCTTAATGGACTGTCAATGCCCAATTGGCAATCCTATGATCAGCAACATTTAGGATATGTATACAAAAGAGAATGATCTCATGTATCTAACTTCTGTAGATCACATTCTCCCAATTACATATTTCTTGGACTTATCGTTTATGTATATAACATTTATATGAGACGGCTTTAAACAATAATCTTTGCCCTTTATATTAAACTATGTTAGTTTAACATGTGAAATATCCGTAAAATATCATCATATGATTGGCTATAGGGCACATTTCCAACAGAAGTCCGACCACAACAATGAAGCAGAGTACGAAGCCCTACTAATAGGCATCCGAATGGTAAAAGACTTGGTGGTGAAAAAGCTTGCAATTCATTCCGATTCCCAGCTAATCACCAGGCAGACTGCTGGGGAGTACATGACAAAACATCCAAGGATGGCGCAATACTTAGAGAAAGTACGCAAGTAACTTGAGGCATTTCAGACTTACACCCTCACTCAAGTTCCTCAGGTAGTCGACGCCCACGCGGATGCACTAGCCGACCTAGGCTTCGCCCTCGACCACCAACTCAAACAATCTAGACAAGCCAAGCATAGAAGCAGAGCTGGCAGCCGAAGTGTCACAGGTTAGTACAATTCCAAACTGGCAAAGTTCTATTATAGACTACCTGGTCAATGGCACACTCCCCACAGAAAGGTTGGAGTCTAGAAAGCTCAAAATAAAGGCAGCACGCTACTACATGTGGAACGACATTCTCGCCCGAAAACCTACACTAGACCACATCTCCGCTGCCTAGCCCCTCCCGACGACCTAAAGGTTCTAAGCTCAATCCACGAAGACGTTTGTGGAAATCACTCTGGAGGCTGATCCTTAGTGCAGAAGGCTCTTAACGCTGGCTACTACTGGCCTACCATGCATCAAGATGCTAAGGAATTAATACAAAAGTGTGACCACTGCCAACAGTAAAAGTCTGTACCAGCACTGCCTGCCAGCAAGCTACACCCGCAGACGAGTCCTTAGTCGTTCATGCAGTGGGTAATCGACTTGGTAGGGCCAATGTTGACGGCTACTGGGGGTAGATGCATGATGATCATGGAAACCGATTACTTCACCAAATGGGTAGAAGCAGAGCCCATGACAACCACGACTCAGACGGATATAGAGTTCTTCTTATGGAGGAACATCATTTGTCGATTTGGCATCCCTCAATCCATTGTCACCGATAACGGTCTGCAGTTCATGGGCAAAGACCTAGAGAAATTCTTCCAAAAGTATGATATCAAGCAACACTTGTCCACGCCGAGATATCCTCAAGGCAATTGGCAGGCCGAAGCATCCAACAAGATGATCCTCGACTGCCTCAAGAAATCTTTCTCCTACAAGAAAGGAAAGTGGCCATATAAACTCCCTGGATGTCTATGGGCATATCGCACGACCAAACGATGAGCCACCAGAGAGACTCATTTCTCTTTGGCATTTGGTTCAGAAGAAATAATTCCTCCTAATGTCATGATGCCAAGTATTAGCACTCTACTGCCAAGCATTGAGCAGAACAGTAAGAAGATGGCCACAAGCTTAGATCTGGCAGAGGAGAAGCGCGAGCAGACCATCACCCTCATCACAGCCTACCAGCATCAACTCCTCTCCAACTACAATAAAAGGGCCAAGATCACGCAGTTCCAACCCGGAGATCTAGTCCTAAAAAAATCCTTCATCATTGCCTACTAAGAAGACTCCAAAAAGATGAATCTCATATGGGAAGGTCAGTACAAGATCAGCAGAGTAGACGACAAAGGTAATTACACCCTCGCCACCATGAACAACAAAGAGATCAAATAGTAGTGGAACGCCTACAATCTGAGGAAGTACTATGTGTGACCTTCCGTTACATCAAAGCCCGAAGACTCGAGTTGCTTGACGGGCACCACCTCACAAGCTGAGGACTATCCAGTTGCTATGCAGTTCCTACCTTACAGCTAAGTTCTCGTTCATTTCACTCGTTTTTCAATGAGGAATTCAGAAGTAATCTACAACTTAGCTTGGCTACATGCTTACAACAACTGATCACTCATGCACTTCAAAAGAAGATCGCGCCCTTCTTAAGGACTCATCACAGGAAATGCGCCCCCTAGAAGGACCAACCATACTCTCCAGTGCGAGAGGGTAAACCAATTCCCGGACACCCAACTGGGTTTGCTCTCCAGTGCCAGAGGATAAACTAATTGCTCTCTGGTGCGAGAGGGTAAACTAATTCCCCGACACCCATATGGGTTTGCTCTCTAAGGTGGAATGATAAACTTTACACTCCAAATATCTAGACGTGGATGAGCCAGGTTGCCCTAGTATAAGTAGGTGCATGATGGCTTGCGCCTGGATTCCTAGAAGTAGCCACAATGGTCTTTTTCAAGGCTTAGCTAGCTAAAGGATTTTGGGTCTCTTGGCCTTACGAAGTACGCCTTACGGACAGCTACCCTGGAACCCTAAAGCTGCTACTGAGTGCATTAAGGTAGCCTACGGTTTCTAGAAGATTGCCTATGGCTTGCCCTTCGAGTAGTAAGCCCCGTTAAACTTATACAAATGCGCATTTTTGTGAAAGGTTAAACAAGTTAGCTAGCATATACGGAGATTCGTCCATTGCTGACATGTTACGCAATCGGTGAGTAGCACCTACGCTAACAACTACGGCTGCATAGGCTGCGCGAACATGTCTGCTTATAGAAAAGTAGCACACCTGCCATTGGCCTATAAAGTCTAAGGTTAGGGCATGAACTAAAGAAGCGAAGATGGAAAAAGTGAAGGAAGCAAGTTTATTAAATTTTCTAGCAAAATTGATAAACGGCTAGCAAAGACCGTATGAATTTAAGCAAAGAAAAAAGCAACAAGGAAAACAAAGAAAATTCTAAAGACTGCCTAGAAGACTACATTACAGTAGCTTGGACACTCCACGACTACTCGATCGCCACACCTTCAGCAGCCGCGACATCCTTAGCAACGGCACCATTCGACGCTTCACCCCCGGCTGCTCCAGCTTGGCATCAACTTCTCTGACTACTTCGCTAATGGAAGCCTCAAAAGTAAAGGCAAGCAAGTTTTCTGGAGAAACAGAGAAGATTTTGAAGTCTTTCCCAGTAAACTCAAAAGCAGACGACCTACCAAAGAAATGATCTACATAACCCAGCTTGTAGAAATTGGCCTGACTCTGAACAAGCAAAGCCTCTAGCCCAACCTTCTCACCTTTTAGCTACCCATTCTCCTCGGGCAGACCAGCACTCTTTCTTCAAAACTTTCGTTGATTTTCAACGCACCTTAGAGTTCCAACACTTAAGGCACATGCTTATTGACGACCTTCTTGAAGTGGATCACTTGGTTATAAGCAGCAATCAACTCTTCATACTTTGCATAAGCAGCGGAATGAAGCTTAGAAACGACATGCTCAAGATCTTGAATATGAGGCATGTAGCATCTGATCTCTTTCTCTGTACTTTCATACTTAACGTGGATTACATCAAGCCTAGTCTTTAAGTCAACGATCTATCGGCGAACGGTCTCAAGATGCAAAGAATTGGGGGCAGAGATATTAGACCACTTCAAAGCGTCGAGCTCAGATTGCAACCTCTTGATCTTCTTGGTAGAAGAATAAGCTTCGGCTGCCATAACATTTGCCACATCCTTGGCAACCTTGGTATCCTCTTGGTCAAGGAGCACAAACTCGGCTGCCAGAATAGCCTTCTTCTACATCATCGCAAGTAAATCAGTCTTCCTATACTGGGCCGTATGCTTCGCAAAGGAACTAGGGCAAACAACTCATCTAACGCCATCAACAAATGTGGCATAAACGTCCATGTCTTTAGGAGAATTTGGTTTCAAAAGCGTACAGATCTCAGCAGCCTCCCCAAAAGTAGGCATAATGGATGTCTCATAGCTGCCCACTCGAGCAAATTCCTCTTTCTAAGTAGGCGAATCAGTCTCAGCAGCAAGGAGAGTAGGCCATGGTGCCACTTTAGCAGCAGAGTCCACCTTATCGCTCTTCATAGTAGCAAGCCTCTCTAAAGGTGAACCAGATTTAGCTCCCAACGGACGTCTTAGTACAGACTTCGACACTAGGGGCATGACAGAACCTCTATGCTAAAGCAATCCTATTAGCGATTGTACTAGCCATTTTCGGCATGGCAGGTGCCACATGCTCAGATCTAGCAAGCTCATTTTTCTTCCCATTGGAAGAAGTCAAATCAATCAAAAGCCTTTCGGTAACAGGCAGACCCTCACGAGCAGCGGAGAAAATCTTCAGTTTTTTCTCAATCGACATCTCTTGAGCAGGCAGGGAAAATCTCTTCTTCAACCTTCATTCATTGTAGGTTCCACGACAGCGATATGACAAACCAATGCATCCACCTTGATCCTCTTTATCTTCTCTCTCGGGAGCAGCCCATCTTTCTCACAGCAAAAAGGACTAAACAGCCAACGCCATTCACGGTACTCAATGGGAGAGCTCAACCCATGATGGCTTTTCCCTCATTTTTTCTCTCGGACCAGCAAGCAAGAGGCCTGCATGCCCATCATTCTAGCAGTTAATGAGGCACTCGACCTCCTCATTTTTTCTCAATCGCTGACCTGGCCAACGTCAGGTCCAAGAGCCCAAAAGACATGAGCCATACAACTCACCTAGAGTTGCGCCTCAATCCGCAACCCCAGCCGCGCAACTACCCTTGGCTCTAGCCAAGCCGAGCAACCCAAGCAGTGGTCCCTACCACAACACTCCTCGACCTATGCCGAGTCGACTCCTGACCCCTACCAGCCAACATGCCACACCACCCCAATGGCTGCCCCACTATAGTGTTATCCAAAGAGAAGACAAGGAAAATTAAATTTTCTTACCTCGGTGCGGCGCGAAGAAGATGAAGGCCTGGTTTGGTACTGAGGTGATTCTGAAAAAAGCTGATATCAAAAAAAGCTGGGAGCTGTTTTTGTGTTTGGTAAACATTCAGCTTCAGCTTTTTTTCACAGTTTTGGGTGAAAAAAAGCCAAAAACAAGAAACTGCAAAACCCAGCTTTGAAAAATCGGTTTTTTTTCACATCTGTTTTACATAAAAGTTTACCAAACACTATAATACTGCTTTTTTTTTCAAAAGCACTTTTACAAAAAAGTTTACCAAACACTCTGCTGCTTTATTTCACAGCTGCTTATTCTCACAGCACAGCAGAATCACCTTTTTTTCAAAGTACAGCAATACCAAACCAGCCCGAAGAAAGCAACGAAAGATGGTCCTTTGCATGGGCAAGTGTAGAAGATTGCTAGGGGAGGGGGAACAAATATCCTCTAACTTTCTCTCTTTTGTAGGGTATAATAAATTGCTCTTTGAAGTTGATTTAATCATCTATTTAAGGTAGACTTAAATAGACTTTGAAAGTGATTTATTTCCATTTCCTAGAAGAATCTAATTTCCAATTAAAGAGGGAATCTACAACAAAATAGGAAACAATACTATGTCTCCTAAAGCAAGAAGATCTCTACACCTGCTGCCTTCTCCTGCGAGTAGTCCAACAGGTGTGGGGGCATTTATGGAGCCAAAAATAACCAAGAAAAATATGGAGGCGACACATTGATTCTTGGGTGAAAAAGATAAAATTACCCTCAAGGCACACCAAAACTCTCATGCGCAAGAAGTAGACAATAATGGCTAAATCAAGGTCAAAGGTGATCAAAATAGGTATTTATTCAAAACCTATTTCATCAATTCTCATCAAATCCTCCCCATAAGGTAATTCCTATTTATTATTTTCAAAATATGATTAATTAGCTAATTAATTGATTAATTATCCAATTAGTTGATTAATTTTTTAATTGATTACAATTGCACCCAAAAATCACCATAAGTGGCCGGACCCCTTTTCTTCAAATAGGGGCCGGCCACATCCCTATAAATAGCTACCATTTCTTCCATAAACCTAAGTCCAATTCTCTTGCTAAATTCTCCAAATTTCTCTAAACACTTTCTCCCTCAAATTCTAACTTTGGCATTAGAGGTTCTTCGGCCAAACATATTCATTGTGGGCACGTGAGGCTTTTGACTTTGACCTGAGGTGTTAATTATTTTGTAGGTGCATTTTCGTCCAAGAAAAAGAAGGCGAAAATTTGCATCCAAAACAATCATCAACATTTATACCTTCCAATCCAGATTCCTCAATAACTTAACGGGTATCAACGGCACCAATATTTCTGGGATTTATCTTCAGAAATTGACAATGCTAACTATAACCAACGGCTGTTGCAAAAAAAAAAAAAAAAACTATGACCAATGACTCGTGAAAACCGCCAATGACTTGCCAAACATGGCATAGGTATTATATAGTCTTTGTGAGAATCAAGCGTCTCAATTAGGATTTTTTTTCCCCTTGACCACTATGAACTTAATTTTTTCAGTTCTCTAAGCTTTTTTCCCGTGACAAACTTTCTATGGCACAGTTATTGTGTGTGTTTAAATAAATCTTTACCAATCTTTGTTACGAACTGGTCAATTTGTACTTTCAATTCTTTACCAATCTTTGTTGCGAATGGTTTTGAATCTAATGATTGTATGTTTGTTTTTTTTTTTTTTTTCCTTCTGCACTCAAAACAAATTCTGATCACAAATTGAGTTTGGATCCTCTGTTTATGTCAAATGGTGTGTTTAGAATAAAACTACTTTTCTTGGGACTTTTTATTAGAAATAGAACACAAAAACATAAAGTACAGAAATCCATGAATTAAAAATGTTTGCGGATATAGGCAACCATGCCTTTATTATATATATATATTAAAATTTGCTATAGCAGACAAGGATTATCTCCGCTCTTTTTTCCCTTCTCCTTCCCTTCCCTTCTATTTGAATGCGCAAGATTTCATCTTTGTAGAAAGAGAAAGAAGAAAAAAAAATGTAGGAGATGAGGGAAGGGGAAAACAAAGGGGTGAGAATCCCATCCTATTGGTGCAAAATAGCCTACGGGCCGGCCTGCTTGCTAGACTTAGCAAGCATCTAGAAGAAATTGTTTGAAACTATAAAAAATGAAAAAAATGAAAAAAATGAAAACTAATGAAAATGTCTTGAAAACTTTAAGTTTTAACAATAAAGACAAAATAAAAAGTAAAGTGAATAGTACCAGGATTGACTTTTCAGTGTAAAAATGTGATTTTTCGTTAAAATGAACAGTACGAGAGCTTTTCGTTAAAGTTCCCTAAAAAAACTCAAACATTTGACATGGTCTATTAAGGGATGGAACTTGGTGTAGAACCTTGATGATGCTAGTTTGATGTTGAAATGAAAAATATAGGTCGAATATTTGTTTAAGTTACTTGCAAAACGTTTCAGATGAAACCTTATTCCGCGTATCCACCTAACGTAATTAAATTAACTATGAATAAAATCATGGACTGAAAATGGTTTGGGGATGAGGTGGTGGTTGACTTTATGCCGCCAATAGTTTCTTAGTTGTGCAATTAGTATGTAGGAATCTGTTTGGGCCCAAAATAATATTACTGGGCATAGCATAGTTTTATGTCCAGTCCAAAGCTCTTCCAAAAATACTATGGGCCGTCCAGTGGTCATGAGCCGCCCAGTCAGGTCGGTCGAGTCCTATTGCAAGAATGATTGATCTAGATAAGAGCGAATGGGCCGAGTCCTAGTATGATAAGGAGTCTTAATGGAATGAGGATGCTGAGATTTGAGAAGTGAATGTGGCCGGATAAAGAGTTTGGTTCAAGGTCCTAATGGAGGTAGGATTGGCCGAGACGTGTTCCTTCCTCAGCCGCAGTCGCAAGATCAAGAAGTCAGCAGCACACTCAACACCACATCAACTCATTTTACTCACCGGCCAAGCCCAGTCGTCGAGTTGGTACGCACCGCACATAACCGAAGGACGTAGTTAGCTCATTAGTTACTCGCCCTGCGCGCCACGTAGGCTCGGTAGTTTTTAGGGTCAATATTTTGGCACGCCCAGTGGGACTTTAGTGCTAAAATTACGAAGTTCATGCCCGTCGAAACACAATCGGTTAAAAAGAAAACAATCATGGGAAAGTCAACAACCGACCTACTAGTTTAGAGTCTCGGACAAAATTTGTCACATGCACAAAATCCTCTTGTTACTGTGACACCTGAGGCTGCAAGTGTGACACACAGAGAAAAGGAAGTTGGTCTCGATGCCCAGCCTCGCAACATAGAAATTCCCAACAGCGGAGGACTGCGATAAAGATGGTGGTGAAGACTCTAATCCCCCAACTAGGTCGTTTCTTCGAAGATGACTTAACGAGCAATCTCGGCACATTGAACGCTGAGTTATTTTATGATTGGATACTCACAAGTGGGATTTAGAGTTCGGCATTCTAACGGCCAAACTACGTTTACAATTAAGACGTACATTTGCTTTGAGTACTTGTGCCCATATAGTTTGGTGTCGATTCAGTGTGCTTATACTCTTACGAATATAATCACTATGACCGAATCTAGTGCCGACGATTTGTGAACTTCGCAGAACTAGCAGCCTTGTCTTCAGGCTCTAGAACTCGAAGGCCGAGAAGTGTTCCTTCCTCGGCCGCAGTCGCAAGATCAAGAAGTCAGCAGCGCGCTCAACACCACATCAACTCATTTTACTCACCGGCTGAGCCCGGTCGTCGAGTTGGCACACCCCACACATAACCGAATGACATAGTTAGCTCATTAGTTACTCGGCCTGTACGCCATGTAGGCTTGGTAGTTTTTAGGGTCAACAAAATCATGTGAAAAAGGCGAACTCCCTAGATTGTCTAAGTATTGAAGCGACACTTTTGACAAATATAATTACGTGCGGAAATTACTAGATGGCTTAATCGTAGACGACCATTGTCTCGCACCAGCTGATTTCCATTTTTGTTTTGGAATAATTATGGCATCTTTACTTAACAGGAAAAAAGAGAAATAAGGAACCGGGTAATTTAAAAATAGGACAGTAAGAAAGGAAAATCGAATTAAACTAGTTTCCTTGTTAGTTTTGTTCAAGACAACAGTTGTTGGTATGAGAAACACTCAAATCAAACTATATAAAACATTGCAATAACAATCGGATGCAATTATTATAATTAACGAGTAAACGAAATTTTGGGCACAGCCTTCCCTAGCTATAGCTATGGAGAATATAGCCACTTTTCATAATTGGCATGAAAATGATGGAGCAAAAAACATATTTGGCATCCAGCTGGTTACATCTAGCCTTCTCCGTTTTCCCCACACGCTGATCACCAACTACAATTCATCATATTATCAAATATTGACTATTGAGAATGAAGAACCTTCCAGCACGCGCATGCAGTTTCAATGCTCTATAAATACCACAACTGAGATCACCCTTTTCCAATCAACTCAAAGCAGAACCTTTTCTTGCCTTTACACAAATCTTTAACAGCTTCTTCCTCTAAGACCAATTACTTTGAGAAATGGCTGCTGTTTTATCTTCGTCCAGTTATATTCTGCTATTTTCCCTCATGGTTACCTCTTTGATGGTTGCTTCTGCTGGAAACTTCTACCAGGATATTCAGGTTACATGGGGTGATGGCCGCGGTAAGATACTGAACAACAGCGAGCTTCTTACTCTCTCACTTGACAAGTCCTCTGGCTCTGGCTTCCAATCCACAAATCAATATCTTTTTGGAAAAATTGATATGCAAATTAAGCTTGTTCCTGGTAACTCTGCAGGCACTGCCACTACCTATTACGTAAGTTAAAATTTTCCGTCATGTTAATTTTCATATATTTCTTAGTTCTTTTTTTTTTTGGCTATCTCATATTTGTTAGTTCCCCTACATATTGATAAACTAATTTATAGGCCCATGTATATGTCCACCGCCAATATCATCGATAGTGTCCCAACTTAATCACCTATTCCTAGTTGGAGTTTTATCACAAAAGACCTAGGTGATATTAAGAGTGGAATATCCCCTATATAAGTTGTATTATATTTTGTCATATGCCCGATGTGGGACTCTATTCTCCACACATATATGCTTATGTCGCTTAAGAGTTAGATTTCTAGGCTAAATCAAATTACTTATGTATGCACGAACCTTAACTTTTGTGTATGCTGCAGTTGCGCTCAGAAGGGTCTTCGTGGGATGAGATAGACTTTGAATTCTTGGGGAATCTTAGTGGCGACCCTTATATTGTTCATACCAATATATTCAGCCAAGGCAAAGGCAACAAAGAGCAGCAATTCTACCTCTGGTTCGACCCAACTGCTGATTTTCACACCTACTCTATCCTTTGGAATGCCCAACATATTGTGTAAGTGCTGAACCACACACTCATGCTTATTTCTCTTTTTATTTGACTGAATAATCCCTAGTAACGTTCTAACATGTGATGTTGTCCAGCAATAAATTTGAAACTGGCATATATAATATCGTTTCACACTCCAATATATACGTTGTGCACTTGCACTCATTATTTTTTGAGTCGTCGCAATGCAAATGCTAAAGACGAAAATGCAATAAGGCCTTCCTAATTTGGTACCAGGATATAATGTTTTTTAAACAAAATAGTGAGATTAGAAAATTTCCTATCCAATCTACCAAGCATCCTCACAACAGGAAAAATTGAGGCGCTTGTTTTTTTGTTTTGATGTTCTTGTTTTTATTTCCTCTGACTTATTGAGATTTTTCTCTGGTCTCTATCTTGCAGCCTCTATGTTGATGGCACACCCATTAGAGAGTTCAAGAACTTGGAGTCAATTGGTGTTTCATACCCAAAGAACCAGTCCATGAGGATATATTCAAGCCTCTGGAACGCTGATGACTGGGCCACTAGAGGAGGTCTGGTGAAGACAGATTGGTCCCAAGCTCCCTTCACTGCTTCGTACAGGAATTTCAATGCTGATAATGCTTGCATTTGGTGGTCTTCGGGTTCTACTTCTTGCAGTTCAAATTCAAACTCAACGAGCTCTGTCTTGCTCTCACAAGAATTGGACTCCACAAGCCAAGAGAGGCTTCAATGGGTGCAAAAGAATTACATGGTTTATAATTACTGCGCAGACACAAAGCGATTCCCGCAAGGCCTCCCTCTAGAATGCACTGCCAGCAACACATCTTAAACCTTCATCAGCTAAATCGTGTAAATTATAAGTTTTGATTCATTCAATTTATTTAGGTCCTTTTGTTAATCATTTTGTTTGTAGTTCTACTTTTCACTTTTGTACTTGAAATATGGGAGAACCATATGAAGGAAAGACGTATGAACAATAATAGTGGATGAAAGATAGGTTGATGAGGAAAGGTACACAAAATAAAAACTAAAAATTAAAAATTATTTTAGTTGTTTTCACTTTCAAACAAATTTATTTCTAGTCATCTGTTTTTGCTTCTTCGCCCCCCTCCCACTACAATTCTTCATGCATTATGTATTTCATATATTTCCTCCTAAAAACGAAATAATCAACAAACGAGGCAAAAGAAACGAGCCCTAAGTAGGTGGGTGGATGAGGCAAGAGAAAACAAAATATGTTATTAACCCAATTTGGGCCTCACTAAGCAAGTTAACAAATAAGCCCTTAATTAGTGTTTATACAATAATTTGGGCCTCAATAAAACTACATGAAAACATGAAACAAGGGAGACTTGACCGTCACCTATAAAAGAGCATCCACACCCTCTTTTTTTTTTTTGGATCTATCCTGATTCGCCCTAGGATTCTCTATCCATACTCTCTTTTAGGCTCACATAACTCTGGCACAATGAGATCGATTGGTTTGGAACTCTTGCTTTCGTCCTTATAATTCTCTGTACTGTGGCAATATATATATATATGTTAAGACCTTAACTGATGATCTCTTTCAGGAAGGAGGTTTTGCAATAGCATTTATGTGCTCTATTTGTTGCAAAGGTATGGAAACTGCTTCACATATTTTATTTGAGTGCTCTTTGGCACGTCAAATTTGGTCTACTCTTTTTAGTGGCGAAGCCAGGAACTGACAAGTGGGAAGGCCGGGTGGGAGGGGGGGGTGAGGGCCAAAGGTTCAACTTTTATCGTCATTTTAAATATACTGAACTGCTTAGAAAATGTTAAAAAATAGACAGAGTTATCAACAAAGAGATTCACAGATAGTCCAAGATTTGTTAGTTGGTTATTATTATTACTTCTTATTTTCACAAAATAAGTAGTTTGGTTTGTTATCAAATTTAACAAGAGCAGCTCAAGTTCTGAAGATGCAAAAATTGAACACGAAATCACAAGCATAAGTATCACTTCTAATGCAACATTCACATTGTTCGACACAAAATCTCGGTGCACAACATCACACTTAGTAACTACAATATAAAACCTATAACATCACACTTAGTAACTAAACAATATAAAACCTATCTATCGACCATGCTACACATCAAAAGATATTCACAACCCAAAAACTATGAAACCAAAAGAAAATCTAATATCATTAAATATTTTCAATCTAAAATTCAAGAGTTTTAATCATTTCAGAAGCAATCTCAAAACACATATAATCTAAAGATGACAAATTTAGCCAAAGTTATACAATAAATAGTTACAATAATTTGGTACAAGTTTTATAAAAGAATAAAGGGAAATTTTATTTGAACTCATACAACCTCTTTCTACACCCATATTACTTTTAATTAAACTATCAATATCTCTTTAAACCCAAATTTATTACCAAAACTACCACCACAAACTAATTTAATATAGAAATTTATCTTGGCTTATTATATTAACACCTCACAAATTGTTGAATAAACCACACATTCTTAATAAACCCTACATTTGCTTTTTCACTTAAAAATTATCTTAATATACCCCACATACTTTCCCATAATACCCCCACGCTCCACACCCCACATTCTCAATATACACCTTATATTTTGCACATACACCCCACATTTCTCAAATCTTATAACACTCATTTTTAATTTTCAGGGATTGAATCTAACTATTTGAACGTTTAGTTTTCCAAAAGATTTCAAATCATCTAAACGTTTAGTTTGCCGAATGATTTCAAAATGATGATTTGAAATCATCTTAGTATAGTTTGCATCGACAAATGTCTACCTTCGTTAAGTAGGGTAACATCAGCAATTAATAAGTTTAACTTCGTGGTATGCAATTTTTGTTTTGACTTTCACGAACTTCATTTTTGCAATGTGGGAATTTTATTTTGATTATTACATGGCTGGTTTTAAGACGTATACTCTTGGAAATATTTGAAATATTTGAAGCTGCACTTCCAAACGAATTTGAGATATTTGAAGTTGCATCTTTACATTGATGGATATAAATGGAGGTACAAGTACAAATGGTTAGTTGTGCGATTCCACAATTTGATAGTTGAGAAGATAAATAATACGCTAAAAGTGATTTGGAGTGTATTTAAAAAAAAAAAAAATTTAACCTAATAAGGTCAAAATTGTCATTGCATAGTGAGGTAAATAAGTCATTTAATATTAAATTTAAATATGGGGTGCATTCAACATTTTGTGGGATGCTAATATAAAAAGTCTTTATCTTTACACCCATCTAAAAGATAAAAACTCAAAATTGGTCTCTCTCACATATTTGTCTCACTTAATCCTTTGTTTACTGATTTTGCTTAATCTCATATATGTTTTCTGGGTGACAACATGGCCAAGAAACAGTTCTCTTCATGGTAGCCGAAGTTCATACTTTCAATATTGCAATTATGATTATTACTATTAATCACAGGAGAAGGTCCTGGGGGGTTCACCACTGTTACTGCAACAGCAACTGCATGCACATTGTTGATGGCGGGCGGGGGGTTGGTTTTGGGTTGGCGGTACGGTTGTGGATTTCGGAGATCATTAATCGGTTTCTGGCCTTCCACGTCGCTCAGATCAATGGTAATCTCAATCATGCTTGTTGTTCTCCTAATTAGAGAGCGTGGATGCTTCCCTAACAACATTTCTTAAATTATGTAATTTCTTCTGAATGTTTCTTCAGTATGTGTTTTAATTAATCCTTTATTTGCTAATTTTTCTTAATCTCATATAGATAATTAAAAAAATAATAATCTTATATATGTTTTTACTAGTAAGAATCCTTTGAAAAAAGTGCTTTGAAAAAAAATTGATATCAAACGAAAAAAAAAAAAAAAATGAATAAATCGATCATATTTAGTTGGGGGACTTAAAACTTCAAAATCATCATCCATTGGCAAAAAAACTTGTTTTTTCAGTGAAGGCGTCTCAGGGTTTTAGCTAGAATGAACGTACGATAAATATTACGAGATGGTAGGATTTGATGTCATGTTTAGGTTTGATTATTGGTTGTGTGTTATTATTAATTTTATCTTGTACTTGATGGTAATTATATCATAGGATAAAAAAAAGACAATTCACAATTAAAGTTTTAAATTTTTTTTTTTTGAGGGAAATTAAAGTTTAAATTAGGTGTAGAAAGAAGTTACATGATCCAAATAGAATTTCCTAAAAATAAATAGTTAATAAAACATTACAAAAAATGAATAAAAAACAAAAAAGTTAGAAATTGGTTAAGAGAAAAAATAAATAAAAGAATATAAAATTTGGGAAACGAAAAGATGGTACGGACCATCTTAAAAGTAAAAAATGGATACAAGATATGTTCAACACAAAATCAATTTAATTAAAATGATCCAAAATTTTGATTTTGCCCCGGACAGCAAAACAGCATGCCGTCCCTCTCTCCTCCTACCTCTGCTGCATTTCCTCCAAACAAAAAGAAAATATAAAAAAAAAAAAAGGAGTTTTAACGAAAATGACCTAGTATTATTCATTCTTAATCAAAATGACATTTTGTGTATGAAAAGTCCATGATGGATCAAGTTGTTTTCTTTATTTACTCTTATGCGGGGTCCACAATGAAGTTAACATTTCTGTCTAGAAATACATTATTTTACATGATGTTATTCAACTTATGCCAATTTGCTGCCAGCTCTTCATGCTTTCATCATGTTGTCGATGTTATGCAACTATTCTTCTGTCAAATTGTTCCAGTACTGTTCATCGCTTTCTACTAGCTCTGAATCTCTTTCTCTATCTTCTTTCATCTTGTAGTACATTTCTGTTGTTTCTTCTTTGAAATTTTGAGGCTTCAATGGTGCATCATTATACTATTAAAGGGTGCTCTTTTGCCTTGTGGTCTTGTGTTATTTGATGATGATGGTCCACGATATTCCATTCATGTTCAACAAATTAATCTTGATAAGATATCAGCTAATGTATTGTCATTACCTTTTATATGTTCAAAAATTGGTTTAAAACCATTTCCTGTAATTGAATCAATAAAATTAACCCATCATCGGGCTGCCTGTTTATTAACATGTATTTTGTTATAATGAGAAACTATATTTTGACAGTCTGTTCTAATAGTAAATACTTCATTATGTAAAAAGAAAGAAAATGCCTCAAGTGAGTTAATTATTCCTAAAATTTCTAAATCCGTTGACGGTAATCTTGATTGTACATCACTAAATTTTCTTGATGAATATCTACAAACTTGTTCGTCAGACTTTGAAGACTCCTTATTCTTTTTCTGGTATAGTATACCTGCCCATCCTAATGATGAAGCATCTGTTTCAACTATTTTGTAACTATCATCTAATGGTAATGTTAATGGCTTAAGTTTAGTAATTTCTTCTTTTATATTTTGAACTAATTTAATATCTTCACTATTAAAATACTTTTGTCCAGTTTTGCTAGTTTTACTGTGTAATACTGCTATTTTTATTCCTAAATCAGGGATAAAATTTCTTGCATAATTTAACAATCCTAAAAATGCTTGTAACTGTTTTTTATCTTCTAACTTATCTGGAAATTCTAAAACCTTTTTAGCTATATGATTTTGTAATTGTATTGTCCCTGACTTGATATACATTCCTAAAAATTCTATATCCTGCTTTTCTAATGCTATATTATTTTTGCAAATCACAATTCCATTATTGATAAATTCTTGTAAAACTATCTCTAAGTGCTTTCTATGTTCATTTCTATTTTCACTATGTACCAAAATATCATCTACATAAACACTACAAAAATTATCATATTTCTTGAAAATTTGATCCATATTTCTTTGAAAGATCGATGGAGCATTTTTAAGTCCAAATGGCATAACAAGCCACTTAAAATGTCCTTCTGGACAAGTAAAAATTGTCCACTCAATTGATTCTTCTGCTAATTGTATTTGCCAAAATCCTGATTTACAATCAAATTTACTCTCTTGAATTTTATTTATAAGCTCATCCTTATTTGGTAGCTTATAACTATCTTCATATGTATTATCATTTAATTTCTTGTAATTATAAACTATTCTAGCTTTACCTCTCTTAAGCTCTGAATGTTTTCTCACAATAAATGCTGCTAATCTATGTCTAGACTTAGAGGGTCTAATTACTTTTAAATTTAATAAACTACAAGGCATATCAGCTGTTTTAATGGTTAAATCTGGGTTAATTATATCTAATTTTGCTAATATTTTATTTTTACTCCAATGTAACTGTGGGTCTTCTCCTATAATCCTAATTTGTTCTGCTAATTGTAACAATTCTTCTAAACTCTTTGGTTTATCTAACTGTAATATTTCTATACGGGTTCCTTCTTTTAAAATCGGATATTCATGTTCAAATATTTCTTCATCAAACTCTTCTATGTTATTATTCTCATCATTTTTTTTGAGTTTTCCAAATAATAACTATCTTGACTACTAGATCCTTCCATACTTATGCTTTTGTATGCTTCTACAATATTACTTTGATCAGTTATTGTAATACCTCTTTTGAAAAATGTTATGTTAGGGTTCATAAATAAAAAACCTTGCAAACTTTTCAAAAAATTTAAACAAATGAATGGGTATGATCCTACTAGTGAAACTGGTCTCGCATCAAACTGTGTTATTCTCACTGGTTTTACTAATTTTTTTCTTCATTTTTCTGGTACTAGTTCTTCTCTTATGACACTCTTTGTACTCCATGTATCTATCATAGCTGTTGTTTGTATCTTATGTTCTTTTGCTAATTCTATTTCACAATTTATGGTAATTAAAGAACTATTTTTTGTCTTTTCTATACCATGAAAAGTTTTTCCTAATATTTAAGTACTTTCTTGTGATTCTGCTAAATTAACTTCTAATAATCTATTACAATAACATTTTTCACATAATATTGAATATGTATTATAGTACTTATTTGCAACTAACTTGCTACACTTATGACATTTTTCTGGCCAACCTAAATTTATATATTTATACTCTTCTTCATGTTGTTCTTCTATGATTGTTGGAGCAATAATAGAAAATATGAAAATAACACAAGAATTCCAACGATAATAATCATCAAGAAATTCATAACATCAATTATATATGAGATTAATATAAACAACTAGAGAGAAAGTTAGAAAAATTGACAAATTTGGAGATTGAGGCTTGCATAAATGCAATGTCCTAAAGATAGAATTTCGCCCTTACTCTTGTGCTTATAGTTCAGTAGGCGTCCGTCTCCCAGGATTCAACAATCTATAATCCGAAGTCAAAGCACTTCAATCTTCGGACTCTGGCGAACTTTATATATTCCGTACTCTCAAGACACGACTCGGAGTTTAACTAAGACATTAGAGAAAAATCTTCTCGTTTCTATTAGATATGTGGGATGTTTGAGTTTATATAGAACTCAAGCCACCCCCTTTTGAAACATTGTGACCGTTGCCTAAAGTTCCAACTAACAGACGCAACTCATGAATTTGAATTCAACTATGACACATGACTTTTATTTTTCATTCATATAAAAATTAAATATTATAATATATAATTTCCAACAATCCCCCACATGAATGAAAAATTAGGAAGAATTTGAGAGTACATGCGGACAAGAGATGCATCGGGAGAGGTGTCTTTTGGACTTGAACCTACCCTAGTGAATACTTATCGGATTTACTTGGTGACGCAGTGAATATAGAATCTTGAACTATTCACCGCAGTAGTAAACTGAGACAATAAGCAACACACATCACTAATCCTAATATATTCCAGTTCATACGGCTGTGTTCATTTTGGTCCTGAACAAATCCCGAATTCATGAGAGCTTTAGATAATTTAGCCATCTCATACTCATAGAAGCGACCCACTTCTACTCTCACATAGGTAACCACTGATTAAGAATACTCTGCAATATTCCTCTTATTTATAAGATATCACTGCCATTAAGTATAAATATACATCCTAAAACTTCTGCAGACAACACACTTCTTCCAGCATAGGAATGAGGTATATAGTGTGTTAACTTCTTTGAATCATTGCCTATTGAACTAAGACCATGGGATCTCCAATCAACTAAGTTAGGTTTCCGCTCGGTTGATTCATTAGTTATGTTGGCTTTAGCCTCATTCCCCTTGATGATCAACTTACTCTCTAGTCTAACCTTTAATAATTGGATCCACTACTAGGTTGACTATTTTTAATGGTGTGGACAATTCATGTTATGAAATTATATTTCATACGAGAGTAATTGTTTGACATTGTTTGAAGTGTCAAGTCCTCAAAATTATATTAGGACTTAAAACTCATTCAAGTAATTTACTAACACTAGGAAATAGACTTCCCCCACATTTAAGGTATTTGAAAGAAGGTCTCTAACCTCTTCACACCTTAAAACTCATTCATTATAAGAGATTATTATCTCTGTTATATGCAAATTACTCCTTCTAATTTGTTCTTTGCCTTATTCGCAAACCATCATAATACATGCATAAGATTATCCCCAACAACATTTTGAAGCCAATATGCTTCCTATCCAGATTGTAATGTACTTTCATTTGAGGATTTCTTTATTGAAATGCATGTATTTCCATCTATGTACTTTGCCTTCACATTGTCGATGATTTAATTAGTTAGCATTATTGAATTTATCTAGTACATATGAAATGCTCTTAACTATGAATAACACAACCCAATGGCTATGTACATTCGATTTATATGCTTACTTAATAAGCATCATCTTGTCTAATTCAATTATGTATGCTTACTGAATAAGCATTATTTATGTGTCTAGTCATTCCTTTTACGAAAGACTCAACACTTTAACTCATTGGTGTAATAGGAAATACATCTTCTTGGTGATAATAAAAGGAAATGCTTTATGCCCTCATGCCCAATTAATTGATAAATCCAACTGTCGAAGACACCCAGAACTGAAATTTAAATATGGACTTTATTCCATATGAAACATATCAGTTTGGCAATCCTTTTCTTTTACGCATCTCACTTCTATCTTTCTCCGGGCTCTGTCCAAAGTGAGTTCATCTCTGCGCAAAACCAAATATAGGATTTTGTGACAGAAATATCTTCAGTGTTTGAAAATACCCAATTCATAGATGAGTACCCACCAACCCACGTACATATGCTTTTCTCAAAAGCTTCAACTTCAAGGTTGGTGGTGACTGATTGGAGAGGTTATATTCACTGCCAAACGCAGACACAGTTCACATGACATGCCTTTCCTTAAGTTTGGATCTCGCATGGCAAATTCATCTTTCCATTTTATTTTTATTTTTCCTTTCACCACCTTACATGGGCAGAAAGGATATTCCCAATGATATGCAGAAACCGATCGACCAAAATTAAGCCAGGGATTTAAGCACTTAAGCCTAATCCTGGCTTCAATAATTTTCAATGATGTCGCAGTTTGCATCTTCCCTATCAAGACATGATTTATCTGGATCATGAAGGCACTCAATCTTCCATTTTAAATAAATGGATTCTTTGAACCAATGTAATACTGCATCAATTATACAGATGCAATTCCTTTCTGCAAAAGGAACTTTCCATGAACTGCTATGAGTTGGCAGAACCACATCTAGAATCCAATTGAAACCCAGTATACAACAATGGTCATTCTGCACTTGTAGATGATACAAATTTTTAAACTATAAAATTGCACTTGGTAACCAACAATTCTCTTCTACAAAGAGTCAACGTCAAACATTGTTTTGTAGATGGATCTCCATGGTATGCCTTGTTAGCATACAGACTATTATCTTGTATGTAAGCTTCTTTCAATCAACAAACTATGAATACTGGAGATTTAGAGTTTTAAGAGAGAGGAAGTAAGAATTTTAGAGAGAGAGAGATCAAGCTTGAAGAAGAAGCAAAACTGAGATTGATGTATTTCATTCACACGCACACTTAGTACATGTAGCAGATTAGGAATAAAAATATTCCTTCATTACATCACTTAAATCTAGCCCTTCATTCATTTACCCTATAAGGTAATGACACATGGCATAAACCATCACTTAATCTAAGATTACATATTAGCTGCACACTTGGACTATGATGCAAAGGCTGACATTTAAAGCTGAATTCTTATTACATTTCAGCATATACACTTATAAACTAACACTCCCTTCTAAGTGATGTGCTGAAATCACTCCCAAAGCTGTCCTCAGTAATTCAAATTGATCCCTTGCCAAAGCTTTAGTGAATATATTTGCAACCTGTTCTTCAGTCTTGCAGTATAACAGATCAATCTCACCATCTTGAAGAGCATCTCGGATGAAATGAAATTTCCGATTAATGTGCCTGGTTTTGTGATGATGAACTGGATTCTTTGATATGGCAATTGCTGAAGTATTATCACACAACAACTTAGTTGGTTCTGCTTGTTCTTCCCCGAAATCAGAGAGTACAAATCTTAGCCAAATGGCCTGTGCAGTAGCTTCTGCTGCACTGATGTATTCTGCCTTTGCGGTTGAAAGAGCAACACTGCTTTGTTTGATTGAGGCCTAAGAGAACACACCAGAACCAAGATTAAATGCATAGCCAGATGTACTCCTCATATCATCTTCACTTCCACTCTAATCACTATCACAGTAACCAACCAACACTGCTCATTTTCCCTTCTCATAAACAACTCCATAGTTCACAGTGCCTTGTATGTATCTCAAAACTCTCTTAGCTGTCCCCATATGCTTCTTGGTAGGATTGTGCATAAACCTAGCCAATAGGCTTGCTGCAAACATGATATATGGCCTTGTTGCTGTCAAATATAGCAAACTTCCCACCATTTGCCTATACAAAGTCTCATATGCCAGATCATTTCCATCTACTTTTTTAAGTTTTTCATTCATAGCTAATGGTGTTGCAACAGGCTTGCAATCCCTAAGTCCGAATTTCTCAAGCAAAGTCTTTGCATATTTCTTTTGATGCAAGAAAATGTAACTATCTGTCTGCAGTACTCCAAGACCAAGGAAATGATGAAGTAATCTTAGATCAGTCATCTCATATTGTCTCATTATCTCACTTTTGAACTCAGCCATCATCTCCTTTAAACTTCCTGTGTAGATAATATCATCTACATATAGTGACACAATGAGAATGCCACTGTGAGATGTCTTGATATAAAGTGTAGCTTCACTCGGACTTCTGTGGAATCCAGCCTTTGCAAAATAGGAATTTATTTCTTCATACCAAGCTCTTGGAGCTTGTTTCAAGCCATATAAAGCTTTCCTGAGCCTGTACACTTTGTCTTCCTTGCCTTGTATAACAAAACCAGATGGTTGATCCACATACACCTCTTCAGTCAACACTCCATTTAGAAATGCAGACTTTACATCTAACTGAAATAACTTCCATCCTTTCTGTTCAACAAGAGCCACCAAAGTTCTCACAGTGTCAAGTCTTGCCACTGGTGCAAAAGTTTCATTAAAATCGATTCCAGGCTTCTGAGAATAACCCTTTGCTACCATCCTTGCTTTTTTTTTCTGCACTGAACCATCCAGATTTAATTTCGTTTTATAAACCCATTTGACTCCAATGATTGGTTTATCAAATGGTCTATGAAGGGAAATAATGAGATTTTGTTGGGATTTCTAGTGACTAGCATGCATATACAATTCAAAATTCATATACATACGCAACGGAAGCATGTTATCACATAATATCAAAGCTATAGTCATGCAAATCCCCTTCAAGAAGCATAGGTTTATATAAGATGCATCAAAACATTTTATTGAAGAACAAAGTGTAGGAGTAGATTTATACCTCTTGATCTAGACTTGAGACCAAGGATAGACCACCTCCAAGCCTTTTGTTGTTGGAACTCCTTGAGCCTAGCCTCCCTCCTTGCCTCCTCCACTTTGTTAGAATGAGTGCTCCTTGGTTCTCCTTAAGTCTCCAAAGTTGAAGACCTCTAAAGATCCACACCCACTAGTGTAGTGAGAAGGATGAAGGAATAACCAAAAAGGTGAGAAGATGATTAGCTAAATTCCCCTTTGGTGGCCGGCCCTTTGAGTGTTGAGAGATATATTTTCTTTTTCAACTCTTGTTGTTTTGAACACTCAAAAAACCCTAATGAAACTTTGTGCTATAAAGTTCCTTTTATAACCAAAAAGAAACAAGTCAACATTTGACTCTCTCTCTCCCTCCTTTGGCCGGCCCCTTTAGTGTTGTTTGGGCTTTTGGCTTTTATTATTTCAAGTCATCCTATGCTTGAATAAAAGCCCAATGGGTTTAGGTCCAATGGGCCCAATTAGACCCGAACTTTTCTTTAAGCCCAAAACGATCTTTTATCGCTTTTATGATTTCTTTAGATATTCTAATTAATCACAACACTTAATTAATCCAATTAATTATTTCCATCATCCATTAGTTACTCACTACAAAAGTGTATTGGTGAACAATCATTTTAGGTTCTAATTAGCAAGGCAGTGAGGTGATTGGTACCAATCCAATTGATTATATTTAATCCAATCACTTAGTGAATTAAAACTTGCTTTTAATTCTCCTTCTTCTTTGACGACTAGTCATTTAATCATCTAGAAGAACTCACAAGCCATGAGTGACATCTAACCATATATCATGGCTACCCAAGCTAATGTAGAATTTGTTCGGAGAGCCTATTCAATTGGAATTACAATGTAATTCGATCATTCTCTAAACAATACTCTCAATCACACTGTTAGGGTATGGATTTATTATGTCAAACCCCTAATGTGATTATTCCATGTTATATGATTCATTTGAGTCGTATAGGAACACTTTCCTTTATCACGCTCGATACTTCGGCCGAAGATTCCCGAATCATATCTTAGAGTATTCATCCTCTCATAAAGAGGATTAGAGATCCTTTGTTGCACATTTACTTGCCTCCATGGCTAAGTGGCTTAACCCCAACTATGCCGTGGACACCCGCGGATGGAGTGACTTTGACATAATCAAAGATCAAACACCTAACCACAAGACAACTATGATGCCTCAGGTTAAATGACTACTTACATTATTCCAACCATTAGAGTTACTTGCTTGACATGTGAGTAGACCTCCATGCAAGTACTCTCGTTCGATTGTGTTCAGTGAACTTATTCCCTTAATGAGCACCTACATACCTGTCTTAGTGTCACTACACGAATGGGATGAGACTTTCCATCATTCCAATTGAAGGGGACATAGTATGTACTGGTCTTTGCATTGTCAGTATCCCTCTGACAATCATATGACCAGGAACCTTTTTGGACATGATGGTTATGTTAAGAAGGTCTCAATATTCTAACATCATTAGATTACTTCTTACATCGATCCACTGTCCATGGATTCACTATTTAGGACATATATCGTTTATTGAGATAGTCCTAATTAGTATCTTTGCCTTTTGATGTATAAGAGTCATCTATACATACATTCATTGTCCTGAAAGGTTTCTTCCAAAGATTGACTTTCAGGGCATATTTCCAACAATCTCCCACTTGCACTAAAGTCAATCACTAGTGTATTTTATACATACTAGTCGAGTGAACTTATGCTCATAGGTAAACTTGGTTATGCATTAATCCTTTTAAGTCATAAAAGGGATTTACTTATCAAATGTTTCTAAGACATTTGATGATGTCTCTTTCTTGTGTTCAAATACTTTGATGAGACCTTGATTCCATGGCTTGAGCTATCGCCCCATTACGTCGTAGTGTCCAACTAACGACCTTATGGTTTGGATTCATTCATTGGTTCTATAAGAACCACTTCTATTCAAAACACCTTTTGAAGCAGTTTCTAAAACAATATATCGCCATATATTTTGTTTGTATACTTTATACATACTTTGCTCCAACATTGAGGCCATTGTAGTACAATACTAACAATTCATTCATATGATTAGTACTTCATCCATTATGAAGTTCCATTTGTTAAAATGGGTTATTTTCACTTTGGTTTATAACCTAAGTGAATGCACGCTTCCAGAGTCCGACTCTGATGTTCCTTTCTTAAAGGCAATAATACTCTATTAGTTGCTATGGTTCTGATCCTGGGCTATAGTAATATCTTAAAGTGACAACCCCTTATGGTTTTTCACCTTTGGATATCATCTCACAAGTCCATACATGTGTCCCTTTTTGGGATTTTATGACACATTCATTATAAGGGTTATGAAAGTGATTTTCTATCATATAGGAAAACACTTTCTCAAATCTTCAACATTTGAGATTGAATTTCCCCATTAAACATTCTTGAGATAGCCTTGCTATATCATTAAGTCCAATTTCAAGTCTATACTTCAAAATTGACGGTGTCACAATTTTGTCATTTTTGAGTAACATCTATATTTTATCAAGTCTATTAAATAGACTTTATTCATATCTTGTTGCTCAAATTATGACATCACTCCCACTGGCCTTGTTGTAACTTAGCATTCATTCAAAAACTTAACACTTACATTTTCTTGATTTGAATGCATATTGCTCCCACTAACTTGTCTTGCATCTATTGACAATCATTGAGATTCATTAGCTTATTTGATGGTGTCTCAACAATTTTGGGACTATCAACAACTCTAGCTAACACAAGTTATTTAAACGAACATACACAAAAGAATTCCTTCTCAAGTAATTCCATTTGAAATGTGTGACTTGTTTTATCAAGTCTATTCATTTAAATTATATGGTGTCATACACCGTACTTCAAGTTTTAGTCATACTAAGACCTTTAATGTAGTCATATAAAAATTATCCAAGTCCTTAGTGGAAGCATGGCTCCTACTAAGGATATAGAAACTCAACCATTCCTTCTAGGTGGTTGATATAATTCTTTATCAAAACTACATAGAGCGTTATAGTTACAAGAATTGCCGAATTTGGATTGTCTTGTTGTTAAACCATATGTTGTGACTCATTTTGAAAACTATTCCCTTTTGTTTCATCAACTTGTCCATATGCTTTGTTATTAGCTTGTTCTCATAAAAGAGAATGCTGGACAAATCCCAACATATAACCATTTTATGCTAGGTTGACGAAACCAACATTCATAGACTATTCCTTTTGTTTCATCAACTTGTCCATATGCTTTGTTATTAGCTTATTCTCATAAAAGAGAATGATGGACAACTCCCAACATATAACCATTTTATGCTAGGTTGAGGAAACCAACATTCATAGACTATTCTTTAGAATGTTACACAACATAGAATTTTAACGTTTTGAAGAGCTTGAGTCTTTTAACAATTAAAATTACAAACTCTTAATAATAGTGAAGTACTATTATTCTTTAGACAACTATAAACCAATCATATTCAAGTTTATATCCTTTTTCTCACCTCCCACTATTTCTCATGACTTTAATGAGAAATTACTTCATACATTCAAAATGTATAAACGTGGAGTATACGGGTAGAAGACATTGTGGAGTAGCTTAAAAACCTTTCAAGCTCATTTGTTTCAATCTCCACTAAGTCGATGTCTTGCTATTAAGTGACTAAAGTCTTTAAACATTTTATAGATTTAGACACATCATTCTTGGTTTAATCACTAACACACTTGACATTTTAAAACGATTTTAAGAATGCCCAATTAGTTGTTCAAAACTACTAATTGAATCAAGAGTGATCTTGATTATTGTGGTTTAAGTGATAACCATATAAGAAACGTTTTTCTTCATTATTTATATCATTATAATGTGATCTTCCTTTTCTTCAAGAAAGGAATCTCTAGACCCTTTTCAATTCATATAGAACTCATATGTAGACAATTGGAACCAAATCTAAAGATTCTTTGTATCCTTCTATGTCTTACACGTGAAATCTATCCATAATTGATAAGTCTAAAGTTTGGATATCGCATTACATAAGTGATATAAATCTTGTATCTCAACTAGGATACAACAAGACAATATTCAATTCATAACACTACTTTAAGGAAATAATATATTAGAAGGCATTCATCACATTACATTGATATGATAATTCAAACATTCATAATGTTTAATACAAAAAGAATTAGCTCTATACATTTAGAGACTAATTACCTTCATTTAGGCACCAATAGTGGTCTTCCATCATATGAAGCCACATTATAAGTTCTTAACAAAATAAGAAAGTTTAAAGACTATCTTTAAGTGCCTAACAAAGTTAGCAAAAATGCGGTGGCCGAACCCTTCTCCAACCTTTTCCTTGCTCGTTCATCTTCTACTTGGCTCCTCCACCTATATACAATTATATAAGTGATTAGCTCTTTATATCAAATATAAATATTTAGAAGATCTAACAATTAGAATTGAAGATAAGAACATAAACCATACCTTGTGGCTTGTCCTTTAGAGTTGCAAGGTATAACCTGCAATTCCTCTTCCAATGCCCCTCCTTTCCACAGTGGTGGCAAGTCCCCTTGGGCTCCTTTGTCTTCTTTTTCCTCACTCCTCCTTGCGGCTTAGGAGTGGGTGACTTCTTCTCCTTCCCTTTGCCTTTGCCTTGCGGCTTAGCCTTGGAAGAGGATGGCTTGTTGTAGGCTACTGCAGCAGTCCCTACAATGTTCTCTTTCTTCATAGTCTTCTCGGCAGTTACTAACATGTTTAGTAACTCAGAGAGAGTACTATCCATCTTGTTCATATTGTAGTTCATTACGAACTGCGAGAACGAGTCAGAAAGAGAAGCCAATACGAAGTCCTGGGCCAATTCCCCGTCAAGTGGAGTACCTAGGTTCTCCAGTTGTTCAATGAGTCCTATCATCTTCAGTACATGTTGATGCACTGAAGCCCCCTTGACCATCTTGGTCTTCACAAGTTCACTGACAGTGCTAAAGCGACGGTTGCGCGTCCCTTCACCATATAACTCCGTAAGATGGAGTATGATGGAAGATGCATTGTCCATGCCCTCGTGCTGTCTCTGCAACTCCTCATTCATGGAAGCTAACAGATAGCACTTGGCTTGTGTATCATCCTCAACGTGCTTGTCATATTTAGCACGTTCATCCTCAGTGGCCTCAGGGCCAAGGGGTATGTGAGGTGGAGCCTTGTCTAGCGGGTTATAGGAGGCTCACTATTACCAAGCCCACCTCACGATGATATGATGTTGGCTAGCAAAAATAATAATGAGAGGGTATTTCTACCCATTCACAACAACCTCTTGTGATTACCCATCTATTTGGCCTCTAGAGAACAATGCCTCACAATGATATGATGTTGGCACCATTTCTCTTAGTTAAGTTTTGTCCCACCATGCCGGTTGATGCGAAAATAAATTAACGCACAAATTTAAACCCTATTTGTGATAATTGTAGTACATGGATAAGTAGGGATCGTTCTAGGCCGGGGATTAACTAGGGATGCTAACCAAAGTAAAATTAAATTAAAAACGTAAAAACAAAATTAAAAACACTAAACTAGACTCAAGACACTTAACTAGAATAACTCAAAATAAAACTAACAAATAAACTAAAATAAATCAAAAGACTCAAAACAACTCAAGACTTACGAAAACACAAACTAAAATGATTTCTAATAAATCTAACACTTTAAAATAAAATGGGGGATTGATTTTGATGAAAAGTAAATTAAACTTAAATAAATTACAAAATTGACAAAAACATAAAATTAAGGTAAAATGATAAATGACGGACTGGCTAGAGGATTATTCTCCACACATGCCACATATGCAACCTAAATTGATTTTCAGTTGTTCTTTCAATAAATTGTAAATTCTCAACGCCCCAAATTAATTAGGTCCGCTTAAATTAACCTTCAGATTTTCCTTAAGTTAATGGATTGGATGATTGCATACGACAACCCAAAACATTCCCCACAAGTTCCCTACATGAATTGCATAATAGAGATACAAGCAAGAATCATTAAGTTCTATGAAAATCATAAGCATTGACGAGGCACTTGTTACTATGAATTGCATGAAACTTATGCCAAGAATTTACCTAACGCGATCGTTTATAAGCGACCTTCACTACTTGTGAATATAAGTTCATAACGATTAGGTGAAATTCACTTATATTCTAGCATCAAATTCATGCATGTAAATTAAGTATGCATCCTTAATCGACATACAAAAATAAGTTATCAATCAAGCAGTTAAGCAAATTAAATCACAACTCAGAAATCACAACTGAAGGTAATCAATTCAAATTACAAATATATTCATGGTTTTGAATTAAACTCTAGCCAAAACAAAATTAGTTACACATTATTAAAATTAAAACAGAAATTAAACTTGAGTTTGGGAACGAATTAACCGAGAGAGAGATTGCAGTGAATCTGTCCACTGTGCTTCTGCTGTGCTGACCCCGTCATTTCTCCCGTACTGACCCCTCCGTGCTGACTCGCAGCTTCAGACGCTGCCAAGTGTTCTCTCTCGCTGCTGTCAGCTGCTGCCTGCATGCACAAGGCAGCTCCTTCCTCGTGCAGCTGCGTCCTCTTCTGCGTCAGTCCTCGCGTCAACTGCCAAAGGGCAGCCTTGCTTCTGCCGTCAATCTCTGCAAGCCTGCCTTGTCGCTAAGGCCGAGGCTCCTCCTTCCTTTGATCGCTGCCTTATTCCACGCTGACCTCTTCGTGCTGCCCAAGGGCAGCGCCTTCCTCAGCTACCCCTCTATTTCTTTCCTTGGCTCCCCCTTATCTCTCCACTCCCTGCTTCCTGTTTCCTGACTTGCGCAAGTCTCTTCGCTGCAAAGGCAGCGTCTCCTCGCTGCAAGCTGCCAAGTCTGTGCGCTGCTCCTGCTTCCTGCAGTGCTTGACTCCTGACTTCCCCGTGGCTGCCTTAGCAGCCTCCCTAGCTGCCAGGAAGTCACTCTCTCCGCGCGCAACTTCTCCGCAACCTTCACGCTGCCAAGGCAGCGCGCTTCCAAAACTGCACAGCCCCCGCGCCTGGCCTCCTTCTTCCTTTGCAAACCCGAGTCCCCCCTTTTTTTAAGTTCCACGTGACTGCCTGCCCTCCTTTTCATTCTTTTCTGCCCATTCCTCCAGTGCGTCTCCCACTTGCTTTCCCTATTAAATTCTTTCTACCATCCTGCACGTTCACATATTATATATATAAATATATATATATTTATATATATATATATATTTATATATAAATATATATATATTTATATATATATATATAATTATATATATATATATTTATATATATATATATATATTTATAATACTATCTTATTTTTATTAACCCAAAATAGTGGGCAAAGCAGTTTTTACGATTTTATTACTAAAAATCACACTTATGCTAATTTTATTTTCTTAGCTAGATAAATACTATAAAACACAAAAACAAGGTAAATAGCTCAAAAATATAAGAAACTGACTAAGAAAAGACGAGAGAATTTGATGTAAAATATGTATAAATATAATCCGATCAAATACCCCCACACTTAGCTTTTGCTAGTCCTCGAGCAAAACAGAGAAAACAGAAAAAGTAATAACATGAAAATTATTAGTTTTCCCCTATATTACCCTCATAGAATTTACTTTGAGAACATAATCATCAAGAACCATAGCTAACAACAACAAGCAATTCAAGTTCATTTTCCTTATTCAAATATTAGCAGTAATCTTTGAAACATCCTTGAAGTGTAGTGTGTGAGATAGCCATGCTAATGCAATTTCAAGTTTTTATTTTAAAAATCACCATATGCAACTAGCGACCTTCTCACTGGATGTACACTCAATCGCACATGTGTTTAGTTTTAATGTGTTTCGCTCAAAGACACGAATGTGAAAGTTCTGCCATAAGCTTGCATAAAGATCACTTCTCCACAGTCATAATTGCAAAACTTAAATCAAGAGGACTTTTATTGGATGTAATGAGGCTTAGGGATAGGGTTATTGAAACGAAAGAATAGGAAAACACAAGTTCCAAGCTACAATGCAAGCAATTATTTTCTTTAGATTTATAAGAACTCAAGCTCTCCAACGATTCTTCAGACATCTCTAACCACACCCATAAACTGAAACTTTAAAAACTTTTTATTTTCTTTGTATACAATCTTTCTTTTTCTTTTCCTTTTCTTTTCTTTTCTTTTCTTTTTTTTTTTTTTTTTTTTTTTTTTTTTAAAATTCACACAGAAACAAATATGAAAAACCCCCACACTTATTCTTTTGCCAAACACCTTCAAAGTACTTCACAAACATTCACATAAGACAATCTTGCATTGCTCGCTTGGAAAGGGTAAGGAAAAATATTTATTTCAGGCATAAGGGTAGACATATCTGGTGATAAGAAATAAAAGGCTCAACAAACACGGCTCAAATTGGTAATCTAATGATATTATTTTTCTTTGGGAAACAAGGTTATTTGGGCCATGGTGGTAAACCTAATGCCTCTATCATTTTCAAGTTCATGCAATCAATGACAAATATTTCGAAAGATCGTTATGCAAGTTCTAGAGAAGTATCTCACATAAGTTCATCACACATGAAAAAATAGGAGTGTATGAAAAATGCACACACTTTCAATAGGCTCAAAAACTCACATAGGATGTATATGGTCACTAAATTCACATATGGAGCTTTAAATCATGCTTTAATTTCACATCAACAAGGCTATGTGCATTTGGTTTTTCAAAGATGATCAAATATGTACAAACTAACACGAGAATAAGGAATTTCACAAAACACATGTTAACTAAGTTCTTGATGATCATGGTTCAAATTTTATCCAATTATATCATTGGGTCGGGAAACTAACAAAAATCTAATTCAAATCAATAAGGAAAACAAGGAAATATTTTTGGATTTTTTTTTTAAATTTTCCGATTTTTTTTTTTTTTTTGTTTTTTTTTTAAATAAAACAAAACTAATTAAGAAAACAAAGCAATAACAAGAAAACAAAGCAATAACATGGAAACAAATGAAACCAGTTCAAAGTCGAAGGTACAAAAATTTTCAATTTGGTCATTTTTCATACTCTTTACCCCCACACTTACACTAGACATTGTCCCCAATGTCAGAAAATATAATAAAATGCAAATAAAAATAATATAAATAAATATAAAGAAACAAAAAAAAAAAAAAAAGCAATAGGACTGAAAACTTCCCTAATTTGCAGAAAAATCAAGCGATGACCCCCAAGCTAAAATTCTGCAATCAACTTCAAGGGTGGAAATAACCAAAAGTTCCTGCAAAGAAAAGAAATAAATCAGTTAAGCACGCAAGAAAATATAAAATAAAAATAAAAAAAAAAAAAAAAAAAAAAAAAAAAAAACAAACGAAAAATTGAAAATGAAAATAAACGACAATGAATAAAACTAAAAGTGATCATTGGTCCTGTTTGGTGACTTTCCACAGCTTTGAACTTGAACTGGCCTCGGAACTTCTTAGCAAGGAAAATGAGACTTGATTGGTGGTGTTGTTGAGGCTTCTCGAGCTCTTGGTTTCAACTCAGACTCCTTCTGCCGGGTTGATTGAGTCTGCAGGCTACATTCTTCTCTTTTTGTTCTTCTGCATGGCAGGTAGGCACGAGGAATAGGTGGTGGTCTGCTTCTTTGTTCAATCTGTCCAAGTGCCGACCGATTTCCTTTCTTTCACCTTGACTCGTAGCCAAGAGCAAGGGTAAAGGAAAAGCATGCCATGAGAAATCTTTGCCTCTGACTCTGATGATATGGGATACTTTTGCTTTTGAAGAAGTATCGTTCCACAGGTGTATGCGTGAACTGGGCTGGGGAACTTCTTAGCAAGGAAAATGAGACTTGATCTTGAAGATGAAGCAGCACCTTGTCTCCACATGCTTCAAGTATCATTTTCACTTGCCATTTCTGTTCTCCAGGCAGATGTGGCGACTTCTTCGGAAGTACATCAGTGGTTGATGAAGAGCACTCGAGAGCAATGCTAGGTAAGCAATCAGGAAGGATTTCCAGGCAGTCGGTTCTTAGATTGGAAGATTGATACCGAGTGCTGGCTGATTGCCCGCTTTCTCCTTGCCACAAAGACAAGGACAAGGACAGGGAGAAAGCGTGATATGAGATACTCTTGCTTTCAACCTTCATGATATGAAATACTCTAGCTCTAGATGACTTATTTGCAAAGGTATCCCAGGGAATGAGAAACACAGAGAAACTCGAGAGGGTTTGTTGGAAAGGCATTTTGGAAGATGAAAAAAAATTCGGAGATGAAGAAGTGTTGAGAGTGTGCCTTTGCTGTTGAAGGCGAAGGTAGACGTTTATAGAATTTTTCTTCACAACCGAAACTATTCCTTTACCCTGTCGGCAGCCGGTGGATGGATGAACAGTACAGGTCACGCGCTTTCTGAAAAAGTCACCCGTAATTTGCGCAAAGCTGACAGCGCGCGTGACGAGTGACGACAAAATTGGAAAAACTGTTCGCCTCGTGATTCCTGACTGCTCCGGCTTTTGAGAGAGACGCCCGACTTTTGAGAGAACGGCGTCCGACTTTTGAGAAAGGAACCGACTTTTGAGACGGAGACGCCGCTTTTGAGAAAAGAATCCGGCTTTTGAGAAAGGAGCCCGGCTCTTCGATTTGCGAGAGGGCGTCTCTTCGACTGCTGAGTGATGCCTCTTGATTTCTTCTTCTTATAAGAACGCTCATTTTTGTTCCACAACAAACTTAAGCTCCCCTGTAAACACTCCCTCCTGTAAACACTCACACTTGCACTTCTTTTAATCTTGATCAGTCCGAGTCTTCATTCTCAACACCTTCAGAAAATGTCTTGCCCTTCTGACCGTCGCCTTAACTTGAATGTTGGGGAAGATAGTGATATATCTTCTCCAACCAACATTTGGCAGCCGTCCTTCATATCCCCGAATGGTCCTCTTACAGTTGGGGATTCCATGATGATGAACGAAACAACCGCATCGGTGGTGGCCAGAAATCTGCTCACTCCTAGAGACACTAGGATACTTTCCAGGCGGTCCGACGAACTGGCTGTTCAGGACTCTATGGCCTACAGCGTCCGATGCGCAGGCTCCGTATCAAACATGGGCCAGCGCCTTCTTGCACGAACCCGTCAGGTGGAGTCGTTGATGGCTGAAGTGGCTAGTCTTCGGCAGGAGGTCAGAGTGCTTAGGCATGAGAACAGGGATTTGCACATGCTTGCAACCAATTACTCCACAAGCATGAAGAGGAAGCTGGATCAGATGCAGGAGTCCGAAGTGCGGATTCAGAGTGATCATCAACGGTTTATGGCGTTACTCCCGAGGTTTGTGTTGCCTTCGTCCTCGGGAGCAGCACCAAATATTGAGGCTCTGAATGATCCAGCTCTGGCGCTTCGTCTTTCAGGGGCTCCGTCGACCTCCGAGGCACCACCAACCAATGACCAATGAACGAAATTAAATTACAAGTTATTGTAAAAAAAAAATTTATGCATTTAAGTTTTTTTTTTTTATTTATTTATTTTTTTTATTTTTTTTTTAATTTTATTTTTATATGAATGTTTATGTTTTTAAGTTTTTTTTTTTTTTTTTTTATTTTATATAAATGTAAAAATAAGTAAATCAAAGTAAAAAAACTAAGTTTAATCTCCTAAACAAAAATCACTACTAAATAAACACAACAAAAAAAAAAAAAAAAAAAAAAAAAAAAAAAAAAAATCAACGTAAAATAAATTCACACAAGAGCAAACAAATAATGAAAGAACTAAACAAAGTAAAATAAATTCAGTAAAGAGAAGGGATTAGGAATGCAAATCTGATTGTGGGTGATTCCTAGGCCTCCCTTCATTATTCAAATGCATGGGCTTATCATTGAACGGACGGTGGTACTTGAAATGATCCGGCAATGGTTTAAATTCAAGAGTGGGTGCCTGAATCATCAAAATCAGAAAAATGTTAGTATAAATTAAAATTAAAAATGGAGAAGATGGCTTACTAACTTTTTCCGACACAAACTCAATGACAAACACCACATTTTTGAACATTTCCGGGACTTTGAACTTGGCCAGGTTTACTATGATGGTTGTGGCTTGTCCCGTGTCATCAAACTCAACTTCCTTGGCATTTGTCTCATGCACAGCCTCTTGGATGTATTCAATAAATTCTCCGGCCACTTCATTTTCTGGAATAATTCTTCTTGGTGTACACGTCTCTTTGAACGTTTCAATACCATCGGGAACTTGATTTGGTACACCAAGAATTTGGATATCACTTTGCACCTCGGGAAGATCTTCCACAACGTATTTTTCATTCACTTCTTCCTTGGGATTTAAAAACCTGCAAGGAAAAAGGACATTTGGTGGAACGATGTTAGAATAAATTGAATTTAGAACCTCCTCACCTGAGCTGGATGGCATAAGGACTTGAGGGGTTTGCGATAAGAATTCTTCTAAACTGCCCAAGTAGTCATCCTCATCTTCTTCTTGAAGCGGCAATTCATCCATGTTCGGGCTGTGTTTGGATGGTTCTGGGACAGCTTCATCCTCCCGGTCACCTTGATCTCGAATCTGTGCCATGAATTCCATAATCTGCCCAACTTGCTCCTCCAATGCATCCACCTTGTTGGCTTTATTTTGCATCTCCTTGTTTCGACTTTCTACGTCCTGGGTCAAAGAGGTTAGTAACTTATTCAACATGTCATTATCCGAAGACGTACCTGAATTTGATTGGGGAGATTGTTGTGGTGGATGTGACGGTTCATATGGCCACTGATAGAACTCTTCCGATGGCGGCAATTGTTCTTCTTTTTGTGAACCCTGTACTGAAGAAATTAATTCTTCAAGCATTTGATTATAATCCACGGGCATACTTTGATTCGATTGGAATTGTTGTGGGGGATGCTGTGGTGGCTGCATAGATCTTGAATAGAATTCGTCTTGCTGCCAATATCCACTTTGTTGAAAGTGTTGAGGTTCATCCCACATATAATCTGAGTAGTCTCTCCAATCCGAATTGTAAGCGTTGGAAAACATGTTGCCCCTTGATTGGTTATGGCCCTGATATCCCCAAACATCTTCATTTGCAGAAAATTGGGGATATTGATGAGTTTGAAATCCTTGCTCATAGGGCATATCAAATGTAGGGCCACTTGGCATTGTGGTCCGTTCGGCATTATGAGTTAATTGAGCAGTGAGATGTGCCAATAGATCTTGAATGCTAGTAGAATCCAGGTCTTGCTCCATTTGTACCTCAATTCAAAGAAAGAAAAATAAATCAAATATCAAAAGTAACATACACAAACACAAATAAACACAAGCAAAAACAAAAATAAAAGGATTAGCAAATTTGCTAATCCCCGGCAACGGCGCCAAAAATTTGATGCGAAAATAAATTAACGCACAAATTTAAACCCTATTTGTGATAATTGTAGTACATGGATAAGTAGGGATCGTTCTAGGCCGGGGATTAACTAGGGATGCTAACCAAAGTAAAATTAAATTAAAAACGTAAAAACAAAATTAAAAACACTAAACTAGACTCAAGACACTTAACTAGAATAACTCAAAATAAAACTAACAAATAAACTAAAATAAATCAAAAGACTCAAAACAACTCAAGACTTACGAAAACACAAACTAAAATGATTTCTAATAAATCTAACACTTTAAAATAAAATGGGGGATTGATTTTGATGAAAAGTAAATTAAACTTAAATAAATTACAAAATTGACAAAAACATAAAATTAAGGTAAAATGATAAATGACGGACTGGCTAGAGGATTATTCTCCACACATGCCACATATGCAACCTAAATTGATTTTCAGTTGTTCTTTCAATAAATTGTAAATTCTCAACGCCCCAAATTAATTAGGTCCGCTTAAATTAACCTTCAGATTTTCCTTAAGTTAATGGATTGGATGATTGCATACGACAACCCAAAACATTCCCCACAAGTTCCCTACATGAATTGCATAATAGAGATACAAGCAAGAATCATTAAGTTCTATGAAAATCATAAGCATTGACGAGGCACTTGTTACTATGAATTGCATGAAACTTATGCCAAGAATTTACCTAACGCGATCGTTTATAAGCGACCTTCACTACTTGTGAATATAAGTTCATAACGATTAGGTGAAATTCACTTATATTCTAGCATCAAATTCATGCATGTAAATTAAGTATGCATCCTTAATCGACATACAAAAATAAGTTATCAATCAAGCAGTTAAGCAAATTAAATCACAACTCAGAAATCACAACTGAAGGTAATCAATTCAAATTACAAATATATTCATGGTTTTGAATTAAACTCTAGCCAAAACAAAATTAGTTACACATTATTAAAATTAAAACAGAAATTAAACTTGAGTTTGGGAACGAATTAACCGAGAGAGAGATTGCAGTGAATCTGTCCACTGTGCTTCTGCTGTGCTGACCCCGTCATTTCTCCCGTACTGACCCCTCCGTGCTGACTCGCAGCTTCAGACGCTGCCAAGTGTTCTCTCTCGCTGCTGTCAGCTGCTGCCTGCATGCACAAGGCAGCTCCTTCCTCGTGCAGCTGCGTCCTCTTCTGCGTCAGTCCTCGCGTCAACTGCCAAAGGGCAGCCTTGCTTCTGCCGTCAATCTCTGCAAGCCTGCCTTGTCGCTAAGGCCGAGGCTCCTCCTTCCTTTGATCGCTGCCTTATTCCACGCTGACCTCTTCGTGCTGCCCAAGGGCAGCGCCTTCCTCAGCTACCCCTCTATTTCTTTCCTTGGCTCCCCCTTATCTCTCCACTCCCTGCTTCCTGTTTCCTGACTTGCGCAAGTCTCTTCGCTGCAAAGGCAGCGTCTCCTCGCTGCAAGCTGCCAAGTCTGTGCGCTGCTCCTGCTTCCTGCAGTGCTTGACTCCTGACTTCCCCGTGGCTGCCTTAGCAGCCTCCCTAGCTGCCAGGAAGTCACTCTCTCCGCGCGCAACTTCTCCGCAACCTTCACGCTGCCAAGGCAGCGCGCTTCCAAAACTGCACAGCCCCCGCGCCTGGCCTCCTTCTTCCTTTGCAAACCCGAGTCCCCCCTTTTTTTAAGTTCCACGTGACTGCCTGCCCTCCTTTTCATTCTTTTCTGCCCATTCCTCCAGTGCGTCTCCCACTTGCTTTCCCTATTAAATTCTTTCTACCATCCTGCACGTTCACATATTATATATATAAATATATATATATATTTATATATATATATATATTTATATATAAATATATATATATTTATATATATATATATAATTATATATATATATATTTATATATATATATATATTTATAATACTATCTTATTTTTATTAACCCAAAATAGTGGGCAAAGCAGTTTTTACGATTTTATTACTAAAAATCACACTTATGCTAATTTTATTTTCTTAGCTAGATAAATACTATAAAACACAAAAACAAGGTAAATAGCTCAAAAATATAAGAAACTGACTAAGAAAAGACGAGAGAATTTGATGTAAAATATGTATAAATATAATCCGATCACCGGTTTAGATAGGGGTTCAAGTATGACCTCACGATGATACGATGTTGGCCACACTCGTTGCCTACTTTCACCACATCAAATGTTGAAATAGACTCCTCCTGAGTATAAGCACGCACTTTGTACTTCCCCATGATAGGGTGAAGGCGGTGTACGAGTCATAAACGATTGGAGCCTACCATGGTGGAAGGCCATGAAGAAGTGTTCAAAACACCTCTCCGCTTTCAACTTAATATTGGAAATTGGTTGAGGGATTTTAAGGTCTCATCATTTTTATTTATTTAATCATATTCAAATAAATGGTGTCCTATTATAACTACTAGTCCAAAGTTAATGAAATTAGTAGCATATGATATCCCCACTATTCGTTTTCATAAAACAAATCAATATCAAAACATTTTTCAAAATATTGGAGATATATATTGTAAAACCCCATAAATGTATATTTAGTTTTCTGGAGTTTGAAAAGGTTTGTTTGGGTTAAAGTAGGTGTGTGTAAAAAAAAAAAAAAAAAAAACTTGAGAACACGTGTGTGTAAAAGGAATGGAGAGCATGTGTTTGTAAGATGATTCCTTCATCTTTTGGTTCGGTGTACTGTTCCCAAAAAGGGCAGAAAGGAATAGAAATAGCTATGGGTTTTCTATGGGTGTCGAAGGAAGAAGAAAAATGCATCGGGTAATCTTTAGACATCCGAATGGGAATCCGTTTTCGCCTCTGTGATCAAGAAATCTACCTCTACGAACGAAGGTAAGAATTCAATGCTTATTTGCAGATTCAAAATTATATTTTAGTTGGGGATTTCAAGGTAATAACTTTAAAAATTTATGTTGAAGTGCGATATGGTTGAATTGAGGGTCCTGGAAGTCTCAAGGCTGGTTGAACAACATAATTAGAGAAGATTGAGGTAAAAGTTTACTATTTCTGGAGTTTTGGAATTTAAGAGTGCTTTGGCTGTTTATTGGCATTGGATATATGGCTTCTAAATGGATTTCATGGAGAAGGTGAATTAAACTGGGGTTTATGTGAATAAAGATTGGATTGGTTATTTTGGGGTTATACATGCACTGTGCAGATGAAATTGAGATGTGTTGGTTTATGTTGGTGCATGTGAACTGTATATTGATATGTTCTTTTTCAGATTAGGTACTTTCTTGGCTTAAGCAAGACCAAGAGATAAGAGTGAACAACTTGTGGAACGAGTTAGTACCTAAAGCTTGGAATATCAGGTAGGGGGGACTCACACCCTGGTTAGTGGTTTTCGATATGTATTATGTATGTAATTATGGATGCGTGCAAACTATGCATTGAATTTTGTTGTGGTTAGAACTGCATGTTAGGAAAAAGGAGTTTGGTTTTTCTAGCATGTGATTTATGTTGTTCTAAATGTCATGACAACCTGAGAGTGAAGGGAGCTGTGTGACTACCCTGGGCTTCGATCCCCTAAACCTCCGGAGGGTCCTATACAAACGGACTCGTACCATTAACCGTAAGGGAAGGGTACTTGTGTCTATGTGGTATAGGTTGTAAGTGGACACTCTCGCTACCCTACCTTGTGTTGTTACTTGAGAATTTCTTTTAGGTACGGTAGTTGGCCGCGTGTTCGGTTGTCAGAACAAATAGAATGCAGGGATCCCACTATGGTTAATTATAAGCATAAAATAAATTTTAACTCATGCCAAATCATTTTGTTGTGCCAATTATTTTCTTAATAGGTTGTACAAATGTATATATTTTCAAACCTAGCTAGGGTGCCTCCCGAGGGGGGCAAATGATTGTATGTGATGCTCACCCCTACATTTTCAGGTGCTGTGCGAGAAATAATGGAAGAGTTGGACTAAGGTGTGCGGTTGTAGCTTGTCAACCTAAAAGCTTCCAACCAGAAAAGCAACTTTTGAAATGTAAATATTGATTTTCTGGTTTCAGTGAAAAATTGTCTGTGTTGATCCTCTTTGCTTCTGTATATATATATGTCTAAACCTATCACTCATTTGGCTTGTAAACTGAACTTTTGGAACTTCTGTTGTAAAAAGGTTGCTTAAGAAATGGTTTGAATGTTTTGGTTTTCACTTAAACTCTGATATATATTTGATATAAATTTTAGAGGCCTTGCGTATTTTAAAGATACATGAGAATTGTCATGTTCTAAGTTTGAAGCATACAACTCTCATGTGTTTTTAAGATTCGCGGCGCTGTCGCGTTACTTTTTGGGTCGTGACAGAAAAAATGGTATCAGAGCATGGTTTATAACATGTTTTAAAATAACAAGCAACCAGAAAATTTTTGCAACATTTGTTTTCTTTCGATATATATTTTCTTGAGTTATGCATTTTGTTTCAGTTTATCGATTTTGTTGACAAGATGCCGCCACAACCTGAAGACAACCCTCGCACACCACCAAATGCCCCTGAAGAGCATCATGTCGATCTACCTAACGTCCAGCCAAACCCACAAGTTAATGCACAACAAATGGCTGAGTTATTTCAAGCTTTCTTGGCTAGTCAACTAACAAACCAACGAAATGAGGAAGAAAAAGAAAGTGACCGAGAAGCTACCTATCTCGATCGTTTTCTGAAATTGAAGCCTGTGAAGTTTTACGGTACACCTGATTCTGACAAGGCGGAGACATGGATCAAGAGCATAAAAAAAAAACTTGATATTTTGAAAGTGCCAGCTAAGAATCGAATCAAGTTAGCTACTCATGTAATGGAAGGTGAAGCTGACTCATGGTGGGATACTGTATGTGATCAAAATACAGATAAAGAAATGTCTTGGGAAGATTTTGAGCAACATTTCTATGATCGATACTTTCCGATTGCTCTGAAACAAACAAGAATTAAAGAATTCTTTGAGCTGGAGCAAGGCAATATGACAGTGGCTGAATATGTCTCTAAGTATACAGAGTTGGGTAAATATGCAAAGGCTTTAGTAGCTGATGAAAATATGAAAGCAGTAAAATTTATGTTGGGCTTGAAAGATGGCATCAGAAGGTATATTGTGGGTCAAGGAACAAAGACTTACAGGGAGATTGTAGATGCTGCTTATGCACTTGAGCAAGATCATCTCAGCTTTTTGAAGAAGAAAGCCTCAGCTGGTGCATCTGGAGGAAACAAGAATAAAAAGAACGTGAGAAAAGAGTCTGGAAGTTCCAGTGGTAGTGGAAGACCGAGTAAAAGGCAAGCTGGCCCCGAATGTTATACTTGTGGTGAATTTGGGCACATCAGTCCAAAATGTCCTAAAAGAGAAGGCTCTGGTTCTGCAGTTGTTAATCGACCTCAAGTTCAGCATGGAGCTAAAACAGAAACAGTTCAGCAGCCACAACGAAATCAGCAGGCATCTCAGAAGACCAACCAAGGGAACCAAGGTCGAGGAGCTCAAAATCGTGTACCTGTAAAAGAAAGAGGTAGAGTGTATGCTTTGACCGAAGATGATGAAGCTACCGCAAGTAACAAGATGGTTCTGAATGGTACGATTCTCTTCTCCAATACTGAAGCTAGAATACTGTTTGATACTGGTGCATCACATTCATTTATATCGGTATGGTTGGCTAGTTCTTTAGGGTTGAAACCTGAACCAGTGACGAAACCTTTGACCCTAAGTGTACCGTTGCTGGGGAAAATCTCTATAAATCAAATCTTTAGGGGATGTAAGTTGATGGTGAAAGATCAAGTTCTTACAGCAGATTTGTATCCTTTGGAAAAGATGAAGTATGAACTGATCCTAGGAAGAGATTGGTTAAGAAAATACCAAGCTCAAATTGATTGTGGAAGGGGAAAAGTAAGAATTGTGACCCCTGAAGGGAAGGAAATCTCTCTAAGGGTGAATGAAAGCTGCACGACACCGAGTTTATTATTGAAGAACTGTTTTCAGAACAACAAGGCATTATTATGTTATGCACTCATCGTGTCTACTGAAGAGAATACTAATGAGTGGAGGATGATTTCTGTAGTAGATGAATTTCCTGAAGTGTTTCCAGAAGACTTACCAAGTGTTCCGCCACATCGAGAAGTGGAGTTCAGAATTGATTTGGTACCAGGAACTGAACCCATCTCTTTGCCAGCATATAGGATGTCACCGATGGAATTGAAGGAACTTAAGGTGCAATTAGAAGAGTTACTTCAGAAAGGATTTGTAAGAGAAAGTACTTCACCCTGGGGAGCGCCGGTTCTATTTGTAAGGAAACAAGATGGGACCTTGAGATTGTGCGTCGATTATCGAAGGTTGAATTTGGTGACAATAAAGAACAAGTATCCTTTGCCAAGGATTGACGAATTGTTTGATCAACTTGTTGGGGCACGGTACTTCTCAAAGATCGACTTGAGGTCTGGTTACCATCAGTTAAGGGTCCGAGAAGAAGATATTCCTAAAACAGCTTTTCGCACTCGTTATGGTCTTTATGAATTCGTAGTTATGCCGTTTGGATTGACAAATGCACCTGCTGCATTCATGGACCTCATGAATCGTCTGTTTCGACCCTACTTGGATAAGTTTGTGATTGTTTTCATTGACGACATTCTCGTGTATTCCAAGACTCGAGAGGAACATAAGACTCATTTGCAGATAGTTCTACAAACTTTACTGGACAACCAACTCTATGCAAAGAAGTCAAAGTGTGCTTTTTGGTTAAGTGAAGTGCGTTTTCTTGGGCATGTAATTTCTGGAGAAGGAGTTTCAGTTGATCCAAGTAAAATAGAAGCAGTGCTGAATTGGGAAAGACCTAAAAATGTCTTTGAGATTCGAAGCTTTCTTGGGTTAGCCGGATATTATCGGAGGTTTGTAAAGGACTTCTCCAAGATTGCAACTCCATTGACATGTTTGACGAAGAAAGGGGTAAAGTTTGCATGGAGTGAAGATTGTGAGTATGCATTCAAAGAATTGAAGACAAGGTTGACTACTGCCCCAATATTGGTGTTGCCAAATGGTGGGGATCCGTATGAAATATTCACAGATGCGTCCGGACAAGGATTAGGAGCTGTGCTGATGCAAAATGGAAAGGTAGTTGCTTATGCCTCAAGACAGTTGAAAACACATGAGAAGCACTATCCCACTCATGATCTGGAGTTGGCTGCTATAATTCATGCCTTGAAGATTTGGAGGTGTTATTTATACGGTAGTAAATTTTATGTTTATTCAGATCACAAAAGCCTTAAATACTTGTTTACTCAACGTGATCTGAACTTAAGGCAAAGGCGATGGATGGAGTATATAAAAGATTATGACTTCAAATTGTTGTATCATCCTGGAAAGGCAAATGTAGTGGCTGATGCGTTGAGTAGGAAAACGAGAAGTACATTGTCAAGTTTAATGTTGGCTGAAAGTGACATGTTTGGAACTATTGAAGCATATAACATTGAGGTTTTGGGGGAAGGTGTTCTGACTAATCTTCAATTGGAGCCTCAATTAGAACAAGAACTGATTGCTAAACAGAATGATGATCCAGAAATAGAGTTGTTGAAGCAAAAGATAAGGTCCAAAGAAGCATCAGAAGAGTGGGAGATTTATGAAGATGGTGCTCTAAGATATAAAGAAAGAATGGTTGTGCCTAAAGATAAGAGAGTAAGAGAGCGAGTACTAAAGGAAGCTCACAATACTCGATTTGCAATGCATCCAGGAAGCAATAAAATGTACCAAGATCTGAAGAGAAGGTATTGGTGGAAAGGGATGAAGCGAGAGGTAGCCAATTATGTTAGTCAATGCTCAATATGCCAACAAGTGAAGATCGAACACCAAAAACCATCTGGTATGCTGCAACAATTAGCTATTCCAGAATGGAAGTGGGAGAGCATTACGATGGACTTTATTACTGATCTACCGAGCTCAAATAAAGGGCATAATGGAGTTTGGGTGGTAGTAGACCGACTTACGAAGAGTGCTCATTTCTTGCCCGTGAAGATGAATTCACCTATCGACTACTTTGCTAAGCTCTACATTGAGTGGATTATTCGATTGCATGGAATCCCTAAAACAATAGTTTCTGATCGAGACCCTCGATTTACTTCACGTCTTTGGGAAAAGTTACAAGAGGAATTGGGTACAGAACTCAATTTGAGCACGGCATACCATCCACAAACGGATGGACAGTCAGAACGGGTCATCCAAATTCTGGAAGATATGTTGAGAGCTTGTATTTTGGATTTTGGAGGAAAATGGAGTGTACATCTTCCACTTGCTGAATTTGTCTACAACAACAGTTACCAAAGTAGTATTGGTATGGCACCCTATGAGGCTCTATATGGAAGGCCTTGTAGATCACCAATTTGTTGGGTTGATACAGAAGATCGAATAGTTTTGGGTCCAGAGATCATAAAGGAAACAACTGAAAAGGTTAAGCTTATTCGTGATCGACTCAAGACTGCACAGAGTAGACAGAAGTCTTATGCAGATAGGAGAAGAAGACCATTGGAATTTCATTCTGGTGATTTTGTATTTTTGAAGGTAAGCCCTCAAAAAGGAATACATCGATTTGGAGTGAAAGGAAAATTGGCACCCAGATATGTTGGTCCCTTCAAGATAATTGGAAGAGTAGGGAATGTTGCTTATAAACTGGAGCTGCCACCTCAACTTGGTCATATTCATAATGTATTTCATGTCTCCCAATTGAAGAAAAGTGCTCCAGAAATTCAGCATATTAAGCCATGGGTGGGCTTACCGTTGGAGCCAAATGGAACATATGTTGAAGGTCCAATTGGTATTCTTGATCGAGAAATAAAGAAGCTCCGAAATCGAAGTGTACCACTTGTCAAAGTAAAATGGCAGCATCACGGAGTTGAAGAAGCTACTTGGGAGTTAGAATCTGAAATGAAGCAAATGTATCCCCATTTGTTCGATTGACTATGCAAATTTCGAGGATGAAATTTATTTTATGGGGGTTGGAATGTAAAACCCCATAAATGTATATTTAGTTTTCTGGAGTTTGAAAAGGTTTGTTTGGGTTAAAGTAGGTGTGTGTAAAAAAAAAAAAAAAAAAAACTTGAGAACACGTGTGTGTAAAAGGAATGGAGAGCATGTGTTTGTAAGATGATTCCTTCATCTTTTGGTTCGGTGTACTGTTCCCAAAAAGGGCAGAAAGGAATAGAAATAGCTATGGGTTTTCTATGGGTGTCGAAGGAAGAAGAAAAATGCATCGGGTAATCTTTAGACATCCGAATGGGAATCCGTTTTCGCCTCTGTGATCAAGAAATCTACCTCTACGAACGAAGGTAAGAATTCAATGCTTATTTGCAGATTCAAAATTATATTTTAGTTGGGGATTTCAAGGTAATAACTTTAAAAATTTATGTTGAAGTGCGATATGGTTGAATTGAGGGTCCTGGAAGTCTCAAGGCTGGTTGAACAACATAATTAGAGAAGATTGAGGTAAAAGTTTACTATTTCTGGAGTTTTGGAATTTAAGAGTGCTTTGGCTGTTTATTGGCATTGGATATATGGCTTCTAAATGGATTTCATGGAGAAGGTGAATTAAACTGGGGTTTATGTGAATAAAGATTGGATTGGTTATTTTGGGGTTATACATGCACTGTGCAGATGAAATTGAGATGTGTTGGTTTATGTTGGTGCATGTGAACTGTATATTGATATGTTCTTTTTCAGATTAGGTACTTTCTTGGCTTAAGCAAGACCAAGAGATAAGAGTGAACAACTTGTGGAACGAGTTAGTACCTAAAGCTTGGAATATCAGGTAGGGGGGACTCACACCCTGGTTAGTGGTTTTCGATATGTATTATGTATGTAATTATGGATGCGTGCAAACTATGCATTGAATTTTGTTGTGGTTAGAACTGCATGTTAGGAAAAAGGAGTTTGGTTTTTCTAGCATGTGATTTATGTTGTTCTAAATGTCATGACAACCTGAGAGTGAAGGGAGCTGTGTGACTACCCTGGGCTTCGATCCCCTAAACCTCCGGAGGGTCCTATACAAACGGACTCGTACCATTAACCGTAAGGGAAGGGTACTTGTGTCTATGTGGTATAGGTTGTAAGTGGACACTCTCGCTACCCTACCTTGTGTTGTTACTTGAGAATTTCTTTTAGGTACGGTAGTTGGCCGCGTGTTCGGTTGTCAGAACAAATAGAATGCAGGGATCCCACTATGGTTAATTATAAGCATAAAATAAATTTTAACTCATGCCAAATCATTTTGTTGTGCCAATTATTTTCTTAATAGGTTGTACAAATGTATATATTTTCAAACCTAGCTAGGGTGCCTCCCGAGGGGGGCAAATGATTGTATGTGATGCTCACCCCTACATTTTCAGGTGCTGTGCGAGAAATAATGGAAGAGTTGGACTAAGGTGTGCGGTTGTAGCTTGTCAACCTAAAAGCTTCCAACCAGAAAAGCAACTTTTGAAATGTAAATATTGATTTTCTGGTTTCAGTGAAAAATTGTCTGTGTTGATCCTCTTTGCTTCTGTATATATATATGTCTAAACCTATCACTCATTTGGCTTGTAAACTGAACTTTTGGAACTTCTGTTGTAAAAAGGTTTCTTAAGAAATGGTTTGAATGTTTTGGTTTTCACTTAAACTCTGATATATATTTGATATAAATTTTAGAGGCCTTGCGTATTTTAAAGATACATGAGAATTGTCATGTTCTAAGTTTGAAGCATACAACTCTCATGTGTTTTTAAGATTCGCGGCGCTGTCGCGTTACTTTTTGGGTCGTGACATATATAACTACTAATTGTGTTCATTATAGTTTAGTAGCGTATGATACTCCCACTATTTGTTTTGAGAAAAACAAATCAATATCAAAAACGAATTTTTCAAATATTGGAAGTAACTACTACTACTATGGTTTTTGCATTCCTTTGAAATTGGACTTTATAGTTATCTTAGGCTCTTTGGATGACCATGGACTTATTGGTTTAATTCAACAACGAGCCAACATTGTTGAATAAGATCTAGGGAAGGTTGTGTCGTTTTAATTACGTGCTTTCAATCCAATTAAAACATTTTGCATTGAGCCATTAGAAATGAAAGACAATCATTCATTGCTAATTAGGGCGTTGGACCCAATTAATCTTTAATCTCATGTCAAACCCCTCTTTTAATCATGTCACCTTACCAATAGTTAAAGAAACTCTAGTCTAGTACTAGAGGGAATCAACTAATGGAAAGAGATTAAGAAGTAATAAGAATTACAAACCGATTTGTACAAATTCCTACAAATTACATATACTAAGAGGGAGAGAAAGATTAATGTCTATCATGACAAGGTCCAATTGAAATAGTAATTAAAACACATTCCCAAGATTCAAACAATTTGAGTTTAGCGCCTTTTCTCATAGCTCAATTATCGTTTAAGGCATAAGTTCATAGTCAACCATTTTCTAACTACTTAATCACATTAAATAATTAATAGGAATGCAACATGAACATTTAGATTTAGTGCATATGGGCATAATATTATTATGAGTTTAAACACCTAACAAAATTAAAATCAAATATTTTAACTTTTTAGATAGATGGGGCCTATTATGCAAATATGAAAAGTTAGGGGTCAAACCGTAAATACTTGAAAGTAAATATCAACTTTTCAAAAAATACAAAATAGCTCCACAAGTTGATAAATCCACTAGGGAGGCCAGCCACATAATGGGGATGGGAGGTTTCTTACACAAAGCATTAAATCAACATAATGTGAAAAAAAATCCAAATTTTCCTTGTCACTTGACTTAGGCTTTAAGGACTTTAAGAAAAGGTGATGGAAATTCACCTAGTCAAGTCTATGATTTATTAAATTTTTGGGAAGGCTATGGATGGTAAGTATACCATCTAAAACCAAATAATGAAGTAAGAACACAAAACAAAACCATTTTCACCAAAACCAAAACCATGAACACCAAGAACAAAACCATGAACACTATTTCAAGATTTGTACATTCTTGGTGATTTTTCAAACCCAAAACCAAAACCAAAAGTGACAAGATCTCTACTTTCTAGCTTTAAAAGGATGTGTGAGTGGTTTACAATAAAACACAAACACAAGCCAAAACCACCCCCAAAACCGTGCCCTCCCCTATGGAACAAAACCCCAAATTTTGTTCAAAACTCAATCTTCATTCATGCATCCAAAACACCGTTTTGCATGCATATCTTTTTCAACTCTTGATTCACATTTTTCAACATTTGAAAAACAAAAGATAAACATACTTTGAATGAAGAAATAATATGTCATACATCATATTAAAACCCATATGCATAAAATCCAAAAGGACACAACAAATATAAACCTTTGGCTCTGATACCACTTGAAGGGAAATAATGAGATTTTGTTGGGATTTCTAGTGACTAGCATGCATATATAATTCAAAATTCATATACATACGCAACGGAAGCATGTTATCACATAATATCAAAGCTATAGTCATGCAAATCCCCTTCAAGAAGCATAGGTTTATATAAGATGCATCAAAACATTTTATTGAAGAACAAAGTGTAGGAGTAGATTTATACCTCTTGATCTAGACTTGAGACCAAGGATAGACCACCTCCAAGCCCTTTGTTGTTGGAACTCCTTGAGCCTAGCCTCCCTCCTTGCCTCCTCCACTTTGTTAGAATGAGTGCTCCTTGGTTCTCCTTAAGTCTCCAAAGTTGAAGACCTCTAAAGATCCACACCCACTAGTGTAGTGAGAAGGATGAAGGAATAACCAAAAGGGGGAGAAGATGATTAGCTAAATCCCCCTTTGGTGGCCGGCCCTTTGAGTGTTGAGAGAGATATTTTCTTTTTCAACTCTTGTTGTTTTGAACACTAAAAAAACCCTAATGAAACTTTGTGCTATAAAGTTCCTTTTATAACCAAAAAGAAACAAGTCAACATTTGACTCTCTCTCTCCCTCCTTTGGCCGGCCCCTTTAGTGTTGTTTGGGCTTTGGGCTTTTATTATTTCAAGTCATCCTACGCTTGAATAAAAGCCCAATGGGTTTAGGCCCAATGGGACCAATTAGACCCGAACTTTTCTTTAAGCCCAAAACGATCTTTTATCGCTTTTATGATTTCTTTAGACATTCTAATTAATCACAACACTTAATTAATCCAATTAATTATTTCCACCATCCATTAGTTACTCACTACAAAAGTGTATTGGTGAACAATCATTTTAGGTTCTAATTAGCAAGGCAGTGAGGTAATTGGTACCAATCCAATTGATTATATTTAATCCAATCACTTAGTGAATTAAAACTTACTTTTAATTCTCCTTCTTCTTTGATGACTAGTCGTTTAATCATCTAGAAGAACTCACAAGCCATGAGTGACATCTAACCATATATCATGGCTACCCAAGCTAATGTAGAATTTGTTCGGAGAACCTATTCAGTTGGAATTACAATGTAATTCGATCCTTCTCTAAACAATACTCTCAATCACACTATTAGGGTATGGATTTATTATGTCAAACCCCTAATGTGATTATTCCATGTTATATGATTCATTTGAGTCGTATAGGAACGCTTTCCTTTATCACGCTCGATACTTCAGCCGAAGATTCCCGAATCATATCTTAGAGTATTCATCCTCTCATAACGAGGATTAGAGATCCCTTGTTGCGCATTTACTTGCCTCCATGGCTAAGTGGCTTAACCCCAACTATGTCGTGGACACCCGCGGATGGAGTGACTTTGACATAATCAAAGATCAAGCACCTAACCACAAGACAACTATGATGCCTCAGGTCAAAGGACTACTTACATTATTCCAACCATTAGAGTTACTTGCTTGACATGTGAGTAGACCTCCATGCAAGTACTCTCGTTCGATTGTGTTCAGTTAACTTATTCCCTTAATGAGCACCTACATACCTGTCTTAGTGTCACTACACGAATGGGATGAGACTTTCCATCCTTCCAATTGATGGGGACATAGTATGTACTGGTCTTTGCATTGTCAGTATCCCTCTGGCAATCATATGACCAGGAACCTTTTTGGACATGATGGTTATGTTAAGAAGGTCTCAGTATTCTAACATCATTAGATTACTTCTTACATCGATCCACTGTCCATGGATTCACTATTTAAGACATATATCGTTTATTGAAATAGTCCTAATTAGTATCTTTGCCTTTTGATGTATAAGAGTCATCTATACATACATTCATTGTCCTGAAAGGTTTCTTCCAAAGATTGACTTTCAGGGCATATTTCCAACAGTCTATCAACAAGATCCCAAGTATGGTTCTTCTCAATCATAGAAATTTCATCTTCCATAGCATTCTGCCATGATTGATCCTTGGCAGCTTCTTCAAAACATTCTGGTTCTATAATGCACAGATTACACTTCTCATATATTTCTGCAATATTTCTGTACTTGATAGGAGTGTGATCAATATCCTGTGGACCTGTCATTCTTTCTTGATCAGAGATTTCAGTAACTGAGCTTGGCACAACATTCTCTTCACTAGCTTCACATTGTGTTTCAGAATCACAAGCACTTCATTCATAGCTTTGTTCTCCTTCAGACATCTCAATAATCTGGATACTCACCCTTCTTTCCTTCTGTGCATTCCAATCCCAACATGCCTCTTCATTAAACACAACATCTCTGGAAATAGTCACCTTTCCAGATTCAATGTTATAGAGTCTATATCCCTTCTCACAACTACCATACCCCAAGAAAATACACCTTTTGCTTGCCAAATCGAATTTTTGTCTCTGTTGACTTGGCATATGAGCATAACACAAAGAACCAAACACCTTTAGATGCTTAATTCCTGGTTTTCTCCCACTGTAAGCTTCAAAAGGTGTCTTCTTATGTAAAGCTTTGGTTGGACATCTATTCAGAATATACACTGAGGTATTAACTGCCTCAGCCCAAAATTCAAGTGGGATGTTCTTCTCCAACATGAGACACTTAGCCATTTCCACAATGGTTCTGTTCTTTCGCTCTGCCACACCATTTTGCTGTGGTGTGTATGGAGTGGTAAGTTGTCTTTCCATGCCTACATCTTCAACAAACCTGTTAAACTCCATTGAAGTGTATTCACCTCCTCGATCACTCCTAAGCTGTTTTAGCTTATATCCACTCTGCAACTCCACAGTAGCTTTGAACTTTTTAAACACACTGAGAACTTCAAATTTATGCCTTAAAAAATAAACCCAACACATCCTGGTGCAGTCATCTATGAAGGTGAGAAAATATCTATTTCCAGCTTTTGTAGTTGTCTGCATCGGGCCACAAATGTCACTATGCACAAGCTCTAGAGGAATTGATGCTCTAGTAGTAGCTTCCCTTGGAAATGCTTCTTTACATTGTTTACCGAGAACACAACTTTCACATACTCCTTTAACTACTTTGATTTTTGGTAACCCTACTACCATTTCTTGTTCCTGCATCAATTTCAAACTGCTCATGTTTAAGTGTCCCAATCTTCTATGCCACATAGCAGTAGAGAAACATACATTTGCCTTGAAAGCAATATGTATTCCAGACTGTAATTTCATTGGAAAACTTCGATTTCCCTTCATTGGAACTCTAGCAACCATGTTGGAGTATGAACTGTCATCATAGATTTCCACCTTGTGACCTCCAAACACCAAATAATAACCGTGCTCCATCATTTGACCCACACTGAGCAAATTTTTTTTCAGTCCAGGCACAAGCATAACCTCCTTGATATATCTCTTGCCTAGTTTAGTTTCAACTACAAGACTTCCTTTACCAGTTACATCAACAAGTTGTCCAGTACCCATTTCAACTTTTGCAGTTACATTCTTATCAATATCCACAAGTAAATCCTCCATTCCAATCATATGATTACTACACCCGCTATCTACATACCATACATCATCACAACTCTTTACACTAGTATTAGTTTGATTACTAGCATAAAACATGGTGGGTGTAGATTCTACCTTATTTGCATAATTGAGCTGTTGCATTGGTTTCTTGCTATTACAATCCCTTGCAAGATGACCAAACTTATCACAGTTATAACACTTTGGTTTACCTTTGAATCGGCACTCACCAAAATGTAACTTGTCACAATGTTTACAAGGATTTCTAGCACCATCAGTGGGTTTGTTATCCCACCTCTTCCCTTTTTCTTTCCAATTCTTATGGTACCTTGCATTCTGATTTCCAGTGAATTTTGCTGGTTTGGGATTCACATTGAGACTAGCAAATGCTTTCTCAGTTTTGTGTTCAGAATGTCTATCTAGTCGTAACTCAAAACTCTTCAAGGAGGCTACTATTTCTTGTACCTCAATCACATCTAAATCCTTCGAATGTTCAATAACAGAGCATATAGAATCATAAGCTGATGGCAAATTAATCAATAACTTTTGAACAACCCTCTCTCGAGATAACTCCTCTCCATAACTCCGCATTTGATTTATTAGATCAAACAATTTTGTAAGATAAACAGAAAGTGATTCATCATCTCGCATTCTTGTATATTCAAATTCCCTATGAAGACCTTGCAATTTAACACTTCTAACCTGTTTATCACCATGATACTCTTGTTGCAGAATATCCCATGCGCCTTTTGAGGTTTCTTCATGAGAGATTCTGGGAAATATCTCATCTGAAACGGCTCCTTGAATCAGACCTAGAGCTTTAGCATTTTTCATCAGTCTCTCGGCTAGAGGTATCTTCTCAATACTGCTCGATTCCTCTTTTTCTTTCTTCTTTCCATCAGATTCACCATCATCCTTCGAATCTGAACTTTCAAAGCCTTTCTCAACCAGATCCCACAGCCCGTGAGATTTGAAAATTGTTTTCATCTTAATACTCCAGAACTCATAATGATCACCTTTGAAAATCGGTGCTCTCACCTCACTACTACCCGATCCTGCCATGTTAGACTCAAATCACAATCGACTTGATTTTTGGGTAGCACTCTTCACAGATCCAAACGCCCAGTATCAATTGATCAAACCTGGCTCTGAGGCCATGTTTGCATACAGACTATTATCTTGTATGTAAGCTTCTTTCAATCAACAAACTATGAATACTGGAGATTTAGAGTTTTAAGAGAGAGGAAGTAAGAATTTTAGAGATAGAGAGATCAAGCTTGAAGAAGAAGCAAAACTGAGATTGATGTATTTCATTCACACGCACACTTAGTACATGTAGCAGATTAGGAATAAAAATATTCCTTCATTACATCACTTAAATCTAGCCCTTCATTCATTTACCCTATAAGGTAATGACACATGGCATAAACCATCACTTAATCTAAGATTACATCTTAGCTGCACACTTGGACTATGATCTAAAGGCTGACATTTAAAGCTGAATTCTTATTACATTTCAGCATATACACTTATAAACTAACATGCCTCACATAAGTAAAATCTTACTTGTAAGGATATGCATGTGTCTATGCGGTGTCAACCAGCAGTCATATCGGTTCATCCATAAATTTGCAAACATAACCGATTGGCATTACAACGGTAACCGATTGTCATCACCAACGGTAACCGTTTGACACAAAGATAACTCAAATTATATGAGGGTCTATAAGCATAAAAGCATACAAAGAATATTATATCATGGCATTTTCATCATGCCTAATTATGCGATTAGCAACAATATATCTTCATGCTTCAATATCTCAATTAATTACTCATGAATGAACAACCATACATATAACATATTATAAACCATGCCAACAAATTCTTGGCCACATACTAATATAAACAGATGATAATGCAAAATGAATTCAAACAATTCCACTGTCATTAGTTAACAGGACTCTGCATGTATATATGTTGAGAAACTTTATTCAGATTACCAAACCAAATAGCCATGCTACATATTAGATCTCAACTTATAAAAATAAGAAACGCATAAATGTATTAAATTGAAATACACACATTTTATCATGTACTGTATTCAAGGCAAAGCAATTTTTCCAGAATTTGGAACTCCACTTTAATCCAAAACCAGTCCCTAAATGGCAATTGATCTTTCGCTATTTTGTATATTGAATATACAACAAGCAGAATGCATCTTGCCAAATGATCTAACACCAGACTCATCAACAAATAATCAACTTCCTTGCCGCTTTCTCTATTTTTCTCAATTTAATTCTCACAACCATATTTTCCAATTATTGCAAACTTGGATAAAAAATTTATGTCTTTAGTTTGTTGGAGCAATATTAGAAAATATGAAAATAACACAAGAATTTCAACGATAATAATCATCAAGAAATTCACAACATCAATTATATATGAGATTAATATAAACAACTAGAAAGAAAGTTAGAAAAATTGACAAATTTGAAGATTGAGGCTTGCATAAATGTAATGTCCTAAAGATAGAATTTCGCCCCTACTCTTGTGCTTGTAGTTCGGTAGGCATCCGTCTCCCAGGATTCAACAATCTATAATCCGAAGTCAAAACACTTCAATCTTCAGACTCTGGCGAACTTTATATATTCCGTACACTCAGGACACAACTCGGAGTTTAACTAAGACATTAGAGAAAACTCTTCTCTTTTTTTCTATTAGATATGTGGGATGTTTGAGTTTATATAGAACTCAAGCCACCCCCTTTTGAAACATTATGATCGTTGCCTAAAGTTCCAAATAACAGACGCAACTCATGAATTTGAATTCAACTACGACACATGACTTTTATTTTTCATTCATATAAAAATTAAATATTAAAATATTAATTATAATATATAATTTCCAACAATGCACACATATACTGTTCTAAATCACTATTTGTGCTACTTGAATTTTCCGAATTTGAATCTATCATGTTAATACTCTCTATACTATAAATACTCTCATTATCACTTAAATCATCTAAACTATATATTGATCGTATATCCTCATCCTCTTCTAACCTAAACAACTCCATTAAATGTACTTTTTCTCTCGGCTGTTTACCTAATTTTGGACATTTAGGTCTAATGTGTCCAACCTCTCCACATGAATAACATTGCTACTCTTATCTTTTGGTGCTTTATATTTTCTAATCCAAGGTTTCCCACTTCTTTTTCTAAATTGTTTTGGAATATATTTTCTCTTCCTACATGTTCTTGAAGGTCTTATACTAAATTCTTATGTTGTTTGTAGGGTTTATATGACTTATATTTCTTTTTGTATGTTTTCTTATGCTTATTTTTCTTATGACAACCATACTGTTGTGGTAAATCTATATTTTTACAACTCATGTAAAATTGTTTCCTAAACTGTCTCTTTGCTTTTATTTGACTACACTCTTGTCTAAGTATATCATATACATGTTGAATTCTAGGTCCTATTGCAATATCATTTTTCTTTGGATGCTTTTGCCATTCATTCCAAATCTTTTCACCTATTGGTCCTTTTATTTTTGTCATATAAGTATCTAATAAATTGGTATCACTAATTCTACATGTTCTTCCTAAATATTTAAAGAAATCTGTAGTATACTCGGCTATATACTGTAAATCACAAATTTGTAATTATTCTAAATTTCTAATTGCTCTTATTTGTTCTTGTTCGCTTCTACCATCTAGCCTATTACGATCTAAAAAATTTTGTTTAATCAAAGTAACAAAACTATCAATATTAAAATGTGTTTTAGCTGCCTGATGCTGTTCTGGATTTTGAACTTTCCATGACTGAAAATAATGAAAAACTAAACCATCTAAGGTATGTTCAAAATAGTCTAACATATTGTGTGAATTACTACAATCTAACATTAATGATGCATGTACGCAACCTTTCTCCCATCTTTCAATTGTTCTCTCCCAATCTTGTGGATCTACATTATCTAAATTTAATATATTTCCTGCTATATTAATTGTTCTAATCCTCTCAAATATGGAATCCTATTTTTTCTAGGTGGTTTCATCATACTTTCATCCATATAATCTACTCTAGCTTGTTTTTTATATTGTTCATTTGTTGGTCTCAAAAATTGTTGATCAGTTCTACCTGTGTGTCCTGGATTTTCTACTCCTGATGTACTACTTTCTTCTGTTGGATTACATTCTACTTTCAATTCTAATAAATTATTATATTATTTTGATCCTAATATATGTTCTACCCCTATTTCTAAAATTAAAATTTTCATCTGTTCATCTGAAATTCTCTGTAGTCCTAAATCATATGTTTTATATTTTTCTAAATATTGATCTTCATCTAAATGATCAATATCTTATATAAGCTTATCTACAATATGATCAAAATTTTGCTCAACTAATTTAATATCTAAATTATCAAAAGTCATATGAATATTCTCATTTTCGATCTCACTTTCATCCTCTTCTATTTTTTCTAGTTGCTTGTAATTACTAAACCTAATTGTTGCTTGACCTGTACTAGTTTCATATATTTGTACTTTATCTGGTTGTCTATTTCTTGTAAATTAGGTAATGTCCATTGAGTTTCTTCTAAATTGCTATTATCTACGGGTTTTGCTTCTATCATATTTACATGTTTACTACCAAATGTTTGAAATAAATTGTGAAATTCTAAATTAAACTTATGATTATATCTATCAGACATTTTACCAATATACATTAAGCTAATACACAAATTTTTATACTCTCCTTTCATATTATAATTTTTTGTTCTTATGCTTACTTTAATATATTTACTAAATTCATTAATTGTCATAACATAATTTGGAATACATCCTATGACTGCTAAGTTTGAACTTAAGTCTACTTTAGCTGTTGCTATTGCTGCTTGTTGGTAATTATCCCATATATCATCATATATGTATACTAAAGTTTTTGTGCCTACTTGTGCTCTGGTTAATCCTGCTATTCCAATTAATATTGTTCCTATGTGAATCTGACTGAAATGTGATTTTCTTAAATGAGTAACTGCTTCTTTACTAATTAAATTAAGCGTAACTTCTTTATCAATACAACTAACTTCATGTTGACTGATGCTACTTACAATTCTGCTTCTATTTTCAAATAAACCTAATTGATACAAATTATATTTATTTTTCTATGTTCTCTCAAATCCTCTTCTAATAAATTCTTGTGCTTCTTCTTCATTTGGATAAATATCTTCAGCTCTAACTACTTCTTTTCCTTTTCTCCTAATGAGTTCCATTTTCTGTTATCAAAAGGATTTATCTTAGGTCTTCTAATATGATTATTTGTACTTAAAGTTAAATTTTCTAATTTTTCTAACAAAGATGGTGGAAGTCATGAAGATGCTTTATGTAAAACTTGGTTTATTTATGCTATTTGTTCTTCAACTTGATCTAATTTTTCAGCCAAACTTAAAACTAATTGAATAGTTAAATTATTTTTCCTAATGGGAATATTACTACTGGCTACTTGTGTTGAAAAATCTGTTAAACCTACTGGTTCTTTATGTGACAACCCGTCCCAAATTTTACATTTCTATTAATTTTAAAAGCGTGATTTTACAAAAAATGCCCTTAGAAGCGAGGGTATTGACTTTCGTTGATCATCGTATAGTGAGGTGTATGAATTAATCCTTTATCGTTTTCCTGAAGTATGTGACATTACAGAACTGTAAACTCAAGAAATACTTTTGTTTCAGTCACTAATTATATTTTTATGTATTTTTAAATGTTTTTATTTAGTAATTAATTATTTAAAGAGGAAGAGGAAGAGGAAGAGGAAGAAGATGAGGGAAAAAGAAAAGAAAAACAGAAACAGAAAAAGAATAAGGGAAGGGCAAAGCTGTCAAATCGGAACAGGAGAGAGGGAGGAGTTGGGCCAACCATAAAGAAGAGAAAGTGGAGGACCAATCAGAGGGAGAAGAAAGGAGGGAAAGGAGGGAGAGTGATAAACGGGGAAAAAGGGGGAAACAGGTCATCCTTGACCAGTGCGACCCATACCTTCAAATCGGCAGTTTCTCGCCGTTTCTCGTTCAATTTTCCGACGAATTGGACCTATGAACCACTTCCAATCATCCCCTTGGCCATTTCTCTTCTTCTTTCACAAAAAATTAGAGGGAAATTGAGAGTATTTTAGTACAAAAATGGTGATGGGTGCCGCGGGAGACTTTACCCAAAATCGATCAATTGTGAAACCATCCCCTTCAATTACCATCATCAAAACACTCCTCTAGAACCCAGGAACAAAGCCCAGGCAATGGTTGAGGCGTCGGAATTGCTATGGAGCCGAATTGAAGACACCCAAAACTAGGGTTTCCGACAGGTTTTGACAAAATTGAAGCCTTTCTAGGTCAAATTGGACTTGGCCACAGATATAAAGTTTACTCTAATCTTTGATATCTTCAATTCTGTAATTTTTGAGAATTTTTAAAAATAGTTGAATTTTCCGGCAAGTCGGGCGGCCGACCGCCACCCGCGGCGGCGTGTGCGGCGGCACTTGGCCTATGGGCCAAAGATGTTTTTTAAGTACTATTAGATGCCCTGGGTTTATAATTGATATCCGTATGACGTAATTTCATTATTTGGGCTTAGTTTCATTTCGACACGTAAATAGGTCAAAACATGAATCGACAATCCGACAGTTGGATTGTCACCAAACTTTAATACATTATAGTGCATAATATTTGAGGATCACAGGAACTTATGGATAGGGAATCCGACGTACGGATCTTCCTGAAGTGAATTTGTAAGTTTATAAAAGAAATGTTAACCGTCACTTAGTTTTGGGCAATTGACGGAAATCCGACCGTTGGATCGTAATGAAATTTTAGTATGTTATCCTAGAAGCATAATTTGAATCTTTGGAAGTTGCGGATTTAAAATATGATATACGGATCTTTCGAATCGAGTTACAGGGTTGTAGACCCTACCGTCGATCTTTGATCGACGGTTGACTGATGGTCAATGAGTCTCAAACTATTTTGGGATGTCCTTGAGAATGTGCCTTATGTGAATTTCGTATTCTTTTAGTAAGAGTTCCGAGATGTGATTCGATAATTGGTCACATGCACCAATCGTTCGGGATGCCTCGATGTGTGTGCTAGAGAATCATAGCGCGGATTCCAGGTGAGTGGATCTTTCCTTGCTCAACATATGTTTCATGATTGATAATTCCATAAATGCTTTTAAATAAAACTGAGAAACTTATGCCATGACATATATATATATATATATATATATATATATATATATCTATATGTTATAAAATACTAGGAGATGGTTGAGTTAGATTTCATCGTGATCTATCCATATGCGTATTAATATAAATGATTGCGAATTACGAATGGCTTGATCCCTGTTTAGGGTACGTAGGCAGTCTAACAAGACGTTAGATGCAACCATATAAGAAATGAGATTAAATAATCGAGACCATAGCCTTGTTTAAGGAATTGAGCAATATGTGTGGGCTTTTGGTTTAAGTATATATGTATACACTTGATGTTTTTCTCAGAAAATGAAATTATATGATTTATGCTTTAAAAATTCCATGCCTATTGAATAATGCATAAACGATGAGTTGAATTGTTTGCACATATATATAATTGTGGTGCTGTGAATGCTCTGAAGTGCAAAGGTGAATGCAGGACACACAGGTAAGTTTAGGTAAGCTCAAGTAAGTATACAATATTAGTTGAATTGATGGGGATATGATATGACTATAATTACGTGTTTACCAACTCTGAGACTGTCGTACAGGTTGCAATAGTAGGCAACTCCGACATTGTCGTACAGGTTGCCTAGGAGTTGTACATGTTATATTAGGTGCATTTAAAGCTCATGAACCTGCACCCGGGTGATTGTGATTAGCCAGGGATATGGTACATGCCTGTTTATAATGTCACCTCCTGCACCCTATGCTCACATTGGATCCAATTTAGGTGCACAGTCTTGTCGTACAGACCACCATGGGTGGTTCCGACTTGTATGTGACTAGCGATTTATCGCATGGCTATCTTGAGTGAGTAGCATTGAGCATAACTATATTACACCCAGTCTTGTCGTACAGACCTTTTTAGTGGTTCCGACTTATGTGCAGTGTAGAGTCGTACAGGTCACTAGAGGTGACTCCGACTTATATGCTAGCCATGATTGATGAGATATGTGATAAGATATGAATATGTCATATAGGTCACTAAAGGTGACTCCGACTTAGATGCTAGCATATATGTGATGATATATGATGAATATTGATAAGCTCATATTTATACATATTTTACATCAAATTCTCTCGTCTTTTCTTAGTTAGTTTCTTATATTTTTGAGTTAATTGCTTTGTTTTTGTGTTTTATAGAATTTATCTAGCTAAGAAAATAAAAATAGCACAAGTGTGATTTTAAGTAATAAAATCGTTGCATCATATTTTATGCTTAAAGATGTGCAGCTAATATACTTAATATTTCTAATGCCATAAATTTCAGGCTGAGTATTTAAACAGGATAAAAGCCTCGGGCAGCAAGAGAAAAAGGAGATGCTGCCAGGCAACTTGGCAGCTTGGAAAGGAATAAAGAAAAGCTGCTTGGCAGCTGTGCATGACAGAAAGCAAAAAGAAGTGAAGGCAGCTGGCTTGGGAACGAAAAGGGAAACAGGCAGCGGGGATGAAGGAAATAGAATATAAGAGAAATAATTAAAGAGAAGTTAGTGGGGGGAGAGATAACATAAGAACTGGAGGGCAGTTTAGATAAAAAAAAAAAAGACGTGAGTGTGCTGCCCTTGGGCGGGGGGAATTTAAAGGTGAGTCAGACGTGAAGAGGTCGGACAAAAAGAAAGGAAATAAAAGGGCAGTGAGGAAGGCAGTGAAGCAGAGAGAAGGGCGCTGCCACGCGTGAAGCCACTAAGGAATAAATAAAAGAAGGAAGGCAGTCGCGTGAGAGGGTAGGAGGAAGTGACACTGCCCTTAGGCAGCGTGTACTGGGCGAAGCCACCAACGCAGGAGAGAGAGAGCTGCCTTAGGCAGCGAGAGTCAAACGCAGAAGCAGTGCGGGAAGGAAAGAGCGAGACGCAGCTGGAAAGAGTGACTGTGCAGCGGGGAGACTTGTGCAGCGCACGAGAAGCGCAGCGTGAGGACGGGCAGGAAAGAAATAGACAGAGCACTGAAGCACTTTCCTCTCTCGGTGTTATTCTTCCTCGTTTGGTTTTATTTTTCTTAACTCATGTTTAATTTAATTTGTTTTTCAATTATATTAAACATGTGTAATTAATTTCTGTTTAGTTAGAGGTGAATTTGAAACCATGGATAAATGTTTATTATGATTTGATTTACTCCAGTTATGAATTCTTGAACGTTGGATGTGGTTTATTTTTCTGTGTTGATTAATAACTTGTTTATGTATGTGGGTTAAGGGTCGACACTTAATTTGCATGCTTAGACTTGATGCTAGGATATAAGGAAATTTCACCTAATCGTTATGAACTTGTATCCATGAGTAGTAAAAATCGCTAGTCACGATTGTGTTTAGTAAACCCTAGGTTGGATTAACATGCGTATTCCATAGTTATGAATGCCTAGTCGATGCTTATGATTTTCATTGAACTTAATGATCTTTGATATGTCTCTCTATCATGCGTATTCCATAGTTAGGGAACTTGATAAGAATAATTTGGTTGTGATGCGTATCCCGTCCAATTCAATGAATATAGGGAAATCTGAAGGTTAATTTAAGCGGACCTAATTAACTTGGAGCATTGTCATTTATTCGTTTGTTGAAATCATAACTGGGAATCAAATTATATGCATTTGTTCATGTGTGGATAAGGACCCCTCTAACTAACGTTTCATCATTTTATTTCTATAAAATATATTTTCTTTGAAGTTTGTTTTTAAGTTTCAGTTTTAAATTCAATTTCGTAAAAAAATCAATCCCCCATTTATTTAAAGTGTTAAATTTGTTAGAAATAAATTTAGTTTGTGTTTTCTAAAGTCTTTAATTATTTTGAGTCTTTTGATTTGTTTTAGTTTAGTTGTTAGTTTTATTTTGAGTCATTCTAGTTAAGTGTTTTGATTTTAGTTTAGTGTTTTAAATTTTGTTTTTACGTTTTTAATTTAATTTTACTTTGGTTAGCATCCCTAGTTAATCCCCGGTTAGAACGATCCCTACTTACATCATTACTACAATTATCACAAATAGGGTTTAAATTTGTGCGTTAACTTATTTTCGCATCAAATTTTTGGCGCCGTTGCCGGGGATTAGCAAATTTGCTAATCCCTTGTTTATGTTTTTGTTTGTGTTTTACTTTTTATTTTATTTTATTTTATTTGTGTTTATTTTATTTTATTTTATTTGTTTTTGTTTGTTATGTTTTTTTTTTTACTTTTGATATTTGATTTAGTTTTCTTTGATTTTAGGTACAATGGAGCGAGACATGGCACTCGAATCCATTCAAGCTCAATTGGCACAACTCACTGCTCAATTGACTCATAATGCCGAACGGACCACAATGCCAAGTGGCCCTACATTTGATATGCCCTATGAGCAAGGATTTCAAACTCATCAATATCCCCAATTTTCTGCAAATGAAGATGTTTGGGGATATCAAGGCTATAACCAATCAAGGGGCAACATGTTTTCCAACGCTTATAATTCGGATTGGAGAAGTAATTCAGAGTATATGTGGGATGAACCTCAACAATTTCAACAAGGTGGATATTGGCAGCAAGACGAGTTCTATTCAAGACCTATGCAGCCACCACAGCATCCCCCACAGCAATTTCAATCGAATTCAAGTGTGCCCATTAATTATAATGAAATTCTTGATGGACTCATTTCTTTGGCGCAGGGTTCACAAAATCAAGCTGAGGAGACTCACCAAGCAGAATATTGGCAGCCATCGGAGGAGTACTATCAATGGCCATATGAACCACCACAGCCTCCACCACAATCTCCCCAACCAAATTCAGGTACGTCCTCGGATAATGACATTTTGAATAAGTTACTAACCTCTTTGACCCAGGACGTAGAAAATCGAAACATGGAGATGCAAAATAAAGCCAACAAGGTGGATGCTTTGGAGGAGCAAGTTGGGCAGATTATGGAATTCATGGCACAGATTCGAGATCAAGGTGACATGGAGGATGAAGTTGTCCCAGAACCATCCAAACAGAGCCCGAACATGGATGAATTGCCAATTCAAGAAGAAGATGAGGATGACGACTTGGGCAGTTTAGAAGAATTCTTATCGCAAACCCCCCAAATCCTTATGTCATCCAACTCAGGTGAGGAGGTTCTAAGTTCAATTCATTCTAACATCGTTCCACCAAATGTCCTTTTTCCTTGCAGGTTTTTAAATCCCAAGGAAGAAGTGAATGAAAAATATGTTGTGGAAGATCTTCCCAAGGTGCAAAGTGATATCCAAATTCTTGGTGTACCAAATCAAGTTCCCGATGGTATTGAAACGATCAAAGAAACTTGTACACCAAGAAGAGGGATTCCAGAAAATGAGGTGGCCGGAGAATTTCAAGAATACATCCAAGAGGCTGTGCATGAGACAATCAAGCCCAAAGCAGTTGAGTTTGATGACACGAGACAAGCCACAACCATCATAGTAAACCTGGCCAAGTTCAAAGTCCCTGAAACGTTCAAAGACGTGGTGTTTGTAATTGAGTTTGAACGTGATTGTAAGCCATCTTCTCCATTTTTAATTTTATGTTATACTAACAATTTAATTTTGATGATTCAGGCACCGTCATTAGAACTTAGACCGTTGTCGGATCATTTCAAGTACCACCGTCCGTTTAATGATAAGCCCATGCATTTGAATAATGAAGGGAGGCCTAGGAATCACCCACAATCAGATTTGCATTCCTAATCCCTTCTCTTTACTGAATTTATTTTACTTTGTTTAGTTCTTTCATTGTTTGTTTGCTCTTGTGTGAATTTATTTTACGTTGATTTTTTTTTACGTTGATTTCATTATGTTTTGTTATTTAGTTGTGATTTTTGTTTTGTTTATTTAGTTGTGATTTTTGTTTAGGAGATTAAACTTAGTTTTTTTTTTTACTTTGATTTACTTATTTTACATTTATATAAAATAAAAAATGAAAAAAAAAAAATGAAAAAAAAAAATAATAATAATAATAATAATAATAATAATAAACATCACATAATAAAAAAAAAATAATAATAATAATAATTAAAAAAAAAAAAAAAAAAAAAAAAAACAAAACAAAAATACTTTTATTTATATTTATAATTAAATAAACTTAAAGCATAAATATTTTACAATAATGTAAAACTAATAGCTTTCATTGGTCGTTGGTAGGTGGTGCCTCGGAGGTCGACGGAGCCCCTGAAAGACGAAGCGCCAGAGCTGGATCATTCGGAGCCTCAATACTTGGTGCTGCTCCCGAGGACGAAGGCAACACAAACCTCGGGAGTAACGTCATAAAGCGTTGATGATCACTCTGAATCCGCACTTCGGACTCCTGCAGCTGATCAAGCTTCCTCTTCATGCTTGTGGAGTAATTGGTTGCGAGCATGTGCAAATCCCTGTTCTCATGCCTGAGCACTCTGACCTCCTGCCGAAGACTAGCCACTTCAGCCATCAACGATTCCACCTGACGAGTTCGTGCAAGAAGGCGCTGGCCCATGTTTGATACTGAGCCTGCGCATCGGACGCTGTAGGCCATAGAGTCCTGGACAGCCAGTTCGTCGGACCGCCTGGAAAGTATCCTAGTGTCTCTAGGAGTGAGCAGATTTCTGGCCACCACCGATGCGGTTGTTTCGTTCATCATCATGGAATCCCCAACTGTAAGAGGACCATTTGGGGATATGAAGGACGGCTGCCAAATGTTGGTTGGAGAAGATATATCACTATCTTCCCCAACATTCAAGTTAAGGCGACGGTCAGAGGGGCAAGACATATTTGAAGGTGTTGAGAATGAAGAGTCGGACTGATCAAGATTAAAAGAAATGCAAGGAGGAAGTGTTTACAGGAGGGAGTGTTTACAGGGGGAGCTTAAGTGTGTTGTGGAACAAAAATGAGCGTTCTTATAAGAAGAAGAAATCGTTGAGGCATCACTCAGCAGTCGAAGAGGCGCCCTCTCGCAAATCGAAGAGCCGGGCTCCTTTCTCAAAAGCCGGATTCTTTTCTCAAAAGCGGCGTCGCCGTTCTCAAAAGTCGGTTCCTTTCTCAAAAGTCGGACGCCGCTCTCTCAAAAGTCGGGCGTCTTTATCAAAAGCCGGAGCGGTCAGGAATCATGAGGCGAACAGTTTTTCCAATTTTGTCGTCACTCGTCACGCGCGCTGTCAGCTTTGCGCAAATTACGGGTGGCTTTTTCAGAAAGCGCGTGACCTGTACTGTTCATCCATCCACCGGCTGCCGACAGGGGTAAAGGAATAGTTTCGGTTATGAAGAAAAGTTCTATAAACGTCTACCTTCGCCTTCAACAGCAAAGGCAAACTCTCTCAACACTTCTTCATCTCCGAAATTTTTCATCTCCGAAAATGCCTTTCCATCAAACCCTCTCGAGTTTCTCTGTGTTTCTCATTCCTTGGGATACCTTTCCAAATAAATCATCTAGAGCTAGAGTATTTCATATCATGAAGGTTGAAAGCAAGAGTATCTCATATCACGCTTTCTTCCTGTCCTTGTCCTTGTCTTTGTGGCAAGGAGAAAGCGGGCAATCAGCCAGCACTCGGTGTCAATCTTCCAATCTAAGAACCGACTGCCTGGAAATCCTTCCTGATTGCTTACCTAGCATTGCTCTCGAGTGCTCTTCTTCAACCACTGATGTACTTCCGAAGAAGTCGCCACATCTGCCTGGAGAACAGACATGGCAAGTGAAAATGATACTTGAAGCATGTGGAGACAAGGTGCTGCTTCATCTTCAAGATCAAGTCTCATTTTCCTTGCTAAGAAGTTCCCCAGCCCAGTTCACGCATACACCTGTGGAACGATACTTCTTCAAAAGCAAAAGTATCCCATATCATCAGAGTCAGAGGCAAAGATTTCTCATGGCATGCTTTTCCTTTACCCTTGCTCTTGGCTACGGGGCAAGGTGAAAGAAAGGCAATCGGTCGGCACTTGGACAGATTGAACAAAGAAGCAGACCACCACCTATTCCTCGTGCCTACCTGCCATGCAGAAGAACAAAAAGAGAAGAATGTAGCCTGCAGACTCAATCAACCCGGCAGAAGGAGTCTGAGTTGAAACCAAGAGCTCGAGAAGCCTCAACAACACCACCAATCAAGTCTCATTTTCCTTGCTAAGAAGTTCCGAGGCCAGTTCAAGTTCAAAGCTGTGGAATGTCACCAAACAAGACCAATGATCACCTATTAGTTCTTTTCATTGTCTTTTATTTTCATTTTCAATTTTTCGCTTGCATTTTTTACATTTTCTTGCGTGCTTAACTGATTTATTTCTTTTCTTTGCAGGAACTTTTGGTTATTTCCACCCTTGAAGTTGATTGCAAAATTTTAGCTTGGGGGTCATCGCTTGATTTTCTGCAAATTAGGGAAGTTTTCAGTCCTATTGCTTTATTTTATTTCGTTATATTTATTTATTTTATTTTTATTTGCATTTTATTATATTTTCTGACATTGGGGACAATGTCTAGTTTAAGTGTGGGGGTAAAGAGTATAAAAATGACCAAATTGAAAATTTTTGTACCTTCGACTTTGAACTTATTTCATTTGTTTCTATGTTATTGGCTTTGTTTTCTTAATTAGTTTTGTTTTATTTTAAAAAAAAAAAAAAAAAAAAAAAAAAATATTTCCTTGTTTTCCTTATTGTTTTGAATTAGATTTTTGTTAGTTTCCCGACCCAATGATATAATTGGATAAAATTTGAACCATGATGATCAAGAACTTAGTTAACATATGTTGTGTAAAATTCCTTATTCTCGTGTTAGTTTGTACATTTTTGATCATCTTTGAAAAACCAAATGCACATAGCCTTGTTGATGTGAAACTGAAGCATGATTTAAAGCTCCATATGTGAATTTAGTGACCATATACATCCTATGTGAGTTTTTGAGCCTATTGAAAGTGTGTGCATTTTTCATACACTCCTATTCTTTCATGTGTGATGAACTTATGTGAGATACTTCTCTAGAACTTGCATAACGATCTTTCGAAATATTTGTCATTGATTGCATGAACTTGAAAATGATAGAGGCATTAGGTTTACCACCATGGCCCAAATAACCTTGTTTCCCAAAGAAAAATGATATCATTAGATTGCCAATTTGAGCCGTGTTTGTTGAGCCTTTTATTTCTTATCACCAGATATGTCTACCCTTATGCCTGAAATAAATATTTTTCATTACCCTTTCCAAGCGAGCAATGCAAGATTGTCTTATGTGAAGTGTTTGTGAAGTACTTTGAAGGGGTTTTGGCAATAGAATAAGTGTGGGGGTTTTTCATATTTGTTTCTGTGAAGTACAAAATAAAAAAAAAAAAAAAAAAAAAGAAAGATTGTATACAAAGAAAATAAAAAGTATTTAAAGTTTCAGTTTAAGTTTTTGGTTGGAGGTGACTGGAAGAATAGCTGGAAAGCTTGAGTTCTTATAAATCTAAACAAAAGAATTGCTTGCAATGTAGCTTGGAACTTGTTTTTACCTATTCTTTCGTTTCAATAACCCTCGCCCTAAGCCTCATTACATCCAATAAAAGTCCTCTTGATTTAAGTTTTGCAATTATGACTGTGGAGAAGTGATCTTTATGCAAGCTTATGGTAGAACTTTCACATTTGTTTCTTTGAGCGAAACACATTAAAACTAAACACATGTGTGATTGAGTGCATATCCCGTGAGAAGGTCGCTAGTTTGCATATGGTGTTTTTAAAAATAAAAATTTGAAATTGCATTAGCATGACTATCTCACACACTACACTTCAAGGATGATTCAAAGATTACTGCTAATATTTGAATAAAGAAAAATGAACTTGAATTGCTTATTGGTGTTAGCTATGGTTCTTGATGATTGTGTTCTCAAATGAAGTTCTATGAGGGTCATATAGGGGGAAACTAATAATTTTCATGTTATTACTTTTTCTGTTTTCGTCTGTTTTGCTCGAGGACTAGCAAAAGCTAAGTGTGGGGGTATTTGATAAGCTCATATTTATACATATTTTACATCAAATTCTCTCGTCTTTTCTTAGTTAGTTTCTTATATTTTTGAGTTAATTGCTTTGTTTTTGTGTTTTATAGAATTTATCTAGCTAAGAAAATAAAAATAGCACAAGTGTGATTTTAAGTAATAAAATCGTTGCATCATATTTTATGCTTAAAGATGTGCAGCTAATATACTTAATATTTCTAATGCCATAAATTTCAGGCTGAGTATTTAAACAGGATAAAAGCCTCGGGCAGCAAGAGAAAAAGGAGATGCTGCCAGGCAACTTGGCAGCTTGGAAAGGAATAAAGAAAAGCTGCTTGGCAGCTGTGCATGACAGAAAGCAAAAAGAAGTGAAGGCAGCTGGCTTGGGAACGAAAAGGGAAACAGGCAGCGGGGATGAAGGAAATAGAATATAAGAGAAATAATTAAAGAGAAGTTAGTGGGGGGAGAGATAACATAAGAACTGGAGGGCAGTTTAGATAAAAAAAAAAAGACGTGAGTGTGCTGCCCTTGGGCGGGGGGAATTTAAAGGTGAGTCAGACGTGAAGAGGTCGGACAAAAAGAAAGGAAATAAAAGGGCAGTGAGGACGGCAGTGAAGCAGAGAGAAGGGCGCTGCCACGCGTGAAGCCACTAAGGAATAAATAAAAGAAGGAAGGCAGTCGCGTGAGAGGGTAGGAGGAAGTGACACTGCCCTTAGGCAGCGTGTACTGGGCGAAGCCACCAACGCAGGAGAGAGAGAGCTGCCTTAGGCAGCGAGAGTCAAACGCAGAAGCAGTGCGGGAAGGAAAGAGCGAGACGCAGCTGGAAAGAGTGACTGTGCAGCGGGGAGACTTGTGCAGCGCACGAGAAGCGCAGCGTGAGGACGGGCAGGAAAGAAATAGACAGAGCACTGAAGCACTTTCCTCTCTCGGTGTTATTCTTCGTCGTTTGGTTTTATTTTTCTTAACTCATGTTTAATTTAATTTGTTTTTCAATTATATTAAACATGTGTAATTAATTTCTGTTTAGTTAGAGGTGAATTTGAAACCATGGATAAATGTTTATTATGATTTGATTTACTCCAGTTATGAATTCTTGAACGTTGGATGTGGTTTATTTTTCTGTGTTGATTAATAACTTGTTTATGTATGTGGGTTAAGGGTCGACACTTAATTTGCATGCTTAGACTTGATGCTAGGATATAAGGAAATTTCACCTAATCGTTATGAACTTGTATCCATGAGTAGTAAAAATCGCTAGTCACGATTGTGTTTAGTAAACCCTAGGTTGGATTAACATGCGTATTCCATAGTTATGAATGCCTAGTCGATGCTTATGATTTTCATTGAACTTAATGATCTTTGATATGTCTCTCTATCATGCGTATTCCATAGTTAGGGAACTTGATAAGAATAATTTGGTTGTGATGCGTATCCCGTCCAATTCAATGAATATAGGGAAATCTGAAGGTTAATTTAAGCGGACCTAATTAACTTGGAGCATTGTCATTTATTCGTTTGTTGAAATCATAACTGGGAATCAAATTATATGCATTTGTTCATGTGTGGATAAGGACCCCTCTAACTAACGTTTCATCATTTTATTTCTATAAAATATATTTTCTTTGAAGTTTGTTTTTAAGTTTCAGTTTTAAATTCAATTTCGTAAAAAAATCAATCCCCCATTTATTTAAAGTGTTAAATTTGTTAGAAATAAATTTAGTTTGTGTTTTCTAAAGTCTTTAATTATTTTGAGTCTTTTGATTTGTTTTAGTTTAGTTGTTAGTTTTATTTTGAGTCATTCTAGTTAAGTGTTTTGATTTTAGTTTAGTGTTTTAAATTTTGTTTTTACGTTTTTAATTTAATTTTACTTTGGTTAGCATCCCTAGTTAATCCCCGGTTAGAACGATCCCTACTTACATCATTACTACAATTATCACAAATAGGGTTTAAATTTGTGCGTTAACTTATTTTCGCATCAAATATGTCGTATAGGTCACTAGAGGTGCCTCCGACTTAGATGCTAGCATATATGTGATGATATATGATGAATATGTCGTATAGGTCACTAGAGGTGACTCCGACTGAGATGCTAGCATATATGTGATGATATATGATGAATATGTCGTATAGGTCACTAGAGGTGACTCCGCCTTAGATGCTAGCATATATGTGATGATATATGATGAATTGCTAGCATATATGTAATGATACATGATGAATTGGTAGCATATATTTATGATGGGATATGTGATGAAATGCTAGCATATATATAATGAATATATGTGATGAGCTAACATGTGTGGTGAACACGGGATGAACTAGCAGACGTGATGAATATGCGATGGGTTGGCATATGATTATAAATATGTGAAGCATGACTTGAATTGATATATATATATATATATAGATGTATGTTTTTATATTCTAAGTCTGGAAATTATACAGGTGTTGTAGCGAGGGATTATAGAAATTTATATGGTTTCTATTAAAATTTCATTTACTGGGCCACTCACCTTTGTCTTGTCTACACCCTCCAGATCGTTCTTAGCTAAGCTTTCTTATCAATGAGGAATCGTGGCGATTCTTTGTATTGGAGATTATTCGAGGGTACGATTCTTAATTCACTCTTTTGTACTTGCTTATGCTCTAACGTCACGTGGGAAGTGGGTTTATTCCCGCTCACCAGTGCACTCTTGTACTTAGGCACTCTTAGGTTTAAATTTACTCACAATATTTCCACATCATCACACTTTATGGCTTCGTCACCTTCCAGGTGTCGGCCAGCACAGCTCGATTCGGAGTCCTAGTGGTTATTTCGGGTCGGGGTGTGTCACTTTATCTAGCTTACTAATTTCTTTCAAAGCTTGGATATATTTTCTGCTAGTTCTAGAATCGGTCATTAAACTAATAATTTATCTATTTTATTATGCAACTTATCTACTTGTTCACTCAACTCCTTTTGCACTAATTGAATTTTTTGAACTTCTAATTTTAATTGCTCAACTATTTCTAGTGATATAAGTTCTACTTGCTTAGGCTTACTATCTATGAGGTCAATAAGCTCTTTTATCTCTCTTTTGCTAGGAAACCTTTGAATATTTTTATTATTATCTTCTAACTGAGATGTAATATAATCTAAATTTTGTCTAATTGTTTTTATGAAATTTTTTCTGAAAATGCTCTAACAACTAGTTTAACAAATGATTGTGCTTATTATTTTCTAATTTATGTTTTTTGCTTGACTAATAATAAGATCTACAATACTATTGGCTTGTAGATTTTCATCACTATGCAAAATATGATTATGCTTTCTCAATGGAAAATAACAAAATAAACTATTTTAGTCTAAGGTTATTTTTCTTTTTTGAGGTTCACTAATTTCTACATTAAGATAATCTATCATAAACTACAGTCTACCTTTCTCTAGAGTTACGGCTAACTGGTTTCTTAGAAACTCTCTTTCTTCTTTCAAGGTCTCTAAAATTTGATTTGTTGCTCTTGTTGCTTCTAAAACTTTATGCTACACTTTTGTGTTATTATATTTACAAATAAATGAAGGATGTTCAAGATAACCAAGATAAAACTTCTGCTTCTTCAAAGTCCTGCTAATTCTTTTGGATATATATGCTAATCTTCTCTTATGCTAATTATAGTTGGGTGTCTGGGGCAATAAATACCTGGTGGTTGTGGTTGACAAGGTCTACAAGGACAATAATATATGTTGTTCATACAAAATAAACAAGTCTGATATCAGTTGTGTTAATGGCTTCCGTCCTCAAGGTACTTTGCTATTATAATTATACTATTAAAATGCTAAACTTGGCTCTGATACCAGATTCGCACAGCAGACCCGATTAAATAGTCGAATGACCATTATAACAAATAGACATAAAACCTTGCATATGGAACTCGACATGTTTCAGCATGACGGCCACTCACAGTACAAATATAAGGCCTTAACGACTGAACTCAGAGGTACCCTGGTTAATGTCCAGTTATTTGTATGGCAAGCATTCAACTATAACAGAGTTGCTCAAACAAAATATGATTGTCAGTTTAGCAGGTTAATAATATAACTGCAATAGTGTTTCCCTATTTTGGACTAGAAGTCTAATTAAATAAACACACTAAAGAAAGAAAAGAAAACTTACTTAAGACTTGAAGATTGCTTGAATATGTACACTTGAACTTTTATTGATATATAGAATGTTTACAAAGAGAAGTGTTTACAAATAAATGTTTACAAAGGATGCTATAAAGACTACGGATGCTTGAGAGTATGAAGATGGTGTGAGTAGGGTGTTCAGGTATGATTTACAATGAATGGAACTCCACTTATATAGACTGAATGAGGATACAATGGTATTAAAAGTATTTATAAATAAATGGTGTGCACATCTCCTTGGTACTTGTCATTTGTCACTTTGCTTTTACTGTTGCTGAAATTGTCAGCATTGTTTCTGAAACGTGGTCTGGCTTTTGATTTGCATGTGAACTTACCTGTCTCCTTCTGCATGTGAATTTGCTGCATGGTTTGTCTCCTGGGACCCATAACTTTGTCATTTTTTTTTTATTTGCTTTCATGTGAACTTTGCTGAATGTTGGCAGTCATAATACTTTGCCTTTTCTGTCAAGGGTAACCTTGGCATTTTTGAAATTATTTGTCCTTATGGTTAAATGAAAGTTTCTCAAGGGCTTTTGGTTAGTTTTCCAAAAAAAAAAAAAACGAAAGTTGGTTTCTGAGTTTCCCTAGATCCAATTTCTGGATTTTCATGATTTCTGTGTGATTTGAGCTCGATTCATTGATACAGCTGATGAGTCAATTTCATATTATATATTTGACCCTATTCTTAGTATGTTTTGCTAATCATTTTGGTAGAATTTTGATACTTTGATTTATATTTTCAATATAGGACATCTGACTTCCTCTGGAGCAAAACATTATCAAACGGACGAATTTTGGAGTGATTCAAATTGGAGGACGTTCGTGTGTCTCTTGGCGTGCTTGTGTCAAAATTTGAGATTTTTCTACAAAGTGGTTATTTTCCGACGACAGAATAAAGGAGCAGTGTGCAGCGTTGGAAAATGGCGTTTCTGGGTTTAAATTGCGTTTTTGGAGCTCAAGATGACCTGTGATGGGTTCGTGGCCTTTTGGAGAAGTGTTCAGAATATTCAAAACCTTAAATCCATCTATATTAGGTCAGTTTTGGAGCAGTTCTAGGGTCCAAAACGTGGCTGTTCAGATTTTAGGCGAATTTTACCATTTAATTTAGGGTTATGTTTCTTATTTTATTTTAGTTATTTAGTTTCCTAGTTCGATTGGAAGACCTTTTATTAGGATGATTTAATTTTTAGGTTAAATAAGCTTGGCCGCTCTATGTTGGGGGTCTTCTTCTTCTCCGTGTGTTATTGAAGAGAGGAAATTGGCCAAGCGTAGAGATTTTCAAACTTTTTCCATTCAAGCTGTTTTCTATCTTTTATTATTTCAATAAAGAAGTCTATGATTTTTATTATGAATATGTGTAACTAATTCTCTTTTTGCTAAGGTCAAGCCACGAGCCTTAACAAGATTATGTAGTTTCTCTTCAGTTTGCTTATGATTATATGCATGCAGGTTTTCGAATTATTAATCACTGATTTAAACTATCTAATTGTCTTGATGCTTGATCACCATTAGGAACTTTAGAAAAGTAATTTGATGCAATTTTGGTAGGAGGTCGGTCCCTAAAATTGACGAAGGCTTCTTGTGATTAATATGTGCAAGTTCACTTAGGATGAATACCACGTCTTAAGGGTTGCACGGTTTTTCAAAAGGTTTCACAAAACATAATGAGTTATGCATGTTTAGATTTGATCTGAATACCGCAGACGGATTGCATGTTTGATATACGCTCTATGTTGGGGGTCCAAGTAGGCATATATTAGGAAAACCTAACCTTCGAAATATGCATGTATAAGTTATAAGTAATTGAGAGAACTATATAGGATTGTTAAGGTGACGGTGGATTCCTAGTGCTTTCTTAAATTGATTTTTCCAAAACTGTTTTCTTTTTCCTTTCAGTTTTAATATTGCAGATTGTCTTATTTTTATTTGTTAAATTCGTTTTATTAAATTAGGTCATAAATATCAATCACCTCAATTTTCTCCTTTACAACAATTAATTGGAATTTGATTTGCTTTGATTTATTTAATAATCCATGTGGAGAACGTCCTTACGAGATCCGTTTATACTACAATAACCTTGTCATTCTTGCAAGTATTATAAGAGTTTTTAGCCCATTTGCGTGTATTGTAAAATCCCTATCAACAACTCTTCCTTTTTTTGCAGTGAAGATGAGAAGAACAGATTCATCAACCTCGTCTCTCTCTCGCTACGTTAGGTAAACTGAATAGAATCGAAATTTTTTGTTTTTTTATATTTTCTGTTTGGTCGATGAGAAAATGATGAAAAAGTTGGTACTGAAATCTGTGTGAATTTGTGTATCTTGATTTACTTTTTGATGGAATTTGATAAGAAGATGGGAACGTCCCTAAAGCTTCTTTTCCCCACAGATGCTAAATTGCCAATCCACCTGGTAAACGCAGTCAAGTTTCAATCTTTTAGCTCGCAAAGCAATCCAAACAACAAAGAACAAAGAACCCAGTTCGGAAATTCAGACTTACAGGGTTATTGGCATGTTGCAGAAGGTAGGGGCTGGGTTGCTCGAAGTGTGCTCGACCATGGCGAGGAGCTTGGAGGCGGAGATGGGTCGGCGGAGAATCAGTGAGGAAAGGGCGAGAAAGTGAGTGGCGGGAGATTAGGGTGGTGGTGATGGAGGAGAGAAGAGTTGTGTTGGTTGGATTAGAGAGGAAGTTGTGGAGAGAGAAGCGTTTGAGAATAGAATTGTGGAGAGGCAGTGAGGAGTTAGAGAGAAGATAAGAGTGCAGAAATTGGTGCCATGTGTGACGAGAATACGAGTGGTACACCACGTATTTTTATGTAAGTGATGAGAAATTTTATTTTTTAAGTTAATAACATTTTAACACACATTGTGCATTGTGCATTCTACTTAAAAATTACAATGGTGCAAATTTGTTATTTGGTGAAAATTTTTCTTGTAATTACATCAAAAGATATTTGAGCCTGTGAGCAACTAAACTAAACAACCCCTAGTTTAGTTTGCAAAAGTGAATCAAGAAATAGACAATGAAACCCCTTGTCTATTTTCTAATTCTAAACATGGGGACTAGTACAAACCTCCCATCTATTTTCTAATTCTAAACATGGGGACTAGTACCCTTTCAAAAATTATTTTCTCTTCAACCACATTTTATTTACATAAAATAAGTATAGAAATTATTCTTGTTCTTGACTTTCGTGTGTTTGTGCATACATTTATACACATATTGGACCTCTAATCTAATACACAAAATCATATCAACCAAGGGGGCATTGATATGAAAACTGAACCAGAACAACCCACATTATTTCTAGAATTACAGCAAAATTACACACTATTTTTGAAAACTGAATCAAAATAACCCACACTGTTTCTGGAAAAAACAAAATAAATACTATTTCTGGAACTACAACACAATAACCATATTATTTATGAAACTAAACCAAAATAACTCACACTATTCCTGAACTACTGTAAAATAACCCACACTATTTTTGGATCTATAACAAAATAACCGACCTTATTTTTTAAACTTAACCAAGATAACTCGCACTATTTCTAGAAATGAACAAAATAAACATTATTTCAGGAACTACACTATTTCTGGAACTATTGTAAAATAACTCACACTATTTCTGGAACTACAGCAAAACAACCACACCATTTCTGAAACTGAACCAAAATAACCTACACTATTTCTGGAACTAACTCACAGTATTTTTAAAACTATAGCAAAATATCCAAAACTATTTATGAAACTAAACCAAAATAACCAAGACTATTTTTGGAACTACAATATTGTTAGTACCAGTGATTAATTTAAGAAACAGTCACTGTTCAGTTCTACAAATAGTCATTTTTTAGTTATATAAATAGTGGTAGTGCCAATGCTCAATTCTAAAAATAATGGTAGTGTTCAGTTTTAGAAATAATGTTGAGTTTGAAGATTTTACATTGTGAAGACATTCCATGTGTTTATAATCAGTGGCGGAGCCAAGATTTCATGTGAGGAGGGGCCTTTCACAAATGCAAAAAAATATGATGAATATCAGTTTACAAAACTACTAATCAAAACACCATAATAACACATGCATCTATAATATTTTATATTTTCAATAATCATAATTATCTCTCAAGAATTTTCATATTTTGAAACCGTTGCATGATAATGTCGTTATCTATACTGTTAAATTTAATAAGAAGAATTAATCAAAAGGTCCAAACTCTTAACACTTAAGTAAGATGTAAGATAGACGAGAAGCAATAAAAAAAATTATAGAAAGTAAGATAGATTTTACAAATAGTATTGTTTTTGTTGAATTAATTTGAATTTTATATGAAAATAGATATGAAATTTCAAGAAATGAGAAGAATAATAGCTTTTTAGTCTTGGACTTTTGCTCCTGGGTTGACTGTGAAAGAACGACCAAAGAAGTTTTTTGTTTTAATTAAAAGTGAACGGGTTTAATGTTAAGAGATTTTTTTTTTAATCAAAATGTAAAAGGGTTATTGATTTTATGTCCAATAAATAAATATTAAATTAGTGTTGGGATGGAATCAAATATGGGAGTTGGAATTTTAAATAGGAGATAATTTATAATGTGTTTTGTATTATTGACTAATAGGAGAAGGGTTGTAAAGAAGAATAATGAAAGATGTTTATAGGGGAAGGCTTGCAAAAAAAATGTGAGGATAGGCCTAGGCCTATCCTATTCTCTTCTTCCCTCCGCCCCTGTTTATAATGGTATCAAATTGGTATCAAAGATCTCTGCGTGCAGGAATCCAGAAATATATAATATGATAATGATCCTTATAATTAACAATGTTTGACCATAATTAATCATACATATAAAATGGCCACATAAGAGTTTCATAAGTTGATGGCACCATGGATCACACAAAGTATGATTAATAATTGTTCTTATTTCTTGATTATTCTATTGAACTTCCAAAGACGAAGAAGGTTTAAAATGCATTATAAGAGAGTAATTGTTCTGAGAATTGAAGAAATGCAAAGATTATGCAGAAAATAATGGAGAGAGAATTAGAGAGAGCTTGAGAGAGCTTGAGAGTTTTTGTGAATTTTTCTTTCTTCATTAACAAGTAATTGTTTTACAAAGAGTTTTATATACTAATCCATTACAAAGCTTGCTAGTTAAGCTAATACAATGTGCAAGCACCATATTACAACAAACTACAATCCTAACAACCTTTATAACAACAGTCTTCATCTAATGACACATGGCACAACCTTAACCATTGTATTCTTTTCACTTAGATCATCACTTGTATCACTAGCTTTTTATTCTTACATCCCCTTCAAGCTCATGCTTTATAGAACTGAGCATGAGATTGCTCCACTGTTGATAAAACAGTGACGATGATAGCTCTTTGGTTAGAATGTCTGCAAATTGCTCTTCAAAGGACACATGTTGAACATGAAGATCACCTCTTGTGACTCTTGAACAAAATGGTAGTCAATTTCGATGTGCTTTGACTCGGAATGAAATACTGGATTTGTAGACAGTGCAATGGCCTAGATGTTGTCACAATTTAGTATTAGAGATGTGAGAAGTGGAAGATGCAAATCACAGAAGAGCTGTTTTATCCAGGCAAGTTCAGTTGTTGTGAAAGCCAATGCCCGATACTCCAGCTTCAATAGATGAGCGTGACACTGTATGTTGTTTCTTTAAGGCCCAAGATATGGGATTGGATCCCAAAAACACAACAAAACAAGAAGTAGAACGTCTGTCATTGGAATATCTTGCCCAATCTGTTGGAATATGATTATGATAACATGGTTTTCACAATATGTGTAATCATGTGTGAAGGTACACCATAACATTGGTGTACTGATATACATACGATTGTAGTGAAATAAATTAATTAATTAATAAAGGAAATAATATAATATAATTAATTAATTAATTAAAGGATATGAACAGTTATATTCCAACCTGAGAAATTATAACTTCTCTCTGAAGAACACAACTTCTCCAGAAAGGTTACTTGCATATCTATATATTTGTAAATCCCTTTCTGTCAGAAAGTACATTCAATTCTATATTCACTATGTTCATATCCTTGACATCATATTGTGATCGATAGTCCATCACATCATATTGTGATCGATAGTCCATCGACATCCGTTTCCGATCCTGTTAATAAACAATTTCCATCAGTGGCCTCAGAGCCTGGTTTTCATGAATCAAGACAATTTGCCCAGTTTTCATCCGAGGACGTCTCGAACAAAATCTGAGACTTCCTCTCCGTCAAGTAACGAATCCAACAACGTTCTTTCTAAGTTTCAACTTGAGAAGCATTTAGGGAAGAGGACGTTGGTGACCAAGGAGAATATTGAACCGATTTTGATCGAAAGTTCGAAATCGTCATCGGAGTATTTTCCTGTAGAATCCAAAACTCACAAAAATACCCAATCGTTCGAAATCCCAACCTACAACCCATTTGAACCTGGACCTGAATTAACCCAACAATTTGAACTTTATTCCCCTACACCGTTTCATTCGATAGAGAACAAAATTCTTTCTGAAAATAAACCATTTCATCATAAAAATTCATTCAACAATTATCAGAATTCAGAAAGTTTTTACAGTCCCATTAGGCCCTCAGTCAACCCATTTCAATCGGGATTTTTGGCTGCAAAAACGGAATCTACGCAAGAAATTGAAACTACAAGTGCAGATCCATTTCCTACATTTTGGTCACCAAGCCCAAGGGATTTACCTGCACCTTTAAGTCTGATTCGAAGTTGCTTTCAGATTACTGCAAATCAGAGACTAAACCAGCGTTTTTCGCGCCTTCCTCCTCCTTGGACTCACCGTGGCAACTCACTGACCAATAGCAGACAATTGCGTGGTCGTGTTCTTCCCCCGTGGTCTCGTCGTTCAACCGCGGTCTCGGCTTTTCGTGGTAATACACAACACCGACGGCATCGATATCCTCCAAGAAAACTAGTCTCTGCCGTTCGAGATTATCCGCGGGGCTGCGGAATGAAGCAGAAAGAAGAAATTGTTTTTTCCCAGAGAAAGTGCTTCGAAAATAAAGAAGGGGGGGAATTGCTTTGAAAATAAAAAAGGAGCATTTGTATTTGAGCCTTCACGTGGGGAGCAAATTAAAAATAGGTGTTCTTTTGGTTCTTTGCATTCTGACAGTGCATATAAAAAGGCTAAGTGTTGGGCACAATCACAAAGTCAAGCTTCACGTGGGAAAGCAAGGTGTCCATCACAAAGTTACAGTCAAGAAAGTGCATTTAAAGGAGGTTTTGCTTTTGGTGAGGTTTCACGTGGGGAACAAACTAAAGCTAGCAGATTTTTGGGTTCTGAAAGTGATAGGTGTCCATCACAAATTCAAGAAGACATAATTTTTGGAGTGGGCTCCTCCTCTAAGAAAAATTCGGGACAGCTGCAATTAGAGCCATTTCCTACTCGTTTGGGTGTTACTATCGAACCAAATTCAGGTTTTATTAATCCCGTTTACCCTAATAATTTCACTCATAGAGTTGATTTGTGGAATAATTTGAATAATAGTGACAAAGATCAAAAGTGGAAGCAAGGGTTTAATTTTCGGAATTCTAGAGTCAAAGTGCTTAATTATTTGGATCAACATTATACCCGTTACGGTTTTATATATCCTGATTTGACACAAAGAGAAATTTCGACTGCAAGAAATTTAAGGGGGCCAAGACCATTGAGAATTGAAAGAGAATCCCGTAGTCGAGAAGAGACTGCTTTTGTGCACGAAAATAGAGGAAGGATTGATCACACCTGGCCAAGTAGACAAGTAAGACATCCACGAGCCTTCTATCGACGTGATCGCCTGAATAAGTACTCGTCTTTCATTGATTGGACAAAGCCTCAGTGAGTGTGTGCGGTATCTGCTGCTAAGAATAAATAAGTCTCTATTCTATTTTATTTTATTTTATTTTATTTTTTTAGTCTTTAATTTATTAAAAACATATAGTACTTGTGGCTTGTAATAATTAAAAGTACACTAGTAGTATTTGTATTTGTATTTAAGTTTGTATTAAGTATTGTGTTTGTTTTGTAATTTTCTGAGCTATGACAACTAAATCTTCCAAATCCGAAGTTTTTAAAATAGAGAGGTTGAATAACGTTAATTATCGAATATGGAAGAGAAGGATTACTTATCTTTTAACCCATGACAAGACTTTGTACACTATCAAGGACGAGAGACCCCTTGGGCCCTCTCGAGTTTATAATAAATGGGTGGAAGATAATGAATTGGCTAAGGCCACAATCCTCAATTACATGGAAGATAAATTAATACCTCTCTATGAAGAATATGATTCGGCCAAAGAAATCATGGATGTACTTGAAAAGAAGTATGGCCCTAAATCTCAAACATACATTCAGTTATTGCTTGAGAAATACAATGGGACAAAAATGGAGGAAACTGATTCTATGGTTGATCATATTACTAAAATGGAAGTAATGGCAAAAGACTTGGCCAATGCTGGCCATCCAGTTTCTGATAAAATGCAAGTTAGTGTTCTTCTTGGTAGCCTCCCAAATTCTTGGGAAAATGTAGTTACTTCCATGACTTATGGTCAAGTTGAATTAACGATGGATACATTGCCTGCAATGTTGGCTATTGAAGAAGTTCGTAAAAATTATAGGAAAAAGGAAACTGGACAAGGCAGAGCCAACCTCCTCATAGTAGAAGATTCTCATAAAAACAAGCAACACATGCACAAGCCACATAGTAGTAACAAGCGCCCGAACTTTAAAAAGTTTGGACACCGCAAGCAGAACAAGTTTAAAGGAAAGGATAGTACATGTTACAATTATGGAGAGACTGGTCATTATAGGTATAAGTGCCCAAAACGACGCAAAAACAACAAAAATCCTAAAGAACTAATTTTGACTGTCTCTGAAGCACTCATTGCTGAAGATCAAGGACAATGGTGGATAGATTCAGGAGCAACTCGTCATGTAAGTAAGGACAAAAGTTGCTTCATCAATTTCAAGGAGAAAGCACTAGGAGAACATCGTCTCTACATGGGCAACAATACTTATGTCGATGTTTTGGGTGAAGGAGATTGCAAAATCAACAATAGTAAATCTACCATTGTACTTAAAAATGTTCTGTTTGCACCAAATATAAGAAGGAATCTTGTCTCTGTTTCTGTCCTAGAAAAGAAAGGTTTTGAGACAAGGTTCATGAATGGTGCTGTCACTATTGGGAAAAAGGGTTATATTTATGTAAGGGGAATAAGAGTCGATGATATGTACTCAGTTTGTATTAATAAAAGTATTTCTTCCGAGTATGCCTTTGTCTCTACTATTCAAAACTTGTCATATTTATGGCATTTACGTTTAGGTCACATAAATAAAAATAAAATAATACGCATGAGTAAAAATGGAATGTTGCCTCAAATAAATGCACATGATTTTGATACATGCGAATCATGTATTAAAGGAAAAATGACTAGAAAATCATTTTCTCATCATTGGATTTCTACAAATTTACTTGAGATAGTGCATACAGATTTATGTGGACCTATGAGAACAAAAACCCATAGAGGAATGAAATATTTTGTGACTTTCATCGATGATTATTCCCGTTATGGATATGTCTACTTACTGCAGCATAAAAATGAAGCCTTAGAAAAATTTAAAGAGTTTAAGGCCGAAGTAGAGAACCAATTGGGAAGATCCATAAAGACCCTTAATAGTGATAGAGGTGGAGAATTTGAAGCCTTTGATGATTTCTGCAAAGAGAATGGTATAAGGCATAATTATACTATGCCTTATACACCGCAACAAAATGGTATCGCAGGAAGAAGAAATCGAACTCTAATGGATATGATGCGATCTATGATGTCTTATGATGACTTACCTCTACATTTTTTGGGTGAAGCTTTGGATACTGCAGCATATATATTGAATAAAGTTCATACAAAGGCAAAGCCACTAACTCCATATGAATTATGGCATGGGCAAAAACCCGATTTATCAAACTTAAGAGTTTGGGGTAGCGCATGTCCTCATTCCAAAGCCATTAAGAAATAAATTACAAGCAAAGACTTTGGAATGTAAATTCATAGGATATCCTGATAATAGTATTGGATATAGGTTTTATCATCCTAAGAAAGGATTGATCGAAAGTAGAGATGCTACTTTTATTGAAACTACTGATTTGTTTAAACCAATACACGAATTGGAATCTTTGGAAGAAGAAAATTCTCCTACGGATGATCAAGATTTCCATCTTGATTTAGACTTGTCTCATGATGCTGACATTGACAAGGATCAAGTGGGAGACGTTAACATGGGTGATCATATCAATGTCGATCATGACATACACATGGATGATGATCATGATATTATCATGGAAGATATAAATAGTGGGAGAAATGATCAAATCAGTGGGAGTAAAAGAAAAAGGGAACCATCTAGAAGATTGAAAGATCACTTTGTTTTCAATCTTGAGGAGGTAGATCATTCAGTGGGAGATCCAGACCCAAGGAATTATAAAGAAGCAATGGATAGTTTTGAGTCTGAACAATGGCAACAAGCAATGAATGAAGAACTAGATTCCATAAAGAAAAATGAAGTTTGGGAATTGGTTGATCTACCTAATGGAAGAAAGCCCATCGGTTGTAAATGGGTACTTCGTAAGAAGTACAAATCAGATGTGTTGGAAGTATGCCCACAAAGCCACTCATTTGATGTAATAGCTTTTTGGAATACTTAATATGTTAAACTTTTATATGTTTAATGGAAGGGCAATACTTATTGTTATTCACTATTTATTGTATCATGTGTTTAAACAATAAGAGAATCCAAGGGATGTATTTGACATAAGAGATAAGTGATCTAATGAGTTAGATTAAGGAGACCTTTCTCTTATGTTCATTCCTAAAACGTTCCTAACCATAGGATTGCCAATTGGGCATTGACAATCCGCTAAGGTTAGTATGTGTTATGTTGACTCAAACGTGAGTATGAACTAGTCTCAAGTCATTTGGTGTTGGACACTAAGACAAACACATAGGTGCTCGAAAGAGTGATCGAGTACACTGAACTGCGATTAATAAGAGTTCAAACATACATGTCATGTACGAACTCTAAGGTTACAATATGCAAAGTAGTCCTTTGACCTGAGGCATCATAGATGTCTAATGGTTAGGTCCTTGATCTTTGATCATGACAAAGGCATTCCTTCGGATTGTCCACGGCATTGTTGGGGTCATGCGATCTAGTCATGTAGGCATATGAATGCACAACAAGGGATCTCTAACCTTCCATGGTGGAAGGAGAATACTCTAAAATATGATTCTAAAGTCTTTGGCCAAAGCAAATGAATATGACTAAGGAAGATGTTCCAAATCATATTCAAGGGAATCATATAAGAAAGTATCACATTGGATAGTAGACATGAAACAAACTATCACTTAAACAATGTGATTAAGAGTATTGTATTAGAGAAGGACCGTATTACATTGTAGTTGTAACTGGATAGGTTCTCCAACCAATTCTACTTAGCTTGGGTAACCATGACATACTTCTAGGTGTCACTCATGGTTTGTGGAAGCCCTATTGATTAGCAAACACTAATCATCAAAAAGGGAGAATTGAAATGTGGTTTCAATTCACAATCGATAGTTAAGAGTAACATCGCCCACTGCCTCGCTAATTGGAACCTAATGGATCGCACACCAAATAAGGATGTATGTGAAGAAATTAATTGAAGAATGGTCAAGATTAATTAATTAGTTAATTAATTATACGAAATGTTCGTATTGGGCTTTTAAGTTGGTTTTGGGGCTTCGGGGCCCAAAAGTGTTTTGGTCCACAAGGCCCATTATGTTTAAGTTGTATGACAACTAAAACAAAATGGGCAATAAGCCCAATAACAATATATGGCCGGCCATTTAGGGTGAGGAATGTCAAAACTTGCTTAATTGCAAGTTTGCCACTCACCTAAGAAATGAAGTATAAATTCATCTTTATAGCTTTGTTTTCAATTAGGGTTTTCTTGGCTACTTAGGGATAGTTATCTAGCAAATTTACTTCCCTAAGTGATCAATTTTCATCCTCACAAAATACATCCTTGGTGAAGAGACTTAGAGACATCAAACTTTTGGTGTTTTGGAGAACTAATCCTCAAATCCTCAAAGAAGCAAAGGAGGAAAATCACAAGAAAGATACAAGGAGCAAGGAGGTGACTTGAAGGCCCTCCACTTGGGTGAATCCCTTGTGTAATCAATGATGAGCTTCAAGGGTAAAGAATCTCTAAATTCTTAATTTTCTTTAATGTTGTTAAAGAGTCTTTTGGTTCACCATATACTAGGCTTTGAAAGTCATGGGTTTTATGAATTGTTTTTGGATGCATGCCTACTTTAAAGAGTTAATTGTTAGCATATGTATTCAAATGTTCTTACATGTTCTTAGCTAGGACAAAATTTTTCCTTCAAGTGGTATCAGAGCCTAGGTCTAGTGTATGGTGGATCATTTTGGGTTTTGTGATTTTCATGTTTTATGATTTAAATGTTGTAAATGCTACAAGCTTTGTTCTTGCTTTGAATATAAATTTTGCTAGAAAATTTTGCATCTCAAATGTTGTAGATGTATTTCATTTAAGCATGAATATTGGAACTAAAATTTGGTGCCTTGTATTTTAAGTTTTCATAAGTGTTCTTCAATGTTCTTGGAGTTCTTGCCAAGAACAAAAAGTTTTGAAGTTTTGATTCAAAAAGTTTTATGTTTTTACATAAAGTTTTGATTTAATTTTAGTGGGTGATGGTTAATGATTAAGTAATTTTAATGGGAGACAAACTTTGTTTTAAAGAATGACATAAATTATTTCTTACAAAATTTTATTTCATCTTTACCTCACCTAACATAACCCACTTACAAAACTTTGTATAAAATTTGAATTTTCATCACTAAAAACACTTATGGCCGGCCACCCTTTAAAATAGGGTATTTTTTGGGTGTTTTGTGCACTTACATAAAGTTTTGATACTTTTGTGTATTTGCATTTTGGCCCAAAAGTTTACGTTTTTACGTTAAGGTCCAAAAACTTTAAAGGACAAATTGTTTTGCTCCTTTAATGATGTTTTGACATTATTAAAAATGTTTGGGTTCTAAGTTGTAATTACATGAAGTTGTGGACTCTTGTGTTTTTACAAAGTGACCCCAAAAGTTTTTTGTTTTTAGAAAATGGCCCAAAAAGTTGTGGTCATTGTTTTTGGCCCAAATTAGATGAGAACAAAATTGTTTGTCTCTTTAAATGAGAATTGGATTTTCATTTTATTTAGTTCCATTTAAATCAATTCTATGGATCCGAAAACCAATTGTTTTAAAGTTGTTTTCTTAATTAAATGTGTTTGATTAAGAGAAGGGTGATTATGAACCAAATGCCTCGATAATTGAGCTATGTGATTGGCCGCTTTACATTATGAATGTTTGGGCTTGGTAGTGTAGATTTGAATGTAATTTGATTAGTTCAAGATTGTTGTAAATGGACATAAGTCCATCATTTGTGTTGTAAAAGGGCATAAGCCCTTATTATTATTTCATGTATTCCTTTTGTTTAAATGTATGCAAAATGGAATAGTTGGGTCCAACGCCCAATAGGAAATAACGGTTTAATTGGATTAAACGCGTAACTAAAATCAACAACAATCTACCTTAGACCCAAGGTCCAACACAAGGCTCGTGTTGGATCAAATCAAACGGTTCATAATCATCCTAAAACCTAATATGACTATATAGTCCATATGAGGATGCAAGGCATTCGTTAGTAGTTCCATATAGTCTCGCTTGTTTCAACGAAACAGTGGGAGTATTATATACTACTAATTCATATAAACTTGGACCAATGGTTGTGATAGGTCCAAGTTCTTTTAATATGATTAAAATGTTTTGATGTAGCCCAACACTACTCCCTCAACAAATGAATATTAAAGTTGATAAGCGAGAGATGCTTAGAATATCTCTTCGTAGGCCTTCCACCATGGTGGGTTCCAATCGTTTGTGACTCATGCACCGGCTTCACCCTATCATGGGGGAGTACAAAGCATGTGCTTATATCCAGGAGGAATCCATATACATATGATGAGGTGAGTGTAGGCAACGAGGATAGCCAACATCGTATCATCGTGAGGCTATTCTTGAACCCCTTCACGAACTAAGCATGGTGGGAATAACTTAAACTAAGTGCAATGGTGCCAACATCGTATCATCGTGAGGCAACATTCTCTAGAGGCCAAACGGATGGGTAATTACAAAGGTTGTAAATGAATAATGCGTTATTCTCTCATCATTATTTTCGCTAGCCAACATCGTATCATCGTGAGGTGGGCTTGGTAATGGTGAGTCTCCCATAACCCACTAAGAGTTCAATATAACTCTCGAATTCTATTGAGGGATGTGGAATTTGCCAAAAATAGTGGGTGGTACTATTTGATTCAAAGACCCAATCAAAATAGTTTTAAACAACAATGCTAATTCGATTTCTGTTATGTTATGTAGTTAACGACATGCCTAAAATTATACCCACCATAATACTTGACAAAAATGGCCTAAAGGGCCAACGTTTCCTTGCTTGGTATCGCCACATTGAGAATGTCTCAAAGGTGAAAGACATATTGTATGTGCTTAAGCAATCCCCTCCTCATGTACCTCCTACGAAACTAGCTTCAAAGGAGGAGTGTCAAAATTATGTTAGACACTATGAGGATGACTTACAAGCCAAATGCTTAATCCTCACTTCACTTAGTGAGGAGCTTATGAAGCTACATAAGCACATGGACACTTCTTGTGCCATGGTTGAAAGTTTGCATAAGATGCATGACATTGAGACTAGTAATGTACGATTCTCAAATATTTGTAATCTAATGAATGCCAAAATGGCAAAGGGGACATCGGTCCATAAGCATGGACAAAAGATGGAAAGGATCTTTCAAGATCTTCAAAGTTTAGGAACTTCCATCGATGGGAAAATGGCCCAAGACTTTTTCCTTGCATCTCTCTCGGATGATTTCACTAAGTTTATCGTAAACTATAAAGTGAATAGATTCGATCATTCTTTGAAAGAGATGATTGACATGTGCTGTAAATTTGAAAAAGGTTTCAAAAAGGACAGTGGGAGTGAGAATGCAATGATAAGGAAAAGGTTACATAAGAAGAAGGCAAAGAAATCCAAAGGAACATGCTTTCATTGTGGAAAGGATGAACGTTGGAAGAAGAAATACAGGGTGCGCATTGCGAGCCTTATGACACGGACTTTTGAAGAGACTATTTTTGTCATAGAGAGTGCTTTTACAGTGAGCTCCAATTCCTGGATATTTGATTCAGGTGCTAGTCAACATATCTGTAATACGTTGCAGGGACTAACAGGGAGCAAATCACTGCGCAATGAGGAGATGGTTGTGCGAGTTGGGAACGGCACTAAAATCTCTGCAAAAGCAATAGGCACCTATATGCTTAACCTACCCTCTGGAGAAGTCCTGGAACTTAAAAATTGTTTATATTTTCCTTCATGTATAAAGAATTTGATTTCCATCTCTAAGCTTTTACGAGATGGGCACTCAGTATTGTTTGACAAAATGAGTTGCACTTTATACTTGAACGGTCGTATTATCTCTCATGGTAATATGATAGAGGGACTTTTTCACCTAGAGACGAATAGTGGGATGCACTGTATTGAAAGCGGGAATACCTCAAAACCCAAAAGGGCTAGAGAAGAAGTTAACCAAGAAAAGATGTGGCATCTTAAACTTGGACATGTGAACCTTGATAAGACTCGCAAGATGTCGAAAGACGGATATTTCCGCCCATTAGGTAATGACCGGATGGGTACTTGTGAAAGTTGCTTGAAAGGGAAGATGACCAAATCTCCATTTACTGGAAAAGGAGAGCGTGCCACTGAAATTCTAGGGTTAATCCACACTGACGTATGTGGACCTATGTCTACTATGTCGAGAGAAGGCTTCTCATACTATATCACATTCACCGACGATCACTCTCGGTTTGGCTATGTATATCTTATGAAGTACAAGTCAGAATCCTTTGAAAGGTTCAAAGAATTCAAGAATGAAGTTGAGAAGCAAACTGGGAAACAGATAAAAATCCTAAGATCAGATCGAGGGGGTGAATATCTGAGTAATGAGTTCCTAGATTATCTCAAAGAGTGTGGAATAATATCACAGTGGACTCCACCGGGAACTCCACAACTTAATGGAGTTTCTGAAAGGAGAAATCGAACCTTGATGAACATGGTTCGTTCTATGATGAGTTCCGCTGATCTACCAGTAACATTCTGGGGATACGCTCTATATACAGCAGCTTACTTGCTTAATAGAGTACCTTCCAAATCAGTTTCACAAACACCCTATGAGATATGGCATGGAAGAAAGCCAAGTCTTAATCATATTAAGATTTGGGGTTGTGAAGCATATGTCAAGAAGCTTGAGGCTACTAAGCTTGAAGCGAGATCAGTAAGATGCTATTTTGTGGGATATCCTAAAGAAACTATGGGATATGAGTTCTACCATCCTGACGACCCGAAAGTCTTTGTCGCCAGAACTGCTAAGTTTCTAGAGGACGAATTTGTTCTCAAAGGAACTATAAGCAAACAGATGGAAATTAATGAGATTAATAATGAACCACAAACAAGCACTCGACATATTGACAACCCTGTTCCTGAACCCCTAGCTCCACGTAGATCTGAACGGGTTAGTAAGCCACCTATGAGGTTTGGCTTAAATAATGACTTTGATGAATTGTACCTTCTAGGTGACAATGAAACAAAGGAGGACCCTAGAGACTACACTGAAGCAATGTCCGACATTGATTCAAAGAGATGGCAAGAGGCCATGAAATCCGAGATGGATTCCATGTATCAAAATCAGGTCTGGACTCTTGTAGACCCTCCAGAAGGTATTGTACCTGTTGGAAACAAATGGGTCTTCAAGAGGAAGATAGGCGTTGATGGGAACGTGGAGACTTATAAGGCTAGACTAGTAGCCAAGGGATACAGGCAAATAGAAGGGATTGACTATGAAGAAACCTTCTCTCCTGTAGCCATGATTAAGTCCATTCGGATTTTGCTTGCTATAGCTGCGTACCATGATTATGAAATCTGGCAAATGGACGTGAAGACGGCCTTTCTGAACGGCTACCTACAGGAAGAGCTCTATATGACTCAACCCGAAGGTTTCGTGTCCGAGTCTGAAGAGACAAAGGTATGCAAGCTTCAAAGGTCCATTTATGGACTTAAGCATGCCTCCAGGAGCTGGAACATTCGTTTCGATACTGAAATCAAAACGTTTGGTTTTACTCAAAACGAAGACGACAATTGTGTTTATCAAAAAGTCGTTGGGGATGCAGTAGTATTCCTAGTGTTATATGTAGATGACATATTACTATTCGGGAATGACACTGCAGTACTTTCTTCTGTAAAAGTGTGGTTGTCTAAAACCTTCCACATGAAAGATTTAGGAGATGCATCTTATGTACTTGGGATAAAACTCTATCGTGATAGATCCAGAAAATTAATTGGATTATCCCAATCAATGTACATTGATAAGGTGCTAAGTAGGTTCCAGATGGAACAATCTAAGAAAGGTTTTCTTCCTGTGAGACATGGAATTCACCTTTCTAAGTCCATGGGACCTAAGACTCCTGAAGAGATACGGCTAATGAATGAAATTCCTTATGCTTCTGCCATAGGGAGTCTCATGTATGCCATGATATGCACAAGGCCTGATATCGCGTATGCTGTGAGCATTACTAGTCGATATCAATCTAACCCAGGATCAGAACACTGGGCAGCTGTCAAGACGGTCCTTAAGTACTTAAGAAGAACTAAGGACATGTTCCTCGTTTATGGAGGAGCAGCAGAGTTGCGAGTGGAAGCTTATACAGACGCAGATTTCCAATCTGACGTCGATGATAGAAGTTCCAACTCCGGATATGTATTCACTCTGAATGGTGGGGCTGTCAGTTGGAAAAGCAAGAAACAAAGTGTAATTGCTGATTCCACGACAGAGGCTGAATATGTCGCTGCAGCTGAAGCCGGCAAAGAAGCGTTCTGGATGAAAAAGTTCATTACTGAACTTGGAGTGGTTCCAACCATCACATCACCAGTAACTTTGTACTGTGATAATAGTGGGGCGATAGCTCAAGCCAAGGAACCCAGGGCTCATCAAAAGAACAAGCATTTTGATAGGCGCTTTAATATCATTAGAAGATATGCTGCCGAGGGGAAAGTCAACATCCTCAAAGTTTCTTTAGCCGATAACGTAGCAGATCCACTAACAAAGCCAATGACTCAAATCCAGCTTGATCGTCATATGGATAAAATGGGTATTAGATACATGGGAGGATGGCTTTGAGTGCAAGTGGGAGATTGTTGGAAGTATGCCCACAAAGCCACTCATTTGATGTAATAGCTTTTTGGAATACTTAATATGTTAAACTTTTATATGTTTAATGGAAGGGCAATACTTATTGTTATTCACTATTTATTGTATCATGTGTTTAAACAATAAGAGAATCCAAGGGATGTATTTGACATAAGAGATAAGTGATCTAATGAGTTAGATTAAGGAGACCTTTCTCTTATGTTCATTCCTAAAACGTTCCTAACCATAGGATTGCCAATTGGGCATTGACAATCCGCTAAGGTTAGTATGTGTTATGTTGACTCAAACGTGAGTATGAACTAGTCTCAAGTCATTTGGTGTTGGACACTAAGACAAACACATAGGTGCTCGAAAGAGTGATCGAGTACACTGAACTGCGATTAATAAGAGTTCAAACATACATGTCATGTACGAACTCTAAGGTTACAATATGCAAAGTAGTCCTTTGACCTGAGGCATCATAGATGTCTAATGGTTAGGTCCTTGATCTTTGATCATGACAAAGGCATTCCTTCGGATTGTCCACGGCATTGTTGGGGTCATGCGATCTAGTCATGTAGGCATATGAATGCACAACAAGGGATCTCTAACCTTCCATGGTGGAAGGAGAATACTCTAAAATATGATTCTAAAGTCTTTGGCCAAAGCAAATGAATATGACTAAGGAAGATGTTCCAAATCATATTCAAGGGAATCATATAAGAAAGTATCACATTGGATAGTAGACATGAAACAAACTATCACTTAAACAATGTGATTAAGAGTATTGTATTAGAGAAGGACCGTATTACATTGTAGTTGTAACTGGATAGGTTCTCCAACCAATTCTACTTAGCTTGGGTAACCATGACATACTGCTAGGTGTCACTCATGGTTTGTGGAAGCCCTATTGATTAGCAAACACTAATCATCAAAAAGGGAGAATTGAAATGTGGTTTCAATTCACAATCGATAGTTAAGAGTAACATCGCCCACTGCCTCGCTAATTGGAACCTAATGGATCGCACACCAAATAAGGATGTATGTGAAGAAATTAATTGAAGAATGGTCAAGATTAATTAATTAGTTAATTAATTATACGAAATGTTCGTATTGGGCTTTTAAGTTGGTTTTGGGGCTTCGGGGCCCAAAAGTGTTTTGGTCCACAAGGCCCATTATGTTTAAGTTGTATGACAACTAAAACAAAATGGGCAATAAGCCCAATAACAATATATGGCCGGCCATTTAGGGTGAGGAATGTCAAAACTTGCTTAATTGCAAGTTTGCCACTCACCTAAGAAATGAAGTATAAATTCATCTTTATAGCTTTGTTTTCAATTAGGGTTTTCTTGGCTACTTAGGGATAGTTATCTAGCAAATTTACTTCCCTAAGTGATTAATTTTCATCCTCACAAAATACATCCTTGGTGAAGAGACTTAGAGACATCAAACTTTTGGTGTTTTGGAGAACTAATCCTCAAATCCTCAAAGAAGCAAAGGAGGAAAATCACAAGGAAGATACAAGGAGCAAGGAGGTGACTTGAAGGCCCTCCACTTGGGTGAATCCCTTGTGTAATCAAGGATGAGCTTCAAGGGTAAAGAATCTCTAAATTCTTAATTTTCTTTAATGTTGTTAAAGAGTCTTTTGGTTCACCATATACTAGGCTTTGAAAGTCATGGGTTTTATGAATTGTTTTTGGATGCATGCCTACTTTAAAGAGTTAATTGTTAGCATATGTATTCAAATGTTCTTACATGTTCTTAGCTAGGACAAAATTTTTCCTTCAAGATGGCACCCTGGATAAGTTTAAGGCTCGACTTGTAGCTAAGGGTTATACTCAGAAACCTGGTATAGATTTTGTGGACACTTACTCTCCAGTTGCGAAGTTTACATTCATTCGTATACTTATGGCAATTGTTGCTAGAATGGATTTAGAACTTCATCAGTTAGATGTCAAAACAGCATTCTTGAATGGAGATTTGAAGGAAGACATCTATATGATTCAACCCGAAGGATATCATGTCAAAGGACATGAAAACAAAGTCTATAAATTAAGAAAGTCGTTGTACGGTCTTAAACAATCATCAAGACAATGGTATTTAAAGTTCCACCAAGCCATTATAGAAATGGGCTACAAAATAAATCCATTGGATCATTGTGTTTACTCTTGGAAGTGCCAAGATAATTTTTGTATGTTGTCACTGTATGTAGATGACATCTTACTTGCAGGTAACTCTATAGATATGATTGAAAAGACTAAGTCATATCTGGGATCCAAATTTGAAATGAAAGATATGGGAGAAGCATCTTATGTTCTAGGAATTAAAATTACTAGGGATAGAGATGCCAAAACACTCTATTTGGATCAACAAAATTATCTGGATAAAATATTTAAAAGATTTAATATGCAAGATTGCAAGCCAGTTAGTACACCTGTTTGTAAAGGAATGATGCTTTCCAAAAATATGTGTCCGGTACATAAGCAAGACATCATTGATATGCAAAATGTTCCATATGCCCAAGCAGTTGGAAGTTTGATGTATGCTATGACCAGCACAAGACTTGACATATGTCATGCAGTTGGATTGGTAAGTAGATATCAATCCAACCCCGTAAAGCAACATTGGACGACAGTAAAGAGAATTATTATATATCTAAAAGGCACCTAAGGTATGAAACTATGTTTCGGATTAAATGATCTAGATTTAGTTTGTTATTGCGATGCAGATTTCGCAGGCGACTTGGATGACAGAAAGTCAACAAGTGGTAACATTGTCTTGTTTGGAGGAACGGCTGTTTCTTGGTTAAGTAAGAAACAAAGCTGTGTTGCAAAGTCTACCATGGAAGCAGAATATATATCTTGTAGCACAGCGGTTAGTACTGCAGTATGGGCTAAACGATTTATCAATAATTTAAATATAGGTATACCTAAGAAGCACGTCAATGTGTTTTGTGATAATAAGTCCGCCATTTTTCTGATAAAGAGTGGAGCAAATAGTTCCAAAGGAAAACACATTGATGTTAAATATCACTATGTACAAGATATAGTGGAGAAAGGAGAGGTAGAGGTCGACTACATACCCTCCGAAGAGATGGTGGCCGATTCGATGACCAAGGGATTGTCTCTGGAAAAATTCAGAGAGCATGTGACTACAATGGGTTTGCAAAACATCTAGATGTGTTGTAGTGTGAGACGTGCGCTGGGCATCGTTATATGGTTTTAGGGACGCTTAAAACATGGACAAGTAGATGCGACTCTATCTAGTTCTTTAGTACTTGGTCGGTTAAAGATAGAGGGCACTAGCGAGGTAACCAGGTTATAATAAATCGTCTTGAAAGTAAAATCCGTAATAGGCTTCAAGAAATAATTTATATAACACTGTGGCGTATAGTGCATGACTAAGTCATCATTTGTAACTGGGTATGGATTGTTTTTCCTAGTTACTTGGATATGATGCCATTTTACTAAAGAGAAAAATGTTATCAGATAAAGTGGAATGGTGCGCACCAAGTAAAGAAGTCATATATCTGATGTTACATTGAATTTCTTTACGAGTCATACTCTAGAGAAACAAATCAGAATAGGAAACCATTTATGTCATCATAATCAAGTGGGAGATGTTGGAATATGATTATGATACATGGTTTTCACAATATGTGTAATCATGTGTGAAGGTACACCATAACATTGGTGTACTGATATACATATGATTGTAGTGAAATAAGTTAGTTAATTAATTAATAAAGGAAATAATATAATATAATTAATTAATTAATTAAAGGATATGAACAGTTATATTCCAACCTGAGAAGTTATAACTTCTCCTGAAGAACACAACTTCTCCAGAAAGGTTACTTGCATATCTATATATTTGTAAATCCCTTTCTGTCAGAAAGTACATTCAATTCTATATTCACTATGTTCATATCCTTCACACCATATTGTGATCGATAGTCCAACGACATCCGTTTCCGATCCTGTTAATAAACAATTTCCATCAGTGGTATATCTGCATCACTGTATATTAGGGCTATGATATGGTTTTCCATCATCTTTTAACAACTTGTGATATGGCAAGCATGGTGTAGGACAAGGTTTACAATCCTACAGATCAACCTTGTCTAGCAATTCTGGTATATACTTGGATTGAGATACAAAGAGCCCTTCTGGTGTATAACTAACTTGTAATCCCAAAAAATAGTTCAATTAACCAGTCTTTCATATCAAATTCTGCAGTAAGATATTTAATGACTGTTGATATAAGATGTTAATTGATGCCTGTTAAAATCACATCATCTACATACAACAACAATACCTTAGTACCAAGTGATGAATGCTTGACAATCAATGATGGGCCAACTTGTGAACTTTCAAACCTCAAACCAGGTAAGAAACTTGTAAATCGTTCATTCCATGATCTGGGAGCCTATTTAAGTCCATAGAGAAACTTTTGTAACTTGCACACAAAGTTGGATGGACATTGGTCACTGACAAAACTTGGTGGCTGTTCCATGTAAACTTATTCTTTGAGAACACTATGCAGAAAGACATTTTTGACATCCAATTGCCTAAGAGGCCATTTGAACTGAGCAACCAATGCAAGAACAAGCCTAATGGTTGTTGATTTGACTACTGGACTAAAAGTTTCACCATAGTCAATTCTTTCCTCTTGATTGTAGCCCTTTGCCACTATTCTGGCCTTATACCTTGCTATGGAACCATCTGCGTTCTTCTTGATCCTGTAAGCCTACTTACAACCTAATAGATTCTTGTTTTGTAGCAATGGAACAAGAGACCATGTCTGTTGAGAATGCAAAGCATCTGTTTCTTCTTGCATTGCATATTTCCATTCTAGAACTTTATTAGATGCCTTGAATGTATTTGGTTCCAATGTAGGTGAAACTAAATCAATAGTTGCAGATAAAGCTTTCTTCTTGATAATTCCATTTTTCTCTTATTTGCATTGGATGCAAATTCATTGATATATGAAGAACAACAGTGAGCTATTCATGTTGTAAATTAGGATCAACATGGATAGGTGACTATGTTGAGGAATTGATCTCTGTCATTAAGCTTAGACAGTGGGGAATGATCATGTTATGTATAGGTTTTGAATAGAATATAAGGCTCTGGATGCATTTGTTTTCAAGGAATTTGAGGCACTAGATGGTGATGTAGACAAAAAAATCTAAGGCTCTAGATGAGTTGTTCTCCATAGAATTTGAAGATAATGATAATGATGAATGTTCATGACATGAGGGTGACAATGTTTGAGTTTGAAATGAAATGCTTGGTAATGCAGTGACCTGTATTTGTATTTGTGGGTGCACAGGTGAATTTTGTAATTTTGAAACCAGTGTGATATGGAAACTGTTTCATCAAAATGAACATGCCTAGACACATAAGTTTTTTTTGTTTCAGGATTAAAACAAATGAATCCTTTGTAATGACCTGCATATCCCAAAAATATGCACATCTTGGTTTTGGTTGAAACTTATCTGTGTTATATGATTTAAGTAATGGGAAACAAGCACATCCAAAATTTTTAAGGTGACTTATACCAGGAACTTGACCATATAACAACAAATAGGGAGATTTCACTTTAAAGTAGCACAAGGCATTTGATTGATTAAATAACTTGCAGTAGCACAAGCATAAAACCATAATTTGGAAGGAAGATGTGCAGCTTGTAGTATAGTGATACTAGTCTCAATAATGTGTATGTGTTTTCTTTCTTCAAGTCTATTCTGTTCTGGCATGTATGGACTAGAAATCTGGTGTATAATTCCATTATCAAGAAGATAGCTTTTAAGCTTGTTGCTTTTATATTCACCACCCCCATCACTTTGAAAAACTTTCATTTTTGCAGAGAATTAAGTACATAGATATGCATTGAACTAAACAAATATTGGAAACACTTCTATTTTATTATGTAATAGAAAAGTCCATGTATATCGAGTACATTCATCTATGAAACTTACATAGTATCAAAAACCTTCAATTGATAGCAAAGGGGAAGGTTCCCATACATCGCTATGAATGACTTCTAGAGGTTGTACAGATTTATTTGAAGAATACAAGGTAGTTTGGTAATTTTTCCTTTTGAACAAGGTGTACAAATGTTTGCGGTAGTATCTTGTGATGCAAGAACTTGATTATTGTGCAATATGACAAAAGGGATTGCATTTGATAGATGTCTTAGTCTCCTTATGCCACAAGGTTGTATGTACTGGCTTTGCAAGGTAGCATGCATGTTTGTGAGATGATGCAGATAGCAGCTACTTTGGTATGTAAAATGGAATAGAGTAATAGTCATCCCTACATAGCCCCTTGAGGTGTATTGTCCCTGTGATATTGTCTTGAACCCAAAAATAAATTTCATCACATATAAACATGCATCTATTGTCTTTGCAGAGTTGATAAATGAAAAGTTAATGTTATCACAATTTTGGCACATGAAGAACATTTTTTAACTCAAGAGTATGATTTGGAGTATGCAATTTTGAAGAACCAATGTTGGTAATAGCCAAACCTGAACCACTAGCAATGGTTATTGTGTTAGTGCCTTGATATTGGTTAGCTAGTTCAAGATTAGCAAGCTCATATGTCATGTGAGATGTAGCTCCAGTGTCAGCAATCCAAAATTGATCTGGTGGAGCTTAAGGGTGATGATTCACATGCATGGCACTGAGAGAAGGTGTAGGAGGCCTTCCTTGATAGGCAAAATTGCCTCTGTGATAACATTGGATAGTTGTATGCCCAAATTTGCAGCAAATCTGGCATTGAATAGGTGATGAAGAACTATTAGAAGAACTAGTATACCTTTGTAAATAGTCAGCTGCAATGTATCCTCTTTTGTTGCAGATTGGGCATGTTGGAATTTCAAAAGGATGGTCAGGACAAGTTGATTGATAAGGTTTAGGAGTGCCAAGAATTCCAGGGTTGTTGTTTAGTGTATTGAATCTTGACCCTGAATTGTATTTGAATTTCCCTCTACCTTTCCCTCTATAATTGTTGCTTCTGTATCCACCATTGTAGCCACCAGTGTAGTTCAATGGATCATTATTGTAGCCACCATTTTGATTGCCAGAGTAATAACCTTGATTGTTTGAGCTATTGGGTTGAGTAGATCCACCCCCAAAAGATGAACCATATGTGTTTGTGTAACGACCCAAAAAGTAATTCGGAAGCTAAAACCGGTGATAGGCCAAAATAAAGTCATCGTTAATCTTTACAATATTAACCAAAGGAATTTCTTTCCTTGACAATTATTCACTAAAGTAAATTTCAGTTATTTTATGGCTGCATCTAACATTCTCGTTAGACTGCCTATGTACCCTACGAATAGATCAAGCCATTTGTAGTTCACCATCGATTAAACCGTTTTCTAAAATATTCAAATGGTGAATATATTCAAGGGAACTTTAACGAAAAGCACCCGGTACTGTTCACTTTAACGAAAAACCACATTTTTACACTAAAAAGTCAATCCTGATACTATTCACTTTACCCTTTATTTTGTCCTTATCATTAAAACTCAAAGTTTTCAAGCCATTTTCATTAGTTTTCCTTATATTCAATACTAGATTCAAACCATTTTGTCACACCTCGTACCTGGAATCGCTGAAAGAATTGATTCCGCACCCAATGTGCGAATAAAACTAAATAAATAAAAAGAAACTATTAACAAGTTTGACAAATAGTTCTTTGAAAATGATGCGGAATGATGAATAAGCTAGTAGGCCGGGAATGAAATCGAAAATCGACTTATTGAATATGTGAGTCAAATATGCTTGGCTCGAAAATCACCATTCGACTTCACGTACGTCTAACGAATCCCTTCTCTAAATTGATTGGCACCCTCATTTACTTGGATTCAACCCACCGATCACTGAGGTGAAAATTTGACTATAATTTGACTTAAGTTATGAAAATACAATGAAGAAGTTGGAAGTTTCCAGAGTTCCCTCTGTTTCCTTTCTTTTTATTTTTCCTTCTTTTTCTTCGGGTCTCCCACCCTGATTCCCTGCTGCTGTAGGATTTTTTGGGGAAAAAGAACAAAAGTTGGGGCAAAATTACCAAAGTGTCCCTAAACTTAAGAGCATTTAACTTCTTTGTTATAACTCTGGTTCACGCACGGTTTTCGCCTACGCGCTCATGGGATTGAACTCTATCTTATGCGAAGAAATACAACAAAGCAAATAAGGATAAAATTCGTCCTCGTATAATTATGTTTAGCCAACTAGGGGCATTTTCGTCTTTTCTGCTTATCAAACAAATATACACCATAAACATAAATGTGTCGTAACTACGAATACGACTACAAAATACTTAATTTAATAGTAAAATCCAAGAATGGGATTTCACATTTCCCCATAATTTCATAACCATAAATAGATTTATTTCTCGATTTCCTCCATATATTCTTCATCATGGATATTTAATTCATATATCTAAAAAAATTCAGGGTATTCATGGGTGCATATTCTCATATATTTTTATCATATACTTCCTTTGGATTTTGTATTTATGAATGGGTTAAATGCACTAATTTATATTGTTTTAATTTATAGGCATTTAATACTGGAGTTATGCAAAAATGAAGTGAAAAATAAGCTTTTCGGGTGTGTCTCAGTGGACCAAGGGGCTAATTAATTGCACCAAGGCATATGCATTACAACAAGAAGATGAGACTACAACGGTTTTGGAAATTAAATGGACATGAGAGTGCTATTCAATGGATTTAAGGAGAAGAAGAGGGGAGAGCTTTTCTAGTTTCTTTTCTTTGCTAGAGCTACGATGTAGGTTGATCATGAATACTTAATTGCCTTGCGGAATTGTTATTATCAAGTTTTTCATCTTTATTGAGTATCTTTTGCTATTCGTAATGCGCTCGATTTTTATTTAGATGCGTGATCACTGTCTAAGTTTTAGTTAAGTTGATTTGATGCAAGTTATAGTAGATGCCATACTTAACTTGGGTTTAGCTTCTTGCAACTGATACCATAAACATCTATTTCTAGATGCCATGCAATTAGGGTTTATGTGATTTTCCAACGATTTCCATATAGCTTAATGGGTTCTTATTTGTTTAAATTCATCTAGATGTCATAGAGGATTAACATGTAAGGATACTTTTGATGGAACGAGATGCCATGGCCATTGAACAATTTAGGGAAAATCGAGTATCAATATCAGGGAATTACTTGAGCTTAACATATTAAGGGAATTAAGTATAATTGGTTACAGTGAATTCGGATGCCCTATGTTTTATTTTCTTATATTTATAATTTTATTATTTCATGTATTTTATTTTAAAGTCATATTTCTTTTTTAGTTTAATTCAAATCTTCTATCTTTTCCGTTAAAGCTTCCCATTTATAATTTGTTTCAATTTAGTTAGTAAGAGTTTTAGAATCAATTCGATCTCTATGGTACCGTTTGGAACTCAGATGGGACGGGACAGAACGAAGGTTCCGTGTTATGTTTGGTACACGCAGGATGGAACGAGATGGTTGTTTCGTTCTGCGTTTGGTACGCACTGGATGGAACGAAACCAAAAGATTGAATGACTAACTTACCCTTGTTCCGTCTGTTGTTTGGTACAATGTTTATGAGTGGGACGGGACGGGACGGGACAATTTTTTTTTTTTTTTGAACTTGTTCATGTTTGAACACATATATGCTTATCTATGATATATTTTTTTACAGTAGTACATGATTGAAGATATGTTATGCCATTTCTTGACTGAAGACATGGCAGAAGAAGCAAAACGAAAAACAATGCCAGAGAATTTAGAGAGAGAAAATGAATGACTAAAGATTGTATTCCTTGAACAATAAATGAATTACAGAGAGAGATGTGTTTGTTATTTATAAGTATTCTTTGCTTCACTCATGAGCTACTAACCAACTTCCTTATATCCCTACAAATCCCAACAGACTAACAGCCTTCCTACAATCTCAACTAACTGCCTTGCTGATGTGTAACCTTCATACTGATGTGTCTGCAGAGCCATACTGAGTTGTCACAATTCTAAAGAGAGCATCAATCATCGTATTCATCCTCTCTAGTGTCATCTTTGCTAGCGCTATCATAATGGGTAAAAACATGCATTCCCAAAATCAACCAATTTGCACGTCCAACATGCATTCCCAAAATCAACCAATTTGAACTTCAGGTCAATTGATGCCAATAACTTCTGCCTTGTAGTGCGATTGCCTCTCTTACTAGTAGACTGGCCCACCCGCATCTGATGATCTATTCGCATTGACAGAACTAGTAGACTGGTCTTCGACAGTACGCACATTCAATCTTGTGTTAGGAGATGCCTCTACCTCAGTGGATGTTTCTACATCAGCATCAGCTTCATCTCTATCGACGCACTATTGAGCTGCACGCTTCGCCTTTCTTCTAATCTTTTTCTTCTGGTTCCGACTCATATCCCAATTTAACGCTTTTGCATACCCTGACTCTGATGCATCCTTGTCTTTACCACCTAGAAGAATAAAAGGTGCTCTTGACTTTGTTGGATCCTTGAGCCGGTCCGGTCTATCATTGACATCAACAAGATATTCTCTGGCTTCAAATCAGTGTGTATAATCGACAGCTGTCTGTGCAAATAATCCAATCCAATGAAAAAATGTTAACAAATCTCCGTAACCTTATGTAGTGGCACTCCCCGGTAATCACTATACTTAATAAGCGTCAACAGATTATCACCAAGTACTCAAAAACCATACAAACATGTTGCCCATTCGGACCCGAATGCTTAAAATGGTCTAGAAGCTTCACCACGCATTTTTATCATCCGGGTCTCCCTCTGCAATCTGTTTCAAGATGGTTATCTCATCCATGGCCGCCTCGGTGTAGTGGTCAGCACTCTTTTGCACTTTCAGAGCAACAAATCTCTGGCATTTTTGTGCAATTCAACACCCACCCAACAAAAACAAAACACATTTGTCATTAATCCTCCATTAATTTACTTAAAACTAAGCATGTCAAAGATCAAAAAAACCAAGAACAAGATTAAATTTTCAATTACTTTCCCCCACATTCTCAAAGCCAAGCTCACACCCGAACCCACTAAATCGCACAGCTCGGAACCAGATCCAATCTTTACAAACTAGAATCGAAATAAACCTTAATATTCAGACTTTGTTCTTTTTCCCAAGCACAAGTTAAACCAGAGAAACCAAGAAAACTAACTTATTTTCTCATAATCATCCTATTTTCCCAGAAAATTGAAAATTTCCATGGAAAAATCAAGAAAACGAACCTGGAGATGCAGCGGCTACGGGAGAAGATCAAGATCGAACTTGGAGATGCAGCTGCTACGGGAGAGGATGAGGAGGAAGGCTACGGGAAAAGGCATCGGCAGGCAGAGAAGATGGAACGAAGAAGCAAAGTCTAAAATATCGATGATATCGGAAATATCGGTAGCCCAAAAACACGGAAATTTTGATGGAAATATCAGGATATTATCGATATCGATAAAATTTGAATAAAAACCACGGAAATTGTAAGAAAAACTTGGAAATTTTTATTGAAACTTTGCAGGATGTTTATTTAGTCAATTATCTATTAGTTTATCACAAAAAATTGGAAGGAAATGCATTGCATGATGAATTTAATTGATTTAAGTTGATTATATAGCGAGCTGGCAAACATTGTGAGTGTAGAAAATATGTAGTAATTAATGAAAGAAGTTTAAACACACCATAATCATTTATATATAATGAATTAGTACAATATTTTACACTTTATACATTGCATGGTAATATTAGATTAGGTAACCAACGAGATTTGAATCCACATCGTAGTGCAAGGGCCCATCTCTCTACCATTGTGATAGCCAATGGTATTGCCTAAAATAGGTAATCTTCTTGGAAAATGCAAGAGGAGGTGAAGGCCCTTTATTGGAGCCTAGCAGCCGTGCAGCTCAACCCATGAAGTGCGATAATCAAGATAGAAACCTCGCTCTTAACTGGATGCTGTAGCCCAACGAATAAAGATGTTTGTAATTTTGTTAAAAGCATTCAAACTACAACTGAGATCCCGTGTTTGAATTGCCCTTTACGTCTAAATTTAATTACATATTTTATCATTTGTCAAAAAAGGTAAAGGACCATGTAATAATTATTTATTATTTGAAGACCTCTTAAAATTACACGTTGAAAATAATATTCAACACCTCGAATCCCTAGGAACCAACCATAGATATATACTAATAACAGGCACGATCGCTTGCTCTGTAGATTACTTCTTGTTGTGTCAGTACTTGCAACTCGCAAAACAAAGCAGCAGAGAGCTTTCGACACTCCCAAAGCAAAACATGAGGCCTTCAATGTCCATCGCTAGATCCGTACACCGAGTTGCCCGCCGCAGCCACTCATCCGCCTCCGTCCTCGAGCGGAAGATGGCAGTCCTCGGTGCCACCGGCAGCATCGGCCAGCCCCTGGCTCTCCTCATGAAGCTCAACCCCCTCGTCTCCCACCTCTCCCTCTACGATATTGTCGGAACCCCCGATGTTGCCGCTAACGTCAACCACATCAACACCAGATATGAGGTACTCCGAACCCTCTCTAATACTTCCTCTTCGCCGATCGGGTGTTTCCAATTCGATCTTAAAATTTTCAACTTTTTTGATTAATTCGGGGATTTGGTGAACGGTGGTGATATGTCAAAGGTTACGCCGGAGAAGAGCAGCTTGCTCAAGCCTTGGAAAGCACGACATAACCCGAGACAATCTCTTCAACATTAATGCCGGTATCGTCAAGGGTCTCACTACCGCCATCGCTAAGTATTGCCCCAATGTGAGTATCCCTTTTGTGCCCTTCATTTCTATGAAATTTTTGGAAATCTTGAGTATTTGATCGAATTGGGATGTTGTGTGATTGTTTTTGATAGGCGCTGATCAACATGATTAGCAACCTAGTCAACTCTACGGTCCCGATTGCGGCCGAGGTGTTAAAGAAGGTCGGGAAGCACCACAGTGGCGCACACTCCGACGAGCACCATCACCACCTGTGGACCGTTCCTCCTCCATTTCTCACCTCCCGACAAGCACAATCAAGCAAGGGGAGGCCTTTTTTAGGCCGTACGAGGCGGATGATCCATCAAGTCCGAGCGGGTTTTGGGATCCAGAGAAAAGGGATTGCTCATTTGGATGGGTTTGAGCATGGATTGCAGAGAGAGGCACATATCTTGGCAGCTGCGACGACGGAGCCTCGGTTGCAGTTGCGACGACGGAGCCTCGGCGATATTATCGATAATATCGCGATATATTGACGATAATTAAGTGGACAAGTGTGAAAATATCGCCCTCTCAAAAAAACGATATTATCGACGATATTTCGCCGATAATATCGATATTTACCTTGCGAAGAAGATAGAATTTTAGGGTTTGTTTTTTGGATGGTGTAAATATTGAAAAAGATAAGGGATATTTTTGTCTTAAAATGTTATAAATTTGTGTTCCATGGATGTAGAACGAGTCGTTCCAGGGGGTGAGGTTGAACCAAAATTCAGCCAAAACTTGTCCTGTGGAACAGCGCGTTCCACCTGTTTTTGGCGCACCAAACGTGGGACGGAATGCCTCGTCCCACTGTGTTCTGTCCCATCCCACATACCAAATGGTACCTGTGGGACAATATCTGTGGTTATATGCTATATAATCATCTTATTCGTATACTTGCTATGTCACATCCCAGTCTCGACTCCGCCGTAGCACGATATTGTCCGCTTTGGGCCACGCCCTCACGATTTTGTTTCTGGGAACTCACACGAGAACTTCCCAGTGAGTCACCCATCCTAGGTTTGCTCTCGCCCGAACTTGCTTAACTTCGGAGTTCTGATGGAATCCAAAGCTAATGAGTTTCCAAAAGGCCTCGTGCTATAGGGAGGGGAGCATGTACATATAAGGCACATCACTCCCTCTCCGTTGGTCGATGTGGGATGTTACAATCCACCCCCCTTAAGGGTCCGACGTCCTCGTTAGCACACTCGCACTGAACGGTAGAGTGGCTCTGATACCATTCTGCCACATCCCAGTCTCAACTCCGCTGTAGCACGATATTGTCTGCTTTGGGCCACGCCCTCATGGTTTTGTTTCTAGGAACTCACACAAGAACTTCCCAGTGGGTCACCTATCCTAGGATTGCTCTCACCCGAACTCGCTTAACTTCAGAGTTCCGATGGAATCCGAAGCCAGTGAGTTCCCAAAAGGCCTCGTGCTATAAGGAGGGGAGCATGTACATATAAGGCACATCACCCTTTCTTCGTTGGTCGATGTGGGATGTTACATGCTAGCACTAAAATTCGAGACTTAATGAGTTTAATTTTTATTATCTAATTTACATAACAAGTTTATAGCCGTTGCTGGGGATCGAATTTGATTTGATTCCTTACTTAATTGGATTGTTACATTTTTTTAGTTGGTTTAACTTTAATGTTTACTTTTAGTTTTTTTTAATAGTAAATTATTTTCCTCAATCTCTTGTTTAGCTTACCCATTATTTTGTATTTTTGCATAAATTGAAATCACCCAACTTTGATGCCACTACAAAATTCAAGTTTGGGGGTGGATTCCATGTATATCTTTGCTTGTCTCCTTTAAACCCAAGAAGTTTCTTTGTCCAAGAGCTTACACATTTATTCTTTTTTTTTTCTATACGTTTGTTGTCTATTTCCATTATTCTTATCTTCATTTGTTTTTTCAATCCTTTTGCTTTATTTCTAAAAAAAAAAAAAAAACATAAAAAATATATCCAAAAACATTTTATTTTTCTTTGGGTCCTGATGTTATTGGCTACTTTCCAATTCAGTGATGAGATTTGGTCTTAATTTTTTCATAACTTTCAAGAGATTTAAGCTTAATCTTGGAAATGAGATAGGCATTTTTTTCTTCTTCTTTCGTTTGATCCTTTCTAGCCAACCCTTGTTATTATTTCCCCTAGTTAGCCCCGTTGACCCTTTATGTGAGCCTTTTTTTTATTTTTTATTTTTAGTTTCTTTAACCTAAATTTTCCCTACCTAGCCTTGTAAAGAATTTCCTACCCGTCTAAAAGCTTGTAGAGTAATTTTTTTTTCTTAAGAGGAGAGAATGCCAAGTCTTGGGGCTTAAGCATTTATAATAGACAAGAAAAAAATATTGAGAAGAAAATAATATTGAGAAGAAAAAAAAGCTGATGAGAAAAAAAAATTAAAAGAAAAAAAAACTATTGTATGCTGTAAAAAAAAAAGAAGAAAAGAGTGAAATAAAGTTCTATTATTATGTGCTCAAGTTCTGATGTGCTTCACGGGTTTAAAGTTTCTTCATATCTCAAATACAATTGTGACAAGTTATTTAGACTTTGTGTTTTTCCATACTCTTTTCTTGTGTAACCAATTAACCCTCAGCCTCGTTATAACCCTGTGAAAGACCTTTTGATCCAAGAAGTTACTTGATATTGATACCGAGTTAGGTAGACAAGCAAGCATATGGCGAGATACAATGAGATCTTTTGAGTGAAACACATTAACCTACAAATATGAGTGAATGAATGTATGCCTTGTGAAAAGTTCACTTGTATGCATATGATGATTTTAAGAAGCTTAGAATTGAATTGACATGGCTATTACACACACTACACTCCAAGTTGGTTCGATTCAAATTTGGTTAACTCTTGGATATTGTATTGAACTATTGTTGCTTATTTCTTGAATATTATCTTACGGTTAGATTTTCTCTATATTAAACTTTGGGAAGTTACTTATCATTTGTTTTCGTCGCGTCTTTGTGTTTTCTTTTATTTTGCTCAAGGACAAGCAAAATCTAAGTTTGGGGGTATTTGATGAGTGCATATTCTCATATATTTTTATCATATACTTCCTTTGGATTTTGTATATATGAATGGGTTAAATGCACTAATTTATTTTGTTTTAATTTATAGGCATTCAATACTGGAGTTATGCAAAAATGAAGTGAAAAATAAGTTTTTCGGGTGTGTAGAGTAAATTCAACTGCACCAAGGCATATGTGTTACAACAAGAAGATGAGACTGCAACAGTTTTGGAAATCAAATGGACATGGGAGTGCTATTCAATGGATTTAAGGAGAGACATAACTATTTGTTTTTATTATTTCCGTTTATTTTCTTTTTATTTAATAAGAAAGTGCATTAGTTAGGATTTTAGTGGGGTTTAATTAGTTTTTTTTTCTTGTCTTCGCCGTGGGTCTTTATATGGAGATTGATTCTCCATTGTGAATTACTAAGCCACCAATCCACCAAATAACATCATTTTTCATAGGGGGCTGTGGCATGGAAGAGAAGAGGGGAGAGCTTTTCTAGTTTCTTTTCTTTACTGATGTAGCCTAATCATGAATACTTAATTGCCTTGTGGCATTGTTATTATCAAGTTTTTCATCCTTATTGAGTATCTTTTGCTATTCATATGCGCTTGATTTTTATTTAGATGTGTGATCACCGTCTAAGTTTTAGTTAAGTTGATTTGATGTAAGTTATAGTAGATGTCATACTTAACTTGGGTTTAGCTTCTTGAAACTGATACCATAAACATCTATTTGTAGATGTCATGCAATTAGGGTTTATATGATTTTCCAACGATTTCCATAGAGCTTAATGGGTTCTTATCTGTTTAAATTCATCTAGATGCCATAGAGGATTAACATGTAAGGATACTTTTGATGGAATGAAATGCCATGGCCATTGAACAATTGAGGGAAAATCGATCATCAATATCAAGGAATTACTTGAGCATAACATATTAAGGGAATTAAGTATAATTGGTAACAATGAATTCGGATGCCCTAGGTTTTATTTTCTTATATTTATAATTTTATTATTTCATGTATTTTATATTAAAGTCATATTTCATTTTTAGTTTAATTCAAATCTTCTATCTTTGCCGTTAAAGCTTCCCAATTATAATCTGTTTCAATTTAGTTAGTGAGACATTTAGAATCAATTTGATCTTTGTGGGACGATATATGTGTTTATATGCTATGCAATCATCCGATTCGTATACTTGCGAGCACTAAAATTCGAGACTTAATAAGTTTAATTTTTGTTATCTAATTTACACAACAGGTATTGCATTTGACCCCCATTAAAATAAATCTCGTCCCTGAGATTTCAGCCACTGAATAATGGAAAGGGTTTTAAAACCCATCCCACCATATCATTTGTGACATCCTGTCCCGAAATTTATCGTGCTTTATCCTCAGTAGTAGTGAAATTATCAAAATGCCCCTGAGATGCTACGTAGGTCTTCCACGTGGACCTCAATTTTCCTTTCATTTTTCCAGTCTTATTTTACTATTTTTAAATAATACTTATTTTTACGAACACTTGGCAGCAACGGAACTCAATTCGAAGTTAGAACGAACAAGTTATGTTCAAAACTGTGTAAAAATACCTAAGGCAAATCCTAAACTTGGAAATTTCCCTCGTGCAGCGCGCACCCTTGTTGCAACATTATTGTGTGTCTGAGTGGGTCTTTGTACAATGGGAAGACATGCTTTTGTTTTTGGTGGAAATTGAAGTGAGATGCAAGTAGGAAAATAATGGTTTATTTGGCACACGAAACAGTACACCACATGTAATTATATAAATAGTAGGATATGTGTGTTAAAAAGTTAATAACTTAAAAAATAAAATTTTCAACTACTTATATAAAAATACATGATGTACCACCTGTATTCTCGTCACAATGAAAAATTTCTCCAATTTTTCCAACCACATCTGACACCATCATTTCCCTCACTAACTTTCTCTCTCTTTTCCCTCTCACTTTCTTTTCCTTTTTGACCGGTTCTCCTTCCCTCTCTCTCTCTTTCTCCCTATCTCTCTCTCTCTCTCTCTCTCTCTCTCTCTCTCTCTCTCCCTCTCTACCCACTCAACTTTTCCCTCATTATTTTCATAACTCTCTCCCTCTAAAACTCTCTTTAAGCCCTCCACACTCTCACTCTCTCTAGAGCTCCGAGAGCTCTCCTTCCCTTTCCTCTTCCAAATTTAAACAAATCAAACTCCAAAACCATGAAACCTTCATCTCTGGGACTAGTGGATCGTAGCTACACCATTGCATGCGTCATTGGACCATCACGGTGTAAACCACCATTGAAGCCGAGAGCTTCAAGCTCTGAAACTCGAACCCAAGTGAGGTTCTCAATGCAAGTCTTGTTTCATTATGTTTTAATGTTGCTTGGGACAAGATTTGTGGTGTTTTCCAGTTCGAAACTAGAAGTTTAACCCCCTACAATTTCTTTGAAACTTTGCCCAGTTTCCGGTCACCTTCTCCGAGCAAACTGCGACAAGTTTGAGGCCTTTGGAGCTCATGTTCTACTTGAAACAATCACAGGTACTTAAATACCTCTTTTTATGTGAAAATTTGTTGGAAATTACTAAGGTTTGACATGCATGCAAACTGCATCTCATTTCCTAGATTTCCGGTGAAGAAACCTGGCCCTTGCAGGCCATTTTCCTACCAAATGCGACCACAGATGAGAACACCAATGGTATATTTCGATTCCTTGTTTCTGGGGCTTCAATTTGATATATTAGGGTGCTAGTTTTAGTTGAGTTTTTGGTCTGAATGGAGGGTTTTAATCCTCCCCAGATTTTCAAACGAAAATCTGCAGAAGAAGAAGAAGAAAAAAAAAAGAAAAAAAAAGGGCCAACCGGATCCGTGGGCCAGATCCGACTCGGCCCAAACCTTTGGTGTAACCCGCAAGTTCATTCAGGCAACCCGACTGGGTACCAAAAAAAACAAAAACAAAAAAAAAATGAGGCCTAAGCCCAAACCTGGAACCAGGCCAAACCCGGATCCGAACCCGAGATCCAACCCAGGCCAAATTCTAAATGGATTCTGGAATATTCCCCAGAATATTCTTTCTGTTGACTTTTTCGAAATTTTCTTGACCTCCTAGGCTAATTTCGACGTCCGAAGTCCATTTTTGACATCCATGTAGGAAAATTTTGATGTTTTAATATAGTTGACCACCGGGGTGTCTCGATTAATTTTTAGGGTTGATCGTTGACTTTTTACAAAATTTGTCCGGGACCCTTCTTAGTGTATTTCAACGGGCTGATTCCGAATCTGCCTTCCGTTTTTCCAAATTTAATCGTTGTAGTTGAGTTTTACTGACGATACCGAATATTATGCTTAGGTGCGATTACTATTAGAGACTCCCACTTTCCCAGCTCGAATGGTTGCGACATCTCATGTACCTATGAATGGATCTTTTTGTTTATATATATATGTGTGTGTGTGTGTGTGTGTGTGTGTGTGTGTGTGTGTGATTTTCCCGACAACCGCTTTTATATATTATGATGTGACATGCCATGTTTAGCTTTACAAATAGACTTTTTATACACTTTATGTTTTTAATATTATTTGTGAGCATAAATTTGTGGCATGACATCCTTGCATTTTATCTGCTCATTATTACATGTTTGCATGGTGTCTCTTAGTTATTTGTACTGTCTTGGGTCAAGGACTAACTTCACGTGTAGTTAACATACACCGTTTACATTCACTTGAGATCCAAAGTTAGGTGCCAGCCTGTCCTTTTGTGTGCAGTTTTGGACTCGTATGTGATGTGATTAGCGTAGCTCATGTGATGTAGTACTAGAATGTAAAACCTACACCCAACCTGTTCCATTGTCTGAATATCCCTGCAGTGGACTTGTGCGCCTACATAAATTAATGAGCATTGATTTCTTATAATAACGGTTTGAGATTTAATGTTGAGATGCCTTATTGTTGTACCCTACATCTTTGACTCACTTCTGCTGCAAGTTATCCATTACATACTATTATTATAATATTTTTTTGGGAATCCATATACTTGGTTTAGAACGAGGGGTTACACTTTTCGAAAAGGTTTTACAAAACTTTATTTTCAGGCCCACTCACCCTTATTTTTCGCCCCTCTAGGATTTTAGTAGCAGATGTTTTGTGACGACGATGATTGTTGGCAAAAGCTATTATGTAGGAGACTTCTCCTTTCGGTATAAATGTCATTACTTTTCTTTTACTGCAATTTATCTGTGCTCTAACATCACTTGTGTGATATGGGTTCAATCCCCGCTCACATGCGCACTCTAAATTTGTCACTTTTAGGTTTTAATTTATTCATATTTTTCCACATCACTACACTATATCGCTTCGTCACCTTCCAAGTGTCGGCAAGCACATCGCGATTCAGGTGTCCAAGTGGACATTCCGGGTCATGGTGTGTCAGTTTGGTATCAGAGCATAGGTTAGGCAGTATTGCCATCATCACACACGTGATGTAAGCATTCTCGGTTCTTGAATTCTAACGTCCTAATTATGCCACCTTGTCAAACATGAAATATGCCAACTTTTGATGACTTTTTGGCAACTTGGAACAATTATCACTGACATTTTTTTTACGACTTACCGACCTTCTAGAAGATCACTTTCGCAACCCTCACTAGAGTTTACATGAAGAACCTCCTTGCCAAAGAAAGACCTTTAAGGGAGACATTTTGTTGACCCTGAAGCAAGGAAATCGTATCAATAATTGTGTACCACTGGAAATTTATCGATTAAACACAACTATAGTCTAACCATCGTTACCAACCCTTCTTTGTTAGGAAACCACAAGCACTTTCATCCTTTGCAATCTTTATTTTTGTGCCACCTCCCAAAGTTTCCTCGAGGCTTTGCTTCACCTCGAAGTTTCGAAAATGTCTCGAATGACTATGTTAGTGCTGAAGTGGTTGCACTCAATAGAAGAACATCTGGGGGGACAATTACATTTTGTCCTCGACAACGTCAATCTTTCCAACATAGCAGATATGATTCTGAATCTTTAGGAGGAAGATCGAATCTCATTAAATTTGTCCTGAAGTAGATTATTAGCAATTTCCTTTTTCCAACTTTAGAACACTCCAACCAATACTAGTTCCCAGAATTTCTTTTGCTGATGTACTCATCATTTCGATGAGTATAGGCATCGAAGAACGAGTTGTTATACCTACGGTTAGTAGAAATCTCTGAAGTAGTAAGTATTTTCCCTAGAATTATGGAACCACCTCATAGGACCAATTTTTAACCAATCGTCCGAAACCATCCACCCGAGCGGGCTCTAACCTGTAATCAGCCTACAGTAGCGCCACTCGTTGATGATGTTGTCTGATACCCAGGAACTGTAAACCAGTATTCAAGCGATATGATTTTTGATACCGGACAAATGCTAGTATCTGGGAGTGATACCTTTGTGCCAGAATGTTGGTTCACAGTTTCAGGGTAATGAACAATATCAAAATATCATAAATGCGTTAATTAGCAACATGACTGATAAACTGATTAACAGTGACTACCTGAGCTAAAGAAATTAAAATTTTGGAAACTTGGGGACAAGTCTATAGGAGAACAGCAAACCCATAGTCATGACAACTACATTAACCACCAGTCAGTCATTTTATCCTTGTTGTTCAAATACTTTAATCACATGGTACCTTAGTCGGGTACGTGTTGACAATTCCTACTCCACGAGGCAAGTTTGTTATGCCAATGCAAGTGTAGTAATGATTGCACCGTTTCCATTACCAATCTGGTAATGCCAGTTAATTTTATTTTATTAGATATCGTGGAATTCCACGTAATCCAAGAGATGGATCGACTACATTATTATTATTCCTCTGGTGGAGCATTAACTGAAAGTAGTCATTTTTTGACGACTTGTTATTCCTATGGTCAGTTCAACTGGCAAACATCAGAAACATTCATTGAGAATAAATGTGAAGGCTTATTAGCACGTGTTGTAGAGGAGGACGACAATCCAGTACAACTGGAAATTGTGAATCTGGTCAAACTAAATTCTTGACATCATTCATAAATATCTACATGTGAGGCATCATTGGTCTATGTCCAAGTATAAAACCTATTTTCCTCGAACCTTTACTGCAGAGACCTCTGCTTCCATTCATGAAGAGCAAATACTGAACCTTAAGATTGTACATTGTTTACTAGCAATTTAATTGGGTGACGATTAAAAACCGTTAATCTATGTCTTGAAGTGAAGATCCCTCTTACCAACTCTATAGAACCCGAGCTTTCTTCGAGATTGATCTGAAGTTTGGTTGCGACTAGCTAAAGATCAGAAATGATGATGCTCCTAAGACTACGTTCAGGACTCGACATGTTCATTATGAGTTCCTCGTGATGTCATGTTGGTTGACGAATGCTCAAATATTGTTTATGAACCTGACACACCGTGCATTTCGCCCATGTCCCATGAAATTCGTGATAACCATATCGAGAACTTCTTTGTTTACTCTAATAATGAAGTTAAACTTTCTAAACATCGATGATTTCATCTGAGCAATTTCAAGGAGAACTAGCTTTAACTATGTTCCCTAAATGCTAGTTTTGTTTAGATCATTTTTCTTTTTGGGAGACATGAGCTTAGCAGACGACATACTTGTCAATCCCCAAAAATGTTGTAGTTGTAGAAAAATAGAAACCCCTACAAGGTTTTGCGAAATACTAGGTATCTTTGGTCTTGTCGATTACCATTGACGTTATGTGCTAACTTTCTCCACCTTAGCCATATTCCTTACAAGTTGACCAGGAAAGAAGTTAGTTTCATTTGAGAGGTGAATGTGATTAAGTTTCTGATAACTGAGATATTGTCTCTTACCAACTATCGTTCTTACACTTTTCGATGACACCTTATTTCAAAATTTGTAGTGATAGTTTGCTGAATGATCTAGTTGCGTGCTATGCAGCATGGTAGGGTAACCGCTTATGCCTTCCGACAGTTGGAACGACATGAAGTGAACTTTCTTACTTACGACTTAGAGTTGACAATTGCTACCTTTACACTAAAAACTTGATAGTGGTTTCTCTATGGAGAAACATGCCAAAATCTTCATCGACTTCCTTTAACCCCTCAATTACATCTTCATTTAGAATGAGCTTGATTGTAGACGACAACGAAGGAAGAAATTAATCAACGTCTACGATTGCACCATCATGTACTACCCCAGTTTGTGTAAACGTAGTTGCTCATGATCTCAGCAAAAAAACACATGAATGACTCGGCCGTCAAATCCTATTTCAGTTACAACTCACGAGTATTGATGTGACGTTACTTACAAATCATCAAGAAACCTTGTTAACTAATTTCCAAGTCCAACCCTTCCACTTTTGACTTGGGATGAAAAAGGAGATTGCTTAGGTATTAAGCAAGAACTTGATTTGTCAACTAGTCAAAGTAGGAAGAAAGAATCGTTCGAGTTGTTACAGTCACTCCTTATATCCAGATAGATATGAGAGAATATCACCATGGACTTCATGTATAGGTCACCTTGTACACATGGAGACTATGATAATGGTTCGGTAATTGTCGACCCGACTTACTAACGTGCCCATCTTATGTCGGTCCACGAGGACACCTTCTAGACCACTTGACAAAATCTCATCCCACATTTATTCTTATTTTATTCCCTAACGCTAGAAATTTACGAAACACCCATGGTCAACTAAAAGGAAATCCCATGTGGATTTCATATGTGGACATCTGAGTCCTTATTACTCTTTGTTCATTTTCACATCTTTCTAGGTAGTACGTGTTCTTACGAACACGTGAGTGCAAATGATGTGTAAATCGGACGATTTATGCACTTTTCCCCTTGAGGGGCAAAATAATAATTTTGCACCCTTAGGGTCCCATTACTTGTTTATCGAGACAACAATCGGTTGTTGGTATTGCAGGCTCCATATTGAAATATCGATAACATATTCGTTGGGTTCGTTAAGCGAGTGGGCAAGTAGGCCCATCTCCGGTAGTATTTTATTAATTAGGCCTCGTGCCTAATTAGTTGTTGTTTGGGCTTGACCCAAAGACATACACACACTTGCTCTCGTAGTGCTAGCCGCTACGATCACATGTATGCAAGCGATACAAAATTCGAAGAGACCACTATGCTGAAGAGGCTTCATGGGAAACGGAAGAACATGCGAGAGACTTGTATTCGTATTTTTCCTTGATTAAATTATGTTGTTTCAAATTTCGAGGATGAAATTTTCTTAAGGGGATAGATTGTGACATCCCGTCCCGAAGTAGTAGTGAAATTATCAAAATGCCCCTGAGATGCCACGTAGGCCTTCCATGTGGATAGGGATGGCAACGGGGCGGATTGGGTTCGGATGTGCCATCCCCATAACCGAACCTGTTTTTTTTCCCGTACCCGAAACCGTAAAAAACCTGAACGGGTATTCCCTGTAACCAAATCCATCGAGTAACGGTTTTCCCGTAACCGTAAAATTTAACTGATTGAACAGTTAGAAAGACGAGGAGGCCGGTGGTGTTTTGGTGGTTGATTCTCGGGGGAGTTTGAGGTGATGGTGTGAGAGGGACGAGGAAAGAGAGTGAGAGGTTGCAGAGATGGTGGGGGTCTAGAGGGTGTAGTTTGAGGGCTCGCCAGAGACGGTGGGGTGGTGTGGGTGGCGGTGCCGTGTGTGCGTAGCTCGGGAGAGGTGAGGATAGTGTAATAAGGAGAAGCAGAGAAAGGCAGAGAGAGAGAGACTTGCAGATAATTGAGATGAGGGAGAGAGCACAGGAAGCAGAGAAAGGTGAGGGTTCGATGAGGGCGAGAAGATGGTGGTGTGGTGTGTAATGAGGAGAAGGAGAGAAAGACAGAGAGAGAGAGAGACTTGCAGACAAGTGAGGTGGGGGACAGAGCACGGGAAGAAGAGAAAGGTGCTTGGGGAAAGGAGAAGCACAGAGCACAAAAAGGGAACTTTTTTAGTCTCAAGACTTTTGCATGTGTGGGTATGCGTGTACGTGGATGTGGTGCTCAAGACTTTTGTAGTCTCCCATGTAGTATTAAAGAACTCAAAGGTTTTAAATATAATAAATATTTATATTTTTTATTAAAGAATGAAAACGGGGCGGGTTTGGGTATGGGTTCGGAGCAGATACCCCTATAACCATAACCGAACCCGAAACAGAAAATTTTACCCAACGGTTACCCATAACCATAAAAAAACCCAAAATTTGCTCCCCGAAACCGAACTGTTCGGGCCAGTTACCTGCGGGTATCAAATTTGACAGATTAAATTGTCATCCTTACACGTGGACTTCAATTTTCCTTTTACTTTTCCAGTCTTATTTTACTATTTTTGAATAGTACTCATTTTTACGAACCCGTGGCCACGGACGGAACTCAATTCGGAGTAGGGGTGGGCACTTAGAACCGAAAACTGAAACCAAAACACAAATCGAATCGGACCACACCAAATGGTTTGGTTTTGTGGTTTTGAAATGGTTGCGGTTTTGAAATTGAACCGCAATAAAGAAAACGGTTTGGTTTCGGTTTTGGGTTTTCAAAACCGCATCGAAACTGAAACCAAAACCGAAACCGCGCCATATATTTTGAATGTTATGTTTTAACTTTTAATTAGTTCAACTTCAACTACACTATTCAAGTCACCATATTCATTTGTCTGTCTCTCTCTCAAGACTCATCTTCATCCCTTCCACAGTCGACATCAGTGCCCTCGATGCTTGCATCTCTGCGACCTGCCTGCTTGCATCTCTGCGACCTCACTGCTTGCATCCTTAGATCCCCTTTATCTACAAGCCATTCACCTGCTCTAGTGCTCTTTGTTCCAGGTAATATGGTAAGAACTTAGAACTTGTATTAGTTAGTTTAGTTAATAATTTGTAATTAAATTAATTTTAGAGTTAGGGTTCGTTTGAATCAAAGATTCAAAAGGGGAACTGGGTTAGGGTTTATAATTAATTTTAGGGATAGGGTTTGTGAATCAAAAGGGGAACTAGATTAGGAACCACCCAAGTATCAATTTAAGTTCTAAATTATTAATTTCTTTAGGCAATGCCTTGTGTGCTTGCCTAATGTAACAAAAACGATGAATGTATCATGATAATTGGAGTTCAAAAAATTTGGTATTTATTAGAAGAAAAGCCTTTGATCATTGATGAAGCCAAATAACTGTATAAAAAACACTTTCCAACCAAATTCCAAAGTCACGATAGAGGTATTCTCATAGGATTTTTGTTCATCAGAAGCATGGCTTGAGTTATGTAATTGAATTAGCAGAGTCACAGATAGAGACCACTTCACAGTTGGAGGCTTCCCAATTATCCCATGGCTTGAGATTGTCCACTGTTTTCAATTTCATCTGCTTCTCTTTGGATGTAGAGAAATAAGAGTATTTTTAATGGCAGATTGTAACTACTAGTTGTGATGTTAGGTTGCGTGGGCTTGTATGCATGTATCCTTGCTAGTGTTCGGCATTTTCAATGTGGATCCTTACTACCATTCTTTCAATCGTTTGTGCTGCTATGTGTGTGGTATACATTGCGCTATCTGAAACATGCTTTATTAGAAGTTTCTTCTAGTGGAAACTGAGGATTTAAGAACACTGAACGAAAAAGGGTTGATGCAATTTTTTGCTGCAGTTTTGATGAAATTTTTCTGCAGTTTTGGTGTAGTTTTGATGCAGTTTTTTTTTTTTTTTTTTTTTTTTTTTTTTTTTTGTAGTTTTGCAGCTGTTTTTTGCTGCAGTTTTGCTGCATTATTGTTGCATTTTTGCTACATTCTTGTTGCTGTTTTTCCTGCATGTTCATTAATTAATATATATCAGGAAACCGTCTTATGCGTAAATAGGTGTATATTTTAAATTGTACATTTTTTTCTCAAAAACCAAACCGAAACCGTTTGAAACCGCACCGCATCGAACCAAACAGTTTGATTTCATTTCAGTTTTGCCTTCAAAACCACACCGAACCACATCGCAAAAAATTTCAATTTTGGTTGCGGTTTCATTCGAAACCGCACCTAACCGCATCGTGCTCACCCCTAATTCGAAGTTATAACGAACAAGTTATGTTCGAAACTATGTAAAAATACCTAAGACAAATCCTAAACTTGGAAATTTCCCTCGTGCAGCGCGCACCCTTGCTGGAACATTATTGAATGTCTGAGTGAGTTTTCGTACAATGGGAAGACATGCTTTTGTTTTTGGTGGAAATTGAAGTGAGATGCAAGTAGGAATTAAAATAATGGTTTATTTGGGTTTTCAACACCCCATTTTTCCATCCCCATCATTTCTCTCACAGAGGCAGATTGTCTGCCCTTCTGTTTGGGTGCCCTTCCCTTCCCCTTCTATTTGTGCGGTCACGGTTAAGACACGTCAATATTTTATATTCTTCTTGCTTTTTGTCTTATTATCTCTATAAAAAAACTAATATAAAATGTTGACGTGGCTTAACCGTGACCGCACAAAATAGGAGGGCATGAGAAGGGCACCCAAACAGGAGGGCAGACAATCTGCCTCCTTCCTTCACTAACTTTCTCTCTCTTTTCCCTCTCACTTTCTTTTCCTTTTTGACCGGTTCTCTCTCTTTCTCTCTCTCTCTCTCTCTCTCTCTCTCTCTCTCTCTCTCTCTCTCTCTCTCTTCTCTCTACCCACTCAACTTTTCCCTCATTATTTTCGACACTGTCACTCTCTCTCTTTAAGCTCTCGACACTGTCACTCTCTCTAGAGCTCCGAGAGCTCTCCTTCCCTTTCCTCTTCCAAATTTAAACAAATCAAACTCCAAAACCATGAAACCTAAATCTCTGCGACTAGTAGAGGATCCTAGTTGCATGCGTCATTGGACCATCACGGTGTAAACCACCATTGAAGCCGAAAGCTTCAAGCTCTGAAACTCGAACCCAGGTGAGGTTCTCTACGCAAATCTTGTTTCATTATGTTTTAATGTTTCTTGGGACAAGATTTGTGGTGTTTTCCAGTTCGAAACTAGAGGTTTAACCCCCTGCAATTTCTTTGAAACTTTGCCCAGTTTTCGGTCACCTTCTCCGAGCAAACTCCGGCGAGTTTGAGTCCTTTGGAGCTCATATTCTACTTGAAACAATAGCAGGTACTTAAATACCTCTTTGCATGTGAAAATTAGTTGGAAATTACTAAGGTTTGACATGCATGCAAACTGCATCTCGTTTCCCAGATTTAAGGCGAAGAAACCTGACCTTTGCAGGCCATTTTCCGGCTAAATGCGACCACCGATGAGAACCCCAACGGTATATTTCGATTCCTTGTTTCTGGGGATCAGTTTGATATACTGGGTTGCTAGTTTTAGTTGAGTTTTGGGTCTGAATGGAGGGTTTGAATCTTCCCCAGATTTTCCAATGAAAATCTGCCGAAGAAGAAGAAGAGAAAAAAAAAAAAAAGGGTCAATCGGATCCGTGGCCCAGATCCGATCCTGCCCAAACCTTTGGGGCGATCCGTAAGTCTAATCGGGTCAACCTGACCCGGTACAAAAAAAAAACCAAAAAGGGTCCTAAGCCCAAACCTTTGGTCCAAACATGGAACCGGCCCAAACCTGGGATTCGGCCCAGCCCAAATTCTAAATGGATTCTAGAATATTCCCTAGAATAATCTTTGGGATATTCCTTGTGTTGACTTTTTCGAAATTTTCTCAAAAGTCCTTAAAGGCTAAAGTCGACATCCCGAGTTCATTTTTGACATCCATTTAGGAAAATTCTGAAGTTTTAACATAGTTGATCATTGGGTGTCTCGGTTGACTTTTAGGGTTGACTGTTGACTCTTTACAAAATTTGTCAGTGACCACTCTTAGCATATTTCGACGCGCTGATTCCGAATCCGAGGTCCGTTTTGCCAAATTTAATCGTTTTAGTTGAGTTTTACTAACGGGACCCAATATTATGCTTAGGTTCGATTACTATCAGAGACTCCAGCTTTTCTAGCTCGAATGGTTATGACATCGCAAGTACTTGTGAGTGAGTCTTTTTGTTTATATATATATATATATATGTGATTTTCTCGACAACTGCTTTTATATAGTATAATGTGACATGTCATGTTTAGCTTTACAAATAGACTTTTCGTACACTTTATGTTTTTAATATTATTTGTGAGCATAAACTTGTGGCATGACATCCTTGCGTTTTATCTACTAATTATTACATGTTTGCACGGTGTCTCTTAGTTATTTGTACTATCCTGAGCAGAGGACTAGCTTCACGTGTAGTTCACATGCACCTTTTACATTTGCTTGGGATCCAGAGTTAGGTGCTAGCCTGTCCTTTTGTGTGATGTGTTGGACTCGTATGTGATGCGATTAGCGCAGCTCACGTGATGTAGTACTAGAATGTAAAACCTACACCCAACTTGTTCCATTGTCTGAATATCCTTGCAATGGACTTGTGTGCCTACATAAATTAATGAGCATTGATTTCTTATAAAAACAGTTTGAGATTTAATGTTGAGATGCCTTGTTGTTGTACCCTACATCTTTGACCCACTTCTGCTGTAGGGTACCTATTAAATACTATTACTATAATATTTTTTTGAGAATCCATATATTTGTTTTACAGCTAGGGGTTACACTTTTCGAAAAAGTTTTATAAAACTTTATTTTCAGGCCCACTCACCCTTGTTTTTGGCCCCTTCAGGATTTTAGTGGCAGAGGTTTTGTGATGACGAGGATTGTTGGCAAAAGTTGTTATGTAGGAGACTTCTCCTTTCGGTATAAATGTCATTACTCTTCTTTTACTGCAATTTATCTATGCTCTGACATCACTCGTGTGATATAGGTTCAATCCCCGCTCACATGCGCACTCTAAATTAGTCACTTTTAGATTTTAATTTATTCACATTTTTCCACTTCACTACACTTTATGGCTTCGTCACCTTCCAGATATCGGCCAACACATCACGATTCAGGTGCCCAGGCGGACATTCTGGGTCAGGTGTGTTATCATTTATATTGAATAAAATCATAACCTCAGTCTATGATTTTGTTCAAGCTTGAGAATAAATCAATAAATAATCTTTATGGTTTTCACACATATTTAAATTTCCAGCCACAATTATTGGAATTTTGTCGCCACAAATATTGGAAATACCAATAATAAGAGTTTCTAGCCACAAACATCATTGGCAAAACCAACAATCAAAATTTCCAGCCACAATCCACATTAGCTATACCAATATCAGAAATTTCAGCCATAATCATCATTGGCAAATATCAATATCAAAATTTTTAGCCATAATCAACATTGGCAAAACAAATATTAGAGATTTTAGCCATTAACTTCATTGGCTAAACCACTTACCATCATTAGCTATACACATCCGTTACCATGATTTTCTCTCAGAACTCATATAAAAATAATCCAACCTGATGATTGGTCCCATGGCCGATTAACCTCACTTCAATCTCACAACAACGCGAAGTAGGGTAATGAGAATGTCCATTTAACCCTACACCACATATCCAAGTACCCTCCCTAAGGACTATGGGTACAAGTCCATCTGTGTAGGTCTCCAAAGGTTGAGGGGATCGAAACCCAAGGAAGTGCATGGTGCCCCTCATTCCTAGTGCCTATCAATCTTGGAGTGTCCATTTCACCAACTATAGCACATAGACTATCCCGCAAGAGTAGCATGTCTATACAACACCCTCTGAAGATTTAGGGGATCGAAATCCAGGAGAACCACATAGTCCCTTTCACTCTCAGGTCATCAAAACCATCCATGGAACCTGCACTCACAACCACACACATGAGTGATTCACAATATATATGCATTTCACCTAAATGCCTCATTATTCATAGAACTGAATAAATAATGCAACATCATTGCAATCATATTTCACACCATCAAGAACACAAGAATATATCTGCATTCACTCTCCTACCAGTGAGAGATTCACAATACTTATGTATTTCGCATAAATGCCACTTTAATCATAGGAATTATGAAATAAAGCAATATCAATGCAAATCATAATTTGCATCCACAAAACTCAATAATATCACATATTTAAAGTAGGATCCTTTGCTCTGATACCATTTTTTGTAAGGACCCAAAAATTAATTTGGAAGCTAGAATAGGTGATAGGCCAAAATAAAGTCGTTAATCTTTACATTATTAACCAAAATAAATTTATTTCCTTGACAATTATTCACAAAAGTTCATTCGGTTATTTTATGGCTACATCTAACCTTGTCGTTAGACTGCCTACGTAGCCTACAAAGGGATTAAGTCATTCGTAGTTCATCATCGATTAAACCATTTTCTAAAATATTCAAATGGTGAATTCAATACAAGATTCAAACCATTTTGTCACGCCCCGGACCCGGAATCGCTGAAAGAATTGATTCCACACCCAGTGCGCGAATAAAAATAATAAAAATAAACTAAAACGAGTTTGACAAATAGTTCTTTGAAAATGATGGGGAAAGATGAATAAGATGGTAGGCCGGGAATAAATCAAACGTCGACTTATTGAATATGCGAGTCAAATATGCCTGGCTCGAAAATCACCATTTGACTTCACGTAAATCTCACGAATCCCTTTTCTAAATTGATTTGCACCCTCATATACCTGGATTCGATTCCCCGATCACTGAGATGAAAATTTGACTGTAATCTGACTTAACTAAAGTTATGAAAATACAGTGAAGAAGTTGGAAGGCTCCAGAGTTCCCTCCGTTTCCTTTCTTTTTATTTTTCCTTCTTTTTCTTTGGGTCTCCTGGTTGGGGAAAAATTACTAAAGTGCCCCTAAACTTAAGAGCCTCTAACTTTTTCGTTATAACTCCGGTTCACTCATAGTTTTTGCCTACACACTCATGGGATTGAACTCTATCCAAATATGCCAAGAAATACAACAAAGCATATAAGCATAAAATTCATCCTTGTATAATTATGTTTAGCCAACTAGGGGCATTTTCGTCTTTTTCCCTTATCAAACAAATATACTCCGTAAGCATAAATGTGTCGTTTCTATGAATACGACTACAAAATACTTAATTTAATAATAAATCCAAGAACAGGATTTCACATTTCCCCTACTTGAATTTCATAACCATAAATCGATTTATTTCCCGATTTCCTCCACATATTCTTAATCATGGATATTTAATTCATATATCTAAAACTTTTTAGGGTATTACAGTTTGACTCTGTGGAACTAGAACCAAGAACCAATGCTTTCCCTTTTGAAGCTTGAGTACTTGCTACCATTGCAGTGCCAAAAGACATACTAGGCTCTAGAGATTGATTGATACTTGCTTCTTCAGCAACCAACTGAGAACGAAAATCTTTAATGGAGATGCCATTTTCCCTGCTTCTAATAACACATTGAAATGTGTTGTATTATCCAGTGAGACTCTTGAGAGCAAGAATGATGATATCATCATCTTCAAAAAACAACCCCAGCTGTTGCAGGATGATCTCTTGCATCTTTAATCTTCTGCACGTACTCAAAAATTGAATCAGACCTTTTTTTTTTTTTTTTTTTTTTTATGTTCTGAAGGTCAGTCTTTAACTGAAAGATGCTTGCTTTAGTCACAAATGAAAACTTTTCCTTGAGATTCACCCACATTTCATTAGAACCAATACTACCAAAGATACAAGACACTGCAGTGGATGACAAAGTTGCAGTAATTAACTACATAGTTGCACGGTTGTGCAGTTTCCAAACTTGGTAAGCATCTGTCTCCACACCTTCCACATTCGAATCATTGACAAATTTTGATGGACATTTCTTGGTGCCATCCACAAATTCCAAGATCCCATGACCTTTAAGAAGTAATGTGATCTGAAAACACTATGTCAAGTAGTTGGTGTCATCCAATTTCATTGTAACAGATGTTGATACTGTCGGAATAAGATTGCTGATTGGTGACTGAACAATGTGTAGTTGTGCTGCTGTAACCATTGTCGTAGAAAGAGAGAAATTTCTTCACTACTGCATTTTATCAAACAATTGATCTTCGTGATCAAGAACTCCAATTTTCTTGTGAATCGGATGATTGTACTTGTCCAATTTTATCTTAGAAGGTATACAAACTAGCGGATTGAGAAGAGAAGAGAGAAATTTTCAATGTGATTGTGGAAGCGCCGGATCATTTCTTGGCGAGGATACCAAGAAATGCAGAGATTATGCATAAAAGAATGCAGAGAGAATTAGAGAGAGAGCTTGAGAGTTTTTGTGAATTGTTCTTTCTTCATTAACAAGTAATTGTATTACAAAGAGTCTTATATACTAATCCATTACAAAGCTTGCTAGTTAAGCTAATACAATGTGCTAGCACCATATTACAACAAACTACAATCCTAACAACCTTTATAACAACCCTCTTCATCTAATGACACATGACACAATCTTAATCATTGTATTCTTTTCACTTGGATTATCACTTGGATCACTTGCTTTGATATCCTTACAATTGCAGCATGCTTGAAAACATGCTCATCACATGATTGGGGTCCTAATTTTCCCAGGTTGTTGCAGGCTTCCTCTCCCTTAGAGAATATTTTGTTCAACAATCCCAAACAAAACAATTATTCGATTTGTTTCAGTTAATAGATGAGTGGCTTAATTAAGAACTTGCTTTTGTTGTACAAGTTTGGACTATACAAGTGAATGTTCAATCTGATACACTCGGTAAAATGATATGTCATTTTCCAATCTAAAGTTCATTATTTGGAAGTAATTTTTGGAATCTGATTTTTGAATTTATTTGATTGGTAAGTGATCCTCTAGAAAATGTTAACTTTATTTTAAAATTTTATGTGGCTATTGGGCTTTAATGAGGCAATGGTATATTTGTAAATAAGTGAAAATTTATGTCTAACTTAGGTGGGCTGACGGAAGTTAGGGCATGGATGGAAAAGGATTTTTTTTTTTTTTTTTTTTTTGCACGTGGGGGTTTATTGTTTGGCTCGTTCTCTTTTAGTTTTATCCTTTTTATTAAAGTTTTAAGTCCTTTTGGTTAAAGTTTAAACCCTTTCGAAGTTCATTTTTCAAAAGCATCATCATAAAAGGTGGAGGCTTTTAAAACATCTTTTAAAAAAATATTAAAATTATTAAGAACTCAACGGGACTTACCCCTCTTTCCTTATCTGATTCGAAGGGGATCTCGTTGAGTTAGATGGTTTTTGGTTAATAAAAAGTTTGGAGAAGCCTTTTTCATTAAAGGAGAGGATATCATCTTCTTCCTTGCACACGCCGTTTCTGTAATAAAATTATGTTCAAATTCAGGCATTCTACACATACGCTCGCTTAGCCCCCAACCCCGCCAAGACTTGCATACCTCCGCCTAGAGTACTGTCCGCTAAACCGCAACAATAGTCTAGCAAAGGGGCGGATTCTTGCTCTTAAGGTCAGTTCCCGATGGCCGGAGGTGCGGCGGCACCCCCTTGCACCTCTATAGCTTTACCACTAAATGTTTTGGACATATTTAGAGTTCTATTTCACATGCTCACAATGCTTGTCATTTTGATGAGAAGGTCGTTTCCATCAATTATGTGAAAGAGCTTTGCATTCTTCGATCTATTGGCATTTATGGACACTCTGCAAAGGCTCCAAAGAAAGTTGGTTAGGGACTTGGTCGCCTACATGTGGGTCAGAAACACCTTTGGTCAGACATTATGTATCAGAGCTCCATTGAAATGAAATTCCTCTTAAAGATTTCCTAGTCTAGATGCATCCTTGGACCTGCATTAGACACATCACCCCAGCCTGCCGCCCGACTAGCGTAGGTCTGCCTAGGCAGTCTAACGACAAGGTTAGATGCAGACATTATGTATCAGAGCTCCATTGAAATGAAATTCCTCTTAAGGATTTCCTAGTCTACATGCCGCCTAGGACCTGCATTAGGCATATTTAAATCTGCCTAGTCCGCCTAGGCCTTGCCTAGCAGCCTAGGCACTAGACCCCAGCCTGCCGCCTGAGTAGCGCCTAACATCTTTTAGAACCTTGACTCCACATAATATGCGCCCTGTCCTTTTCCATTTGAAGTTAGTAGTGGATGAGTTGTCACGTAGTGCTTTACGAGTGACTTTATTTTTTAGCTCGTCAGAGGGGACTTCCATTGGTTGGAACCCTTAAGTTGGCCGTTAACTTAATCATGACTATGTGTTTCCTAAACTCATTGGTTGTTGGTGCACATTGTACATCATTTGATATGAGTTTGGAGGAAGAACTCGAGAAATTCCATAGAAGATTCCAGCATGCGGTATGAGTGGTAAAATGGCGGTAATGTTCTCCATGTAGCTCAAAATTGCATTTCGATTTTTTTTTTTTATAGAAAGTGAACATTTGTATCTTCGCGATGGTGTATGGCGAAACCAATTTCATTTCTAGCGGGTACAGTTTAATATGTCAAGTTAAAAGTGCTACTGCGATGTACTGGCTAGCTGACTGTCCTGCTGCTTTGTGCGCCAGATTTGAGACTGTTCTGCATTGGAAACTTCTTGGAAAATAGTTTTATTGTAGCTTTGGTTCTTAGCTTTTCAGACATATATGGCATGTCACTTGCAAAAATTGGGAAGGCTTTGAAATCTTCTTTTTTCCACAGATGTCCAGTCCTGACGGGAATGCAACCTTGGCTGTCTTTGTTCAAACAACTAAAAAGATTGGCTAGGTAGAAAATTTTGAAAATTAGATAAAACGATCCTCAGAGTCTTAACTTTCGTCTCCCATTGGCCTTGTGTCAAAGTTCATCCGGGAAGTTAGTATTGGCGTGAGTCTATATTTTAGGAGAAAAGGAATGTAAATATTTTGTAATTATTAGAGTCATGTTTTAGGAAGGATATTGTGTCCTTTATTTTTGTTTCCTTTTGTAACAAGGATTGTATGTACTTTTATTCAGGATTATGGAATATAGAAAAGTTAAGGCGTAAAATTCTATTTGGTATCATAGCCAAGTTTTCCGTAACCCTAGAAACTGTAAAACAATATTTTCTTCCGCTGCTGTGTTCGGTCGACTTGTTCCTGCGCTGCTTTTTGCAGAAATCGGTCAGGCCGTATATTGGATTTGCAGCAGTGTGATCTTGCTGCTGTCGTGTGTGGTTGTTGTGCGCGCAGTAGGTAATTATCCTTAGATAATTGCCTTAGTGTTTTTTTATACCGTGATTTGGCTGCTGCTGGTAATAAAAAAATAAAAAGGGATTTGATGCTTCTTGCTGCATGTAAATCTGTTGACCAAAGTAAGAAAAAGTAAAAGGGACAAAAGGATTTGCTGCGTACAGCGTGTGAGAATGTTCCCTTATACAGTGGGCTACAATTTGTGCTAGTTGTCGTCGGTGTGGTGCGTAATTGTGTGTGGGTATTGCTGCTCTTGTTAGATTGCCGCATATGGTTAGTTTGTTTTTGGTCGTGAGTGTCGTGTACAATTAATTGCTATGTTTAAGCAATTGTAGGAGTGTTGCAAGTAGATCGAGTGCAAGTGCAGTGTAGTTTGGTTCAACTTGTGAAGCCTATTGCAATTGCCGTGTATTGTGTGATTGCCGTGTATTACTGTCTCATGAGTTATTACAATGGTGAATACATGTTGGATTTTGGATTCCAGTGCAACGGATCATATGACGTATGATAGAACTTTGTTTCAATCCATGAAAGATCCTTATAGAAAGTGTGTGGCAACTGCCAATGGTACTACTGCTGCTGTTGTTGGAGCGGGAACAGTGTCTCTTACACCCTCTCTTCCCTTACATAATTGTTTATTGGTTCCGTCATTGTCCCATCACTTATTGTATGTACTTCAAGTCACTGAACAATTGGATTGTGTTGTAGTAATATATCATTCATTTTGCTTGCTTCAAGATATTCAGACAAAGGAGATCATTGGGCGTGGCACTAAGAGAGAGGGGTAATCTACATAAGGTATTGTTATTGCATCGTCGTTTGGGGCATGCATCGTTTGGTTATTTGAAACATATATTACCTGATCTGTTCAGTGGTATTGAAGACTCAGAATTAAAATGTGAAGTATGTATTTTAGCCAAAAGTCATCGTGCTTCATTCCCTCCAAATATGAATAGAAGATCTTCTCCATTTGCGCTAGTACACTCTGATGTGTGGGGGCCTTCCCCTGTTAGTACTACTACATGAATTAGGTGGTTTGTTACTTTCATGGATGATTGCACTCGTATGACGTGGTTGTATGTGTTGAAAAATAAAAGTGAGGTTTGTGATGTGTTTCGTCTCTTTCAACAAATGATTAAAACTCAGTATTCCTCTGATATTAAAGTTTTGCGTTCTGACAATGGTGGAGAGTACATAAATTCTGAGTTATCCCGGTTTCTACAAGATCATGGAATTATTCATCAAATCACTTGTCTATATACTCCGCAACAAAATGGGGTTGCTGAAAGGAAAAATCGTCATATCTTGGAAATTGCTCGTGCCTTGCTTATCGGTGCGTCCGTGCCTAAACAGTTTTGGCCTAAAGCCGTTACCTTTGCCGTGTATGTGATTAACCGTATGCCATCCCGGGTTGTGGACTTTCGTACACCTCTCCAAGTGTTGACAGAATTTGTTCCCGTAGTGTCCACTAATACTCTTACTCCTCGTGTGTTTGGATGTGTAGCCTATGTTCATATTCACAAGATTCATCGTAGTAAATTAGATCCATGTGCTCTCTGGTGTGTCTTTCTTGGCTTTGCTCCCCAACAGAAAGGGTATAAGTGCTACCACCCTGAAACTCGCCATATATATGTGACCATGGATGTTACTTTCTCGGAATCCGAGTATTTTTATGCTTCAATTCCATCACCTTCTGATCACCAGGGGGAGAATACTAGTGGTGATCTTGGGTGGTTGGAGATACCAGACAATGTAATATGTAGCTCAGGGGAGCGTGTGTTGAAAACGAAAATTGTGAAGGCTCTCAACAAGACATTGCCGAGAATGAAGACAGTGAAGATAGTTAGAGCTCTCGGCAACAGCTAGCCAAAAATTAGACTACTGTTCAACTGTCGGGCACCGAAACAGTTGATGCTTCTCGGCAACAGTCTGTCGAGTATGATGCAGAGTATAGACAGGAGTCTGCCGAACCAGCAGTTACCGAACCCATACCCCCATCTCTCTCGAGCCCAATAGTGCCACCCAATGTGTCTTCTCTGAGTATTCCTGAGGTAAGTACAATTGATGCTCATGTTACTAATCCGGATAATATTATGAGTACGTATAAGTTGCCGCCAAGGCAAAATCGTGGTGTTCCTCCTGACAGGTTTTCTCCTGAAGGAAAAGTGAAGAATCCAATAGCTAACTATGTGTCATGCTCGAACCTTGCACTGGAACGTCAAGCCTGGGTAAATAATGTGGAAGCAATCTAAACACCAACCAGAGTTGAGGAGGCCTTGAATGATCCTAAATGGGCTGCTGCAATGGATGAAGAAATGATGGCACTGCATAAGAATGATACGTGGGAGGTAACAGAGCTACCAAAAGAAAAAAAAAACCGGTTGGGTGTGGATGGGTCTTTACAATCAAATACAAGGCAAACGGATCAGTGGACAGGTATAAAGCAAGGTTAGTAGCAAAGGGTTATACACAAACTTATGGAGTTGATTATCAGGAAACTTTTTCACCAGTATCGAAGATGAATACAGTACGAGTTCTTATTTCTTTAGCTGCAAATTTGAATTGGCCACTGAAACAGTTTGTTGTAAAAAATGCTTTTCTTCATGGGCACCTGGAAGAAGAAGTATATATGGATTTTCCTCCGGGGTATAATGGCGGAGGAAAAACCGGAGTATGTAGGTTGCGAAAGTCACTTTACGGGCTTAAGCAATCACCTCATGCATGGTTTGTAGATTCACTCAAGTTATGAGGAGGATTGGGTATTATCAAAGTCACTATGATCACACGTTATTTGTGAAACGGAGAAGTGGTAAAGTGACGGCCTTAATTATTTATGTGGATGACATGATAATAACGGGTGATGATTCGGAGGAGATGATGAAATTAGAACAAAGTCTTGCCGCTGAGTTTGAGATGAAGAATTTGGGAGATTTGAAATATTTCCTTGGAGTGGAAGTCGCCCGGTCATCTAGAGGTATTTTCTTGTCTCAACGTAAATATGTTCTGGATTTATTAAAGGAAACAGGCATGCTAGGATGTAAACCTGTGAACACTCCCATCACAGAGAAACATTATTTGGGGATTTATCCAGATCAAGAACCGGTTGACAAAGGTAGATATCAAAGGCTAGTGGGGAGGCTGATTTATTTGTCTCACGCTCATCCGGATATTGCCTATGCCGTAAGTGTGGCTAGTCAGTTTATGCACTCACCAAGTGTGGATCATATGGCGGCAGTAATGAGAATCTTGGCATATTTGAAGTCTACGCCGGGAAAAGGAATTTTGTATGAACATCATGGACATATGAGGATTGAGGGATTTACTGATGTTGATTGGGCATGTGATGTGACTGATAGACAATCTACATCTGGGTACTTCACATTTGTTGGAGGTAATTTGGTTACGTGGCGGAGCAAGAAGCAGAATGTGGTATCACGGTCCTCTGCCGAAGCCGAGTATAGGGGTATAGCACATGGTATGTGTGAGATCCTTTGGCTACGAAAATTGCTTTGTGGTCTTGGTTTTAAACAGAAGGAGGCGATGCAATTGTATTGTGACAATAAGTCTGCTAGAGAAATAGCTGAGAATCCGGTACAGCATGACAGGACTAAGCATGTTGAGGTTGATAGACATTTTATCAAAGAAAAGTTGGAAAAGAAGATTGTGTCAATACCGTTCGTGAACTCAGAGGAACAACTTGCGGATATCCTTACTCATGCCATGTGTAGTAGAAGGTTCGATGACTCACTTATCAAGTTGGGCATGTGTAACATCTATGCTCCAACTTGAGGGGGAGTATTGGCGTGAGTCTATATTTTAGGAGAAAAGGAATGTAAATATTTTGTAATTATTAGAGTCATGTTTTAGGAAGGTTATTGTGTCCTTTATTTTTGTTTCCTTTTGTAACAAGGATTGTATGTACTTTTATTCAGGATTATGGAATATAGAAAAGTTAAGCCGTAAAATTCTATTGTTAGTTTTCCGTTAAAAGTTATTCAAGTGCACAAAATGGGTTTTAGGCATGATTATACATTGCCCCAGTCAATATGTTAATGCACTTGATTGAGTTGCATGAAAGGCAGATTGTAGTCTTCAGACAAGAGTTCTAAGAGTCGAACTCGCGATGAGGTTTTGGTCCACGCATTGCTTAACCTGCCCTTGCTTCTTGGCTTGGAAGTATGGTCGTTGCTCTGTTTTAAAGTTGATGCTTGTGCTTTTTCTAAGGGTAACTTTCCTTAGTGAATATCTTCCTATGCTGGGACTCTGATATACTCGTCAGAGCAGCTGTGCCATTGTGAGAGTTATTGACTTCACCAGATTGGTGGACGAAAAGGTTCTCGATATATAGACCTTCGTTGAATCATCTTTCGAAACTCTGTTGACATGTCAGTCATTCGTTGGTTAATCAAATGAGAAGGCATTCCGGAGCATGACATAAAATGGGAGGATGCAGATTCTATATTGACCCATTTTCCAGAGTTTGTCGCATGAGAGCAGGCTCGTTTTAAGGGGGTTCCATGAAGCCTTACCAAGGAGTCATAGCCATGCTTTCTTTGAATTGCTGCTACCAATATTTCATTGTACTTTATTTTTTGAAATGGTTGTTGTAAGATGACTCATGACTAGGGTTACTAAATATTTTGTCTGACTTGGCTAAAGGGTATATATTAGCCCCATGTATTTCTATCCTCATTATGAAATGAATTAATCTTTTTAGTTTCTCCACATTTTCTCTCTTTCCCCTTTACTTTCTTCCCCTGGCGATTGGTACCCTAGCAAAAGGAATCAAGCAAGAACAAAACAGAGGGATTGGAAGAGAGAGTCAAGAAGAAGAAGAGAGAAACTGATGTTTGCTATTGTCTCAAATGAATGAATACAAGAGTTTTTACAGCTTTATATATATATATATGGCTGAAAATAGAAATCAATTTGCTCAATCTTTAAGCAATCTAACTGACACTTAAACAAACTATAGCCGCTTTCTAGATAAAAAAACGTACAGTAAGAAAATCCCTCAACCTAAGACCTTGGCCTTTGGGCTTGGGTCGGCGGTAATCTCAATAAGTCCATTCCTTTTTTTTTTGTTGTTGTTGCAGACATTCTTTCACTATGGCAAGAAGAGTTTTCATGATTGTAGTCCCTCTCTCATTCTGTCAAGGAGAGCCTTAGTGATGGCTACGATTTACGAATCAAACTCAGATCTTTAAGCAATGACTAATATATAGAGTTAAGGTTAGTTTTTTATTTTTATTTTTATTTTTTTGTTTTGGTTTGGCAAAGGATTATGAAGAGGAAGTTCGACATTTGTTGTAGGTGACTCATAGTCATAGCAGTGCTTCTTTGCTGACAATTGCAAGATCATCAGAGGTGGTGAAATTTTTTCCTCATGATTATGTTATTGTGGTTCTACGACTGGCAAGGTTATTATCTTTTTTATTGGTTAGATGGAGGTCTCTACGATAGTTGAAGAATCGTATTATATTCATGATGATAGTTTGTATTGTGAATTTGTGCAGTGATTTTTATTGTGTGTGATCTCTTGGTTACGTTCCATGTGCACGTCCTATGTACATTTTTGATAGTTTTGTAATAAATAATTTTCTTTAAAAAAATGAAAAGGGAAATTAATAAATAAAAAAATAGTGAACCCTCGTAGTGAAGACGAGCAAGGCACTAGCTGGTTCGACATAAAACAAAGGTTTGTTAAGCAAGTGTGAAACAATATGGTTGGTAGCTGGCTACCTGCTCTCCATAAACTGGTGGCCACCACGTTCAACTCAAACAGTGACGTATGAACTTATGAAATCAAGTAAAACAGTTTTTAACTCTTCAGATTCTCTCATTTTGACATGGTTTTTGAATATATATTTAAATAATAGATGACCAATGAATGACAACTTTTAATCATCTGTGTTTGAATAAAATGCAAGCCACGAACAAATCCCATAGTATAAATCCTTGCACATCTTTGAGCTTATAAATAAGCTGCTTTCCAGTACCACTAATTAAGTATTTTTTTTCTACAAATTCTGAAGAGCACTATTAACCATTAAAAATCAAGAGCAATGGTTTCGGCTTATTATTCTTCCAATGTTTCAGCAGCATTATTGTTGATTTTTATTTTCATGATCAACACTTCCACGGTTACCTTTGCTGGCAAGTTTTACCAAGATTTCTACATAACATGGGGAGGGGACTATCATGCAAAAATGCTCAACAACGGGGACCTCCTTGCTCTCTCTCTTGACAATGTCAGTGGCTCAGCTTTTGAATCATATAATCAATACCTATATGCAAAGATTGATATACGGATCAAGCTTGTTGCTGGAAACTCTGCTGGCACTGTCACTACCTTCTATGTAAGTATCCTGAAACTTATACACACACACACACAAATTAATATAAGTGATTTATGGGAAAATAGATGAGAGGTTTTTTGCCATGAAATCACTTAAGTGAAAATTGCAAGAGTACTTCATATATTAAATTCTAATGCTTACGGTATACTGGTACATTTATATGTTTCAGTTATCATCAACTGGGTCATCCCATGACGAGATAGACTTTGAATTCTTGGGGAATGTTACTGGTGAGCCTTACATTCTTCATACTAATGTGTTCTGCCAAGGCAAGGGTAACAGAGAGCAGCAATTCTATCTTTGGTTTGACCCCACTGCTGATTTCCACACCTATTCTATACTTTGGAATCCCCAAAATGTTATGTAAGTAAGCATCTATCACATAGAAAAAAAAATGTTATATAAAATACAATAAATTGCATTTTGCCCCCTCATGATTGGTGCAATTGCAACCATTGCAACCCCATATATCAAACCATTGCAACCCCATATATCATCTTCAAACCATTGCAACATCACATATCCGTTAGCTAATTTGTTAAATTGATTGTTAAGTGATGATGTGGAAAGAGCTAATCTCACATTTTGCTGACATGGTGCCCGAATTTCGTTACGTGGTTAAAAATTGTGCATGTCAATTAACATATCCACCTATGATCAATTACTGTCCAAATTCTCCTCCTTTATTTATTTTTTAATTTTCTAACACTCATTTTTTGTGATGCAATTTTTCTTAACACTCACCAATTTTTTTTTAATTTATAGGAAGAAAAATTATTATGATCAAATTGTTAAGTACATGTCACCAACGAGGTAGATATTATGTTCAATTAATGTCAACAAATCATATGTGATATCTCTAGCATTATTCTAAATTCGATCAGAAACCTCAAGTCCTATGTATTGATTATCTTATCAATAGTTACATGGCTTTGTAAGAAAGGATGCTCTCTAATACTGCTGCGTGTATATGTAGATTCTTGGTTGACGACCTTCCAATTCGACAGTTCAAGAACCAGGAGTCATTTGGTATTCCATTCCCCAAAAACCAGGCTATGAGATTATACTCCAGTCTCTGGAATGCTGATAACTGGGCCACAAGAGGTGGACTTGTAAAGATAGATTGGACACAATCGCCCTTCACTGCCTCCTACATGAACTTCAATGCCGATGCTTGCATCTGGTCTTATGGCACTTCTTCTTGCGATTCAAAATCAAATAAAGGAGCATGGTACTGGAAGACTCTTAACATTGCGGATCAAGGGAGGATGCAATGGGTGCAAAAGAATTATATGATCTATAACTACTGCACAGACGTAAAGCGATTCCCTCAAGGATTTGCCCCAGAATGCTATCTTACCATTTTTCCGTAGAGGGGTCACAGCGCAGCTCATACATAATGATTCATTTAGTCTCTGCAGAAGAAGTGTGTTTACCTTTGATTTGAATTGGTCCCAAGAAAACATAAACATTCTTAAAATGTTAAAGGCAGTTTGTTTACGTTCGTTTTATTTTTGTTTAAACTTACTATTTTGTTTTTAAGATTTTGATTCTTCTTGCATGACGATGCGGATGTAGGCACGAACTGTAGGACCTTGTAAGAATCTTGTGTTATTGTTCAGTTGATTTATTTTCTTAGTGTGTTTTGGTGGGTATTCTTTGTTGATCCTTGTTTGTCAATGTTCATCATATTTTATCTATAACAAGATTCTGTATGGTGCAATAACAATACCCCTTTGGGTGAATTTGATTGAACGAACCCCTTTAAGGGATGAAGTCACTCGTAGTTCATTTGGTTTGGGGATTTTTAGTAAGTGAATGACCCACTAAAAAAGAATTGGTGTTTGGTTTATTTGGGTGAATATGGTAATACACTGCCTACATATCTGATAGGGATTTTACAAGGGATAAAAACACTAAAATACTTGCAAGAGTACAAGACAATTGTAGTATAGATGGCTCTAGTAAGGTCGTTCTCCTCAGGATTGAATGAATAATTTATGTTAAATCAAATCTTAATTAATTATTTAAAACAAAGTTTGAGAAAAAGGTGATTTTGTGATTTAAATAATAAAAACGAATTTAATAGAAAATAATTAAATAAAGTGACAAACTAAAATAAACTAAAAGAAAATGGTTTTTGAAAATTAAATTGTAAAAGCCTAGGTGTGACAACTCATCCCGAATGTTTATATTATTTTGTCCTCAAGAGCGTGGAAGTTACTAATTTACTCTTGAACGTTACGTGGTGAGGGTGTAATTGAACTAGGTTGGGACCAATCCATTTTCCTCCTTAGCTTTTGGACCAATTAGATTTTAAGTTTTATTTGTTTTTGGTTGGTGACCCAACCTGGACCACACATGCACATCAATCGTTGACTCTCTCTCCTCCCTCCAGGATTTTCTTCCATTTTTCGTACAACCATACGGTCATTTGCTAAACCAGTATTTCCTTGCACGGATCATGGCTGAGAAGTTGGTCTTTGTGTTCCTTGCGAGTCCAGGAGCTCATCCATACCCTTAGTTCAACATGGGGACTTCTGAAACTTCAGAACCAAGAAGCTTCAATGAGGTGCACTGTTCACTTGTCATGATCGCAGACTTTTTGTCGAGTTTTAGGGTGCTAGGGAGCCTTAAAATGTCTTTGCGAAGCTTAGGGAAGAAATTTGAAGTGTTTTGGACGTCAGGAAGCTCGAGTTAGTGAGTTGCAGTGGTGACCGGATTATCGTGGGTTTTTCCGACAAGTTTCCGGTGGATTTAGGACCTAAAAGTGGTAAGGTTTTGTTCCTCTCATCCCAAGCTTCAATTTGGTTCAAATTTCATGAATTTTGGTTGAGAAATGAAGACGATACGAAGATTTGAAAATTTTCTAGTTTCCGGTGACACAGACGGCGACGGCGACGGAATCCGGTGACTCGCCGGAGAAGAAGAAGAATATTCCGTCGAAGTTGACGGAATATTCTAACGGTGTCAGGTATATTTAACGGCATATTCTAATATTTAACGGAATATTCCCTAACGCCGTTAGGGAATCCGTCAGTGTGCCAGGCACGTGCATGCACGTGGGCTGTGCGTCTGGCCGTGCCTTGGCAGGCACGTAAGTGGTCCGAAAATTTTTCTAAAAATATGGGGATGTTCCTAAGGTTGAGTAGGTTATGGTGGTATATTCAAATACCCTAGTTGAGCAATGTATGAGAAGTTATTACCTAGTTTTGATTATGTGCTTAAAAATAACGTATAAATAGTTGTTTCGCATTTAGGTGAGACCTATCCTGAGGACGAGCACAGTCAAGCAAGGCTCGGGGGTTACGACCCTTCCACATATCAGTGAGTGGGCTTTTGGTTTTCAGTATATATATACTTGGTATTTTTCCCAGAAAACTTAATTAAATGGTTTGATACTTTGAAATACCATGTCAAATGCTCTCTATAGTATTCAGATCAAATCTAAACATGCATGACTCATTAAACTTTGTGAAACCTTTTGAAAAACCATACAACCCTTAAGACGTGGTATTCATCCTAAGTGAACTTGCACATATTAATCACAAGAAGCCTTCATCAATTTCAGGGACCGACCTCCGACCAAAATTGCATCAATTTACTTTTCTAAAGATCCTAATGGTAGCTAAGCATTAAGACAATTAGACAGTATAGACCGGTGATTAATAATTTAAAATTTGCATACATAATTTCATAAGTAACTTGAAAAGAAACTACATATTCTTGCTAAGGCTTGTGGCCTAGCCCTAGCCCTAGCAAACGAAACTAGTTACGAACAATCATAAACAAAATATTATTAAAAACAAGGATAGAAAATACCTTGAAAATAAACTTGAATCCAAAAGCTCTCTAAAGTGTGCATGTGTTCTCTTCTTTCCCCCTCTAAACCCTAATGGCTAAAAAGCCTTATTTATACTACTAGAAAATAAAACCCTACCTAGAAAAAGTCTTAGAATAATACTAGGAAACCAAATAAATTAAAATAAATTAGGAAACATAATCCTAAATTGACTAGTAAAATTGGCCAATATCTGCATAGTCTCAAAACAGCCACGTTTCTGGATCTTCAGGGCTCCAAAATAGGCCTAAAATGGTTAGAATTAAAGCTTGAGATGTCCTGAACATAATTCCAAAAGGCCTCGAACCCAAAAGACATCATCTTGGATGCCAAAAAGCCCAAAGAAGCCCAAAACGTTAGTTTGACAACACTGCATGCTGCTTCTTTATTTCATCGCCATAAATAAACCGCTTGGTAGAAAATTATGAAACTTTGACACAATCAAGTCAACAGACTTACGAACATCCTCCAATTAGAATAACTCCAAAATTCATCCGTTTGATCATGTTTTTCTCTAGATGAAGTATAATGTCCTGCATTGAAAATAGATAACAAAGTATCAAAATTCTACCAAAATAACCAATAAATTATAATTAAGAATAGGGTAAAATATATGATATAATATGGACTCATCAATATCCTTGGCAGAATCAAACCAACATAGTTCATAATGATTTGGTATTTTCAGTGAGTGGATGACTCACTAAATAAAGATTTGTATTGTTGTGTTCTTTGGATTTGGTGCCTTGTGCAGTTTCAGATCATGCAGGCAAGGAGCGTTTGATGACTTGTGCAGTTTCAGCTTGTGCGGGCGAGGACTTTAAGCCATTGGAGCTGAACACGGCTTCGTGCCATTTGAGTGTTGTTGCGGCTTTGTGCCATTTGAATTAGTTTTGTGCCATTTGGTATTTGATACGGCTTCGTACCATTTGATATTTGATACGGCTTCATGCCATTGGCCACTTCGGGAATTTGATCCATTAAATTTGACATAGTGTAAGTCCATTGAGCTTTGTGCTTTGCGATGGTTCACATTTACCGTATTTGAAGTGATTTACGTCCTCCACGGATTCAATGTCAGCATCATCTTCACACATGATGTGCCTCCATCACGCTATTGGACTCCTGCCCATTTATTATTTTGGCCCAATTTCCAATTTGTGATGCCTAGTTAAAACTACATCGTTCCTGTGCGTTGCCTAATAAAGTTTGAGAAGGGTTAGGATCCCATTTAAATGTTGGAGTATGGGAATACTTGATAAGCTTCTATGAAAGTTTGATGAAGGTATGAGAAAACCAAAAAATGGCAGAGAGAATTTAAGAGAATGATGATGGAATTGATTTCGATATTCCTCTCAACAAACATGTGAGGTTGTTACCGTTATACAAAGAAAAGGAAGGGAGATCCTTCACTCATCAAGCAAAATTAAATCTCAGCCCTTAATTGATATCACCCTATGAGATGATGCCATTTATTATAATCTATCACTTAAGCTAGATACAAGTGAGAGCAGCCATATAGACTATGATCCAACAGCTTTAATTTAAACTTGAAACAAATATTAAACTAAAGATTTGTATTCTTCCTTTGCCTCCAAGTCTTGGCTGAATGGTTACATGTAAGATACATTTTGAAAGCACAACAACAAGACATCAATATAAAATATAGATCGACTAATTATATTAAACTTATCGGTAGAATACGGAAGACATGGTTATGAAGATGAAGCCATTGATCATTGCGAGCAAAGTAGAAGTAGTATTCTACTTCCAGTACCTCTCAATGAACTCTACTATCGAAATAGGTTTGTAGTTTTCGTGAGTTTCAGCTGGTATGGAAGCAGGGACTGCTCATTAGTTTTATAGCTAGGGTTTTCAACCAATTCCTTCCTATGATCGGAAAGGTTCTCAACCCAAATCATGTCAAATCAATTAGAGTCCCATCATGACTCTCATTCCTTGTATTTACTTAATAAAGGCCCTTAATTGATTGCATGTGATTAGGATTCCAATATATTTATTTCCTTAAGGCACTGAGAGTCCAAGAGATTTCATTAACTTGTATGTCAAGTCAACTATTCTCTCAATAATTCTCAATAATTTTCCGGCGAGTTTCTGGTGGATTTAGGACCTAAAAGTGGTAAGGTTTTGCTCCTCTCATCCCAATCTTCAATTTGGTTCAAATTTCGTGAATTTTGGTTGAGAAATGAAGAAGATATGAAGATTTGAAAATTTTCCAGTTGGTGATTAAGCCGCGCGATTTGAACCATTGCTGCGATTACTGGGCTCGAAGAACCAAGCGACTAATGACCATGAAAACCTGCTGCCCATTTTGCTTTGCCACGGCAGCTCTCCCACTGCTACTTCAGCACCATTGTTGGGCGGTGGTGTTGAAGTGATCGGCAGCCGCTGCTTGTGCATCTGTCGCTGCTATTTCCTTGTTCGAAACCGTCCTTGCATCGTCGGCGAGTTTCGGGACCATCGCTGATTCGCTGGGCACGATAGGTTCTTCTTCTCCACTTGTGCAAACGTGGAGGATGATGGTTTCTTCTCCGTTGCATCTGTGAAGAGAGAAAAGAAAGATGTCTAAACCTCTTTAGACACCAAGAGGTTGCAGGAGGCTGTGGGAAGCTAGTTTGTTGCTGCATCTGTTTGGGTGTTGGCAATGGTGTTGTGAATATCTCCATCGATGGAGAAGAAGAAGACGTGGCAGATTTCCAGAGGTCTACGGCTTTATTCTCTAGTTCGGAATAGCCGTAATGGATGTCGTGACTTGGGAGATGAGAGTGATGGCTCGAGAGAGGTGGCGGTGGTGCTGATTCAAGGATTCATTTTGTTGACTGAATTCCAGGAAATGACAAGTTTGCTGCTGCCGCTACTTGTGACCGGTGACGCAGCGATCGGGGATGTGAAGAGGTTGCTGCCTCTTCTATTGAGAGGCTGGTTTCAACCTTTCTTCAGTTGCAGAACTCCAGAGGCGTATGGCTTTATACTTTGGTTTGAAATCACAGTGATGGTGGTGCTGCAATGGGAGAAGCGATGAAGCCATCCTATGGTTTTGCTCCATTTTGCCGAGAAAATGGAGGGTAAGAATCCCTGGGAGTTTGATGAGGAAAAATGAGGTTGATCCTCCTAATTTTTCTAGGAATCGGTGGAAGCCCCACCATTTTCTTTGCTTGGGGGAGTGGGAAAGCAAAGGTCCTCCTTTCTTCTCTGCAAAAGCTGAAGCACTATGACAAATGAACCATTAAAAACAATAAAGTCACCTTGTTTTAATGCCCTTGCCGTGTATCCCTTATGCTTGCTTTTCTCTTTTTTTGTCTTATCTCCCTTCTTGTGTGCTCCTCTCTTGTCCTCTTTTTGTCGATTTCTTTGTGTGCTTTTTCAGTCAATCTCCCCCCGTGCTTTTCTGTCTCCTCCCCCCATTTATAGACTTAGGGTGACAGGGACCGTGGGGTGAGAAAGTGGGAAGTTTTTCACCAACTTCCTTTTGCACGTTAGAGGGAATGGGCAACTGCTCACAATTTCCAACAACATGGTTCTGTAATTTTTTTTCTTATTTAATTCATTTTTTTAATTGTTAAAAAAAAACAATGAATGGTGTAGATATTTTTGGTTAATCTTCACCGTAGATTTTAATTGCCATTGTCATCTCCACTTTCTTTTTCTTGAGGAGCCACTTCTTTCTTTTTTTCATCATTTATTTTTACCTCAACACCATTGTCAACGAGACTCTTGCGGTCCAAATTGGCTAGTAGGACATAGGCGCCATGGTAAGGGAAGAGATTTAGATTGTTTAGGGGCTGTGAAACTTTCACTAGGAATGTGAAGAATTCAAGCTCCAAAAGGCCTTCAGCGCGGCCACATAGATCGATAACACTCTGGCGGATAGTTTGAGCTTCTTTGGACAAGTCCATGATATTTATGTCACATGGAAGAGTACATAGATTCACCAGCTGAGTGAAGAGAGAACTAACTTGTTTTGAAGGACGAAGAGAGTTGAGTTTGAAAATGCTTGAATGAAGTTGTATAACGCGAGCAATGAGAAGCTCGGCCGGAATTTGGGTTTCCGAGTTGGAGATTTGGAGGCAGTGACGAAGCCAGGATTTCTCGAGATGAGGGGCGAACTTAAAAGAGTGCAAGGTTGACAAGGATCATTTTGGAGATAGTGTCTACGAATTGCTTCACAATAATGAGGTGGATAATCAAACATTTGATGTCTATGTCCAGAGCCTACAGGAAGGTTAGCCAATATTTCATCAAACTCAGTGGCCTCACTTTGTTGTGAACTACTCGGAATATTCGAAGGAGTCCTCTTGGAATATTTGAAGGAGGAGGAGGATTACTCGGAATATTGGAAGGAGAATGACTACCCGAAATGTTTGAAGGATGATTTAAGCATTGTTTCTTATAGTATTGTTCCATTACGTAATTGTAAAATGAAAAAAAAAAAGAAAATTCTTAGACTCTTAATCTTAGAGTATACTATACTAATATGCATAATAACTAATCCAACCAACAATTCAATTAATCAATACCAATAAGCAAACAAATTATTCAATAAATAAATATTCAATTCAACTAATCATATGAATAATTGTATACATTATGTAATAATTCAATTAATTAATCAATAATCAAGAATTCAAATTTTAATTTTCACACTAAAAAATAATTTCATAATTTCATATCAATAATCAATAACCAATAACCATATTAGTGCATTACATATGATTTTATACCAAGTAAACAAAATTTGTATTAATTAATTAATTAGGGTTGGAGATTATAAATTTAGGGATTCAAAATTCGTATTAAATTGGCCTGGGTGTTTGATGTGACGACCCGTCCCTAATTTTCCTATGTAATTTCTCCCCGAGTATGTGTATTGATGATTATGCCCTTATCGGCAAGTAACGTGGACTTATTCTTATCGCTTTCCTTTTTATTTCTCGCTATCGCATTTAAATTGTACACGCTAGTACGAGTATGCGTAAATTTTAAAGTGTAAAAACATCTACTTCGGATAGATTTCGATTTCCTTTTACTGTAGGAAATCTAAAAAGCTATCCTTGGATTCCTTTTAAATCCTACCCGTGCACTTCCCTTCATCATTCAGTCTCAACTATTCCATCTTTTCTTTATTCTCTGTCCCCCTCTATCAGAAAAAGCAAAGAAATTTTCAAAACCTCACTCTCTTCTTTCTCTCTCTCCCGTGAACTCTCTCTTCCTCTGCAACTCCATGAACGAGCTCCAAAGCTCATAGATCGAAAAAACAAACTACATCATCATGCTCATCTCAGTCCCACGATCACGACCATACCCCTGGTTCGCGTGTTGACCGAGTTTTGAACGTCCAACTCGGAAGGTCCGACTCGGCGAGTTCGATACTACGGTTTTCAAGCCATGCATGGCTTAGGTAAGCCTTGAGCAAGCCTTAGAACCTTCATTTCACTTCTATGGGTTGTTATTGATCCTTTGTTTGTGTTTTGAACGTGTGGTTTTACCCAGAAACTCAAGAAGAAGGAGAACCCGAAGTTTTTCGTACAAGAACCGTGGCCATTTAGTCACTTTCAAACCATTTTTCTGGTCAACCTCGACCACAACTGGACTTCTTCTAGGTACAAACTTATTCTCTACATTCCTAACTTCAAAATGGCTTTTGAATCACTGAGTTTGGTTAAGTAACGAGTTAGAAATCAACTCTGGAAGTTGGGAAGAAAATTTTTGTTTTTTGGAAAATTTCAGCCGTGGTCGTTTGGCCACTTTCAGGCCAAATTTCTGAACAACACGGACTATATTCGAACTTTCTGTAATTGGTATACGTAGATCACATTTCTAGCTTTAATTTGGCTTTTGTAGAAGTGAATTTGGTTGAGAATCGAGCTCGTTATGGGCTCTGGAAGTTGGGCCAAAAATCTGCAAAACAGCAGATTTTCGCGAAGAAGGCTAGTACAGTGTACTAGCGGGGGCGCGTGGGCGCGTGTGGACAGCCTCTTTGGGCGGTGCATGGTTGGTACGTGCGCGTTCGTGTCGTCGAGTAGATCGATTTCATATATTTACACCCTAGGTTTGAGCAAACTATGGGTGTTTTATTTAGGTTTCCGTTATGTGCTTTAATTAATGCTATTTAGTTATTTCACATATAGGGGAAACTTATTCCGAGGATTTTCGAGGCCAAGCTAGGCTCTGGGGCTACGACCCAGCGACGTACTTGTGAGTGGGTAGTTGTTTTATACCTATATATATTTATAGTTTCCATAAATGCGTATTTACTTCACTTTTACGCCTATATTGCCTAGTATCAATGCTTCTATATGGTTGTGATATTACTGTCATGGCATTCATACATACTTGTGTACATGCTCATCTTGCTGCACCCGGTGTTAGTACTCGCCCCAAGGCCAGGGCCAGTCCTTCACGTGTATGTTCACATCCGCACCGTTCGGTCACCTTGGATCCAAGTTTAGGTGCCAGTCTTGTCGGGTAGATTGCATTAGGCGATCCTACTTGTATGTGATGTGATTTTACACCAGTCTTCACATGATCGTAGTACTAGAGCATATTGATTACACTCAGTCCTGTTCGTGTCAGAAACCATCTGTTCGAACTTGTGTGTCAGCTTAGATGGATGAGCACTTAGTTATATTGATTATCACATGATTATTATTGTGGCATATGATACATCATTTACTTGGCATATTTCTGGTTATATGGCTGATATATTGGATTTCATACTTACGTAGTGTGTTTTGAGGAAACTATACTTGTTTTACGGCGAGGGGTTAGTATATTCAAAGATACAGGTTTTCTTATAAGCATTGTTTTGCTGACCCACTCAACTTTGTTTTTCGCCCCTCCAGGACCTAGATAGTTGTACTATCTGTGGCACTCGAGGAATCACGGCAGTTCTGACATTTCAATCTATTAGACGTACGAACTTATCACTATTATGTAATAAGTGTACTTTGGTTGCTTTGACTACTCTTTCGTAGTCTCACTGTCTATTACGCTCTGAATAATTGTAGTGGGTTCAACCCACGAATTCCGCACTCTCTCACTGTTTAGTTCTAATTAATTTTAATTTTATTCACATTTTGCATCACTTACCCTTATGGTTACGTCACCTCACGGTGATGGCCAGCATGCTTCGACCTTTCCAGGTCGGGGTGTGTCATTTGAGCACAATATTCTTCCTGTTTTACCCTCGCTCATTCTATGTTATTACAAGTCTGCCACATTACTTTTGACATGTAGGATCACACTCCCCTTCCTCCTCACTTCTTCCTTCCTATTCGACTACCTTTCCAGTCAAAACCTTCTGCTCAAAGGGCATACAAAAACAACTGCCCTCTCTTACCTTGGACGAAGACGAAGGAAGACGCCACCCACCACCCACCACCCATCCTTCTGCTCCTCCTGCAATCCAACCTTCGGCGGAATTCCCCCGTGTTTCCTCGATTCCAAGGAGAGCAGCAACAGCAAAATCAGTCGGTTTTCCGGCGAGGGGAGGGGCTGAACCACCGCTCCAGTCTTGTTTTCCGGCGAGGGGAGTGGCGGCCGCCACTCCTCGCCCTCACGTGGCTTCACCACTGTTTGGAAGGAAGCCGTAGGTGAATAGGTACGTAGAAGTTTAATTAGATAGAAGTATGGATTAGCAGATTACTTTGTCTTGGGTACCTTGTTGCATGGGTTTTCCATCTATTTATAGAAAGTAAGAATTTGGATTACATTAATATACTGAAATCTTCGGTCAACTGAGGCGGGTGCTTTATGCAATAAGGGGAGAAATTTTTCCCTGTACCTAAAACATATGCTGAAATGAAGTTCCCCACTAATAAGCTTCTGTCACCTAATCTTTACTCTTTAAGTGGCACTAAAATACCTATTTTGTCCTTGTATTCATTTCAGAAAATAATAAAAATAATTAAAAAAAAGAAGTCAAGCCGTCAGCACCCTTTCCCATCCCCATCCCCTGCCCACACTGTCGTTCCCGTCACCTCTCTTTCTCCCTTTCTCTTTTTTATGTTTCTCTCTTCCCCTATTATTTCTTGGAAAAATTAGGTTCACATCCTTCTTTTTGCTACTCCATTGATTAAAATCATATTCATTTTCAATTTTTGATCAAGGTCCTTAGGTATTAATAACATCATTAATTATTTGAATAATAAAATATTTTTATTTTTAAATATATTCCTTTAGTGTTAAAAATATTACAATTAGTATATTTATATTTATGGCTAAATTTTTTATCATATATTTTTATTTTTAGTTTGTATCTATTTTTAATTTGTACTAATTTTTTTTTCATTTTTAATTTGTACCCATATATTAGTTTCTTTTTGTGCCCATATTTTTTAAAGTTTTATTTGTGTTTGTACCCATGTGTATACCGTCACATGACATTGTATATTTAATCAATGATAGAAAAATTACATATGGTATATTTATGTTTTATGCCTAAACTTTGTATCATATATTTATATTTTTAGTTTGTACCCACTTTTAATTTGTAACATTTTTTTTTAAATTTGTAGTATTTTATTTTTAGTTTTATTTTGTACCCATGTATTAATTTCTTTTAGCGCCTATATTTTTTAAAAATTCATTTGTACTCATAATTTTTTAATCTTTTATATGTACCCTAATTTATTTATAATGTATGCGTTCTTCTTTATTAATGTACCACTTTGTTATATGTGAAATGTACCAATTTTTTTGTAAAATGTACCAATTTTTTTAACACTATGGATACATTCTTTTGCCATTTATTATTTCTTATTTTTACATAGTTTTTATCCATTTATTCAATCAAAATGTTTTAATTTTTTTATTGTAACCGTTTTCAATAGTATTATAATGAGGGATTTTAAATTTATAGGATTATAAATCTCATAAAATATCAAACAATTAATGTCAAAACTACAAAAATATAAATATTAATTGTAATATAATGAGGTGTACAAAGTCAAGAGACTTTGATCAAACTTTGAATACCATAAAGGTTTTAGTAAAAAAATGTTAAGGATTAGGGACCATATCCAAAATATCCCTTATTTCTTCTTTCTTGCTCCAGAATAAGAACAAATGTGATGCCTTGTATTCATTTCAAAAAATAATTTAAATAATTTAAAAAAAAAAGGCAAGCCGTCGGCACCCTTTCCCATCCCCATCCCCCTCTCACCTTGCCCTTCCCGTCACCTCTCTCTCCCTTTCTCTTTCTTTTTGTTTCTCTCTTCCCGTTATTATTTCTTCTTTCTTGCTCCAGAATAAGAACAAACGTGATGCCTTGTATTCATTTCAGAAAATAATTAAAATAACTTTAAAAAAAACAGGCAAGCCGTCAGCACCTTTTCCCATCCCCATCCCCCGCCCACCTTGCCCTTCCCGTCACCTCTCTCTCTCTTTCTCTTTCTTTGTAGAACTCCAGGTCAGCTTATGTGCCTGGTACATGGAAAAACTTCTCCAATAAGGGGGATCATTGATTTGTTTCATACACTACTACAAAAGAGGATATTATTGGCGTTTTAAAACCGACAAGAAACACATGTTAACGTTGGATATTTGGTAAAAAACCGACATTAAATAATGCAATGTCGGTTTTAGTAACCGACACCAATACTACCGTCCCAAAAGGGCAATGACGTCGCTTACTCCCCTTAATCCGCCACCAAGAAGTAAAGTAATATAAAATAAAAATAAACAATAGCGTCGCTTAAAAGCAACATAAGCTCTTACGTCGCTTTTAAGCGACATTAATAGTTGACATGATGGCGCTCAAAACCGACGTTAAGTAAAATTAAAAAATCACACCTACTGTCGGTCTAAACTGACATCATCTACAATAACAGCTGACATGATGGCGCTCAAAACCGACGTTAACTAAAAATAAAAAATAATAAAAAATTACAAACTTCTTTAGTTTTTAATGAATATTAATTACAAAAATTTATATCAAAATAATTTCACATAACATACAAAAACTCATAACAAACATTTTATATTTCACATAATATATAAAAACTCATTCGTCATAACAACGAACAAATCCGACATTACAAATATACAACATACAAAAAAAAGAAATAGAAACTATCGTCTCCACATAAACTCGGGTCCTGAGCTCATCCCTATCTTCTTGCCCAGACTCAATCATACTTTGAATACTTCCCTCCACAGTTGCCTTGCAATAAAATTTTTAAAAATAAGAATTCAACTATATATAATATAATTTAATAACAATGATATAAACATTGACATATTATACTCTCTTCAAGTAACAAAATATTTATACCTTTGTTTGCCAAAAAACAAAAATTGTACCTTTATTCTATTCCAGAAAGCTTCCCTGAGATATTCCTTGATCATACGCCAATCTCTCACCAACGGAATATTTCTATAATCCCTAACCTCGGTCGCTACATGTTTTGAAAAAGCACTAGAAATTTAACTAATGCATTTTCCAGACGCATCAAAGGAACAAAGTTGTTCCGTCCAGTTGGGTATTGAGAGTCCCCGTCCCCGTTGAGTTGTTCCTTATAAACAAAGAAAAAAACAATTCAAAACCAAAAACTGAAACTAAAAACCAAACACTGAAAAAATGAAACTAAAAAACCAAAAACTAAAAACTAAAACTAAAAAACAATAATAAAATAAAAAACCATAAACTGAAACTAAAAACCAAAAAACAATTATCAATTTGGGCATCATAATATTTAGACTACAAAACAAAAAACTGAAACTAAGAACCATAATAAAATAAAAAAGTACCACGTTTCCAAACAAAAAAAAAAATAAAAAATGGACAACCTTCGACTTCTTCCTCTTCGATTTGGAGTTCAGCATGTTCATCCTCAAAATGATCCATAGCAAAACAATCTTCAAGAAGTAATAACCTAAAAACTGAGAAGGGAGAAGAAATGGAGGTTGAAACTAAAACTCAAATGAATGCACGGCGAAATGGGGGAATAAGAGGTTTAAATATAGATGCAGAACTAGTGTCGGTTGAAACCGACATTAAGGACCCTCACATCGCATTAAAAACCCCTGGCGTCGTAATAAGTGAGAGTTGGTGTCGGTTTAAACCGCCACCAACTTCTGGCGTTCATTATCCACCACTTTCTGACAAAATTTATTGAACAAAAACTGGCGTCGGTTTAGTTGCACTTGGTGTCGGTTTAAACCGACACCACCACTGACACGCATTAAATCAATCAACTACTTCTAACATAGTTTTTTGAAAGTAATAAGGCGTCGCTTGGTGTCGGTTAAAACCGACACCATGGTCTGACAAGCTTTAATGAAGTGGCCTTTGAGTCAGTTTAGTTTCACTTGGTGTCGGTTTAAACCGACACAACTACTGACAAGCGGGAAAGTTCCCGCCTAGTTTATTTTGAATATCTAGAGTGTAAGACAAATTAATTTAACATAATATATTCTTATATTACTAAATATTATAAGTTTATGTTATATTTAATATTGTTAATTTAACATAAATGCTTATAAATATTATTCATTTCCATTTTCTGATAACAATTCAAGTGACAAAATTAATTAATTCGAATAAATATACAAAAAGCTATCAAAGTTATCAAAATAACAACAAAAAAAAATTAAAATAAGTTTGACGGTTGGATCGTTGAAATTAGTTTCGTAGAATGCGTATCCCATCAAAACGATAGATTCACTAAGACTTAGAGTTTATTTATACTTTCATTAAGTATAACATAAGATTTATGGTATCCACACCACTAGTGTAAATATTTTAAATTGAAGATCGAGTTCATTCATTGTATTCATATAAGGTCAAGGAGTGTAGTTGTAAAAAATCATCAAAATCGGAGTTAAAATAACCGTTAAATCGGGATTTTTCGTTTATAACTGTAACATCCCACATCGCCCAAGGGAGTGATCCTTAAATATATATTCTCATCCCTACCTAGCACGAGGCTTTTTGGGAGCTCACTGGCTTCCGGTTCTGTAGGAACTCCGAAGTTAAGCGAGAAGGAGGCTAGAGCACTCCCAGGATGGGTGACCCACTGGGAAGTTGCTCGTGAGTTCCCAAAAACAAAACCGTAAGGGAATGGTAAGCCCAAAGCGGACAATATCGTGCTACGGTGGTGGAACGGGACCGGGAAGTGGTCCACCCCGGACCGGGATGTGACAATAACCGTCGAAAAGTTTTGTCCCGTTACTTGATCTCTGAATGTTTGTTTTTTGCGATTTTTGGCGTATGCGATCTCGAAGCATATACAAACAAGTTTGACGGTTGGATAGTTGAAATTAGTTTCGTAGAATGCGTATCCCATCAAAAGAATAGATTCACTAATACTTAAGAGTTTATTCATACTTTTATTAAGTATAACATAAGATTTATTGGTATCCACTAGTGTAAATATTTGAAATTGAAGATCAAGTTAATTCATTATATTCATATAGGGTCAAGGAGTGTAGCTGTAAAAAATCATCAAAATCGGAGTTAAAATAACCGTTCAATCGTGATTTTTCATTGATAATCGTCGAAAAGTTTTATCTCGTTACTTGATCTCTGAATGTTTGTTTTTTGTAATTTTTGGTGTATGCAATCTCGAAGTATATACAAACATGTGTGATGGTTGGATCATTGAAACTAGTTTCGTAGAATGCATATTCCATCAAAACAATAGATTCACTAACACTTAAGAGTTTATTCATACTTTCATTAAGTATAACATAAGATTTATTGGTATCCACTAGTGTAAATATTTGAAATTGAAGATCGAGTTAATTCATTGTATTCATATATGGTCAAGGAGTGTAGCTGTAAAAAATCATCAAAATCAGAGTTAAAATAACCGTTAAATCATGATTTTTCGTTGATAACCATCGAAAAGTTTAATCCCGTTACTTGATCTCTGAATGTTTGTTTTTTGTAATGCTTGGCGTATGCGATCTTGAAATATATACAAATATGTTTGACGGTTGGATCGTTGAAACTAGTTTCGTAGAATGCGTATCCCATAAAAAAAAAAGATTCACTAACACTTTAGAGTTTATTCATACTTTTATTAAGTATAACATAAGATTTATTGGTATTCACTAGTGTAAATATTTGAAATTGAAGATCGAGTTAATTCATTGTATTCGTATAGGATCAAGGAGTGTAGCTGTAAAAAATCATCAAAATCGGAGTTAAAATAACCGTCGAACAATTTTGTCCCGTTACTTGATCTCTGAATCTTTGTTTTTTGCGATTTTTTGCTGATGCGATCTTGAAGCATATACAAACAAGTTTGACGGTTTGATCGTTGAAATTAGTTTCGTAGAATTCGTATCCCATCAAGTTCAATGGTGTGTATATATATATATTTATTAAGTAGATTTAAATTTATTTATTTTGTACGTATAATGACACACCCCGATCCTAGAATCAAGGCGTGCTGGCCGTCACGTGAGCGTGACGTAGCCAAAAGTGCGACACGGAAGCAAGATATAACAGAAATACGAAGGAATTTAAACCAATCACTAGCAGTAATAACCTACTAGCATAAAAGAGTGAGTTATATAGTAAAACACACGAATTCAGAGCGTAGGTTTCAAGTGCAGTCAAGTAGGACTATAGTTAAAAGTACAACACCCGCAGGTGAGTCCTACATGCAGAACGTCTGTCAGAATGCCGAAAAAGACCTCGTGAGCCACCAACTGCTAACTAGAACCTGGAGGGGCGCAAAACAAAGATGAGTGGGTCAGTAAAACCAAAGATTTTCCAAAACATTTCATTTAAAACGTTTCTAACCCCTCACCGTAAAACCTGTATACTTTCCCAGAAATTTATTACAAAAACATAAATATATATCATCAAAACTCAGCTCACCATCTATCAACACTTTTCAGAAAGAATATGCCATGCCATGCCAAATATAATATGAATGCATCAATATAAATCAGGTGAAATAATAAATCAACTGGAGACCCTACAATGGTCTTGTACGGCTGATTCTATAGCTCAATATCCCACTCTGCCGGAGTCACCACAGTGACCTATACGGCCCTACTCTGCACGTCACTCGGAACTACGTAAGGTAGTCTGTACGATGAAAGGTGTAAGAATACGCTCTAGTGCTTCTCTCATCAATCATCGGCGCGCATAACTAAGGTCACCCACTAGTCGGAATCACATCTAGCGATCTATACGACTAGCATGTCGGAACCCTCACATGGTCTGTACGACATTCACCTACTTGGATCCAAGGCGAGCATGCGGTGTGGTGAATAATAATATAAGCACTAACACCTATGGTGCAGGTTATGAGCTTCCAATGCAATTCACATAAAATAAATCGTATGAATAATGTAAAACTCACCTGTGCGTCCACAGCGTCAATTCATATATATATGCATCAATTATCAATTCAAATATCTCATCAATTGCATGCATGGCATTTTCAAACATATTTTCATACAATTGCATTTTCTGGGAAAAACAGTAGTATATAGGTAATACGAAAACAAAACTGCCCACTCACTGGTAAGTCGATGGGTTGTAACCCCCGCAACGTCCCTGGATGCGCTCGTCCTCGGGATAGGTGTCACCTATATGCGAAACAACTATAAAAACGTTAATTAAAACACATAACCAATAATTCGAAATAACTTCTCATACGATGCTCAATTTGGGTATATGAATATACCACATCGACCTACTCGACGTCACGGACGTCGAGGAATTTTTAGATTTAATTTTAGGCTTGCCACGGGCCCTCACGCGCCGTGGGTGGCACGGACCTACGCGCGTCATCTTCCTTAGCCAGTCGCCGGACTGGTTTTTCCGGTGGCCGGATTTCGGCGAATTTTGTAATTGCTTGTTCTCCTTCGTTTCTCAACCGTTTTCTTCGAATTTTATATCAATTTGAAGCCCTCAACATGTAGAATCACGATGGACTAATTCAGAAATTTTGAGAAACTCCGTTCTCGGTCCTCCGACGTCCAAATGTCACCAACGAAGTACCCCGAAGCTCGTGAGGATGTCCTTAAGCTCACTGTGAGCTTGAAATTCCCTGAAATGTAAGATTTCACGTGTGCATGAACAGTGCACATTTTCGGGGTTAGGGTTTCACGACGATTCTGAGGGTTTCACTTCCGAAAACTAGTACCAATCGACTCAGAACATCAAAAGGATGAAGAATCATACCTTATTTGCTTCGATCCACGAAGTTTTGAAGGGTTTTGATGTTAGGCCGTACGTTTCGAGGGTGAGAGAGAGTGAGAGAGTCGTGAGGGAGGAGAGAGAGAAGGCACAGGGAAGGGAGAGAGAGCAGGGAGTGCGTGTGTGTGTTTGTGTGGTCCAACACAAATCCACATCATTAATTTCTCATCCTAGCTCCCTAACCACACACAAAAAATATCCCACATAAGCAAAGTCCAAGGTTAAGAATTTAAGTCTAAATAATGCCACACACACACATACCTTAATACCCGTCAAGGGTAATTCCGTCATTTCACGTCCCCGATATAAAAATCCCGGGACGGGCTGTGACATATAACACTTAAGAAATTGAATGATATGTATATTTAAGCCGATCCAATGGTCACCAATTTTTAGTATTTAATTTAATATATATATATATAATTATTATAATTTTTAGGGGTATTAAATTGTTAAATTAATATATATAATTATTATAGTAGTTTTTTAGGGTTATAAAATTATTAAATTAATTAGTGTCGCCTAGAAGCGACACCAATAGTTTATGTCGCTTAAAAGCGACACTGTTTCGTTTAAAGCGACGCTAGTATTTAAAATTATTAAATTATATGTCGGTTATAAGCGACATTAAATGTTTACGTCGGTTTAAAAGCGACGTAGACATTTTATGACGCTTATAAGCGACACTAAATCCGACGTCATGTTCAATTAGTGTCGCAACTCTCTTATGCGCCACTACATTATATTAAACCGACACCACCCACTGACACTATAAGTCCCTTTTGTAGTAGTGATAGGTCAATATAAAAGTAAAAATTGTTTTGATAGTTTTTCTGAGTTTAGAAAGAAAGATGTGAATCCGGATCCTCTCCAGATCCTTTTTATGAGAATCCCGGGAATCCGTGAATCGTGTTCGTTTATCGTATATTGTGTGGTTAGAAATTATTTTAAAGTTTTTTTATTTAAAAGTGAACACAAATAGTACCTGACAAAAATGACCGCACGATGTATGATGAACGAACATAATTCATGAATCCCCGAAATCTTCATAAAGAGGATCTAGAGAGGGAGAGATTTTTCAATGTGACCGGCACATGAGGTGATACACCACGTGTCACTATACAAATGGTGAGATATGTGTGTTGAAAAGTAAAAATTTTCACCACTTATATAAAAAACGTGGTGTACCACTCATGTTCCTGTCACAATCAAAAATTTCTCTCCAAATAGGATCCTGTTGGGAAAGAAGTACCGATTGGGCTCTCTTTTCTTTTTTTTTTTTTTTTTTTTTTTTTTGGTTGAACAAATTGGCCTCTCTTTTAATTTCTAAAGAAAAAATTATATGGACATGTAGACTAATATTATTGCTATATAAGATATCATAATGGTTTTGCATTCAGTAAGTTTCTAAAGAGTGGCATTATAATCTCCTTTTTATTTTTCTTTTCCTGATATATATGATTTTAAGGTAGAGAGATCTAAAAACATATTTGTTTAATAATGAAAACTCTTAGCTCACCTTGTGAATATTTTCTTAAGCTAACTGATATTGTGAAAAATACAGTATCAAATTTCTTTGTTTATAAAAATTTAAATCTTTAAGCTAGTCCACCGATGAAAAATTCCTAGCTCCGTCATTGTCTCCCACACAAAAGAACTTCACCTGTCACGTTATTTGACCATGATAACTTCCAAAATAAAGCCTAAGCTTTATAAATAGGATAATGCTTGCATTTGATAATCAAATATCTCATTAACTATCTGAAAGTGAGAGATTTAAGTATTTAAGATGCGAAGTAAGATTCCTTACACATGTCTTGTCACAGCCCGTCCCGAGAAACATTTATCGTTAATGTGAAAAGACTAGTTTACCCTTGGACGTTAAAATGTGTGGTGTGTAATTTATTTTGAATTGGATTAATTAAGTTTTTCCTAAGTTTTTGGAACCACTTAGGAACTAAGAAACTTTGGTTGTGATTGGGTTGTTGGCTAGTTATGGACCACACATCACTCCTCCATCCTCTCTCGTCCTCCCCGTGCTTTCTCTTCTCTCTCTCGGACTCACTTTCTCTCCTCTTCATATGTACGGACAAGCACCAAAATCCCCTCAAACTTCACAGATCGAAGGTACTAAGCTCACCATTGTATTCCTTGAGGCGATACGAGTTCATCCATACAATTTTAGAACGTAGAGCTTTAGAAAAACCCTTGAAACCGAGAGGTCCGTCGAGGTACAGTACCACCGTGGTGAATGTCAAGGTTTCAAACCATTTCAAGGCTCCTAAAGGTATCTTCTCTTCCTCCTAAGTGTTCTGGATGAGTTTTGGCTAAGTTTGAACGTAAGGAAACCATGGAAATCGAACCTTCGAAGGTGGCACTATTCACCAACTTTTAAACCCGTGAATTTCTTCGATTTCTAGGACTGTAGCAAGCTCAAGGACCTTCCCTCTATGCTCGGGGTGCATCGTTGGTGAAAATTAGAAGTCGGAAAGCCCAGGTTCGAGGAGTTGCAGAGGTCACCAGATTTTTGTGCTTGCTCCGACGTGATCTCGTGGAATTTGAAGCTTCAAATAGGTATAACGTGATTCTATGAACCCTAAGCTTCATTTTGGTGGTAATTTCGTAGGAAATGGTTGAAAAACGAGTGAGAATAGTGAATTTAAAGATTTACCTAGTATTCCGACGATCTGCGACTCGCCGGAGAAGATGACGGCATATTCCGTCAGTTTGGACGAAATATGTTGACGCCGTCAGTCAGTTTTAACGGAATTTGTTAGATTTTAACGGAATATTCCCTAACGGCAGTTAGGGAATCCGTCAGTGCACCTGGGCGTGGGCTGCGCGTGAGGGCGCGTGAGCCACAGAAAAATTATTCTAAAAATATCACGATGTTCATGAGGTTGTGTAGGTCACGTTGGTATATTCAAATACCAAAATTGAGCAATGTATGAGAAATTATTAGCTAGTTTTGCCTATATGCTCATATTGGATCCAACTTAAGTGCACAGTCTTGTCGTACAAACCTTATTTATGGTTCCGACTCGTAGGTGACTAGCGATTTATCGCCCGGCTATTATGAGAGAATAGAATTGAGCATAATTATATTACACCCAATCGTGTCGTACAGACCCCTTTTTAGTGGTTCCGACTTATGTGTAGTATATTGCCGTATAGGATTCATACGAATCTTGTCATAAGAAGATTTAGTAATAAACTTTCCCATGGAACATGTTTGACATACGATTCCTTGGATCGAACCTAAACTTCGGGTTAGTGGATGCCTGTTTGATGATTTAAAGATTCTGCGCATTGTTATTCGTCCAAGATGTCCCAAACGATCATGCCAAAGTGTAATTTCGTGTGCAGTCCCAGTAGTAGGGCCAGCCATATAGTGGCATTCTATGGGGCATATGGTCATAGTATACAGACCACTCGGGATACGCTACATCTTTTCTAGAATACGCTTTTGGCCATATTTGTAGGAAGTTATGCACAGAAATTCAACTCCATTTTCTACGTGGGTTTCAGCATGGCAATTGTTATCTTTAATGTCCTTGAAACTTAACAACATTCTTCCAGAACAAGGAGAATAAAGTGCCTCAGAAATGGTCAAGATTGTACCATTGGACAACATTATATGTGGTTTACCGTATCTTTCTATCAAGTTGGATGGCCTTAAAGGGTTGTCAGAAGTGCATTCTTAGATATGAAGTTAGTGAAATACATGCGTTCACACAAAATTGTGTGTGTGGTTACACTATCTGCCAGACAACTCACTTCCCCACTAGTCATACCTAGAATGAAAAATTAATTTGAATCGGTCACATGCATAAAAGTTCTAAAAACAAATATCAATTCAAAATAATTTCATTTATTCAAGGATGGTAATTAATTAAAACTTAATATCCAAAAACAAATCACCAACAAATAATCCAAACATAAAGGAAAATTGTTCAAAAATCAACCACAAAACAAAGGGGGGGTTTGGCCACTAGGTGGAATTCGGCCCCATAATGCAATTTTAACTAACTAAAATTGTTTATGTCTAAGATTCTAATCTTCCATAGGGGTGGTATCTTCTTGAAAGTCAGAAACCTCCATCTTTGTAGTCTCCGGTTCGTCCACTTGCACAAAGTTTGATTCAAACTTCTTACGACGAGAATGATATTCAGCTACAACCTTCTGGGGAGCTCGGCAAACACGGGACCAATGGTCATTTGAACCACAAGGATAGCACATATCTGCCTCCATGGTTTTAGGTACTTTGCCCTTATTCTTCAAGTTCGGGTTCTTGGGAGCGAGGTTTGAGCGTTTATGGGCTTTGTTTCCTCCCTTGGATGGGCCTTGACTCAGTTGACCTTGGTGGGATGGCTTATGACTGCCCCTACCATGCTTCTTTTGGCGTTTTAGGCTTTGATTTGTGCTATAATGTGCTTCAAGCACAACAGTCGCCCTAGTAGGTCGAGCTTGATAATTCTTCATCAACAACGAGTTTTGCTTTTCAGCGAGAAGTAAAACAGAGATCAAATCTGAGAAATTAGTGAACTTCTAAGCTTTATATTGTTGCTGCAGGACAATATTAGAAGTAGAAAAGGTCGAATAGGTCTTCTCCAGAAGATCATCTTCAGTCAAAGTTTATTTACAAAACTTAAGAAGTGATCGGCTTCGACAAACTTCAGAATTATATTCTTTCACAAACTTAAAGTCTTGGAAGCGCAAATGCTGCCAGTCATGTCTTGCTTCAGGCAAGAATATGTCCTTTTGGTGATCAAAATGATCAACCAAAGTGACCCATAGTGCACGTGGATCCTCCTCAATAAGGTATTCAGTTTGCAAGGCATCATGGATATGTCTTCGGATGAAGATCATGGCAGTGGCTTTTTATTGTCTGTCTCTTCTTCAATGGCAGGATGCAAGTTCTTTGCAATGAGGTGGAGCTTGACATCTTGGACCCACTTGAGGTAGTTCCTTCCAAAGACCTCCAAAGCAATGAAGTCAAGTTTGTCCAAATTCGACATGTTCCTATCACAAAATAGATGGACAAGATGTGGTGAGTGTAATGGAGAAAATTCAATCCATTCACATATGAGTAGAACATACAGGTTCTAATAGACATGTATTGGTTTAATTTTGCATGAAAAAACTTCGGGCTTTCATGGGTGATGTTTTTAAAGAAAACTTCAGGTTTTCAAACAAGGCATGTTTATAAGAAACTTTAGGTTTCAAAATAATTATGAACTTCAGGTTCATATGTTCCTGCAGGCAAACACAAATATACACTCAAAAAGATGCAACAAAAATATGCAAACAGAACTTCGGGTCTATAGTTATAATTGAATTAAGTATTTGGACTCCAGGCCATAATTTAAAGTGTGGTGAAAAAAAAATATAAAACCCAAATTGTCTAAAAGTATTAAACAACGAAGGTTGGGGCCCAAAAATATAGGCCATAGCCCACGGGGGGCTGAGCCATGCCCAAAAATTGGGCTAGGGTTTATCGGGTGCAGGCTTCTGGCCCATGGGGAGAAGAAGGACAAAACGGGCCGCATTAGGCAAGGCCCCAAAAAAATCTACATGGTCCGCTACAGGCGGGCCCAAGATTTTTGTGTTTTTTTTTTCACGGGCTGATCAGGCCCTAATATTAATAGTGGGCTGCATAAAATGAGTCGGGCTCAAATGGGAGCTGGGATCTAGTGCGACACACAACGCCAGGACACCATGGCCCCTTGGGCCAGTGTTGGGTCAAACTAAGGATTGGGCCGCATCTTGAGAGCCCTGTTCCTAAAAAAATTTCTTTTTTTTTCGGGCTGAGAAGGTCAGCCCAAAGATTTGGGGCTTAGGGTTTCAACAAAAAAACAAAAGAAACCCTAGCCGAAGCTGGGTGCAATCACTGAAGACGAAGGTCAGGTGCCACCGCTGCAGGCGGCCGTGTTTTGGGAAAAATTTCTCAGTTCAAGGTCATAGGTTCGACGACGAGCAATTTCTAGGGGATGAAGAGAGTACCTCGACATTGGGGAAAAAAACCTAAGAAATTCAAACTAGAATTTCACCCAAATTTGATGAAATTTCTTCAGGAATTTCAATGTTATCAAATCAAAATTACAATACCATGTCGGATTTGGTCAGAAAATTGCACGACAAAGCCATGGTCTCACTTCAGGCGATGTGGATTTTCTGGGTTTGGACGCTATAAGCGTCGGGTTTCAAAGGAGCTTTGATGTTGCATGCTTGCTCGGGGTCATGGGTTCGAAGAACCCAGGTGGCAATTTTGATTTTTTTTTTCCAATTCAATTCATATATAATTCAATTTGATGCATATGCAATTCAATATTTTAATGCATGTACATGGCAATTCATGGCAAATATCTAATTCACATAATTCAACAATTATGAATATAATGCATACACAATTTATGTAGAATCTAAAATTCGAAAAACGTAAAGTTAGGTGATGCATTATGGTGAATGTTCATGCTATCAGGGCTACAAAAATATCGAGATAAAAAACGTTGTTTTGAAAAAACTTGATTGTGTGATGATATGGATGAACTGGTTTGATGCAGAAAAATTCCTCAACGTCATATTTTTAAGCGCAGTGGTAGGAGTGTGCTGATAACGTGTTGTAGCCTATTTTATTTGACAAGGTTAAGGGGCCGGCGGCAAGGAGAAGAGAGATTGAGAGAGTTGTGTTTGTAGAATTGTAGGGGAATGTGTGTGTTATCCCTCCTACATAACGCCTTTGTTTATAGTAGTAAAAGGAGAGAAGAAATTCCTTCATCCCCAAGGAATACAAGTTGTAATAAGAAAGGATAACTAGAATAAAATCTAATCTAGGATTTACACAATCACACTTAAACTAGGAAAGTTTACAACACTAGTTAGTTTCTTGTGAATTGTTTTTTGTGTTAATTTTTTTATTTAATGTGTATGTGCAAGTCCTGTAAAAAAAAATAGATTTTACAAGAAAATACGAGAAAGCCCAGTAAATGTCAACTTAAGCTCGTGAGAATTGGGTTGATCAAAGAGCAATTTCAAGGAAGATTAGAGATTGGGTTGCTGCAAATTGGTCCAAGAGGTGAGAATTTGTGGGCCAAGATGGTTATGAGCGGTTCAAATTTAGGATTAGGCTACTGCAAGATTAGCCCAATGAAGATGGAAGGAGATGACGTTTCCTAATTGCGGTGCGGTTTTATGTTTCTAATAAGGATTGGGATTAGATCCTGGCTAGAAAGACTAAATTTGTAAATAAGATTTTATAAACTAAATGACATGAAAGTTAATGATTAAATTATTACTTAACCGTTGATAAACGTGCTCATTCATATTAGTGACACGTCATTTAGTTTGTAAATTTAGTCTACAAATTCAATCTCGCTAGCATTACCCCCAAAAAAAGGTATATAAGAAGAGAACCAGCATGCACACATCAAAGACAGACATTGTTCGGACAAGATTTCCCTCACACAGCTCTGCAAGAAGGTGGCACTTTGTTGGTTGTCAGGCAAGTTCTTGCTGCTGGGTGAGCTGCCAAATGAATTTTTAGTTAGTTTGCTGCTGGCTCATAATAAAAAATAACAAGGATTTGAGCGTGCAACTGTTATCTTAGTATAATAGATTGTCAAATATGTGTGGATTAAGTTGATTACTTGCGCCCCAAGTTACTCAAACATCTTGTTTATCAAAGGATTGTCACAGATGGGTTAAGTCAGCATTAAGTTCTTTTTCTTGCAATGTAAACAAGGACTTTTAGTTCATAATCTTGTATGTCCAAAAGGAAGGGAGTTCAAGGCCCTTTCAACCACTTCCTCGATCACAGTTTTCTTTTAATAAAAACAGGTTGATTAACTTAACCAGATTTGAATACAAAGAGAACTCTTAAGTACAAAATAGTTGATAATGATTTGAATACATGATGGAAAGTATATTAAGTGACAGATCTACTAAATGCAAGTACAAACAAAGAGACTCGGGCAATATTTCACCTTGTCGGGCAAGGTTAAACTTCTTGCAACCACTTCTTTTTGAGTTTACAGAGGTTGTATGCTAAAAAAGATGGAAGGTAAATAGGTTTTGCACAAGGGAATCGATACTCCAACACTAAGGGAAGGTAATAGAGCTTTTACACTAGACAAAAGATGGATTTTCCTAAAGGAACTACGGCTAAAAGGTCTGGATCTAGACAAGATTCAGCTTTTCTGGGTACGAACTGGCTTGAGAGCAAAGTTTGTATGTCTTTTGATTGGTTGGTTGAGTGTCCTTGTCTCTGATGTCTTTTTCTCCTTTTATAGATGATTTGGCCCGACCCTTCTTACCTTGCTTTTAATTGAGATTACACGGAGGGCAGTGAGTCATCATCTATTTACTTCTTCAAGCCATTAGAAAGTGCTTTTTGGTTGGTTGTGAGTTGGTCTCTGCCATCCATCACTTCAATCATAGGCACATGGCCCATGCCCTAGCTGAAATGGCTTTAATTTGCTTTGGGCCAATCATTTGGGCTTCAGGCAAGTCTCATTTACTTTGACATCCTTGGGCCTTAATATCATAAAGCCCAATGTTAAATATTAACCTAAACAGTGCCCCCTTTAATCATTGTTAAGTCTGCAAACCAAGAGATTAATAATGATTAAATATTGACCGCACACTTTAACTTGGGACTTGCACTAGTTATCCAGTCATTTTTGAACAAACCTCTGCACTAACCCACGATTTCCAACGTTAACTAACTGCCCATTATATAACCTCGATTTAAATTTCTTCGACCAACACTTCTAGCAATCCTTATTCTCTGATTTTCCAAAATTTCCAGAATCTCTTGCATTCTCAGCCTTATCTTGCTTTTTGCCTTCAACTCTCTCTTTCTTTTTCCCAGAAATCAATCATGGCACCTAAACTTCAACCTGGATGCAAGTCTGGTGAAGGGATCGTCAACCTGCACCGCCGACTCAACAACTTTCATCGCCTTCGGGCTGTCCTGAATCTTTCTATTTTCCTCGAAGAGGGAGGAGTGCATTCTCTAGGACCTACCTGGATTGCCCGAGTCCATGTTACTGTGGAGAACAACATGTCTTATGCCAACTAGTTCACCCCTAATCCTTACTTCGCCAAGGCTGGAATCTCGGCTATTAAGTGGTTAAACTTCAGGAAGGGCTTTCCACTGATGAGGGATGAAGCCTAGTCAAAATGGGTGGATGAGGTCAAGCCCATATGGAAGAAAAAGTGGATGGCCAACGGCATCTACGAGCTCAATATGTTCTCTAAGTTCACAGTCATAACCAAGCCCAAGCTCCTCACCACTGCTCTCATTTTTTGGAACAATGGGACCAACACGTTCGATTTTAGAATGGATTCCATGTCTTCTACTGTCCTCGACATGGCTCAAGTCTTCGGACTAAGACCCTCGGGTAGGTGCGTGGACGTCACCCACGATTGGTCCTCGCCTTCTCGCCCAATTGCTGAAAGCTCGAGTACCTCTGAGTCCATCACCCATCTGGAGTACAACTCATCAACGTTCAAAAGTTATGGGACGTCCTTCGGAGGCTTCATCCCATTTTCCAAGAACATGTTCAACCCGCCTTTTCCCAAGGCAGATAGAACTCAAGAACACTTGTATTTTCTCATTTAGCATGTGTTCCCAAACAAGTCCAAGGGAGTAAAATTAGAATGAATTCCCTTGGTGGAGGCACTGCACTCATTCGATGACGTCGCCACAGGGCCCTTCCTCCTAGCACACCTTTACCATCTCCTCCACGAGATGACCAGAGGCGAACCCATCGAGACCAACCTCAACGGGCCTACCTGGATGGTCAAACTCTGACTCTAGTAGTACTTCCCTGAGTTTCAGGCGCCTAACCAGGAGTTCCTCGAAGGAATCGGCATCTTGGCAAAGGCTTCCCCAACGAATCATTCGACCTTTGCCTGCCTCTAATTCTTCAGAGTCTGCCGAACTCGGGTAGATTTGGAGTGGGATGCCTCCGTGCTTAGGAGGTACCCATGGTTCTTGGACCAAATATTCCAGGATGCCTTTGGAGAGGATGCTAGTGGCCATTGCAAGGATAAATTCATAAGCTGCATCTAACAATGGGACCTAGCTTGGGGAGTGTGCAGCGACCGCACGGCCTATGAGCGCGGGCTGGAAGTCTACCACCCCAACTTCTGTGGTAGGCAGCTAGGATTCAGGCAGGCAATTCCAATGCCCTTCTTTGACTCTATGCATTGTGGGACTTCCTACCACATTCGTTCCCCCTTGAGGTCCCGTTTTGGGTGGCTCAGTGCAGCTTGGAGGTGATGAGCAGCGCCCATAAGCCTGTGGCACTGAACTTTGAATGCACTTGTTCTTTTGCCATTTGGTGGGAGGCCAAGTGGTCAAATAAGTTTGATAGGGACATCAGAGAGGCCCATGATCGTCTTTTCAGGCAGGTCTTCTTCGTCTCTTCAGACATATCTGAACTCTTTGGTAATTCAGAGGGCCCCTTATCGGGTAAGGGCCATCGTTGTGGAGTCTTCGAAGTCAGAGCCCGAGGAGAGGCCTCAGCCTTAGCTTGCTCTGCCTGGCCCAAGGGCAACTCCTACCAAGAAAATGACTAGAGCTCAAACTTCTCAGGCTTCCAAATTCTCATATGCCCACCTAGTCGAGGTGGACAAGAAGAAACAAAAATCTTCCAGTAAGTGATTTAGCCTTAGTCTTCTTTCTCAGTTATGACTTTCCTTAAGTTTGAACTAACACTCCCCATCCTTTGTACTAAGGGCCTCCTGCTACTAAGAAATCTGCCCCCATTCCCCAAGGATCATAGTCGGGTGCAGAGGTACAACAAAAAGACAAGAAGATCCTCGACATGATTCTCGAGGAGTTGAAGGTATAGCTTTCATACCTTAAGTACTAAGTTACTTTTGAAGTCCACTTTCTTGGACACTTGTGCTAATCCTTTGTTTGTTTGTTTGAAATAGGATACTAAAGCGGAATGAATTTCCCAAATCGAGCCTTCTTCTCCTCCAGCTCGATCAGTGCGTTCTCATTTTTCTCAGACCAAGCATTCATAGGTATACTTCTTCATCAGTCGTGGTCAAGTTTGTGATTTTCCAAGTTTCAAAACTAACCCTCACCTTTATTATTTCCTAGGCGAAGGTTAGGACATCTGTACCTCAGATTGAGAAAACCTCAGCCCCTACTTCTTCTACTCCCCCTCCAAGCCATGGTGGTGACTCCCACTTCGCAGTTCAATCCTACTACTGGGGAGTTGTTGCACTACGTGGAAGATGACTGCACTTCAGTAAGTTTCTTCTTCCCCAAACTTTTCTTAAAATTTTTCTTCAAGCTCTTCAATAACCTTTAACCTCTGCATTACCTTTGCCAATCTTCTACAGTGCACGAGGCCACCAACTAGCCACCACTAGCTTTTGGGGAGCCTATAGTCCTTGAGATCCCTGTGGTCTCAGAGGTGACTAGCCCGAAGGCTCCCCAGGCTCATTCTCAAGCCAGCCCGCCTGCTTCTCCTAAAACAGCTACAACAACAGAGGCCCCACAACCCAAAGCTCAAAGGCCAGCTCAGGTACATAAGTCCTTCAATTTCTATCCATTCTCCAGTTTAAATGTGAACTAAATCTCTCACTCACTTTTTCCTTTATGTAAAACAAGCTTCTGGCGAGGGCTCGAGCAAGTCTTCCTAGCCTTCTGGGCACAAAGTGGTTATTCCTAGGCATCCTAAGGCCTCTAGGGTCACAGAGATCCTTATCCTTGAGCCTAAGAAGACTGCTGATGCTGCCACCTCCACTTCTGGGCCTCTTTCTTCCATTTCAACTGAAGCTGCCTCTGCCGCTGCTGCCTTCAGGGGTGCTGGAGTAGTGCCTTTCCATCTTGCCTCAATTCCAGCCACGACCTCCTTGCTCGAACTAGTCAAAGAGTTAGGGTAAATCAGGACCAAGCTAAGGTCTCCAAGGCGCTCTTCTGAGCCCCAACATTTTTAAGATTTACGCTGAGGAGTGGATATAGAGGCACTTCACTGCCTCCTTCAGCCTGAAGGCTCTCCAAGAAGCTTAGAAAGCCCTTACCAAGTCGTACCAAACTCAGCAAATGCCAAAGGTTCAATACGAGTCATTTATGTCATTCTTCGAGAATTTAAGGGCTCTAAAGGATCAACACCTTCAGGGAAAAAGGCAAGCAAACCGAGTGAAGTGCTACAAGGAGAAGCACTCCAGAACTTTATCTTCTCTACAACAATTAGTGGAAGAGCGGCCATGGAAGACAGAATCATGGTGGTGGCCTCCGAGATCCAAAAGTTGGAAAAGCAACCTTGAACACTAAAGGTCGAGTAAATGACCCTCTCAAGAAAACTCTACCAGAAGATTGAAGAAGTGAAGAGAGTCAACCAAGAGGTGGAGGACTCCGAGGCCCAACTAGCCAACATCAACATTGCCCTAGAAGAACCTGGCCAGATTTTCACCATTATGCAGACCTATCACTCTAGGATAGCTGCATTAGCTAGGGATGTGAACTTGTTAGGCTAGGATTTTTGTAGCTTTCTTCCATTATGAATAAATGATCCATTTTCCTCTACTTTGACTTGTCCATTTATACCTAATTGTTTCAAATCAAAAGGGCTCCAACACTTCTTCCTGTGTTCAAACTTCATCAATATAACAATCTCTAACATCTCACAGAGTTAGGTGATACTTCTTTTAAAACTTGGCCTTAACTGGATGTCTTTTCAAGTTTCCCTCTAAATCTGTCAAGTAGTACCTTCCTCTGCCCAACCCATGGTTGATAATGAAAGGACATTCCCAAGTGGGACACCACTTCCCAAAACCTCTAACTTGAGCTCCCAAGGGTAGAACTCCCTTCAAGAACAACTCTCATTCCTTGAAGGTTTTCAATTTCACTATTTTGTTATAAGCTCGGGTAACAGCTTTCTTCCCCTCGTGGATTTTGTTCAAGGCTTCAATTTGGGCTACATCCAAATCTTCATTCCCTTGACACATGGCCTAAATGTATTCCTCACTATGTAGACCGAACTGGTTTTGAAGCCTTACAGAACTTACATTGATTTCCATAGGGAGTACAACATCTTGCCCGAAGGTTAATGCATAAGGGGTGGTCCCAGTTCCTGCTCTCTTTGAGGTTCTGTAAGCCCAAAGAGTATCTCCTAACTTCTCATGCCATTTCTCTGGGATATCTGCCACCATTCTTCTAATAATATTTACCAAGATCTTATTGCTAGCTTTTGCTTGACCATTTGATTGGGGATAATAGGGGCTAGACTGGATCATCTTTATCTTGAACTTGTTTACTAATTCCTCCACTTCTTTCGAGATAAAAGATGGCCCTCGGTCTATAACAATTGTCTCGGGCACCCCATATCTATGTAGGATCTTGGTTTCAATGAATTTCTTCATAGCAGTTGAAGTGATAGTCTTCACAACTAAAGCTTTTGCCCACTTGGCAAAGTAGTCAGTTGCCACAATTATGAAGGTGTGCCCCTTGCTGGAAGCTAGATAAATTTGCCCAATGAAGTCCATTGCCCATCTTCTGAAAGGTCATGGCTTCACTACTGGATTTATGGGTACTGAGGGTACATGTTGAAGAGGTCTATGTCTTTGACATTCTTCACACCCTTTGGCATAAGGCTTACAATTCTTCTCCATATCGGGCCAGAAATAGCCATATCATCTCAGCAACCATCTCATCTTGGTTCCAGCTTAATGTGCTCCACAAATGCCTTCATGCATTTCAGTCATCACTCTTATTGATTCTTTTAGGCCTAAGCATTTCAATAGAAGACCATCTAGAGTCTTCCTTAACAAAGTTTTGTCCCACATGACAAACTTAGTTGCTCGCTGCCTAATCTTCTTACTTGTGGGGAAAGAAGGGTCTTTCAAGTACTGAATGATTAATGTTCTCCAGTCTTCTATTTCACGTTCTTAGGTCATTACATCAAGGCTGAACCCTTTTTCAAAGATAGAAGGGAGATTCCTCCTTTGTACCTTTACATTCACCTCAAATCTTCTTTCTTGAATCTGTGCTCCAGAAGCCAACTGTGTCATCTCATTAGCAATTAAATTTGCTTCCCTGGGAATATGGTTAATTGATACTTTAGTTCCCCAATAACTCAACAATTTAGTGGCTGTCAAATAATAACCTGCCATTGTGATGTGTCTGCACTTGTAGTCTCCATTCAATTGGTTAATTACTAGCTCAAAGGCACCATATTTCTCAACCTCAGCTGCCTCAATATCTTGAGATAATGGAGTAATTATCCCTAATTGATTTAAATAGGGATTACTTACTTGAATGGAGTCAATCTTCAATTGGGAATGTATTAAAGATAGGATTTGGGTAATTAATCCTTATCTTTAATGCTTTGACTTTTCCTTGCCAAGGGCATGTGAGCTGTGGACAGTCGTATTTAGCAGCTGGGACCTTCATGGGTGTGAGCTGGGCGTGAGAGTTTGTGAGGAGCTTGCCCATTTAATGATGGCAATCTTGTCTTTCTTGAGTAAAAGTCCACGTGTCGCCTCTAGAATTTTTTGGATTATTGTAGGCTCCACAAATACCTATATGCAATGATTGATATACGGATCAAGCTTGTTGCTGGAAACTGTGCTGGCACTGTCACTACCTTCTATGTATGTATCCTGAAAGTTACACACACACACACACACACACATATTAATGTAAGTCATTTATTGGAAAATAGATGAGAGGTTTTTTGCCATGAAATCACTTAGTGAAAATTGCAAGAGTACTTTATATATTAAATTCTGATGCTTACGGTATTCTTGTACATTTGTATGTTTCAGTTATCATCAACTGGTTCATCCCATGATGAGATAAACTTTGAATTCTTAGGGAATGTTACTGGTGAGCCTTACATTCTTCATACTAATGTGTTCTGCCAAGGCAAGGGTAGAGAACAGCAATTCTATCTTTGGTTTGATCCCACTGCTGATTTCCACACCTATTCTATACTTTGGAATCCCCAAGATGTTATGTAAGTAAACATCTATAACATAGGGAAAAAAAATTGTTATATAAACTACATTAAATTACATTTTGCACTCTCAAGTTTGGGTTCAATTGCAACCCCATCCATCATCATCAAACTATTGCAATTCACGTATCCGTTAGCTAATTTGTTAAATTGATTGTTAAGTGATGATGTGGCAAGAGCTAATCTCACATTTTACTGACATGAAGCCTGAATTTGCTTTATGTGGTTAAAAACTGTGCATGCCAATTTACATATCCTCCTATCATCAATTATTGTCCAAATTCTCCTCCTTTATTTATTTATTTTTATCAATTTTCTAATCTCATTTTTGTGATGCAGTCATTTATAACACTCTCCAATGAAATATGAGAATATATATATATATATATATATATATATATATATAATTAAAAAAAAAAAAGTAGATTGTGCAAATGACAGCTTTTTAATTTATAGAAAGAAAAATTATTATGATCAAATTGTTAAGTACATGCCACCAACGTGGTAAATGTTATGATCAATTAATAGTTGAATACCAGAGTGCGCAACGAACAAGACTACAAAATAATAGGAATATTATTAAACTAATGAGAATGCCGGAACGGCTACAAAACCCTAGAAGGCTACATTGTGACTAACTTGTTATTCTACGAACTACAAATCATCATATATATAGAGAACTTACCTAACCCTAATAAGCAATAAAATGAAACCCTAATACTAACGGGTTAAGCCCAAATTCAAACAATAAAATAATCCTAAATTCCAACACCTCCCGTCAAACTCATGGCGGTACACGACAAGAGTTTGCAACAAGAAGATGCGGATGCAAGCTCCGTTAGGTGGACAAGACAAGACAAGCTCCGTTAGGTAGACATGACAAGGCAAGCTCCATTAGGCGGACATGACAAGGCAAACGATTCAAGCGAACAAATGAACAATCCATTCGGATGACAGATGTGCTAGGTTTCTGGTTGCAGCGGCAGTGTGCAGATAGGGTTGATGCGAGTGCAGTGGTGATGGGTTTCTGTTGCCGCGGTGCTTCAGTGGGTTCAAGATGGAAGCGGAGTACAGGGTCGAGCAGCAGCGGTGGTGGGGCAGCGGATGCAGGCAATAGGCGGGTTGCATTGGACAGTTAAGCATTGGTGCAACGAAGTGGGAAGGTTGGCAGCAAACTAGTTTGTATTTGCAGTGGGTTGGTGGTGGTGCGGCAGTGTTGATCAATGGCAGGTGGTGGTTCGAACTGGTGCAGATGCAGGAGCAAGTGCTACCTGAGCGGTTTCTAGGCAATGACATTATATATATATATATATTTCTTTTTTTTTCAAACTAAACCAACGACAATCTAAACAACGAACAAGACAAACAAACAAACTGATACGAATCAAGGGCATATTAAATCCCGAAGGATCAAACATGCTCTGATACCAAGTTGAATATCAGAGTGCGCAATGAACAAGACTACAAAATAATAGGAATATTATTAAACTAACGAGAATGCCGGAACGGCTACAAAACCCTAGAATGCTACATTGTGACTAACTTGTTATTCTACAAGCTTCAAAGCATCATATATATAGAGAACTAACCTAACCCTAATAAGCAAGAAAACGAAACCCTAATACTAACGGGCTAAGCCCAAATTCAAACAATAAAATAATCCTAAATTCCAACATTAATGTCAACAAATCATATGTGATATCTCTATTCTTAATTCGATCAGGAACCTCAAGTCCTATGTATTGATTATCTTATCGATAATTACATGGCTTTGTAAGAAATAATGTGCTATAATACTGCTGCGTGTATATGTAGATTCTTGATTGATGACCTTCCAACAGTTCAAGAACCAGGAGTCATTTGGTATTCCATTCCCCAAAAACCAAGCTATGAGATTATACTCCAGTCTCTGGAATGCTGATAACTGGGCTACAAGAGGTGGACTTGTAAAGATAGATTGGACACAGTCGCCCTTCACTGCCTCCTACATGAACTTCAATGCTTGCATCTGGTCTTATGGCACTTCTTCTTGCGATTCAAATTCAAATAAAGGAGCATGGTATTGGAAGACTCTTAACATTGCGGATCAAGGGTGGATGCAATGGGTGCAAAAGAATTATATGATCTACAATTACTGCACAGACGTAAAGCAAATTCCTAAAGGATTTGCCCCAGAATGCTATCTTACCAATTTGCCCTAGAGGGACCACAGCGCAGCTCATACATAATGATTCATTTAGTCTCTGCAGAAGAAGTGTGTTTACCTTTGATTTAATTTGGTCCCAACAAAACATAAACATTCTTCAATTGTTAAAGGCAGTCTGTTTTACGTTCTTTTTATTTTTGTTTAAACTTATTATTTTGTTTTTAAGATTTTGATTCTTCTTGCATGACTATGAGGACATAGGCACGAAATTGATGTCGACGGATCTCTGGGGCGGCGCCCATGGGTGTCTCATCCCCTCCTGTTGTATGCCCATGGTTTTTCGTTGATTCTAATTCTCCAATTCCTGCTCCCAACACCCATGTTTCAGTTCCCAAACCCAAAACCTTCGCTATGATTTTGACTGATGGTTTAGAAAATTCTGTCACGCTTAGCCAATTACTAACTCCAACGATTAGAGGAGATGTTACCTATGTTAAGATCAGGAACAAATTAAATCATGCCGCACCAATCTTTTGGGTAGCTTGCTATTGAAGAAGGGCACCGTACCATTGAAGACGGCTGATCTCAAAGCATCTCTTGTCTCATTGTGGTCTCTTAACATGCCATGCGGCTTGTTCCATTAGGCAAAGGTTATTATGATATTCATTTTTCTACTGAAGACAACATGAGACGCATTTTGGGGTGGAGGCACTTGTACGTTACCACAAGGAATTTTTCGTCTATCTCAATGGCATTGGCAACCAGATTTTAAACCTGGTAATGTGCTCCCATAATCACATGCCCAGGTTTGGGTTAAAATCTATGGCTTAAGCCAAGAGTATTGGCACCCACGCCATTTAATGGTAATTGCTCGTGGCATTGGCACCCCCTGCAGTTTGACAAGGCCACTCGTGAACATCTGTATGGGTACTATGCTCGAATTTTGGTTGATGTTGATCTCTCTGGTGAGTTACCTGCTTCGATCATGGTTGAGCGAGAAAATCACGGCTTACCTGTTGAAATTGTTTATGAAAACCTCCCTTCTAAATGTGGGCATTATGGTTTGATTAGCCATGATGCTTCTCAATGTCATCAACTCCAAAAACAAAATCAAACCCGAGGCCGTTCTCTTAGCAGGGCTCCTACTCGTTGTGAGTATCATCCTCTGAATAGAGTTAATGATGCTACAAAGCTATAGGGACCATTCAACAAAATATTGATGGTGGTCCAATGATTCCTGCTTCTTCCAATGGGATTAGTGCTCTTCCCCGTCCTAAGTATCGGCCTTTTAATAGTATCATAGAAGCTGCAGATATTCACGCTGCTGCTTTTGGTTTTATTAGCCATGAAAATGAGGTTTTGGGGAATAGTTCAGCACCTAGAATTAGTTCTATAGGGATGCACAATAATAATGATGGGCATCCACTAATGTCAGCGATGATGGGACTACTGAGGTTGACTTTTCTGGCCCTCCTCCTGGCTTTGAACATCGGAATGAGACTGATCTTGGTGTGATTTTGTTAAGTCCAATGGTTGAGGATGAGGTACGTCGTGTTTCCTCTTAGTATGATATGGCTCAATCTGATTTAGGTGTTGAATCTAACTCCCAAAAGAGGCGTATGCGAAAGAAGACACATGATGGTGATTTACGTCCAGAGTCCATAGAGACAAGGGCTAGGTCTGCTTTTTTACGTCCTTCCTCATGAAAGCTATTTACTGGAATATTCGGGGTGTTGCTAATCGCCCTACACGTAGAAATTTACATAGTATCATTCGGAAGTACTCTCCAGATTTTCTTTGTTTGGCTGAACCAATGACTTCTTTTTCATGAATCAAACAGACTTATTGACATTCTATTGGTATGCATTTGGTGGGTGTCAACCATCGTGTGTCTCGCCTTCCAAGTTTATGGGTTTTTTGTTCAATTAATGTTTCTTCTCCTACTGTGGTTTCAATTTCTAACCAATATATTTGTAGGAAGTGTAGAGGGATGGAAATACTTAACAAGTTTATGGGAAATCTGAGTTGCTACAGCAGAGCTCTTGTATTACTTCTTATTGTAACTCTCTTGATTCAAAATGATATGCCAAAGGCTATATATATAGTGAATACAAAGTACTAGAGAGTTCTTCCTAACAGACATAGGTTGGGAACAAGGACTCTAGAATAATTGTTCTTGGGAATGTCTAGAGTCTAATCATATATGGTAGTGCATGAATAATTGTTCTTGGGAATGTCTAGAGTCTTAACATTTAGGGTAGTGCATTAATTCCAACACTCCCCCTTAATGCACTTTCTTCACAACTCCAATGAGCTCTCTGAGGTAGCAAAACTTTTCTTTTAGAAGTGCCTTGGTGAGTAAGTCTGCTAGCTGCTCATCCGTTCGGCAATATTCAAGCTGAATTTCTTTCTTCTCAACAACTTCTCTGAAAAAAATGATATTTGATTGCAATATGCTTGGTACGATCATGATTGACTGGATTTTTTCCATTTGCAATGGCTGATTTGTTGTCACAGTACAATACAGTGCCTCCTTCTTGTTTTTCTCCGATATCTTCAAGAATTCTTCGAAGCCATACGGCTTGAGATGCTGCTTTTGCTGCTGCCACGTACTCTGCTTCGGCAGATGATTGTGCGACCACACACTGTTTCTTCGTACGCCAAGAACATATCCCTGATCCAAGAGAGAAAACGTAGGCTGACGTACTTTTCATATCATCAAGACATCCAGCCCAATCACTATCGATGTACCTGATAAGCCTTGAACTTCGTGCTTCAGCCTTGTACATAACTCCATAGTCAAGCGTGCCTTGCACATATCTTAACACCCTTTTTCTGGCACCAAAGTGAAGCTGACTTAGAGCATACATGATATCCGGCCTAGTGGCAGTGAGATATAAAAGACTACCGATCAAACTTCGATACTTTGTGGCATCTGCTTTCTTTGCACCATCACATTTCTTCATCTTTTCATTCGGCATCAAAGGAGTAGCCACTGTTTTGCAATTAGACAAATTGAACTTCTTGAGCAGATTTTCTGCATATTTCTTTTGAGAAATAAATATCCCATTTTTGGTTTAGAAACTTCAATTCCCAAGAAATAATGAAGCAAACCCAGATCACTCATCTCATAGGTGCTTGTCATATCTTTCTTGAACTGCTGTAACAAACTTTGATCATTTCTAGTGAAGACTAAGTCATCCACATATAAGGAAACAATGAGAATGGAAGCTCATCTCTTTAAAACATGGAGTGTAGGCTCACTTTGGCTCTTTTCGAAACCACGCTTGACAAAATACTTATCAATTTTAGCATACCACGTTCGAGGTGCTTGCTTTAACCCGTAAAGGGCCTTTTTTAGCTTGTAAACTTTGTTTTCTCCCCTTCAAGCACGAAACCTGAGGGTTGTTTAACGTAAACTTCTTCTTCCAACACTCCATTCAAAAATGCAAACTTCACATCAAGTTGATAAATCAACCAATTCTTTTGAGCAGCAACAACAATCAAAGTTCTAATAGTTTCCAACCGTGCAACTGGAGCAAAGGTCTCAGAAAAATCAATACCTGGCTTTTGAGTAAAGCCTCTTGCCACGAGCGTAGCTTTGTGCTTTTGAATGCTCCCATCTTGATTGAATTTCGTCTTGAAAATCCACTTCTCGTCCATGACATCTCTATCTTGTGGATAATCAACCAGCCCCCATGTTTGATTTTTCTCGATCATTCTCATCTCCTCATTCATGGCTTTCACCCATATTTCATGATTTTTTGCCTCTTCGAAGTTTTTTGGCTCTACACCAACAAAATTGCAAGTCTCGTACACTTCTCACAAACTCCAAGTTCTTAATGGAGGACTTTCTGATGAAGAGTAGTTCGGAGAAATAGATTTTGCATTCGAATTGCTTCCAGCTTCAGTTGAACTTCTTCTTCCGACAACCATTGGAGTCTGAGGCATGACTTCTTCTTGTTGCTACTCTCTTGGAATTTCACTGTCTTCTTGCACAATTGCATATGGCATCTCCTGCACTTTATTTTCATTCCAATCATAGCTAGCTTGTTCATTAAAAATCACATCTCTACTCACAATCAATTTCTTAGTTTCAACATTATAAAGCCTATAACCTTTGGTGCTTGAACAATAGCCAAGAAAGATACAGTTTTGGCTTTTTTCATCAAGCTTAGTTCTCTTTTCAGTGGGAATATGAGCATAACAAATGCATCCAAAAATTTTGAAATGACTCACCGAAGGTTTGAATCCGCTCCAAGCTTCAAATGGAGTTTTGTTCTTTACGACTTTGGTTGGACATCTATTAAGAATGTATACTGCTGTATACACAGCTTCTACCCAAAAATGTTTTGGTAGCCCTTTCTCATTCATCATGGATCTAGCCATCTCCACGATTGTTCGGTTCTTTCTTTCGGCAATCCCATTTTGCTAGGGACTATACCCTGCTGTTAATTGCTTCCAAATGCCTTCATCTTTGCAGTAGTCTTCAAATTCATGAGAGGTATATTCGCCTCCTCGGTCACTTCGAATGATTTTGATGCTGCAACCACTTTGCTTTTCTACTAAAGCTTTGAATTATTTGAAGATAGTGAAAGTTTCTGATTTATCCTTCAAAAATTAAACCCATGTCATCCTCGAAAAATCATCAATGAATGTGAGAAAGTACCTGTGCTGGCTTAAGGAAGGAGTTGGCATTTTGCCACAAATATCGGTATGCATAAGTTCCAGCGGTGCCTTTGCTCTCCAAGTGCTTTGACTTAGCAATGAATTACGGTGCTGCTTACCCATGACGCACCCTTCACAAGCATCGGTTGTTGCTTCAATTTCCGGTAACCCTTTCACCATGCTTTTCTTTTGGAGAAGCTTTAGCCCCTGGAAATTTAAGTGACAGAACCTCTTGTGCCACAACCAAGAGACTTGCACAACATCAATCTTCAAAGAAACTTCATTTCCACAACGCATTGAAAGGGGAAAAGTTTGATTTGTCTCCATCAGAACCGATGCAATGAGCTTCCCATTATCCTTCTTGTCATAAATAGTGCAATCCACATCTTCGAAAACAACTTTGTAGCCATTTCGCATAAGCTGCCCAACACTTAATAAATTTTGAGGTATGTTTGGAACAAGCAAAACATCACGGATATATTTGACTCCCCTTTTTGTTTGGATAGGAACAATGCTTTTCCCCAATTCTTGGTGATAATTATCATCTCCCATTTTTATTCTAGGAGTAATAGAAGTGTCCAGATCAACAAATAATTTTTCTTCTGATGTCATATGATTACTACAGCCGCTGTCCACATACCAAACATTATTTCCTTCTCCATATTTTGATTGACCATCATAAAATAAAATTCCTTCTTTTGCATTATCCTTCTCCGCAAAATTTGCTTGATTAGAATTCTTGAATCTGCATTCCTTTTCAACATGTCCAAATTTGTTGCAATAATGACACTTTGGCTTCCCGCGGATAAAACACTCAGTTTTATCATGGTTACTTTTGTTACAAATCTTGCAAAAACGCTTATTACCTTTTTTGCTTTTGGCATCATCTCTTTTGCTAAACTCGTCTTTCTTCCATCTTCTATGCTCCCCGCCTTGCTGGTCATCTCAAGCATTGCCTTTCTTAAAGAACTTCTTGGATTTGAATGTGAACTTCAATTGGAAAGCACTTTCAACCGATTGCTCATTATTTCTTCTCAACCTTCGTTGATCATGAGACTTTAGAGAACCCATCAATTGCTCTAGTGATAAAGTGGCGAGGTCCTTCGACTCTTCAATGGCCGAAACAATCGAATCGTATTTTTCCAGCAAACTGATCAAGATCTTCTCAACAACCTGCTAGTCAGACACCTCTTCTCCAAGTGTTCTAATTTGATTCACCACTTCAACAACTCCAGAAGAGTAGTCTTGGATGCATTCTGATTCCTTCATCTTCAAATTGTGGAACTCCCTGCACACCGTCTGGAGCTTGATGGTTTTTACCTTGCTGTCACCTTGGAACTCATTTTCTAATATCTCCCAAGCTTTTTTTGCTGTTTGGGCTGTTATGATTCTTGGAAAAATGTTGCCAGTGACTCCGTTTTGAATTTTTGAGAGAGCTTTGGCATCTTTCATTACATTTGCTTCAAACTTTTCTCTCTGTGCAGCCGGAACTTCGACGTCAGCAGTTGGTTCTTGAAGTCCTGTTTCAACTATGCTTCAGAGTCCTTTTGACTGAAGCAAAGTCCTCATCTTCACCTTCCAGAAATCATAATTCTCTCCTCCAAAAATTGGAAGAAGAGAGTAGGAAGTTGATGGACCTTCTTTCCCACCAGAAGCCATCTGCTAGAGATGTTTTGAACACCCAGATATGAACGAACAAGGCTCTAGTACCAATTTTTAGGAATTGTAGAGGGATGGAAATACTTAACAAGTTTATGGGAAATCTGAGTTGCTACAGCAGAGCTCTTGTATAGTAGGAAGCTGATGGACCTTCTTTCCCACCAGAAGTCATCTGCTAGAGATGTTTTGAACACCCAGATATGAACGAACAAGGCTCTGGTACCAATTTGTAGGAATTGTAGAGGGATGGAAATACTTAACAAGTTTATGGGAAATCTGAGTTGCTACAACATAGCTCTTGTATTACTTCTTATTGTAACTCTCTTGATTCAAAATGATATGACAAAGACATAGGCTAGGAACAATGACTCTAGAATAATTTTTCTTGGGAATGTCTAGAGTCTAATCATTTGGGGCAGTGCATGAATAATTGTTCTTGAGAATGTCTAGAGTCTAACCATTTAAGGTAGTGCATTAATTCGAACAATATTTTCAATCAGTTTTTGAATAATGGTATTCTTAATGGTCTTTCTTTTCTTTATGTGGCAACTACTGTGGTGGAAAGAAGACCATTGTGGTTGTCTTTGGCACATGATTGTTCTATTTTCTCTAGCCCTCATTTAGTTTTGTGTGTCTTCAACGCGATTCTTGATGCTTATGAGAAGATGAGTGGAACTCTCCCTCGCCATGGTGCTTGTGCAGAATTTCAAGCAATGGTTGACACCTGTAATCTAATTCTAGTTGACACCAAAGGCTCTCCTTTTACTTGGACAAATGGAAGGGCTATTTCTTCCCACATCGAAATGCTTGTAGACAGATGTTTCTGCTCTTTTCCATGGTTAGACTCATGGCCTGTGACTACATGCTCTACGTTGGCCCGTATTGTAAACACGAATATTCCTGCAATGAATGAGACATGTACAAAATAATATTTGTATTAATGATTTAGGGGTTACAATCTCTTCTACAAATTTAGCCTCTGATTCGATCTTCGTAATGCGTAAATTTGTGGATTGTGTTGTTGATCCAAGGGCCGTTGGGGCTTGATCTTGAAGGTTGATGAACGGATCTTCAAGGGGCTTTTGGGCTTGATTTTGAAGAACGGTTGTGCGGATTTCTTCAAGGGCTTTTGGGCTTAATCTTGAAGGTTGATGGGTGAACGGATCTTCAAGGGCTTTTAGACTTGATCTTGAAGAACGGTTGGATGTGTGGATTTGTTGATGTTGTTGATGTTGTTGATCCAAAGGGCCGTTGGGGCTTGATCTTAGGATGAACGGACGATGAACGATGAACACTTTCTTCAAGGGTCATCGGGGCTTGATCTTGAATTTGTGGAAGTTCTTCAAGGGCCGTTGGGGCTTGATCTTGAAGGAGGATTTGACGAAGAACGAAGAGAGCTTTCTTGATCCTTCGGGATTGGCTTGGGAGCTTTGGAGTTTCAAAGCTTCAAGGTTTTGGTGTGATGTGAATTGGTTATGAATTGGTGTCCTAAAATGATTGAAATGGCCTTGTATTTATAGAAAATTTTCAAGGCCTAATTTTGAATATAATATTCAGATGAAATAAATCATTTCTGCCAGGTGTTGACACGTGTCCTTATTTGATGACTTTTCTGATTTATTTTGATTTTTCGTCTAGTCACACGCTACGTGTAAAAATTTATGTGACACGTGAGCGTTGAAATTGTAATTATTGGTCAACATTTATTTCACCGAAATTTCGATGTCTACAAATGCCCCCACTTCAAGGCGCGCCGTATACATGTGCTTGTCACGTGTAGGAGATGCGTTTTGAAGTCCCTTAATGTAGATGTTGATCCAAGGGCCATTGAGACTTGATCTTGAATTGGGCTGGAGATTTCTTAAAGGGCCGTTGAGGCTTGTTCTTGAACTTTGTTTGAAATTTCTTCAAGGGCCGTCGAGGCTTGATCTTGAATTAAATTGGACCACAAGGAGCTTCACGTGGTAGGTGATCTTTGGCTTTGGTAGTGGATGAATCGGCACGTATTTTGTTGCGTTTGTTGACTTTCCACAACTTTGATCTTGAACTGGGTTGGAGGATTTTCTGGTTTCCTCCAATTGTTGACTTTCCGCAGGCTTATTCTTGAACTGGGCTAGGGGTTTCTTCTGCTAGACTTGCATCAAAATGTCTAGATTTACTTCTTTTATCTAGAGCTGAATTTGGTTCAAGGAGGGTGGATACTTGATCTTGAATCGGAAGTGATTTCTTCAAGTTGGTGACTTGATCTTTAAGGATTTGATTCAAGGGTGGTGAATCGGCACGTGCAGCTCACAACGCCTAGCGAGTCGACTCAAGAATTTAAGGGTCGAAACAAGTCCGTCAAATCTAGAGTACTTGCAACCTTGATAATATGAGATATTTTTTCTTTTGAAGAAGTAGCAGATGAATTGCACGTGTTTTGCTGTGCTTGTCTCCAAATGCTTCAATGTATCATTTTCACTTGCCTTATCTGTTCTTCAGGCATATGTGGTATCTTCTGCTGCCTTGTCTATTTCCCTGGCAGAGCGATGCTAGGTAAGCAATCAGGGAAGGGTTCCAGGCAGTCGGTTCCTGACTGGGAGTTTGACTTCAAGTTCCGACTGATTGCTATCTTTCTTATTGTCCTTCAGGTAAGAACAATGACAAAGAAAATGACAGGGAGAAAGCATGATATGAGATACTCTTGCTTTCGAATGAGTGGTGCTGATTTGACAGCGTTGCACAGCGAGGCTTTGCTCTTCGGCGATTGTGCCAGCGAAAGGCTATTGAAGCTTCTCGAGCTCTTTGATTAGGGCAACGATGCCGAGCTTGGATTTGATTTAGACTCCTCCATCTGGGTTATGTGGTTCTGCAGGGAAGGGCATCGTGCTATAGTGATCTGTTTCGGCTCATCGTTGATCATTCTGCTTCGATCTCTTGCAGTATTTGCCCCCGATGCGTTCTGGCTCATCATTGATCCTTTTGCTTTGATCTCTTGCAATATTTTCCCCCGATGCAGGAGTGGAATGCAACCTTTGCATTTAAATGGTCCTTCAGAGCATTACTTCTCAGTGATGATGAATACTCGAGAGCAATGCAAGATAAGCAACCAGGCAAAGGTTCCGGGCAATCAGTTCCAGATCGGAAGTTTGATTTCAGGTTCCGACTGATTGCCTTCTTTCTCCTTGTCTTGCAGGCAAGGTATTAAATATCGGTAATATCGGAAATATCGGTAATCCGAAAACACGGAAATATCGATGGAAATATCGGGATAATATCGATATCGATAAAAATTACATGGAAACCACGGAAATTGTAAGAAAAACTTGGAAATTTTTATTGAAACTTTGCAGGATGTTTATTTAGTCAATTATCTATTAGTTTATCACAAAAAATTGGAAGGAAATGCATTGGATGATGGATTTAACATTATCAAGTTGATTATATAGCGATCTGACAAACATTGTGAGTGTAGAAAATATGTAGTAATTAATGAAAGAAGTCTAAACACACCATAATCATTTATATATAATGAATTAGTACAATATTTTACACTTTAGTACCACATAGAGTTCCTATGAGGTTCAAATTTTTCACTATCTTCATCATCTCTATGTGTAGAATGAGTGTATTGTGAAGAGTAGTTATCAAATGATTAATCCCCAAAATAGTTTTGCATGTAATTGTTAACATGCCACCCATATGGATCCGAGATTGGTTGAGGTTGTCCATAAGAAAAATCATTTGAAGATTGAGTCTAGGATTGTTTCCATGAGTCGCTCGATTCCATCCCAACAGGAATGGGATATGAAGGGTAGGGATATGAAGGGTAGGGAAATGGTTGGTTATGAGTATAACCATAGTTACTACTTCCCAATCCAACAGAGTCTGAAGTTCTAGATAACGAGTCATCTTCTTGACTTGACAAAATCCCCTTGCCTCTTTCTCTGCGAGTATAGTCCTTCCCTATGGCACCAATTCCTGGTCCTGCCCGCCTACTGCCATGGTCATCATCCTGTGTTGCATGCGTGAAGTTTGCCTCACCAGTGAATGGGCTCATATATCCAGGAGGTGGTGGTCCATAATAGTTTCCATATCCACCACCACTACCTCCAGCTCCACTACCTCCAGCTCCACTATGTCCTTCATCATTCCCACCTCCGGTGGTAGGTGAGTCTCCTGATCTTGTACTAGAGCTATCATTAGCATCAGCACGATGTTGTGGTTGTGTAGGATTGGAAGAAGGTGGAATTCCAGTGTTTCTTGGTCTTGGGCACAAAAGTTCATCCAAAGAGTCAGCGCTGCTAGATCCCACCTCCTCCTCTAATACTCTTTCTACATTTATCCCTTCATTACGTGCTTCTTCAGCAACTCTGGGAGCTGGGTTGCCTTCATCATCATCTAAATGAAGAGGTCTAATCCATTGAAAAAGTTGGTTACCCTCCGTATCATCATCTTCACCAACAATATCAAACACATCTAGTGGGTCACCACGGTCGACATGATCTATTTCTGCTTCCTTATCTCGAATTTGAAGCTTCATGTTGTAGTAGCAATAAACTAATTTTTCCAACCTACTATGCGCCAACCTATTTCTTTGCTTTGTGTGTATCAGTGCAAATGTGCTCCAATTTCTTTCACAAGCAGATGAGGAAGCTGTTTGTGATAATACTTTGATTGCTAACTTTCTCACAGTTGGTGCATCAGTCCCATACATGATCCACCATTCAGCTACAATGAAAAACAATGTTGATAAGCCTAATAACTCGAACAAATTCTATTATAAACTTATAGTGAAATATGTTTACACTCACTAGGAGACATTGTTGTTCGAGCAGCAATTGATGTTGGTTCTCCAAAAGTTCTTCTTGCATCTTTAAACCATGTTAGTTGAATTCAATAAATCGTGTTAGTTTAATCCAACAAAGTAATTATTATAATTTAAGTAATTTTGTACCTCATTTCCAAATTGGCCAACTGCTGGTGATGCAGGGTCTAATTTAGAGTATACATTATGTACAGCACGTATAAGGGTACCATCATCTCCAACACCGGGTCTGTATTGGTATCGAGGATTCAAATAATATGCTGTTCAAAGAAACACACACTCTAATAAGAGAAATAAAACTTATGCAACTAAAGAAATGAATTGCAAATTATGACATAATTTATACCTGCTGCATGCAAATCGTGGTATAATGTTTTATACCATCGATCTTCAATTATCTTTATGACCCACCTTGCACCATGTTTTCTTTCCAATTCATCCTTCACTACACGCATCAACTCATATATTGCCCCCATAGTAGGATACACTTCTGTGTCAACGATCCGTAAAACTTTGTAAAGAGGTTCAAACAGTTGGCACACATGTTCTGATTGAGTCCAGAAAGCATGATCAAGCACTATACTTTCCACCATACGACTTGTATTTGAGCGGCTGAAATTGTGGTTGGCCCAATCGTCACTAGTGAATAGTTGCTTCAACCCTGCTTTCTTCTTCAGTAGGCTGTCTAATGCAATATAGTTGGTGGCGAATCGAGTGGTAGCTGGACGAATGATTTCTCCTTTGCAAAATTCACGCATCTTTGCCAACAACCAACCGTGATTGTAAATATAATTTGTGATCGTTCTAGCTCTTTTGACCACAGTAGCAACATTCTCTCTCTTCCCCATTGCCTCAAACATGAGATCAATACAATGTGCTGCACATGATGTCCAAAACACATTATGATGCTTCATTAACTTTTTTCCAGCTTTGACAAATGCAGAACCGTTGTCGGTCACGACTTGGACAACATTATGCTCTCCCACCTCCATGATTACATCCCTCAATAATTTGTAAATATACTTGTAGTTCTTTATATGGTCTGAAGCATCAACAGACTTCAAAAAAATTGTCTTTCCCTTGGAGTATACCATGAAGTTTATGATAGACAATCTGGTCGGCCCAGTCCATCCGTCACACATGATTGTGCAACCATTAGTTTCCCACTTTGACCTCAACTTGTTAACATACTCGCCAATGTCTTTATACTCCATATCCAAATATTTGTTTCTTATCTCATAGGGAGTGGGAGGTTGTACTCCAACACCGGCCTGTTGACATCCCACTACCATATTTTTGAAATGATGTGATGATGCTTTCTCAGCAGGGACATTTTCATAGATAAAGAACTTGCTAATTAGACGCCCCATTCCTGATAAGCTCATATTTATATATATTTTACATCAAATTCTCTTGTCTTTTCTTAGTTATTTCCTCATATTTTTATGCTATTTACTTTGTTTTTGTGTTTTATCGAATTTATCTAGCTAAGAAAATAAAAATAGCATAAGTGTGATTTTATGTAATAATTTCATCAAAACTGTTTAGCTGTTAAATTAAATAAAATATATACATATATATATAATAATAAAACATGATGATGTTTGAAACATCATCATGTTTGTTTTATATAAAATAAAGAATAAAAGGAGCTTTGTGGGAATAAAGTAAGGAAAAAGAATTAAAAACAAAGTGAGGAAAGTGGGAGAGAAACGGCAAAGCAGCATAAAAGAAAAGATTAAGGGATGAGTGGAAAAAGTGGAGGACACTAGTGGAAAGAAAAGCTGACAGAAAAATGAAATAAAAGGGTGCACGCGGAAAGAAAACAGGGGGGAGTGCCTTCCTGGCAGCTAGGGGAGACGAGGAGAGAAGACGCGAAAGGAGCAGAAAAGGGAGACCACGCTGACAAATTGGAGGAGGCGGAAGGCAGGCGCGCCTGCAGAGAGAGAGAGTGAGACAGAGACACGCGGGTCAGCAAGCTGATATGGACGGAAGCACAGCGCAGCTTGCAGCTGGCGTGACGCAGGAGGAACAGCGCGAGGAACAAGGGGGAGGTGACACATGCTGAGAAGTCAGACGCGGGAAGGACAGGAAGGCAGGAACACGGGGACAGAGGAAGAAATTCCTCACTCGGTGTTATTCCTCCTCATTTGGTTTTATTTTTCTTAAACTCATGTTTAATTTAATTTGCTTTTCAATTATATTAAACATGTGTAATTAATTTCTGTTTAGTTAGAGGTGAATTTGAAACCATGGATAAATGTTTATTATGATTTGATTTACTCCAGTTATGAATTCTTGAACGTTGGATGTGGTTTATTTTTCTGTGTTGATTAATAACTTGTTTATGTATGTGGGTTAAGGGTCGACACTTAATTTGCATGCTTAGACTTGATGCTAGGATATAAGGGAATTTCACCTAATCGTTATGAACTTATATCCATGAGTAGTAAAAAATCGCTAGTCACGATTGTGTTTAATAAACCCTAGGTTGGATTAACATGCGTATTCCATAGTTATGAATGCCTAGTCAATGTTTATGATTTCCATTAAACTTAATGATCTTTGATATGTTTCTCTATCATGCGTATTCCATAGTTAGGGAACTTGATAAGAATAATTTGGTTGTGATGCGTATCCCGTCCAATTCAATGAATCTAGGGAAATCTGAAGGTTAATTTAAGCGGACCTAATTAACTTGGAGCATTGTCATTTATTCGTTTGTTGAAATCATAACTGGGAATTAAATTGTATACATTTATTCATGTGTGGATAAGGAACCCTCTAACTAACGTTTCATCATTTTATTTCTATAAAATATATTTTCTTTGAAGTTTGTTTTTAAGTTTCTGTTTTAAATTCAATTTCGTCAAAAAAAATCAATCCCCCATTTATTTAAAGTGTTAAATTTGTTAGAAATAAATTTAGTTTGTGTTTTCTAAAGTCTTTAATTATTTTGAGTCTTTTGATTTGTTTTAGTTTAGTTGTTAGTTTTATTTTGAGTCATTCTAGTTAAGTGTTTTGATTTTAGTTTAGTGTTTTAAATTTTGTTTTTACGTTTTTAATTTAATTTTACTTTGGTTAGCATCCCTAGTTAATCCCCGGTTAGAACGATCCCTACTTATCCATATACTACAACTGTCACAAATAGGGTTTAAATTTGTGCGTTAATTTATTTTCGCATCAAATTTTTGGCGCCGTTGCCGGGGATTAGCAAATTTGCTAATCCCTTGTTTATGTTTTTGTTTTTGTTTGTGTTTTATTTTATTTTATTTTTTTGTGTTTATTGTATTTTATTTGTTTGTGTTTGTTATGTTTTTTTTTTTTTTTTTTTTTAACTTTTGATATTTGATTTAGTTTTCTTTGATTTTAGGTACAATGGAGCGAGACATGGCACTCGAATCCATCCAAGCTCAATTGGCACAACTCACTGCTCAATTGACTCAGAATGCCGGAATGACCACAATGCCAAGTGGCCCTACATTTGATATGCCCTATGAGCAAGGATTTGAAACTCATCAATATCCCCAATTTTCTGCAAATGAAGATGTTTGGGGATATCAAGGCTATAACCAATCAAGGGGCAACATGTTTTCCAACGCTTATAATTCGGATTGGAGAAGTAATTCAGAGTATATGTGGGATGAACCTCAACAATTTCAACAAGGTGGATATTGGCAGCAAGACGAGTTCTATTCAAGACCTATGCAGCCACCACAGCATCCCCCACAGCAATTTCAATCGAATTCAAGTATGCCCATTAATTATAATGAAATTCTTGATGGACTCATTTCTTTGGCGCAGGGTTCACAAAATCAAGCTGATGAGACTCACCAAGCAGAATATTGGCAGCCATCGGAGGAGTACTATCAATGGCCATATGAACCACCACAGCCTCCACCACAATCTCCCCAACCAAATTCAGGTACGTCCTCGGATAATGACATTTTGAATAAGTTACTAACCTCTTTGACCCAGGACGTAGAAAATCGAAACATGGAGATGCAAAATAAAGCCAACAAGGTGGATGCTTTGGAGGAGCAAGTTGGGCAGATTATGGAATTCATGGCACAGATTCGAGATCAAGGTGACATGGAGGATGAAGTTGTCCCAGAACCATCCAAACAGAGCCCGAACATGGATGAATTGCCAATTCAAGAAGAAGATGAGGATGACGACTTGGGCAGTTTAGAAGAATTCTTATCGCAAACCCCCCAAGTCCTTATGTCATCCAACTCAGGTGAGGAGGTTCTAAGTTCAATTCATTCTAACATCGTTCCACCAAATGTCCTTTTTCCTTGCAGGTTTTTAAATCCCAAGGAAGAAGTGAATGAAAAAGACGTTGTGGAAGCTCTTCCAGAGGTGAAAAGTGATATCCAAACTCTTGGTGCACCAAATCATGTTCCCGATGACGTTGAAACATTCAAAGAGATTTCTACACCAAGAAGAGGGATTCCAGAAAATGAGGTAGCCGGAGAATTTGTTGAACTTATCAAAGAAGCTGTGCATGAGACAATCAAGCCCAAAGAAATTGAGTTTGATGACACGGGACAAGCCACAACCATCATAGTAAACCTGGCCAAGTTCAAAGTCCCTGAAACGTTTAAAGACGTAGTGTTCGTCATAGAGTTTGTATCGGAACAAGATAGTAAGCCATTTTCTCCATTTTTAATTTTGTTTTTTACTAACAATCTAATTGTGATGATTCAGGCACCCACTCTAGAACTTAGACCGTTGTCGGATCATTTCAAGTACCACCGTCCGTTCAAAGATAAACCCATGCATTTGAATAATGAAGGGAGGCCTAGGAATCACCCACAATCAGATTTGCATTCCTAATCCCTTCTCTTTACTGAATTTATTTTACTTTGTTTAGTTCTTTCATTGTTTGTTTGCTCTTGTGTGAATTTATCTTACGTTGATTTTTTTTATTTTACGTTGATTTTATTTTGTTTTGTTTATTTAGTTGTGATTTTTGTTTAGAAAGATTAAACTTAGTTTTTTTTTTTTTACTTTGATTTACTTATTTTACATTTATATAAAATAAAAAATGAAAAAAAAAATAAAAAAAAAAATAATAATAATAATAATAATAATAATAATAAACATCACATAATTAAAAATAAAAAAAAAATAAAAAAAAAATAAATAAAATAAAAAACAAAACAGAAATACTTATATTTATATTTATAATTAAATAAATTTTAAAGCATAAATATTTTACAATAAATTAAACTAATAGTTTTCATTGGTCGTTGGTAGGTGGTGCCTCGGAGGTCGACGGAACCCTTGAAAGACGAAGCGCCAGAGCTGGATCATTCGGAGCCTCAATACTTGGTGCTGCTCCCGAGGACGAAGGCAACACAAACCTCGGGAGTAACGTCATAAACCGTTGATGATCACTCTGAATCCGCACTTCGGACTCCTGCAGCTGATCAAGCTTCCTCTTCATGCTTGTGGAGTAATTGGTTGCGAGCATGTGCAAATCCCTGTTCTCATGCCTGAGCACTCTGACCTCCTGCCGAAGACTAGCCACTTCAGCCATCAACGATTCCACCTGACGGGTTCGTGCAAGAAGGCGCTGGCCCATGTTTGATACTGAGCCTGCGCATCGGACGCTGTAGGCCATAGAGTCCTGAACAGCTAGTTCGTCGGACCGCCTTGAAAGTATCCTAGTGTCTCTAGGAGTGAGCAGATTTCTGGCCACCACCGATGCGGTTGTTTCGTTCATCATCATGGAATCCCCAACTGTAAGAGGACCATTTGGGGATATGAAGGATGGCTGCCAAATGTTGGTTGGAGAAGATATATCACTATCTTCCCCAACATTCAAGTTAAGGCGACGGTCAGAGGGGCAAGACATATTTGAAGGTGTTGAGAATGAAGAGTCGGACTGATCAAGATTAAAAGAAATGCAAGGAGGAAGTGTTTACAGGAGGGAGTGTTTACAGGGGGAGCTTAAGTGTGTTGTGGAACAAAAATGAGCGTTCTTATAAGAAGAAGAAATCGTTGAGGCATCACTCAGCAGTCGAAGAGGCGCCCTCTCGCAAATCGAAGAGCCGGGCTCCTTTCTCAAAAGCCGGATTCTTTTCTCAAAAGCGGCGTCGCCGTTCTCAAAAGTCGGGCGCCTTTCTCAAAAGCCGGAGCAGTCAGGAATCACGAGGCGAGCCGCTCCCTGATTTGTCCAGACGTGTCACATGCAATTCCTTTCTCAAAAGTCGGGATTGCTCAGAAACCACGAGCCGCCCCCTGATTTGTCCAATTTTGTCGTCACTCGTCACGCGCTGTCAGCTTTGCGCAAATTACGGGCTGCTTTTTCAGAAAGCGCGTGACCTGTACTGTTCATCCATCCACCGGCTGCCGACAGGGGTAAAAGAACAGTTTCGGTTGTGAAGAAAAGACCTATAAACGTCTACCTTCGCCTTCAACAGCAAAGGAAAACTCTCTCAACACTTCTTCATCTCCGAAATTTTTCATCTCCGAAAATGCTTTTCCATCAAACCCTCTCGAGTTTCTCTGTGTTTCTCATTCCTTGGGATACCTTTGCAAATAAGTCATCTAGAGCTAGAGTATTTCATATCATGAAGGTTGAAAGCAAGAGTATCTCATATCACGCTTTCTCCCTGTCCTTTTCCTTGTCTTTGGGGCAAGGAGAGAGCGGGCAATCAGCCAGCACTCGGTGTCAATCCTCCAATCTAAGAACCGACTGCCTGGAAATCCTTCCTGATTGCTTACCTAGCATTGCTCTTGAATGCTCTTCTTCAACCACTGATGTACTTCCGAAGAAGTCGCCACATCTGCCTGGAGAACAGACATGGCAAGTGAAAATGATACTTGAAGCATGTGGAGACAAGGTGCTGCTTCATCTTCAAGATCAAGTCTCATTTTCCTTGCTAAGAAGTTCCCCAGCCCAGTTCAAGCATACACCTGTGGAACGATACTTCTTCAAAAGCAAAAGTATCCCATATCATCAGAGTCAGAGGCAAAGATTTCTCATGGCATGCTTTTCCTTTACCCTTGCTCTTGGCTACGGGGCAAGGTGAAAGAAAGGCAATCGGTCGGCACTTGGACAGATTGAACAAAGAAGCAGACCATCACCTATTCCTCGTGCCTACCTGCCATGCAGAAGAACAAAAAGAGAAGAATGTAGCCTGCAGACTCAATCAACCCGGCAGAAGGAGTCTGAGTTGAAACCAAGAGCTCGAGAAGCTTCAACAACACCACCAATCAAGTCTCATTTTCCTTGCTAAGAAGTTTCGAGGCCAGTTCAAGTTCAAAGCTGTGGAAAGTCACCAAACAGGACCAATGTTCATTTATTAGTTTTATTCATTATCTTTTATTTTCATTTTTTAATTTTTTGTTTGCATTTTTTTTACATTTTCTTGCGTGCTTAACTGATTTATTTCTTTTCTTTGCAGGAACTTTTGGTTATTTCCACCCTTGAAGTTGATTGCAAAATTTTAGCTTGGGGGGTCATCGCTTGATTTTCTGCAAATTAGGGAAGTTTTCAGTCCTATTGCTTTATTTTGTTTCTTTATATTTATCTTTTTCATTTTTATTTGCATTTTATTATATTTTCTGACATTGGGGACAATGTCTAGTTTAAGTGTGGGGGTAAAGAGTATAAAAATGACCAAATTGAAAATTTTTGTACCTTCGACTTTGAACTGGTTTCATTTGTTTCCATGTTATTGCTTTGTTTTCTTAATTAGTTTTGTTTTATTTAAAAAAAAAAATTCGGAAAATTTAAAAAATCCAAAAATATTTCCTTGTTTTCCTTATTGTTTTGATTTAGTTTTTTTGTTAGTTTCCCGACCCAATGATATAATTGGATAAAATTTGAACCATGATGATCAAGAACTTAGTTAACATGTGTTTTGTGAAATTCCTAATTCTCGTGTTAGTTTGTACATATTTGATCATCTTTGAAAAACCAAATGCACATAGCCTTGTTGATGTGAAACTAAAGCATGATTTAAAGCTCCATATGTGAATTTAGTGACCATATACATCCTATGTGAGTTTTTGAGCCTATTGAAAGTGTGTGCATTTTTCATACACTCTTATTCTTTCATGTGTGATGAACTTATGTGAGATACTTCTCTAGAACTTGCATAACGATCTTTCGAAATATTTGTCATTGATTGCATGAACTTGAAAATGATAGAGGCATTAGGTTTACCACCATGGCCCAAATAACCTTGTTTCCCAAAGAAAAATGATATCATTAGATTGCCAATTTGAGCCGTGTTTGTTGAGCCTTTTATTTCTTATCACCAGATATGTCTACCCTTATGCCTGAAATAAATATTTTTCCTTCCCCTTTCCAAGCGAGCAATGCAAGATTATCTTATGTGAATGTTTGTGAAGTACTTTGAGGGTGTTTGGCAAAAGAATAAGTGTGGGGGTTTTTCATATTTGTTTCTGTTTGAAAAAAAAAAAAAAAAAAAAAAGAGAAAAAAGAAAAAGAAAGATTGTATACAAAGAAAATAAAAAGTTTTTAAATTTTCAGTTTATGGGTGTGGTTGGAGATGTCTGAAGAATCGTTGGAGAGCTTGAGTTCTTATAAATCTAAAGAAAATAATTGCTTGCAATGTAGCTTGTAACTTGTGTTTTCCTATTCTTTCGTTTCAATAACCTTATCCCTAAGCCTCATTACATCCAATAAAAGTCCTCTTGATTTAAGTTTTGCAATTATGACTGTGGAGAAGTGATCTTTATGCAAGCTTATGGTAGAACTTTCACATTTGTTTCTTTGAGAGAAACACATTTAAACTAAACACATGTGTGATTGAGAGTATACCCAGTGAGAAGGTTGCTAGTTTGCATATGGTGTTTTTTAAAAAATAAAAATTTGAAATTGCATGAGCATGGCTATCTCACACACTACACTTCAAGGATGTTTCAAAGATTACTGCTAATATTTGAATAAGGAAAATGAACTTGAATTGCTTGTTGTTGTTAGCTATGGTTCTTGATGATTTGTGTTCTCGAATGAAATTCTATGAGGGTCACATAGGGGGAAGCTAATATTTTCATGTTATTACTTTTTCTGTTTTCGTTTATTTTGCTCGAGGACTAGCAAAAGCTAAGTGTGGGGGTATTTGATAAGCTCATATTTATATATATTTTACATTAAATTCTCTTGTCTTTTCTTAGTTATTTCCTCATATTTTTATGCTATTTACTTTGTTTTTGTGTTTTATCGAATTTATCTAGCTAAGAAAATAAAAATAGCATAAGTGTGATTTTATGTAATAATTTCATCAAAACTGTTTAGCTGTTAAATTAAATAAAATATATACATATATATATAATAATAAAACATGATGATGTTTGAAACATCATCATGTTTGTTTTATATAAAATAAAGAATAAAAGGAGCTTTGTGGGAATAAAGTAAGGAAAAAGAATTAAAAACAAAGTGAGGAAAGTGGGAGAGAAACGGCAAAGCAGCATAAAAGAAAAGATTAAGGGATGAGTGGAAAAAGTGGAGGACACTAGTGGAAAGAAAAGCTGACAGAAAAATGAAATAAAAGGGTGCACGCGGAAAGAAAACAGGGGGGAGTGCCTTCCTGGCAGCTAGGGGAGACGAGGAGAGAAGACGCGAAAGGAGCAGAAAAGGGAGACCACGCTGACAAATTGGAGGAGGCGGAAGGCAGGCGCGCCTGCAGAGAGAGAGAGTGAGACAGAGACACGCGGGTCAGCAAGCTGATATGGGCGGAAGCACAGCGCAGCTTGCAGCTGGCGTGACGCAGGAGGAACAGCGCGAGGAACAAGGGGGAGGTGACACATGCTGAGAAGTCAGACGCGGGAAGGACAGGAAGGCAGGAACACGGGGACAGAGGAAGAAATTCCTCACTCGGTGTTATTCCTCCTCATTTGGTTTTATTTTTCTTAAACTCATGTTTAATTTAATTTGCTTTTCAATTATATTAAACATGTGTAATTAATTTCTGTTTAGTTAGAGGTGAATTTGAAACCATGGATAAATGTTTATTATGATTTGATTTACTCCAGTTATGAATTCTTGAACGTTGGATGTGGTTTATTTTTCTGTGTTGATTAATAACTTGTTTATGTATGTGGGTTAAGGGTCGACACTTAATTTGCATGCTTAGACTTGATGCTAGGATATAAGGGAATTTCACCTAATCGTTATGAACTTATATCCATGAGTAGTAAAAAATCGCTAGTCACGATTGTGTTTAATAAACACTAGGTTGGATTAACATGCGTATTCCATAGTTATGAATGCCTAGTCAATGTTTATGATTTCCATTAAACTTAATGATCTTTGATATGTTTCTCTATCATGCGTATTCCATAGTTAGGGAACTTGATAAGAATAATTTGGTTGTGATGCGTATCCCGTCCAATTCAATGAATCTAGGGAAATCTGAAGGTTAATTTAAGCGGACCTAATTAACTTGGAGCATTGTCATTTATTCGTTTGTTGAAATCATAACTGGGAATTAAATTGTATACATTTATTCATGTGTGGATAAGGAACCCTCTAACTAACGTTTCATCATTTTATTTCTATAAAATATATTTTCTTTGAAGTTTGTTTTTAAGTTTCTGTTTTAAATTCAATTTCGTCAAAAAAAATCAATCCCCCATTTATTTAAAGTGTTAAATTTGTTAGAAATAAATTTAGTTTGTGTTTTCTAAAGTCTTTAATTATTTTGAGTCTTTTGATTTGTTTTAGTTTAGTTGTTAGTTTTATTTTGAGTCATTCTAGTTAAGTGTTTTGATTTTAGTTTAGTGTTTTAAATTTTGTTTTTACGTTTTTAATTTAATTTTACTTTGGTTAGCATCCCTAGTTAATCCCCGGTTAGAACGATCCCTACTTATCCATATACTACAACTGTCACAAATAGGGTTTAAATTTGTGCGTTAATTTATTTTCGCATCAATTCCCTCCTTCACATTACCTCCAGTGAAATAACTCCAAACACTCTTTTGACGTGCTTTGGATGACTTATATAAACTTGGGGCTATTGGTGGTGTTGGTTGTGATTCTCTAAGACTGCCTCCCCGTCTCAGTTGTGCACCACCACTTGTCCCGAAACCTTGTGCTCTATTAGGAATTTTATGAAGGTGTTCTCTTTCCCATGCTGACTGTTTAGAGGCACGTAATGCTTGTTTCAAACTGCGTCGTTCTTCAGGTCCCATGTCATCATCACATTCGTCCTCATTGTCATCATCATCACTATCAACCGCTTGGCCAATGACTTCTCCTCGTAGCCCAGCTCGAATATTTTCCATTCCATGTGTTATCTTTTCCTTATGTTGTTTTTTATTTTTTTAATAATGTGCTGATGAATGCCTTCACTTCTGGGGGGACATTATCGCATCGTTGGACATTTTTTGCTGGATCTAATCCACTAAGATGGTACTTAAGTCGTGTCACTCCGCCACTCTTCATTACCCGACCACAATATTTGCAAATTGTGCCATGTTTGTTTCCGTCTATTGGGTCTCCATGTTCCCAAGCTGGATCACGTTTAGTAACTCCACTTGACATCTTAAATGTACCTATATTTATTTTTCATGAAAATTAGACAATTATTTTTTGATAAAATAAGAGAACCTAAATAATAAAGTTATTCTACAGAAGAATTAAATACGAAGTAATGAAAATGATTGTAAAAATTTAAGTAATTATACAAATAATATGGAATAATAAAACCTAATATTACTGAATAATAATCCAATTTGATAATAATCCAATTTAATGAATAATCCAATTTAATGAATAATCCAATTTGATAATAATCCAATTTAATGAATAATCCAATTTAATGAAAAATAATCCAATTTGATAATAAAACCCAATATTAATGAATAATAATCCAATTTGATAATAATCCAATTTAATGAATAATCCAATTTAATGAATAATCCAATTTAATGAATAATCCAATTTGATAATAATCCAATTTAATGAATAATCCAATTTAATGAAGAATAATCCAATTTGATAATAAAACCCAATATTAATGAATAATAATCCAATTTGATAATTAAAAAAACCTAATATTAATGAATAATAATCCAATTTGATAAAAAAATAATCCTAATATAAAACATGGTGATGAATAATAATCCAATTTGATAATAATCCAATTTAATGAATAATCCAATTTAATGAAGAATAATCAAATTTGATAATAAAACCTAATATTAATGAATAATAATCCAATTTGATAAAAAATAATCATAATATAAAACATGGTGATGAATAATAATCCAATTTGATAATAATCCAATTTAATGAATAATCCAATTTAATGAAGAATAATCAAATTTGATAATAAAACCTAATATTAATGAATAATAATCCAATTTGATAAAAAAATAATCCTAATATAAAACATGGTGATGAATAATAATCCAATTTGATAATAATCCAATTTAATGAATAATCCAATTTAATGAAGAATAATCAAATTTGATAATAAAACCTAATATTAATGAATAATAATCCAATTTGATAAAAAAATAATCCTAATATAAAACATGGTGATGAATAATAATCCAATTTGATAATAATCCAATTTAATGAAGAATAATCAAATTTGATAATAAAACCTAATATTAATGAATAATAATCCAATTTGATAAAAAAATAATCCTAATATAAAACATGGTGATGAATAATAATCCAATTTGATAATAATCCAATTTAATGAATAATCCAATTTAATGAAGAATAATCAAATTTGATAATAAAACCTAATATTAATGAATAATAATCCAATTTGATAAAAAAATAATCCTAATATAAAACATGGTGATGAATAATAATCCAATTTGATAATAATCCAATTTAATGAAGAATAATCAAATTTGATAATAAAACCTAATATTAATGAATAATAATCCAATTTGATAAAAAAATAATCCTAATATAAAACATGGTGATGAATAATAATCCAATTTGATAATAATCCAATTTAATGAATAATCCAATTTAATGAAGAATAATCAAATTTGATAATAAAACCTAATATTAATGAATAATAATCCAATTTGATAAAAAATAATCATAATATAAAACATGGTGATGAATAATAATCCAATTTGATAATAATCCAATTTAATGAATAATCCAATTTAATGAAGAATAATCAAATTTGATAATAAAACCTAATATTAATGAATAATAATCCAATTTGATAAAAAAATAATCCTAATATAAAACATGGTGATGAATAATAATCCAATTTGATAATAATCCAATTTAATGAATAATCCAATTTAATGAAGAATAATCAAATTTGATAATAAAACCTAATATTAATGAATAATAATCCAATTTGATAAAAAAATAATCCTAATATAAAACATGGTGATGAATAATAATCCAATTTGATAATAATCCAATTTAATGAAGAATAATCAAATTTGATAATAAAACCTAATATTAATGAATAATAATCCAATTTGATAAAAAAATAATCCTAATATAAAACATGGTGATGAATAATAATCCAATTTGATAATAATCCAATTTAATGAATAATCCAATTTAATGAAGAATAATCAAATTTGATAATAAAACCTAATATTAATGAATAATAATCCAATTTGATAAAAAATAATCATAATATAAAACATGGTGATGAATAATAATCCAATTTGATAATAATCCAATTTAATGAATAATCCAATTTAATGAAGAATAATCAAATTTGATAATAAAACCTAATATTAATGAATAATAATCCAATTTGATAAAAAAATAATCCTAATATAAAACATGGTGATGAATAATAATCCAATTTGATAATAATCCAATTTAATGAATAATCCAATTTAATGAAGAATAATCAAATTTGATAATAAAACCTAATATTAATGAATAATAATCCAATTTGATAAAAAAATAATCCTAATATAAAACATGGTGATGAATAATAATCCAATTTGATAATAATCCAATTTAATGAATAATCCAATTTAATGAAGAATAATCAAATTTGATAATAAAACCTAATATTAATGAATAATAATCCAATTTGATAAAAAAATAATCCTAATATAAAACATGGTGATGAATAATAATCCAATTTGATAATAATCCAATTTAATGAAGAATAATCAAATTTGATAATAAAACCTAATATTAATGAATAATAATCCAATTTGATAAAAAAATAATCCTAATATAAAACATGGTGATGAATAATAATCCAATTTGATAATAATCCAATTTAATGAATAATCCAATTTAATGAAGAATAATCAAATTTGATAATAAAACCTAATATTAATGAATAATAATCCAATTTGATAAAAAAAATAATCCTAATATAAAACATGGTGATGAATAATAATCCAATTTGATAATAATCCAATTTAATGAAGAATAATCAAATTTGATAATAAAACCTAATATTAATGAATAATAATCCAATTTGATAAAAAAAAAAACCTATTATTAATGAATAATAATCCAATTTGATAATAAAACCTAATATTAATAAAATAATAAATAACATTAAACATATTAAAATTATCCTAGGGAATAATTATACAACATTACTGAATTACTTAAAAAAATTAACATGCAAGTATTAATTACTTAAAAAAATTAACATACGAGTACACACAAATTTATTTGTTGTTGTATAAATTACAATAATATAAATTTAAGTTTGTAAACTTACCTTAAATATGGAACCGTTTGTGTTCAAGCTTTGGAATGGATCTGGAATAGTTTTGAAAATGGTAAGGGAAATAAAATAATAAATAACATTAAACATATTAAAATTATCCTAGGGAATAATTATACAACATTACTTAATTACTTAAAAAAATTAACATGTAATTGTTAACATTACTTAATTACTTAAAAAAATTAACATGCAAGTATTAATTACTTAAAAAAATTAACATACGAGTCCATACAAATTTATTTGTTGTTGTATAAATTACAATAATATAAATTTAAGTTTGTAAACTTACCTTAAATATGGAACCGTTTGTGTTCAAGCTTTGGAATGGATCTGGAATAGCTTTGAAAATGGTAAGGGAAGAAGAAGAAACGAAAATGCTGAATGCCTCTGATAGTGATACTCCACCTCTGATAAGGCGTGCCGCGTGAAATAATATAATAGACAATGGCACACTGTTCTGCATGTGAAAGAATATCACGGACTCACGCACACGGACACGGTTTCATTACAAAAGCAGTATTATTTGATGTCCATGGTGTGAAACTGCAAAAAGTTATGGACATATTGTGAAATCAGTCAGGCATCTCAGATGAGATGACCCAACCACATCAAAGGGCCACATAAATTTTTTGCAAGTATTGCTAGAATCTAAAACCAAAAAGTAAGAATATTATTGGTGTTACAGCTTTACAGGTTACAAATGTATTATATAATATTTATATGTCTATATACACAGGTCCACAGTCACCTCACACGACACCACACACACACACCGACATGACACCACACACGCACACAACCCACGCACACTCACCTCTCACACGCATACGGTCTCTCAGACTCTCTCGAACCTTCTCTCTTCTCTTCTCTGAGTCCCTTCTCCCCCTTCTCCGTTCTCCAAAGGGCCACACAACCAACAACAAACACAGATCTCCCAATCCCACCCACGTACGTCTCTCGATCCTTCTCCCCCACACACACACTCACGCACAGAGACCCAAGGTCTCTCGATCCTTCTCCCACTCCCACACACACGCACAGAGACCCACATCGGCAGATCGGCTTCTGCTTCTCCCTCGTCGCCGCCGCCGTCGTCTCTCTCCTTTCTCTCTGCGCCGATGGTCCAAGACCCACATACACACATGCACACCCATCATCATCAACATCATCTTTCTCCCTCTTCTTCTCATCTCTGCAACTCGGCGAACTCCGGCGAGGCCGTGCGTGTCGACTCAATTTCCGAACACCTCCGATGGTTTCACGGCAAATTTCATATATAAAAATGTTCATCTCGTCTTCGTTTTCATTTTCATACCTAGATCGGAGTCTAGGGTCCTATTTTACAGTCGGCCGGAGCTTCTACAGCTCCGGCGTTCTTCTCAGAGCGGTCAGGGTCCGATATTATCGATAAATTCGATAATATCGCGATCTTATCCCGAAAACCAGTTGGATATTGAAAAAAAAATCGGTACTCCTCAAAACCGATAATATCGGCGATATATCGGCATTTCGGACCATGCTTGCAGGTAAGAGCAAGGGTAAAGGAAAAGACAGGGAAAAAGCATGATATGAGATACTCTTGCTTTCTACCCTGATGATATGAGATACTTTTGCTTTGGTATCATTTGTTTGCAAAGGTATTCCCGGAGAGGAAGAAAACTGACTATTTCGAGAGGCTCTGCTGGGAGTGTACTCTCGGAGGTGAGGAAGAGTTGGGCATTTTTGCAGGTTTGCTTTGCTATGGAAGATGAAGGTCGACATAGATAGGAATTTCCCGATAGCCAGTAGTGGTACTATTCTTTTACTCTTGTCGACAACCGTTGGGTAATTGAAACAGTAAGATTCACGCGTTTTCGACTTTGTCAGAAATCTTTGACAAAGTTGCCCGTACTTTCTGCAAAGCTGAGGTTACGTGTGGAAGGTGCTGACAAATCCTGAAAAGCCGGTCCTTTTGAAATTAAGAAAGCGGTGCCTCTTCGATCTCTGAACGGCTATGTAGCCTCTTGTTTTTTATAGAGGCATTAATCATGTTCGAAAACACACTTAGAAAGTTGCCTCATGTAGGAATTTCCCTCTTTTTATTTTTTGTATTTATGAGAATTCGATTTACCCGACCTCTTCTTCCTTCATCATTTTTTTTGCAAATGGCTTGCCCATCTGATCGTCGTCTTGATTTGAATGTTGGGGAAAATGTTGATATGTCTTCTCCAGACAACGTATGACACCTATCCTTCTTATCCGCCACCGGTCCTCTTACAGTTGGGGACTCTGTGATGAAGAATGACATAACCGCTACGGTGGTAGCTAGAAATCTTCTCACCCCCAAGGACAGCAAGATCATTTCCAGGCTGTCTGATGAGCTGGCTGTTCAGGACTCTATGGCTTTCAGTGTCGTATCAAATATGGGCCAACGCCTTCTTGCTCGAACTCGTCAAGTTGAGTCACTGAGGGCTAAGGTGGCGAGTCTTAAGCAAGAGATTAGAAGGCTTAAGCATGAAAACAGAGAGTTGCACATGCTTGCCAATAGTTACTTGACGAGCATGAAAAGAAAGCTTGACCAGCTTAAGGAAACCGAAAGTCGGATTCAGAGTGACCATCAGTTGTTTGTGGCTTTACTCTAGAGGCACCTATTGCCTTCGTCCTTTAGAGTTTTACCGAGTGTTGAGGCTCCAAACAATCAACCTCTGGCGCATCTTCTTCCTGGAGTTCCGCCGAGTGATGAGGCGCCACCTGATCAACCTTTGTGAAGGCTCCTTTTTTTTTTTTTTGACTCATATAAAATGTACATTGATGTTATATTTTAGAGAAATCAATAAATGAGTTTCGTTTCATTCAATGTATTTCTTTCTTTTTTTTATTTTTTTATGTTTTTTACTTTATTATATATATATATATTTTTTTTTTTTTTGTTTCATATGACACCATCTTTCAAAGCAATGATTGCCATCATTGCCTTTTTTTTTTTTTTTTTTTTTTTTGATGTGTGAATCTGTTTCCTCATATTGTGATATTGTGATCATCTAATAGCTTATTCAAGCAATGTTGATCCCATAAATTGGCCATAAACCAAATAGTACGGTCATAACTTCCTTCTGTCGTGGACACTCTTCTTTCCTCTGCTGTTTGTCTCCATGCTCTTGCTTTCGGTGCTAAGACTCTTTTTTTTTTTTTTTTGTTATCCGTCCAATTGCACTCAGCAAATTACAAAACAATTAAAATAACTTTTGCTTTCTCAAAAGGGAAGAAAAGGCATCATCATTGCATTGTATCTTGTTTTTTGTCTCCATGCTCTTGCTTTTGGTGCTAAGACTCCTTTTTTTTTTTGTTATCCGTCCAATTGCACTTAGCAAATTACAAAACAATTAAAACAAATTTTGCTTTCTCAAAAGGGAAGAAAAGGCATCATCATTGCATTGTATCTTGCTGTCTGTCTCCATGCTCTTGCTCTTGCTTTTGGTGCTAAGACTCTTTTTTTTTTTTGTTATCCGTCCAATTGCACTTAGCAAATTACAAAACAATTAAAATAACTTTTGCTTTCTCAAAAGGGAAGAAAATGCATCATCATTGCATTGTATCTTGCTGTCTGTCTCCATGCTCTTGCTTTTGGTGCTAAGACTCCTCCTTTTTTTGTTATCCGTCCAATAGCACGCAGCAAATTACAAAACAATTAAAATAACTTTTGCTTTCTCAAAAGGGAAGAAAAGGCATCATCATTGCATTGTATCTTGTTGTTTGCCTCCATGCTCTTGCTTTTGGTGCTAAGACTCCTCCTTTTTTTTTGTTATCCGTCCAATTGCACTTAGCAAATTACAAAACAATTAAAATAACTTTTGCTTTCCCAAAAGGGAAGAAAATGCATCATCATTGCATTGCATCTATCCGTCCAATTGCACTTAGCAAATTACAAAATAATTAAAATAATTTTTGCTTTTGATTTTGACTAGCATGTATGTGTATACACACACACACACACACACACACATACACACACACATATGCACACACACGGCTGATGGGTTTTGACTTTCATGTGACTTTTTTCTTCTTCTTTTTTTTCTTTTTTTTTTAAGGTACACAGTGTATATTGGTGAACTTCCTTGCTTGTTTCGACGGAGGTTCTTTTGCCCGCGCTTGAAGCTTGTTGCAGTGCGTCACTTTTACCGTGTGGGGTTGTGCAAAAGACTGCAGCGAGTTTATGCTGTGTAGTACCTTTTGGTCACGACTTTCCTCGGTGGCGACTTCGTCGTGCCTCTTGCCGCTACTTGGAGCTTGTTACAGTGCGTCACTTTTATCGTGTGGGGTTGTGCAAAGGACTGCAGCAAGTTTATGTTGTGTAGTGCCTTTTGGTCACGACTTTCCTCGGTGGTGACTTCGTCGTCCCTCTTGCCGCTACTTGGAGCTTGTTGCAGTGCGTCACTTTTACCATGTGGGGTTGTACGAAAGACTGCAGCGAGTTTATGCTATGTAGTGCCTTTTGGTCACGACTTTCCTTGGTGGTGACTTCGTCGTGCCTCTTGCTGCCGCTCGAAATGACTGTCTTGTAGCTACCATCTTTGCTGTGCTGCTCAAGTTTTGTGGCTAATTTATTTATTTTATTTTTTTTGAGGTCATGGTATTTTTCAAGTGCTTTAAGAGCAGCACCATCACCATTCTTGCGAAGGAAGGCAATTCGCAAGACAGGGGAACGACGTTGAAGCTTTACGAGCCACTGACTGGTCCTAAGGCGCTTGCTCTTCCCACAAAAGACAACTTCATGCATATTAACTCGTGGTCTTCTGAAGTATCTTGGGAAGTGGTAGATTCTGTTCAACCAGATACGAAGAAGAAGGTGTGCACCTCGAGGATTCTTATCTTGAACTCTTCGCACCATGTTCGTGACAATCATATGGCCTCGGCTGAGCTTCTTGGTGATCGTATTCGTAGCGGAGCTGTGGCTTGGAGTAGCACCCTGTCGACTACTGGAGGAGCCGCCTTTGTTGGGTTTTACTGGGAATGGCTTGAAGATGTCTTGAGTCGTTCCAAAGATGTGCTTACCAACATGGGCCTTTATCATGTTGTATATGCATCTTTGTTCAGTTATGATTGCCATCCTTCCATCCTTCGTGCATTCTTTGAGCATTGGTGTTCAACAACCAACACATTTCACATGGCTCAAAGGGAGATGTCGATTTCACTTAGGGATCTTCACTAGATAGGAGGCTTGCCAATCCAAGGAAAATTTTATGACGAGGTTGTTCCTAGTGTGGAGGAGTTTTCTTATTGCAACAGTCGAGGATTGCCTGCGAGTTGCCGCTATTTGTTTTGGGCGTACCATAAGCTTTCCCAAGAGGCCCCAAGTAAGTCAGGCGTGAAGATTTCTTCATGGATCCGATTTTGGTATTGGGATGTCATGAAGCACCAGAGGTGTTCGAAGAAAAGTGGAACAAGACAACCAGGCCTAAGGGAGACTCAGATCCGTCAGGTGTCATTGGTCAAGCTGGGCGCCGTACCCCTACCGAGTTGAAGGCATTTGAGGATCTTGGCGTGGCGTCAGAGCACTTGGAAGAATCTTATCTAGCCGCTTTCTTAGCTTGTTGGCTTTGTAAGTTCGTTTTCCCCAAAGATGACGTCAATTTCTTCCTTCCCGGAGTCTTCAAAGCTGCTAGCAAGATGGCCGCATGCGAATCTTTTAGCCTTGTTATTTCAGTCTTAGCCAACATTTACAATGGCTTGGGTGTTGTTTCAAACTCAGCCAGCTATGAAGATCGTGATGCGGTACTTCCCTACCACTACGTATATGGTTGGTTGGGTGAGTACGTTAGCACTCATTTTTCTTCGTCAACTTTAGACAAGTCAGGGCCTTCTTCACCGACTTCAGTTAAGTTGGGGCCTTTGATGACGAAGTATTCTGGCGTGTTTTCTGTAAAGGGCCTTGATGATTTGTAGGCGCAAGCATTGTTTAGAAGTTATGAAGGCTTGAGGATGGATCACCTGGCGAGAGTGGGCTCGGTGCGGCTAGGCATCATGGATGATTCGCATCTTCGCTTCTCGGACTTGTCTTATCTTATAAGTCTTCGCTCAGGGTATGTTTCTTTACGGCAAGAAGACCGATGCATCGTTCAGCCGTATAGTCCTCACCGTTTTAGCAGGCAATTTGGTTTTGTCCAAAATGTGACTGGCAAGCTGAAGGAAAAAGCCCGATTGGAATCCTTGCAAGTCGTGTATATGCATTGGGAGTCTTGTACCCGTGCATGTACAAATGCTTCTATCACCCTGCCAGCCAAAGATGAGTTCAAGAACAATCCGGTGACTCATGCTTACGTAAATTGGTGGTCAAAGGTACATTATGAAAACTTGGGGACGACAAGTGGCACCAATTCTTCTTGCTTAAGTAATGATGCGCCGAGAGAGGGTTGTTTTGTGATTTCTACGCAGCTGGTACTGCTTGATTGTGCGAGTGCAGCTTCTTTGCAAGATGGACCTGTGGTTTTAGTTCCTCAACGCCCGTGCTTGTCTCTTTAACATCCGGATGCTTATGAAGAGGCGGATGATGAAGTTGATTCGTGCAAAGATGGATTTGTTTTGCAGCAGCGTCAACAAATTATAAACAACCACTTGAAGGTGCTCAGGCTGATAGCGACGTCAATTTTTGTCATAAGAAGAAAGAAGCGTTTAGGCCTTCTCAATTTGGTGGTCGTGTGTCACTTGATAAAATGTACATATTCATTTCTTTCTTGTGACTTACTTTGCTTTCATTGTTTTAGCTTTGATTTCTAACATCTTTCTTGGTCTTGTTTAGGCTGGGCCTTCTTGTTCTTTTGATTTGGTGAACACAAACATTCATTCTTATATGGATATGCTATTTGAAGGTAATTTACCTACAGACAGGGAGATTGGGAATCCACTTGGTGCATAGCCTGTTTCGAATCCGCCAAGTTGCCCTAGTTTGCCCCGTGTAGGTGAGGGTATGCAAGGGCCCGTCATGCGTCCAACACCTTTGCCAGCTAGCTCTGAGGTCTCTTTAAAAGGGCTGAACCTTCGTGGTACTGAGCAGCTTATCCATCGCATCAAACTTAATGCGGCCATGGATGTCAAAAGCCATATTGAGGAGAGGATTTCAAAGTGCCTATGGGAAGACCATGCGTTGCTTAAGGAGGATTTGTCGAAACTTGTTTCTGCGATTGACAACCTTAACGTTGATTCCTCACCCTTGAAGGTCCAGATTGCCGAACTTATGGCCACCTCGACTGAGTATTCTTCCTTGCGTGCTATTTCCTTGAAGAAGTTAAGTCCAGATGTTAGAGCTCAACAACTTGCGGCAATGGATTTATCAATTGCCCATGTCTGGTCTTCTCAGCAAGCTGTTTCGGAAGATTATCAAGTTACAGAGACCTCTTTAGCTTCCGTCCGAGTGCGTGTAGAAGAGTTGGAGCGGGAGCGAGGGCAGTTGGGAATCAAAGCATCACGACTTGAAGGTGTTCTCTCGAAGCAGGAAGCTACAATTTCTCAGTACCAGAAGGAAATGTCATGCCTATAGCAAGAGAAAGGCATGGCTATGAAGTTGCCCACCTTGTCTCTCACCGATGCGGAGACTTTGAAGACTTTGGAAGGCCTGCTTGAGGATCGTTTTCGTAGTTTTAGAGATATAGTTCTCTAGTAATGTCTTCCTTAAGCCTTGTTTGATGTTGATCATTGTAATAAAGTTTTGTAGCCAAATCCTTCATTTTAAAGAAATAAAGTATTCACATTTTGAATTTTGCTCTTTATTCTTCAAAGTGTTTGCGTTTTTATTGATGATGTGACTGTACTTGAAGTTTTGAAGTTTCAAGTTGCCTACGTACCCTCGGTTGAGGAGGGATCAAGTCATGACGTAGTTCAAATACATTTTTTTACTGGATTTTTTTTTTGTGTGCCGTGCGCAGTTTATGCTTTTGCGGGCCAGGAGCATGGTCCGTTTGTTTTAGGGGTAGTAGCGCTTCAAGAATCTGCCATTGATGGGGTCGATCTTCAAGCCGTCTTCTACCATGATTAAGTATACACCATTAGTGTAGACTTCTTGTATTACATAAGGTCCATCCCACTTTGATGTGAACTTGCTTTTTGTTTTGTGAGTTATGATGATAGGCCTACGCAATGCAAGGACGAGATCTCCCATTTGAAAAGAACGAGGGAAAACTTTCTTGTTGAAGGCTTTGGAGAGTCGTGCTTGATAACACTCCAAATGTTGCTGAGCTTCGAGCCTTCTCTCATCCAGCTCTTCCAGCTCTTGAAAGCGTAACTTTGCATTTTCTTCGTCAGTCAAGCCATCTTGTATGGCTATCCTTAGTGAGGGGATTTGACTCTCGAGCGGTAGAACAGCTTCCATGCCATATATGAGAGAATAAGGTGTAGCTTGGGTAGGAGTCCTATGTGTTGTCCTATATGCCCAAAGTGCTTCGCTTATTCTTTCGTGTCAGTCTCTCTTTGTTCGGCGGATCACCTTCTTTAGGAGGTTGCACAATGTTTTGTTGAATGCTTCCGCAAGACCGTTGGCCAGAGCATGATACATGGAAGACTTGTGCTGCTTTAACTTGTATTTCTCGTAGAGTTTGTCCATGAGTCGGTTGGAGAACTATTTTTCGTTGTCATTGATGATGTAGCGAGGAACACCATATCGGTGGATGATATGTTCCTTGATGAAACGGACGACAGTTTCCTTCTTGACTTCCCTTAGAGGTATGGTTTCAGCCCACTTGGAGAAGTAATCTGTTGCTGCTAGGATGTAAGCTTCTCCTGCAGATGACTTTGGCGTAATTGGTCCTACGACGTCCAATCCCCATGCATCAAATGGCCATGAGGCAACTGTAGGGTGTAATGGTTCAGGCGGTTGATGTATGAAGTTGGCGTGGAATTGGCAGGCTTGGCACATTTTGGCATGTTTGGCCAATAGTAACCCATCATTTTGAGCTAGAAATGTAGCGTTGGTCCAGACTGATGCTCTCCGCATACACCTAAGTGTGCTTCTTCCATGGCTTGATTGGCTTCTTCCTCGCCTAGGCATCTCAGAAGTACTCATTCAAAAGAGCGTCGGTAGAGTGTTTCTTTGTAGTAGAGGAAGCGAGGTGCTCGTCGACGTATTTCAAAGCGATGTCTAAGATCATCTAGAAGCTTTCCATGCTTCAAGTAGTCGATCAGCGGCTGTCTCCACTCTTCAACGTCGACTGGAAGTATCGAGATGACATTTGTATCATCCAATATCATTTCAGTAACTAGCGGGATCACCCATCTTTGGCAAACTCGTACGTCTGCAGCTTCGTCTTCTCCTAGTGTCATACCCGAGGCTAGGGTGGCGAGAACGTCTGCCATTTGATTTTCTTTTCTTGTCACATGTTCTAGTGTCACGGCCTTGAACTTTTGTAGCAGCTGAGCTGCCAGCCGGAAGTATGGGACGAGATCATCTTTCCTCACCTCATATTCAGTTAAGAGTTGATTGATTATGAGCTTGGAGTCGCCATATACCTCGAGAGCTATGATTTCCATGTTGATCGTCATTTGGAGCCCGATGATCAGTGCTTGGTACTCAGCAACGTTGTTGGAGCATAGTTCGCTTAGTTGGAAGGAGTAACGTAGTATTTGCCTTTGTGGCGACATGAATACTACTTCTGCCCCCGCTCCGTCTGCTCGTGCGGATCCATCGAAGAACATCGTCCATGTCGGGAAGATGTCGATGTAGAACACCTCCTCGTCAGGCAAGTCGTCTGAGATTTTCCAATCGGTTGGGATTGGATGATCGGCGAGGAAGTCTGCTAGTGCTTGTCCCTTGACGGCTTTAGCTGGGATGTAGATGATCTCGTATTGATTAAGAAGCAACGCCCATTTAGCTAGTCGCCCTGTCAAAACTAGTTTAGACATGACGTATTTGACCGGGTCAGCCTTAGCAACCAGGTGGATGGTGTAAGCATGCATGTAATGCCTGAGGTTTTGGATGGCGAACACCAAGGCGAGGCACATATTTTCTATTGGGAAGTAGTTCAACTCGGCGCTTGTGAGAGTTCGGCTGAGGTAGTAGAGTGCTCATTCTTTCTAGGATTCATTCTCTTGTGCCAAAAGTGCTCCAACTGAACTTTCCTGAGCGGCAATGTACAAAAGCATTGTGGCATGCTTCGTCCCATACGAACGGAACATCCTTCTTCATGAGTCGACTGAACGGTTGACAACGCCCTGCAAGGTTGGGGATGAAACGCCTGATGAAGGCTAGTCGTCCTTGTAGACTCTTCAGCTCATGCAAGTTTCTTGGTTCAGGCATGCTTTGAATGGCCTTGATCTTTTATTGGTCCACTTCAATGCCACAGTGCCTGACAATGAAGCCGAGGAACTTTCCAGAGGTGACGCCAAATGCGCACTTTAACAGGTTCATCTTAAGGTTGTATTTTCGCAACCTTTCGAACAGTATTGGTAAATCCTTCAAGTGATATGATCTTTTCTTTGTCTTGACCACCACATCGTCTACGTAACATTCTACGTTTTTGTGTAGCAGGTCATTGAAGATTTTCTGCATTGCACGTTGATATGTGGCTCCAGCGTTTTTTAGACCAAAGCGCATCACCTTATAGCAGTAGATACCTTTTTGGAGTGCGGAAGGCTATTAGTTCCTCGTCTTCAAGAGCCATACGAATTTGATTGTATCCATAAGAGTCGTCCATGAATAACAGTGCTTCATGGCCAGTGGTTGCTTCCACCATGATTTCGATGATTGGCAAAGGGAAGTCGTCCTTCAGGCAAGCATCGTTGAGGTCCCGGAAGTCTACGTAAACACGTATTTGTCCAGATTTCTTAAGGACGATGACAATGTTGGAAATCCACTTGGGGTATTGCACCTCTCGAATGAAGCCTGCTTCGATTAACTTGTCAATCTCAGCGTCAATTTGTGGGATGAGCTCCAATCAATATCGCATTTGAGTTTGCTTTATGGTCGTGTTCCAGGCTTAACTGCAAGATGATGCACAGCGATGACAGGGTCAAGGTCGGGCATTTCCTTGTAGGTCCAAGCAAAGACGTCTTTGTACTCTAGTAGCAGTTGGTAATACTCTTCTGTCTCATCCGCACTTAGCAGCACACTTACAAAGATAGGCTTCAACTCCTCTTTTGTGCCTAAGTTGAGCTCCTTGAGATCATCAACCGTGGCTTGCCCCCCATCCTCCAGTTGTGGTGGTGCGGCAGTGACGTCTTCCTCGGGGATTTCGTCTTCTTTGCCTTCTTGGATCGTGATGTGGAAGACATCTTGGACTTCATCTTCAGTGCCGTCTTTTCAGGCTTGTTGGCATGAAGATTGGCCAGTGTAAATGATGGTGCGCCTTCTCACTTTCAGTGATCCAATTGTGTCAACCTCCAAGATTGCTTGTCAACCTCCAAGATTGCTTGGCGTTTCATCCTTGAAGGAATAGAGTTTCGAACATCATCTTTTCTTGCCAGACCGTCGAGCTTTTCTTCCTTTGGCGTCATTTCCCTCTTTCTAGAAGGCTTCTTGTTGTCTTCAAGTCTTTCCAAACCTGACCATCGCGGAGGACAGTTAGCCGTGTTGCTTCGTTGCTTGGGTTTTGACAACCTTTCAAAAACAGTGCTTTGGGATGTTCGTGTGTTAAGCCTCTTGAAAACGGAGGTTTGGTCTTGACCAGCAATGCGATCAAGTGCCGAAATTCTAGGCCTTAGGCTTCTCTTGAAGACTGACGTCCGATGAGCGGACTTAGGCTTCTCTTGATTTTGTTCAACGCTCACGTTGATGTGTTGAGTGCTAGCGCTTTTCTTTATGCTTGAAATCTTCACGGGTGCATTTGGTGTAAAGCCGAGCCCAGCTTTGTTGTTGTCAACTCCGTAACCATGCTCCTTCAACTTCTTTTGAGTCTTGGTGAGGTTATGTTCTTTGTCGTTGACGATGTTTGAAACCTTCTCTCCAGGATTCGAAGAGGAAGCGAAGTTGTACCCAGCTTTCAACATGAGCTTATAGGCGTTTGGATCAAAACCCTTCTTCGGTCCTCTTGGTTGGAAGAAAGCTTGGTTCCACCCCCTTTGGTAGAGCTTTTATGAAGCCTTGTGGTAGTCTTGCAACCTTAGCATCGCCTAGCTGTGTCAGAGGCAAAACTGCATTCGTCTTGAGCAACTTTACATTATCCTTGTGCCACTGTGTGTCGGCTTTGCTTGCTCCGGTTTCGAACGGGGATTGACCATTCTTTCTTCTTGACATCGGGATGTATCGGAATATGGGTGTGTTCGATCCTTCTGAAGGCGTCCTACTCCCTTTGGTTGTTGCAGGTTTAACAGGCTCGTCATCATTTTTGCCTAAAAATGGCACGGCTTGCCATTCTTGCTTTTTAGGTGCTGCTTTGCCCGTGGATTTGATCTTTTCTAGAAGAGCTTCAGGCACTATGTCTTCATCCATGTAGAACTTGGCGTCTGCGAAGTGTGATTTTGCTTCGGTGAATGGCTTGGTATCACCTTGGATCACCATTACCCCTTCCCGGTAGAATTTTAAGCATTGGTGGATGGTGGATGGTACTACTCCATTTCTGTGGATCCAAGGCATTCCTAGGAGCAGGCTGTAGGAAGTTCTTGCATCAATCACGTGGAATATTGTGCTTGATTTAAGTTCACCAATGGTCATCTCTACTCGAATCATGCCCATCGCTCTTTGTCCTCCTTGATTAAAACCTTGGATTAGTAGACGGCTTAATTCATCAACCTTGATGCCGATTGTGGTCATTGTTGACTTCGGCATGATCTTTATGGCCGATCCACCATCCACAAGCATGCGGCTGACTTTATGCTCCCTTACGTACCCAGAGACGAAGAAAAGACGGTTGTGAGGCTTGGATCCTAACAGCAAGTCTTCATCGGTGAAGTGGATTGTGTCCTAGGTAGCACAACAAGTGGCATACTCATGTGGTCGAAGTTTCAAGCCTCCGTCCTTGCTTTCTTGCACTTCATGGTCGTCGGGACTTGCCAAGACCGCTGCTAGTGCTCTTCGCATCTTCTTTGGCAATCGTAGCACTTCCTCGATGCTAAAATGTGTCGGGAGGCCTTCTTTAGGTGTGAGGGTAATTTCTCCCTCGATGGCGATGACTTTGCCTTTTGAAAGTTATTCCGTTTCTACTTCGACCATGTGACATGCAGCGATAGTGCACTGTTGGAAGAAGTCGTTGGCTTACGTGGTTCCCCAGTGTACGTTGGCTTAGCAGTGGTTCTTGCTCCATAGGTTCCCCAGTGTACGTTGGTTCTTGCTCCACAGGTTCCCCAGTGTACGTTGGCTTAGCAGTTTTTACATTTCTTTTGGGCTTCCTATTATTGCGGCAACGGTGCTTTCTCCCTTGTTCCACCTTTGGCCTTGTGGCTTGTGGTTTTGGTTTCCTTGTCTTTTTGTAGGTCACCAATGTCCATTCTTCTTCGTCATCGGTATGTGCATCTTGGTCGCATGCCCTCAGTGATGGTTGTGCAGAAGGTGTCATGCAGCTTGAGCATTGACGGGAATGGTCGGGTGTCACTTGGAGAGGCACGGGATCGAAGGATCCAAATGCAATTATAGTAGTATGTGTTGCGGCCGTGTCTTCAAGGTCTAGCTCGATTTTCCCTTGTTGTGATAGCTTCATGATGAGTTCTTTGAGGATGAAGCATTTGCCAACAGGATGGCTCACGATACGATGGTACTTGCAGTACTTAGGATTGTTTACGCAATTCATCTCTTCAGGGCGCTTGCATTCCGGTAACTCGATCACCTTCTTTTCCAGCAAGTCGTCTAACATTGCATCCATGTCTGAGTCAGGAAAAGGGTACGTCTTTTGCTCCAACTCCCTCAAGGTGTTTTTGTACTTGTCTTGGGTGCAAGGAGGCTCACCTCTCTTTATCTCATTTGCTTTGGTCTTGGAGGAGATCTTGATAGGCGCGGAGGAGGTCTTGATGGGCATGGGGGAGGTCTTAATGGGTGCGGTGTTGACAGTAAAAGCTTCATTTGAGGGATTTTTTCCAGTCTTGTCTACATTTGGGGAGAACACTTTATCCTTCTTGAAGTCAGTGATCGGCTCCTTCTTCCCATGATTGGCGATACTCAGCTCCATGTCGTGGGATCGAGTTGCCAACTCCTCAAATGTTCTCGGTTTTATACCTTGGAGGATGTAATGTAACCCTCAATGCATGCCTTGAACACACATCTCAATGGCAGATGTTTCAGAAAACCGATCTTTGCAATCCAGACTTAATGAACACCATCTATTGATGTAGTCGACGACAAGTTCATCCTTCCACTGTTTCGTACTAGTCAGCTCCAGCATGCTTACGGTGCGGCGAGTGCTGTAAAAGCGGTTGAGGAATTCCCTTTCTAGCTGATCCCAACTGTTGACAGACTCGGGCTCGAGGTCGGTGTACCAGTCAAAGGTGTTGCCTTTCAGTGAGTGCACGAACTGCTTGATGAGGTAGTCTCTCTCCGTTCCAGCATTGTTGCAGGTTTCAATGAAATGGGCAACATGTTGCTTTGGGTTTCCCTTTCCATCGAACTGCTTGAACTTTGGCGGCTGATAACCTCTCGGCATCTTCAAAGCGTCAATCTTCTTGGAGTAGGGCTTTAAGTATAGTACGAAGTCATGCGAGCTTCCTTCGTACTACGCCTTGATGGTGCTGGCGATCATCTCCTGCAGTTGCTGGATATAAAGAGATCTCATGAATGCCATTGCTTGGTCTGGCTCCGGCTTCTCTTCGACTTTCTCCGCTAGAGGCTCCTCTTCTACATCGACTTTTTTCTTTAATGGATTAACCATTGAGTCAACTTTCACATCTGGCTTTGCATCTAGTTGGTTGACAAGTGCGGCGATTTGCAAGTTCTTTTCCTCCACAGTCCGTGTGAGTTTTGCGATCGCTTCATTCATTTGGGCCAACTGCTCCTCAATTGAAGTTGCTCTGGTAGCCATGACTTGTATGGCTGTGTTGTCGCTCGAGTCGGCATCGGAAAGCAAGGACTCGGAGTACTTCCTAGGGCTTTCATCCATTGGCACCCTTAGCGAGGCCAAGGTGATCACGGGCTCGTGTCTCGGGTGCCTTTGTTCCTTCGGCAGAGTTGATGCAGGGGTGGAAGAGATGGTAGAAAGAGCTCTTGCCATGCTTCGAGTTGTGATGCCCGAAGTGACACTGCATGCGGCGATGACGCTCTTGTTCTTTGCGTTGGTTACAGGAACAGCTTGAGCCTTCCTTGATGCCATTTGTCTTTTTTACGGATTTGCAGATAGAGATGAGAGGTAAAGATTGTCCCACTGGGCGTGCCAAATTTGTAAACACGAATATTCCTGCAATGAATGAGACAACACGTGTACAAAATAATATTTGTATTAATGATTTAGGGGTTACAATCTCTTCTACAAATTTAGCCTCTGGTTCGATATTCGTAATGCGTAAATTTATGGATTGTGTTGTTGATCCAAGGGCCGTTGGGGCTTGATCTTGAAGGTTGACGAACGGATCTTCAAGGGGCTTTTGGGCTTGATTTTGAAGAACGGTTGTGCGGATTTCTTCAAGGGCTTTTGGGCTTAATCTTGAAGGTTGATGGGTGAACGGATCTTCAATGGCTTTTAGACTTGATCTTGAAGAACGGTTGGATGTGTGGATTTGTTGATGTTGTTGATCCAAAGGGTCGTTGGGCCTTGATCTTAGGATGAACGAACGATGAACGATGAACACTTTCTTCAAGGGTCGTCGGGGCTTGATCTTGAATTGGTGGAAGTTCTTCAAGGGCCGTTGGGGCTTGATCTTGAAGGAGGATTTGACGAAGAACAAAGAGAGCTTTCTTGATCATTCAGGATTGGCTTGGGAGCTTTAGAGTTTCAAAGCTTCAAGGTTTTGGTGTGATGTGAATTGGTTATGAATTGGTGTCCTAAAATGAATGAAATGACCTTGTATTTATAGAAATTTTTCAAGGCCTAATTTTGAATATAATATTCAGATGAAATAAATCATTTCTGCCAGGTGTTGACACATGTCCTTATTTGATGACTTTTTCGATTTATTTTGATTTTTCGTTTAGTCACACGCTATGATAAAATTTATGTGACACGTGAACGTTGAAATTGTAATTATTGGTCAACATTTATTTCACCGAAATTTCGATGTCTACAGTCATACTTCTGATCATAATCCTCTGCTAATTTCATTTCAGAAGTTTATTGCTTAATTTCCAACACTGTTCCGATTTCAAAATGTTTGGTTGGATCATCCGGATTTCTTAACAATGGCGCGTGCTGCTTGGGATTCTTTTTCTATTTATGGCTGCCCAATGTTTATTCTGCAAGCTAAGCTTAAACTGTTGAAGCCTATTCTCAAATCTTGGAATTTTGAATGTGTTTGGGAATGTCAACGCATAGGTGGATGCGGCTCATGCTTTTCTTGAGGCAGTTCAACTTGAAATATCAACTATGAGGTTTCTAAGGACCGTTATGCTGCAAAGTTACAAGCTCATTCTTGTCTTTCTCAAGCTCTTATAGTTCAAGAAAAATTCTGGAGTGACAAAGCTCGTGTCCGTTGGTTGCCTGATGTTCATCGGAACACAAATTATTTTCATAATCTTGCTAAAATTCGTCGTGCTAGGAATTTTATCTCTTCTTTGCGGATTGGTCCCAGTTTGGAGGATGATGTTCATGTTTTACGCACTCATGTTGTTGAGCACTTCTCCATTGCTTTTACTGATGATGGCACTGTTTGGACCAAAACTTAAACTTTGGGCTCCAGAAACGGGCCGGCCCAAAAGGAGGCCAGAAGAGAGAGTCAGTCGAAGCCCATCAACTTGGCCGAAGCCCAACCGGAACCCAGAAAAGCAGGAAAGGGCCTCTTCTGACTTAATACAGCTCATCAAGACCACTTGCCCACCTACCCAAAGGCCAAGTGGTATAGACTGACCAGCTACACAGCCCATAAAGTACTTTATGGTGGCATTACATGTAAAAAAGCTGATGAGTCATCACCCTCAAACCGCATTCGGGCAAGGCTGCTGCTACAGGAGGACATGCTAGGTTGTCTATAAAAGAAGAAAGAGAAATCAGGATTAAGGACACTCAAACAAACAAACAAAGCACAAACTCTGCTCAAAGCCAGATTTGCCTTCAAACGATAGCTGTAGTCAGCCAAAGCCTTCATCCCTCTCGGGATCGACTCCCCCTCAATCCTTTTTGTAAGCTCTGCTACCTTGTCTAAAACACTTGCCGTAGTATCGATCTCCCTCTGAAAATTCACCTCTCAAACCCCTTTTCTTCTAAAAACTCTCAGACCCCCTGACAAACCTCAAAGATAGGAAATTGCAAGACGCCCAGTTTTGCCCGACAAGGTGAAAACCTTGCCTGCCCCTCTTTGGTTCTGTCTTTTCATTTATTAAACTAGCAATATGTTGTGTACTTTCAGTTGTATTCAAGTTGTTTCTAGTAAAATGATGATTAAGAAACTCTCTCAGTTCTTGAATCCGATTTAAAGATGTCTTCACTACTTAAATCAGATCTAAGTTCTAATCTCCCGGACATATAAGAGTGATCATGTAAAAGTCCTTGGTCTCAAGGCATAAAAAAGAACTTTATGTGGACTTAACCCATCCACGACAATCCTTGATAAACAAAAGAAGTCCGAAGTTACTTGGGGCGCAAGTAATCGACTGATCTAGTAGTTTTACCATTGTTATATTATGATTATGCTAGAACGTTTGAGTACGGAATGAGTTCTGATAGGAAGCCTCAAGGCCTACACCTAAGGCCCCACAAAGGCACCTATTTGGATTCGTTCTAAGCTTTGCGGGCTAGAACGTTTGAGTACGGAATGAGTTCTGATAGGAAGCCTCAAGGCCTACACCTAAGGCCTCACAAAGGCACCTATTTGGACTCGTTCTAAGCTCTGCGTGCTAGCTAATCAGAAGTATAACGGTGATTATACTATGTGCGACAATGGAACCCATAGTATATATATATGTCCAAAGCTGGATTGGTTATAGATTGGAAGCCTCAAGGCCTATACCTGAGGCCACACAAAGGCACCTGTCATAATTAATACGGTCTCTTGGATATATATATATATATATGTATGTACATAGTTGGACCCAACATCCGTTCGACGTCTGCCATGCTAAAGATGGCAGTGGCACGCCTGAGCATCCAAAAGTTAACCTGGATTGTGAACCTTAAGGCCTATACATAAGGCCCCACGAAGGCACCTTTCAGAGTTAACTTTGTCCTTCTCTTTCAGCCTTGCCCGACAAGCCGTGCCCGACGAGCCTTGCCCGACAAGCCGTGACCGACGAGACTTGCCCGACAAGCCCGAAAGCAGAAGCCCGACAGCAGCCCTCAACCGACGCCAAACCTCTCCCGGGGAGCTGTTTGCTCGTCGGCCAGGAAGCATCCCCGACGGAAATTCCTGACGCGAACATAGTTTTGGCACGCCCGGTGGGATTCCCCTCATCAAAGCAATATGTCAGGATTATCAGAAGATCTACAAACTACCCTGCTGCAAATGCTGCAAAGATTGGAAGGTGTCTCCACAAATTTCAAAAAGGAAGCTGGTATGGTCCCAAGACCAACTATTCATACATCTTTACCTCATCCTGGGGAAAAAGATAATAGGGAGAAGAAGAGGCTCAAAACTAGCCAGTTAGAAGAAGCAGTGATGAACAGACCCGCAGAGCCCTTCTCAGAAGCCCCAATAAATATGATCAATATGGCATGGGCGGAGAAGGGGAAGGAAAAAGTCACAGAGCCAATGGATGAAGAAAAATTGGCTGACAAAACTATAAAAGGGGTAATTAAGTTGCCCGAGTATCCAAAAGTTGCCATAATCAAAGGGATGGTTTTATGCAGCAAGTGCCAAGGCGAGTGCGAGCTCGAAATACCACCCTCAGGAGTTCTCATTGATTAGGAGTTGATCAGAAGAAAGGAGGCCCGTGAGAAATCTAGACAGACTGCAGGAAAAGGTGCTTCTCGAAGTATCTTTCAAAATCATAAAGCTTTATCAGAAGTTTTTCGAAACCATGAAGCTTCTGAAGAGGCAGAAGACATAGGGGCCAAAATACGAAGAAGTGCGGATCATCCTCAATACGGCCATATGGGGAGAGAAGCTAAGGAGAATGATGGGATAGCAAATCCTGTCAAGAAAAATAACCCTGCCCACCTCGGACGAAAATGGTACGTGGTTGGAAAGAATGGACAGCCTACCAAACCGATGGGAACCTCTATGATCGGGAGAGTTCAAAGACAGCACAAAGCCTACATGAATTCCCTGAAGGCCCCCGCAACATCAGAAACGTCCCAGAATAAAAAACTGGAGAAGACATCATCTGGCGGAAGTAATCAACCCCGTTGGAAAAGTAAGAAAGAGGTGGAGAAGGCCAGTAGCCAAAAAGAAAGCGAGGGGAATCACGTGCCGCAGAACCAGCACCCTGGGAAGTATAGGATCTTGAGGCGGGCTCAAGAAGATTTAATCATGGTGCCAACCCCGGGGTGGAAGACGGAGCAGACAAAGCCTATTTGTTTTGGAACTATTTCACCCGAAAGAAAACCACCTTTTCTGCCATTGGTGGATCCTTTTGGTGAGGTTCCAAAGCAAACGTTGGATGCGGGCAGGAATCAATTGGAGGGGGCACCAGAACCACTACTACCACCCGATGCCATGGCCTGGTTGGATGAATTCATGGACCAGATCGAGAGCAAGAAAGAAGATTTGCTCGAACCTAATGATTTTCATATCAACATGGCATACATATTATCTGCCACATTTGGTGCCCAACCTGATCAGCCCGCTACTATGGAGGGTGATTACTTGACAACTGAGCCAATGATGGCACATGTCAATGTAGAGGAAGTCGAAGAAGGAGAATCGGGCAACGCTGAAACTTCTGAAGCGTCCAAGAGAGGTCCTGTAAGGATTTATACCAATGAAATGGTGTTTAGCCGCCCGAACATCTCGATGGCCAATCATCTTAAGCCCATATGTGTCACGGATCATTTGGAAGGGGTGCCTTTCAAAAGAATTTTAATAGATGGCGGAGCAGCTGTTAATGTGTTACCAGCCAAGCAGATGAGGATAATGGGAAGAAGTGCGGAGGATCTTATTCCTACAGACCTCACAGTCTCTAGCTTCTCAGGCGCCATAACCAGGACCCATGGGATATTGCCCTTAGAAGTGGATTTGGGGTCTAAACAAATCATGCTGGCATTCTTTGTGGTTGACTGCACTTCCACTTATGGAGCATTACTTGGAAGATACTGGATCCACCAAAGTCTTGCCATACCCTCCACCCTGCATCAGCAAGTCGCTGTCTACCATGAAGAGGGACCAACAGGACCAGGTTTCTGGGAAATAGTGAAGAGGGACCATTCCTCCCCACAGCCAACGTTGCGGAAGCAAGTTTCTACAACCCCAATGTAGGAATCTTGAAATGTTCAGGAGCTGACGAGAACGGCCGCCCTACCAAGGTGACGGCCCAAAAGCTTTTGGAACAAGGAATGCTCCTTACTAGAGAGGAGTGGGATAGACCTTGTATCATCCCAAATCCCCTACGCCATCAATGACTGGACAAAAGAAGAAGAATCAGGTAATGGCAGTCAGATCCCTGATTAAAAGACTGTTGGTATATGGGAAAGAGAAGAAGCAAGAAAGGGAGCTTTTAGGAGAAGAAGAGCAGGAATGGCAACCAGGAACTTCAACCAGCCAAGATGAAAGCAGGGAAGAGCTTTGTAAAAAAGAGTTGGAGAGGGCCATACAAATGGCCGAATGCATTTATGACCTGGATGGGCCAGACGACTTGCCCGAAAGCCCGGAGTTAGTCGAATTTTTATGTGCAGAACCTGATAAGCCACCACCAGAAGTGCAGGATCCTTTGGAAGTTATTGATCTAGGGACAGAGGTAGATCCAAGACCAATACAAATCAGTGGCTTATTGGAGACTCATGATCGGGCAAAGATTATTTGTCTCTTGCAAGAATTTAAAGATTGCTTTGCTTGGCATTATACTGAGATGCCAGGTTTAGATTCAACCTTGGTGGAACACAGGATGCCTATCAATGAAGGATATAAACTTGTTAAGCAAGCACCACGAAGGATGTCCAAAGAGATAGAAGAGAAAGTTAAAGAAGAAATTGAAAGGCTTGTAAAAGCTGGATTCATTAGGCCAGCCAAGTATGTGGAGTGGTTAGCCAACATTGTACCCGTTTTAAAAGCTATAACAAAAGCAGTGCGCTGTTGTGTTGACTACAGAAATATTAATGGCGCTACACCGAAAGATGAATATCCCATGCCCATGGCCGATCTATCCATAGATGCAGTAGCAAAGCACAAAGTTTTATCTTTTATGGATGGAAATGCCGGGTATAATCAGATAAAAATGGCCCCTGAAGATATACATAAAACAGCTTTCAGGTGCCCCGGACATGTGGGGGCATAAGAATATTTGGTTATGCCATTCGGGCTCAAGAACGCTGGTGCAACATACCAAAGGGCAATGAATGCCATTTTTCATGATCTAATTGGACAGAATATGGAGGTATACATCGATGATATCGTGGTAAAATCCAAAACAGAAGGACAACATCTGGTAGACCTCAGACAAGCTTTGACAAGGATGAGGTGAAGGACATTTTGTGAAAAACATGTTCATTTGAATAACTTCTATAGCATGCATTTAACAATTAAAAGGCGGAATCATGCTTGCATGCATTCAAAAACAAAACATTACCTATGAAATTCAAAGCCTAGTAGATTGGTGAACCAATGATCAACTCATAACAAAGTGAGTTGAGATTTATACCTTTGTAGATTCCTCTTTGCATAAGCAAAGGATAATCACCCAAAGAGAGGGCCTTCATTCCTTGCATCTTAAATCTATGGATTTGGATGGATGAAAAGGTTTCTCCAAGTTCCCAAAATTGAGAACCTCTAAGTATCTTCACCAAGGTTAGATTGGAGAAGAAATGAGTGACCTTGGAGTAGTTAGTATGGCTAGATACACCCTCCAAGGGGCCGGCCTCTTTAGAGAGAAAAAGAGAGACAAGTTCTCACCAATTTTCTCTAAAAGAAACCCTAAATGAGTTTTGGCTATAAAGTCATATTTATACCTTTATTCATTTGAGTGGCAAACTTGTGATTAAAGCAAGTTCACTACCCTTCCTCTAAATGGCCGGCCATGGGGTTTTGTTTGGGCTTTTGGGCCTTTGTGAATTAAGTTGTCATACAACTTAAGTCAATGGACTTGACGTTCGAAGCCCATTGGGCCTTGAGGCCCAAAACTAACCCGTGGTCTTTAACGAACTTATTCGTTTGATTAAGTAACATATTAATTAATCCTTGCCATAAATAATTAAACCATTTAATTATTCTTACTCATCTCCATTGTTTCTTCAATCTCCACCTTACACGGTGTACGATCCATTAGGTTCCTTTTAGCGAGGCAGTGGGCGATTAAAACCATTTTACATCGATTGTGAATTGAAACTTACTTTCAATTCTCCCTTTAGTGATTACACACGTTTAGGGCTTCCACAAACCATGAGTGACACCTAGCAGCATATCATGGTTACCCAGGCTAATCAGAAGAGGTGGAGAACCTATTCAGTTTAGGATTACAAATGCAATATGGTCTTTCTCTAATCCAATACTCTTGACCACATTGTTTGATTTGATAGTTTATTTATTCATGTCTACTATCCAATGTGATTCTTGTGTTTATATGATTACCTTGAATGTGATTTGGAACGCATTCCTAAATCTCATTCATACTCTGGCCAGAGGTTCTAAATCATATCATAGCGTATTCTCCCTCAAACCATTTGAAGGTTAGAGATCCCTTGTTGCACATTCACTTGTCTCCATGACTAAGTGGCTTAACCCCAATGATGCCGTGGACACCCCGATGGGGTGACTTTGACATAATCAAAGATCAAGGACTTAACCACAAGACAACTGTGATGCCTCAGGTCAAATGACTATTTGCATTATCCCAACCATGAGTTCTCATATGACATGAATATGAAAACTCTTCGTTGATCGTGTTCAGTGAACTCATTCTCTATTGAGCACCTACGTACTTGTCTTGATGTCACACACACCAATGACTCGAGACTAGTCACTCTCCCTGAGAGAAGACACAGCACGTACCGATCTTAACGGACTGTCAATGCCCAATTGGCAATCCTATGATCAGGAACATTTAGGATGTGTCTACGAAAGAATGGTCTCATGAATCTAACTTCTTTAGATTGCATTCTCCCAATCACATATTCCTTGGACTTTATCGTTTAAGCATATAACATTTATATGAGACGGCTCAAACAATAATCTTTGCCCTTTATATGTAAACTAGATTAGTTTAACATGTGAAATGTCCGTAAAGTATCATCATATGATCTGCTTTAGGTCACATTTCCAACAATCTCCCACTTGCACTAGAGCCAATCAGCTTGGTCATCATGATGATATCTCTTCTGTAGTCATTTCATAAATGGCTGAGTAGTAGGCCTAGACAATGGATATCTATATGTTTATCCATAGAAGCAACCTTGAGAATAACGACGTCACCATTATACATGATTCTCAATCATGTGGTTCAGTCTCTCATTTGAGTTCGGACCTTGATGAGACCTTGATTCCCTGGCTTGAGCTATCGCCCCATTAGTGTAATAGTGTCAGTACACTAGATGCACTTTCTGGTTGGAATCGAATAGAGAGTTCATAAATGAACTTTCCCATCCAAACAACATTGTTGTAAACTTCTATATGGCAATATATTTTGCATTCATAATGGAACACACTAAAGTCATTACTTTAATGTTTCCATCCAAATATCTCTTTAGTCATAATAAAGAGATATTTGTTTATCTCTTCATTCATAATGAAGAAACATCCAATGATGGATTAGATTCATAATCTAATACATTTACGCTTCCATTACGTTACTTTGATTCTTCCTCGATCTTTGAGGAATTTATTCTTTAGTATTTCTTAAATACTTAAGGACTCACTTGACAGCTGCCATGGTTCTGATCCTGGGCTTGCACTGATATCGTCTTGTACCGTTCTAGGTACAACTCATATCAATGTTTTTCATACAATATGAAATACATAAATCACCTTTCTGCGTATGCATAAAGGATTCTATTTACGCATTATTTCTTTGGGAGTCAAAGAGTACGTTCTCTTTGAGAAGAGCAACTTCTTAGTCCCACTAGAGTTGTCCTTTTGATTTGAAGTTCATCATCATATGAGAAACTTCCTATCATCTTTTGTCTATATTTAGGGCTTGATATAATCCAATTATATCCTAAAATCTATCAATATAGATTTCCATCCCATGTATATAGACTATGTCTCCCATATACATTCTATCGTTATAGAATGTTTAAAGTCATAACTTTAACGAAGAAGTACTCATTCCATTTCCAAAATTAATATATCATATATATATTCATATATATCATATATATATATTTATATATATATATATACAAATTTAGGAATATGATTAACTCCCACTAATCTTTTGTAAACCTAGTAAACAAAAGATTCATTTACATCTTTATGAGAAATCAAACGATTTGATCATTTTCTCATAAAATGCTTATAGCTCCCACTAGCTGGTTTAAGATTCATGATGGATGGATCTCTACAACTTAGATGTCTTGTGATTCATAGTTTTAGACATATATTATTAGGACTATCTTAATAATGGTTTCGGAAACGCATATTATGTCCAAACATTGAATCACTATTTAGTTGTAGTCACCTAAAGCTACCAATTAGCTTATGAAGGTTTCATTATTTCGGGTCAAATGGTACTTTACCATTCCCTTGAGTATATATCATATATACACTCAATGTAGTCATAAGGATTTTCATTCTTATTTCTTTCGATTTAAGAGGTGCAACTCTATGACATAGTCATAAAGTTCAAACCATTCAACTGAGACGGTTTATAAATCCTTCTCGACTACCTTGGAGCTTGTGGTATAGGAACTAGGTTGTTATATTTGTTGATCATCATCTTGTCTCTCAAAGAACCCATTCTTTGAGTTCTATCTTTCGTTCATTGCTCTATCTTAGGCAAATCATATTGTAGGATTACAATGAACTACCCAACAAAACAACATTTGTTAGTTGGTTTATAGAAGTGATATCCAAAAGTTAATTTAAGGATATCCCACAATATTGTTATCAAACAAATATTGCTTATTAGCACACAACCCCAAATCTTAACATGCTTAAGATTTGTCTTTCTTTCCAACTACATCCTATGGAGTCATGAAAATTATGGAAGATCTTCTAATTGACAATTATATTGTCTTAGAAGCATATATATCATATATGTGGGTAATTGATAATATCCAACGAACTAAATCTTATTCAAGTTCATTCTTCTCCTAATGGAGAAATCCATTATCTTATGATGCTTCTTTCCTTGATATCTTTCAAGAAAACTATTCTAAAGTGTTACCATTCCTTGGATCAAATCTAAGGATGTAAATACTTTAGACGTCTTACTCATCAATTTACATTTCTTGAATTCCTTGAAACATTTTGCAAAGTATTCGGACTTGTGTTTATTCAAAATAAACTATAGTCCAACCGAGAGTGATCTTCGGTGAATGTCATACAACATGAGTAGTATTATGTTGTGGACAAGTGCCACTAACATCTAAGTGAATTAACCTCAAAACTTCGTGATTCTTTCTTCTTTCCAAAAGAATAAAGATTCGAACATTTCGCCTCTGTACAATTTTAACAAGAAGGTATTGGATCCGGATCTAACGATCCAAAGCATCCATCTTTCACCAACTCGTAACTTATGTTTTTAGAGGTATCACAACTTAGTTGGGATTAGTCACTACCTTGCAACCTTTTGGGTTTTAAGCATCATTGTATTCTAAACAGTTAACACTACCAAATTATCTCTACTATAGAGATAATTAATTAGATTACTATAATCCAATCATTCATGAATAAAGAACAATGTTTTGTCAAACAAAACATTTATCCATTTCACATAGTGACGGAATTTAGTTCCTTAAAATTGGAATATAAAGACAATCTTTGGTTTTTCCAATTTCTTTGGTAGTTCATATGAGGAAGTAAGTACCATCTGCTTTCGCAGAGATCTATATTTTATTCACGTTCCGAATGTGAAGTACTTTCTCTTCTCTCATTAATCTTCTACTTCTTATTAGCCACACTTTTACAACGATTGTAAAACATAGTTACTAATACGGAATCAAACATTCAAGTAGAAGAACCAACTGTTTTGAACTATTCAAGAACAATTTACAACACCTTCGAAAGGTGTGTTCTTGACACTTGCAAGACATTTCTTGCAAATACCCCTTCCAATGTCCATCCTTTCATAAAGAAAGTTTGTTCCCTTGGAGTTATTTATCTTCTTCATTTGACTTCTCCTTTGACTACAATAGTCATGGTCCCTAAACTCCCACTATCTCTCTTGAAACTTATTTCAATTGTGTTATACACATCAAACATTTTGGAGAGCATGTGGTTTATTGTTCACTACATAATTTACAATAAACTTAGTGAACTATAAGGATATGGACACAAAGGTGAAGTCCTTGCCTAGTTTCCGTCTAGTTAAGTGTTTTATCACTTCAACACTCAATGATTCAAAATCATCATAAGTCCATGTTGATGGACTATTTTTGTCAACCAACCATTATGTTCTAAACATACATAATTACAAACTTTCAAGAGTTGTACAAGGCAACTCTCATTTCTTCATACAACAATTTGTAAGTGAAGAATCATGGCACATAAAGTGTCCATGCCCTTGTGCTTTCTTCTAAAGTTCCTTGTTCATGTAACAAAGAAACAAGCACTAATGTTTGCATTGATTAAGGGTTGTTCAAAGCAACTCTTATTTCTTCATACAACAATTTGTAATTGAAGAATTATGACATTAAAAGTGTTGTCCTCTTTATGATAGACCTTTTCTAACATATTCTTCTAATGATACATTATCAATAGGAAGATTGTGAGGATGAGACTACTTAGGTACATTTACAAGCCATTAAAGACAATTTATGGTTTTATAGTACCAAGTCCGGAAACTAATGCTTTCGGCTTTTATTTGTCAAGTGTTGGATAGCGTTTGCAAATATATTGGTAAACAAATACATAACAAATATAAATTGATTGATTTTAAGCCATTTGATTCGGGTCTTTAAATCAAAATAGCACCACCCACTATTTTTGGCAAATTCCATATCCCTCATTGGAATTCGAGAGTTTTGGATGAAACTCTTAGTAGGGTATGGGAGACTCACTATTACCAAGCCCACCTCACAATGATATGATGTTGGCTAGCATTAATAATAATGAGAGAGTACGCTTACTCATTTGCAACAACCTCTTGCAAGTACCCATCTTATTTGGCCTCTAAAGAATGTCACCTCACAATGATATGATGTTGGCTCCATTGCACTTAGTTAAGTTATTCCCACCATGCTTAGTTCATGAAGGGGTTCAAGAATAGCCTCACGATGATACGATGTCGGCCATCCTCGTTGCCTACACTCACCTCATCATATGTATATAGACTCCTCCTGAGTATAAGCATGCACTTTGTACTTCCCCATGATAGGGTGAAGGCGGTGTACAAGTCATAAACGATTGGAGCTACCATGGTGGAAGGCCACGAAAGAGTGTTCTAAGCACTCTCACGCTTTTCAACTTAATAATGGTTTGGTTGAGGGTTTTAGGTCTCATCACATATAAATATACATTTTAATCTCTATTAAAACAATTTTGGTCCTATTACAACTATTGGTCCATCTCATTGTTTTTAGTTGTATATAATACTCCCACTATGCTTATAAAACGGTTTTTTTTAAAGCAAGAGTATATGATACTACTAACATAACCTTTGCATTCATTTGATGGACTATATAGTTGCCTTAGGGCCTTAGGATGATTATGAACCTTTGTTTAGATTCAACACGAGCCTTGTGTTGAATCTCGGTCTAGGGATGGTGATTGATTTTAGTTACGCGTTTAATCATATTAAGGCGTGTTGTCTTAGGGCGTTGGACCCAACTACTTCATTTTCATGCATATCATATAAAGCAAGAAAGAAGTACTTCAAAGTAAAAGAGAGCTTATGCTCTTTACAACATTTGCATAAAACAAATTACTTTAAAGTAAAGAAGAGCTTATGCCCTTTTACAACATTTGATCAAATCAAATTACAACCAAAATCTAATCTACACATTCCCATGGTTCAAACAAATTTGAAACGGCCTATCACATAGCTCAATTATATTAGGCTTAGGTTCATAATCACCCTTTAATTAATTAACGCTTTAACTAATTAAATTGAATGCAACATTTTCATTTGGTTTTTGTATCCATAAAATTGATTTAAATGGAGCTAAATGAAATGAAAATCCAATTCTCATTTAAAGAGACAAAACAATTTTGTTCTCAACCTAATTTGGGCCAATATGCAATAACCACAACTTTTGGGCTATATTTCAAAACTTTTGGGGTCACTTTGTAAAAACACAAAAGTCCACTACTTCATGTAAATACAACTAGAACCCAAAATTTTAATAATGCAAAAACTTCATTAAAGGATCAAAACAATTTGTCCTTTAGCGTTTTTGGACCTAAACGTAAAAACGTAAACTTTTGGGCCAAAGTGCAAATACACAAAAGTATCAAAACTTTATGTAATTTGCATAAAAGCCCAAAAGTACCCCACTAGGGGGTGGCCGGTTTTGGAAAAAGAAATGGAGTGATGTGTGTGTTGATTTGTGAGTTTTGACATAAAGCATGCAAGTGCACAAGTGGTGTGTGTGAAAGGGAATTAATCCTTTCACACCCACCATTATTTCTATTGCCATTTAAACAAATATCTAAAACATTTAAACATTTGAAAATGCATAAAACATAAACTTTATGAAATAAATCAAAACTTTGAATCAAAACACAAACCTTTTTGTTCTTGGCAAAAATGTCAAGAACAATGAAGAACATTCATGAAAAATCCAAAATTTTTCCATGAACTTTTTTCACCCAAAAACATTCCAAAAACATTCAAACTTAAGGGAAATAACATCTAACCAAACTAGGGTACATACGGGTTCCAAAATTCACTTGAAAACACTTTTAACAAGTCAAACAAGAACCCAAAAATCACCCTTTGTATATGGCCGAAAATTCCCAAAAGCATGGCACCAAATTTTAGCTCTAATATTCATGCTCATATGAACTACATCTACAACATTTGAGATGGCGAATTTTCTAGCAAAATTTACATTAAAAAAACAAGAATAAAGCTTGTAACATATTACAACTTTTAAATCACAAACTACGAGCTACAAAACCCAAAAGGATTCACCAACTACTAGACCTAGGCTCTGATACCACTTGAAGGAAATTTTGTAATAAACATGTTCATTTGAATAACATCTATAGCATGCATTTAACAATTAAAAGGCGGAATCATGCTTGCATGCATTCAAAAACAAAACATTACCTATGAAATTCAAAGCCTAGTAGATTGGTGAACCAATGATCAACTCATAACAAAGTGAGTTGAGATTTATACCTTTGTAGATTCCTCTTTGCATAAGCAAAGGCTAATCACCCAAAGAGAGGGCCTTCATTCCTTGCATCTTAAATCTATGGATTTGGATGGATGAAAAGGTTTCTCCAAGTTCCCAAAATTGAGAACCTCTAAGTATCTTCACCAAGGTTAGATTGGAGAAGAAATGAGTGACCTTGGAGTAGTTAGTATGGCTAGATACACCTTCCAAGGGGCCGGCCTCTTTAGAGAGAAAAGGAGAGACAAGTTCTCACCAATTTTCTCTAAAAGAAACCCTAAATGAGTTTTGGCTATAAAGTCATATTTATACCTTTATTCATTTGAGTGGCAAACTTGTGATTAAAGCAAGTTCACTACCCTTCCTCTAAATGGCCGGCCATGGGGTTTTGTTTGGGCTTTTGGGCCTTTGTGAATTAAGTTGTCATACAACTTAAGTCAATGGACTTGACGTTCGAAGCCCATTGGGCCTTGAGGCCCAAAACTAACCCGTGGTCTTTAACGAACTTATTCGTTTGATTAAGTAACATATTAATTCATCCTTGCCATAAATAATTAAACCATTTAATTATTCTTACTCATCTCCATTGTTTCTTCAATCTCCACCTTACACGGTGTACGATCCATTAGGTTCCTTTTAGCGAGGCAGTGGGCGATTAAAACCATTTTACATCGATTGTGAATTGAAACTTACTTTCAATTCTCCCTTTAGTGATTACACACGTTTAGGGCTTCCACAAACCATGAGTGACACCTAGCAGCATATCATGGTTACCCAAGCTAATCAGAAGAGGTGGAGAACCTATTCAGTTTAGGATTACAAATGCAATACGGTCTTTCTCTAATCTAATACACTTGACCACATTGTTTGGTTTGATAGTTTATTTATTCATGTCTACTATCCAATGTGATTCTTGTGTTTATATGATTACCTTGAATGTGATTTGGAACGCATTCCTAAATCTCATTCATACTCTGGCCAGAGTTTCTAAATCATATCATAGAGTATTCTCCCTCAAACCATTTGAAGGTTAGAGATCCCTTGTTGCACATTCACTTGTCTCCAAGACTAAGTGGCTTAACCCCAATGATGTCGTGGACACCCCGATGGGGTGACTTTGACATAATCAAAGATCAAGGACTTAACCACAAGACAACTGTGATGCCTCAGGTCAAAGGACTATTTGCATTATCCCAACCATGAGTTCTCCTATGACGTGAATATGAAAACTCTTCGTTGATCGTGTTCAGTGAACTCATTCTCTATTGAGCACCTACGTACTTGTCTTGATGTCACACACACCAATGACTCGAGACTAGTCACTCTCCCTGAGAGAAGACACGTCACGTACCGATCTTAACGGACTGTCAATGCCCAATTGGCAATCCTATGATCAGGAACATTTAGGATGTGTCTACGAAAGAATGGTCTCATGAATCTAACTTTTTTAGATTGCATTCTCCCAATCACATATTCCTTGGACTTTATCGTTTAAGCATATAACATTTATATGAGACGGCTCAAACAATAATCTTTGCCCTTTATATGTAAACTAGATTAGTTTAACATGTGAAATGTCCGTAAAGTATCATCATATGATTGGCTTTAGGGCACATTTCCAACATGAGGATCCACAAGTTGAAGATGAATCCGAAGAAGTGTGCGTTTGGAGTAAGAGCGGGCAACTTCTTGGGGTTCCTGGTTCATCAAAGAGGTGTGGAGGTGGATAAAAACAAAGCTCGGGCTATACTGGAGTCACCTTCACCTACCAACAAAGTGCAACTTCAAAGGCTGCTAGGAAAAATTAATTTCTTACGGAGATTCATTGCTAATTTGGCGGGCAAGATCCAGCCACTGACTCCTCTGCTAAGACTGAAAGATAAAGAAAAGTTCGAGTGGGGACTACCACACCAACAGGCCTTCGACAGCATTAAAACCTATTTGACTTCTCCACCAGTGTTGGTGCCACCTCAAAGGGGAAAACCCTTGAAGCTATATATCTCTGCTTCAGAAAAGTCAATTGGGAGTTTGTTAGCTCAGAACAATGAAGGAGGAAAAGAGCAAGCAGTATACTACCTCAGTAGGATTCTGACCGAGATAGAAACTAGATATTCCCCAGTAGAGAGATTATGCTTGGCTCTATATTTCACTGCCAGCAAGCTAAGGCATTACATGTTACCTTGTCACGTACACATCATCGCCAAGACAGATGTGATAAAGTACATGTTGTCAAAACCAATGCTAACAGGGAGGATTGGGAAGTGGATTCTAGCATTATCAGAATTCAGTTTCCAGTATGTACCCCAGAGGGGGGTCAAAGGCCAAGCGATTGCTGACTTTCTGGTCGAGCATCAGGAATATCAAGACGAGGTAATCAATATCCCAGGAAGCCTGGAGGTCACTAGCATTTGGATCCCGCCGAGAGAAGATATCTCGGGCAAAGGGGATTGGGTCCAACAAGAGATAAGAAGAGTGACTGGTCTCTGGATCACTCATTGGAGGTTATATTTTGATGGATCTCACACTTAGAAGGCTTCAGGAGCAGGAATTGTGATTATGAACCCTCATGGGGTCTATCATTATTATTCATTCCTCCTAGACTACCAAGGAAATACTAATAATCGGGCAGAGTATGAGGCTTTGATAATTGGTCTGGAAATCTTAATAGAGCTGGGGGCAGCAGAGGTGGAGATCTTTGGAGATTCAGAGTTAGTAATAAACCAGCTAAACGGGGAGTTCAAGTGCAGACATATTACCATGGCAGGATATTACTTGGCGGCTACGCAATTACTGAGTTTCTGGGATTCTGAGATATTAGTCAATCATGTTCCCAGGGGATCCAATTTAGCGGCCAACGAGATGGCACAACTAGCCTCAGGGGTGCCAATACAGGAGAGAAGATATGGAGTAGATGTCGAGATCCAAAGAAGAAACCTCCATTCTATCTTAGAAATGGGATTTAGCCTGGATGTAATGAATCTAGAAACTGAAATAGAAGATTGGAGGTCCCCTATCATTCATCATTTGAAGGATCCCTCTTCGCCTACGAGCAGAAAGAACAGACAGCAAGCGACCAAGTATGTCTTGTGGGCGAGGGACTTGCTAAGGAAAACTCCAGATGGATTACTATTGAAATGCTTGGGCCAAGAAGAATCCATGAGGGTAATGGCCGAAGTACATGAAGGGGTATGTGGAGCACATTAGGCGGGAACCAAGATGAGGTGGTTGCTTAGAAGATATGGTTATTTCTGGCCCGACATGGAAAAAGATTGCAAGTCTTACGCTAAAGGTTGTGAAGAATGTCAGCGGCATGGACCTCTCCAGCATGTACCCTCAGTACCTTTAAATCCAGTGGTCAAGCCTTGGCCCTTCAGAGGATGGGCGATGGACTTCATCGGGCAAATCTATCCAGCTTCTAGTAAAGGGCACACTTTCATAATTGTGGCAACGGATTACTTCACCAAGTGGGTGGAAGCATCAGCAGTAAAATCCATAACTTCAGCCGCGATCAAGAATTTTATCGAGACTAAGATTTTGCACAGGTATGGGGTGCCCGAAACTATAGTAACGGATCGTGGGCCATCTTTTATCTCAAAAGAAGTTGAGGAGTTTGCAAGCAAGTACAAAATAAAGATGATCCAGTCCAGTCCATACTACCCTCAATCAAATGGCCAAGCAGAGGCTAGCAACAAGATCTTGGTCAACATCATCAAAAGAATGGTGATGGATAGTCCAGAAAAGTGGCATGAAAGGCTGGGGAACACTTTGTGGGCATACAGAACTTCCAAAAGGGCTGGGACAGGAACAACTCCTTATGCTTTAACTTTCGGGCAGGATGCGGTGTTCCCCATGGAGATAAATGTAAGTTCGGTCATAATTCAAAACCAATTTGGGTTACATAGTGAAGAATACATCGAAGCCATGTGTCAATGAATTGAAGACTTGGATGTAGACCGAATTGAAGCCTTGAACCAGATTCAAGAAGGAAAGAAAGCTGTCGCCCGAGCTTATAACAAAAAGGTGAAGATAAAGTCTTTCAAAGAGGGAGATTTGGTATGGAAAACAGTCCTCCCTCTAGGGGCTCGGCTCAGGGGCTTTGGAAAGTGGAGCCCGACATGGGAAGGGTCTTTCATTATTAGTCGAGTTTTGGATAAATGAGGATACTATCTAGCGGACCTCGAAGGAAATGGGCAGAAACATCCCATTAATGTTAAGTTCTTGAAAAAATATTGTCCTACATTATGGGACGTTAGAGATTGCTACATTGAAGAGGAGGCAAAGTAAATCAGGGGCCGGGAGTTTCAGATACAGTCTTTATTCATCAATCATTCAAGCAGAAAAACAAAATTGCTAAACAATATTCATTTCATTTCGACAAATTGATGAAGATTACAACGATTCAAAGCCAACATACTACATTCAATTCTGTTGGAATACAATGATTTCTCAACTGGTTTTTCCGATGTCTTCACAGATGGAGCCCGATTAGATGATCGGGTTGTGCGGCCAACATGTGCTTGGTAGAGGATCCTCAAACCAAGTCACCACCATTTGTGATGGTGAAGCTTGACTTATGACGGCAGCAAGCAGGAAAGCATACCTTCATGAGGAAACCGCCTGACCAAGGGTGTTGGAGATAGCGGGATGTTCGACCAAGGGTGTTGGAGATAGCAGTCGTTTGATGAGATTTTTTTTCTTTTCTACGGAAATGAAGTTTTAGGAAACTCCACTCAAAACCTGAGGAACCCATTTCTCAGTTTTCTCTCAAGAAGGATTGGTTGACTTGATAGAAGGGGTTCCAGGCCAGAATTTATAAGGCCCAGAGGACAGCTCAAAGGTCGTGGGAAGATCAAGAGACTACAGGTGCCATTAATTTCATCCAGAAAACACAAGTTCCAAGGGCAAGGATGCGGCCGCATAAAGCTTTTCAATCGATATTGGCGCCTGGAATTCCAAGCTAAATATCAATTGAAGGGGGCACTGTTTGGACCAAAACTTAAACTTTGGGCTTCAGAAAGGGGCCGGCCCAAAAGGAGGCCTGAAGAGAGAGTCGGTTGAAGCCCAGCAACTTGGCCGAAGCCCAACTGGAACCCAAAAAAGCAGGAAAGGGCCTCTTCTGACTTAATACAGCTCATCAAGACCACTTGCCCACCTACCCAAAGGCCAAGTGGTATAGACTGACCAGCTACACAGCCCATAAAGTACTTTATGGTGGCATTACATGTAAAAAAGCTGATGAGTCATCACCCTCAAACCGCATTCGGGCAAGGCTGCTGCTACAGGAGGACATGCTAGGTTGTCTGTAAACGAAGAAAGAGAAATCAGGATTAAGGACACTCAAACAAACAAACAAAGCACAAACTCTGCTCAAAGCCAGATTTGCCTTCAAACGATAGCTGTAGTCAGCCAAAGCCTTCATCCCTCTCGGGATCGACTCCCCCTCAATCCTTTTTGTAAGCTCTGCTCCCTTGTCTAAAACACTTGCCGTAGTATCGATCTCCCTCTGAAAATTCACCTCTCAAACCCCTTTTCTTCTAAAAACTCTCAGACCCCCTGACAAACCTCAAAGATAGGAAATTGCAAGACGCCCAGTTTTGCCCGACAAGGTGAAAACCTTGCCTGCCCCTCTTTGGTTCTGTCTTTTCATTTATTAAACTAGCAATATGTTGTGTACTTTCAGTTGTATTCAAGTTGTTTCTAGTAAAATGATGATTAAGAAACTCTCTCAGTTCTTGAATCCGATTTAAAGATGTCTTCACTACTTAAATCAGATCTAAGTTCTAATCTCCCGGACATATAAGAGTGATCATGTAAAAGTCCTTGGTCTCAAGGCATAAAAAAGAACTTTATGTGGACTTAACCCATCCACGACAATCCTTGATAAACAAAAGAAGTCCGAAATTACTTGGGGCGCAAGTAATCGACTGATCTAGTAGTTTTACCATTGTTATATTATGATTATGCTAGAACGTTTGAGTACGGAATGAGTTCTGATAGGAAGCCTCAAGGCCTACACATAAGGCCCCACAAAGGCACCTATTTGGATTCGTTCTAAGCTCTGCGGGCTAGAACGTTTGAGTACGGAATGAGTTCTGATAGGAAGCCTCAAGGCCTACACCTAAGGCCTCACAAAGGCACCTATTTGGACTCGTTCTAAGCTCTGCGTGCTAGCTAATCAGAAGTATAACGGTGGTTATACTATGTGCGACAATGGAACCCATAGTATATATATATGTCCAAAGCTGGATTGGTTATAGATTGGAAGCCTCAAGGCCTATACCTGAGGCCACACAAAGGCACCTGTCATAATTAATACGGTCTCTTGGATATATATATATATATATATATGTGTGTGTGTACATAGTTGGACCCAACATCCGTTCGACGTCTGCCATGCTAAAGATGGCAGTGGCACGCCTGAGCATCCAAAAGTTAACCTGGATTGTGAGCCTTAAGGCCTATACATAAGGCCCCACGAAGGCACCTTTCAGAGTTAACTCTGTCCTTCTCTTTCAGCCTTGCCCGACAAGCCGTGCCCGACGAGCCTTGCCCGACAAGCCCGACAGTAAAAGCAGAAGCCCGACAGCAGCCCTCAACCGACGCCAAACCTCTCCCGGGGAGCTGTGTGCTCGTCGGCCAGGAAGCATCCCCGATGGAAATTCCTGACGCGAACAGGCACCACAATGGATACCGGTTTAGTTTCTCGACTTATTCCGTCCTTGGTGACAGACTTTGAAAATGCTTCTCTGCTTGCTATTCCTACATTTGAAGAGGTAAAAAAATACCATTTTTTTCATGGACCTTGACAGTGCTCCTGGTCCTAACGGTTATGGTGGTCATTTTTTCTGGGCCACTCGGGATTTTATTAGCGGTGATGTGGTCGAAGCAGTTAGATCTTTCTTTATATCAGGTTATATCCTCCCCAATCTCAATTGTAATTTTGTAAAGCTGATTCCAAAAACTCAAGAAGCTGATTCTATTTCACAGTTTCGCCCCATTGCCATGACTAATTTTATGATTGAAGTGATTACCAAAATTTTGGCAGATCGTCTTGCTTCTATTGTAGCTCGGATCATTTTTCCAAATCAGTTTGTTTTCTCAAAGGTCGTCATATTTCAGACTGCATACTTCTTGCCTCGGAATGTATTAATTTGCTCGATAAATGCTATGGGGGCAATGTCGCAATTAAGTTTGACATTGCTAAAGCTTTTGACACTCTTAATTGGGCTTTCCTGACTTGAGTACTATAGGCTTTTGGTTTTCATTCTTCTTTTGTTCAGTGGATTAGCTTTATTCTTCATTCAGCGTGTTTATCAGTTCTTTTTAATGGCTCTCCGGTGGGCTTTTTCAGTTGCAGTCGTGGTGTTCATCTGGGCAATATATCAATTAGCAAAAATCTAGAGTGTATATTGGGAAAGCCGCATTTCATCATTGTTCCCAAATTGTTTCTTGGCTTGGTGTAAATTTGGGGGACCTTCCTTTTATTTATCCTGGTGTTCCCCTTTTTCAAGGTCGCCTGAAGAGGGTTTATTTCCAATCATTGGCTGATAGAGTGCGTCAACGAATGTCTCAATGGCAAGGACGTTTGTTGTCTATGGCCGGACGTGTTGCTTTAATTAAATCGGTTGTTAGTAGTATGCTTTCTCACAGTTTTTCAGTTTACCGATGGCCTTTTACCGTGTTGGTGCAAGTAGAAATTGGGCTCGTAATTTTATCTAGACAGGTTGTGTGGACTCTCGTGGCTTTTTTACGGTTTCATGGAAGAGGTGTTGTGCTCCACTGAATAAAGGTGGTCTTGGCATACGGAGTTTCGCTTCTTTGAATCAGGCTTTTCTTCTGAAAAAAATTTGGGACACCTTGGTCACCTTTACTTTGGCTTCTTCATTTTTTTTGCGGTCAGTTTTTCAATAATCATGGTTTGCCCTCGTCCACGTATAAGATTTCTTCTATATGGCCTGGTCTTCGTCCTATTTTTTCTGAATTACAACAAAACTCATGTTGGATTATTGGTTCAGGTAAAAATGTTTCTTTTTGGCATGCCAATTGTTGGATTAATCCTTAATTGAAGTTTTAAACATTCCAAAGGCTTTGGGTAAAACTTTGCAAGCACAGGTCTCCAATTTTATTATTGATGGGAATTAGATTTGTCTTGCTTCTCTCCATGATAGTTTACATCTTATTTGGGGTCAAACTTGTTCTATTACTTACCTAAGACTACTGAAATTGATGATAAATACTTCGATTTGGACTGATTGTTCTGATGGTCATCTCACGCTTTCTCGTGCTTATGATATTAAACGAAGCAAGAAACCCTTGGTGGTTTGAGACCGTTGGGTTTGGAATTCTTGTTTTCGTCCTAAAAATTCTATTTTTTTTTTATGGAAATTCATGCGTGGGAAAATTGTTACAGATTCTTTATTACAGGATAGAGGCTTTGCTCCTCCCTCCATGTGTTCCCTTTGTTGCTAACATGTGTAAACTCCTAGACATTTGTTTTCTGAATGTTCCTTCTCATGTCAATTTGGTCTTCATATTCAAATTGGTTTGGGGTGATCTCTCCTTTTGATGATATCATGACCTTCACTTATCCTCTTCACAAAGGCTATGGCTCTCAGATTCCACTCTTATGGTGGGGTTTAGTTGGAGATTGTTTATATTGTCTTTCGACAACACGTAACAAGCTTCGTTTTGATGATATTCAACCATCCATTACTGATATTGTTCGCTCAATTAATTGTCAGCTTCTTGAAATTGATTCACTTAGCAAGGGAAACATGAAAAATTATGTGGACGAACTTTGTATTCTTCGCGTTATTGGTTTGTTTGGTCGTCCTGCCAAGTCACCTCATGTTATTGAAGTTTTATGGAAACCACCTTCTCTACATTGGGTAAAGGTGAATACCGATGGTGCAGCTCGTGGATCACCAGGATTGGCTTGTACTGGCGGTACCTTTCGTGATCATTTTGGTACTGGCGGTATCTTTTGTGAAGTTGAATTGCATGTTGTATTTCATGTGGTAAACTTAGCTTGGGAGAAGGGAAGGGAATGAGTGTGATTCATCCTTGGCTGTTCTTTTCATTTTTGCTTCTCATAATCGTGTTCCCTGGCATTTAAGGGTACGTTGGTTAAATTGTCGAGTGTTGCTCTCTTCTATGTGCATAAGAGTCACACATATTTTGTGCGAAGGGAATCAGGTGGCTGACTATTTGGTAAATTTTGGAGTGGACCATACTAGGGTTTATTGGTGGGACTCTTGTCCTCCTTGTGCTATTGATGCGTATCATCAGAATCTTTCTCTTCGCCCAAATTTTCTATTTTGTTAGGATGGGATTTACATTGTTTTTTGGTAACTAGGTTTTCGTGTTTCAAGTAGTTTTCTACTTCTTGTTAGGGTTTGTCTTCAAAAATTGTTTTAGCGGGTATTGGCCTAGTCCCCCTCCTTGTAGTACTTTTCATTTTTTCTTCATATTATTAATAAAATCTAGTAGAGAGGCAATGGGAGCGAGGGGGGGTTGTTTTGAGTGCAACGGTCCTTTCTCCTTCGGGAGAGAGTTGGTGCCTCACACACGACTGTTGACAAAGAGCTAATCTCGCCTAATCCATCTCGACAAAATAATAAAAAATAAAAATAAAAATAAAAAATAAGAAGATCACTCGTTTTCTCATTTATATTATACCACACCCTTAGCTGCAGAAACCAATAGAATTAGAGAGGTATACCCTTATTTTATTGACAACATGAAGTAAAACAAAAAACAACATCACACTTAAGAGATACATCACATATATATAGCTTAACAATTAAAAATAACAGAAACAATTACCCTAGAAAATAGGCTTGCGCACGAGAACAACGGAATTAATCACCTCATTATTTGGATGGAAGATTGTAAGAAGCTCAAAGACCGGCAAGTCATGCTCGTCAACAACAGGGTACAAAAATGCTCTGGCCCCTTTAGCGCTCCTCACTAGCAAAACGCTTCCATCCTTCATATACTTCCTAATATGCTTAAGAATCTCTTATTTTCCTTATTCATCCCCACCAAATTAAGCAGCCAAAAATATGCAGTCATATTCTCCAAGGTTCTCTCTAGTTTTCATAATATCATTTGTCTCAAACTTCATCCTCTTTGATAGCTCAACGTCCATAGCAACAATTTTTGACCCTCATCATTAGCCTTCTCATCGATATCAAAGTTGTCGAAATGAGTGGATTTCATGTGCTGAGTGGCCAATATGAAGGAAGTGAGAGGCATTGGCTCTGACCCAGCAAAGGCTACCTTTTTGGGATGCACTACTCTATTGTCAACGAAAATCTTGTGCTTCAAATTGGCTAATAGGACATAATTCCCATAGTAAGGGAAGAGATTGAGATTGTTTAGGGGTTGTCAAACTTTCACCAGGAATTTGGAGAATTGAAGCTCCAAAAGGCCATCAGCGCGGCCATATAGATCAATAAGACTCTGACGATTAGTTTGAACTTCTTGGGACAAGTCCATGATATCTATGTCACACAGCATGGTACATAGATTCACCAACTGAGTGAAGAGAGAACTGACTTGTTTGAAATGCTAGAATGCAGTTGTGTAACACGAGCAATGAGAAGCTCAACGAGAATTTGGGTTTCCAAGTTATAGATTTGGAGGGAAGCCGTAGGTGAAGAGGTATGTTGAAGTTTAGATTGAATTGAAATATGGATTAGCAGATTGCTTTGTCTTGGGTCCCTTGTGGCAAGCCTTTTCCACCTATTTATCGAAAGTAAGAATTTGGATTGCATTAATATATTGAATTCTTTGGTCAACTGAGGCGGGGTGCTTCATGCAGTAAAAGGGATCTTTGATTTGTTTCGTAGGTCAATATAAAAGTCAAAAATAGGAATTTATATATATATATATTTTTTTTTTTTTTTTTTTTTTTTGAGTTCACAGTAAGAAGTACTGTTTGGCCTTTCTTTTAATTAAATCATAATCTTTACAACAACAACAACAAAGCCTTATCGTACTCAGTGGGGTCAGTTATATGAATCCTAAAACGCCACTGCGCTCAATTTTGTTTCATGTCTTCCGTTAGATCCAAGTAATCCAAGTCTTTTCCTAGAGTCTTTCCAAATCTTCATAGGTCTTCCTCTACCCCTTTGTCCCTGAGTCTCTATCTCATAATCACATCTTCTAATCGGAGCGTCTGTAGGTCTTCGTTTGACATGTCCAAATCACCGTAACTGATTTTCTCTCATCTTATCTTCAATTTCAGCTACTCCTAATTTACCTCGGATATCCTCATTTCTAATCTTGCCCTTTCTCGTGTTCCCACACATCCAACTAAGCATTCTCATCTCTACTACACTCATTTTGTGTACGTGTTGATGCTTCACTATCCAACATTATGTGCCATAAAGCATTGTTGGCCTTATTATCATCCTATAAAAATTTTCCTTGAGCATAGTGGCATACGACGATCGTACAACACACCCGATGCACTCTTCCACGTCATCCATCCAGCTTGTATTCTATGATCGAGGTCTCCATCCAATTCTCCGTTCTTTTGCAAGATAGATCCAAGATAGCTAAAGCATTCGTTCTTTGGTACTTCTTGATCTCCAATCCTCACCCTAACTCATTTGAACATTTGTTCCCATTGAACTTGCACTCCATTTACTTTGTCTTTGACCTACTTAGACAAAGACCTTTAGATAAACTTCATGCCCAAGGTTAAGCTTCACATTTACTCCCTCCTGAGTTTTATCTATCAACACTATATCGTCTGCGAAAAGCATACACCAAGGAATATCATCTTGGATATGTCCCGTCAACTCATACATTACCTGTGCAAAAAGGTAAGGACTTAAAAATGAGCCTTGATGTAACCCCATAGTTATGGAAAAGCTTTTGGTTTGTCTTTCATGAATTCTTTGGGCAGTTCTTGCTCCATCATACATATCCTAGCTTGGATAGATGCTATTCATACTCATTTCTTCTCTAAATCTTCCCAAGAATATCTCTTGGGGCCTATCATACGATTTTTCTAAATCTATAAAAACATGTGCAAATCCTTTTTCATATCTCTACATCTTTCTATCCATCTTTGTAAGAGATAGATTGCCTCCATGGTTTTAATTTAAGAAATTTAAAGCCCGATTGATATAATTTGATCAAATTAGAGTTAATTGTTTCTTTGTATCTGATTTGATTTATTTAAACCATAATTGAGGGATTTGATCAATTAGGGTTAATTTACATTTTTTTCACTTGATTTGAATTGTTTGACGGAGGTTTCAGATATCGACATGTGTCACTCTTGACGACTCGTTCATCTTTGATGAGTCACATGCAATGTGTACAATTTGGCGAGACACATGGAGTGCGCCATAAAGTCCCAAGGAGTCAAAATTTAACGTTTTGAGAAACATTTATTTCACCAAAATTTTAATGTTTACAATATGATACTACACCCTTAGTTGCAGAAACCAATAGAACTAGAGGAAGTATACCCTCAATTTATTGACGACATGAAGTAAAGTAAAACAAAAAAACATCACACTTTAAAGATACATCATACATATATAGCTTAACAATTTAAAGAAGCAGAAACAATTACCCTAGAAGATAGACTTGCGCACGAGAACAATAGAGTTTATCATCTCATTATTTGGATGGAAGATTGTAAGAAGCTCAAAGCCGGGCAAGTCATGCTCCTCAACAACTGGGTACAAAAATGCTCTAGCCCCTTTGGCGCTCCTCACAAGCAAAACGCTTCCATCCTTCATATACTTCCTAATATGCTGAAGAATCTTTACCTTATTTTCCTTATTCATCCCCACCAAAGCTGCCAAAAATATGCACTCATATTCTGCAAGCTTCTCTCTAACTTCCATAATATCATTTGTCTCAAACTTCATCCTCTTCGATAGCTCAACGTCTGTAAAAACAATTTTTTGAGCCACATCATTAGCCTTCTCATCGATATCAAAGTTGTCGAAATGAGTGGATTTCATGTGATAAGTGGCCAATATGAAGGAAGTAAGAGGCATTGGCCCCGACCCAACAAAGGCTACCTTGTTGGGATGCACCACCCCATTGCCAACGAGAATCTTGTGCTCCAAATTGGCTAGTAGGACATAGTTGTCATAGTAAGGGAAGAGATTAAGGGCTGGTTTGGTATTGCTGTACTTTGAAAAAAAACTGCTTCTGCTGTGCTGTGAGAATAAGCAGCTGTGAAATAAAGCAGCAGAGTGTTTGGTAAACTTTTTTGTAAAAATGCTTTTAAAAAAAAAAACAGTATTATAATGTTTGATAAACTTTTATGTAAAACAGATGTGAAAAAAAGTTGGTTTTTCAAAGCTGGGTTTTGCAGCTTTGTGTTTTTGGCTTTTTTTCACCCAAAACTGTGAAAAAAAAGCTGAAGCTGAATGTTTACCAAACATAAAAAAGCTCCCAGCTTTTTTTGATAGCCACTTTTTTCAGAATCACCTCAGTACCAAACAAGAGCTGAGACTGTTTAGGGGCTGTGAAACTTTCACTAGGAATGTGGAGAATTCAAGCTCCAAAAGGCCTTCAGCGAGGCTACATAGATCGATAAGACTGTGGCGGATAGTTTGAACTTCTTGGGACAAGTCCATGATATCTATGTCACACGGAAGAGTACATAGATTCACCAGCTGAGTGAAGAGAGAATTAACTTGTTTTGAAGGACAAAGACAGTTGAGTTTGGAAATGCTCGAATGAAGTTGTGTAACGCGTGCAATGAGAAGCTCGGCAGGAATTTAGGTTTCCCAGTTGGAGATTTGAAGGGAAGCCATAGGTGAATAGTACGTTGAAGTTTAGATTGAAATATGGATTAACAGGTTGCTTTGTCGTGGGTACCTTGTGGCAAGAAGTACTGATTGCTTTGTCAATATAAAAGTCAAAAATAGGAATTGTTTTTATTATTTTTCTGAGTTTATAAAGAAAGAAGTACTGACTGCTCTTTTAATTTCTACAGATTTTTTAGAAAGAATATGGAAGAAAAATATATATCGACATGTAGACTAATATTATATATGACCCCTTGTAATAAAAAACTATGTAAGCAAGTGTATGATTGCCACATAAGATATCATAATGGCTTTGCATTCATTAGGTTTCTAAAGAGTAGCATTATAATCTCCTTTTTATTTTTCTTTTCCTGATATAAATGATTTTAACGCAGGGAGATCTAAACTCGAGACAAATTCGAACTTGAAACCTAAAATACAATTTTTTTTTTTTTAATTAACTAAGCCACAAGTAAAGTGCTCTTTTTTTATTTTCATCTAAATACATTATTCTATGAAAAAAGATTTCTTACGCAAAGGAAAAATTACACATAGAATATATTTTTAATACTTAATTGTATATTGAAACAACATTTTTAAATATTACAAGGAGAGATAAAAGTTAATACATGTGAAATATGACATCATTAATTTTTTTTTTTCAGGAGTGTAAGTTACAAAATTACCCTTTATAGTAGATTTTTTTTTTCACACTTTTATATCTTCATCTGTTGATCCCTTCTGCACAAAAGCCAAGTGGTCTTCCCTACCAATAGAAATTTGACATCTAAATCTTCTTTTATTTCTTTTTAATAAAATAAATTCTTAAAAGCTGGAAGTCCAATAGTCATACAAAAACTAAAGGATTAAACTTTCCCATCAAGCGCTTCTGCAACTTGATTTCGAATTCCATCATATTTCCTATTCGACTTCGAATTTAATCTTGTTTGCCCAGCACTCGCCCTCTACTTTTGAATCAAAAACTGCAGTCTAAAAAGAGAGAAAAGAACTAACGGAGGTGAACTTCTAAATCCCAAAGCATGCCGCGCCCAAACCTGATTATCTCCCTCTTTCTCTATCTCATGTTTTCATTTTTTGGGTGCTGGTAAATTTTGTGGTGATTTCTGAATCAGTGAAATGATTTACAGAATGAGTAATTGGTAATGACAGTAAAAGTTGACGGTGGAAGTACAACTCCGTTAAATTAATTTGTTTTCCGTCGACGGTTCAGCATCTCAGTTTTTAAGAATTAAAGATATAAAAGAATATTTAGGTGTCAAATTTCAATTGGTGGGAACACCTGCTGGCTTTTGTGCTGGGAACCCCAAAACATTTGTCCATAGTGAGCTCGTGTTTCTATCTTCTGATGAATCGATATTCATATTATCGATATTTGGTTTTTGTTTGGGGTACTGATTCTGCAAAAATGGTTGATGAGGGGTTGAACTGATTCTGGAAAAAAAAATTGTCAAAAGACGGGTTGAACTGATTCTGCAAAAATGGTCGATGACGAGTTGAATTGATTCTGCAAAAATGGTGGGTTTAATTGATTCTGCAAAAATGGTCAAGGACTGATTGAACTTATTTTTCAAAAATGGTCGATGATTGATTGAACTGATTCTGCAAAAAAAAAGTCGAGGACGGGTTGAACTGATTCTGCAAAAATGGTGGGTTGAATTTGTTCTGCAAAAATGATTGAGGACTGATTGAATTGATTCTGCAAAATGGTCAAAAACTGATTGAACTGATTATGAAAAAAAAGGTCGATAACGAGTTGAACTAATTTTGCAAAAATGGTCGAGGACATGTTGAATTGATTTTGCAAATTGGTCGAAAATGGGTTGAACTAGTTCTACAAAAATAGTCGATGCCTGATTGAACTGATTCTGCAAAAATGGTCGAGGACAGGTTGAACTGATTCTAGTAATAAATGATACAAATTGATTCTATATATAGTTTTAAAACTGATTATGCATAAATAGTCGATGATGGGTTGAACTTATAACATATATTAATTTTGTTGGAGTTGTGAGGGGTTGAGTTCTATTAACAGTCATAAGGCTTAGAGATATATATGGTATTTTAAAACATTGTTTCCATGTTTTTGGGTTGGGCTTTAGTTGTTTTTATATTTTTATCTCTTCTTGACATGTTAAAAAATTAGTGTAGTTCTTTGAAATATAATGAAATTTCTTGTCTCTCTATATAAAGCTCCCTTACGCAACCTACTAAGTTTTATAAAAAGGATAATCCTTGTATTTGCTAATCAAATGCCACCTTCCCAGTATTAACTTTCTGAAAGTGAGAAATTTAAAATGCCTCATTTTAATTAAGTCCAAGGATTTTTAAGATGCGAAGTAAGATTCCTTTCACATGTCTCATTCTATGAATTGAGAGAGAATGAACTAAAACAATAGATCCTATAAGAAGTTCACGTTCACATTAGAATGTGAATGGAATTTTGGAATCGATAATTGGTATATGAGGGTATTTGGAGGCAGCAATGAGGCATGGGAAATGCCTGAGGCAGAGTCTTGGAGGGTCAAATTGTGTATCAAAATTTTGAAGATATCTTATTACCTACTTAGCTGAGGAAAACAAAGAAAAAGATAATTGGTCATTCTATGTGATTCGAACAGCCGGATATGCTAGCAGCACAATGGGAAATAAAAAGCACCTGTGTAGTTTGAGTTTCCTAATATAAATTTCTAATAAAACCCTTTTAGAAGTTCAAAAATATTTTTGTTTCACCTTTTTAAAATGAGTGATGTTATTCTTATCCGAATGTCTTATATTCCCACCCACCTTGTAATGAATTTTTTAATTACAAATTTGTCCATTTGTAAAATGACTAATAAGGACCTTAGTTACCCTCTTTTTATTATTTTTTTTTTAAAAGTAAAGTTCAGACGTGATAACTCTCACAGTCTGTTTAGACGATTTGTCTCTCGTAAACCCTAACTCATCGTCCTATCTCCTTTAATCACATTCAAACTCTATGTCTAGTTCTCATTGCTCGAGATCCCCAATGAGAATCCCTCGAGAACAATTCATGGGTCTACTGCGTTGTTTTTGGTGGTTCAATTGATGCCATTGAGTACAAAGTTCTTAAGATTCTGTTGATACGTGCACTAGTTAGTTTCTTGTCAATTTCTTTAATGTGTTTTGTGCGAGTCTTGTAAAACAAAATATAGATTTTACAGAAAAATACGAGAAAACCCAGTAAGGGCTGGTTTGGTAATGCTGTGCTTTGAAAAAAAAGCTGCTGTGAGAATAAGCGGCTGTGCTGTGAGAATAAGCGGCTGTGAAATAAATCAGCAGAGTGTTTGGTAAACTTTTTTGTAAAAGTGTTTTTGGAAAAAAAAGCAGTCTGATAGTGTTTGGTAAACTTTTATGTAAAACAGCTATGACTGTGTGAAATGACCAAAAAGAATATAAAACGAGTTTTTTTTTTTAGTTTTTTTTTTAGAAACCTGAAAACCCACAAAAGTCTCTCTCTCGGATCGGTTTTTCCCCCGTCGAAGGAAACCATTTCTAGGGTTTGGAGATCCCCAAATTGGGGTTTGCGAGGTCAGATTTAAAGGATTCCCAACGCCTGGGAGGTGAAATCCGAGATTTAAAGGATGTCCAACGCCTGGGAGCTTCATTCGAATCAGAAAATTTCCAGTTCTTCTACCCACAACCCAGAAAACCCCAAACCCAGAAAACCCTCAAGGCTGGCGCCCTCACCGTCTTCAACCGCACCCTCGCAAGGACAAGAAGCATTTCGACAGAAAACCCACAAACCCAAAATACCCACAACCCAAATCCGACGTCCGCTCCGTTCTCCTTGACCCCACCACCGGCGCACTCTCTGGACTCCGCCCCGAAGGCATCCTCGTCGACATGACCACCTCCGAACCCTCCCTCGCTGTCGAGATCTCCTCCCTCGCCGTCGACTCAATCTTCGCCCACAAGTCCGGCGTGGGTCTTTTCATTAAATGAGCACTATAGCTCCGTGTGCTTTGAAAAAAAACCAGTTTTCCAAAGCAGCAAATAGCTGCTTCAGCTTTTCCTTTGATTTCAGCTTATTCTCGCAGCAGCTTCCAAAATAAGCCCTTTTTTTTTAGTTTACCAAACACCTAAAACCCTCACAGCTTTTTTTCATAGGTGCTTTTTTTTTTAAGCACCTCACTCCCAAACCACCCCTAAATATCAAGTTGAGCTCGTGAGGATTGGGTGGATCAAAAGAGCAATTTCAAGGAAGATTAGAGATTGGGCTGCTGCAAATTGGTCCAACAGGTGAGAATTTGTGGGCCAAAATGGTTAGGAACGGTACAAATTTGGGATTGGGCTATTGCAAGATTAGCCCCAATGAAGATGGAAGGAGATGACGTTTCCTAATTGCGGTGCGGTTTTGTGTTTCCAATAAAGATTAGGTTCGAAACCCGCTGTTGATGTGGAAGTCAGACTTGTAGCCAAGAGGAGCCTGAAATGTAACCGTGGCTTGCCACCAATTGTCCTCCTTTTAAAAAAAAAATAATAATAATAATAAGGATTGGGATTAGTAAGGAAGACTAAATTTGTAGATAATATTTTATAAACTAAATAACATGGAAGTTGATAATTAGATTATTATTTAAGCGTTGATAAACATGCTCATTCATACTAGTGGCTAGGCGGGGCCTATGATAGGTGCATTATTTATCATATTTTCATATCATATATCCCTTTGTTTTCTTAAGGAATTGATTATAAAAGAGCCTTACTACTTTCTTTTTCTCAGTTTCAGCCATTCTGCGCATACAAGACATTTTTGGTGATAATTCTACTTTCCGAAGAATTTTTGACGCAAGGCCAATTGGAGAAGGAAACTAAGAGGCTGAAGATCATTGTGTCCGAATTTGGGAGTTTTAACGAAAAACCCACAATACTGTTCACTTTAACGAAAAACCACATTTTTACACTAAAAAGTCAAACCTGCTACTATTCACTTTACCCTTTATTTTGTCCTTATTGTTAAAACTCAAAGTTTTCAAGTCTTTTTCATTAGTTTTCCTTCCGAATTTCATAATTTTCCATGAAGCCATTCATTGCAGTTTCACAAATCAATTCTGCAGAAGTTGTTTTCACGTCAGAATTGCGCAGCTGTGGGAGAATGAAGATTTGGAGGCTTTCCTGATTTTTCCTAATGACGTACGATATATGTTTGGAAAGATAAGAGATAAAGCTATGTTTCTCATATTTTTACATAATTTTCCAGAAGATAAATCAATCCCAAAACTGGCGTGCAAGACAGATGACGTGTTTCCCAAGCCAAGAAGGATTCTTTCATAGTTTGTGTCATTGATTGTTTAGGAGTTTGTTTTCTTTTAGGAGAGTTTTTACCAGACCTTTTTTAGGGTTTTTCCTAGTATAAATAAGGTGCCCTAAGATCTCTCTAAGATATCCATCCACCCCCGCATATTCCATAACACCCACATCCGTACTACCATTCACCATCTCCATAATTAGTGAAGAAGAGCTTAGGGACGTGCTTTGCCATGGATTCCGGGTTCTATCTTTCTTTTATTTTTATTTCTATGTGTAACTAAGTTATTTTCTAAGGTTTATGATGAAGCCATGACATGAACATTTGCGAAGTAATTTGTTAATTATTATCCGATTATATGTCATGTTATATTCTTAATCTTTGTGAGTATTTTATTCTAGATTCGGATTTCTAATGACTGATCACATTTAGGAATTTTGCATCTAGATATTTAGATAAATCTATGAGGATGACCAATCAATTAGGTTTATTGGAACTAAGATTAAGAAGAGTAGACAAACTAGTGAGGATGACCAATATCAAGCTAGTCCTACTTGGTTGACATGATTCTTCTACGCTTAATGGGTTTTTATGTGTTTAATTGTATGCCTAACCAATAGGATAGAATTATCATGTAGAGATACAAGAGTTGATGCCTGACCACGGATTAATTCATACCTTAGAAAGAACAACCTTTAACATTGGCATGGTAATTGGATAGTAGTTGGCTCTAGGAAAAGTAAATAGGATTGTTATTGGTGGATTCATAACCTTAGGTTTTCTTGTGTTGTGTGTTTATTTTAATTAATTGTCTTTTATTTTTCTTGTTAATTTTAGTCTTGATCAATTACTCAATTATTCAATTCAATCTACCATTTGTTTGTTTAATTAAGTCTAGCTTGATTAATTGGTTAAATTGGTGTTAAAGCAACCCATGTGGGATCGACCTCGTATTTGCATATATTACTACAATTGATTCGTGCCCTTGCAAGTTTAATTTGGTTTAAATTAATCTATTTTTTAGGTTAGCTTAAATACACATCAACCTAGGAGGGTACCTAGGCGGACTATGCGGATTTAAGTAAATCTATTATATTTCGTGTAAATAAGTATCTGTTTATACTTAAAATATATATAATTTCATCATAAACTACAAAATAGAATGACATATATATTATGAAGTATTGGAACATAATGAAATATGGGGAACAATCATATAATGTGTGTTCATTTAAGTATTTAACAAGTCTCTTATGATTTATTAAAAAACATAAAATGCAAAATGAAGTTTTGAAAATGCTCGAGGAAGGGCGAGATTGTAGATATGGCGAAATAGTATTCTAGTTTTGGTCAAGTTGATGAGTCGATATTATACTATATATTTTACCCTATTCTTAGTTATAATTTAGTAGTTATTTTGCGAGAATTTTGATATTTTGTTTTATATTTTCAATATAGACACTCGACTTCCTCTGGAGCAAAACATGATCAAATGGATGCAATTTGGAGTGATTCAAGTTGTAGGACGTTCATGTGTCTCTTGGCGTGTTCGTGTCAAAATTTGGGATTTTTCTACCAAGCGGTTATTTTCTGGCGATGGAATAAAGGAGCAGTGCGTGTTACTGAAAAATGACATTTTTGGGCTTAAATTGCGTTTTTGGAGCCCAAGATGACCTTTGATTGGCTCGTGGCCTTCTGGAGAAGTGTTCAGAATATTCCAAACTTTAGATTCAACTATATTGGACCGGTTTTGGAGCATATTAGGGGTCCAAAACGTGGGTGTGCAGATTTTAGGCGAATTTTATCATTTAATTTAGGGTTATGTTTCCTATTTTATTTTGGTATTTAGTTTCCTAGTTTGATTGGGAGACATTTATTAAGAGGATTTAATTTTTAATAGGTAAAATAAGCTTGGCTGGCCCTATTATTTCTTCTACTTCTTCTCCATGCGTTCTTGAAGAGAGGAAATTGGCTAAGCGTAGAGATTTTCAGACTTTTATATTCAATGTGTTTTCGATCTTTTATTATTTCAATAAAGAACTTTGTGATTTTTATTATGAATATGTGTAACTGATTCTCTTTTTTTTTTCAATTTGCTTATGATATTATGCATGAAGATTTTGAATTATTAATCACCGGTTTACACTATCTAATTTTCTTAATGCTTAGGTACCATTAGGATCTTTAGAAAAGTAATTTGATGCAATTTTGGTCGGAGGTTGGTCCCTGAAATTGACGAAAACTTCTTATGATTAATATGTGAAAGTTCATTTAGGATGAATATCACGTCTTAAGGGTTGTATGGTTTTTCAAAAGGTTTCACAAAACTTAATGAGTCATGCATGTTTAGATTTTGATCTGAATACCACAGACAGGTTGCATGTTTGATATACGCTCTATGTTAGGTGTCCAAGTAGGCATATATTAGGAAAACTTAACCTTCAAATTATGCATGCGTAATTCATAAGTAATTGGAAGAACTACATAGGATTGTTAATGTGACAACCTGTCCCTAATTTTACGTTTTTATTAATTTTAAAAGCGTGAATTGACGAAAATGCCCTAGAGGTAAGGACTTTGACTTCCGTTGACCATCGTCTAGAGAAATGTATGACTTATTCTTTTGGCTTATTTGCGTAGTACTTGATGGTACGAACGCATAGGCGAAAGCTGTTTGTGAGTTCGGATTATAACGGTATAGTTACGAACGTTTGAAATTGGTTACTTACATTTTAGATTTTAAATTATTTGAACCCCCTACCTTGTGGGAAAGAAGCCCAATCAGTTTTAAGCAAATAATAAGGGACCAGTCAAATTAAAGGGTAAGGACCAATCAGAAATCAGGAAGAAAAAAAAAAAAGGGGAGCTCCAGCCTTCCCGTCGGTCTATACACCCGCACACCACCCAACCCAAATCCAGTGAATTTCAGCCATTTTTCTCGTTGATCACCACCATCCATCACATGAAAATCACTCATGTGGCCTCCCATCTACCATCTCAGCCAAAAAATAGAGAGTTTTGGCCTCCCATCCATCACATGCAAATCACTCATGTGGACTTTGACGCACGGCTTCTTGGGTACTAGGCGGCGATCCACCCATTTCTGAAACACTTAGTTTCAATCACCACCACCAAAATGTTGGGAATATGCCCTGAAAGTCAATCTTTGGAAGAAACCTTTCAGGACAATGAATGGATGTATAGATGACTCTTATACATCAAATGGCAAAGATACTAATTAGGACTATCTCTATAAATGATATATGTCCTAAATAGTGAATCCATGGACAATGGATCGATTGAAGAAGTGATCTAATGAAGTTAGACTACAGAGACCTTCTTCACATAACCATTATGTCCAAAAGGTTCCTGGTCATAGTATTGTCGGAGGGATACTGACAATGCATAGACCGGTACATACTATGTCCGCTTCAAGAAGAAGGATGGAAAGTCTCGTCCCATTCGTGTAGTGACACTAAGACAGGTATGTAGGTGCTCATTAAGGGAATGAGTTCACTGAACACAATCGAACGAGAGTACTTGCATGGAGGTCTACTCACATGTCAAGCAAGTAACTCTAATGGTTGGAATAATGTAAGTAGTCCTTTGACCTGAGGCATCATCGTTGTCTTGTGGTTAAGTACTTAATCTTTGATTATGTCAAAGTCACTCCATCCGCGGGTGTCCACGGCATAGTCGGGGTTAAGCCACTTAGTCATGAAGGCAAGTGAATGTTCAACAAGGAATCTCTAATCCTCGTTATGAGAGGATGAATACTCTAAGATATGATTCGGGAATCTTCGGCCGAAGTATCGAGCGTAATAAAGGAAAGCGTTCCTATACGACTCAATTGAATCATATAAGAAGGAATAATCACATTAGGGGTTTGACATAATATATCCATACCCTAGTGATGTGATTGAGAGTATTGTTTTAGAGAATGATCGAATTACATTGTAATTCCAATTGAATAGGTTCTCCGAACAACTTCTACTTTAGCTTGGGTAGCCATGATATATGGTTAGATGTCACTCATGGCTTGTGAGTTCTTCTAGATGATTAAATGTAGTCGTCAAAGAAGAAGGTGAATTAAAAGTAAGTTTTAATTCACTAAGTGATTGGATTAAATATAATCAATTGGATTGGTGGCAATCACCTCACTGCCTTGCTAATTAGAACCTAAAACGATTGTTCACCAATACACTCTTGTAGTGAGTAATTAATGGATGATGGAAATGATTAATTGGATTAATTAAGTGTTGTGATTAATTAGAAAGTCTAAAGAAATCATAAAAGCGATATAAGATCGTTTTGGGCTTAAAGAAACGTTCGGGTTTAATTGGGCCCATTGGGCCTAAACCCATTGAGCTTTTATTCAAGCATTGGATGACTTGAAATAAATAAAAGCCCAAAGCCCAAACAACACAAAGGGGCCGGCCAAAGAGGGAGAGAGAGAGAGTCAAGTTGTTGAGTTGTTTCTTTGTCTTATAAAATGAACTTTATAGCAAAAGTTTCATTAAGGTTTTTTTTTGTGAGTTTATTTGACAAAAAGGAAAAACCACTCTCTCTCAAAATCACTCTCAAAGGCCGGCCACCATAGGTGTGATTTAACTAATCATCTTCTTACACTTTTGGTTATTCCTTCATCCTTCTCACTACACTAGTGGGTGAGGATCTTTAGAGGTTTTCAATTTTGGAAACTTGAAGAGAACCTAGGAGCACTCATACTAAACAAAGTGGAGGAGGCAAGGAAGGAGGCTAGGCTCAAGGAGTTCAAGGAGCAAAGGGCTTGGAGGTGGTCCATCCTTGGTCTAAGATCTAGATCAAGAGGTATAAAACTACTCCTAAACTTTGTTCTTAAATAAATTTGTTTATGATGCATCTTACATAAACCTATGCATCTTGAAGGGGATTTGCATGACTATTGCTTTGATATTATTTGATAACATGCTTCCGTTGCTTTCGTATATATATTTTGAATTGTATATGCATGCTAGTCATTAGAAATCTCACATGAAATCTCATAAATTTCCCTTCACAAAACACTTCTCTGGAGGTCAGGAAGAAAGCCCAAACAGTTTTAGGGGTGGTGGTGTTGCGGTTTGATTGAATTGAAGAACACCCAAATTCTAGGGTTCCAGCGGGTTCTTGGCGATTTGAAGCTTTTCCCGACCAAATTGGACTTGGCCACATGTATGAAAATTGCTCTACTCGTTAATATCTTCATTCCTGTAAAATTTGAGAATTTTTAGAAATAGTGGAGTTTTCAGGCAAGTCGGAATGGCCAACCGCAACGTGCGGCTGCGCGTGGGCCAAGACACCCCTGACCTTCCTAGGCTAAACCTGATACCCCAATTCCATATGTGATGTCCGATTAACGAAATTCCATTATTTGGGTACATTTTCGCTAAGGTTCGCTACTTGGTCATTATAAGAATTGACGATCCGACCGTTGGATCGTCACAAAACTTTAATAGGTTATTATTCGTAATATTTGAGGACCTTTGGAACTTATGGATTGAGAATCCGACTTACAGATCTTCCCGAATTGGATTTGTAAGTTTATAAATAAAACATTGACCGCCACTTGAATTTGCAATTGGCGGAGATCCGACAGTTGGATCCTTCCGAAACTTTAGGATGTTGTTCTAGAAGCATAATGTGAATCTCTGGAAGTTACGGATCAGAAATCCGAGGAGCGGATCTTCCAGATCGAGTTACGTAGGGTTGTGGACCTTACCGTCAACCATTGACCGACGGTTGACTTTTGGTCAATGGGTTACAAATCATTCTAGAATGTCCTTGGGGGATCTGTTTTATGTAAGTTAAGTGTTCTATCGATAACAATTCTAAGACATGATTTGATAATTGTTCTAGGCGACGATCGTTTATGACGCCTTGATATTCGTGCTAGGGAGTTGTAGCGCAGACTCCAGGTGAGTGGGTCTTTTCCTTTTTATAGTATATATATGATTGATAGTTTCCACAAATGCTTAAAAATTTATTTATGCATTTTATACCATGTCATATATATATATATATATATATATATATATTTTAAAAAAAATACTATGATATGGTTGAGTTTTAGAATGCATCATGGCATATCTATATGCATATTACTTGCATATAATTGTTGTGAATATTTTAAATGCTAAGATGAACGCGGGAAGCGCAGGTAAGAAATTGTTGTGGAATGAAATGGTTGAATCTTATGGCATGCTTACATATAGAATGCTCATCATTGCTACACCCCAGGTGAGTGCTCAGCCTGAGGCCGTCCTTCACGTGTATGTTCACCTCCCAGCATCGCACGCTCACCTTGGATCCAAGTAGGTGCTAGCCCTGTTGTACAGGTCACATTAGGTGACTCTGACTAGTAGATGACTGAGCTTAGCGCAAGCCTTCACGTGATCGTAGCACTAGAGCGATTATTATTACACCTAGCACTGTCGTACATGTCACATTAGGTGACTCCGATTTGTGTGTTAGCATATGACTGATGAGCGATAGCTGCAGTCGTATAGGTCACATTAGGTGACTTCGACTGATATGCTAGTATAGATTAATGAGCACATGATCATATCTATATTCTTATTAAGTTATTCTGCTGTGGCATATTTATGGACTTACAGTTATCATGCATTTGATTTTCATACTTATACTTAGTATAATATTTTGGAAAGTATACATCTTTTACGGCAAGGGGTTATAACGTTTTCAAAAAGGTTTTTATAAAACTTTATTTTCAGGCCCACTCACCCTTGTTTTTCGCCCCTCCAGGTTCTAGTAACAGAGTTTTTGTACCGACGAGGATTATTGGCAAATCTTGGTGTAGACGATTACCATCGATGATATAATTCTCCCCCATTTTTATTGTACTGTACTTATACTTTGTCATCACGTGTGAAATGGGTTCATTTCCGCTCACCGCGCACTCCTGTATTTAGACACTTTTAGATTTAAATTTATTCACATTTTTCACATCACTACACTTTATGGCTTCGTCACCTTCCAGGTGTCAGCTAACACAGCTCAATTCGGAGTCCTAATGAATATCTCTGGTCGAAGTGTGTCAGTTAAGATTAGGGGTGGTTCGGTATTGGATCCCATACCGAAACCCTTGTCCCGATTCCCAAACCGAAATTTTCGGGAATCCCATTTTCAATACCGATCCCAAACCAAATTTTCGGGAATCCCAATTTTCGGGAATCCCGAAATAGTTTCGGGATTTCGGGACAATTCGGGAATCCCAAAATGGTTTTGGGCTTTTGGACTAAATTTGACATATTAAGCTTTTGGGCTAAAATTCAACCTTTTTATATTGAAAATTTGGGCTTTTGGGCAGGCTGCCAATCTGCGGCCCAATGCCAATTTGTTGCTGGACTAAAATCTGCAATCTGTGCAGTCTGCAATGTGAATCTGTGCACAATCTGTGGCCCAATCTGTGCAGTCTGCAATGTGAGTGAATCTATGCACAATAGCTATGTGATCTGCCTATTTAATTTCTACTAATAGCATATGTGATCATCTGCCTATTCAATTTCTACTACACATGCATGCAATAAAAATAAATTAAGTAACAAATCCAAAAGCAAAATAAAATAGTTACAAGCCAAGGTTTTAAAATAAATAAAGTAACAAACCCAAAAGCAGAAAAATTAGTTACAAGCCAAAGTTTCAAAATCATTAAGTTACAAACCAAAAACAAAAAAGCAAAGCTTAAAGTTATTGTTGGCCTCTTCGGCCCCTTCGGCCCTTTGATCTTGTTGATGCTTGTGGTTGCTTCCTTCTTGTTGGTACTTGTATGCTTCCCCTTGATGTAGATGGTTGAGCCATTCCCCTTGATATTGATGGTTGAGCCATTCCCCTTAAAATGGGTGGTCGTAGAGGTAGTGATTGATATAAACATCAGGCCAACATCACTACCAAACAGTGAAACAGATATTCGAAAAACTTGCAATAAAAAGAAAGTAACAGTTACCTCAATCCTCTAATCAACAACCTGGTAGGTAAACCACGGTGCAATCAAGGCTGACAAAAAAATACAACTAATTAGATACTAGCATCAAACCACGGTGCAATCAAGACACACTATCTTTTAACGAAAATTAGGAGATGAGCAGCTCACCCCCTGACGGGTTGAGCAAAGTTGCACTCAATATAGAAAGGCAACAAGTTAAAAGAAATTTCATATACCATTTCTCATCTCATGCACATCCCTCTTATTTTGCAGCCATTAGGATGAACAATTAAAATAAAATCAACGATCACGATAATAGGTGCAGAAAACTATGTTTGGTATGTGAGTAGGATAAGTCATCAGTCAGCTCCCACAGTGGAGAAAATAAAAGGTGCAATGAGTCATATCTTGAAGAACTATAGAAGACAATTACCCAATGCACGGCCATGCAAACTGCCATTGCTTTTGCCGTAATACGGCCAGGAAGAATTTCTGAAAGGAGGTGACCAGGCACCGAACCAGCTCCAAGAGCAAACATCAACACAAACCTGCAAAAACCATTTCATAATCTAGATTATCATAACAACCACACACCCAAATCTTCTATGCATATTTGCTTTATAATCTCAAAGTCATTTAAATATGGCATGTGGAAGTATAGATATGCATGCACAATGCATTGAAGTAAAAAATCTATGCAAAATGGCGCATCGAATTATATGTTATATTCACTCAAATGAGTCAAATTTTTACAGTATCATTAGGCAAGAATTGGGTTTAAATATAGAAAAAGAAAGAAACCAGAATGGCTAACTAAAATGAATTCACTTATACCCTTTTAATTATCCCAGTGCAAGACCCATTTAAAATTTTTCATTTCACTTTCTATCAACTACTCAGTGTTCGCTATGAATGAAGGTAGGAATGCAATTTCATACTACAGTGAGAAAAATTGAATAGAAGTGAACTCTGCAAACAAAATTAATTCCAAACCCTAAATTAAATTTCAAAAGGAAGAAAAAAATTAGATTTCAAAACACTAAATTAATTACCTAATTTGGGATCGATAGTTCTGTGACTTGACTTCTGTGATCTGTCTGTGCGAGAGATCGAGAGAGAAAGCGATGGTGTGGCGGTGGTTGTGTGGTGAAGGAAGGCTGGAGTGGAGAGTCAGAGACGATCGGTAGTATGGAGATGAGGGCTCAGGGGCTCAGGGTCTCCAGCCAATTCCAATCCCAATTTGAATCTAAAAATTGAAACCCTAATTTTATAAAATGCAAACAAATTCAAGAGATTGACTTACCATGAGAGAAGACGATGCCACGGTGGTTGTGGTGGAGGTGAGACCGTGAGAGAGATTGTAGAGGAGGAGGAGTGGTGGACGCATAGCGGGCCGGCGACTGAGAGAGAGACCACCAACCGGAGATACGCAACCAAATTTCTTCGAGTGAGAAAAGTGAGTTTTCTTACCGCAGGGAGGCCTGGAGATGAGGCTCAGGCGTTGGAGATAAGATGAGGGCACTCGGTGAGGGAATGGAAACGGCGGAAGTGAAAGTGAACTGTGAAAATGAAAAGTGAAATGGGAGATCAGAGTCGGACCTAAAACAAATCAACGATACAGATTAAATCTAAAACAATGAATGGTTGAAATAATTTTTTTATAATTAAAAAATAATATATATATATATAATATTTATTTTCGGTTCGGTATGGGAATACCGAAAAAATGGAGATGCAAAACCGAATCCCATACCGAAAATTTCGGGAATTTTGGTTTGGGATTTTTGGGATTTTTGAGATTTTTTTCCAGCCCTAGTTAAGATGACGGTGGAACCTAGGTTTTATAAGTGTGCAGACTGATTTTCCTTTCAATTCTTTTGTTATCAGCCATTTTTCCACTTTATACACAGTTAAAAGACGGTTTTGTCCTTTTAGGCCATGTGCCCATCGTCGAAGGCTCTGGTTCGACTGTCTTCTGGAATATTCCTTCAGCGTCGAAGGCTCTGCTTCAACTACATCTTCTGGACAATTCCTTCAGTTTCTACCCCTGAATCTCGCTTTTTCTCACACAAATCTCTGCTTTGCTGAAAAACCACCCAACCAGTAGACGCTTTCGGTTTGATTCGAAGAAAAATTTTACCCGGAAAGGATAGCGTTTCTTGTTGAGCTATTCGGATCCTACATCTGGGGTTTTCTTTTGTTCAAATATGGGGTTTTATGATTTTGGATTTAGGAATGGGTTTTATGTTGAAATCTCCTTTTTGTGATTTTGGATTTAGAAATAGGTTTTTATTTGATTTGATTATTTTCTTTTTTATTTTTATTTTTGTTGTGACTTTGTGGGACTTGCTGGAGGGAATTGGGTTGTCGATGAGATCCAAGGGCGGAGATCGGGATGAGAAGAAGATATTGAGAGGTTTGGTTTCATCTTCTACTCTCTCTCCATAACCGTTAAGCCCCATTACCTCTCAGTTTCATCTTCTACTCTCTCTTGCTCTCTTCTGCTCTCAGATGGCTCTCGAGGTTGCTGTCAAGGCCGCCTTCGGCGCCCCTAATCTTCTCGGCGACTGTACGTTCACATTTCTCTCTATTTCCCTCGATTTCCTTTCTAGGGTTTGATCAAATTTTGCTAATTTGGTAAAATTTTCCATTTTTCGTTTCTGACAGGTCCTTTCAGCCAAAGGGTTCTTCTGACCTTGGAGGAGAAGAAAGTGCCCTACAAATTGCACTTAATCAATCTCAGCGACAAACCCAGTGGTATTTTACTTTGTTTGGAATTTTTGATCCCGAAAATACATGCAGGCATAGATGGAAATATGTGATTTTTGTACTTTTAATGGATTTTGATGTGTTTTTTTGGAGTGTCTAAGGAATTGGGTTTGGGGTTTTTGTTGGTGATTTGTAGGTTTACGGAAGTGAATCCAAAGGGGAAGGTGTCTGTGGTGAAGTTTGATAACAAATGGGTGGCGGATTCTGATGTCATGGTTGGGATCATTGAGGAAAAGTACCCTGAGGCTTCTCTCAAAACTCCTCCTGAATTTGCTTTTGTGTATGCTCTCTCTCTCTCTCTCTCTCTCTCTCTCTCTCTCTCTCTCTCTCTCTCTCTCTCTTATATTGTTGTTTGGAGCCCGTTTGGAAAACTATTTATCTAGGAAACACTTTTGCTAGAGGTGCTTTTATTATTAACAAGTTTATATTTTTATTAAAAACAACCTGAGAAACACTTGGAAGTGCTTCCCGAAGTTCTCCATGACCCAGAAGCATGCTCAAGTTAAAAAATTTTGATTTTTTCATTTGAGCCTATTCTGTAAGAATATTTTTTTTAATACTGTGAAAGTTGTGTTTTCTATAGTGTGAAAGTTGAATCTGTGGGAATTTTTTAAATAAAAAAAATTATGGTGTCTTTGCTGTGCTAGGTGATGAAATTTGTAAAATAGTTGTAGTTTTCTGAGAAATTTGTGATTTTTAATAATATTTTTCTCAATTGAAAGACTGGAAAATAATGTTCTCTTTTTTTTTTCTTTTTTTTTTTCAAACTTCTCTCAACTTTTTTTTTCTTGGATTTAAAAGTATTTTTTCCTGATTGGTTAGAATGGTTATTCATCTCTCCAATTGGTTCTTTTTTATTCTCGCCAACTTTTTTGTCTAATATAATTTTTTTTCATTTTTTTTGTAACGTACTACAGAAGTTAGAATGAGCTTTTCACATAACATGAATGATGAATACGAGGTTGGGAGATGGTGGTGAGGAAAGTGGGAAAGTATAAGGTTGGGAGGACGATCGGCGAAGGGACCTTTGCCAAGGTGAAGTATCCAAACATGAATCGCAACAGTTAGCTTTGATTCATGTTCTAATTAAACAAATAGTTATATTGCAGGTTTTAACTTGAATCATCTTTTAATATTAACATTAACAAACATAGTAAAAGCAAGAATGTTTATTATAAAACAGTGAACTTTAGTAGTACTAAAAATTGGAAGATATGTTTTCGATTAATTTGGTTTTGCTTTCTATCTCCGCAGCACTACCCATTTTCCACCCTAATCACATCTCAAATTCTTCCACCTTTGAACACGACATGTCTGGCGAAGGTCAGTAGCTTCATTCATACCCAGTTTACCTAGACATAATTTTTATCAGTGATGGGTTTTTAAATGGAGCTTCATTGTGTTAGGATTTTGTTGAATTCAATCTGATTTAAGGGTCCTTTTCACTGGTTTTGAAGAAACCAAATTAAATGTGCCTTTGGATCTTTCTATGTCATGCTTATGTTCTCCTTTATTGGGAGAGCGATTTAGTGTTTTAAATGGTTCCATTATCTTATATTTGGCCTTTTCGTTGGTTCGGAAAAAACCAAATGGCATGTGGATTTCTGTCTTTCTATATCATGCTTATGTTCTCCTGGTGGAACTTTTGTAGACTAAAAACCAACTTCATTTTGGTCATAAATGATATTGCTAACGTCTGTGGTTTGTAATCTTGATTCAGCTGGTAATATTAATTCTATTTGTATGTTTTGTTTTATCAGGATGTCAATGTTCTTTGCAAATGCAAATTCTCCTGATCTTATGTGTTTTTTTGGCCAATCTATGGTGTGCAGCAGTACTTTTTTGTTTTGCTTCATTGCGGTTAATGTTTCGAAGTTGTGATGTACAAAATCAATGCATGTTCTACTGGTATCAGCTTTTTTTTTTCCATCTCTGTATTTCCTGTATGGTTGTCCGTGATGTACTAGCTGGAATGGAAAAATATTCATGCATGTACAGTTTTGGATGCGGGTACTGATTGAATATTCATGCATGTGTAGTTGTCTGTGATGTACCAGCTGCATTTCCTGTCGTTTAAAAGATTTTTGTTCGTGATTGATAAGAATTGAAGGGCAATTCAGTCTGCACACTATAGATCAATAGTGTCACCATGGGTTCTCTGGATATTACATTTTGATTTTGTCCCACGATTTTATCATCGTGCATCATTGGTTCACTGTTTTTATTTTCTTCTGCAGCATGGAGAGTTGTGCAAGGCACTCTTTGCAATTTATTGCAAAATAATGTTAAATTTTCCTTCTTTGGAAACAGCTTGAGCTAGGAGCAAGTCTGGTATCCAAGCTATACATTCATTGCATGTAGTACAGAGACAGAAGCATGTAGTCATTCCTCTTAGTTTACGATTTTCCAACGACGTTTTTTTTATAGGTTCGATCATGTATATAAGCATTTGATAGTGAATACATGTATGCTTCACAATCGAAAAGAAGTGGAATGGTAGTTTCAGGTAATTGTCGAGATTTTAGGTGATCCCTTTTTGTCATGATGCCAATTTACGGTTCCTATCATGTAAATTGGTTGACAAAAATGTTAGTGTATGCAAAAAGGCTGTTGATGCTGCTGGGTTATTTTTTTATTTATTTTTTTTCTGTAACTGATTTAAGAGTTGCTAATGTATTCTTAGCATAAACGTCTGACTGCCACATATCCTTTTGTTTTCAACAGCTGCCAGTGCCTAAACCTCCAACAAAATGGGAAACTGTTGCCAAAACATAAGGTAAATCATTACTGTATTAGTCGAACAGTACCTTTCTTTTGTTTCTTTTTTCTTTCTTCTTCCCCCTTAAGGCTTTTGTTTGGTTTCTCATATGTGCCCATTTGGCGTGGAGAAATGTAGTTAGATTCAAGATTTTGAGAAAATGGAATATCCTTAACCTGTCAAGTTGTTATAAGAAAAGTCATAGGTATCCACTCTGACTATTTTTTGAATTGTTGTAGGGATGGAATATCCTTTACCTGGCGTGGCACGAGGAATGGGCAACTTGTGGAGGAACGGCTTGGCAGGGGACTATCCAATAAACTGTGGCAGGACTGCTGGCCAAACACTTTGGTTATTCATGAAACAGTTATTGGGTCGGACCACTGCCCTCTAATCATTCAGTGTCAACCCCGAGTTAAGAGATCGAAGAAACTCTTTCGCTTCGAAGCTTTTTGGGCCAAGGATGAGCGGTGTAAGGAAATTGTGGAACGATGTTGGAGGCAACAGTGTGTTAGGGACGGAATCTCAAGATGGCAGAAAAAAACTGAATGACTGCCGTTCACAGCTAGCTAGTTGGAGTCGACAGAAATTCAAGTCGAGAGGTAGAGATCTTGAATGCCTAATCTATAAGTTGGGGGACCTTCAACATAACTGGAGCAAAAATTGGGAGGAGATCAAAACGTTATCCTTGCGTATTGATAAACTTTGGGAGATTGAAGAGCAGTTTTGGCAACAACAATCTAGGGTGAAGTGGCTCCGAGAAGGTGATGCGAATACTGCTTTTTTCCACCAATCTACACTTCAACGACGGAGGAGAAATAGTGTAGTTAAAATCAAAGACGGGAATGGCGCTTAGGTCGAGAATCAGGGAGATGTTCGAAATATTATTGAAGACCAATCTTTTTACTTCCTCGGGTCAGAGATTGGGGACAGACTTTGGATTGCATCCAGCATAAGGTGAGTGAAGAGATGAATGCTGCCTTGATAAGGCCGATTTTGGTGGAGTAAATAAAAACTGCTGCCTTCCAAATGGGAGGTTTGAAGGCCCCGGGACCTAATGGTTTCCAGGGATTAATCTACCACACTTTTTGGAACTCTCTTATTGATGAAGTGAACGGTATTGGGCAGGATTTTATGCAGGGGGTTTGCTCACCGCAACGTCTCAATTCGACCCATATAGTGCTAGTTCCGAAAGTCATGAACCCTAAGTCTGTAGGGCAATTCAGACCTATCAGCTTATGTAATTACTCCTACAAGATCGTCTAAAAAATCCTTGCTAATCGTCTCAAGCCTTTCCTACCAGAGCTTATCTTTCTTATGCAAAGTGCCTTCGTGGTGGGGAGACAAATACAGGATAATATTGGCATTGCGCATGAGATGTTCCACTTTTTGAAACTCAGGAAGGCGAAGCGCAAATTCGAGATGGGAATTAAGCTTGATATGCATAAAGCATATGATCGGGTTGAATGGGACTTTCTGGAGGCAGTCATAGAAAATATGGGTTTCTGCTCTCAATGGAGGAATCTGGTTATGGGGTGTGTCAAGACTCTGGATTTTGCTGTGATCATGAATGGGCAGCCGGGGAGGAAGTTTAACCCGTCAAGGGGCATCTGCCAAGGAGATCCTTTATCTCCGTACCTTTTCATCCTCCTCAGTGAGGTCTTTTCTATACTTATTCAATTGGTTGTCGATAGGCAGCAACTCACAGGCATCTCTATGAACCCTGGTTGTCCAGTTATCTCTCATATGTTTTTCGCGGATGACACCTTGCTCTTTTTTAGGGTTGATAAACAAAACTATGGCAATCTGATGAAGATCATTGATGCGTATTGCGTTGCATCTGGTCAACAGGTAAATGTTCAGAAATCCTGCGTTTTCTTTGGTGCTAATGTGCCAAGATGCTTCTCAGCCGAGTTAAGTCATGTTCTAGGTATGCCTATTGTGGATAATCCGAGGAAGTATTTAGGCCTCCCTTCCTTTTGGGGTCGTTCTAAAAAATATGGTCTTGCTTATGTGAAAGGTAGGATTCTGGAGAAAATTCAGGGATGGAAGCAATGCACTCTCTCACAAGCAAGGAAAGAGATTATGATTAAGGCTGTGATTCAAGCTATCCTTGCTTATCTGATGAACGTTTTTTAATTCCCAACTACCTTGTGTTTGGAATTTGATTCGTTAATTGCAGATTTTTGGTGGGGTCAAAAGGGTGGGGAGAAAATCCATTGGGTTTCCCGAGATTTGTTGGGGCTCCCCGAAGCAGGTTGGAGGTATGGGTTTCAGAAGTTTTAAAGATTTCAATGATGCACTACTTGCTAAACAATGCTGGAGAATCATCCAAGAACCAAATACGTTATGGGGGCAAATTCTGAAGGCACGATATTTTCCATATTGTTCTTTCCTGGAAGCTAAACGCGGAGGCCGAGTTTCATGGGGTTAGTTCAATCTTCTGGTTGGACGTGATATTTTACTTCGAGGAGCCCACGGGCAGATAATGAATGGTAGAAATGTAAGGTTATGGTAGGACAACTGGCTCCCATCTCTCCCTGTTGGACATCCCACGCTTCTTGGGGATGTGCGGGTGTCAAGGAATATGCGAGTGGACACTATTATTTGTGAGACGTTGGGAAACTAGGACATGGACTTCCTGAAGCCCCTTATTTCTGTGGAGGATTTTGATGCCATCCAGGACACTTGCATCGGTGACACGATGAGCGAGGATAGACTTGTCTGGTCGGGCAATAGGAATGGGCTTTATACAGTGCGATCTGGATACCATTGGAAGCATGCGTACTTGTCGCATTTGGCTAGTAGGGCTTCTTCCTCTTCCTCCGTGATTCCATCCCAAATCTGGAGGTTTCTTTGGAAGTTGATGACCCCCCCTGAAGCTTCAAAATTTTATGTGGAGGGCTTTAAATTGAGCTCTGGCCACTATGGAGGACTTGTTTAAGCGTCATTGCTCCCTCTCCCCTTTATGTCCGATTTGCCATGGTCAGGTTGAATCTGTGGAACATTTGCTTCTCTTGTGCCCGTGGGTTGAACCTATTTGGTTTGGAGGCCCTTTAAATTATCGAGTGAATCAAACTACCATTACTACTCTGGTCGCATGGCTATCTTCCCTTATTGAGTCTAACTTGGGATCCAAGGATGATATTAATCGGATTTTGTCCTATGTGGCTTTTACCTGCTGGCACATCTGGAAGGCAAGGTGCAACTCTGTTTTCAATCACAATATTATATCCCGTCATCATGTCATTATGTCTATCTTTATTTCTGTTGGTGGTTTTTTGGAGGCCTCTATGTTGGAGTTGTGGTTAGGAACAATGATGGAAGTTTTGTGGCTGCAAGAAGAATGCAGATTAATGCGCCAAATGTTGCAGCAGCGGAGGCTACTGCGATTATGTTTGGCTGTGATTTGGCTCTTTCGTTGGGGTTGGATAGGATCATGGTCTTAAATATCGATATTATTCGGTGAAATCTCGTCGATAATATCGTTTTTTTTAGATGACGATATTTTTACACTTATCCAATTAATTATCGTCAAAATATTGCGATATTATCGTGATATTATTGATAATATCGATAATTTCGCTTCTTCCTCTGCAGCTATTGATTGCTCAAGCTCCAGCTCTTCGTCATCAACCCGTTCGCCGACTTCCCCTTCCTGAACTTCTCGCCGTTGTTTCCCGCCTGGGTTTGCTGCTGCTGCTGCGGGTGCACTGAGGACGTGTAAGACGCACTGTAGACGAGGAAGAGAGGGAGAGAGTTGACGAGACGAGGAAGAGAGGGAGAGAGTTGACGAGGTGATGGTGGTGATGTTGTCGACGTTGGGGTGGCGATGGTGCCTCGGCGTGGGTCTGGGTTCAAACGGAGAGGGAGAGGTGAGTGAGATCTTTGAGAGAGATAAAAGTGAGCTGAGAGGGGGAGGCTCAGGAAAGGAGAAGAGGAAAAGAGATGGGGACTTGCCACGTGGCAAGTCGTGATAGGAGGATAAGAGTTAGGAAATCCCATCCGGATAGGGTAAGTGTTCAAATGACCAAATTGTAAAATTCGTTAACTTTGAGGGACAAATATCTGAAATTACAAATTATTTGAGGGTGGGGTTTTATAATAGGTGTTGGACAATTATTGGGCCACCTAAGTCAGTAAAAATTGGGTACTAACACCTTATCCTAATATTATCCTGTTGACCATTTGTTTATTTTTTTCTCTCTTAAAATATTGTGCTAACCACCACTTCTCTTCTGGTCTTTATCTTTCTACCCCACATGTTTGTTTACCCATTTCCTCCCTTTTTTCTCCTCGTATGACCCCATCTTTTTTGTGGTTTATTAACTCATTTCTCTCCTTTTTTTTTATTTTTGTATGTATTTTTATTTTCTCTTTTAAGATTTCACTGTATTTATCTTAAACTCTCACATTATTTATAAATATCGTATTACTTTTTAAAAACAATGTAAATATTGTTTAATGCTTATTTTATGATAATTTAAATTCATCTAGGCTCCTACCTAGATCTCGCCTAGACACCTAGCTGCTAGTTCCCAATCCGCTGTTTGACTAGCGCCTAACATTTTTTAGGATCTAATCCTAGCCAATTTAGGGCTCGTTTGGTTGTGCTTTTGAAAGAGTCAAAAGCGCTTCCTAATGAGTAAAAGCGCTTTAGTTTTAAAAAATGGTCGTTTGGCAAATATTTTAAAAGTGCTTTTAGTTAGAAGTAGAAGCACTAATAAGCATTTTCTAAGAAGCACCTAGGAGGTGCTTCCTCCTAAAAGTGCTATGCAGAGAAAACAAGGGAAGCACTTTGCTCCCTTTAATGAATTTTTTTCAATTCCCGAATTATCCCTATTTTTTAATTTGCAAAGTCTAAAATGCCATTACACTTGAAAAAAACATCAAAATTGACATCACCAATTTTTTCTAGGTTTGCACGTTAAAAACCTAGAAGTCTTTTATTTTCATAATATTTTGGTGGCTGGAGAAGTCATCTTGGTCTCCATCTCTTCCTCTCCATCTTCCCCAAATCTCTTTGCATCTCCATCACCTAAAATTCTTGTGGAGGTATGTTTGCTATTTCTTATCTTAAAATTTGTATGTAGTGTGTGAATTTGATTGTTGATATGTTATTTTTATCAAAATTGTTGTGATTTTTGAACTACACGAAAATAATTTTAGGGTTTAGTGATCGTTCATTGACATTCCAATGGTATTTTCTGCATTTTTTTTCTGCATTTTTTTTCTGCATTCTTCAGAGATTTGATGCCGAGATTTGATGTCGCATTAGCAATCTAACCGACAAATCATGTGGCTCAAGAGCAAGAAAATTTGACGACCAAACACTCTATTTAATATCAAAAACGCTTCTATCCAATACAAAAGCGCTTAGTTGGTTGCATGCCAAACAACAAACTACTTCCTCATAGAAGCGCTATTGAAAAGTGCTACAAACAAAAAGCGCTAGTGAGTAAAAGCGCTTTATAGAGTAGCACATCCAAACGAGCCCTTAAACTTCTTACATTGGTTTTGATATTATTGCTCATAACTGCTTTGGTGGAGAGACTGTTTTCTAGTCTGCAATGTATCTTACCATGCATCTTACCATGCAATTATTGGGCTACCTAAGTCACTCATGTATCTTACCATGCAATGTATAAAGTGTAAAATATTGTACTAATTCATTATATATAAATGAATATGGTGTGTTTAAACTTCTTTCATTAATTACTATATATTTTCTACACTCACAATGTTTGCCAGCTCGCTATATAATCAACTTAAATCAGTTAAATCCATCATGCAATGCATTTCCTTCCAATTTTTTGTGATAAACTAATAGATAATTGACAAAATAAACATCCTGCAAAGTTTCAATAAAAATTTCCAAGTTTTTCTTACAATTTCCGTGGTTTTTATTCAATTTTTATCAATATCGATAATATCCCGATATTTCCATCGAAATTTCCGTGTTTTTGGATTACCGATATTTCCGATATCATCGATATTTTAGACATTGGATAGGATAATTGTTGAGTCAGACTCGAAGGAGAATATCTCTAACTTGGTTAATGTTTCTTCATCAGGCAGTTGGGAGGTTTTCCCCATCCTTGCAAAAACTTTGCGGCTGAGGGAATCCTTTCAGGATTGTCGCTGGTCTTGGGTTCTAGGATCGGCCAATATGGCGGCGTGTCGGTTGGCGTTGAGGAGTATTACGGAGATGTGTGGTATAACTTGGGTTAATCACCCTTCATCTTCGCTGGTCCATGTTCTGAACAAAGATGGGTTACCCTGTCCTCCTTAATTTTTGTTCTGGCAGTGGAGGGGGTGACGCCTTTGCACTAGGTGCAACGTCTTATGCTTATGTACCATCCTCCTCTGCTTGTTGTCTGTTGCTTTCTTTGTTGCTTGCCTTCTGTGGGCTTCTTTGTTCGTTTGGCTTCGGCCCTGGTGTTATTTCCAGTTCTTCAAAAAAAACATTGACTTTCTGTAACAATCTTTTATCCCTTTGGAACATAATTTTTCATACAATTTCTAATCTCGCAGCAACGCGTGGGTATTATTTCTAGTTAGAACTAAAACTTATTTATATATGAATATGCTAGGGTTCCCATCAACACGTGTGGTCCGCGTGAAGGGGCTCAACGCCTTATGTTGGACCAGCAATTCACGAGTTGGACACCTCATGATGGTGTTTTCTTATTACATACTAGCATTTGTCTACACACTTTTTGTGTATGAACACATTTTTTTAGAAAACGAGAATGAGAGGGAGAGAAAGAGAGAACGTGGGGGGAGTGGGATGGTTTCGTTTTTGGTTTTATTTTTTTTATTTTTTTAATATTGGAGGTATTTTAACATCATCTGTATATGAGGCTTTAATAAAAAACAGTAAAATTTGGACTTGTGAAATTACATTATTGCCTATTATTATTATTTTTTGTGATAGAAGATTAAGTAGTATTTTCACCATCTTTTGGTTGACAAAGAGGGTTTCATTAATTAATAGAGATTCAACATTTTTATCTCATTTTGGTTTTGGGCTTGCTACCGAGATTGAACTGAAGCAAACAAGTGGGTTGCTCAGGCTCGTAGCTGACTTGGATCGTTCCTAGCCCAATAGTTCACATCAATCCATCAAGCACGAGGTCATTCTTTCGAATCTGGGTGCAGTGGCGGAGCCAAGATTTTATATGAGGAGGGGCCTCACTTAATGTTAAAAAAATAGATAATGTTTACCAAAGGGTATAATACATGCTTGGAGTTGTGATCTAATTAAATTTTTTTGAGGCACTAAATGCTTTTTCCATGTTAAAATTAATCTTCCAATATCAAGTTAATATAGAGAGTAGTTAATCAAGATTAAAGAGGATTAAAAGAAATTAACCTTCCAATATCAAGTCAATGAAAAATGCTAGGGGATCATGTTTTTAGATCATATTATTAGTAAAAAGTTAAAGAGAACACAGAGATTTACAAACCTTAACATTGTTTTGGGTTGAAAATTTGGAGGGAAAAATACATGAAATTCAGCAAGGGAAGGAGGAAAAGCTCAAAGTTTATTATTCTTTAGGTTGACAATATAAAAGAATATCTTTTGATAAAACTAAAGTAAATTTTAGATTTTAATTTTAAGAGTTATTGACTTGTATACAAAATAAGAGTTAGATTTAGTTTTAGGATGAGTGCCGTTGGATGAAAAGAAAAAAAGACCTCTTGTTTTAATTATTGGTGAATAGAATTTAAAGGTTTCGTGTAAACTAAAAGATGTATAAAACTAAGTTTATAAAAAATAAATAAATATTTAATACTAAATATTTAGAGGGGCTTAAAGAGTGAGAGTAGGCCTAGGCCTATGCTAGGCATATATTGCCTCCGCCCCTGTCTGGGTGTGTCCAATTCCCTCTCATTTATTTTATTTTATTATTATTATTATTATTATTATTTTATCTTCTAGTTTTCATTTTTGTCTTTTCTTTTTCGTAAAATAGGATCTTTGTGTTGCAGTCCTATTAGATTAGGAATGTGATTGTGTAAATCCTAGTATATCTTGGAATATCTTTTATATTCCTATTAGGAGTTGATTACCTATTAAGAGTTGTAATCCTAAAAGGGTAAGGAATTAACCTTCCATACTACTATAAATAAAGACACAATGAGGTGGAATAGAACACACCCACAATTACATATCTCTCTCTTCTCTCTACTATTGCTGCACATTTCTCTCTCACTATGACCTCCATAATTGTTCAGTAAATTATGCCTACAACACGTTATCAGCATGCTCTTGACGCTACGTTAAAGAGAGTTTATTCTTCAATAAGGGGAGTATTACGTTTTAATCATTCTTTTTATGATTAATTAATTATTTTATTGAATTGATCTACATGCTATTGATTCAATTTAATTTTTTTTTTTGTGTTGAATGTGATACAACGCATTGGAGATGCAATTCCGGCTTTTTGAGAAGGATCTTCTACAAATTCAAAGGCTCTTGTTGTTTTCTGCCAATTAGGTACGCTTAAAATAAAGTAAGATATTTGAAACGACCTTGAAGCATGAAAACATTCCTCATGATGCATGAACCCCCTATGTTTATATTTTCCTTCCAATATATATATATTGTATATGTTCATATATTTGTTAATATATATATATATTTGTTTCATGCACTACGCAATTTTTGCTATGTGGAATTTGTGAGTCAAAGGAATGAAATAAAATAGAAGCATGATTTACTATTTTTTGGGTTCTGAAAGCCCTAAATAATAGAAATCTAAAAATTGAAAAACAAAGATTGGGAAATTTTTTTTGGGCAGGCCACGACTTGGGTTTTTGCAGCCGTTGGACCCGCATGCTTGGGTTCCACACGATTGGGCCTACAACCTGGATCAGTGCATGCCTTACCAGACACCAGACCTGTTGGACTTCTGCATCCTGGCCAAAAGCCTATGAGCTGATGTGCTTGTCCTGCGCCATACTAAAGCCAGCGAAGCTAGGCTTCTCACGCAACCAGCCCAAAGCCAACAAATGTATGAGCTTTTGCTCCCTACGCACTATTGGACCGCCTCTAGCAGTCTTTGCATTGCTGGGCTCCACCCATTCCTTCGGCCCAAATGCTGCAGCAAGCCTGCAGCTTATCGTGCAGTAGAATAGGCTGCCTTGCAGTCGTGCCCCAAAGCCCAATGACCTGTAATTTGTTTTACAGGGCCGTGTGTTGCAGCTAGCCCACATGTGCTAGGTTGCATCAATTTTTCGACACGATGCCATATTTTGACATCCCCCGCTTCTTAACCATACCCAAATATTTTTTGTACGTTTTTGGTTAAAGCCACACTAGGCTATATTTTCGTTATTGCTTGGTATGAAACCAATCGAAGTTAATATGACCCGAATGTCATTATTTTGCTTCTACGATTGACACCGAAAGGTTTCGATTTATTGAATTAATTAAAAGTGACATGCAGTCCATTAATCTGATAATGAATCCAAAATTATTGACCTGAAGCCCACTTTTGGACATTAACGATTCAATAAATTATTTCATTTCTTTGAACTGTTGACTCACTTTCGTAGTCCCGAAGTGCTCATGCTTGAGTTCCCGAAGAACCTCAAATCTACTACACTTAAATCAGCATATTGCATTCTTTGTTCTTGCAGGAACCTTTCTTTTATGAACTAAACGTTCATAAACTAAATTGAACCTGTAGTTTCAAATTTAGTGCCTTTGAAATCCGAAGTTTTCATAAAACAATACACCCATGAAAACTTGACGTGTTCATGAAACCATGTCTTAGAACTCAAATGTTCTAACTTTGATGCTTATGGATGATTCATTCCCATAGCACCAATCACAATCTTGTTCCCTCCAATTCAGTGGATTGTCGAACCGTAACAAATTCGAGTTTCTTGATTTGGACGTTTCTAAGAGAAACCACTTTATGTGGGGTACAAGACGTAAATCTCCACTTGACTATCAAGAAGCTGAGAAACCATTGAAGCTAACAATGGCATGGAAGAGCTGAATAAGCCTCCGCCATGATCTTCATTCGAAGACATATGCTCGAAGCATTACAAATGGAAATACCTCCCGAACGAGGATTCCATGGCTCTTTGGCTCGCTCATACGGACTGTCTAATCATGAAAGACATTACCTGAAGCAAACCATGATTACGTCCACGAAAGTTTACTAAATTCTCGGATCTGATTACTATCATAAACATATGGTAGAATCAGGGTCTGCAAAGGTGTCGCATCATGCCCGAAGCATGGTCATTGGCACCTAAAACCTAAAACTTAGAGAATAAGGGATAATATTCCCGAATCTCAACCTTGCAGAATCTACTTCCGTCTCAATGGAATAGATCATTGGTTATACACCTATTCGTGCATCTACCAATGTTGTTGAGGAGTACCATTCTAGTAGTCAATCTATGAGACTAATTTTGCTCCACCAAACATCGTTGGAATAGCAGAATTTTGACATGGATGACCTTGTTGGCCGAATCCCCTTAGTAAACTGTTTACTTTGTGAACATTTTTCCATGTTCTTAGATTCAAATTTGGTGTTTGTCTTACTTGTGGATAATCTTATTGATATTGTCCTTGAATATGAGTTAATTGAATCATGTTTCTTAATACATGTGACTGGTATAATTAAACATGTGATTAAGTAGGAATGTGGGAAAGTTAGTTGTCTGGATGAATGTGTACTACGCACACTAACTTTACACCTAAATCACATCTCTAACAACGACTTCATGTCTATCCAACCTGATTAAGAGCATTTGGCACGCTCCTCGTTGTAAGAATGGTACTGAATTATCATTTAAGGAACCTTAAATTCTCCCTGTTGTTGAGTTTTTAAGGATATTCCAAATGACAATGATCATAAATGAAACCACTGAAGAAAATAGAGTGAAATATATTTGCACCACCTACAAAAATGAGCCCGAAACTTTGATTTGGGGCCAATGGGTTGTCTCCCAATTGAAAACACACCACATGTGGCCGAGTGATTCGAACAGTTTACTTGCTTTGGCATGGTCTTTTGGGACACTTAGGCCGAATAATGATGCTACAACGCATCTCCTTACCCGAAGTAAGGATCATGTGCTAATAAGCACACTTTGCCAAGCCTGCTCATTAGGGAAATTGATTTTCTATATTATTCCTCGCAAAGATACGAAACGACCATCTTTTCACAGTGGATTCAAGGGAATATATGTGTACTAATCCAACCAAAATGTGGACCATATAAATACTTATGGTTTTGGTTGATGAATCGACAAACTGGTCACATGTTTGTCCACACACATTGCTGCTAAACCTTATGGCCGATTAAGGGCTCACCACTCTACTTATCCCTTAAAGTCCAGGAGTCTGGCCGAAGAGTTTATATTGATGGTTTTCGATAAAGTATTGCATGTATTTTGGGTTTATAATTGAACATCGAATTATCATGTTCACCCCAAATAGCCTCGCTTAGTGATCATAAAGCGCAATTTGAATGATCGCCCGGATTTTAGTGAACGTACCAAGTTTTCTATTTCTGCCTAGGGCTATGCAATCTTGTAAGCAGCTATGTTGGTCCACCTTGAGGCCGATTGTCACCCAACCTATTTGACATTACAATTGGTTACTGGGTACAAACCTAACGATTTTCGTATTTACGCATTTGGGTGTGCATTCCATGTGCCAAGTTACGCTGTCGCAACGTACCAACATAGGTCCTCAAAAGAAGGATGTGTATCTTTTGTCAATCATGATTCTCCTTTACACTAGCTCACTTAGAGCACTTGCATGTGATCTTTTTACCGCTCATTTGCGGGTTGTCACTTTAATGAGACAGTCTTCCCATCGTTAGGGGAGATAAGAACGTCAACGTTCCTGGAGAACGACACGAATTTGCGTGGACGATGCCCACTATGTCTCATCTCAATCCCCATACCGCACAAGTATGATAAGCAAGTGCGATGAATTCTAGATTTCAGAATGTTGCTCCAGACGCATTCCTCTGATCTAGCTAAAGTGACGAGATCATATATCACCTGCAAACATGCTTGCAATGATAGATGTATTTAACGGACGTTGAGTCAACATCCCTAAAGGGTGTGCCGCCCCTGTTGGATGGTCCGGTACATCGGCGGATAGTCAATCAGTCTAGCTTGGCCTGGAGCATGACATATCATTCGGTTTGTAGGATTCACTTCCCTAGAAGAGGAAGACACGACACAACAATGAATCCATGCTCGATCGCTCTCTCAAATCATTTTCATCTCATGAGATTAATCCGGATTACTCCCGAGACTTGAAGTTCTTGGTCTAGTATACTAGTTTGGATGAGCTAAATGGAATTGAAATGAGATTACCATCGATGATGTTTTCACTTATATTGTAGCTACCGAGATAAATGAAAAGCGACGATATCGAACCGTGTTCAGTTGATTAAGCGACAACGTAGAACTGATTGGACAACCGAAATTACAATCCAGGTCAAATTCCTTACCAAATTTTGTATTGGACCTATCATTCCTACACTGCCCAAGGTAACCCCGTTGTGTTACAAGTGGGAAAGGAAGCGTTATGAGATGAATGAAATAGTACGATATGATGCATGCCTTACGGCGTAAGGTTTCTCTTAAAACGCCTTTTGATTGATAACATCATTATGAAATGTTGTTAGTATTTCTCTATGGGGATATAGATATGGAAATTTACATGTAAGTTCCCGAAGAATTACATGGATTGGTTCAAATAGTTCCAAAACCACAGAACACCCTTTTAACTTGTTTAAGGCGTTCACTTACAATCCGACGGATGTGGTATACCCGTCTAAGTGATTATTTGATCAGTTAAGGATATGAATTATGCCCTTGCATGTTAAACTATGAAGTCTTATTCCGAATTGGTAGAGTTACAGTTTATGTCATTAACATAAATCTCACTAAGACTCTAGAAGAGCTTGAGAAAACTGCCTCGCACCTGAAGATGGAATTTGAGATGAAGGATCTTGGGAAAACTCGTTTATGCCTTAACCTGAAGTTGAAGCATTGTTTTGACGGTATTTCGATCTTTGAGTATACCTTTGATCGTCTATACGTTATATGCAAATGAGACCCTTGAAGAGGTTATGGAATCCGAAATTCCATATCTAAGTTCAACTTTGCGCTTCGTTGTACTTAGCTCATTGTATTTAGACAGGACATGCCATTCGATGTTGATCTTGGTAAAGAAACAGCACCGCGCCTACATGCAACCACTAAATTGGTATTAAAGATGTTCCCTGAAGGTACTACGCGGGCAAATCCCAACGCATCTCAGTGGATCCAACCCCCTTAATCCTCAAAATGATGCTTGCCTTGTTTGTTATGTTAACGCAGTTACTTATCAAACCCGCACAAGGCAAAATCCTCAAATGGTTATGTCTTTACTGTTAGGGATATCGCAATATGTTGGAGGTCTACGACATGACCTTAGTTGCGAAATCTTTGAATTGTTCCAAGACTCACCTCACTTCACTACGCCACAAGTGAGACATGGTTTTGAGTTCTTGTTGAGCATATTTGAAGTACTTGCTGTGTTTTCATCCATCGTTGAGTCCCAACGACGATCTATGAAAATTATGTCGCATGTATCAACCCGACCAAGCCATGATACATCAACGAAGTCAACACCAAGACATATTGTCTACATCTATATCAACAAGCATCAAGAGATTGAAGTCATGCAAGCCGATCCCAGACAACCTTGCCGACCTCTACACGATGTTACTACCGAAGTCAACCTTCCAGAAAGCTTATCCGAGGAATTGGTATGCCTAACTATCATAAGCAATGCTAGTAGTTCTCATTTGGAGGTTATGTCAAACTCAGGGGGAGTATCCAGAAGTATACTCACTTGATCTTAATGTACTATTTTTCCTTACGATTAGGAGCATTTTTCCCATTGGGTTTTTGCTACCTAACTGGGTTTAAACGAGGCACCCATCCTGGGCTGATCATACCATTGTGAGTTCTTCTACTTGCGTCCAAGAGACGTATAGTTTTGACTTAATGCAACTTCTCACTTTTCTCCTTAGTCTATGGGTTTTTCTCCCACCTTGGGTTTTACCATAGCGAGGTTTTATGAGTTTTACTTTTTTGCATTCTTCTATTGATTTGAGACTCGCATTTGCTCATTGTGCCGATGACTTCATCAACTATACTTGTTTCATCACTGAAGACTTGATGCACTATTTACTTGAGTATTTACACACTCAAGGGGGAGTGTTGCAGTCCTATTAGATTAGGAATGTGATTGTGTAAATCCTAGTATATCTTGGAATATCTCTTATATTCCTATTAGGAGTTGATTACCTATTAAGAGTTGTAATCCTAAAAGGGTAAGGAATTAATCTTCCCTACTACTATAAATAAAGGCACAATGGGATGGAATAGAACACACCCACAATTACATATCTCTCTCTTCTCTCTACTATTGCCGCACATTTCTCTCTCTATGGCCTCCATAATTGTTCAGTAAATTATGCATACAACACTTTGTTTATTTTTCTTTTTGTTGTTTTAAGTTTCTTATTACTTTTGTTTTATTTTCCACACCTTGAGGAAAATGTGTGATTTAAGTTTGGGGGTAGGAAATAAGAATTTTTAGAATTTTAATTTTTGAGTCAAGTTAAAAAAATTCATTCTTTTTAAGTTAATATTATTTTAAACCTAAGAACAAATGGACATGGTGAAGATTACTCTCACAATAGTCTTTTTCTATTTATCGTTGCTTAGAAACTAATTCATGAGTTAGACTTTGAAATTCATGTGTTATACTTTGAAAATTTGCACATTCACACCAACATAGTTTGTGGGGAGTAAGATTGAAACACTTGCTTTTAGTCTAAATTAATTTTTAGTTTTCGTTCTAAATAAAGTGAAGTTTAGTTGTTATAAATAAAGTAATAATTATTTCATCCGATGCTTTGCTTAGTAACCGGGCCAGTCCTACCTAATCAGCAGTGATTTTCGCGTCAAACGGTTGAGTTTTGGCATGGGGCAGGATGGTTAGTTGGTTTCGTAGCCTTTTCAGCTAGAGTTAGTAAGTCCTTAGAGATGTTTTACACCTAGTGCCCTAAAGCCCTTGTGGTTTCAGAGTCATTAACCTAAAGCTCATTACATGGGTTGAATCGAAAGCTTAAGTGAACTGACATTGCAAGACCACTACTGTTACTGAAAAAAAATGTGTGAAAAAGAAAAAAAAATTGAGAAAAATCGAAAAGAAGGAAGAAAAAAAAAATATATAGCTATGTTTGAAGTTAGTATGTAAAAGGACGAGTGGTAAGAGTTTTAGTCGAGTCTCCTTAACCATGTTAGTTCACTTTACACCAAAGGAAGTTCATGAATTCTTTTCTAATTGATTCTAATGGCTTAGACTCTATAGTGGGATTAGTTAGAACTTTTGAAAAGATGTTCTGATTTTTAACGTTTTCTGTGGCTTGCAACTTAAAGTGAAAAAAAATCGTCTTAGTCAAGTTTTAGTTAAGTTTCTAGTTTGTTAGTTTTGTTTTGCTTGAGGACAAGCAAAAAGTTAAGTTTGGGGGTATTTGATGAGTTGATATTATATTATATATTTTACTTTATTCTTAGTTATAATTTAGTGGTTATTTTGTGAGAATTTTGATACTTTGCTTTATATTTTCAATATAGGACATTCGACTTCCTCTGGAGAAAAACATGATCAAATGGACAAAATTTGGAGTGATTCAAGTTGGAGGACGTTTGTGTGTCTCTTGGTGTGTTCGTATCAAAATTTTGGATTTTTCTACCAATCAGTTAGTTTCTGGCGATGGAATAAAGGAGAAGTGCGCGGTGCTGAAAAATGACGTTTTTGGGCTTAAATTACGTTTTTGGAGCCCAAAATGACCTTTGATGGGTTCATGGTAGGCCTGGCAAACGGGTCGTGTCTGTCGTGTTCGTGTCGTTTTCGTGTAACACCTGTTATCTTAATGGGTCGTGTCGTGTCACACCCGTTATCTTAACGGGTCCTTAACAGGTCGGGTAAAGTGACCCGACCCGTTATGGCCCATTATGACCCGTTAAGAAAAATTTTTTTTTTTCTTAAATTTGCACATACCACACATTGCCACATAAATATTACTTCAAAACATTAAAATACATTTGTCGTTTAAGTACTACATCTACACTAAAAAATAAGAGTCTAATAAACAAACATCCATACACTACTAGTCTATTACAAAATATTAAATGTGCAAGGATATGCAAAATGACGGAGTTTTTGTTTTCAAGGTTGTGAAGCCTTTCTCAAAAGGTTAAACCTTGCCAATGGAACTCAAAGCTTGCATGTTATTCCTTTTACAAAATCCTCAATTTTCATTGATCATCATGACATAAGATTTTGAGGTATCCACTAGTGTAAATATTTTAAATTGAAGATCGAATTCATTCATTGTATTCATATAGGGTCAAGGAGTGTAGCTATAAAAAATCATCAAAATCGAAGTTAAAATAACCGTTAAATCATGATTTTTCGTTGATAACTGTCGAAAAGTTTTGTCCTGTTACTTGATCTCTGAATGCTTGTTTTTTTGCGATTTTTGGCGTATGCGATCTTGAAGCATATACAAACAAGTTTGACGGTTGGATCTCTGAAATTAGTTTCGTAGAATTCGTATCACATCAAAACGATAGATTCACTAACACTTAAGAGTTTATTTATACTTTCATTAAGTATAACATAAACTTTTGTGGTATCCACTAGTGTAAATATTTTAAATTGAAGATCGAATTCATTCATTGTATTCATAGAGGGTCAAGGAGTATAGCTGTAAAAACTCATCAAAATCGGAGTTAATATAACCGTTAAATCGTGATTTTTCGTTTATAACCGTAAAAAAGTTTTGTCTCGTTACTTGATCTCTGAATGTTTGTTTTTGCGATTTTTAGTGTATATGATCTCGAAGCATATACAAACAAGTTTGACGGTTGGATCATTGAACTTAGTTTCGTAGAATGTGTATCCCATCAAAATGATAGATTTATTAACACTTAAGAGTTTATTCATACTTTCATTAAGAATAACATAAGATTTTATGGTATCCACTAGTGTAAATATTTTAAATTGAAGATCAAGTTCATTCATTGTATTCATATAGGGTCAAGGAGTGTAGCTGTAAAAAAAATCATCAAAATCGAAGTTAAAATAACCGTTAAATCGTGATTTTTCGTTGATAACCGTCGAAAAGTTTTGTCTCGTTACTTGATCTCTGAATGTTTGTTTTTGCGATTTTTAGCGTATATGATCTCGAAGCATATACAAACAAGTTTGACGGTTGGATCATTGAACTTAGTTTCGTAGAATGTGTATGCCATCAAAATGATAGATTTATTAACACTTAAGAGTTTATTCATACTTTCATTAAGAATAACATAAGATTTTATGGTATCCACTAGTGTAAATATTTTAAATTGAAGATCAAGTTCATTCATTGTATTCATATAGGGTCAAGGAGTGTAGCTGTAAAAAAATCATCAAAATCGAAGTTAAAATAACCGTTAAATCGTGATTTTTCGTTTATAACCGTTGAAATGTTTTGTTCCGTTACTTGATCTCTGAATGTTTGTTTTTTGCAATTTTTGGCGTATGCGATCTTGATGTATATACAAATATGTTTGACAGTTGGATCGTTGAAACTAGTTTCGTAGAATGCGTATCCCTTCAAAACAATGGATTCACTAACACTTAAGAGTTTATTCATACTTTCATTAAGTATAACATAATCCACTAGTGTAAATATTTTAAATTGAAGATCGAATTCATTCATCGTATTCATATAGGGTCAAGGAGTGTAGCTGTAAAAAATCATCAAAATCAAAGTTAAAATAACCGTTAAATCGTGATTTTTCGTTTATAACCGTCGAAAATTTTTGTCCTGTTACTTGATATCTAAATGTTTTTTTTTTACAATTTTGGGCGTATGCGATCTTGAAGTATATACAAACATATTTGACGGTTGGATCGTTGAAACTAGTTTCGTAGAATGCGTATCGCATCAAAACAATAGATTAACTAACACTTAAGAGTTTATTCATACTTTCATTAAGTATAACATAATCCATTAGTGTAAATATTTTAAATTGAAGATCGAAATCATTCATCGTATTCATATAGGGTCAAGGAGTGTAGCTGTAAAAAATCATCAAAATCAAAGTTAAAATAACCGTTAAATCGTGATTTTTCGTTTATAACCGTCGAAAAGTTTTGCCACATTTCTTGATCTCTGAATGTTTGTTTTTTGAATTTTTGGCGTATGCGATCTTGAAGTATATACAAACATGTTTGACGGTTGGATCATTGAAACTAGTTTCGTAGAATGCGTATCCCATCAAAACAATAGATTCACTAACACTTAAATAGTTGATTCATACTTTCATCAAGTATAACATAAGATTTTATGGTATCCACTAGTATAATATTTTAAATTGAAGAGCAAGTTCATTGATTGTATTCATATAGGGTCTAGGAGTGTAGCTGTAAAAAAATAATCAAAATCGAAGTTAAAATAACCGTTAAATAGTGATTTTTCGTTGATAACCGTCGAAAAGTTTTGCCTCGTTTCTTGATCTCTGAATGTTTGTTTTTTGCAAGTTTTGGCGTATGCGATCTTGAAGTATATACAAACATGTTTGACGGTTGGATCGTTGAAACTAGTTTCGTAGAATGCGTATCCCATCAAAACAATAGATTTACTAACACTTAAGAGTTTATTCATATTTTCATTAAGTATAACATAAGATTTTGTGGTATCTACTAGTGTAAATATTTTAAATTGAAGATCGAGTTCATTCATTGTATTCATATAGGGTCAAGGAGTGTAACTGTAAAAAATCATCAAAATCGGAGTTAAAATGACCGTTAAATTGTGATTTTTCGTTGATAACCGTTGAAAAGTTTTGTCCCGTTATTTAATCTCTGAAAGCTTTTTTTTTTGGCGATTTTTTGCTGATGCGATCTTGAAGCATATACAAACAAGTTTGACGGTTGGATTGTTGAAATTAGTTTCGTAGAATTCGTATCCCATCAAGTTCAATGGTGTGTGTATATATATATATATATTTATTAAGTAGATTTAAATTTATTTATTTTGTATGCACTTAAGAAATTGAATGGTATGTATATTTAAGCCGATTTAATGGTCACCAATTTTTAAGATTTAATTTAATATATATATATATATATATATATAATTATTATAGTTTTTGTTAAATTAATATATATAATTATAGTATTTTTTTAGGGTTATAAAATTATAAAATTAATATTTTGCTTATCGTGTATCGTGTTACCCACGTGTATACCCGAACCAACCCGTTATCTTAACTGGTGCTTAATGGGTTACCCGATAACGACCCGATTCGTTATCGTGTCGACTCGAACACCTGTTAATTTCGTGTCGTGTCGTGTCGGGTTATCGGGTCGTGTCAGGAATTGCCAGGCCTAGTTCATGGCCTTTTGGAGAAGTGTTCAGAATATTCCAAACTTTAAATTCAGCTATATTGGGCCGGTTTTGGAGTAGATTAGGGGTTCAAAATGTGGCTGTGCAGATTTTAGGCGAATTTTATCATTTAAATTAGGGTTATGTTTCCTATTTTATTTTGGTATTTAGTTTCCTAGTTTGATTGGGAGACCTTTATTAAGAGGATTTAATTTTTACTAGGTTAAATAAGCTTGGCCGGCCCTATTATTTCTTCTACTTTTCCATGCGTTCTTGAAGATAGGAAATTGGCCAAGCGTAGAGATTTTCAGACTTTTACATTTAAGGTGTTTTCGATATTTTATTATTTCAATAAAGAACTTTGTGATTTTTATTATGAATGTGCGTAACTGATTCTCTTTTTGCTAGGGTGAGGCCACGAGTCTTAGCAAGAATATGTAGTCTCTTTTCAATTTGCTTATGATATTATGCATGCAGATTTTGAATTATTAATCATTGGTATAAACTATCTAATTTTCTTAATGCTTAGCTACCATTAGAATGTTTAGAAAAGTAATTTGATGCAATTTGGTCAGAGGCCGGTTCCTGAAATTGACGAAGGCTTCTTGTGATTAATATGTGCAAGTTCACTTAGGATGAATACTACGTCTTAAGGGTTGTATGGCTTTTCAAAAAGGTTTCACAAAACTTAATGAGTCATGTATGTTTAGATTTGATATGAATACCACAGACAGGTTGCATGTTTGATATACGCTCTATGTTGGGGGTCCAAGTAGGCATATATTAGGAAAACCTAACCTTCAAAATATGCATGTGTAATTCATAAGTAATTGGAAGAACTACATAGGATTGTTAAGGTGACGGTGAAACTCTATGCTTTTACAATTTAATTTTCAAAAATCGTTTTCTTTTAGTTTATTTTATTTTGGCACTTAGTTAATTATTTTCTATTAAATTCGTTTTTATTATTTGAAATTACAAAATTAACATTTGCTCAAACTTTATTTTAAATAATTAATTAAGATTTGGTTTGATATAAATTATTCATTGAATCCGTGTGGAGAAGGACTTTGCTAGAGGCATCTATACTACAATTACCTTGTACTCTTGCAAGTATTTAAAGTGTTTTTCTCTCTACTTTTGCAGGTGGTAAAATCCTGATCACAAGTTTCATATTAATCTCACATTTATGAATGAAAATGACACGCTTGGTACCGTTGGGCATGAACAATCAAAATCTTGAATAGTTTGAAACTTTGAATCCTACTATATATTAAAGCTCCTTGGACCTTGACAATCATATTTTCTTGATTATCACGGGTTTGCAGCAGGGGTAGCTAAACTCCTTCCTTCCGAGCAATGGAGTTGAGTTATTAAGTCTATTTATTTGTTTTATTATTAAAATAACATAAAATACGTCCACGCTGAGTTTCCAAAAGTTCCCACCCACTCTACTGTTTTTGTTTAAGAATTATTAACTGTAAATCAATTATAGACCATGATAAATATTCCAACTGCCCTCATCTTGTCTCCCTCTTTCTAAAATTACAATAAAATGGGCCCAAAGTGTGCAACCCAAGGCAACTAACAACCAGAAATGCCTAGACATAAAAATGTAAAGTATCCACCTCCACCAAAATAACACTACCGCCACCGCAGATTTGTTGCCATCATTCGAAAGAAGGGCCGAAGAACCAAGTGGATGAATGGAAAATGGGGGTAGGCAAGCCACCTGCGCTGAGAGCGCTCCCATAATCCTACCAGATAGTACAAAATGCACTTTAAATGCTACGAGCCACCAAAGTGCACCTCTGCAGGAGATCCTAGGAAGAGACACCCAATGAAACAAGCAGCAAGGGTGGATGGTTGTAAATTCATAGTGAGGAGCGATATTTGGTGAGGAGCAGGGCATAGAAGCCAGATCTGAGATAAACTCAAGGACAACTAAGACCAAACTCAGAGCAATCTAAGACACAAAATGCTCAGAAATAAGAAAGCTGAAATCACCAACCATGGTGGTTTGGAGAAGTGAAAATTGGGGTGGAGTCGGGGAAAAAGGAGGAGATGAGAAGGTAGGGGGAAAACTGAGGGAGAGAAGGGTAGATATGGAGGTAATAGAGGGTGGAAGAAAGGGGGACGAAAAAACAAGTAGAGAAGGGGAGAAAGGAAGGGTTCAGAGGGTGGAAGAAAGGAGAAGAGGGAGGAGTGCCGCCGACCCCAAGCCGGAGCAAGGAACCAACGGCAGGAAGGGTTTCAAAGCTTTAGAGGTTTCTGGATGTGAGAAAAGGGCACAGAGTCATAGGAAGAGCTTTTTTTTCCCTCTCTCATCTTGTCTAATTATAAATTTTGATATAGACATTTTAACGATACATGTTATTAGCATTTTTTTTTTTGGAAGGTGTGATTCAACAATAAGAACTGTTTAGTTTCTGAATTCTCTTTGAATGTTAAAAATCGCTCCAATCAGTAATTAGAAAGTCGTTTAATTATCTGCATTTCATTTCAGCTTTATATAATCAATCATTCACATTTTATATGACCAAACATTTTTTAATTTAGATGGTTTATTTTTTTTTCAAGATGAACGTTGAATAAGGATATAAAATATAGATAGTTCTAATTGTATCAATAACGTATGAAAGTATCCTTACAGTAGAAAGCCTGAATCTTAACTAATTTGATAGAACATATTTGTAATAATCCCACTTCATCTGAAAAAACTTAAGTTTATAGGGTGATGGGGCTCAACCATAAATCAGCTGTATTTCAGTGAAAAAAACTTTATTTCACTTGCTATCTTTAGTATGTGGGACTTGTCACTTTCGTGGACAACGTGGAAATTTTCATACCATTAGTCTAGAACTGCTTGTTAGTATGTAAGTTGTTGAGCTGATTAGTAAACATTACAAGATTACTATGTGTGTCATGTCTCAGCTCATAGGCTGAGCTATTGTGTAAAATTGTGATGTGTTTATTAAGTCTCATAGGGCTTATCATTTGATAAGTGTCTTGATCTTAAGATAGATTGTAATGGTTGGTTGAGATTGAATTGAGGTTATGTCTCTCTCTCTCATCTTTGTCATCAGTTAAAAATGTCTCTTCGGGTTGTTATGCTAAGTAAGAAATACAATGATAGAAGTTGAAAGGTTATGCTCTGTGTGTGTGCTCTTTCTCTGATTTCATCTTCTAAATCTTTCGAAACATCTCTCTCAAATCCTGTTAGACTTATATATATAGTTGTGTTACTGGATTCTAACATGGCCTCAGAGCAGAGTTCGATCTAAACTTCTGGGCGTTGTTTCTACGAGTGGGTGAGCTCGGATTCACAGCAAAAGCTTATTGCGGTGATTCGAGTATCTAATATGGCTGGATCTGGAGGAGGAGAACTCCGGGCACCAATTTTCAATGGTGAGAATTTTGATTTCTGGCAAATCAAAATGAAGACCATCTTTCGCTCGTATGAACTGTGGAATATGGTTGAGAGTGGGTACAGAGCTCCGGCGAAGGAGGAGGAACTCACAGAGGCGGAGAGGAAGCTGCTGCGTGAAAATGTAGTTAAGGATGCTAGAGCACTGGGTATTATTCAAGGGGCAGTTTCAGACCAAATCTTCCCGAGGATTGCAACTCAGGAAAGTGCAAAGGCTGCGTGGGACATTCTGAAACAAGAGTTCGTTGGTGATAAACAAGTAAGATCTGTGAAACTTCAAGGTCTTAGGCGAGATTTTGAATATACTCGCATGAATGATAGTGAATCTCTTTCTGTGTATATTGCTAAGTTGTTTGATCTGATTAATCAAATGAAGAGCTATGGTGAAGATCTGAGTAATCAAAGAGTTGTTCAGAAATTGTTAATCAGTTTACCTAAGTCCTATGATAGTATTGCAGCTGTGATAGAGAATACTAAGGATTTAGACACCATAGATGCACAGGATGTTGTAGCTATCTTGAAAAGGTATGAACAAAGGTTGGATAGACATGGAGAGAGTAGTATGGAGAAAGCATTTACCAGTTTGAAATTTGTCCCGAGGTCTAACAAATTCAATGGTCAGCCAAACAGTAACAAATATCACAAGAATTTTAAGCCAAAAGAAAAACAATGGGGTAACAAGGGTGATTGGAGCAATAAGGGTGGATTCACTGTGAAGAATGAGGCAAACAATACTGGGGATAAGTGTAAATTCTGTGATAAACTTCACTATGGAGAGTGTTGGGTTAAAAACAAAGTCAAGTGTCACAAGTGTAACAAAATTGGGCATATTGCAAGGTATTGTAATATGAACAAGACTGTGCAACATGTGAACTTTGCTAATCAGGTTGAAGAAACTGGAAATTTGTTTTATGCAAATCATTCTGGAGAAGTGAGGAAGATAAGTGATGAATGGTATATAGATAGTGGATGTAGTAACCATATGACATCCAGAGAAGATCTACTTGTTGATATTGACAGGAAAGTGAAAGCAAAAGTCCAAGTTGGCACTGGAGTTTTGGTTGAAGTTGAAGGGAAGGGAACACTGATCATTGAAACTGTAAAGGGTCGAAGATATATAAAAGAAGTTATGCTTGTACCTGGTCTTACAGAAAATTTGTTAAGTGTGGGACAAATGACTGAGCACGGTTACTTTCTTTTATTTGGAGATTATAAAGTGGATGTGTTCGATGATAGATCCTTACAAAACCTGGTGGTCAGTGTGAAGCAGAAAGGAAATAGATGTTTTCCTTTAATCCTCAACACAAACAAGGAGCTTGCATTGAGGACAAATGTGCAGGAGTGTGTTAGAATTTGGCACAAGAGGTTCGGTCACCTAAATTTCAGAAGTCTCAAACTATTACAGAGTCAAGAGATGGTTTTGGGGCTGCCTGAAATCCAAGACAGTGAAACCGTATGTCAAAGTTGTGCACTGGGGAATAATCACAGGGAACCATTTCCCAAAGAATCAATGTGGAGAGCAAAGGAACCACTTGAACTAATACACTCGGATGTGTGTGGTCCCATGCAAACATCAAGTTTGAGTGGCAATCGATACTTTATTACCTTCATAGATGATTGTTCAAGAATGTGCTGGGTATATTTCTTGAGAAACAAATCAGAGGCCTTCTATGTGTTTAAGAAATTTAAAGCCATGGTTGAACTTCAAAGTGGATATCATGTAAAGAAGCTAAGAACAGATAGAGGAGGAGAGTTCAACTCAAATGAGTTTGGAAAATTTTGTGAAGATTTGGGGATAGAAAGACAACTCACAATTGCATACTCTCCACAGCAGAATGGAGTAGCAGAAAGGAAAAACAGGACAATTGTGGAGATGGCAAAGTGCATGATCTTTGAGAAAGGACTTCCATACAATCTCTGGTGTGAAGCAGTAAACACATATGTGTATCTGCTCAACAGGAGTCCTACAAAAGCAGTGAAGAATATTACACCTTTTGAGAAATTCAGTGGAAGAAAACCTGGGGTTAAACACTTGAAGGTGTTTGGTTCAGTTTGTTATTCTCTTATTCCAGGGAATCTAAGACACAAATCAGAAGAAACAAGTGTCATGGGTGTTTTCATTGGATATGGTACTTGTGAAATGGGGTATAGGGTACTGAATCCTTTAACTCAAAAGGTCTTTTTATCTAGAGATGTAATTTTTGATGAAAATGGTAGATGGGACTGGGAGAAACACAAAGTCAAGGAAGTTTGTATTCCTTTATCTGCAGTTGAGTCTTCAGAGTTGGATAAAATTGATGAGATGTCTGAATCTCATGACCAAGAAGGATCTGATGGGTCTCAAATTCAAGCTGGAAGTTCTCCAGTTACTGCGATTGGTGAATCAAGTTGCTCACGGGTCTCAGCTCAGTATGATGATACTTCACTGAGGTATAGAAACTTGAGCGAGATCTATGAGAGATGTCACTTATGTATTGTTGAACCTGAATCCTTTGATGAAGCTGCACAGGATGAAGCTTGGAAAAAGGCAATGAAGGATGAAATGAATATGATCGAAAAAAATCAGACATGGGAGTTGGTGAGAAGACCCTCAAATAAGCCTGTGATTGGGGTGAAATGGGTGTATAAAACAAAGCTGAATTTGGATGGAACAGTTCAAAAGAACAAGGCTAGACTTGTTGCAAAAGGCTATGCACAAAAGCCCGGAATTGATTTTAATGAGACTTTTGCACCTGTTGCAAGATTAGACATAGTTAGAACTTTAATTGCACTGGCAGGAAAGAATAAATGGAAGTTATTTCAACTAGATGTGAAATCAGCTTTTCTGAATGGAGTATTAAAAGAGGAAGTATATGTTGAACAGCCAGATGGATTTGTAGTGCAAGGAGAGGAAGAAAAGGTTTACAGATTACATAAAGCTTTGTATGGTCTAAAACAGGCACCTAGAGCCTGGTATGGTGAAATAGATTCATATCTTATGCTTTGTGGATTTAAGAAAAGCATCAGTGAGGCAACTCTGTACACCAAGTACAAGGGACACACAGAATTGATCATAGTATCCATCTATGTTGATGATATTATATATACTGGAAATTGTCAAGAGTTAATGGATGTTTTCAAAGCTGAGATGATGTATAAGTATGAGATGACAGATCTTGGCCTTTTACACCATTTCCTTGGTATGGGGGTAATCCAAACTGAGGAGTGTATCTTCATTCATCAGAGGAATTATGCCTTATCTCTTCTGAAGAAGTTCGGACTACAGGATTGCAAATCGGTGAGTACTCCTTTGGTTCCAAGTGATAAACTGAGAAGAGAAGATGGAAGTGGAAATGCAGATGAAGCTCAGTATAGACAGATTGTAGGTAGTCTGCTGTATCTCACAGCAACTAGACCTGATATAATGTATGCTGCTTGTCTCTTAGCTCGATTTATGCATTGTCCCACTAACAAGCACTATGGAACAGCAAAGAGAGTATTGAGATATGTTCAAGGAACTCTTGATTTTGGTTTGGAATACAAGAAAGGTGAAGGAACACTCTTAATGGGATACTGTGAGAGTGACTGGAGTGGCTCAGAGGATGATATGAAAAGCACATCCGGGTATGCTTTTACTTTTGGAAATGGGATTTTCTCTTGGTCTTCAGTCAAGCAACAATGTGTTGCATTATCCACAGCCGAAGCAGAGTATATCAGTGCTTCTGAAGCAACAGCACAGGCTACTTGGTTGAGATTTGTTCTAGAGGATTTTGGTGAAATGCAAACTGTTGCAACACCAATGAATTGTGACAATACATCTGCCATAGCCATCACCAAGAATCCTATCTTTCATCAGAAGACCAAGCATATAAACCGAAGATATCACTTCATAAAGGAAGCATTACAGCAAGGAGTAATTGATTTGATTCACTGTCCTACTAAGGAGCAACTAGCAGATATCTTTACAAAAGCATTGGCAAGGGAGCAGTTCACTTACTTGAGAAATCTCCTTGGAGTGAAATCAATTCACAACTTAAAGGGGAGTGTTAGTATGTAAGTTGTTGAGCTGATTAGTAAACATTACAAGATTACTATGTGTGTCATGTCTCAGCTCATAGGCTGAGCTATTGTGTAAAATTGTGATGTGTTTATTAAGTCTCATAGGGCTTATCATTTGACAAGTGTCTTGATCTTAAGATAGATTGTAATGGTTGGTTGAGATTGAATTGAGGTTATGTCTCTCTCTCTCATCTTTGTCATCAGTTAAAAATGTCTCTTCCGGTTGTTATGCTAAGTAAGAAATACAATGATAGAAGTTGAAAGGTTATGCTCTGTGTGTGTGCTCTTTCTCTGATTTCATCTTCTAAATCTTTCGAAACATCTCTCTCAAATCCTGTTAGACTTATATATATAGTTGTGTTACTGGATTCTAACACTGCTGCGCTTCCATTCATCCTCTCCAATAAATGAAGTCATGGAGCAACGAAAAGAAGGAATATGAACCAAATTATTCAGTCAGAGAAAATGAAGTATGGCATGGCAGAAACGGAAGCTTTTCTAAGGCTTTCTGCAGTTTTAATACTAGTCCTTACTGCATGTTTAGTAGGATTTGATACCCAAACCAAATATGTAGTTTTCTTCTATCGAAAAGCCACCTTCAGAGATTTGAATGCCCTCTTGTAAGATCTCTTAAATTTTTTCTTTTTCTTTGTTTATCTGCTGCAGTCCCTCAGCTTATATGATCTATTCAATATTTTGTCCTCTTTGTTAGGCTTTTGGTTTATGTAGTTTCGGTGGCTGCGGGTTATAATTTGTTTCAAGTTGGAAAATCTTCTCTGTCAGCTTGCTTCAAACCAAATCTGAGAGTGCGGACTAATATATACCTAGCTTGGATTTGTTTCTTGTTGGATCAGGTATTACTCCTTCCCCTGACGTTCATATATTCTGTTTCTCATTTCTGTAGTATTTTTATCAATCTAAACTACCTATTAATAAAGTTCTATTTGTCAATCAAAAGAGAGTAAAAAAAACATCTTCTATCCCAACAACAAAATTACGAGGAGTAACCAAATTTTGCTGTTTTTTATTTAAGTCTCACCTACATGTGATTTTAGCATATATCTAATATGAAAAATTAAAAAGTTAAAAATAAAAGACAAAAACTTCTTTGCCCGCTCCGATTCCCACCTTCTCATTTTCCCTCTCTTCTTCCCCATTTTAAAACAAAAATAAAAAATATTAACACATACAAAATGTGTAGATATATGCTAGTGTCTTTTATGAGTCCACGATACAACAAGATTATGGGATGGGAAACACTATTTGGATTGGATCATTTGTTCATTGTTTCGGTACGGCGATAAGTAGTCTTTATTTTTATCTTCTTATTTTTGTGCTTGGGGTGCCTAAGGCCCAAGAATTGAGGACCATATAGTCATCCTCTGAAGGAATGCCCCCATTAATTTATGCTCTTCTCCTTTCTCTCACTCACTCTCTCATTTGAAAATCCTCCCAGTGGCCCTCCCTGGCTAGTCTCTGTACCATGGCCCGAAATTTTTTTTATACATGGATATACTTTTTTTTTTTTTTGAATAAACGATATTCTCTATATTAAGAATGAGAGAAATGAGCTTAATCTAGCAATAATGTGGTTCAAATTCGCTTTTGGCGAAAATCGAACCTAAAACCTCTCACTTACAAGTAATATACATCATATATACTTATATCAAGAGGTACTCTGGTTGTGATAGTATTAGTGGGAGAAACTTCCCGTACACGTTGGGCATCCCTCCTCCTATCTCTTTCTTTACCTGTTATTTGGGGGTAGAGAGAGAAGAAAGATAGAACGTGGGAAGGGAAGTTAATATTTGATCTTGAGATGAGGGTTTTGTGGGGCATTTGACGCAATTGGCTCTGTGAGTTGGAGGGTGTGAAAGGGACTATGATATGATATGATATGATACGGAAATTGTGGGGTTTTCGGATTGGTTGATGCATATTATATATGCCTGCTAGTCTTAAAGCTAAGATCGTCTTTATTCCCAAGCGCCCACAAATTTTGTTATTTGTAAACCAAACCTCTCTATTACTTATCAAAGGATGAAACTTGAAATCCCCCTAAAGCATGGTTTTGATAATAAAAGAATTATATAACATATTTAAAACATCTATGTAAGTAAATGTGCAAGCCTTTTTTCTATTTTATGTTGACCCTAAAAACTACCAAGCCTACGTGGCGCGCATGCCAAGTAATCTATAAGCTAACTACGTCATTCGGTGAATGCGGGGCGTGCCAACTCGTCGGCCGAGCTCGGCCGAGGAGTAAATTTGTTGATGTTGCGTTGGGTGCGCGGCTGACTTCTGCGTCTTGCGATTGCGACCGAGGAAGGAACACGTCTCGCCCTCTTGGGTTCTCGAACCTGAAGACAAGGCTACTATTCTTACGACGTTCACGAATCGCCGTCGTCGGATTCGGTCACAATGATGTTATTCGTCAGAGTAAACTCACGCTGAATCGACACCAAAGTGTAAGGGCACAAATACTCAAAACGAATATAAGTCTTAATAGTGAACGTGGTTCGGCCGTCTGAATGCCGAACTCTAAATCCCACTTGAGAGTATCCAATCATAAAATAACTCGGTGTGCAATGCGCCGAGCTCAGTAAATGATCGGATTATATTTATACATATTTTACATCAAATTCTCTCGTCTTTTCTTAGTTAGTTTCTTATATTCTTGAGCTATTTACTTTGTTTTTGTGTTTTTTAGTATTTATCTAGTAAATAAAATAAATATTGCACAAGTGAGATTTTAAGTGATAAAATCGTCAAAACTGTCTTGCCCACTATTTTTGGCTAATAAAAATAAGATAGTATTATAAATATATATATATATATATATTTATATATATTTATATATTTATATATATTTATATATATATATATATATATATATATATAAAAGATGTGAACGTGAATGTGCAGTGGGATGGCAGAAATAATTTAATAGAGCACGCGTGGGAGACAAGGAGGAAAGGCAGACAAAAAGAAGGAAGGCAGCTAGGCTGCCATTTTGCAGAAAAGAATAAGAAGTCAGTTTTGCGCAAGGAGTGTGGACAGAGGGGGGAGAAGGAAAGAAATCACGACAGGAGGGTGACGTGCTGCCTTGTGCAACTGGAGAAAGGCAGAGGAGCGGCCCTCCTGGCAGCTCGCGGGGAGACGGATAGAAACTGCAAAGCTTGGAGAAAACGAGCGGCCTGGGGGGATTGCTGCTTTAGGCAGCTGGTGGGAGGCCTCGGTTCTTGGGTGCTGCGGGCAGCAGCGAGCTCAAGGCAGCTCGGGACCAGAGGAAAGCGAGGTCTCGGAGGGAAGGAAAAAGCCAGCTGCCTTGTGGCAGCTGAGAAAGAGAACCAACGCAGCGCACAGGAATTAGGTGGCGCTGCCAGTTGCAGCGAGAAGACAGGACGAGGAAGTTTGTGAAGGAAAAATTTTGTCCTAGCTAAGAACATGTATGAACATTTGAATACATATGCTAACAATTAACTCTTTAAAGTAGGCATGCATCCAAAAACAATTCATGAAACCCATGACTTTCAAAGCCTAGTATATGGTGAATCAAAAGACTCTTTAACAACATTAAAGAATATGAAGAATTTAGAGATTCTTTACCCTTGAAGCTCATCCTTGATTGCACAAGGGATTCACCCAAGTGGAGGGCCTTCAAGTCACCTCCTTGCTCCTTGGATCTTCCTTGTGATTTCCTTCCTTTTAGTGCTCCTTTGCTTCTTTGAGGATTTTAGGATTAGTTCTCCAAAACACCAAAAGTTTGATGTCTCTATGTCTCTTCACCAAGGATGTAATTTGTGAGAATGAAAAATGGATCACTTAGGGAAGTAAATTTGCTAGATAACTATCCCCAAGTAGCTTAGAAAACCCTAATTGAAAACAAAGCTATAAAGATGAATTTATACTTCATTTCTTAGGTGAGTGGCAAACTTGCAATTAAGCAAACTTGCATACCCTCACCCTAAATGGTTGGCCTATATGGTTATTGGGCTTATTGCCCATTTTGTTTTAGTTGTCATACAACTTAAACATAATGGGCCTTGTGGACCAAAACACTTTTGGGCCCCGAAGCCCTAAAACCAACTTAAAAGCCCAATACGAAGATTTCGTATAATTAATTAACTAATTAATTAATCTTGACCATTCTTCAATTAAACCATTTAATTGCTTATCCATTTCATTTAATTGCTTCACATATATCCTTATTTGGTGTGCGATCCATTAGGTTCCAATTAGCGAGGCAGTGGGCGATGTTACTCTTAACTATCGATTGTGAATTGAAACCACATTTCAATTCTCCCTTTTGATGATTAGTGTTTGCTAATCAATAGGGCTTCCACAAACCATGAGTGACACCTAGCAGTATGTCATGGTTACCCAAGCTAAGTAGAATTGGTTGGAGAACCTATCCAGTTACAATTACAATGCAATACGGTCCTTCTCTAATACAATACTCTTAACCACATTGTTTTAAGTGATAGTTTGTTTCATGTCTACTATCCAATGTGATACTTTCTTATATGATTCCCTTGAATATGATTTGGAACATCTTCCTTATTCATATTCATTTGCTTTGGCCAAAGACTTTAGAATCATATTTTAGAGTATACTCCTTCCACCATGGAAGGTTAGAGATCCCTTGTTGTGCATTCATATGCCTACATGACTAGATCACATGACCCCAACAATGCCGTGGACAATCCGAGGGAATGCCTTTGTCATGATCAAAGATCAAGGACCTAACCATTAGACATCTATGATGCCTCAGGTCTAAGGACTACTTTGCATATTGTAACCTTAGAGTTCGTACATGACATGTATGTTTGAACTCTCATTAATCGCAGTTCAGTGTACTCGATTACTCTTTCGAGCACCTATGTGTTTGTCTTAGTGTCCAACACCAAATGACTTGAGACTAGTTCATACTCACGTTTGAGTCAACATAACACATACTAACCTTAGCGGATTGTCAATGCCCAATTGGCAATCCTATGGCTAGGAACGTTTTAGGAATGAACATAAGAGAAAGGTCTCCTTAATCTAACTCATTAGATCACTTATCTCTTATGTCAAATACATCCCTTGGATTCTCTTATTGATTAAACACATGATACAATAAATAGTGATTAACAATAAGTATTGCCCTTCCGTTAAACATATAAAAGTTTAACATATTAAGTATTCCAAAAAGCTATTACATCAAATGAGTGGCTTTGTGGGCATACTTCCAACAGTTTGGTGCTGCTTGGCAGCGAGCGCGAGAGATACGACAGAGGACTGTGGAAGGAGGAAACGAAGAGAAGCGTCAAGCAGGCGACGCAGGAGACGACGCGAGGCGCTGGAAGCTGCCTTGGTTGCAGTTTGAGACGCGGGAGAGGGACGCACGTTGCTGCCATGCAGCTGAAATAGGAAGAATCATGCAGGGGCTTGTGCGAGGGAGCAGGATCAAAAGCAGCTTGCGAAGACTTCGAACAAGGGTGAATGAAGCAGCGAAGTAACGCGAGGCAGCGAGCAGGAAAGGGTCAGCACGGCAGCAATCCTGCCTGGTCAGCACGGCAACAGTGCAGGGAGCGCAACAACACTGCAGTCCTCATTCGGTTTAATCCTCCAACTCACGTTTTATTCCTGTTTAATTTTAATAATGTGTAACTAATTTTATTTTGGCTAGAGTTTAATTCAAAACCATGGATATATTTGTAATTTGAATTGATTACCTTCAGTTGTGATTTCTGAGTTGTGATTTAATTTGCTTAACTGCTTGATTGATAACTTATTTTTGTATGTCGATTAAGGATGCATACTTAATTTACATGCATGAATTTGATGCTAGAATATAAGTGAATTTCACCTAATCGTTATGAAATAGTAACAAGTAGTGAAATCATTTTAGTTTGTGTTTTACAAGTAGTGAAGGTCGCTTATAAACGATCGCGTTAGGTAAATTCTTGGCATAAGTTTCATGCAATTCATAGTAACAAGTGCCTCGTCAATGCTTATGATTTTCATAGAACTTAATGATTCTTGCTTGTATCTCTATTATGCAATTCATGTAGGGAACTTGTAGGGAATGTTTTGGGTTGTCGTATGCAATCATCCAATCCATTAACTTAAGGAAAATCTGAGAATTAATTTAAGCGGACCTAATTAATTTGGGGCGTTGAGAATTTACAATTTATTGAAAGAACAACTGAAAATCAATTTAGGTTGCATATATGTCATGTGTGGAGAAGAACCCTCTAGCCAGTCCGTCATTTATCATTTTACCTTAATTTTATGTTTTTGTCAATTTTGTAATTTATTTAAGTTTAATTTACTTTTCATCAAAATCAATCCCCCATTTTATTTTAAAGTGTTAGATTTATTAGAAATCATTTTAGTTTGTGTTTTCTTAAGTCTTGAGTTGTTTTGAGTCTTTTGATTTGTTTTAGATTATTTGTTAGTTTTATTTTGAGTGATTCTATTTAAGTGTTTTGAGTCTAGTTTAGTGTTTTAAATTTTGTTTTTACGTTTTTAATTTAATTTTACTTTGGTTAGCATCCCTAGTTAATCCCCGGCCTAGAACGATCCCTACTTACATCATTACTACAACTGTCACAAATAGGGTTTAAATTTGTGCGTTAACTTATTTTCGCATCAAATTTTTGGCGCCGTTGCCGGGGATTAGCAAATTTGCTAATCCTTTTATTTTTGTTTTTGCTTATGTTTATTTGTGTTTGTGTATGTTACTTTTGATATTTGATTTATTTTTCTTTCTTTGAATTGAGGTACAAATGGAGCAAGACCTGGATTCTACTAGCATTCAAGATCTATTGGCACAGCTCACTGCTCAATTAACTCATAATGCCGAACGGACCACAATGCCAAGTGTCCCTACACTTGATGTGCCCTATGGGCAACGATATCAAAGTCCTCAATTTTCTGTCAATGAAGATGTGTGGGGATATCAAGGCCATAACCAATCAAGGGGCAACATGTTTTCCAATGCTTACAATTCAGATTGGAGAGATTATTCAGATTACATGTGGGGAGAACCTCAACAATTCCAACAAGGTGGATATTGGCAGCAAGAAGACGCGTTCTATTCAAGACCTATGCAGCCACCACAGCATCCCCCACAACAATTCCAATCGAATCAAAGTATGCCCGTGGATTATAATCAAATGCTTGAAGAATTAATTTCTTCGGTACAGGGTTCACAAAAAGAAGAACAATTGCCGCCATCGGAAGAGTTCTATCAGTGGCCATATGAACCGTCACATCCACCACAATCTCCCCAACCAAATTCAGGTACGTCTTCGGATAATGATATGTTGAATAAGTTACTCACCTCTTTGACCCAGGACGTAGAAAATCGAAACATGGAGATGCAAAATAAAGCCAACAAGGTGGATGAGTTGGAGAAGCAAATTGGGCAGATTATGGAGTTCATGGTACAAATTCAAGATCAAAGTGAACTCTCCAACTCCACATTTGCAAATTCAGAGGGAGAAATGGAAATTAATGAAGCCATCACTTTGGGAAGTGATATGGATGATGAAGTTGTCCCAGAACCATCCAACCATAGCCCGAACATGGATGAATTGCCGCTTCAAGAAGAAGATGAGGATGACGACTTGGGCAGTTTAGAAGAATTCTTATCGCAAACCCCTCAAGTCCTTATGCCATCCAACTCAGGTGAGGAGGTTCTAAGTTCAATTCATTCTGACATCGTTCCACCAAATGTCCTTTTTCCTTGCAGGTTTTTAAATCCCAAGGAAGAAGTGAATGAAAAATATGTTGTGGAAGATCTTCCCAAGGTGCAATGTGATATCCAAATTCTTGGTGTACCAAATCAAGTTCCCGATGGTATTGAAACGTTCAAAGAGACTTGTACACCAAGAAGAATTATTCCAGAAAATGAGGTGGCCGGAGAATTTCAAGAATACATCCAAGAGGCTGTGCATGAGACAATCAAGCCTAAAGCAGTTGAGTTTGATGACACGGGACAAGCCACAACCATCATAGTAAACCTGGCCAAGTTCAAAGTCCCGGAAACGTTCAAAGACGTGGTGTTTATAATTGAGTTTGAATGTGACTGTAAGCCATCTTCTCCATTTTTTATTTTAATTTATACTAACTTGTTTTTAATTTTGATGATTCAGGCACCGTCATTAGAACTTAGACCGTTGTCGGATCATTTCAAGTACCACCGTCCGTTCAATGATAAGCCCATGCATTTGAATAATGAAGGGAGGCCTAGGAATCACCCACAATCAGATTTATTTTACTTTGTTTAGTTCTTTCATTGTTTGTTTGCTCTTGTGTGAATTTATTTTACGTTGATTTTTTTTATTTTACGTTGATTTTATTTTGTTGTGTTTATTTAGTAGTGATTTTTGTTTAGGAGATTAAACTTAGTTTTTTTTTACTTTGATTTACTTATTTTTACATTTATATAAAATAAAAAAAAAAAAAAAAATAAAAAAAAAAAAAAAAAAAAACTTAATTGCATAAATATTTTACAATAACTTGTAAATTAATCTCGTTCATTGGTCGTTGGTTGGTGGTGCCTCGGAGATCGACGGAGCCCCAGAAAGACGAAGCGCCAGAGTTGGATCATTCGGAGCATCAATACTTGGTGCTGCTCCCGAGGACGAAGGCAACACAAACCTCGGGAGTAACGCCATAAACCGTTGATGATCACTCTGAATCCGCACTTCGGACTCCTGCATCTGATCCAGCTTCCTCTTCATGCTGGTTGAGTAATTGGTTGCAAGCATGTGCAAATCCCTGTTCTCATGCCTAAGCACTCTGACCTCCTGCCGAAGACTAGCCACTTCAGCCATCAACGACTCCACCTGACGAGTTCGTGCAAGAAGGCGCTGGCCCATGTTTGATACCGAGCCTGCGCATCGGACGCTGTAGGCCATAGAGTCCTGGACAGCCAGTTCGTCGGACCGCCTGGAAAGTATCCTAGTGTCTCTAGGAGTGAGCAGATTTCTGGCCACCACCGATGCGGTTGTTTCGTTCATCATCATGGAATCCCCAACTGTAAGAGGACCATTCGGGGATATGAAGGACGGCTGCCAAATGTTGGTTGGAGAAGATATATCACTATCTTCCCCAACATTCAAGTTAAGGCGACGGTCAGAAGGGCAAGACATTTTCTGAAGGTGTTGAGAATGAAGAGTCGGACTGATCAAGATTAAAAGAAGTGCAAGTGTGAGTGTTTACAGGAGGGAGTGTTTACAGGGGAGCTTAAGTGTGTTGTGGAACAAAAATGAGCGTTCTTATAAGTAGAAGAAATCGTTGAGGCATCACTCAGCAGTCGAAGAGACGCCCTCTCGCAAATCGAAGAGCCGGGCTCCTTTCTCAAAAGTCGAACTCCGTCTCAAAAGTCGGTTCCTTTCTCAAAAGTCGGTTCCTTTCTCAAAAGTCGGACGCCGTTCTCTCAAAAGTCGGGCGTCTCTTTCAAAAGCCGGAGCGGTCAGGAATCACGAGGCGAACAACTTTTCCAATTTTGTCGTCACTCGTCACGCGCGCTGTCAGCTTTGCGCAAATTACGGGTGGCTTTTTCAGAAAGCGCGTAACCTGTACTGTTCATCCATCCACCGGTTGCCGACAGGGGTAAAAGAATAGTTTCGGTTGTGAAGAAAAGACCTATAAACGTCTACCTTCGCATCCATTGCAAAGGCAAACTCTCTCAGCACTTCTTCATCTCCGAAATTTTTCATCTCCGAAAATGCCTTTCCAACAAACCCTCTCGAGTTTCTCTGTGTTTCTCATTCCCTGGGATACCTTTGCAAATAAGTCATCTAGAGCTAGAGTATTTCATATCATGAAGGTTGAAAGCAAGAGTATCTCATATCACGCTTTCTCCCTGTCCTTGTCCTTGTCTTTGTAATAAGGAGAAAGCGGGCAATCAGCCAGCACTCGGTATCAATCTTCCAATCTAAGAACCGACTGCCTGGAAATCCTTCCTGATTGCTTACCTAGCATTGCTCTCGAGTGCTCATCTTCAACCGCTGATGTACTTCCGAAGAAGACGCCACATCTGCCTGGAGAACAGCCAAGGCAAGTGAAAATGTTACTTGAAGCATGTGGAGACAAGGTGCTGCTTCATCTTCAAGATCAAGTCTCATTTTCCTTGCTAAGAAGTTCCCCAGCCCAGTTCAAGCATACACCCGTGGAACGATACTTCTTCAAAAGCAAAAGTATCCCATATCATCAGAGTCAGAGGCAAAGATATTTCATGGCATGCTTTTCCTTTACCCTTGCTCGTGGCTACGGGACAAGGTGAAAGAAAGGCAATCGGTCGGCACTTGGACAGATTGAACAAAGAAGCAGACCACCACCTCTACCTCGTGCCTACCTGCCATGCAGAAGAACAAAAAGAGAAGAATGTAGCCTGAGACTCAATCAACCCGGCAGAAGGAGTCCGAGTTGAAACCAAGAGCTCGAGAAGCTTCAACACCACCACAAATCAAGTCTCATTTTCCTTGCTAAGAAGTTCCTGAGGCCAGTTCAAGTTCAAAGCTGTGGAAAGTCACCAAACAGGACCAATGATCACTTTTTAGTTTTATTATTATCTTTTATTTTCATTTTCAATTTTTCGTTTGTTTGTTTTTTCTTGCGTGCTTAACTGACTTATTTCTTTTCTTTGCAGGAACTTTTGGTTATTTCCACCCTTGAAGTTGATTGCAAAATTTTAGCTTGGGGGTCATCGCTTGATTTTTTCTGCAAATTAGGGAAGTTTTCAGTCCTATTGCTTTATTTTGTTTCTTTATATTTCTTTATTTTATTTTTATAATCTTTTTATTATATTTTCTGACATTGGGGACAATGTCTAGTTTAAGTGTGGGGGTAAAGAGTATAAAAATGACCAAATTGAAAATTTTTGTACCTTCGACTTTGAACTGGTTTCATTTGTTTCCATGTTATTGCTTTGTTTTCTTAATTAGTTTTGTTTTATTTAAAAAAAAAAAAAAAAAAAAAAAAAAAAAATTCGGAAAATTTAAAAAATCCAAAAATATTTCCTTGTTTTCCTTATTGTTTTGATTTAGTTTTTTGTTAGTTTCCCGACCCAATGATATAATTGGATAAAATTTGAACCATGATGATCAAGAACTTAGTTAACACGTGCTGTGTGAAATTCCTAATTCTCGTGTTAGTTTGTACATATTTGATCATCTTTGAAAAACCAAATGCACATAGCCTTGTTGATGTGAAACTAAAGCATGATTTAAAGCTCCATATGTGAATTTAGTGACCATATACATCCTATGTGAGTTTTTGAGCCTATTGAAAGTGTGTGCATTTTTCATACACTCCTATTCTTTCATGTGTGATGAACTTATGTGAGATACTTCTCTAGAACTTGCATAACGATCTTTCGAAATATTTGTCTTTAATTGCATGAACTTGAAAATGATAGAGGCATTAGGTTTACCACCATGGCCCAAATAACCTTGTTTCCCAAAGAAAAATGATATCATTAGATTGCCAATTTGAGCCGTATTTGTGAGCCTTTTATTTCTTATCACCAGATATGTCTACCCTTATGCCTGAAATAAATATTTTTCCTTACCCTTTCCAAGCGAGCAATGCGAGATTGTCTTATGAGAAATGTTTGTGAAGTACTTTGGAGGGTGTTTGGCAAAAGAATAAGTGTGGGGGTTTTTCATATTTGTTTCTGTTTGAAAAGAAAAAAAAAAAAAAAAAAAAAAAAAAAAAGAGAAAAGGAAAAGAAAAAGAAAGATTGTATACAAAGAAAATAAAAAGTTTTTAAAGTTTCAGTTTATGGGTGTGGTTGGAGGTGACTTGTAGAATAGCGGGAAATGTTGAGTTCTTATAAATCTAAACAAAAGAATTGCTTGCAATGTAGCTTGGAACTTGTGTTTTCCTATTCTTTCGTTTCAATAACCCTATCCCGAAGCCTCATTACATCCAATAAAAGTCCTCTTGATTTAAGTTTTGCAATTATGACTGTGGAGATGTGATCTTTATGCAAGCTTATGATAGAACTTTCACATTTGTTTCTTTGAGCGAAACACATTTAAACTAAACACATGTGTGATTGAGAGTATATCCAGTGAGAAGGTTGCTAGTTTGCATATGGTGTTTTTAAAAATAAAAATTTGAAATTGCATTAGCATGGCTATCTCACACACTACACTTCAAGGATGTTTCAAAGATTATTGCTAATATTTGAATAAGGAAGATGAACTTGAATTGCTTGTTGTTGTTAGCTATGGTTCTTGATGATTATGTTCTCAAATGAAATTCTATGAGGGTAATATAGGGGAAAACTAATAATTTTCATGTTATTACTTTTTCTGTTTTCTCTGTTTTGCTCGAGGACTAGCAAAAGCTAAGTGTGGGGGTATTTGATCGGATTATATTTATACATATTTTACATCAAATTCTCTCGTCTTTTCTTAGTTAGTTTCTTATATTTTTGAGCTATTTACTTTGTTTTTGTGTTTTTTAGTATTTATCTAGTAAATAAAATAAATATTGCACAAGTGAGATTTTAAGTGATAAAATCGTCAAAACTGTCTTGCCCACTATTTTTGGCTAATAAAAATAAGATAGTATTATAAATATATATATATATATATTTATATATTTATATATATTTATATATTTATATATATTTATATATTTATATATATTTATATATTTATATATATTTATATATATATATATTTATATATATTTATATATATATATATATATATATATATATAAAAGATGTGAACGTGAATGTGCAGTGGGATGGCAGAAATAATTTAATAGAGCACGCGTGGGAGACAAGGAGGAAAGGCAGACAAAAAGAAGGAAGGCAGCTAGGCTGCCATTTTGCAGAAAAGAATAAGAAGTCAGTTTTGCGCAAGGAGTGTGGACAGAGGGGGAGAAGGAAAGAAATCACGACAGGAGGGTGACGTGCTGCCTTGTGCAGCTGGAGAAAGACAGAGGAGCGGCCCTCCTGGCAGCTCGCGGGGAGACGGATAAAAACTGCAAAGCTTGGAGAAAACGAGCGGCCTGGGGGGATTGCTGCTTTAGGCAGCTGGTGGGAGGCCTCGGTTCTTGGGTGCTGCGGGCAGCAACGAGCTCAAGGCAGCTCGGGACCAGAGGAAAGCGAGGTCTCGGAGGGAAGGAAAAAGCCAGCTGCCTTATGGCAGCTGAGAAAGAGAACCAACGCAGCGCACAGGAATTAGGTGGCGCTGCCAGTTGCAGCGAGAAGACAGGACGAGGAAGTTTGGTGCTGCTTGGCAGCGAGCGCGAGAGATACGACAGAGGACTGTGGAAGGAGGAAACGGAGAGAAGCGTCAAGCAGGCGACGCAGGAGACGACGCGAGGCGCTGGAAGCTGCCTTGGTTGCAGTTTGAGACGCGGGAGAGGGACGCACGTTGCTGCCATGCAGCTGAAATAGGAAGAATCATGCAGGGGCTTGTGCGAGGGAGCAGGATCAAAAGCAGCTTGCGAAGACTTCGAACAAGGGTGAATGAAGCAGCGAAGTAACGCGAGGCAGCGAGCAGGAAAGGGTTAGCACGGCAGCAATCCTGCCTGGTCAGCACGGCAACAGTGCAGGGAGCGCAACAACACTGCAGTCCTCATTCGGTTTAATCCTCCAACTCACGTTTTATTCCTGTTTAATTTTAATAATGTGTAACTAATTTTATTTTGGCTAGAGTTTAATTCAAAACCATGGATATATTTGTAATTTGAATTGATTACCTTCAGTTGTGATTTCTGAGTTGTGATTTAATTTGCTTAACTGCTTGATTGATAACTTATTTTTGTATGTCGATTAAGGATGCATACTTAATTTACATGCATGAATTTGATGCTAGAATATAAGTGAATTTCACCTAATCGTTATGAACTTATATTCACAAGTAGTGAAGGTCGCTTATAAACGATCGCGTTAGGTAAATTCTTGGCATAAGTTTCATGCAATTCATAGTAACAAGTGCCTCGTCAATGCTTATGATTTTCATAGAACTTAATGATTCTTGCTTGTATCTCTATTATGCAATTCATGTAGGGAACTTGTAGGGAATGTTTTGGGTTGTCGTATGCAATCATCCAATCCATTAACTTAAGGAAAATCTGAGAATTAATTTAAGCGGACCTAATTAATTTGGGGCGTTGAGAATTTACAATTTATTGAAAGAACAACTGAAAATCAATTTAGGTTGCATATATGTCATGTGTGGAGAAGAACCCTCTAGCCAGTCCGTCATTTATCATTTTACCTTAATTTTATGTTTTTGTCAATTTTGTAATTTATTTAAGTTTAATTTACTTTTCATCAAAATCAATCCCCCATTTTATTTTAAAGTGTTAGATTTATTAGAAATCATTTTAGTTTGTGTTTTCTTAAGTCTTGAGTTGTTTTGAGTCTTTTGATTTGTTTTAGTTTATTTGTTAGTTTTATTTTGAGTGATTCTATTTAAGTGTTTTGAGTCTAGTTTAGTGTTTTAAATTTTGTTTTTACGTTTTTAATTTAATTTTACTTTGGTTAGCATCCCTAGTTAATCCCCGGCCTAGAACGATCCCTACTTACATCATTACTACAACTGTCACAAATAGGGTTTAAATTTGTGCGTTAACTTATTTTCGCATCAGTAAACTGTAACACCTCACTTCGCCGAGAAAGCTAATGAGATGACCTCAATCAATAAGGATTCGGAAATCCTTCTCGACCGAGACTTGGATAGGTAACCAACCATCCTCGCCGCAGTGCTGTTGATGCCAACGGAAGATGCTGCGAGACCGGCTGATTCTACGGTGACAGAGCTATCTATGCCGACTTAAGATATCACCGGTTGCTTTCACAGTGCTGTTGATGCCAACGGAAGATGTGTCAGCGAAAAGAGAAAATAAAAATCTCAAAGTTGTTGAGAGAGTTTGCGCAGGGCAGTTGTGTGTTGAATTGGAGGTCCCTCTTCCGTTGCACCGAGTCTTGTACTTATAGGGTTGGATATCTGCTTGCCGCGGTTGGATGATAAACATCTCAATCGCACCCAAAGTCTTTATGACGGAATATCCTGAGAAATAAAACCATGACCACATGCAAATCTGATGAAAAATAGGGACTTCTGCATGCCAATCTCACTTTATCCCACCTTTGACTTATCTCTATCCAATCACTAAATCTTTTGGGATGGTTTTACACGGCTCTTCAAGTCAAAAATCTCACATTGCTGTCATCCTGACCACCTGACCTTCCATCATCTTAGAAGCCTAGCTAGGCTAGGCCTCATTTTCTTGCCATATGCATGTTACGACAGCCATCAATATATATATATATATATATATAATTTTATATATATATATATGTATATAATCATATATATATATATATATGTATATAGCCGAGTTGCTCTAACCCACACGGTACATTGCTAACAAATCCAAATTAAATCGGACTGCTCCACCTGTCTCTCCGTTACAATTCGAATCCTATTTATCCGGTTTAAGAAGATGCATATAATTCGTATTAAAAGATAATTATGATAAAAACCATAATATTATCCTTTAACAAAAATATCTTCCATTTTCCATCCGACGGATGAAAACTATGCTTACTCAACGGCCTTGATTACACGGGTCGATGGTGTAAATTTGAGTTCAAACACTTACGTAAGAGCATTTTTAATGGGAATGTCAAATTATAAGAGTTAAACTATAATTGATGGATCATATGACAATATGAAGTGTTGTGTCAAATTTAATGTTTTTCAACCGAGTTGTCCAATATTATTGTCATATATTGATGAAATTTTTTTTTACGATTGATGTATGGCGTGACAAATGTCAAATGAAATTTTTATTTTTGTGTATTTACTATCCACTATCCAGACTTTATTTGTTTTACAAATCATCACTCAAACTTGTAATGTTAGATAATATGGCACATTTTTCCAATTTTTTTCGAAAATTCAATAAAATATGAGCATGCGGCTTGCACCCTTTTCCGAGGGCATTATCAAATTATCATCAGTCCACAAGTTAAGGTGATAATATGCTTTACCTCAAAATTTCATGATACTTCCAATCAGATCATATTAAAAGGGTTCTTTAGAAATTGATTTGATTTAATAAATTTTTGTGCTTTTTTGTTATTATTTTGATACGGATCATGTATTTTTTTGGCCATTAAATTCGTTTAAAATAAAGAAAAAAAGATTCGAAGTAAGTTGGGTCCGTTTCTTTTAACAAACATGTATTCTGTCTGTTGAATGCGTATTAATTTACAGAGCATATAAATGGAAAATTTGTTTCAGGATAACAAAAACCCAACATTTTGTTAAACAGATGGCAGTGTACGTCACATTTGGTGCAAACTCAGCTACGTTCCAGGCTTCACTTTTAGCAGTAACAGGGCAAGAAGATTTTCAATGGATCAAGTTGTGCAGCAAATATACAAGATTTTGCTTTCAAATTGGTGGGGCTTTGACATGTGGATATGCAGCATGTATCGTAATGGCTTTCATATCCTCCATCAACGCTTACAACCTCTTTAGGCTTTACTCACCAAAACAATTTCTTCAATTAAAGACTGCAGGATGACCAACGATCTCAGAAAAAATAAAATAAAAATTTACCACGTATGTTCATTTATAAATAAAATATAATGTAACCAAATAAGCGCTTGGTCACTAAAATGCTATAGGTAATTATTAGCAGTTAAGACCGTGATGCCACGGGTTTTAAAAGTATGTTAAACATGTGTTATAGATATGTTTGATCAGTAAGGGGACGTTTGTTGCACCGGACTGTCTCAGACTGGACTAGCTGCAGGGACTAAGCTGGACTGGCTTAAACTAGACTAAGCTGGACTAACCTAGTGAAGCGTTTAGTGCAGTGTCCGACTAAGAAGCAGGATAATGAAAACAGTACTGTTCACCATATTTGTGTTTGCTTAGACTAGGACTAAATTATTGTTCTATTTTAATAGCTCCAATTACTTGTGCCCAATGCCTTAATTGGAGCATATTTTTGCCATGTATATTATGAATCTTAAAAAAAGAGGACAATTGTATTGTTTTTAGTACCTGCTAATAGAATTTGGACATATTATAGTTGAGTTCAAGATGGCAAATTGGTGATCAGATATTTATAAATTTTCAGAATTCTTCAGCTTATCATATAATGAGCAACATTACATTTCAAGTGGCTAAGACTCCCCCACCCCTTAAGGCACATTTAGGCAGCAAAGTGAGTGTTTGGGAACTTGAACTATGGAATTTCTCAACTCTATTCTATATAACGACTTTTGCAGCTAAGCTCTCACTAGCTTATGGGATCCGTGTACACAAATCCTCAGCTCTTTCACATCCCTTCTCTAAGCTCTTTTAATCTACAAATCTAGCTTGGTTTAAACTCTTTATCACCCAAAAGAAGAAAAAGAAGAGTGCCCAATACATGCAACTTCAACAAATGAAGGTACGTAAGAAGATACTTGTGACAAGTCAATCTTTGCTATTGATTGACTCTCTAAAACATCATTCACTAAACTTTCATCCATGATATTTTACAAAATGCTAGTTAACTATAGTATAGTATTCCAAAGTAGATCTCCATAATTTACAAAATCCTAATTAACATTAGCCAAAATACTTCATAGTGCAAAGCTAAGTTAGAAGCCATAACCTAAGATTTTACGATTAATAAAATACATCCATGTCAAAGGGCACCACATAATATACTCATCTGCTTGCTTTGTCGCTTAAAAGCTTTTGGACGAACACTTTCTTGAGTTCCGAATTGATTGCCCTGAACACTCCCACATTTTGTGGTTTTTCCAAAATAAGAGTCAATGCATCAATTTGATCCATAGGAGAAAGACCCATTGCACTAAGTTCGTTAGCTATGTCACTATGATCTGCATTACCTTGAACTATAGCTTCAGTTACCATTTGCATCCTTTTCCCACTTTCAACATAAAATTCTTTCAGTCCACTGATAATTACCTCGGTTCCATCACTTGAACTTCCTCTTTTCCTCTTTCTTTGGCTATTTTCAGATGGGGTGCTTTGTTGGCTTTGTTAGTTCATTGGATAAACAACATTTTCACCTCCAATATCACTTGCACCAACCTGATCATGACTTTGTTCCTCCATCATTTCAGCAGGGGTTTCGGCTACATTACCCGTAGCCCGATCCTTTCCAAATATATATGCAAATCTATCATACAGTGGAAATGGTATGCTTCTCCATCCATCGGCTTCTTTATTTTTCTAAGATTATATCAACATAGCAAAACTAAAATTTAGCATGCGTAACAAATATAGCTGCAAGAATATAACTAATGTATAAATAAAATAGGATATGAACCTGCACATAAGTTTGCCATGCGTCATCGCTGTCAACTTCTACGCACTTTTTGACATCATTCCATGCAAATCCACTTGTGTTTATCATGTCAAGGACCAAACTATATGTTTTTTTTCCATTTCTTCAACTTTGACTCAATATGTGGAGTTGCCTTTATATTTGAATTAGGACATAAAACATTGACAGCTTTCGCTATTTCAATAAAAGTACCTTGTTTGAAAGCACCTGTGTCACACCGTTGCTTCCGAGCAACAAAATCCTCAAGAACGGATAGTAATACTTCTTCCTCAAATGCTTCCCATTTACGCCTTCTTCCTTTTGGCTCTTGAGCAGCACTCAAATTATTGTCGTTATCCATACCTAAACAAAAAAATATTTGAATGTACTAAAGTACAATACAAAGAATCAATTTGCATAATATCCAATCAATTTGCATACTATCCAATCAATAAATCGAATTACATTCAATGATGAGCAATCTAATCATTTTGCTAATATCCAACATATGCATGATAAAAAGGAAAACTAAAATAAAATGTTATCATTAACACATATAGCTAGTTCGGTTGCTGGTTCCTAATTGCTCTCCACTCATTATACATTTCCTGAGCCATGGCATTCCTCTTTGCACTCCACTGGTCAGATGTTCCAACACTACTAACATATTCACCTTCTTCTGTATTTTTTCCATCTTCTATTATTAGAAAATTCTCCATTGGATCTACAGACATCTCTTGCCTAATAAGATTGTGTAGTAGGCAACAAGCGGTAATTATTCGACCTTGTGTCCTTATCGGATAGAAAGATGGACTCCTTAGTATCCCCCACCTTCCTTTTACCAAGCCAAAACAGTGTTCAATTACATTCCTTGCCTTATAATGCTTCATGTTAAAATATTCTTCCTTATTGGAAGGTGTTCGTCCCTCCCATTCAGATAAATGATAAGGTATTTCTCTATAGGGTGCAAGGAATCTTTCACCATTTGTATAACCACCATCTACAAGGTAATAATAACCTAATAAAAAAAAAGACCTTATTAGGATTTTGTAGTTCACAAACAAAACTAGACCTAACTTACAAAGTTGAGACAACTAGTAGCCTTACCCACTGGTACCTTTAAACCATTAGGCCTAGTAATTGCATCATGTAGCACTCTAGAGTTTGATGCGGAACCCTCCCACCCCGGAAACACATATATGAATTGCATATCTCTTGAACACACACCTAACACATTAGTTGCGACTCGACCCTTTCTTGTTTGATATCTTGGTTTGTCAATTTCAGGTACATGCACATCAATGTGTGTTCCATCTAATGCTCCCAAGCAATTCTAAACAAAAAATAAGCTTTTGTTAATTTATACAAAGGGAATCTCTAGTTAAAGCTTAGGGAAAATGAAAAAAATTATCAACATACCTTAAAACATCGCCTCCTAGGATTTGTAGAATCAATAGGCACATGCTGAGGGATTTTTAGTAGGATACCTTGTAATCGCAAAATTCCTTGCAATACACTATTGAAATACCTACTTATAGCCTCTCCCGACCTATAAAATCTACCACCAACACTACGATTCTTAGTATGATGTGCTAGTATTTGTAAAGTCATACACACATGCTTATCTACAGACACCAAACCATCCGTTTTTACCCTCCTATCTTGACGAAGTAAGTCACATAATATGCCAAAAGTCCTTCTATCCATTCTCAATTCGTTGACACATTCAATATCAGTATTCCCTATTATATCATTCAGATAACACAAACTAATCTCTCGTCTAACAAGTGAACGGTTAGTCAAAGTGCGTCGTTCAACATGTCTCTATTTGGCCCTTAGCATCAGCAACACAAGAATCGTACAAATGAAAATTGTCTCTAAATGATACATCTCTAACAATAAGATCAATAAAAGCTTCTTCGATCCATATCTATCCAAACAAAAAAAAAAGGAAAAACAAATGAGGACATTATATATGTAATATTTACTGTAATTTAAGGGTGATGGAAATGAAGTGATTATGATATCAAATGAACTAGATCAAAAGAAAAGGTATACAAAGAATTCTGAAACAACTAACTGCATCAACAACCCAAAAATAACCAGCCAAGTCACAACTAACTGCATCATTACAGTTCATGAACCCGAAATCAAATTATACCAATTTAATAGTTTGTTTGTGCTTGTAGCGTATGAACCAATGTGTGTAATCACTGTGGTGTGATTATTTTTCTTCATTCTTATGCTGCACATTTGTTTTAATACTAGGCCTAGAAACTTAGCCATAGATTGCACTACTATAGTTGCTTTCCAACTTCCCGCTCATACTTTCTAACTGTTAAGCTTTGCTGGACCTTTAACTTTTGTTTGCTTGGATATCCAGGGTATTGAGATCAGTGAGTGTTTCCAAATGGAAATTTCAAGTTGCCAACTCAGTTGCGCTTATCGTTAAGTTCAACCGAGGAGAGAATGCTCCATTTGACAAGACTAAAGAGATCTAATCAGCTTATTGAAAATCCTCTAAAGCTAAAATTTTCTTTCATCAACATCCGTATTTTTACATTGCCTAAACAGTTTGGTTTTTCTATAATATCATAGAAGTCATATTCACAGAGATGCAACGCAGACTTTCACACATCCAAGGACTACATTCAATAGATCCATGTCGAAAATTGATGTATGGGTTTAGGAATTATACCTTCTTCTAGACTCGACGGTTTTGAGTCATTTGTTACTTGTTTTCCCTTGGGTTCTGAGCACTGGCCACTTCCATTTATACTCCTCTTCTCTGCACCCACATAATATTGCGGTTCAGTATCAACCCCACACGGTATAAAAGATTCATTGTAATAGCATGGTTGGGCATTGACGGGACATATGGAATTGCTTCCTACCTATCTCCAATGTCATTCAAACAAGGTGGTCCGAGACAGTTCCATTGTAAAAGAAAGCCATCACCTTTAACTACTCATCTCCACTTCAAATTTCTGAACAGATGACATAAAAAAGGATTGATTCGAAGAGAACTTGGAAGAAAACCTTTCCTAATTTTCTCCAGTGATCACATTTATTCACAGGATTGATTGTTTAGGGTACAAGTTTAAGTTTTCTTTTCTTGATAGGGTTTGTCTTTAAGAGCGACAGAAGGTCCTCTGAGGAAGGTAAAAGGAAATAAAAAAATGCAGAAACAAAACCAAACAGAGGATATGACTTTCAACATAACCACAAACCATTTAAAGAGTGCATAACAAAAATTTCTTCAGCTCACATAATTTCTCATCCAAACAATTAACAAACATCCAACCCTACATGCAATTTAATAAAATAAAAAGAGAAACTGGTAAAGATTCGTGAACCAAGAACATAAAAACGAAAAACCACACAGATTTATGCTAACATAACAGAGATGGAAGTATGTGTCCCTTCTACAAAAGAAACTTGTCAATTTTATGGCCAAGCATCGTTTTTGAGTTCGGATTTGAAAGAAAAGTTGAAATATGAAAACCCCAAATTCTAATCTCAATTTGACCTAAAAATCAAAACCCTAATTTGTTCAAGTGCAAAGGTCTATGATTGAATTTTTTTCAAACCCAAAACAACAAAATCAAATAAAACTCAGTAATATCACGATCTGCAAAACAAATCGATGAAATAAATCGAAGATTCAAAGTTTACCAGACAACTCGGAGCAGATGAGGGCGAGCAGATGCAGATGAGGGAAGATGCAGAGATGAGGGTGAGGAGGACGACGATGAGGGAGTAGGGCAAGGAGGGAGCGATGTGCGACGAGTAGGACGAGCGACGTTGGGGTTCTTGGACGAGCGATGTGAAAGGAGGGAGAAGGGCTTACGAGTCCGGCCGAAATTGGGGATCCTCGATAAAAACTCATAGCGAGGTGTATAATCTGAGCGAGTCCGACCTAAGCTCGTTAAACCTAATCCTTGTCCAAACCAAACAAGGGACTACAGTCTAGTCTAGTCCAGTCCCCCCTAATCCGGTCAAACAAATGCCCCCTAAATGTCCCATTAGATTATGTACTTCAAGTATTCAATGCAATGCATTAGGACCTCTTGAAACTGCATATAAATAAAACGCATGTCGTTTGCTTGGTTAAGAATTGCAGTAAGATGGCAGCCATTGTCTTTGCTTTGAAGATTTGAAGACATTATCTCTATGGTGAGAAATGTAAGATCTTCACAGATCATAAGAGTCTTCAGTACCTTTTTACTCAACATGATCTTAATCTTCGTCAGCGAAGGTGAATGGAGTTACTAAGTGATTATGACTGCACTATTGAGTATCACCCGGGTCGTGCAAATGTGGTAGCTGATGCACTGAGTAGGAAACCTCAAGGTCGACTTAATGCTTTGTATGCTTGTCGTGTTCCTCTTCTTACGGATTTGAGAGCTACTGGAGTAAAGTTGGAGATAGAAGAGCGAAGAGAAGCTTTTCTTGCTAGTTTCCAAGTCAGGCTAGTTTTGGTCGATCGTGTACTTGAAGCTCAGATAGTTGATGAAGAGATCCAAGAAATGATCCGATTGAGAAATGAAGGGAAAAAGAAAGACCTCAAGATTCGAGAATCGGATGGCATGCTTATGCAAGAGAGCATAATGTATGTGCCGAATAACGAGGAACTAAAGAAAGAAATTTTGGATGAAGCACATTGTTCGGCTTATGCGATGCATCCAGGAGGAACTAAGATGTACCATACCATTCAGCCATTTTATTATTGGCCGGGTATGAAAAGGGAAATTGCAGAGTATGTAAGTAGGTGTATTGTTTGTCAGCAAGTCAAAGCAGAAAGAAAGAAGCCTTTTGGACGGATGCAACCACTTCCCGTTCCTCAGTGGAAATGGGAAAATATAACTATGGATTTTGTGTATAAGCTTCCACGTACACAGAATGCATTTGATGGCGTTTGGGTGGTTGTAGATCGGCTTACCAAGTCAGCACACTTCATTCCAGTGAGGGAAAAGTATTCCCTGAATAAATTGGCTAAGTTGTTCATCACGAAGATTGTGAAGTATCATGGAGTTCTAGTGAATATTATTTTTGATCGAGATCCAAGATTTACTTCTAAGTTTTGGATAGCTTTTCAAGAAGCTCTTGGTACGAAATTGCTTTATAGCACTGCTTATCATCCTCAAACAAATGGACAATCAGAGAGGACTATTCAGACGTTAGAGGATATGCTGAGATCTTCAGTGTTACAATTTGGTGATTCTTGGCATGATCGCCTAGACTTGATGGAATTTTCCTACAATAATAGTTTTCATTCGAGCATTGGTATGTCACCATTTGAGGCACTTTATGGTAGAGCTTGTCGTACGCCATTGTGTTGGTCAGAGGTTGGCGAAAGAGTGCTAAAGGGCCCAGAGATTGTGGATGAGACTACTCAAAATGTTCAAGTGATTAAGTCTAACTTGAAAGCGGCCCAGGATCGACAAAAGAGTTTAGCAGATATACATGCCATTGATCGAGTATATGATGTGGGTAATTTGGTATTCTTGAAATTGTCACCTTGGAGAGGTGTAGTGCGGTTTGGAAAGAAAGGCAAGCTAAGTCCTAGGTACATATGACCTTATGAGATCACTGAAAGGATTGGTGAAGTTGCTTATAGATTGGAATTGCCTCCGGAGTTATCTAAGGTACATAATGTGTTTCATGTCTCGATGCTTCGACATTATGTTTCAGATCCTTCACATGTGATTCCTCCTCAACCTTTGGAGATTAATCCGGATTTGACGTATGATGAGGAACCAGTGACTATCTTAGATTGGAAAGACAAGGTTATACGGAATAAGACAGTGAGCTTGGTAAAAGTATTGTGGAGCAACCACTAAGTGGAAGAAGTAACTTGGGAGACAGAAGATCGAATGAGAGAGATGTATCCAAGGTTGTTTTATGAGTATTAGTGGATTGATTGGTTGCATGAATTTCGAGGACGAAATTCTATAAGGAGGGTAGATTGTCACAGCCCGTCCCGAAATTTCATTTATCGTGGATGTGAATTGACGGAATTGCCCTTAAGGGTTACTAAGGTATGTGTGACATATTTGTTTGAATAATGCATACCTTCCTAAATTCTTGGAAAAAAATTAAGGTGGACTAAAAATTGTATGCAATTGTGTGGTTAGGGACTTAGGAGGACCACACAAATCCCAATCACCCTCTCTCTCTCCTATCCTGTATCTCTCTCCTTTCTCTCAGTTCTCTCTCTCTCTCTCTCTTCCCTCACGTACGGACCACACCCAAAGACCCTTAAATTTTCACAGATCGAAGGCGTTGAAGGTACCATTGTATTCCTCGTGGTGTGGCGAGTCCAGGGATATCATTTTCAGGTAAGGAACCCTTCGAAAACTCGTGAAATCCAAACCCCAGTTTTGAGTACTGTTCATGTGGACGTAAATATGGTTGTTTCAGGGAATTTGACGCTCATAGGAAGCTTAGTGAGGTTCTAAGGAAGCTCGGAGAAGAAGAATCGAAGGAATTGGACGTAAGGATCCCTAGTTTTTCTAATTCCCGAATTGGTCAATATTCATGAACTTTTAAACCCTTAAGTTTTTGTAAATTTTAGGACCATAGTGAGCTCAAGAAGGTCCTCACGATGCTTGGAGTGCATCTTTGGTAAAAATTGGTCCACGGGAAGCCCAGTTTCGAAGTTTCACAGAGGTCGCCGGAGTTTCAACCTTCCCCGACGTGTTTTCGTGGATTTCAAAGCTCGAGACAGGTATATCGTGATTCTACATGTCGTAAGCTTCAAATTGGTACCAATTATGTAGATTTTGGTTGAGAATCGAGCGAGAAAAGGGCGATTGCAGGTTTGCCCAGTTTCCGGCGCCGGCGAGATTTTCCAGCATCTGGAGGTAGGGGATGACGCGCGTGGGGGCGCGTAGCACCGTGCCTCTCCTGGCGCATGGGGGCTCGTGCGGCGTTGAAAAATTATTCTAAAAATATCTCGACGTCCGTGACGTCAAGTAGGTCACTGTGGTATATTCGTATACCCAAATTGAGCATCGTATGAGAAGTTATTACGTATTGTTGGTTATGTGCTTTAAAATAACGTTTTTATAGTTGTTTCGCATATAGGTGAGACTTATCTCGAGGACGAGCGCATTCAAGGGCGTCACGGGGGTTACGACCCTTCGACTTACCAGTGAGTGGGCAATTATTTTCGGTATATACCTATATACTACTGATTTTTCCCAGAAATTGAATTTAAATAAAAGTATGTTTTAAACTGCCATGCATGCATATTATATGAAATATATGAACTAGTATTTGATGCATATATGTTAAATGGTGCTGTGGACGCACAAGTGAGTATCAGGTGAGTTTTATGTTGTTCATGTGATTTATTGTTTGATGTGATTTATGTTGAGAGCTCATAACTTGCACCCCTGGTGTTAGTGCTTATATTATTCACCCTGCACCACACACTCACCTTGGATCCAAGTAAGTGCATGTCGTACAGACCACTAGAGGTGGTTCCGACATATCGTACAGACCATTTAGAGGTGGTTCCGACTTGTAGGTGACTTTAGATTATTATACAGCTGTTGATGAGAGAAGCACTAGAGCGTATTCTTACACCATTCTTGTCGTACAAACTACTTCAGATAGTTTCGACTTGTGTGCCTCTGGTCACAGTTGGTGACTCCGGTTGGATTGGGTATTGAGCCATAGAATTAGCCGTACATGACAACTGCAGGGTCTCCGGTTGATTCCTTATTTCATCTGTTATATTGATGCATCCTTATTATGTTTTGAAGCATAGCATGGCATATTTTCCTAAAAAGTGTTAAAGACTTGTGATTTGAGTTATTTGCTGTTATATATGGTTATATATGTATAATATTTTCTGGGAAAGTATACAGGTTTTACAGCGAGGGGTTAGAAGTGTTATTAAATGAAATATTTTCGAAAAGCTTTGTTTTACTGACCCACTCAATCCTGTTTTGCGCCCCTCCAGGTTCTAGTTAGCAGTGTTGGTGGCTCACGAGGATTTCCACGACGTTCTGACAGACTACTTAAATGTAGGACTCTCCTTTGGGTGTTGTAATTTAGGAATGGTCCTACTTGACTGCAGCTAGTACTTATGCTCTGATTATGTGTGTTCCACACTTAAACTCACTCTAGCATGTTAGTTGGATATTATTGCTAGTAGTTGGTTTTTATTCCTTCGTATTTCTTTTACCTTTTTGCTTCCGCGTCACACTTTTGGTTACGTCACGCCCACGTGACGGCCAGTACGCCCTGATTTTAGGGTTGGGGTGTGTCAAAAACTTTTTTTTAAAACTTATATAGAATAATAATACAAAATTATATATTTAATATATAATATATTGTATATATTAATGGGAGTTTTAACGAAAAGCACACGGTATTGTTCACTTTAACGAAAAACCACATTTTTACACTAAAAAGTCAAACCTGGTACTATTCACTTTACCCTTTATTTTGTCCTTATAATTAAAACTCAAAGTTTTCAAGCCCTTTTCATTAGTTTTCGTTATATTAATATGGCTATTGTATTTTATAATAAATCTTTTAGTAATTAAACTTTAAAATTATCAAAATATTTTTTTCTTAATGGGTCGAAACAGGTTACCCACGTGTTACTCGCGTGTATACCTGTTAAGAACCCGTTATTAACGGGTTATTAATAGGTCACCCGATAATGACCCGATAAGTTATCGTGTTGGCCCGAAACCAGTTATTTTCGTGTCGTTTTTGTGTCGTGTTACCGTGTCGTGTCAGAAATTGCCGGGTCTAGGATCTAGACCCTCCATCACTGGGGAAGCCAGTTTGTTCTCGTATGCTCACGGGGAAGCTAGAGGCATGGCCACCAAGTATTGAGATTAAGGGTGTATTCAATTGGGAATTTGAGAGATTTTAATGAATTTATAAATCCATGGATTTGTTGGAGATATGCCCTGAAAGTCAATCTTTGGAAGAAACCTTTCAGGACAATGAATGTGTGTATAGATGATTCTTATACATCAAAAGGCAAAGATACTAATTATGACTATCTCAATTAACGATATATGTCCTAAATAGTGAATCCATGGACAATGGATCGATGCAAGAAGTAATCTAATGATGTTAGACTACAGAGACCTTCTTCACATAACCATCATGTCCAAAAGGTTCCTAGTCATAGGATTGTCAGAGGGATACTGACAATGCATAGACCAGTACATACTATGTCCCCTTCAATTGGAAGGATGGAAAGTCTCATCCCATTCGTGTAGTGACACTAAGATAGGTATGTAGGTGCTCATTAAGGGAATGAGTTCACTGAACACAATCGAACGAGAGTACTTGCATGGAGGTCTACTCACATGTCAAGCAAGTAACTCTAATGGTTGGAATAATGTAAGTAATCCTTTGACCTGAGACATCATAGTTGTCTTGGGGATACGTTGCTGATCATTTTGATAATGAGACGTGACCACACCTCATCTTAGGTGTGTTCTATGCATTGTTGGGGTCAGTGATTTATTCTCAGAGGCATGTGAATGATCAACAAGGGATCTCTAATCCTCGTTATGAGAGGATGAATACTCTAAGATATGATTCGGGAATCTTCGGCTGAAGTATCGAGCGTAATGAAGGAAAGCGTTCCTATACGACTCAATATAAATCATATAACATGGAATAATCATATTAGGGGTTTGACATTAAATATCCATACCCTAGTAATATGATTGTGAGTATTGTTTTAGAGAAGGATCGAATTACATTGTAATTCCAACTGAATAGGTTCTCCGAACAAATTCTCAATTAGCTTGGGTAGCCATGATATATGGTTAGATGTCACTCATGGCTTGTGAGTTCTTCTAGATGATTAAATAAGTAGTCGTCAAAGAAGAAGGAGAATTAAAAGTAAGTTTTAATTCACTAAGTGATTGGATTAAATATAATCAATTGGATTGGTGCCAATCACCTCACTGCCTTGCTAATTAGAACCTAAAATGATTGTACAGCGATACACTCTTGTAGTGAGACAACTAAAAGATGATGGAATAAATTAATTGGATTAATTAAGTGTTATGATTAATTAGAAAGTCTAAAGAAATCATAGAAGCGATGAAAGATCGTTTTTGGACTTAAAGAAAAGTTCGGGTTAATATGGGCCCATTAAGCCCAAACCCATTGGGTTTTTATTTAAGCATAGGATGACTTGAAATGATAAAAGCCCAAAGCCCAAACAACACAAAAGGGGCCGGCCATTGAAGAGAGAGAGAGAGAGTCAAGCTGTTGATTCATTTTCTTAGACATTTATAAAGGACTTTTAGTAAAAAGTTTCATTAGGGTTTTTGTGTGTTCTCTTCACAAAATAAGAAAAACATCTCTCTCTCTCAAAATTCACACAAAAGGCCGGCCACCATAAGGGAGAAATAACTAATCATCTTCTCTCCCTTTTTGGTCATTCCTCCATCCATCTCACTACACTAGTGGGTGTGGATCTTTAGAAGTCTTCAACCTTGGAGACTAAAGGAGAACCAAGGAGCACTCATTCTAGCAAGGTGGAGGAAGCAAGGAGGGAGGCTAGGCTCAAGGAGTTCTAAGAACAAAGAGCTTGGAGGTGGTCCATCCTTGGTCTCAAGTCTAGATCAAGAGGTATAAAACTATACCTTCACTTTGTTCTTCAATAAAATGTTTAGATGCATCATATATGAACCTATGCTTCTTGAAGGGGATTTGCATGACTATAGCTTTGATATTATGTGATAACATGCTTCCGTTGCTTATGTATATAAATTTTGAATTGTATATGCATGCTAGTCACTAGAAATCCCACATAAATCTCATTATTTCCCTTCAAGTGGTATCAAGAGCCAAAGGTTTATATTTGATGTGTCCTTTTGGATTTTATGCATATGGGTTTTAATTTTATGTTTGACATATTATTTCTTCATTCAAAATATGTTTATCTTTAGTTTTTCAAATGTTGAAAAATGTGTTTCAAGAGTTGAAAAGATATGTATGCAAAAGGTGTTTTGGATGCATGAATGAAGAGTGAGTTTTGGAACAAAATTTGGGCTAAAGTACCATAGGGGAGGGCACGGTTTTGGGGGGAGGTTTTGGCTTGTGTTTGTATTTTATTTTAAGTCACACACACACACTTTGAAGCTAGAAAGTAAAGGCCTTGTCACTTTTGTTTTTTGGTTTGAAAAAGTCACCAAGAAAGTGCAAATCTTGAAATTGTTTTCATGGTTTTGTTCTTGGTGTTCATGGTTTTGGTTTTGGTGTAAAAGGTTTTGTTTTGTGTTCATACTTCATTGTTTGAATTTAGATGATATACTTGCCATCAATAGCCTTCCATTTGATTGACTCAATCCTAGACTTGACTAGGAAACCTTACACCCTTACACCTTTTAAGCCAACTTGTGCCAGTGGGTAACAACTTGTGCAAGTGGGTGTCAATGTGATTGCTAGGCCTTTGCTTTATTTTGAAACTTAGGGGACATGTATGACACACTCCCTCTCCCCCATCACATAACCGGCCACCCTAGTGGATTAGCCACTTGTGGGACTATTTTGTAATTTAAAAAGGTTGATTATACTTTCTAGTATTTACGGTTTGACCCATAACTTTTTATATTTGCATTTAGGCCCCATCTCTCTAAAAAGTTAAAATATTTTGATTTTAATTTTGTTAGTTGTTCAAACTCATCATACAATTATGCCCATATGCACTAAATCTAATTGTTTATGTTGCATTCCAATTAATTATTTAATGTGATTAAGTAGTTAGAAAATGGTTGACTATGGACTTATGCCTTAAACGATAATTGAGCTATGAGAAAGGGCGCTAAACTCAAATTGTTTGAACCTTGGGAATGTGTTTTAATTGCTATTTCAATTGGACCTTGTCATGATAGACATTAATCTTTCTCTCCCTCTTAGTATATGTAATTTGTAGGAATTTGTACAAATCGGTTTGTAATTCTTATTACTTCTTTATCTCTTTCAATTAGTTGATTCCCTCTAGTACTAGACTAGAGTTTCTTTAACTATTGGTAAGGAGACATAACTAAAAGAGGGTTTTGACATGAGATTAAAGATTAATTGGGTCCAACGCCCTAAATTAGCAATGAATGATTGTCTTTCATTTCTAATGGCTCAATGAAAAATGTTTTAATTGGATTGAAAGCACGTAATTAAAATGACACAACCGTCACTAGATCTTATTCAACAATGTTGGCTCGTTGATTGAATTAACCCAATAAGTCCATGGTCATCCAAAGAGCCTAAGATAACTATAAAGTCCAATTTCAAAGGAATGCAAAAACCATAGTAGTAGTAGTTACTTCCAATATTTGAAAAATTCGTTTTTGATATTGATTTGTTTTTCTCAAAACAAATAGTGGGAGTATCATACGCTACTAAACTATAATGAACATAATTAATAGTTATATATATCTCCAATATTTTGAAAAATGTTTTGATATTGATTTGTTTTATGAAAACGAATAGTGGGGATATCATATGCTACTAATTTCATTAACTTTGGACTAGTAGTTATAATAGGACACAATTTATTTTAATATGATTAAATAAATGAAATGATGAGACCTTAAAATCCCTCAACCAACATCCAATATTAAGTTGAAAGCGGAGAGGTGCTTTGAACACTTCTTCGTGGCCTTCCACCATGGTAGGCTCCAATCGTTTATGACTCGTACACCGCCTTCACCCTATCATGGGGGAGTGCAAAGTGCGTGCTTATACTCAGGAGGAGTCTATTTCAACATTTGATGTGGTGAAGGTAGGCAACGAGTGTGGCCAACATCGTATCATCGTGAGGTCATACTTGAACCCCTATCTAAACCGGCATGGTGGGTCAAAACTTAACTAAGAGAAATGGTGCCAACATCATATCATTGTGAGGCATTGTTCTCTAGAGGCCAACTAGATGGGTAATCACAAGAGGTTGTTGTGAATGGGTATTTCTACCCTCTCATTATTATTTTTGCTAGCCAACATCGTATCATCGTGAGGTGGGCTTGGTAATAGTGAGCCTCCCATAACCCGCTAGGAGCTTTCTTTGAAATCTCCCGGATTCCATCTTGAGGGATATGGGATTTGCCAAAAATGGTGGGTGGTGTCATTCGGTTTAAAGACCCGAATCGTTTGACTTAATCAACAATCAAACTAATTTATTTTATTGTTTATGTATTTTGATATGGTTGGAAGCACACTCGCGAAAATACTCGACAAACATTGCCTAAAGGGGCACAATTTCCCATCGTGGTATCGTAATGTCAAGATTCTCCTAACCTTGGAGAAGATTGTTTACGTACTAGACACGGCTCCACCTCACATACCTCTTGGCCCTGAGGCCACTGAGGATGAACGTGCTAAGTATGACAAGCACGTTGAGGATGATACACAAGCCAAGTGCTATCTGTTGGCTTCCATGAATGAGGAGTTGCAGAGACAGCACGAGGGCATGGACAGTGCATCTTCCATCATACTCCATCTTACGGTGTTATATGGTGAAGGGACGCGCAACCGTCGCTTTAGCACTGTCAGTGAACTTGTGAAGACCAAGATGGTCAAAGGAGCTCCAGTGCATCAACATGTACCGAAGATGATTGGACTCATTGACCAATTGGAGAACCTAGGGACTCCACTTGACGGGGAATTGGCCCAGGACTTCATCTTGGCTTCTCTTTCTGACTCGTTCTCGCAGTTCGTTATGAACTACAACATGAACAAGATGGATAACACTCTCTCTGAGTTACTAAACATGTTAGTAACCGCTGAGAAGACTATGAAGAAAGAGAACGTTGTAGGGACTGCTGCAGTAGCCTACAACAAGCCATCCTCTTCCAAGGCCAAGCCGAAAGGCAAAGGCAAATGGAAGGAGAAGAAGTCACCCACTCCTAAGCCGCAATGAGGAGTGAGGAAAAGGAAGGCAAAGGAGCCCAAGGGGACTTGCCACCACTGTGGAAAGGACGGGCATTGGAAGAGGAATTGCAGGTTATACCTTGCAACTCTTAAGGACAAGCCACAAGGTATGGTTTATGTTCTTATCTTCAATTCTAATTGTTAGATCTTCTAATCTTTATATTTGATATAAAATGCTAATCACTTATGCAATTGTATGTAGGTGATGGAGCCAAGTAGAAGATGAACAAGCAAGGAAAATGATGGAGAAGGGTTCGGCCACAAATTTTTTGCTAACTACTTAGGAAGTTTGTTAGGCACTTAAAGATAGTCTTTAAACTTTCTTATTTTGTTAAAAACTTATTATGTGGCTTCATATGATGGAAGACCACTATTGGTGCCTATATGAAGGTATATAATTAGTCTCTAAAATGTATAGAGCTAATTCCTTTTGTATTAAACATTATGAATGTTTAAATTATCATATCAATGTAATGTGATGAATGCCTTCTACTATATTATTTCCTCAAAGTAGTGTTATGAATTGAATATTGTCTTGTTGTATCCTAGTTGAGATACAAGATTTATATCACTTATGTAATGCGATATCCAAACTTTGGACTTACCAATTATGGATAGATCTCACATGTTGGCCATAGATGGATACAATGAATCTTTAAGATTTGGTTCCAATTGCCTACATATGAGTTCTATATGAATTGAAAAGGGTCTAGAGATTCCTTTCTTGAAGAAAAGGAAGATCACAATATAATGATATAAGTAATAAGAAAACGTTTCTTATATGGTTATCACTTACTTAACCACAATAACCAAGATCACTCTTGATTCAATTAGTAGTTTTGAACAACTAATTGGGCATTCTTAAAATTGTTTTAAAATGTCAAGTGTGTTAGTGATTAAACCAAGAACGAAGTGTCTAAATCTATGAAATGTTTAAAGACTTTAGTCACTTAATAACAAGACATCAACTTAGTGGAGATTGAAACAAATAAGCTTGAAAGGTTTTAAAGCTACTCCACATTATCCTCTACCCGTATACTCCACGTTTATACATTTTGAATGTATAATGTAATTTCTCATTAAAGTCATGAGAAACAGTGGGAGGTGAGAAAAGGATATAAACTTGAATATGATTGGTTTATAGTTGTCTAAGATTAATAGTACTTTACTACTATTAATGAGCTCGTAATTTTAATTGTTAAAAGGTCTCAAGCTCTTTGAAGCGTTAAAATTCTATGTTGTGTAACATTCTAAGAATAACCTATGAATGTTGGTTTCACCAACCTAGCACAAAATCATTATGTGTTGGGAGTTGTCCATCATTCTCTTTTATGAGAACATGCTGAGTATAAAGCAAATGGACAAGTTGATGAAACAAAAGGGAATAGTTTCAAAATGAGTCACAACATATGGTTTAACAACAAGACAATCCAAATTCGGCACCTCATGTAACTTTAACGCTCTATGTAGTTTTGATAAAGAATTATATCAACCACCTAGAAGGTATGGTTGAGTTTCTATATCCTTAGTAGGAGCCATGCTCCCACTAATGACTTTGATAATTCTTATATGACTACATTAAAGGTCTTAGTATGACTAAAACTTGAAGTATGGTGTATGACACCATATAATTTAAATGAATGGACTTGATAAAGCAAGTCACACATTTCAAATGGAATTACTTGAGAAGGAATTCTTTTGTGTATGTTCGTTTAAATAACTTGTGTTAGCTAGAGTTGTTGATAGTCCCAAAATTGTTGACACATCATCAATAAGCTAATGGATCTCAATGATTGTCAATAGATCCAAGACAAGTTAGTGGGAGCAATATGCATTCAAATCAAGAAAATATAAGTGTTAAGTTTTTGAATGAATGCTAAGTTACAACAAGCCCAGTGGGAGTGATGTCATAATTTGAGCAACAAGATATGAATAAAGTCCATTTGATAGACTTGATAAAACATAGATGTTACTCAAAATGACAAAATGTGACACGGTCAATTTTGAAGTATAGACTTGAAATTGGACTTAATGATATAGCAAGGCTATCTCAAGGATGTTATATGGGGAAATTAAATCTCAAATGTTGAAGGTTTGAGAAAGTATTTTCTTATACGATAGAAAATCACTTTCGTGACCCTTGTAATGAATGTGTCACAAAATCACAAAAGGGACAAGTATGGACTTGTGAGACAATATCCAAAGGTGAAAAACCATTGGGGTTATCACTTTAAGATATTACTATAGCCCAGGATCAGAACAGTAACAACTGATAGAGTATTATTGCCTTTAAGAAAGGAACATCAGAGTCGGACTCTGGAAGCGTGCGTTCACTTAGGTTATAAACCAAAGTGAAAATAACCCATTTTAACAAATGGAACTTCATAATGGATGAAGTACTAATCATATGAATGTATTGTTAGTATTGTACTACAATGGTCTCAATGTTGGAGCAAAGTATGTATAAAGTATACAAACGAAATATATGTCGATATATAGTTTTAGAAACTGCTTCAAAAGGTGTTTTGAATAGAAGGGGTTCTTATAGAACCAATGATTGAATCCAAACCATAAGGTTGTTAGTAGGACACTACGACGTAAAGGGGCGATAGCTCAAGCCATGGAATCAAGGTCTCATCAAAGTATTTGAACACAAGAAAGAGACATCATCAAATGTTTTAGAAACATTTGATAAGTAAATCCCTTTTAAATTAAAAGGATTAATACATAACCAAGTTTACCTATGAGCGTAAGTTCACTCGACTAGCATCTATAAGATGCACTAGTGATTGACTTTAGTGCAAGTGGGAGATTGTTGGAGATATGCCCTGAAAGTCAATCTTTGGAAGAAACCTTTCAGGACAATGAATGTGTGTATAGATGATTCTTATACATCAAAAGGCAAAGATACTAATTATGACTATCTCAATTAACGATATATGTCCTAAATAGTGAATCCATGGACAATGGATCGATGGAAGAAGTAATCTAATGATGTTAGACTACAGAGACCTTCTTCACATAACCATCATGTCCAAAAGGTTCCTGGTCATAGGATTGTCAGAGGGATACTGACAATGCATAGACCAGTACATACTATGTCCCCTTCAATTGGAAGGATGGAAAGTCTCATCACATTCGTGTAGTGACACTAAGACAGGTATGTAGGTGCTCATTAAGGGAATGAGTTCACTGAACACAATCGAACGAGAGTACTTGCATGAAGGTCTACTCACATGTCAAGCAAGTAACTCTAATGGTTGGAATAATGTAAGTAATCCTTTGACCTGAGACATCATAGTTGTCTTGGGGATACGTTGCTGATCATTTTGATAATGAGACGTGACCATACCTCATCTTGGGTGTGTTCTATGCATTGTTGGGGTCAGTGATTTATTCTCAGAGGCATGTGAATGATCAACAAGGGATCTCTAATCCTCGTTATGAGAGGATGAATACTCTAAGATATGATTCGGGAATCTTCGGCCGAAGTATCGAGCGTAATGAAGGAAAGCGTTCCTATACGACTCAATATGAATCATATAACATGGAATAATCATATTAGGGGGTTGACATTAAATATCCATACCCTAGTAATATGATTGTGAGTATTGTTTTAGAGAAGGATCGAATTACATTGTAATTCCAAATGAATAGGTTCTCCGAACAAATTCTCAATTAGCTTGGGTAGCCATGATATATGGTTAGATGTCACTCATGGCTTGTGAGTTCTTCTAGATGATTAAATAAGTAGTCGTCAAAGAAGAAGGAGAATTAAAAGTAAGTTTTAATTCACTAAGTGATTGGATTAAATATAATCAATTGGATTGGTGCCAATCACCTCACTGCCTTGCTAATTAGTGAAGGGAAAATTATGAGTTTTCAAGATTTGGGATTTCAAAATGACTAGCATGCATATACAATTCTAGATTTATATACATACGCAACGGAAGCATTTATAACAAGTTATCAAAGTTATAGTCATGCAAATCCCCTTCAAGGTTCATAGGTTTAAATATAATGCATCAAAACAATTTTGCTTAAGAACAAAGTCAAGGAATAGATCTATACCTCTTGTTCTTGATTTTAGACCAAGGATGGACCACCTCCAAGCTCTTTGTTCCTTGAATTCCTTGAGCCTAGCTTCCTTCCTTGCCTCCTCCACTTTGATAGAATGAGTGCTCCTAGGTTCTCTTCAAGTCCCCAAAGTAGAAGACCTCTAAAGATCCTCACCCACTAGTGTAATGAGAAGGATGAAGGAATGACCAAAAGGATGAAAAGTTGTTAGCCAATTCACCCTCTAGGTGGCCGGCCCTATTGTTGAGAGAGAGAGAGATGGTTGTTTTGATTTTGTGTTTCTAAACTCACAAAAACTCTTATGGAATCAATCTCTATAAAGTTCCTTATATATCATCAAAAACCTAGTCAACAAATTGACCAAACATCTCACCCAAACCCTTAGTATGGCCGGCCTACTTAGTGTCATTTGGGCTTTGGGCTTTCATTTATTTCAAGTCATCCAATGCTTGAATAAAAGCCCAATGGGCCCAATTAAACCCGAACGTTTCTTTAAGCCCAAAACGATCTTTTATCGCTTTTATGATTTCTTTAGACTTTCTAAATTAATCAAAACACTTAATTAATCCAATTAATTATTTCCATCATCCATTTATTACTCACTACAATAGTGCTTTGGTGAACAATCTTTTAGGTTCTAATTAGCAAGGCAGTGAGGTGATTGGCATTAATTCAATTTAATTTCAATCACTTAGTGAATCAAAACTTCATTTTAATTCACCATTCTTCTTTGATGACTATGTTTATTTATCTTAGAAGAACTCACAAACTATGAGTGACATCTAACCATATGTCATAGCTACCCAAGCTAATGTAGAAGTTTATTCGGAGAACCTATTCAATTGGAATTACAATGTAATTCGATCCTTCTCTAATACAATACTCTCAATCATATTACTAGGGTATGGATATATTATGTCAAACCCCTAATGTGATTATTCCTTCTTATATGATTCTTTTGAGTCGTATAGGAACGCATTCCTTTTAATACGCTCGATACTTCGGCCGAAGATTCCCGAATCATATCTTAGAGTATTCTTCCTCTCTTACCGAGGATTAGAGATTCCTTGTTGCGCATACACTTGCCTTCATGACTAAGTGGCTTAACCCCGACTATGCCGTTGACATTCTGAAAGAGTGACGTTTGACATAATCAAAGATCAAGTACTTAACCACAAGACAACGACGATGCCTCAGGTCTAAGGACTACTTACATTATTCCAACCATTAGAGTTACTTGCTTGACATGTGAGTAGACCTCCATGCAAGTACTCTAATTCGATTGTGTTCAGTGAACTCATTCCCCTAATGAGCACCTACATACTTGTCTTAGTGTCACAACACGAATGGGATGAGACTTTCCATCCTTCCATTTGAAGCAGACACAGTATGTACCGATCTACGCATTGTCAGTTTCCCTCCGACAATCCAATGACCAGGAACCTTTTGGACATTTGGTTATCTGAAGAAGGTCTCTGTAGTCTAACATCATTAGATTACTTCTTCAATCCATCCATTGTCCATGGATACACTATTTAAGACATATATCGTTTATTGAGATAGTCCTAATTCGTGTCTTTGCCATTTGACGTATAAGAATCATCTATACATCTATTCATTTGTCCTGAAAGGTTTCTTCCAAAGATTGGCTTTCAGGGCATATTTCCAACAATCTCCCACTTGCATTAAAGTCAATCACTAGTGTATCTTATACATCTTGTCGAGAGAGTTCATGCTCGCTGGTTAACTTGGTTATGTATTAATTCCTTTTATTTTAAAAGGGGAATTTACTTATCAAATGTTTCCAAAACATTTGATGATGTCTCTTTATTGTGTTCGAATATTTTGATGAGACCTTGATTCCATGGCTTGAGCTATCGCCCCATTACGTCGTAGTACACTACCATCGACCTTATGGTTTGGATTCAATCATTGGTTCTAATAGAACCCCTTCATTCAAAACACCTTTTTGAAGCAGTTTCTAAAACAATATATCGTCATATATTTTGTTTGTATACTTTATACAAACTTTGCTCCATTCTTGAGACCATTGTAGTACCATACTACCAATTCATTCATATGGTTAGTTCTTCATCCATTATGAAGTTCCATTTGTTAAAATGGCTTATTTTCACTTTGGTTAACAACCTAAGTGAATGCACGCTTCCAGAGTCCTACTCTGATGTTTCCTTTTAAACGGCAATAATACTCTATCAGTTGCTTTGGTTCTGATCCTGGGATATAGTAATATCTTAAAGTGACAACCCCTGTGGTTCTTCACTTTTGGATATCTATTTTCACAAGTCAATACATGTGTCCCTTTTGTGATTTTATGACACATTCATTATAAGGGTTCTGAAAGTGATTTCTTATCACATAGGAAAATGCTTTCTTAAATCTACAACATTTGAGATTTAATTCCTCATTTAATATCCTTGAGATAGTCTTACTATATCAATAAGTCCAATTTCAAGTCTATACTTCAAAATTGACTGTGTCATGTTTTGTCATTTTTCGAGTAACATCTATGATTTATCAAATCTATCAAATAGACTTCATTCATATCTTGTTTGCTCAAAATATGACATCACTCCCACTGGCCTTGATGTAACTTAGCATTCATTCAAAATTAACAATTATATCGTCTTGATTTGAATGCATATTGCTCCCACTAACTTGTATTGGATCTATTGACAATCATTAAGATCCATTAGCTTATTGATGATATCTCAACTATTTTGAGATCATTAACAACACTAGCTAACACAAGTTATTCAAACGAATCATACAAAAGAATTCCTTCTCAAGCAATTCCATTTGAAATGTGTAACTTGCTTTATTGTTACATTAGATGTTGAATTTGGATTGTCTTGTTGTTAAACCAAATGTTGTGACTCATTTTGAAGTTATTCCCTTTTGTTTCATCAACTTGTCCATATGCTTTGTTATTTAGCTTGTTCTCATAAAAGAGAATGATGGACAACTCCCAACATATAACCATTTATGCTAGGTTGACGAAACCAACATTCAAAGACTTTCTTTAAATGTCACACAACATAGAATTTTAACGTTTGAAGAGTTTGAGTCTTTTAACAATTAAAATTACAAACTCTTAATAATAGTTAAGTACTATTATTCTTTTGACAACTATAAACCAATCATATTCAAGTTTATATCCATTTTCATACCTCCCACTATTTCTCATGACTTTAATGAGAAATCATTTCATACATTCAAAATGTATAAAATTGGTGTATATTGGTAGAAGACATTGTGTAGTAGCTTTAAAACATTTCAAGCTTTAATTGTTTCAATCTTCACTAAGTTAATGTCTTGTTATTAAGTGACTAAAATAGATTTAGACACTTCTTTCTTGGTTTAATCAATAGCACAATTGACATTTTAAAACCTTTTAACGAATGCCCAATTAGTTGTTCAAAACCACTAATTGAATCAAGAGTGATCTTGATTATTGTGTTTCATATGATATAAATCTTGTATCTCACCTAGGATACAACAAGACAATATTCAATTCATAACACTACTATTAAGAAAATGTATTAGAAGGCATTCATCACATTACATTAATATGATAATTCAAACATTCATAATGTTTAATATAAAAAGCATTAGCTCTAAACATTTAGAGACTAATTTAAATACCTTTATACATATAAGCATTTATTAGTGGCCTTCCATCATATGAAGCCATATTAAGTTCTTAACAAAATAAGAAAGTTTAAAGACTGTCTTTAAATGCAACAAACTTCTTAAGTAGTAAGCAAAAAACATGGTGGACGAACTCTTCTCCACACCTTTCCTTGCTTGTTCCTCTTCTACTTGGCTCCTCCACCTATATACAATTATACAAGTGATTAGCCCTTTATATCAAATATAAATATTTAGAAGATCTAACATTTAGAATTGAAAACAAGAACATAAACCATACCTTGTGGTTTGTCCTTAAGACTTGCAAGGTATAACCTGCAATTCCTCCTCCAATGTCCCTCATTTCCACAGTGGTGGCAAGTCCCTTTGGGCTCTTTTTCCTTCTTTTTCATCACTCCTCCTTTCGGCTTATGAGTGGGTGACTTCATCTCCTTTCTTTTGCCTTTGCCTTTCGGCTTGGCTTTGGAAGAGGATGGCTTGTTGTAGGCTACTGCAGCAGTCCCTATAACGTTCTCTTTCTTCATAGTCTTCTCGGCAGTTACTAACATATTTAGCAACTCAGAGAGAGTACTATCCATTTTATTCATATTGTAGTTCATTACGAACTGCGCAAATGAATCAGAAAGAGAAGCCAATATGAAGTCCTGGGCCAATTCCCCGTCAAGTGGAGTACCAAGGTTCTCCAATTGTTCAATGAATCCTATCATCTTCAGTACATGTTGATGTACTGGAGCCCCTTTGACCATCTTGGTCTTCACAAGTTCACAAACAGTGCTAAAGCGACGGTTGCGCGTCCCTTCGCCATATAACTCCGTAAGATGGAGTATTATGGAAAATGCACTGTCCATGTCCTCGTGTTGTCTCTGTAGCTCCTCATTCATGGAAGCCAACAGATAGCACTTGGCTTGTGTGTCATCCTCAACGTGCTTGTCAAACTTAGCACGCTCATCCTCTGTAGCCTCAGGGCAAAGAGGTATGTGAGGTGGAGCCTTGTCTAGCACGTAAACAATCTTCTCCAATGTTAGGAGAATCTTGACATTACGATACCATGATGGGAAATTGTGCCCCTCAAGGCAATGTTTGTCGAGTATTTTCGCGAGTGCGCTTCCAACCATATCTAAATACATAAACACTAAAATAATTAGATTGATTGTTGATTAAGTCAAACGATTCGGGTCTTTAAACCGAATGACACCACCCACCATTTTTGGCAAATTCCATATCCCTCAAAATGGAATCCGGGAGATTTCAAAGAAAGCTCCTAGCGGGTTATGGGAGGCTCACTATTACCAAGCCCACCTCACGATGATACGATGTTGGCTAGCAAAAAATAATAATGAGAGGGTACAATTACCCATTCACAACAAGTTTTTGTGATTACCCATCTATTTGGCCTCTAGAAAACAATGCCTCACGATGATACGATGTTGGCACCATTTTTCTTAGTTAAGTTCTTTCCCACCATGCTTGGTTTAGATAGGGGTTCAAGTATGACCTCACGATGATACGATGTTGGCCATACTCGTTGCCTACCTTAACCTCATCAAATGTTTTGAATAAACTCCTCCTGAATATAAGCATGCACTTTGAAATTCCCCATGATAGGGTGAAGGCGGTGTACAAGTCATAAACGCTTGGAGCCTACCATGGTGAAAGGCCACGAAAGAGTGTTTTAAGCACTCTCACGCTTTCAACTTAATATTGTTTGTTGGTTGAGGGATTTTAAGGTCTCATCAATATTATTTATTTAATCATATTCAAATAAATAGTCCTATTATAACTACTAGTCCAAAGTTAATGAAATTAGTAGCATATGATATCCCCACTATTCGTTTTCACAAAACAAATCAATATCAAAACATTTTTCAAAATATTGGAGATATATATTACTACTAATTATATTCATTATATTTTAGTAGCGTATGATACTCCCACTATTTGTTTTAAGAAAAACAAATCAATATCAAAAACGAATTTTTCAAATATTGGAAGTAACTACTACTACTATGGTTTTTGCATTCCTTTGAAATTGGACTTTATAGTTATCTTAGGCTCTTGGATGACCATGGACTTATTAGGTTATTGCAACAACGAGCCATCATTGTTGAATATAAACTCGGGGAGGTTGTGTCAATTTAATTACGTGCTTTTCAATCCAATTAAAACATTTTCATTTAGCCATTAGAAATGAAAGACAATCATTCATTGCTAATTAGGGCGTTGGACCCATTTAATCTTTAATCTCATGTCAAAACCCTCTTTTAGTTATGTCTCCTTACCAATAGTTAAAGAAACTCTAGTCTAGCACTAGAGGGAATCAACTAATGAATAGAGATTAAGAAGTAATAAGAATTACAAACCGATTTGTACAAATTCCTATAAATTACATATACTAAAAGGGGAGAGATAGATTAATTTCAAACGTGACAAGGTCCAATTAAACAGTAATTAAAACACATTCCCAAGGTTCAAACAATTTGATTTTAGCGCCTTATCTCATAGCTCAATTATCGTTTAAGGCATAAGTCCATAGTCACCCATTTTTCCAACTATCTAATCACATTAAATAATCATATGGAATGCAACATAAACATTTAGATTTAGTGCATATGGGCATAATAGTATTATGAGTTTAAACAACTAACAAAATTAAAATCAAATATTTTAACTTTATAGTTAGTAGGGCTCTATATGCAAATATGAAAAAGTTAGGGGTCAAACCATAAATACTCAAAAGTAAAACCAACTTTCTCAAATTATAAAATGGCCCCATAAGTGGGAAATCCACTAGGGTAGGCCGGCCTTGTTAATGGGGGGGGATGAAAATCCACTCATCTTGCATTAATTCAATACAAAATAGAAAGAAACATCATTTTGTTTGTCACTTGTCTTAGCTTTTAATTCTTTAGAAAAAGTGATGGAATTTCACCTAATCAAGTAGGGTTCAATTAATTTTAATATGGTTATGGATGGTAAGAACATCATCCAAAACCACAAAACTATGCATGAAAACCATTTTCATCCAAAACCAAACTATGAACACCAAGAACAAAATCATGAACACATTTTTCAAGATTTGTGTATTCTTGGTGATTTTTCAAACTCAAAAAACTTAAGTCACAAGGTTTCTAGTTTCTAGCTTTAAATGATGTGTGAGTGTCTTACAATAAAACATAAACACATGCTTAAAATTTCCCCAAAATCGTGCCAACCACAAAGAACAAGAAACCCAAAATTTTGTTCATGACTTGTTCTTCATTCATGCATACAAAACAATTTTACATGCATATCTTTTCAACTCTTGATTTATATTTTTCAACCATTGAAAAACAAAAGATAAACATACTTTAAATGAAGAAGTAATATGTCAAAAATTATTTCAAAACTCAAATTTCATTCATGCATACAAAACAACTTTTGCATACATATCTTTTTCAACTATTGACTAACATTCTTCAACTATTGAAAAACAAAAGATAAACATATTTTGAATGAAACAATAATTATGTCATGCATAACATTAATACCCATATGCATAAAATCCAAAAGGACACATTATACATAAACCTTTGGCTCATGATACCACTTGAAGGGAAAATTATGAGTTTTCAAGATTTGGGATTTCAAAATGACTAGCATGCATATACAATTCTAGATTTATATACATACGCAACGGAAGCATTTATAACAAGTTATCAAAGTTATAGTCATGCAAATCCCCTTCAAGGTTCATAGGTTTAAATATAATGCATCAAAACAATTTTGCTTAAGAACAAAGTCAAGGAATAGATCTATACCTCTTGTTCTTGATTTTAGACCAAGGATGGACCACCTCCAAGCTCTTTGTTCCTTGAATTCCTTGAGCCTAGCTTCCTTCCTTGCCTCCTCCACTTTGATAGAATGAGTGCTCCTAGGTTCTCTTCAAGTCCCCAAAGTAGAAGACCTCTAAAGATCCTCACCCACTAGTGTAATGAGAAGGATGAAGGAATGACCAAAAGGATAAAAAGTTGTTAGCCAATTCACCCTCTAGGTGGCCGGCCCTATTGTTGAGAGAGAGAGAGATGGTTGTTTTGATTTTGTGTTTCTAAACTCACAAAAACTCTTATGGAATCAATCTCTATAAAGTTCCTTATATATCATCAAAAACCTAGTCAACAAATTGACCAAACATCTCACCCAAACCCTTAGTATGGCCGGCCTACTTAGTGTCATTTGGGCTTTGGGCTTTCATTTATTTCAAGTCATCCAATGCTTGAATAAAAGCCCAATGGGCCCAATTAAACCCGAACGTTTCTTTAAGCCCAAAACGATCTTTTATCGCTTTTATGATTTCTTTAGACTTTCTAAATTAATCAAAACACTTAATTAATCCAATTAATTATTTCCATCATCCATTTATTACTCACTACAATAGTGTTTTGGTGAACAATCTTTTAGGTTCTAATTAGCAAGGCAGTGAGGTGATTGGCATTAATTCAATTTAATTTCAATCACTTAGTGAATCAAAACTTCATTTTAATTCACCATTCTTCTTTGATGACTATGTTTATTTATCTTAGAAGAACTCACAAACTATGAGTGACATCTAACCATATGTCATAGCTACCCAAGCTAATGTAGAAGTTTATTCGGAGAACCTATTCAATTGGAATTACAATGTAATTCGATCCTTCTCTAATACAATACTCTCAATCATATTACTAGGGTATGGATATATTATGTCAAACCCCTAATGTGATTATTCCTTCTTATATGATTCTTTTGAGTCGTATAGGAACGCATTCCTTTTAATACGCTCGATACTTCGGCCGAAGATTCCCGAATCATATCTTAGAGTATTCTTCCTCTCTTACCGAGGATTAGAGATTCCTTGTTGCGCATACACTTGCCTTCATGACTAAGTGGCTTAACCCCGACTATGCCGTTGACATTCTGAAAGAGTGACGTTTGACATAATCAAAGATCAAGTACTTAACCACAAGACAACGACGATGCCTCAGGTCTAAGGACTACTTACATTATTCCAACCATTAGAGTTACTTGCTTGACATGTGAGTAGACCTCCATGCAAGTACTCTCGTTCGATTGTGTTCAGTGAACTCATTCCCCTAATGAGCACCTACATACTTGTCTTAGTGTCACAACACGAATGGGATGAGACTTTCCATCCTTCCATTTGAAGCAGACACAGTATGTACCGATCTACGCATTGTCAGTTTCCCTCCGACAATCCAATGACCAGGAACCTTTTGGACATTTGGTTATCTGAAGAAGGTCTCTGTAGTCTAACATCATTAGATTACTTCTTCAATCCATCCATTGTCCATGGATACACTATTTAAGACATATATCGTTTATTGAGATAGTCCTAATTCGTGTCTTTGCCATTTGACGTATAAGAATCATCTATACATCTATTCATTTGTCCTGAAAGGTTTCTTCCAAAGATTGGCTTTCAGGGCATATTTCCAACAATTAGTACCTAAAATGATTGTACAGCGATACACTCTTGTAGTGAGACAACTAAAAGATGACGGAATAAATTAATTGGATTAATTAAGTGTTATGATTAATTAGAAAGTCTAAAGAAATCATAGAAGCGATGAAAGATCGTTTTTGGACTTAAAGAAAAGTTCGGGTTAATATGGGCCCATTAAGCCCAAACCCATTGGGTTTTTATTTAAGCATAGGATGACTTGAAATGATAAAAGCCCAAAGCCCAAACAACACAAAAGGGGCCGGCCATTGAAGAGAGAGAGAGAGAGTCAAGCTGTTGATTCATTTTCTTAGACATTTATAAAGGACTTTTAGTAAAAAGTTTCATTAGGGTTTTTGTGTGTTCTCTTCACAAAATAAGAAAAACATCTCTCTCTCTCAAAATTCACACAAAAGGCCGGCCACCATAAGGGAGAAATAACTAATCATCTTCTCTCCCTTTTTGGTCATTCCTCCATCCATCTCACTACACTAGTGGGTGTGGATCTTTAGAAGTCTTCAACCTTGGAGACTAAAGGAGAACCAAGGAGCACTCATTCTAGCAAGGTGGAGGAAGCAAGGAGGGAGGCTAGGCTCAAGGAGTTCTAAGAACAAAGAGCTTGGAGGTGGTCCATCCTTGGTCTCAAGTCTAGATCAAGAGGTATAAAACTATACCTTCACTTTGTTCTTCAATAAAATGTTTAGATGCATCATATATGAACCTATGCTTCTTGAAGGGGATTTGCATGACTATAGCTTTGATATTATGTGATAACATGCTTCCGTTGCTTATGTATATAAATTTTGAATTGTATATGCATGCTAGTCACTAGAAATCCCACATAAATCTCATTATTTCCCTTCAGGATTTTTATGGAGTTTTAACTGATTTGTAGAGATTCCATGTAAAATTTTGATTCAATTATCTCGAAATCTCATGGGGAGAGGTGAGATTTGTGGATGCTTAATATACACTACAAAATCTCTCCAATTCCCTCTAATTCCTCAACTTTTCCAAATTCTTTAAATTCAAATTTTAATTGAATACACATGGAATGTCATAAATTTCTTTATAATTCTAATTGAATACACCCGGATTTCTAAGGATTTTAATAAACTATCTTAAAATCCTGATTGAATACACATTGAATTTTAGAGAATCACTTAAAATCCGGATTGAATACCCCGAGATTCATTAAACGAATTAAAATCCCTCAAAATCCTAATTGAATACACCCCTTAGGGTTAAGGATTTGGAATTGGGGTTTACGGATTTGGGGTTCTTAAAGGAATAATTTGTGAAAACAAGTTCATTTGAGCAACATCTATGCATGCAATTAACAATTTAAGGCGGAATCATGCTTGTATGCACTAAAAAAAAATAAAAACATTTACCCATGAAATTCAAGGCCTAGTAGTAGTTGTCTTGTGGTGAACTAAGACTCCACTCAAATCTTAAAGAAAAGAGTTGAGAAACTTTTATACCTTTGAAGCACCTATTTTCTTAGCAAAGGATATTCATCCATGTGAGGGCCTTCTTTCCTTAGTCCCCTTGCTTCTTGGCTCCATGGATGTGGATGGAGGAACTTTGCTTCTTGGCTCCATGACTTCTTGGATATGGATGAATGAATGGATTCTCCAAGTTCCCAAGAAAGGGAACCTCTAAGTTTCCACACCAAGGAGAGCATTGAGGAAGAGATGAGTGACCTAGGAAGAAATGGATGCTAGTCCATTCTTCCTAGGTGGCCGGCCTCTCTAAGAGAAGAGATAGCTTTTTTTGTTTTTCTCTTTAGAAAACCTTTATTAGAAAATGGGTTATAATTTCCTTTCTATAGCCACTTACATTGAGTGGAATAATTGAAATTAAAACCTTTATTAGAAAGTGGGTTCATTGGGCTTTCATGCCCTTTGTGTTTCAAGTTGTCATACAACTTGAGTTATTGGACTTGACATTCGAAGCCCATTGGGCATTGAGGCCCAAAACTAACCCGATGTCTAAAATGAACTTATTTGTTTGATTAATTAACATATTAATAAATCATAGCCATAAATAATTAAACTATTTAATTATCCTTACTTATCTCCGTTGTTTCTTCAATCTCTACCTTACACGGTGTACGATCCATTTGGTTCATTTTAGTGAAGCAGTGGGCAATTAGAACTCTTCAAATCGATTGTGAATTGAAACTTACTTTTCAATTCTCCCTTTAGTGATTATACACCTTTAGGGCTTCAACAAACCATGAGTGACACTTAGCAGTATGTCATGGCTACCCAAGCTAATCAGAAGAGGTGGAGAACCTATTCAGTTTGGGATTACAATACAATACGGTCTTTCTCTAGTACAATACTCTTGACCACATTGTTTGATTTGATAGTTTATTCATGTCTTCTATACAATGTGATTCTTTTACTTATATGATTACCTTGAATGTGATTTGAACGAATTCCTAAATCTCATTCATACTCTGGCTAGAGATTTTTAATCATATCATAGAGTATTCTCCCTTAAACGGTTTGAAGGTTAGAGATCCCTTCTTGTGCATTCACTTGCCTCCATGGCTAAATGGCTTAACCCTAACTATGCCGTGGACACCCTTTGACGGAGTGACTTTGACTTAGTCAAAGATCAAGGACCTAACCATAAGACAACTATGATGCCTCAGGTCAAATGACTACTTTGCATTATCCTAACTATGAGTTTTCATGTGACATGAGTATGACAACTCCTTGTTGATCACGTTCAGTGGACTCATTTTCTATTGAGCACCTACATGCTTGTCTTGGTGTCAGTCACACCAATGACTCGAGACCAGTCACTCTCTCTAAGAGAAGACATAGCACGTACTGATCTTAAAGGACTGTCAATGCCCAATTGGCAATCCTATGATTTAGAATGTTTAGCATATGTATACGAAAGAGAATGGTCTCATGAATCGAACTTCTTTAGATCACATTCTCCCAATTACATATTCCTTGGACTTATTGTTTAAGCATATAACATTTATATGAGACGACTTTAAACAATAATCTTTGCCCTTTATATTAAACTAGATTAGTTTAACATGTGAAATGTCCGTAAAGTATCATCATATGATTGGCTTTAGGGCACATTTCCAACAGTTCTGGGCTCAGGTCCTTCACCTTTTTAGGGTTTTTTTATTAGCACCCCACATATTGTTGAATACACCCCACATAAATATGTATTATTAAATCACTCATGTACTTTAACATGAAATGACCATGTAGCCCCAAAAAATTTAAAAGAAATTGAATACACAAATTATTTACTAATATGAACCCTAACATTGGTTGTCTAAACCCGAACCCTAAAATCCTAAAACCCCTAATTGACAAAAACCCCCAAATTGATAGAAACCTAAAACCCAAAAATAAAAAAAATGTTACGAATTCGTAACCAGACGTACTTCATTATGGATTTTGTAAGAACAACAACATTTTTCTGTTATCAAAATTTATAACTACTCCAAAAAAAAATTTCGATTTCTCAAAAAAAAAAAAAAGAATAAATCCATTATAATATAAACAAATTATTCTCTAAGTCGTAAACTTGGCAGTTGGCACTACTTTCTTTTAAGTTTTGTACAGTAAAAAGAATTGAACCCATTATAATCTTCCCATTATAATTTTGAAAAAACAAAATTCACCCATGTCCTATCATTCTTTTTTGGGTCAAAATTGTAACGACACGTCCCCAATTATTATGATTTTTATAATTTTAAAAAGTGAATTTTTGAAAATGCCCTTCGAGGCAAATGCGTTGACTTTTGTTGACTGCTTTGTCGAGTTACGTAAGATTCATTTTCTTGGCGTATCCTCGTAGTACTCGTCTTTACGAACACGTGGGCGCAAACAGATCGTGATTTGAAGTTATAACAGGGGAGATATTAATGAATGAAGTAGAGGGAAAAATTTAAATTTATTTATTTCTAGAAAGCTCCAGATTTTTGGAGCAAAATCTGGTGGAGCCATGTGTGTGGCCCAGATTAAAAGGAAGCAAAGATGGGCGGTGGAGATAGGAAATAAAGGTGAGAAAGGAGGGATAGGTGAGGCGAATCAGAAAAAGAGAGAGGTGAGGGTGACCAATCAAAGAAGAGAGAAAAGAGGGAAGGGAGGGAGGAGAAGGAGGGGAACCGAACCTGTTCCCCTAGACCCGTACCCAATCCGGCTCCTCCACACCTTCCGACGCCTTTTCAGGCGATTTTTCCAACGAATCGCTGCCATGCATCACCTGGAAAACATTCCACTACCCTCCCTCTTCCTTTTCCACCTAAAATTATAATGAATTTGGTTGTATTTTGGGGAAAACATCCCGACGGGAACCATGGTGGCCGTGAGGACCCTCGGCCGAGGTCCATCAAACCTGAAATGTTTTCATTCAATTAACACCACCAATAGACTCTCCATGAACCCAGAAACAAAGCCCAATTAGTTTTAGGGGCGGCAGAACATCGATGAAGGAGAATTGAAGCTCACCATTTCTAGGGTTTCCGACAGGTTTGATTTAAATTGGAGCCTTTCCCAGCCAAATTGGCCTTAGTCACAGGTATGAAAGTTGCTCTACTCACTGATATCTTTATTCCTGGAAAATTTGGTAATTTTTAGAAATAGTTGAATTTTTCGGCGAGTGGGGGTTGTCGACCGCCACCTGCGGCAACGCGTGGCCAGTGTGCCGCCGATGCTATTTTACACTAAATTGATATCCTGATTTCAGATTTGATATCCATATGATGTGATTTGAGTATTGTGAATCTAGTTTGATTAAGGTGCACTACTTGATAATTATATGAATCGACGATCCAACCATTGGATCGTCACCAAACCTTGATACGATATAGTACGTAATATTTGAGGATATTAGAAACTTACGGATCGGAAATCCAACTTATGGATCTTCACGAATAGGATATGTAAGTTACATATTCTATTGTTAAGAATTCTAAGAATGATTTGATAATTGTTCTAGGCGCCGATCGTTCGTGACGCCTTGTTGTTTGTGCTAGGGAGTGGTAGCGTGGACTCTAGGTGAGTGGACTTTTGGTTTTCTATATATACGTATATATGTTTTCTATTTTCCCAGAATTTTTTTTAAATGGATTTCCGTTTTTAAATGCTATGTCAATTGCATTACATTTTAGTATAAGCATTAGTATAGATATGCATATTATTGCATGATGCTGCTGATGCCCAGGTAAGTTTCAGGTGAGTACATATTGATGATAGTGATTGCAGTGTGTATGGTTATGTTTACATGCATTTAGTGCTCATTATCTTTCACCCCGGTGTTAGTGCTTCGCCCGAGGCCAAGGCCAGACTTCACGTGATAGTTCACCTCCTGCACTGTACGCTCACCTTGGATCCAAGGCAGGTGCTAGCCTGTCGTACAGACCATATTAGGTCATTTTGACTCGTAGGTGACTTGCGATACTTTGCACAACCTTCACGTGATCGTAGCACTTGAGCGTATATATTTACACCCAGCCTGTCTTAAAGACCACATTAGGTGGTTCCGACTCGTGTGCAGGAATTGGTTAATGAGCTATAGGTTCAGCCATACAGGTCACGTTAGGTGACTCCAGCTGACATATCATTTTACATTGATTTGTTTCACCTGACTTACTTATTTCATTGCTGAGATACTTGACATGGCATATACTTGGTTTTCACTACTCTCGAGCATGATTTCTATATATGTATGTATTATTATTTTCTGGGAAATTATACGGGTTTTACGGCGAGGGGTTATAACGTTTTCAAAAGGTTTTTATTAAAAACTTTATTTTCAGGCCCACTCACCCTTGTTTTGCGCCCCTCCAGGTTTTTGCTGCTGAAAGTACGTATCGACGAAGATTCTTGGCAAATCTCAGTGTATGTGGTTACCTCTAAGGGTATGATCCTTACCCACACTATTGTACTTTACTTATGCTCTGACGTCGCGTGTGAAATGGGCTTATTCCCGCTCACAGCGTACTCTTGTCTTTAGACACTTTTAGGTTTAAATTTATTCACATTTTCCACATCATTATACTTTATGGCTTCGTCACCTTCCAGGTGTCGGCCAGCATAACTCGATTCGGAGTCCTAGTGGAAATTTCGGGTCGGGGTGTGTCAAAAATTTTGTGAGATTGACTTTAGAGAAGTAACAGAGAGGGATACAAATTTTGGATTTGTGCTCTACCAGTAAAATAAACCAACAATCGAATGTCATGTAGTCGATCTCATAATTAGCATTTACATGTTTAGCAGGAGTCTTGAAATTTGGAGGTGTGTTGAGAATGAACAATGAGAAAATGTTGAATGTATGTGAAGAATGTGGGGGTGTATGTAGAAAGTTTGAGGTGTGAGCGCAGTATAGGAAAGTATGTGGGGTGTACTAAAATAAATTTTGATTGAAAAAGTAGATGTGGGGTGTTAATAAAACAACTTTTTTTTTTTCGGACATAAACCTTTTTAGGTTTTTAGATTCTTAATTTTTATATTTTTAGTGTCCACGTGTTGCCTAATCATTGTCCACGAGGGCGCTAGGTCAACTATTAACAGAGATTCTGACGGAAAACTTAGCGGATTTATGGAAGTGTCCTAAAATTATGACTTTAGGTACCAAACTGGGAGGAAAAAAACTTTATGTATGAAATGTTGAAAACCAAGAAACTTCAGGGTAATAAAATGAGATTACCTTATTAGTTTAGTATTTTGTTTTAGCTTTATTTTTACTTTCGCCAGGCGCGGACTTACCGCCAACCCGGGTTCAGGGCATGACACTAGGACTCCGTCTATTGCCCTACAACAGGGTGATGGTGGCACTGTTGCTTCGTCAGATCCAGCTTCATGCTGAGCTGGTGAGTCCATGACCGGAAATTTAAGGTATTTGTATTTAGGTTAGCCTTATACGGGCCCTTGATCCCACAATTGCTCCTAACTATGCATTTGAGAGGCAACATGTTCCATTTGAGAATGGATTATTGTCCAAAAACCATGCATTTCAGAGTAAGATGGAATATGTACCATTTAGTCTTCTACCTTCATGTGTTGATCCGACTCTTGGTGTTAAAATGGAGGCATTTGGATTCAGACGTGCGTCCTTGAATATCGTGCCATAAAATTTGTAATGATGAGATTTTCATTTAAGACATGTACACAAAAAATGAGAAATCTCCTTCAATATTAGGTAATGATGTTTGAACCATCAGATTCACTGATCCCAAAGTAAGTGGTTCGTATTCTACCCTAGATGATTCTGTCAAATGACGCCTATATAACCATGGATCCTGTCCTTCCATTTTACCAGAACCCTCAAATCACTCATTGTTAAAAAAGGCTCCAACTTTCTTCTCATACTAATTAAAAAATTCCCCTTGTTTTCCCAAAGCCTTACCCATGGTGTTTTCAAGTAAGAGCACCAAATCACCCAAAATTTTGCCCTATAACCTTCCACTAACCAAGGTTCGTAACTAGGAAGATGGCCAAACCTTAGTTGAAAACCTCCAAGATCTTTTGGGCTAAAGTAAAGTCTGGTGGGAGCTAGGTCAAGACATTCATGCCACACTCCCGGTACCATCTGATCCTCAGCGTCCCTACACTAGTATTTATCCTTGGTTCTAGGAAATGGGTCTATGCCTCCCTCTTTCTGATTTCTTGAACGACATCTTGATGTGCCATGACATGGCCATCAAGATTCTTCGAATTACTAAAGGCATCTTGTTATGTCATTCGTAATCTTTTCCCAACAGCCTTTAGACTTATCATCTGCTTCGAATTACTAAACTAGTGGTATAGAGCTAACCTGGGCATTCAAGAATTTAGGATGCTGCACAACATCAAGATGGTTTTGCTGACCATTCCTACTTCTTAGCCAGACCTAGCCTCTTTTAGGAGTTATACATTCAGGATGTCCCTTGTCAAGACAAGGATTGGTTTAGGGACATCCCAGCTGTCAACGAAATTAGGAGGGAAAGATTGATGGAGTTAGGGTTAGAGCTTTTCTTCTTCATTGTCCTACAATGAGTTTGAGGCATTAGGGTGTGTCGTCAGGAATTGATCCACCAGGCAATGCAAATTCCTACCGCACATCGCAACTGGAAGTGGCTACTCTCGTCTTAATGCTTCACCAATCGAGGAAAGAATCCTTCCATCAATCACTGCTGGTAATTCCCTATACTAGACCCATCATGGGTCGAAGCCGAGGATGTTTACAGAAGGATTTGTTCCTGTAAGTCTAAAGTCACTATGTCTTCTAAAGAAAAGAAGAAAAAGCGATTCATCAATTTTTTTTACAATCATTGGTTGCTCTTTCTCAACCACGATTGCTGATCACAGATGCCATGCTCAAAGGTCATGGGGATGGAGAGAAAACCCTTGCGAAGCAAAAGACACACAGCTCATTTGGAGCCCACAATCTTCATAAAACTTGTTTCATCATCCTTGGTTAGCGAACCACCAACTTCATCTTCCTTACTTTTAGAGCCATCACCCAGCAACTACTCAAGCCTAATCCCGAATATCCATTTTTGACATTTTCATTAGCTCATCCACCATAATCAAGCGGAGTTACAACTTATTCTTCTACATCCTCCATTCCCTTTCTTCCATCGAAGAGGCTCGTGGAGGTGGTTCCTCAGACCGACAATCCTTTGGATGTAGCCTTAATCAGGTCAGAAGGGACGGCGAGACCTCATCTCATGATTAGGCCATCAATTGATCATGTAGCTCTTCCTTCTTATGCTAGCGGTCTTCAGAACATGGACTAGCCTCGAGCTCTTCTTGGCGGCTACAATTGGCTTGCGGACTATAAAGAAGTCTGCACATCCCTTGAGGACGTCCTGATGCAGTGTTATAGAAATCACTACGAGGTAATTTTCCATTCCCTTGTTTCCTTTTCGTGAGTATATTTCAACATTGTTGTTCTTCTAAATGGATTTTGTTTGTTATGTTAATGTATGGATGAAGATGGCTCTATTCCGTCAAATTGAGGAGAATCTGAACAGATATCCTATCAAGAGAGAGAGACAAGGTTATAGTTGGAGTGATAGTTATCACCGGATGAGCTTAAGAGGATCCAAGCCGACCAGCAAGCTTTAAAGGAAACCATTAGGTGAAAATACACAAATACATCAATGTTGCTACGATAAAGGCCAATGACTATTAAGAAGACCTCACAAGGGTGAGAAAGGAATTGAGGTTGGAGCAACGAGTAGAGGCTGAAGTATATCGAGCCCTTGCAAATTTAAGGGACGAATGATATCGTATATTGTCTTCTGAGCACAATGCTTGGGCAGTGGAACTGGTTGCTTTTCAGCTGGAGTTGGACAGCTTCGCCAAAAGGTTAACCAGAAATAAAATGCTTTTATCGTAGACCTTCAATGGCTGACTAACATCCACATCTTTGAAATATCAGTCATTTGTGATACCCACCAGAAGATGTTCATAGAGGAATATGACGAAGGATACAACTTAGCATATCTTACAGGTTACGCTTGACAAGATCACCTCAAGGGTTGGGATGTATATAAGATCTTGGATGAGATCAAACACATGGATTTTCCTGTTCCAGAGCATCTACTAAATGAAATTTCAAACTTAGAGGTTGAACAAGATGAGGAGTTCGACTCTCAAAGTGACGACCCAGCACCTGTCACACTTGAAGAGCCTTCAACTTCCACTAAGGGGAAAGAAGTTGCAAAATGAAACCAACCTTAGTGTTTCCTGGCAAGGAAGATGGACTATCCCTTATGCGATCCAAATTTGTCTTTTTGTTGTGATATAAATTTCTTTTGCTTTTTCGTCACCCATGGAAAAATCCCAATCCGATAAACCTCTCTAAAGTAAACGAACTTTATAGGAGAAATAAGTGACAGAGTGGAATACAAGTAAGTTTGTGCGCTCAGGACAAAGCTCAAAAGCCACCTCGGCAATGTTAATTTGGAAAAACATTGCCTCCTAAACTTAGCATTAGTGAAGTATTCTCATAGCAAAATCTGGAATACCACATTACTCTGGTACCAAAAATTAAACATTAAACCCATGAGAAAACTTGTGTTCTGCACTTATTGAAGCACATTTACCAGATGAAGAATTTTGAATCGTACTTGAAGATGACTTGTAAAAATAGGCTAATTGTTCTGTGCCTTACCTCGGTTCTTGGGCCAAGGACTCAAATGCTTGCAATGTGGTATTTCCTAGCCCGAATTGCGTGTCCATCTCTAGTGAAGCTTAAACAAAAGTTCTTTGGAGACTTGTTTATCGGCATATGGGTCAAGAACACTTTTTGAATTCTTTTGCCAGACCCTATGCGTCGGATATGAGCGTTTCCGATCGGACTACCTTAACTAGTTTAGCCAACACATATATGCGTATCGGAGCTTCGTTGGAATAAAATTCCTCTTGTGGATTGCCTAGTTTGGATGCCTCTATCGGACTTGCTAACATGTGATGTTGTAAAGATAGAAGTAGTCGTACTCGGGATCAGAGTTAAAAGCCACATTCAGATGATTTTTGGATCGCCTTTTCAACTATTCTCTTCAATGGCGTAAAGCCTAGGTTTGAATGTTATAACCCACAATTGTGCTAGTTGTATAGACTTTCCAGAGGTTGGATGGTGCATTGAACTTCTAGGTTAGGGCACCTTATGCCCGTGCCCGTAGCTCACCAGTCGTAACCGCGCGTATTACAGTTTGAGTCTCCCAAGCTTCTAACCATTTAACACAGAATGGGCTAAAGAGAGATTCATTTGATGGTGCTACTTTGAATTTTAGACTTGTATTTGTGCAGATGGTGGCATTGCGATTAAGTCTGGAGTGAACATCTTACATATCCCGAGAAAGAAATCAAACAGCCTGTAGTTTAGATGGTGTTTTACGAGGCCAGTTGGAGAGGTCTGCTACAAGCTTGTCTATCCCTAGCAGGGGCACTTCCTCCCAGGATCAGTCCTTGCATTAGATCTTCCACTGCTTGTCGCTATGGCTAGATAGTAGGCAAGGGGCTGTTGGCCAAAGGAATTTTACCCATTCTATGCAGCCATTCTTGACCGAGGATGGTGTTGTTAGGAGATGGGCAATCCATAAAATGGAAGTTCATTAAATGTTCAGATGGTTTTGCTTGTACCATAAGCTTTATTGTTCCTATAGTGTAGAGTGGAGTCCCATCAAAGGTTTGGATACTAGCCCTTCTAAAGTTGACCTTATGGAGGACGCCCATCCTTTCGGCCATGCCCCCAAAGAGCATATTACTTTCTGATTCATTATCTATGAAAACTTGATGTACTATGGCATCAGAGATTCGCAACTTGACAACAAAAGCATGATCGAAGGGAAAATGGGCAGTTTTTGGTCTTGTTATGGAGATCGTGGGGATTTTTGGTTGGTGTCATTTACGCACCGCCTTCCTTCCCTTCCATGGTTTTTGGAAGCGTTCTTGCTTTCCTCCTATACGGTTGACTTTGGGAAACAACTTCCTTCCAGAATTCCGGGCTGGGTTAAACCTTGGGTTTTCCGTGGCTTCCCATAATGTGCTTTTGTAACAAGTTCTTGGCTTAGCATGCTTGGAACTTAACCGGTTATCTTTGGGGGTGCCTGGATGTCTTGATTTTCGAAGAGGGCGATGACATCTTCGATATTTTTCATCCTTTCATATAGCTTGGAGAGTCTTGCCTGCTCCTTGGATCACAGATTTTTTTTTCGAAGATCTTTCACTGATCCACAAATTTTTAGGTAGTCTTGTTTTGAATTTTCTAGACTTGCAATAGTGCGAGGTCTTCAAAGTTCGAGTGAGTTAAGTATTCCTTGCATCATCAAAAAAAGAAAAGAAAGAAGCAAATATTGGACATAAAATAAACTTTCAATATTTCTTTATTGATTAAGGAAATAGATTTATTTAACAAGGGGGGTACAATTGAGTTCTTAGTGGACTTATCTTCGCGCAGACGGCGGCATTGCGATAGTTCGGAATGAACAACCTGAAGGAAATTTTGTGAAAAACATGTTCATTTAAGCAACATGTATAGCATGCAATTAACAATTAAAAGGCGGAATCATGCTTGTATGCACTTAAAAACAAAACATTAACCATGAAATTCAAAGCCTAGTAGTTAGGTGAACCATGACTCAACTCAAGAAAAAAGTGAGTTGAGAAATTTATACCTTTGTTGATTCCTCTTTGCACAAGCAAAGCATAATCACCCAAGAGATAGGGCCTTCATTCCTTGCTTCTTAGATCCATGCTTTCTTGGATGAGGATGGTTGAAAAGGATTCTCCAAGTTCCCAAAATTGAGAACCTCTAACTTTCCACACCAAGGAGAGACTTTAAGAAGAAATTAGTGACCTTGGAGGATGTGAGATTGCTAGCTAATCTCCTCCAAGGGGGGCGGCCTCTTAGAGAGAAAAGGGAGAGATATGTTCTCTCCAATTCTCTAAAAGAAACCCTAAATGAATTTTGGCTATAAAGTCATATTTATACCTACATTCATTTGAGTGGCAAACTTGTAATTAAGTCCAAAACCCACTCCTTTAACAATATGGCCGGCCATAGGGTGTTATTGGGCCATTTGGGCCTTTGTGAATATTTAGTCATTAAGTTGTCATACAACTTAAGTCAATGGGCTTGACGTTCGAAGCCCATTGGGCCTTAAGGCCCAAAACTAACCCGAGGTCTTTAACGAACTTTATTCGTTTGATTAATTAATCATATTAATTAATCCTTGCCATAAATAATTAAACCATTTAATTATCCTTACTCATCTCCGTTGTTTCTTCAATCTCTGCCTTACACGGTGTACGATCCATTAGGTTCCTTTTAGCGAGGCAGTGGGCGATTAGAACTCTTTCAAATCGATTGTGAATTGAAACTTACTTTCAATTCTCCCTTTAGCGATTATACACGTTTAGGGCTTCCACAAACCATGAGTGACACCTAGCAGTATGTCATGGTTACCCAAGCTAATCAGAAGAGGTGGATAACCTATTCAGTTTAGGATTACAATGCAATACGGTCTTTCTCTAATACAATACTCTTGACCACATTGTTTGGTTTGATAGTTTATTCATGTCTACTATCCAATGTGATTCATTTACTTATATGATTTCCTTGAATGTGATTTGGAATGACTTCCTAAATCTCATTCATACTCTGGCCAGAGATTCTTAATCATATCATAGAGTATTCTCCCTCAAACGGTTTGAAGGTTAGAGATCCCTTGTTGCGCATTTAATTGCCTCTATGGCTAAGTGGCTTAACCCCAACTATGCCGTGGACACCCTATGACGGAGTGACTTTGACATAATCAAAGATCAAGGACCTAACCACAAGACAAATATGATGCCTCAGGTCAAAGGACTACTTTGCATTATCCCAACCATGAGTTCTCATGTGACATGAGTATGAGAACTCCTCGTTGATCGTGTTCAGTGGACTCATTCGCTATTGAGCACCTACATGCTTGTCTTGGTGTCAATTACACCAATGACTCGAGACTAGTCACTCTCCCTAAGAGAAGACGTAACATGTACTGATCTTAACGGACTGTCAATGCCCAATTGGCAATCCTATGATCAGGAACGTTTAGGATATGTATACGAAAGAGAATGGTCTCATGAATCTAACTTGTTTAAATTACATTCTCCTAATTACATATTCCTTGGACTTATCATTTAAGTATATAACATTTATATGAGACGGCTTAAAACAATAACCTTTGCCCTTGACATTAAACAAGATTAGTTTAACATGTGAAATGTATGTAAAGTATCATCATATGATTGGTTTTAGGGCACATTTCCAACAATCTCCCACTTGCACTAGAGCCAATCAGCTTGGTCATCAGTGATGATACCTCTTCTGTAGTCATTTCAAAAATGGCTGAGTAGTAGGCCTAGACAATGGATATCTATATGTTATCCATAGAAGCAACCTTGAGAATAACGACGTCACCATTATACATGATTCTCAATCATGTGGTTCAGTCTCTCATTTGAGTTCGGATCTTGATGAGACCTTGATTCCCTGGCTTGAGCTATCGCCCCATTAGTGTCGTAGTGTCGGTACACTAGAGACACTTTCTGGTTGGAACCGAATAGAGAGTTCATAAATGAACTTTCCCATCCAAACAACATTGTTGTAAGCTTCCATATGGCAATATATTTTGCATTCATAATGGAACACACTAAAGTCATTACTTTTAATGATTCCATCCAAATATCCCTTTAGTCACAATAAAGAGATATCTGATTATCTCTTCATTCATAATGAAGAAACATCCAATGATGGATTAGATTCATAATCTAATACATTTACGCTTCCTTTACGTTACTCTAATTCTTCCTCATTCTTTGAGGAATATATCCTTTAGTATTTCTTAAATACTTAAGGACTCACTTGACAGTTGCCATGGTTCTGATCCTGGGCTTGCATTGATATTGTCTTGTACCGATCTAGGTACAATTCATATCAATGTTTTTCATACAATATGAAATACGTAAATCACCTTTCTGCGTATGCATAAAGGATTCTATTTATGCATTATTTCTTTGGGAGTCAAAGGGTACGTTTCCCTTTGAGAAGAGCCACCTCCTAGTCTTACTAGAATTGTTCTTCTGATTGAAGTTTATCATCATATGAGAAACTTCCTAGCATTTTGTCTATTATTAGGGATTGATATAATCCAATTATATTTTGAAATCTATCATTGTAGATTTCCATCCCAAGTATATAGACTATATCTCCCATATACATTCTATCGTTATAGAATATTTAAAGTCATAACTTTAACGAAGAAGTATTCTTTTCATTTCCAAAATTAATATATCATATATATGTATATATATATTCAAATTTAGGAACATGATTAACTCCCACTAATCTTTTGTAAATCTAGTAAACAAAAGATTCATTTACATCTTTATGAGAAATCAAACAATTTGATCTTTCTCTCATAAGACGCTTATAGCTCCCACTAGCTTGCTAAGATTCATGATGGATGGATCTCTACAACTTAAATGTCTTGTGATTCATAGTTTTAGACATATATTATCAAGACTATCTTAATAATGGTTTCGGAAACCCATATTATGTCCAAACATTGAATCACCATTTAGTTGTAGCTAGTAATCTTCGAATTAATTGAAACTAAGACTATGTCAAAGATGGTTTCTTCAAAGTCAACCATTCTCTTTGATTGTAGTCACCTTAAGCTAACAATTAGCTATTAAGGTTTCATTATTTCGGGTCAAATGGTACTTTACCATTTCCTTGAGTATATGTCGTATATACACTCAATGGAGTCATAAGGATTTTCATTCTTATTTTTTTTCGAATTAAGAGGTGCAACTCTATGACATAGTCATAAAGTTCAAACCATTCAACTAAGACGGTTTATAAATCCTTCTCGACTACCTTGGAGCTTGTGGTATAGGAACTAGGTTGTCATATTTGTTGATCACTATCTTGTTTCTCAAAGAACCCATTCTTTGAGTTCTATCCCTCGTTCATTTGCTCTATCTTGGGCAAATCCTAGTGTAGGATTACAATGAACTACCCAACAAACAACATTTGTTAGTTGGTTTATAGAAGTGATATCCAAAGGTTAATTTAAGGATATCCACAAGATAATTCTCAAACAAATATTGCTTATTAGCACACAACCCCTAATCTTAACATGATTAAGATTTGTCTTTCTTTCCAACTACATCCTATGAAGTCATGAAAATTTTGGAAGATCTTCTAATTGACAATCATATTGTCTTAGAAGTATATATATATATATATATCATATATATGGGTAATTGATAATATCCAACGAACTAAATCTTATTCAAGTTCGTTCTTCTCCTAATGGAGAAATCCATTATCTGATGATGCTTCTTTCTTTGATATCTTTCAAAGAAACTGTTCTAAAGTGTTACCTTTCCTTGGATCAAATCTAAGGAGGTAAATACTTTAGACATCTTACTCATCAACTTACATTTCTTGAATTCTTTGAAACCTTTTGCAAAGTATTCGGACTTGTGTTTATTCAAAATAAACTATAGTCCAACCGAGAGTGATCTTCGGTGAATGTCAAACAACATGAGTAGTATTATGTTGTGGACAAGTGCCACTAACATCTAAGTGAATTAACCTCAACAACTTTGTGACTCTTTATTCTTTCCAAAAGAATAAAGATTCAAACATTTTGCCTCTATACAATTTTAACAAGAAGGCATTGGATCCGGATCTAACAATCCAAAGTATCCATCTATTACCAACTCGTAATTTATGTTTTAGAGGTATCACAACTTAGTTGGGATTAGTCACTACCTTGCAACCTTTTGGGTTTTAAGCATCGTTATATTCTAAACAGTTAACACTACCATATCATCTCTACTATAGAGATAATCAATTAGATTACAATAATCTAATCATTCATTAATAAAGAACAATGTTTTGTCAAACAAAACATTCATCCATCTCTTATAGTGACGGAATTAAGTTCCTTAAATTTGGAATGTAAAGACAATCTTTTGTATTTCCAATTTCTTTGGTAGTTCATATGAGGAAGTAAGTACTAACTGCTTTCGCAGAGATCTACTTTTGTTTCACGTTACGAATGTGAAGTACTTTCTCTTCTCTCATTAATCTTCTACTTCTTATTAGCCACACTTTTACAACGATTGTAAAACATAGTTACTAATACGGAATCATGCATTCAAGTAGAAGAACCAACTGTTTTGAACTTTTCAAGAACAATTTACAACACCTTCGAAAGGTGTGTTCTTGACACTTGCAAGACATTTCTTGCAAATACCCCTTCCAATGTCACAAAGGTGAAGTCCTTGCCTAGATTTCCGTCTCTAGAAGTGGTTTAACACTTCAACACTCAATGATTCAAAATCATCATAAGTCCATGTTGATGGACTATTTTTGTCAACCAACCATTATGTTCTAAACATAATTACAAACTTTCAAGAGTTGTTCAAGGCAACTCTCATTTCTTCATACAACAATTTGTAAGTGAAGAATTATGGCACATAAAGTGTCCATGCCATTGTGCTTTCTTCTCAAGTTCTTTGTTCATTTAACAAGGAAACAAGCACTAGTGTTTGCATTAACTAAGGGTTGTTCAAAGCAACTCTTATTTCTTCATACAACGATTTGTAAGTGAAGAACTAATAACAGTAAAAGTGTCCTTGTCTTTATGCTAATCTTCGTAAGTTCCTTTGTTCATATAACGAAGGAATAAACATTGGTTGTTTGTGTTGTCCTCTTCATGATAGACTTATCTAACATGTTCTTCCAATGATACATTATCATTAGGAAGATTGTGAGGATGAGACTACTTAGATACATATACAATCCATTTAAGACAATCTTTGGGATTGTGGTACCAAGTCCTGAAATTAAAGCATTCGGTTTTTCTTTGTCAAGTTTTGGATAGCGTTTGCAAATATATTGGTAAATAAATACATAACGAATATAAATTGATTGATTTTAAGCCATTTGATTCGGGTCTTTAAATCAAATAGCACCACCCACTATTTTTGGCAAATTCCATATCCCTCATTGGAATTCGAGAGTTTTGGAAGAAACTCTTAGTAGGGTATGGGAGACTCACTATTACCAAGCCCACCTCACAATGATATGATGTTGGCTAGCATTAATAATAATGAGAGAGTACACTTACTCATTTGCATCTCTTGCAAGTACCCATCTTATTTGGCCTCTAGAGAATGAAGCCTCACAATGATATGATGTTGGCTCCATTGCACTTAGTTAAGTCATTCCCACCATGCAAGTTTGAGTAGGGGTTCAAGAACAACCTCACAATGATATGATGTTGGCTATTCTCATTGCCTACCTTCACAACATCATGTATGCATATAGAACTCATCCTGAGTGTAAGCACGCACTTTGTACTCCCCCATGATAGGGTGAAGCCGGTGTACGAGTCACAGACGATCGAGCCTACCACGGTGGAAGGCCACGAAAGAGTGTGCAAAGCACTCTTACGTTTATCAACTTAATAATGGTTTGGTTGAGGGTTTTAGGTCTCATCATATATAAAAACTTACATTTTAATCTTATTAAAACAATTTGGTCCTATTACAACTATTAGTCCATATGATTGATTTAGTTGTACATGATACTCCCACTATGCTTTGTAAAACGTTTTTAAAGCAAGAGTACATGGTACTACTAACATAAGGTTTGCATTCATTGATGGACTATATAGTTGCCTTAGGGCCTTAGGATGACTATGAACCTTTGATTAGATCCAACACGAGCCTAGTGTTGAATCTCGGTCTAGGGATGGTGATTGATTTTAGTTACGCGTTTAATTATATTAAGGCGTGTTGTTCCTATTGGGTGTTGGACCCAACTACTCCAATTTCATGCATATCAAATAAAACAAGAAAATGAGTACTTTAAAGTAAAGAAGAGCTTATGCTCTTTTACAACAATTGATCAAAACAAATTACTTTAAAGTAAAGAAGAGCTTATGCTCTTTTACAACATTTGATCATATCAAATTACAACCAAAATCTAATCTACACATTCCCATGGTTCAAACAAATTTGAGACGGCCTTTCACATAGCTCAATTATCGTAGGCTTAGGTTCATAATCACCCTTTCTTTAATTAATTAACGCTTTAACTAATTAAACTTGAACGCAACATTTTCATTTGGTTTTTGTATCCATAGAATTGATTTACATGGAGCTAAATGAAATGAAAATCCAATTCTCATTTAAAGAGACAAAACCATTTTGTTCTCAACCTAATTTGGGCCAAAATGCAATAACCTCAACTTTTGGGCTATGTTGCAAAACATAAACTTTTGAGCTCATTTTGTAAAAACATAAAAGTCCACTACTTCATGTAATTACAACTAGAACCCAAAAATTTCAACAAATTCAAAATCTTCATTAAAGGAACAAAACAATTTGTCCTTTAATGATTTTGGGCCTTTACGTAAAAACGCAAACTTTTGGGTCAAATTACAAATACACAAAAGTATCAAAACTTTATGTAATTGCATAAAAGCCCCAAAAATACCCTATTTTAATAGGGTGGCCGGTTTTTAGAGTAATGAAGCGATCAAAATTTTGAAAATTTTTCAACTAAGTCATAAAGCCATGTAAGTGGAAATAGGTTGGTGTGAATAAAGCCATGCAAGTGGTGCGTGTGTAAGAGAAGTACTTCTTACACACCCATCACCATTTCTATCACCTTTCAAAATTTCAATAAATGTTTTTGTTGATAGATAAGTCACACCAACCAACACAAAACAAAGACTTTATGAAATCAACCAAAACTTTGAATCAAAACATCAAACCTTTTTGTTCTTGGCAAGAACATCAAGAACAATGAAGAACATCCATGAAAACCCATAAGAGCTCCATGAATGTTTTCAAGCAATAAAACTCAAATTTTCACTACTCAAAATGGGGTTAACATCCTAGGGTACTTAGGGGTTCCAAAAGTCACTTTAAAACACTTTTAACAAGACAAACATGAACCCAAAAAATCACCCTTTGGATTTGGCCGAAAATCCCCAAAAACATGGCACCAAATTTTAGCTCCAAAATTCATGCTCATATGAACTACATCTACAACATTTGAGATGGCAAATTTTCTAGCAAAATTTACATTCAAAGAAGCAAGAATAAAGCTTGTAACAATTACAACATTCAAATCATAAACTATGAACTACAAAACCCAAAAGGATTCACCAACTACTAGACCTAGGCTCTGATACCACTTGAAGGAAATTTTGTGAAAAACATGTTCATTTAAGCAACATCTACAGCATACAATTAACAATTAAAAGGCGGAATCATGCTTGTATGCACTTAAAAACAAAACATTAACCATGAAATTCAAAGCCTAGTAGTTGGGTGAACCATGACTCAACTCAAGAACAAAGTGAGTTGAGAAATTTATACCTTTGTTGATTCCTCTTTGCATAAGCAAAGGATAATCACCCAAGAGATAGGGACTTCATTCCTTGCTTCTTAGATCCATGCTTTCTTGGATGAGGATGGTTGAAAAGGATTCTCCAAGTTCCCAAAATTGAGAACCTCTAACTTTCCACACCAAGGAGAGACTTTAAGAAGAAATGAGTGACCTTGGAGGATGTGAGATTGCTAGCTAATCTCCTCCAAGGGGGGCGGCCTCTTAGAGAGAAAAGGGAGAGATATGTTCTCTCCAATTCTCTAAAAGAAACCCTAAATGAATTTTGGCTATAAAGTCATATTTATACCTACATTCATTTGAGTGGCAAACTTGTAATTAAGTCCAAAACCCACTCCTTTAACAATATGGCCGGCCATAGGGTGTTATTGGGCTATTTGGGCCTTTGTGAATATTTAGTCATTAAGTTGTCATACAACTTAAGTCAATGGGCTTGACGTTGGAAGCCCATTGGGCCTTAAGGCCCAAAACTAACCCGAGGTCTTTAACGAACTTTATTCGTTTGATTAATTAATCATATTAATTAATCCTTGCCATAAATAATTAAACCATTTAATTATCCTTACTCATCTCCGTTGTTTCTTCAATCTCTGCCTTACACGGTGTACGATCCATTAGGTTCCTTTTAGCGAGGCAGTGGGCGATTAGAACTCTTTCAAATCGATTGTGAATTGAAACTTACTTTCAATTCTCCCTTTAGCGATTATACACGTTTAGGGCTTCCACAAACCATGAGTGACACCTAGCAGTATGTCATGGTTACCCAAGCTAATCAGAAGAGGTGGATAACCTATTCAGTTTAGGATTACAATGCAATACGGTCTTTCTCTAATACAATACTCTTGACCACATTGTTTGGTTTGATAGTTTATTCATGTCTACTATCCAATGTGATTCATTTACTTATATGATTTCCTTGAATGTGATTTGGAATGACTTCCTAAATCTCATTCATACTCTGGCCAGAGATTCTTAATCATATCATAGAGTATTCTCCCTCAAACGGTTTGAAGGTTAGAGATCCCTTGTTGCGCATTTAATTGCCTCCATGGCTAAGTGGCTTAACCCCAACTATGCCGTGGACACCCTCTGACGGAGTGACTTTGACATAATCAAAGATCAAGGACCTAACCACAAGACAACTATGATGCCTCAGGTCAAAGGACTACTTTGCATTATCCCAACCATGAGTTCTCATGTGACATGAGTATGAGAATTCCTCGTTGATCGTGTTCAGTGGACTCATTCGCTATTGAGCACCTACATGCTTGTCTTGGTGTCAATTACACCAATGACTTGAGACTAGTCACTCTCCCTAAGAGAAGACATAGCATGTACTGATCTTAACGGACTGTCAATGCCCAATTGGCAATCCTATGATCAGGAACGTTTAGGATATGTATACGAAAGAGAATGGTCTCATGAATCTAACTTGTTTAAATTACATTCTCCTAATTACATATTCCTTGGACTTATCGTTTAAGTATATAACATTTATATGAGACGGCTTAAGACAATAACCTTTGCCCCTGACATTAAACTAGATTAGTTTAACATGTGAAATGTCCGTAAAGTATCATCATATGATTGGTTTTAGGGCACATTTCCAACACAACCTACATGTCTTGAGAAGGGAACAAATTGCGTGTAGTTTGGATGGTGTTTTTTTAGGCAATATGAAGATGCCTACAGAGAACCTGTTTCTTGGTGGGGCTTTCTTTCTTGATTGTTGAAACCAAATTTGTGCGTCTCTGTAAGGGGCAGTTGAGCCCAAATCCAAGTAGTCTGGAACAACCTGCAAAATAGTAAAACAACCGTAAGCAAACCTTAGGTTAGGAGGGTGTGTGTGCCTGCCAAAGGCTCTTCGACGGTCAAGTTAGTGAATGATTTTTTACACACCCCAATCCTGAGAATCAAGGCGTGTTGGCCGTCACGCGAGCGTGACGTATCCAAAAGTGCGACACGGAAGCAAGATATAACAGAAATATGAAGGAATTTAAACCAACCACTAGCAGAATAACCTACTAGCATACAAGAGTGAGTTATAAGGTAAAACACACGAATTCAGACCGTAGGTATAAGTGCAGTCAAGTAGGACTATAATTAAAAGTACAACACCCGCAGGTGAGTCCTACATGCAGAGCGTCTGTCAGAATGCCGAAAAATACCTCGTGAGCCACCAACTGCTAACTAGAACCTGGAGGGGCGCAAAACAAAGATGAGTGGGTCAGTAAAACCAAAGATTTTCCAAAACATTTCCTTTAAAACATTTCTAACCCCTCACCGTAAAACCTGTATACTTTCCCAGAAAAGTAGTATATAAACATATATATACATAAATCATCAAAACTCAGCTCACCATCTATCAACATAACATCTCAGAAAGAATAGGCCATGCCATGCCAAAATATAATAAGAATGCATCAATATAAATCAGGTGAAATAATAAATCAACCGAAGACCCTACAATGGTCCTGTACGGCTGATTCTATAGCTCAACATCCCACTCAACCGGAGTCACCACAGTGACCTATACGGCCCAACTCTGCACGTCACTCGGAACTACGTATGGTAGTCTGTACGATGAAAGGTGTATAAATACGCTCTAGTGATTCTCTCATCAATCATCGGCGCGCATAACTAATGTCACCCACTAGTCGGAATCACATCTAGTGATCTATACGACTAGCATGTCAGAACCCTCACATGGTATGTACGACATCCACCTACTTGGATCCAAGGTGAGCGTGCGGTGTGGTGAATAATAATATAAGCACTAACACCTAGGGTGTAGGTTATGAGCTTTCAATGCAATTCACATAAATAAATCGTATGAATAATGTAAAAACTCACCTGTGCGTCCACAGCGTCAATTCACATATATATGCATCAATTATCAATTCAAATATCTCAACAATTGCATGCATGGCAATTTAAAACATATTTTCATATAAACGCATTTTCTGGGAAAAACAGTAGTATATAGGTAATACGAAAGCAAAACTGCCCACTCACTGGTAAGTCGATGGGTCGTAACCCCCGTGACGTCCCTGGATGCGCTCGTCCTCGGGATAGGTGTCACCTATATGCGAAACAACTATAAAAATGTTAATTTAAACACATAACCAACAATTTGAAATAACTTCTCATACGATGCTCAATTTGGGTATATGAATATACCACATCGACCTACTCGACGTCACAGACGTCGAGAAATTTTTAGAAAAATTTTTAGGCTTGCCACGCGCCCCCACGCGCCGTGGGTGGCACAGGTCTACGCGCCCCCACGCGCACCACCTTCATCAGCCAGTCGCCGGACTGGTTTTTCCGGTGGCCTGTTTCTGGCGAGTTTTGTAATTCCTTGTTCTCCTTCGTTTCTCAACCGCTTTCTTCGAATTTTATATCAATTTGAAGCCCTCAACATGTAGAATCACGATGGACAAGTTTCAAGGTCTAAAATTCACTAGATTTTACCTGGGGAAGCACGATAGTTCGGGAAATTTGAGAACCTCCGTTCTCGGTCCTCCGACGTCCAAATATCACCAACGAAGCACCCCGAAGCTCGTGAGGATGTCCTTAAGCTCACTGTGAGCTTGAAATTCCCTGAAATGCAAGATTTCACGTGTGCATGAACAATGCACATTTTCGGGGTTAGGGTTTCACGATGATTCCGAGGGTTTCACTTCCTAAAACTAGTACCAATCGACTCAGAACATCACAAGGGTGAAGAATCATACCTTATTTGCTTCGATCCACAAAGTTTTGGAGGGTTTTGGTGATGTCCGTACGTTCGAGGGTGAGAGAGAGTGAGAGAGTCATGAGGGATGAGAGAGAGAGAGGTACGGGGAAGAGGGAGAGAGCAGGGAGTGTATGTGTGGTCCAACACCAAATCCTCACCATCCATTCACATCTTAGATCCCTAACCACACAAACAATCCAACCTAAGATAATTCCAAAAATTTATAAAGTTTAAGTCTCAATAATGTCACATACACACATACCTTAATACCTGTCAAGGGTAATTCTGTCATTTCACGTTCCCGATATAAAATTTTCGGGACGGGCTGTGACAATTTTAGACTCAACCAATGTATAAGAGAATTCAAGTGTATAGATTATGTTATCGTAGATGAACACTAGATGGGTGTATTTATACCGTGGGAAACAGACATTTTTAGGATAGAATCCTTGTTCGAAGTCGGGAGAAGTAGGTATTGCATCTTTTTAGGAGTCTGATTACTTACGGATAAGTATTTATACCGTGGGAAACAGACATTTTTAGGATAGAATCCTTGTTCGAAGTCGAGAGAAGTAGGTATTGCATCTTCTTAGGAGTCTGATTACTTACGGATAAGTATTGCATCTTCTTAGGAGTCTACTTGCGGCGCATGCCTATCCGTAGATTATAGGTACTGAAAGACTTATAGGATTTGATTGTGTCCAATCTGGATCAAATCGGGTATCTTGCGAAACAAGCATGGTCATCTAGCGAAGTCGCTAGGACTCACCTATTGCTCCAAAGTAGAGTGATTGTGGCACCCTTTTTTGTCTGATACAGCTCCGCCTGGAGTTGGACTTCTGAGGTAACAAATTCGAACCAGCCTTACTCCAACCCCAGAAAATCTTGGTCCCACATTGATGTGGGTTCTTTAGTCTCCCTGGTGTTAGGTCTTTTGTAACTTTCGATTGGACGACGAGGTGGTTAGTAGACGGTGGATAAGACAATACCCCATGTTGTGCAACCAGTCTTGGTCGAGAAAGGTGTTGTACGGGATGTATTGTCCATAACATGGAAAGTCATCAAGTGTTTGCATGGTTCCGTCTGCACAATGAGTTGTATTGTTCTTAGGGTGTAGAATGAAATCCCATTGAAAGTCTAGATAGTAGCCCTTCTATTTATAACTTTTCCAAGAACACCCATCCTTCTAGTCGTGCCCGTAAAGAGAATGCTTATCTTCGACCATTTGTTTATCAAAACTCGGCCGACTATGGCATCGAAGATCTACAACTTGGCGACGAGAGTACTATCCATGGAAGGGTAAACAACTTTTCCAAGAACACCCATCCTTCCAGTCGTGCCCCTAAAGAGAATGCTTATCTCCGACCCTTTGTTTATCAAAACTCGGCCAACTACGGCATCGAAGATCTACAACTTGGCGACGAGAGTACTATCCATGGAAGGGTAAACAACTTTTCCAAGAACACCCATCCTTCTAGTCGTGCCCCTAAAGAGAATGCTTATCTTCGACCCTTTGTTTATCAAAACTCGGCCGATTACGGCATCGAAGATCTACAACTTGGCGACGAGAGTACTGTCCATGGAAGGGTAAACACCTTTCGAACCCCAGGCAAAGAGCACCGCGGTGTTGGGGCCTGTTGCCTTCTTTTCCTTTTGTGTTCTTCCAAAGCCCTTCTATTTTCCACCTATGCAGTTGAGCCTGGGGAATAATTCTCTTTTCGAGCATCAGATTGGTAGTAAGTTTGGACTTTTTGAGGCTTCCCATGACGCTCTTTGGGGGCGAGTTTTCAGAGTCACAAGCTTGGACTTTGATCAGCCATTCTTGTTGAAGCTCGGACAGGTGGTTCTCGAAAACAAGCGACGGTGTTTTTGATATCATCATTCACTTCTCGAGTCTCGAGAGTCTCCACCCGTTCCTTGACCCATAAACTCTCCGACGATCTTTCATAGACACACGTATCTTCAGCACGATGTCCCACACTTGGCCATGAAGGAGGTATCTTTGTTGTATTGGATGATGACATGATTGTCAGGTGATTGTCTAGGAAAGGCTTCCATAGGGTAGAGTGATCTGGTAGAGAGGAATATGAGTTCACTCTCAATGAAAACACCGATTATTGGAACCAAATTTGCTCACTGCCACAGATGGTGGAGGAACAAACTCAAGCTACCTGTAAAACAGAGAACAACTGTGGGCCAGCTTAAGACTGGGGGAGGGGATACGTCAAATTTCTAAAAACGAAGACACGATACGGCAAGGATACGGCAATTAAAAATAATATAAATAAATAAATATATCTAAATATTATAAAATAAGAATTCAAATATACTATTCAAGTTCAAATTTATTTTGATAAACTTCAAACATTTAAAAAGATAATTCACTAAACAACTAAATTAGTCTTCATTAGTAACCTTGTTGCAAGAGACGATCCCATTTCCAGACATTTTTAACAAATGAAACTTGACCTAGAGTAGGATCCTCTAAAAATCTTTTGACAATAGTTGCATTGAAACACAATACCTCATCTTCCATTTTCTACTCTTTCGAGTTTTTTGACATACTTCCACATTGTACCATGATCATTTTCAACATTCTCAACTGGGTTAACATTAATGCATTCACATAATTATCAAGATGATTCATTTTCCTAAATTATCAACATGTAAATCATAAGAATCAATCCAAAGTAGTCGCATAAAATCTCACAAGTCAAATTCATGCTAAGAGATCAACAAAACAACATAAAAGCATATTTTAATATATTATAATTTAAATTATTCTAGATCACTAACAATAATATTATTATAATATGCAAACAGAAAAGCAAAATGAGCTTTTCGTTTGGCTTCAGAAAAGCATAGAATTCGAAACCCAGTTATCAGTTCTCACCAGCAGATGCATAAGATACAATGCAGCACTTGCAAACGGAGACGACAGAAGCAGTTGCCGATGACGGTTCTGAGGTTTGAGTGAGGAAAAACAGGTAGATCCGAATTTTATACACAAAATCGTTTCGACTTTTGGTTAAAGAATCGTTTCAGTCCAGCTAATCTCAATCAACTGTCAATTAACACGATTCTGTGCGGATTAAGTGTAATTATCTTGATTTTTTTTCGTGATTATCCTCTGATTATAGTCCGAAAAGTAGGATACTCGTATCCCAACAGTAAGATACGTGTATCCCATCAGTCAACAACGTATCTGTTGACTTGGATACGTATTGGTCGCGTATCCGTACGTATGCCCACACATATCCGTATCCCCGCGTGTCAGATACGGGATACGTTGGTCTTCCCGTGTGTCCATGCATCATTAACTAATTAAGTACTTATCTTGAATAATTAAAATTATTAAAAAAGAAACACATACACATACACACATTTACCGATAGCTTTACCATCAACTCCTTCTTCACTTCGATATTCCTCCATCTATCGGTAATCATGAGACACCTTATGCGGATGTTGGCTTCTATCGAGTGATTTAAGAATAATCAGCTGTAAAATAAAGTAGTTGAACGTTTGGTAAACTGTATTTTTAAAACTGTTGTGAGTATGAAAAGTAGTATAAAAGCATTTGGTAAATACTAATGTAAAATTTTGGAAATTCTGTATAATGACAAAAATAGACATAATGAGAAAAATAGTTTTCTATTAACTTTTTTGTTAAAAAGATGACTCACAAGTATATCTAAATCTTTTTTCCTTCAAATTATTTTGACATTTGCAGTTGCATTGCCAAAAGTTTTAAAAAAAACAACAAATATTAAATAAATAAAATTTTCTTCAATGTCTTCAAACAATAATAAAATAAAATAAGCATCAAACTTGCAACAATGTTGTTCCTCAATGTCTCTATTTCTTGTGCTACGGGTCCTTTGGTAATATGATATTCTTCTTGTTCTTCATCCGAAGCATCAACTGTGTTGAGCTTAAGATTCCATCCTAGACCAGTTTCTTTTCCCTTTAGTTCTTTCCATAATTTACATTGCTCCTTAAGTGCAACCCACTTATTTTTCAGCTGTTGTTTACTATACTCAGCTCCAGTCTCTTTATTTAGGTTAATACTCACATTTTCCCATCCTTCTTTTTTAAAGTGGGTACCATGACGATTTCTTGCCTCCACTTCCTTGATACACATGTCACAAAATAGTGATGTATTGTGAGCATTCCATATAGCCGGCGGTTGTGATCCACTTGCCCCATTACTTTCCTTCTTAACCATCTGTGTATACTATATATATATATATATGTATTGATACACACTTAAGAATTTTAGCACATATTTTTTATATATACATAAAGAACAGATCAATTGATCAAGTGAATTTGTTACTATAAACAACTAAAGTGCAAAAAAAAAAAAGAAAAAAAAAAACCAAGTCCAATTCATTGTCAAGAAATCACATGATTGTTGCTCTGGATGCATAGATAAAAAAATGACCAGGTTTGCATCAAGAAAATATAAGATAAACATGCCAATTCAAACATGACTAAGAACAACTCTAATAGAAATTGGACTACTCTAGTTAAAATTTGATCGAATTCAATTTACATGAGCATTTAGGTGATAATAGCATAACAATTCCCAAGCCATGAGCCCTTAATTAGAAGTAATCATATGGAAAAAGATTACTTGAAAGATTAAACAAGAGCAATGTAATCCAAAACTAATAAATTAAGATGAAGAACTCCGTCAAAATCAATCGATCAAGATTATCAAATACATCAGTCAGTTATAGAACACATCACCACAAAAAAGAAGAAAAAAATCATACACCAAAGATAAAGAAGAATAAATACTTTAGTATGAAAACCATATAATTGAAAGCTTAATTTTGTACCTTTGAGCAATCAATAGTTCGTGGAGCAACAAGGAGAAGTTATGAGAAAGATGGAAGTATAAAGGTGAGGCTGTGCAGAGACGTGCATAAATATATAGTTAGGGTATCAATCAGATTAGGGTATAATTTTAGCGCTTAAAATTCAGGGATAGATTAGGTCATTTAGAAAAATTAAAGGGGGTATTCTAGGCCTAGAAAATTTTCATTAAACCTCCGTGTTTTTTGATTATTTGCTTAAAAAATAAGTGACTTTAAAAAGCAACCTAATTGGTGCTTTTAAAAGCTGGTCTTTTTAGGCCCAAACTTTAAAAATAAGCAGGCCTCTAAATACTTACCAAACAGGTTTTGGGTGCTTCACTTTAAAGTGAAGCTGTTTTCTGGTAAAAAAAGCAATCCCAAACGGGGCCTTAATATTGCATGAACTCGAGAGTGCGTACACATAGTTGTGTGTTATGTTCAACCCTCATTCTTACTTCATCCCTTAGACCATCTCCAACCCTTGGGCTAAAAGCCAAATTTTTTAGCCCGGAAAATTTAGCTTTTAGCCCAGAAACATCTTTTCTGCTCCAACCCTTCTGCCCTAAAATTTTAGCCCATAATTATTAAAGAATGAAATTAGCCTAAATTTTTTTTTAAATCAATTTTAAAAAAATAAAAAAATATGTAGATTATTGTAAATTAATTTTATGAACATTTTAATCTAAAAAAAATTAAATTCTGATAAACATTTCGCATTTAGCCCGGGGGGAAAGCTGGGGGGTATTTGGCCCAGAAATAGCATTTGGCATTTAGCCTAAAATTTTAACATGGGTTGGAGAGTGTTTGGGGGGGGGTAATTTGGGGGGTAATTTGGCTTTTAGCCCAGGGTTGGAGATGGTCTTATGCGGATAGCGCGATCTCCGTACCTAATTATTATTAATTTTTCCAAAAGTTTGTAATTGTCCCTCTCACCCTCTCTCAAACCCATCCATTCCCACCTTGCCCGTCAATCCCCCACTCGTCCCCCTCCTCAACCCGTCCCCACCCTCCCGTCCCGCAACCCTCCCAAACTCGTCTTCCACGTACCCTCTTTCTTCGACCTCTCAAACCATCCCCTACCTCCCAAACTGATTCCTCGCCAACCTCCCCAATTTTTTCCAACCCAAAGAAATTTAAATATAAAAATCACAAATTCATAATATAAATTACACATTCTCAATATAAATCAAATTCACAATATAAACCCCAAAGCCATAATATAATTACAAATTCAAACATATAAATCACAACTTCGAAATGATTGAGAATAAATATCATACCTTTGAGGTAGTATGAGAGTTGGAGAGATGTCGAAAGAGATGGCAACTGTGAAAGTCAAGAAGGGATGCGAGTTTGCAATGGACTTATTTTGCAACTTGATCTACTCTTCATCCATTGTGCCTGTTTTCAGAGAATGTAATCATCATAATGATTTATATACGCTTCATCGCCTCCATATGCTTGCGGTAATGTACATATCTCATTCGAAAGTGTACTTTCAGTGTTGCGGTTTGCGATTCACGCGACTATTTTTTATCGTAAAAAATTTGGCAACATCTTCCTAGGGTTCCCCAAGTGCACGACGTAGATAGCAGAGCCACTTGAAAAACATTAGGGGATACAACGAATTTTTCATGATCGAAACTTAGCTACGTTTACCGCAAACCCTAAACAAATAATAGTGCACCCCCGAACCATTCGAACTAAACAATTTGAGAATTAGGTAGATAACGAAGCCACATATTACGTCTACATGTGCATCCAACAGACTCTCAAACGGATATAAGGTTTTTTTCGAATTTATTATACAGAAATTAATCAACATAATTAAGTTCTATATAAACGACGACTATGAAACTTTAATAAATTACCACGATTTCCTAGACTAATACTGCACAAATATTTATCAAATATAGCCAAATATTAGCCCCTAATTTCAAAAATGTCATTTTTTATAAAAACTTTCAAATGTATCAAAATATCACCTAAATAGACACAAATACCCATAGTGTTTTCTCTTATACTAGTCTTTCGGCTAATAGTAGCTGAATAACTTTTCCTTTGAAAATCTAGTAGTTGACAGGGAAGATGGAACAATACATCAAGCAGTGGTAAAGATAATTAGGAATATAGATGAAGAAGTTGATGAAGAACGCATACTAACGTATTTTCTGACCTTGAAATAGGATGATTGTCATAATTTAGAGGCACATAGTTTCCACTTGCATTCATCGCCGACACAACTAACTTCAAACCCTTCGTTGCTTGCTTTCTTCACTTTGAATTCATAATTGTTCTTCATAGCATCAATACCCAATTTTTTTTTTTAAATCCTCCTTAGTCTCGTACAATTGACCTATAACTATCTCTCTATCTAAATTGCACAAGTCTGCCATGTCTGATTCATGTACAATATTTTTACCCTTGTGAACATTTGATCGGTTAGAGCTGAGTTCATCAAATTGCATATTACTAGACATTTTCCTGAAATATAAGCAAAACAATAAGCAAAGAAAAAAGTGACATATTGACACACCCCGATCCTAGAATCAAGGCGTGCTGGCCGCCACATGAGCGTGACGTAACTATAAGTGCAGTGCGGAAGCAAAGATAAAAGAATTACGAAGGAATCAAAACCAATACTAGCAATAATAACCAAATAGCATGCTAGAGTGAGTTAAAGTGTGGACACACACAAAAACAGAGCTTAAGAACTAGGTGCAGTCAAGTAAGACTATAATCAAATTACAACACCCGCAGGTGAGTCCTACATGCGGGAAGTCTGTCAGAATGCCGAAGAAAAACCTCGTGAGCCACCAACTGCTAACTAGAACCTGGAGGGGCGCAAAACAAAATTGAGTGGGTCAGTAAAACGAAACTTTTCGAAAACCTTTCATTTAAAACATTTCTAACCCCTCACTGTAAAACCTGTATACTTTCCCATAAAATAGCATAATAGCATATAACTTTTCATAAATCTCAAATCATCAATCTTTCTTAAAAACTAGAAAGTATGCCATGCTATAATGTCGAAAACAGAATGAATGATGCATCAATGTAACAGGTGACATAATGAATTAACCGGAGACCCTGCAGTTGGTCCTGTACGGTTAATTCTATAGCTCAGCATCCAATCCAACCGGAGTCACCTCGGTGACCTGTACGGCACTACACTGCATATAAGTCGGAACTACCTGAAGTAGTCTGTACGACAAGAATGGTGTAATAATACGCTCTAGTGCTTCTCTCATCAATCATCTGCGTGCATAATCTAAAGTCACCTACTAGTCGGAACCACCTCTAATGGTCTGTACAACTAGTATGTCGGAACCCTTTCATGGTATGTACGACATGTTGGAACCCTCTCATGGTCTGTACGACATGCACCTACTTGGATCCAAGGTGAGCGTGTGGTGCGGGGTGAATAATATAAGCACTAACACCATGATTGCAGGTTATGAGCTATCCACATAATATACATCGTCAATGATTCACATGAATAACATAAAACTCACCTGATACTCACCTGTGCGTCCATAACACCAATTCACATATATATATACATCAATTATCAATTCATATAATTCATATCGTTCATATCATTCATATCATTCATGTCATGCATGCATGGCATTTTAGAAACATACTTTCATTAAAACTCAATTTTTGGGAAATTCAATAGCATATAGGTATAAATAGAAAGTACTGCCCACTCACTGATAAGTCGAAGGGTTGTAACCCCCGTGACGTCCCTGGATGCGCTCGTCCTCAGGATAGGTATCACCTATATGCGAAATAACTATAAAAACGTTATTTTAAAGCATATAACCAACAATTCTTAATAACTTCTCATACGGTGCTCAATTTGGGTATATGAATATACCACAGTGACCTACTCGACGTCACGGACGTCGACACATTTTTAAAATAATTTTTGGGCTTGTCATGAACCCCCACGCGCCAGGAAGGGCACAGGTTCACGCGCCCCCCACGCGCGTCTCCTACCTCGAGCTCGCCAGACTGGTTTTTTGGGTGGCCGGAATCTGGGCAATTTTCAAACGCCTTGTTCTCCTTCGTTTCTCAACCATTTTTCACGCATTTTATATCAAAATGAAGCCCTAAACATGTAGAATCACGTTACACTACTTTAAGGCTCTAAAAATCACGAAATTTCACCGAAGAAATCCCACGAAAACCGGCCAACTTTGAACGTGGTGATCCCGACGTCCAAGACTTCCAAACGAAGGTCCCCGAGCTTCCTTAGGACCTCACTAAGCTCACTATAAGCTTGGATTGTCCTAAAAATCAACCAACACAAAGTTCATGAATAGTGCCAAACTCGGACCTCGAGTTTCCAACGTGAAAACGAAGGATTTCTTACCTAAAAATGGTGTCTTTGAGTTCGTAAAGTCTTCACGAGCACGATGGTGCCTTCAAAATCCTCGATCCATGAAGTTTCAGGGGTTTTTGGCGTTGGTCCGTACGGTTCGAGAGTGAGAGAGAGAGAGAGAGACTGAACGGGGAGGAGAGAGAGAGAGAGCACGGGGGAAAATGAGAGGGTTGTCCCGAGTGTGTGTTGTGTGGTCCACCCAAAAACAAGTCACAACTTCATCCCTAACCACACAAATACAACCTTATTTTTAATCCAACTTAATTTATTTTTCCAAAAGTTTAGAAATGCATATTTAGTCCAAATAATATATCACACACACACATACCTTAATACCCGTCAAGGGAAATTCCGTCATTTCACGTCCTCGATGAATAAAATCCCGGGACGGGCTGTGACACATATATATTGAAAAAATTAATTTAATATTGGCCAAATTATTGGTATAGTTAATTGACAATTGCAGACTAAAAGAAAAAAAAACACAAAAAATAAAAATCATAAAGTAAACCCTAAATTTTGTAAATGCAGTACATGATTTTCTTGGTACCCATGGCTGCGAGAAAACAACCTTGTTATTGGCCCTTGCAGGAAAACTCAAGAAATTAACCATCTATACTCACCTTCGTTTAGGAGTGCACAAGTCTCCACTAACTGTCGATGGCTTCACTAGGTTTCCACCATTTTTTAGGTTTTGCTGTGAGAATTCTTAATCTAATAGGGTTTTGATTTTTTAATTTACTAGGTTTAAAAGCTTAAGGGTATTTATGTCTATTTAAGTGATATTTTGGATACATTTGAAAGTTTTTATAAAAAATGACATTTTTGAAATTAAGGGCTAATATTTGGCTATATTTGATAAATACTCAAATGAAATTCGGCTACATATATTTCAGCAACACACCAATTCAAAATTTCACTTAACAGACAAGGAGGACGTCCATTAAAGTTTTCTCAGTGGATGTTTTGCAGGCCATTGTGGGCCTTTGCCTAACGACATGAAAAGTTGAGCTTACGAACAAGGCCGTCGGGCAAAGGACATCGAGCAGACTAACCTCGGTTTTGCCGGGCAAACCTTGGAAAGCTCTGCGCCAATTTTACCGTTTTGGTGCCAAAATTTTGCCCGACCAATTACACATGCCCTACAAAAGTTGCCCGTCGCATAAAGAATTAGAGTAAACCCTAATTGTTGACCAACTTTGCTCGATCAACTTAAACTTCGTTGGGTAAAATGCCTTGTCAAAATGTGATTTGTTGGGCAAAATTGCTTAAGGCACGGCCAAATTTCTGGTAGTGGTAATGCAAGCTTTTATGGTTGCAGAAAATTAACGATGCAACAGTTTCAAAGAGGGCTATTGTTCCCTTCTATTGGCACTAAATAAAAAGATAATGTGCGGTCGATGCAGTTCCGATGGATGCAAGTCGTATCCTCCTGGGAAGGCCACGAAAATGTGATAGACGTGTGGTACATGATTTAATACAATTGGAAATTTTCTCGTATTTTTCTCTTTTTTTTTTTTGTTTTTTTGGGTATTCTTGCCAGACTCAACGGATTCAAGGAAGGTTGTGCTAAAGTAGATCTGATATTGTTTCGCCCGCTACATGCTGCATCCTTATGACACGGCTTTAAGCGCATATTATTTGGCCATAAACTGGTTGAATGGTCGTGAGGTCCTTAAGGTTTCATTGCGTGTGAAATTGCCTAATATTTATGTCATTAAGCATCCTGTTCGGGAAACAAAAGCGATTGTGATTAAGAATGGAGTGAAATCTTACCACAAAAGAGTAATCACAATGACATGCTTAATATTAACAAACAAAAAAATCAGTGATTCAGCATGGGTAGTTCGTTCAATTTCCCTTGATTAATTAATTATTTAGCGGAGAAGTGTGTTTCAGGTTTCTTTTTTTCTCCTTGTAGTCTAGCATGAAGAAATAAATTATTTTAGCGAAAGAAGTTTCATTAAAAATAGTAAAAAATGCATATACCACATACATGTTAAACATGTCTCTTAGAACATTCAAGAGACTATACGTGTCAAAAGATCATTACAACAATACAATTCTAAACACATAAAAAAATACAATACAATTCTTCAATCATGGAGGACCCTTAGGCTTAAACCCTAAACCTTAGTCGCAAGGACTAAACATTGCATGCTCGATAACTATCGTAGAGGCTCCACGAGGAAAATACTACACCAATTTATGATGATTTTGCAATCGTTGGCAAAGAACCCTGCTATAAGTGCCCTGCAACAAATGTCGAGGTTCCTTCTCATAGTCCTTTGCCGAGCACAAACCACAAACACCACCACCTCATATTTGAACAACAATCGCTGCTCTAAATCTGAGGTTGAACAAACCACAACCATGATCACAACCACAAAATCTCTCCTAAAAAAAGAGAGCGCGACCAAAACTACGAACTAAAAGATCTCCTCGAGAGCAAGAAGTGACTACAATTATAAACAAAGAGTGTAAAAGAAGATCAAGAGTTGATAAAACCCGTACCTTAAAAGAATGTATTTTATTCTCAAAGGATGTGAAATGACCAAAATGCTCCTAGTTGGACGTCTTGAATAATTACGGACCTTTGAGATAAATTTCAATTTCGTATACTTTCCTCTTTTATTAAATTAATTTTCATACTCGCGAGTGCATGGGCGAATGCGGAATTGACTTAAAAATGAGTTGTGATGTTTAGTTAGTGGAGGACTTGGGAAAAATTATTAAGTGGACTTAACCACTTCATTTTCCCTTTTCTCCCTCACTTTCTTCCGTCACTCTCCCTATAAATCTTAACCTCTCTCTGTAATTCTCCCTAGCCCCGTGAAATATCACCACCAACACCTTCAAATCTAGCCAAATCGTAACCCTAGACCTACGAATCTTGTTTCATTTTTTTGGAGCAAAAAATAATCCCAAAAATCATGGAGCTGACATGTGGATTGTTTCCAAGAAAGACAAAATTGCGGCCCTATTAAATGAGCAGGGAGCATTCTCATTCACTACGCGAAGCTGAGGTAGAGCAGACAGAGTTCAACGACTCCTTAAGGCACCCCTGCCCGTAGAAAAAGTCAAAGGTATTTATGATAGAATAATCCCTTATTCCCATCATAAATACATTCCTAATCAGATATGACCTCTTTCAAGTACGTAATCCTAATTTCATTTATTTAGGATATTTACCTAATTACTCAAAGATATTTATTTACACAAATATCTTAGAATATTCCCACCAAAAATACCACCTAGGGCCGGCCACCCCTAAACCCCAGAGGGCCGGCCCACTTCCTCATGTTTTCCTATAAATACTGACCTCATCTCCCAAATTTAGGAGGCTTTTGCTACCCACAAACTTTTAAACATATTCTTTTTAGAATTCTAACTTTGGCATCAGAGATTCGTCGGCCAAAGCCCCTCCCCCAAAAATTTATCATGGGCGCGTAAGGCCTTTGGCCTCTTAAGTGTTATTATTTTGCAGGTGCTGATTCGTCAATCAAAGGAAGGTGGAAATTTGCATCCACAAATCGGTGCTTTCATTGAGAGCTCTGATTCGAGGACTTGAAAAAGACTCTTGTTTTCAACTTTCTTTGTTCGTAGATCCACGACTACGATGGTAGGAAATTCAGATACTACAACCAACATGACCCCTTACATTGAAGGACATGGACCAACCAATAAAGATCAAAATGTGGCTCCACACCGTTGCTCCTCGAGGCTTACCACAACAAGCACTGTACCTTTGCCTCCACAGGTTACCGTGGCCATACCAGTAGCAGCAACAGCTGCTGTAATGGCCCACAAGGCAGGCCCCACTCATGATGAGGAAACCTTAGGGCAGGAAGCCCGCGGTACTAACAGCCAACTGACATAAGCCTAAGTAGCTACTCGTCTTCGAAAAAAGCTTGAAGTAAGGCAAATAGACAAAGATAAAGTAAAGCGAAGAAAAATAGTTTATTAATGTCTAGCAAATTGGTAAGCTAGTACGAAGGCCAACAAAGTTCAAGCAAAGGAAACAGCAAAGAAGGAAAGGAAAAGAAAGTAAATCCTAAAGTTTATCTAAAAAGACTACTCCTCAGTAGCTTGGACATCTTCAGCAGCCACATCGCTTCTAGCAGCATCAACCTCCCGCTCTTTATTTACAACTGCCTCATCCTGAGCAGCATTGTCACTAGTCACCCTTGCCTGGGTGGCACCACCTTTGGCCGCACCTATTTGGGTAGCCTGATCTTCAGATGCTCCACCAACGACACTATTCGAAGGAAAACTTAAGCAGAAAGCTCGAGGCCCTTGTCAGAAAAGGTGTAGTCAGACAACATGCCAAGGAAATGATCTATATAGCCAAGCTTGTAAAAGTCAGCTTGACCTTGGCCAAGAATAACCTCAAGACTAGACTTATCACTCTTTAGCTGCTTATTCTCCTCAATCAAGTCAATATGAGCACTCTGCAACTCATCTAGTTCCTTCGTTAAGTTCTCGTTGGCAGATAACGCTCCTTGCAGCTCTACTTCCTTGGACTTAAGTCTATTGACAGCTTTCTTGAGTCAAACCTCATCATTATGCATGGCGAGTAGCTTTACGTCCTTGACATCAGAGGGAGACCGAAGTTCTGAAATGGCACGCTCGAGGTTCTGCACTAGCATTTGTTGGACATCAATCTTTTTCTTTACAAAGCCATACTTCCCCTGGACCACGTCAAGCTGAGCCTTCAAGTCACTGATCCCCTGGTGAGCGGTCTAAAGTTGCAGAGCAGTAGGGGCAGAGATATCAGATCCCTTCAAAAAGGCAAGTTTAGATTCCAACTCTTTAATTTTCCCAACAACCGAGCAAGCTTCAGCTACCATGGCTAGTGTGATTTCCCTGGCAACCTTGGAGTTATCCTACTCCATATGCGTGTACTCGGCTGCCAAGATCACAACTTTTTGCATCCTAGCAAGCAGGGAACCCCTCCATGAATAAACCTAGGCACATGGGGCACGACAGAACTCCTATGCTGCGCAATCTTGTTTGGTAACTCTCGGAGCAGCAGGCTTCATAGGCTTAGATCCAGCAGTCTCTTTCTTCCTTTTGGGAGAAGTTAAGTCAATCACGAGCCTATCAGTAGTGGATGAACCCTTGCGAGCAGCATAGAAAGTCTTCAACTTCTTCTCCACTAATGGTTCTCAAGCAAGTGACAAAGATTTCTTTCTCTCGCCTCCACTAGTAATAGGCTCCACGGTAACGATCAGACGAGCAAACGCCTCATCTTTGAACCTCTTGATCTCCTCCCTCATGGGCAACCCATTGAAGGAAAAATTTGTGAAAACAAGTTCATTTGAGCAACATCTACAACATGCAATTAACAAAACGAAGGTGGAATCATGCTTGTATGCACTCAAAAACAAAACTTTACCCATGAAATTCAAGGCCTAGTGAGTGTGGTGAACCAAGACTCAACTCAAGAACAAGGTGAGTTGAGAAATATTATACCTTTGTTGACTCCTCTTTGCATAAGCAAAGGCTAATCACCCAAGAGATAGGGCCTAGCAGTATGTCATGGCTACCCAAGCTAATCAGAAGAGGTGGAAAACCTATTCAGTTTAGGATTACAATAATATAATACTCTTGACCACATTGTTTGGTTTGATAGTTTATTCATGTCTACTATCCAATGTGATTCTCTTACTTATATGATTACCTTGAATGTGATTTGGAACGACTTCCTAAATCTCATTCATACTGTGGCCAAAGATTCTTAATTATATCATAGAGTATTCTCCCTCAAACAGTTTGAAGGTTAGAGATCCCTTGTTGTGCATTCACTTGCCTCCATGGCTAAGTGGCTTAACCCCAACTATGTTGTGGATACCTTTTGACGAAGTGACTTTGACATAGTTAAAGATCAAGGACCTAACCACAAGATAACTATGATGCCTCAGGTCAAAGGACAACTTTGCATTATCCCAACCATGAGTTCTCATGCGACTTAAGCACGAGAACTCCTTGTTGATCGTGTTCAGTGGACTCATTCTCTATTGAGCACCTACATGCTTGTCTTGGTGTTAGTCACACCAATGACTCGAGACCAGTCACTCTCCCTAAGAGAAGACATAGCATGTACTGTTCTTAGCGGATTGTTAACGCCTAATCAACAATCCTATGATCAGGAACGTTTAGGATATGTATACGAAAGAGAATGGTCTCATGAATCTAACTTCTTTATATCACATTCTCCCAATTGCATATTCCTTGGACTTATTGTTTAAGCATATAACATTTATATGAGACGGCTTAAAACAATAATCTTTGCCCTTTATATTAAACTAGATTAGTTTAACATGTGAAACGTCCGTAAAGTGTCATCATATGATTGGTTTTAGCGCACATTTCCAACAATCTCCCACTTGCACTAGAGCCAATCAGTTTGGTCATTAGTGATGATACCTCTTCTGAATTCATTTCAAAAATGGTTGAGTAGTAGGCCTAGACAATGGATATCTATATGTTATCCATAGAAGCAACCTTAAGAATAACGCCATCACCATTATACATGATTCTTAATCATGTGGTTCAGTCTTTCATTTGAGTTCGGATCTTGATGAGACCTTGATTCCCTTGCTTGAGCTATCGCTCCATTAGTGTCGTAGTGTCGGCACACTAGTGACACTTTCTGGTTGGAACCGAATGGAGAGTTCATAAATGAACTTTCCCATCCAAACAACATAGTTGTAAGCTTCTATATGGCGATATATTTTGCATGCACAATGGAACACACTAAAGTCATTACTTTTAATGTTTCCACCCAAATATCTCTTTAGTCATAATAAAGAGATATCCAATTATCTCTTCATTCAAAAATGAAGAGATATCCAATGATGGATACGATATTAGATTCATAATCTAATACATTTATGCTTCCATTGTGTTACTCTAATTCTTCCTCATTCTTGAGGAATCTATCCTTTAGTATTTCTTAAATACTTAAGGACTCACTTAACAGTTGCCATGGTTATGATCCTGGGCTTGCACTGATATCGTCTTGTACCGATCTTGGCACAACTCATATCAATGTTTTTCATACAATATGAAATACGTAAATCACCTTTATGCGTATGCATAAAGGATTCTATTTACGCATTATGCTTCTTTGGGAGTCAAAAGGGTACATTCCCTTTTACAAGAACAACTCCCAGTTTGACTGCAATTGTCCTTTCATTTGAAGTTTATCATTGGAGAAACTTCCTACATCTATCGTCTATCAGTAGGGATTGAGATAATCCAATTATATCTTGAAATCTATCATTATAGATTTCCATCCCATGTATATAGACTATGTCTCCCATATACATTCTATCATTATAGAATGTTTAAAGTCATAACTTTAACGAAGAAGAATTCCTTTCATTTCCAAAATTAATATATCATATATATGTTCAAATTTAGGAATATGATTAACTCCCACTAATCTTTTGTAAACCTAGTAAACAAATATTCATTTACATCCTTATGAGAAATCAAACGATTTGATCTTTCTCTCATATGACACTTATGGCTCCCACTAGCTTGCTAAGATTCATTATGGATGGATCTCTACAACTTACACGTCTTGTGATTCCTAGTTTTAGACATATTATCAAGACTATCTTAATAATGGTTTCGGAAACCCATACTATGTCCAAACATTGAATCACCGTTTAGTTGTAGCTAGCAATCTTCGAATTAATTGAAACCAAGACTACATCAAAGATGGTTTCTTCCAAGTCAACCTATCTCGTTGATTGTAGTCACCTTAAGCTACCATTTAGCTATGCATGTTTCATTATTTCGGGTCAAATCGTACTATACCATTTCCTTGAGTATATGTTATATATACACTCAATGTAGTCATAAGGATTTTCATTCTTATTTCTTTCGAATTAAGAGGTGTAGCTCTATGACATAGTCATAAAGTTCAAACCATTCAACTGAGAGGGTTTATAAATTCTTCTCGACTACCTTGGAGCTTGTGGTGTAGGAACTAGATTGTTATATTTGTTGATTAGTATCTTGTCTCTCAAAGAATGGGTTCTTCGAGTTCTATCTCTCGTTCATTTGCTCTATCTTAGGCAAATTCTAGTGTAGGATTACAATGAACTACTCAACAAAGGTTAATATAAGGATATCACACAAGATTGTTCTCAAACAAATATTGCTTATTAGCACACAACCTCAAATCTTAACACGCTTAAGACTTGTCTTTCTTTCTAACTACATCCTATGGAGTCATGAATTTTTTTTTGAAAGATCTTCTAAATGACAATCATATTGTCTTAGGAGTATATATCCTATATATGGGTAATTGATAACTTCCAATGAACTAAATCTTATTCGAGTTCGTTCTTCTCCCAAAGGAGAAATCCATTATCTTATGATGCTACTTTCCTTGATATCTTTCAAGGAAACTCTTCTAAAGTGTTATTTTTCCTCGGATCAAATCTAAGGAGGTAAATACTTTAGACGTCTTACTCATCAACTTACATTCTTGAATTCTTTGAAACTTTTTGCAAAGTATTCGGACTTATGTTTATTCAAAATAAACGATAGTCCAACCAAGAGCGATCTTCGGTGAATGTCATACAACATGAGTAGTATTATGTTGTGGACAAGTGCCGCTAACATCTAAGTGAATTAACCTCAAAAACTTTGTGATTCATTATTCTTTCCAAAAGAATAAAGATTCGAACATTTTGTTGGAAATGTGCCCTAAAGCCAATCATATGATGATACTTTATGGACATTTCACATGTTAAACTAATCTAGTTTACATATAAAGGGCAAAGATTATTGTTTGAGCCATCTCATATAAATGTTATATGCTTAAACGATAAAGTCCAAGGAATATGTGATTGGGAGAATGCAATCTAAAGAAGCTAGATTCATGAGACCATTCTTTCGTAGACACATCCTAAACGTTCCTGATCATAGGATTGCCAATTGGGCATTGGCAGTCCGTTAAGATCAGTACGTACTGTGTCTTCTCTCAGGGAGAGTGACTAGTCTCGAGTCATTGATGTGTGTGACATCAAGACAAGTACGTAGGTGCTCAATAGAGAAAGAGTTCACTGAACACGATCAACGAAGAGTTCTCATATTCATGTCACATGAGAACTCATGGTTGGGATAATGCAAAGTAGTCCTTTGACCTGAGGCATCACAGTTGTCTTGTGGTTAAGTCCTTGATCTTTGATTATGTCAAAGTCACCCCATCGGCGTGTCCACGACATCATTGGGGTTAAGCCACTTAGTCATGGAGACAAGTGAATGTGCAACAAGGGATCTCTAACCTTCAAATGGTTTGAGGGAGAATACTCTATGATATGATTTAGAACCTCTGGCCAGAGTATGAATGAGATTTAGGAATGCGTTCCAAATCACATTCAAGGTAATCATATAAGCAAACGAATCACATTGGATAGTAGACATGAATAAATAAACTATCAAACCAAACAATGTGGTCAAGAGTATTAGATTAGAGAAAGACCGTATTGCATTTGTAATCCTAAACTGAATAGGTTCTCTACCTCTTCTGATTAGCTTGGGTAACCATGATATGCTGCTAGGTGTCACTCATGGTTTGTGGAAGCCCTAAACGTGTGTAATCACTAAAGGGAGAATTGAAAGTCAGTTTCAATTCACAATCGATGTAAAATGGTTTTAATCGCCCACTGCCTCGCTAAAAGGAACCTAATGGATCGCACACCGTGTAAGGTGGAGATTGAAGAAACAATGGAGATGAGTAAGAATAATTAAATGGTTTAATTATTTATGGCAATGATTAATTAATATGTTAATTAATCAAACGAATAAGTTCGTTAAAGACCACGGGTTAGTTTTGGGCCTCAAGACCCAATGGGCTTCGAACGTCAAGCCCATTAACTTAAGTTGTATGAAAACTTAATGACTAATAATTCACAAAGGCCTTAAAAGCCCAATGAAACCCTTAAGGCCGGCCATTTAGAGATGGAGTGGGTTTTGGACTTATTTACAAGTTTGCCACTCCAATGAATAAAGGTATAAATATGACTTTATAGCCAAAATTCATTTAGGGTTTCTTTTGGAGAAAATTGGAGAGAACATGTCTCTCCATTTCTCTCTAAAGAGGCCGGCCTCCTTGGGGGGTGCTTCTAGCAATCCCACTACTCCAAGGTCACTCATTTCTTCTCCAATCTAACCTTGGTGAAGATACTTAGAGGTTCTCAATTTTGGGAACTTGGAGAAACCTTTTCATCCATCCAAATCCATAGATTTAAGATGCAAGGAATGAAGGCCCTCTCTTTGGGTGATTAGCCTTTGCTTATGCAAAGAGGAATCTACAAAGGTATAAATCTCAACTCACTTTGTTATGAGTTGATTATTGGTTCACCAATCTACTAGGCTTTGAATTTCTTGGTTAATGTTTTGTTTTTGAATGCATGGATGCATGATTCCGCCTTTTAATTGTTAATTGCATGCTATATGATGTTATTCAAATGAACATGTTTTTCACTAATCTTCCTTCAAGTGGTATCAGCGCCTAGGTCTAGTAGTTGGTGAATCCTTTTGGGTTTTGTAGTTCATAGTTTGTGATTTAAAAGTTGTAATATGTTACAAGCTTTATTCTTGTTTCTTTGAATGTAAATTTTGCTAGAAAATTTGCCATCTCAAATGTTGTAGATGTAGTTCATATGAGCATGAATATTGGAGCTAAAATTTGGTGCCATGACTTTGGGGATTTTCGGCCAAATCCAAAGGGTGGATTTTTGGGTTCTTGTTTGACTTGTTAAAAGTGTTTTCAAGTAACTTTTGGAACCCCTATGTACCCTAGTTTGGTTATATGTTATTTCCCTAAAGTTAAAATGGTTTTGGGATGTTTTTGGATGAAAAATGTTCATGGAAATTTTTTGAGTTTTTCATGAATGTTCTTCATTGTTCTTGACATTTTTGCCAAGAACAAAAAGGTTTGTGTTTTGATTCAAAGTTTTGATTTATTTCATAAAGTTTATGTTTTATGTTTTTTTAAATGTTTTAATGCATTAGTTATTTGTTTAAATGGTGTAAGAGTTATTGGTGGGTGTGAAAGGATTAATTCCCTTTCACACACACCACTTGCACCACTTGCATGCTTTATGTCAAAACTCACAAATCAACACACACATCACTCTAATCCCTCTCCAAAACCGGCCCTCCCTCAAGTGGGAGTACTTTTGGGTCTTTTATGCAATTACATAAAGTTTTGATACTTTTGTGTATTTGCACTTTGGCCCAAAAGTTTACGTTTTTACGTTTAGGTCCAAAAACGCTAAAGGACAAATTGTTTTGATCCTTTAATGAAGTTTTTGCATTAATAAAATTTTGGGTTCTAGTTGTAATTGCATGAAGTAGTGGACTTTTGTGCTTTTACAAAGTGACCCCAAAAGTTTTGAAATATAGCCCAAAAGTTGTGGTTATTGCATGATGGCCCAAATTAGGTTGAGAACAAAATTGTTTTGTCTCTTTAAATGAGAATTGGATTTTCATTTTATTTAGCTCCATTTAAATCAATTTTATGGATACAAAAACCAAATGAAAAATTTTGCATTCAATTTAATTAGTTAAAGTGTTAATTAATTAAAGGGTGATTATGAACCTAAGCCTACGATAATTGAGCTATGTGAAAGGCCGTTTCAAATTTGTTTGAACCATGGGAATGTGTAGATTAATTTTGGTTGTAATTTGATTTGATCAAATGTTGTAAAAGAGCATAAGCTCTTCTTTACTTTAAAGTAATTTGTTTTATGAAAATGTTGTAAAGAGCATAAGCTCTCTTTTACTTTGAAGTACTTCTTTCTTGCTTTATATGATATGCATGAAAAATGAAGTAGTTGGGTCCAACGCCCCTAAGACAACACGCCTTAATGTGATTAAACGCGTAACTAAAACCAATCACCATCCCTAGTCCGAGATTCAACACTAGGCTCGTGTTGAATCTAAACAAAGGTTCATAGTCATCCTAAGGCCCTAAGGCAACTATATAGTCCATTAAATGAATGCAAAGTTTATGTTAGTAGTATCATATACTCTTGCTTTAAAAACCGTTTTATAAGCATAGTGGGAGTATTATATACAACTAAAAACAATGAGATGGACCAATAGTTGTAATAGGACCAAAATTGTTTTAATAGAGATTAAAATGTATGCTTATATGTGATGAGACCTAATACCCTCAACAAACCATTATTAAGTTGATAAGCGTGAGAGTGCTTTGAACACTCTTTCGTGGCCTTCCACCGTGGTAGGCTCCGATGTTTGTGACTCGTACACCGGCTTCACCCTATAATGGAGGAGTACAAAGTGCGTGCTTACACTCGGAGGAGTTCTATATGCATACATGATGAAGTGAGGTAGGCAACAAGTTTAGCCAACATGATATAATTATGAGGCTATGCTTGAATCCCTACACGAACTAGGGATGGTGGGAATGACTTAACTAAGTACAATGACGCCAACATGATATAATTCTGAGGCATCATTTTCTAGAGGCCAAATAAGATGGGTACTTGCAAGAGGTTGTTGCAAATGAGTAAGCGTACTCTCTCATTATTATTAACGCTAGCCAACATGATATAATTCTGAGGTGGGCTTGGTAATAGTGAGTCTCCCATACCCTACTAAGAGTTTCATCCAAAACTCTCGAATTCCAATGAGGGATATGGAATTTGCCAAAAATAGTGGGTGGTGTTATTTGATTTAAAGACCCGAATCAAATGGCTTAAAATCAATCAATTTATATTCGTTATGTATTTATTTACCAATATATTTGCAAACGCTATCCAAAACTTGACAAAGAAAAACCGAATGCTTTAATTTCCGGACTTGGTACCACAATCCCAAAGATTGTCTTAAATGGATTGTATATGTACCTAAGTAGTCTCATCCTCAAAATCTTCCTATTGATAATGTATCATTAGAAGAACATGTTAGAAAAATCTATCATGAAGAGGACAACGCAAACAACCAATGCTTAAATCCTTTGTTAAATGAACAAAGGAACTTACGAAGATTAGCATAAAGAAAAGGACACTTTTAGTGTTATTAGTTCTTCACTTACAAATCGTTGTGTGAAGAAATAATGAGTTGTTTTGAACAACCCTTGGTCAATGCAAACACTTAGTGCTTGTTTCTTTGTTAAATGAACAAAGAACTTAAGAAGAAAGCACAAAGACATGGACACTTTATGTGCCATGATTCTTCACTTACAAATTGTTGTATGAAGAAATTAGAGTTGCCTTAAACAACTCTTGAAAGTTTGTAATTATGTTGAGAACATAATGGTTGGTTGACAAAAATAGTCTATAAACATGGACTTATAATGATTTTGAATCATTGAGTGTTGAAGTGATAAACCACTTAACGAGACGGAAACTAAGGCTAGGACTTCACCTTGATGTCCCTAACCTAATGATTCACTAAGTTTATTGTAAACTATGTAGTGAACAATAAACACATGCTCTCCAAATTGTTTGATGTGTATAACACAATTGAAATAAGTTTCAAGAGAGATAGTGGGAGTTTAGGGACTATGACTATGGTAGTCAAAGGAGAAGTCAAATGAAGAAAGCGAAATAACTCCAAGGGAACAAACTTTCTTTATGAAAGGATGGACATTGGAAGGGGTATTTGCAAGAAATGTCTTGCAAGTGTCAAGAACACACCTTTCGAAGGTGTTGTAAATTGTTCTTGAATAGTTCAAAATAGTTGGTTCTTCTACTTGAATGTTTGATTCCGTATTAGTGACTATGTTTTACAAATCGTTGTAAAAGTATGACTAATAAGAAGTAGAAGATATATGAGAGAAGAGAAAGTACTTCACATACAAAATGTGAATAAAATATAGATTTCTGCGAAAGCAGTTGGTACTTACTTCCTCATATGAACTACCAAAGAAATTGGAAAAACCAAAGATTGTCTTTACATTCCAATTTTAAGGAATTTAATTCCGTCACTATAGTAGAGATGGATGAATGTTTTGTTTGACAAAACATTGTTCTTTATTAATCAATGATTGGATTATAGTAATCTAATTGATTATCTCTATAGTAGAGATGATATGGTAGTGTTAACTGTTTAGAATATAACGATGCTTAAAACCCAAAAGGTTGCAAGGTAGTGACTAATCCCAACTAAAGTTGTGATACCTCTAAAAACATAAATTACGAGTTAGTCATAGATGGATACCTTGGATCGTTAGATCCGGATCCAATGCCTTCTTGTTAAAATTGTATAGAGGCGAAATGTTCGAATCTTTATTCTTTTGGAAAGAAGAAAGAATCACAAAGTTGTTGAGGTTAATTCACGTAGATGTTAGTGGCACTTGTCCACAACATAATACTACTCATGTTGTATGACATTCACCGAAGATCACCCTCGGTTGGACTATAGTTTATTTTAAATAAACACAAGTCCGAATACTTTGCAAAAGGTTTCAAAGAATTCAAGAAATGTGAGTTGATGAGTAAGACGTCCAAAGTATTTACATCCTTAGATTTGATCCAAGGAAAGGTAACACTTTAGAATAGTTTTCTTGAAAGATATCAAGGAAAGAAGCATCATAAGATAATGGATTTCTCCATTAGGAGAAGAACGAACTTGAATAAGATTTAGTTCGTTGGATGTTATCAATTACCCATATATAGGATATATACTTCTAAAACAATATGATTGTCAATTAGAAGATCTTCCAAAATTTTCATGACTCCATAGGATGTAGTTGGAAAGAAAGACAAATCTTGATCATGTTAAGATTTGGGGTTGTGTGCTAATAAGCAATATTTGTTTGAGAATTATCTTGTGAATATCCTTAAATTAACATTTGGATATCACTTCTATAAACCAACCAACAAATGTTGTTTGTTGAGTAGTTCATTGTAATCCTACAATATGATTTGCCTTAGAGCAAATGAACTAGGAATAGAACTCAAAGAATGGGTTCTTTGAGATACAAGATGATAATCAACAAATATAACAACCTAGTTCCTATACCACAAGCTCCAAGGTAGTCGAGAAGGATTTATAAACCGTCTCAGTTGAATGGTTTGAACTTTATGACTATGTCATAGAGTTGCACCTCTTAATTCGAAAGAAATAAGAATGAAAATCCTTATGACTACATTAAGTGTATATATGACATATACTCAAGGAAATGGTAAAGTACCATTTGACTCGAAATAATGAAACCTTCATAGCTAATTGGTAGCTTAAGGTGACTACAATCAAAGAGAATGGTTGACTTTGAAGGAACCATTTTTCACGTAGTCTTAGTTTCAATTAATTCGAAGATAGCTAAGCTACAACTAAATGGTGATTCAATGTTTGGACATAGTATGGGTTTCCAAAACCATTATTAAGATAGTCTTAATAATACATGTCTAAAACTATGAATCACAAGACATGTAAGTTGTAAAGATCCATCCATCATGAATCTTAGCAAGCTAGTGGGAGCCATAAGCGTCTTATGAGAGAAAGATCAAATTGTTTGATTTCTCATATAGATGTAAATGAATCTTTTGTTTACTAGGTTTACAAAAGATTAGTGGGAGCTAATCATATTCCTAAAATTGTATATATATATATATAAATATATATATGATATATATGAATATATATATGATATATTAATTTTGGAAATGGAATGAGTACTTCTTCGTTAAAGTTATGACTTTAAACATTCTATAACGATAGAATGTATATGGGAGACATAGTCTATATACATGGGATGGAAATCTATATTGATAGATTTTAGGATATAATTTGATTATATCAATCCCTAATAATAGACAAAAGATGCTAGGAAGTTTCTCATATGATGATAAACTTCAATTAGAAAGGATAACTCTAGTGAGACTAAGAAGTTGCTCTTCTCAAAGGGAACGTACCCTTTGACTCCCAAAGAAATAATGCGTAAATAGAATCCTTTATGCATACGCAGAAAGGTGATTTACGTATTTCATATTGTATGAAAAACGTTGATATGAATTGTACCTAGAACGGTACAAGACGATATCAGTGCAAGCCCAGGATCAGAACCATGGCAACTGTCAAGTGAGTCCTTAAGTATTTAAGAAATACTAAAGGATAGATTCCTCAAAAATCGAGGAAGAATTAGAGTAACGTAAAGGAAGCGTAAATGTATTAGCTTATGAATCTAATCCATCATTGAATGTTTCTTCATTATGAATGAAGAGATTAACAGATATCTCTTTATTATGACTAAAGAGATATTTGGATGGAAACATTAAAGTAATGACTTTAGTGTGTTCCATTATGAATGCAAAATATATTGCCATATAGAAGTTTACAACAATGTTGTTTGGATGGGAAAGTTCATTTATGAACTCTCTATTCGGTTCCAACCAGAAAGTGTATGACACTAATGGGGCGATAGCTCAAGCCAGGGAATCAAGGTCTCATCAAGATCCGAACTCATATGAGAGATTGAACCACATGATTGAGAATCATGTATAATGGTGACGTCGTTATTCTCAAGGTTGCTTCTATGGATAACATATAGATATCCATTGTCTAGGCCTACTACTCAGCCATTTATGAAATGACTACAGAAGAGATATCATCATGATGACCAAGCTGATTGGCTCTAGTGCAAGTGGGAGATTGTTGGAAATGTGCCCTAAAGCCAATCATATGATGATACTTTATGGACATTTCACATGTTAAACTAATCTAGTTTACATATAAAGGGCAAAGATTATTGTTTGAGCCATCTCATATAAATGTTATATGCTTAAACGATAAAGTCCAAGGAATATGTGATTGGGAGAATGCAATCTAAAGAAGCTAGATTCATGAGACCATTCTTTCGTAGACACATCCTAAACGTTCCTGATCATAGGATTGCCAATTGGGCATTGGCAGTCCGTTAAGATCAGTACGTACTGTGTCTTCTCTCAGGGAGAGTGACTAGTCTCGAGTCATTGATGTGTGTGACATCAAGACAAGTACGTAGGTGCTCAATAGAGAATGAGTTCACTGAACACGATCAACGAAGAGTTCTCATATTCATGTCACATGAGAACTCATGGTTGGGATAATGCAAAGTAGTCCTTTGACCTGAGGCATCACAGTTGTCTTGTGGTTAAGTCCTTGATCTTTGATTATGTCAAAGTCACCCCATCGGCCTGTCCACGACATCATTGGGGTTAAGCCACTTAGTCATGGAGACAAGTGAATGTGCAACAAGGGATCTCTAACCTTCAAATGGTTTGAGGGAGAATACTCTATGATATGATTTAGAACCTCTGGCCAGAGTATGAATGAGATTTAGGAATGCGTTCCAAATCACATTCAAGGTAATCATATAAGCAAACGAATCACATTGGATAGTAGACATGAATAAATAAACTATCAAACCAAACAATGTGGTCAAGAGTATTAGATTAGAGAAAGACCGTATTGCATTTGTAATCCTAAACTGAATAGGTTCTCTACCTCTTCTGATTAGCTTGGGTAACCATGATATGCTGCTAGGTGTCACTCATGGTTTGTGGAAGCCCTAAACGTGTGTAATCACTAAAGGGAGAATTGAAAGTCAGTTTCAATTCACAATCGATGTAAAATGGTTTTAATCGCCCACTGCCTCGCTAAAAGGAACCTAATGGATCGCACACCGTGTAAGGTGGAGATTGAAGAAACAATGGAGATGAGTAAGAATAATTAAATGGTTTAATTATTTATGGCAATTATTAATTAATATGTTAATTAATCAAACGAATAAGTTCGTTAAAGACCACGGGTTAGTTTTGGGCCTCAAGACCCAATGGGCTTCGAACGTCAAGCCCATTAACTTAAGTTGTATGAAAACTTAATGACTAATAATTCACAAAGGCCTTAAAAGCCCAATGAAACCCTTAAGGCCGGCCATTTAGAGATGGAGTGGGTTTTGGACTTATTTACAAGTTTGCCACTCCAATGAATAAAGGTATAAATATGACTTTATAGCCAAAATTCATTTAGGGTTTCTTTTGGAGAAAATTGGAGAGAACATGTCTCTCCATTTCTCTCTAAAGATGCCGGCCTCCTTGGGGGGTGCTTCTAGCAATCCCACTACTCCAAGGTCACTCATTTCTTCTCCAATCTAACCTTGGTGAAGATACTTAGAGGTTCTCAATTTTGGGAACTTGGAGAAACCTTTTCATCCATCCAAATCCATAGATTTAAGATGCAAGGAATGAAGGCCCTCTCTTTGGGTGATTAGCCTTTGCTTATGCAAAGAGGAATCTACAAAGGTATAAATCTCAACTCACTTTGTTATGAGTTGATTATTGGTTCACCAATCTACTAGGCTTTGAATTTCTTGGTTAATGTTTTGTTTTTGAATGCATGGATGCATGATTCCGCCTTTTAATTGTTAATTGCATGCTATATGATGTTATTCAAATGAACATGTTTTTCACTAATCTTCCTTCACATTTCGCCTCTATACAATTTTAACAAGAAGGCATTGGATCCGGATCTAACGATCCAAAGCATCCATTTATGACCAACTTGTAATTTATGTTTTAGAGGTGTCACAACTCAGTGGGATTAGTCATTATCTTGCAACCTTGTGAGTTTTAAGCATCATTATATTCTAAATAGTTAACACTATCTACTATATAGACAATCAATTAGATTACAATAATCCAATCATTTATTAATAAAGAATAATGTTTTGTCAAACAAAACACTCATCCATCTCTTAAAGTGACGGAATTAAGTTCCTTATTCAAATTGGAATGTAAAGACAATCTTTGGTTTTCCAATTTCTTTGGTAGTTCATAAGAGGAAGTAAGTATTATTTGCTTTCGCAAAGAGAATGTGAAGTACTTTCTCTTCTCTAATTAATCTTCTACTTCTTATTAGCCACACTTTTACAACTATTGTATAACATAGTTACTAATACGGAACCAAGCATTCAAGTCGAAGAACCAATTGTTTTGAACTTTTTCAAGGACAATTTACAACACCTTCGAAAGGTGTGTTCTTGACACTTGCAAGACATTTCTTGCAAATACCCCTTCCAATGTCCATCCTTTCATAAAGAAAGTTTGTTCGCTTGGAGTTTTTCACCGTCTTCATTTGACTTCTCCTTTGACTACAATAGTCATGGTCCCTAAACTCCCACTATCTTTCTTGAAACTTATTTCAATTGTGTTTATACACATCAAACGATTTGGAGAGTGTGCGGTTGATGTTCACTATATAGTTTACAATAAACTTAGTGAACTATTTGGATAGGGACACAAAGGTGAAGTCCTTGCCTAGTTTCCGTCTCTTGAAGTGGTTTAACACTTCAACACTTAATGATTCAAAATCATCATATGTCCATGTTGATGGACTATTTTTGTCAATCAACCATTATGTTCTAAACATAATTACAAACTTTCAAGAATTGTTCAAGGCAACTCTCATTTCTTCATACAACAATTTGTAAGTGAAGAATCATGTCACATAACATGTCCATGCCCTTGTGCTTACTTCTCAAGTTCCTTGTTCATTTAACAAAGAAACAAGCACTACTGTTTGTGTTAATTAAGGGTTGTTCAAAGCAACTCTTATTTCTTCATTCAACGATTTGTAAGTGAAGAATTATGACACTAAAAGTGTTGTCCTCTTTATGATAGACTTATCTAACATGTTCTTCCAATGATACATTATCAATAGGAAGATTGTGAAAATGAGACTACCTGGGTACATATACAATCCATTCAAGACAATCTATGGGATTGTGGTACCAAGTCCGGAAACTAAAGCCTTCGGTTTTTCTTTGTCAAGTTTTGGATAGTGTTTGCAAATATATCGGTAAATAAATACATAATGAATATTAATTGATTTATTTTAAGCTATTTGATCTCTGTCTTTAAATCAAATAGCACCACCCACTATTTTTGGCAAATTCCATATCCCTCATCGGAATTCGAGAGTTTTGGAGGAAACTCTTAGTAGGGTATGGGAGACTCACTATTACCAAGCCCACCTCACAATGATATGATGTTGGCTAGCAACAATAATAATAATGAGAGAGTACGCTTACTCATTTACATCTCATGTAAGTACCCATCTTATTTGGCCTCTAGAGAATGATGCCTCACAATGATATGATGTTGGCTCCATTGCACTTAATTAAGTCATTCCCACCATGCAAGTTCGGGTAGGGGTTCAAGAACAACCTCACAATGATATGATGTTGATCATTCTCGTTGCCTACCTTCACAACATCATGTATGCGTATAGGACTCCTCCTGAGTGTAAGCACGCACTTTGTACTCCCCCATTATAAGGTGAAGTCGGTGTACGAGTCACAAACGATCGGAGCCTACCACGGTGGAAGGCCACGAAAAAGTGTTCAAAGCACTCTCACGCTTATCAACTTAATAATGGTTTGGTTGAGGGTTTTAGGTCTCATCATATATAAGCATGCTTTTTAATCTTATTAAAAAAAATTTGGTCCTATTACAACTATTGGTCCATGTGATTGATTTAGTAGTATATGATACTCCCACTATGCTTGTAAAACTGTTTTTAAAGAAAGAATATATGGTACTACTAACGTAAGCTTTGCATTCATTGATGGACTATATAATTGCCTTAGGGCCTTAGGATGACTATGAACCTTTGATTCGATCCAACATGAGCCTAGTGTTGGATCTTGGTCTAGGGATGGTGATTGATTTTAGTAACGCTTTTAATCACATTAAGGTGTGTTTTCTTATTGGGCATTGGACCCTCTACTCCAATTTCATGCATATCAAATAAAACAAGAAAGGAGTACTTCAAAGTAAAGAAGAGCTTATGCTCTTTTACAACATTTGAACAAATTAAATTACTTTAAAGTAAAGAAAAGCTTATGCTCTTTTACAACATTTGATCATATCAAATTACAACCAAAATCTAATCTATACATTCCCATGGTTCAAACAACTTGAGAGACGGCCTTTCACATAGCTCAATTATCGTAGGCTTAGGTTCATAATCACCATTTCTTTAATTAATTAACGCTTTAACTAATTAAACTTGAATGCAACATTATCATTTGGTTTTTGTATCCATAGAATTGATTTAGATGGAGCTATATGAAATGAAAATCCAATTCTCATTTAAAGATACAAAACTATTTTGTTCTCAACTAATTTGGGCCAAAATGCAATACCCTCAACTTTTGGGCTATATTGCAAAATACAAACTTTTGGGGTCACTTTGTAAAAACACACAAGTCCACTACTTCATGTAATTACAACTAGAACCAAAAAAATTCAACAAATGCAAAAACTTCATTAAAGGAGCAAAACAATTTTTCCTTTAGTGATTGAGGGCCTTTACGTAAAAACGTAAACTTTCGGGTCAACATTCAAATACACAAAAGTATCAAAACTTTATGTAATTGCATAAAAGCTCCAAAAGTACCCAACGTATAGGGTTGGCCGGTTATGGTAGTGTGATTGGTTGGATTGGTTTTTGTTGAAAAACAAAGTTATAAAGTCAAGTATGTTGAAAAGGTTGGTGATGGGTTGGTGTTGAAAAAATAGGTATGGATGTGTAAGAAAAGTACCAATCATGTACAAAATTTCAAACACTCCAACAAATTCAATCAAATTTTCAAAAAAAACTTGTTGATTGAAAAGTCACACCATCCATCATAAAACAAGACTTTATGTAAACAACCAAAAATTTTGAATCAAAATTCCCAACCTTTTTTTTTTGTTCTTGCCAAGAACATAACAAGAACAATGAAGAACATCCATGAAAACCCATAAGAGCTCCATGAACATTTTTCACCCAAAGACACCCCAAAAACTCTCAAACTTATATTTCCATACTAGGGTACTTAGGGGTTCCAAAAGTCACTTTAAAACACTTTTAACAAGACAAACATGAACCCAAAAATCCACCCTTTGGATTTGGCTGAATTTCCCCAAAAACATGGCACCAAATTTTAGCTCCAAATTTCATGCTCATATGAACTACATCTACAACATTTGAGATGACAAATTTTCTAGCAAAATTTACATTCAAAGAAGCAAGAATAAAGCTTGTAACAATAACAACATTTAAATCAAGGACTATGAACTACAAAACCCAAAAGGATTCACCAACTACTAGACCTAAGCTCTGATACAACTTGAAGGAAAAATTTGTGAAAACAAGTTCATTTGAGCAACATCTACAACATGCAATTAACAACTAAAGGCGGAATCATGCTTGTATGCACTCAAAAACAAAACTTTACCCATGAAATTCAAGGCCTAGTGAGTGTGGTGAACCAAGACTCAACTCAAGAACAAAGTGAGTTGAGAAATATTATACCTTTGTTGATTCCTCTTTGCATAAGCAAAGGCTAATCACCCAAGAGATAGGGCCTTCATTCCGTACTTCTTAGCTCCATGGATTTCTTGGATGGGGATGGTAGAATGGATTCTCCAAGTTCCCAAAATAGAGAACCTCTAAGTCTCCACACCAAGGAGAGACTAGAATAAGAGATGAGTAACCTTGGAGGATGGAAGATTGCTAGCTAATCTCCTCCAAGGGGCCGGCCTCCTAGAGAGAAAGGGAGAGACTTATTCTATTCAATTTCCTCTAAAAGAACCCTAAATGAATTTTGGCTATAAAGTTCTTTATATAGTCACTTCACTTACATGACAAAAAGAACATAAACCCTATTTCATCAATATGGCTGGCCTTCTATGGTCTTTGGCATGTTTCGGCCCTCTTGAATCTTTATTCATTAAGTTGTCATACAACTTAAGTTAATGGGCTTGACATTCGAAGCCCATTGGGCCTTGAGGCCCAAAACTAACCCGAGGTCTAAAACGAACTTATTTGTTTGATTAATTAACATATTAGTTAATCCTAGCCATAAACAATTAAACCATTTAATTGTTCTTACTCAACTCTGTTGTTTCTTCAATCTCTACGAACTTAGGTGTAAAACGAACTTAGGTTCCTTTTAGCGAGGCAGTGGGCGATTGTTACTCTTAATGATCGATTGTGAATTGAACAACATTTCAATTCTCCCTTTGATGAAGATTACCAGGGCTTCCACAAACCATGAGTGACACCTAAAAGTATGTCATGGCTACCCAAGCTAATCAGAAGAGGTGGAGAACCTATTCAGTTTAGGATTACAATGCAATACGGTCTTTCTCTAATACAATACTCTTGACCACATTGTTTGGTTTGATAGTTTATTCATGTCTACTATCCAATGTGATTCTCTTACTTATATGATTACCTTGAATGTAATTTGGAATGACTTCCTAAATCTCATTCATACTGTGGCCAGAGATTCTTAATCATATCATAGAGTATTCTCCCTCAAACGGTTTGAAGGTTAGAGATCCCTTGTTGTGCATTCACTTGCCTCCATGGCTATGTGGCTTAACCCCAACTATGCCGTGGACACCCTCTGACGGAGTGACTTTGACATAGTTAAAGATCAAAGACCTAACCACAAGACAACTATGATGCCTCAGGTCAAAGAACTACTTTGCATTATCCCAACCATGAGTTCTCATGTGACATGAGTATGAGAACTCCTTGTTGATCGTGTTCAGTGGATTCATTCTCTATTGAGCACCTACATGCTTGTCTTTGTGTCAGTCACACTAATGACTCGAGACCAGTCACTCTCCCTAAGAAAAGACATAGCATGTACTTATCTTAACGGACTGTTAATGCCCAATTGGCAATCCTATGATCAGGAACGTTTAGGATATGTATACGAAAAATAATGGTCTCATGAATCTAACTTCTTTAGATCACATTCTCCCAATTGCATATTCCTTGGACCTGTTGTTTAAGCATATAGCATTTATATGAGACGGCTTAAAACAATAATCTTTGCCCTTTATATTAAACTAGATTAGTTTAACATGTGAAATGTCCGTAAAGTGTCATCATATGATTGGTTTTAGGGCACATTTCCAACACCCATCTTTCTTTTGACGAAGATGACTGATTAGCCAGCGTCACTCGTGATATTCAGCAGTGATCCCAAAGCGATGTGCACCTTCTTCAAGTTTGGAGAAATCTTGGTAGTTGAGCCGAATTCCGAATCTACATAGACAGAAAAGGATAAATCAAAAGGCAGCTCAACAAAAAGTATAAAGTAGCTTAGAGACTATGTAGCCCACTTACCATCGATGAAAGCAGTCGGAACCCGCAGCCTAGACGAGGAGTCAGATTCCCACACTTCGCTAATTTCTAGGGTCTCCTTGGCTCAATCATGATCTCTTTTGCTGGAATGATCGAAGAGCTTATGACGGGTCCTCAGCTGCCCAACACCATTGATGTCGCCTATGTCAAAGAAGTACCTACTTAAGTTGTGAAACCTCACTATCATGCGGACCACGTTCGGAGAGCACTGAGAAGGAGCACACTTCATGGAGCAGATCACCTCCTAGAAGAATCGAGGCATTAGAAAGGTGAATCCCAACATGAAGTAGCAGGGACGAAACTTGATAGCTTTCTTAGACCCACATGGTTTCTGCTACTTTCCTTGGCCCCCTTCATGCAAACCCAGATGGAATTGGGTGCTTAAACATCTTAAGGAAGTCCTTAAACTGCTCATCGAAATCTATCTTGACATGAGCAGCCCTGAAGTAGCCTAGCTTACTCGCAGATCCACCCTGGTGATACAACAACATAATAAATTCATCATTCTTGTGGCTCGAGGAAGACATGTTAAATAAAAATCGTACAACAGCGCAAGAAAAATTGTTAAAAGGCTACTTGAAGAAGGAAAAAAAATAAATAGAAACAAGACTACAAGAGCCCAGCAGCCACGCCAGGCCCCACAGCTTGGTTCCTCTTTTCACGGTCGAAAGAGCACATCAGCCTAATTTGCAAGGTAGAGGGTAAGCACCCCAGCGCTGCCTTCTCTCTCCTTCGATCTCACCTGGCCCACTCACGTAAGGAGGCGTGGGCCTCCTTCCCACACTCTCTAGCCTCTTGCGCACAGGCGCGAGCCTAGCAACGTTGCTTAGAAACCCCAGCTTGTGCTGGTTGTCCTCCTCCGTGCCTAGCCTAACACGTTAGCCCCAACCCTAGCCCCAGTGACTGCACAATTCTCCGTATTCGTCGAGCCAAAATTCAAGCCCCGAGACCCCGAAAAATGAAGAAGAAAGAGAAAATTAAAATTTTCTTACCTTGGAGAAGAAAAACAATGGACCACAATTCTTTGCACGGGCAAGCGAAGAAGATTGCTAGGGGAGGGGGAACAAATATCATCTGGCTTTCTCAATTTCTTGCAGGGTTTTAGTTGCACTCCAAATTTATTTAAAGGAAAACTAATAAAAAGGACTTGAAAACTTTGAGTTTTAATGATAAGGACAAAATAAAGGGTAAAGTGAATAGTACCAGGATTGACTTTTTAGTGTAAAAATGTGGTTTTTCGTTAAAGTGAACAGTACCAGGAGCTTTTCGTTAAAGTTCCCTTTATTTAACCCCTTGTAAGATCCCACATCGACCAACGGAGAGGGGGTGATGTGCCTTATATGTACATGCTCCCCTCCCTATAACATGAGGCCTTTTGGGAACTCACTGGCTTCGGATCCCATAAGAACTCCGAAGTTAAGCGAGTTTGGGCGAGAGCAGTCCTAGGATGGGTGACCCCCTAGGAAGTTCTCGTGTCGAAACCCAAAAACAAAACCGTGAGGGAATGGTAAGCCCAGAGCGGACAATATCGTGCTACGGCGGAGTCGAGTCTGGGATGTGACACCCTTTACTTGACACATACTTAAATAAGTTTTGGTGGCAATTACATTCCATTTCCTAGAAGAATTTAAATTCCAAGTCAAAGTGGGAATCTACATCAAATTGGGACACAAACTCCATGTCTACCTATGTAGCTCTGGATTCCTACATATCTTGCCCTTTCTTGCGAGCAGCCTAGCATGTGTGGGGCATTTGTGGAGCCAAAAATAATCCTAAAAATCATGGAGCTAACACGTGGATTATTTCCCAAGAAAGACAAGGGTGCCCCTATTAAATGAGCAGGGAGCACTCTCATTCACCATGTGCAGCTGAGGTAGAGCAGGCAGAGATCAACGACTGCTCAAGGCATCCTTGCCCATAGGAAAAGTCAAAGGTATTTATGATAGAATAATCCCTTATTCCTATCATAAATACATTCCTAATCAGAGAATACCTCTTTCAAGTAAGTAATCCTAATTCCATTTATTTAGGATATTTACCTAATTACTCCAATATATTTATTTACACAAATATCTTGGAATATTTTCACCAAAAATACCACCTAGGACTGTCCACCCCTAAACCCTAGAGGGCTGACCCACTTCCTCATTTTCTTTTATAAATACTCACCTTATCTCCAAAATTCAGGAGGCTTTTGCTACCCGCAAATTTCTAAACACATTCTTTTCAGAATTCTAACTTTGGCATCAGAGATTCTTCTACCAAAGCCCCCCCCATTCATCGTGGGCGCATGCGGCTTTTGGCCTTAATCTTAGGTGTTATTATTTTACAGGTGCAGATTCGTCAAATAAAGGAAGGTGAAAATTTGCATCCACAACCTTGGTTTGAGGATCATCATTATGGTTCTGCATGCACATTTTGGTGCCTGGGGGTGGACATGTTTGAGCACTCAACCCTTTGAATTCTTCGGCTTGTTCTATTGGAAAATTCGACTGCTTTACCATCGGTTGAGTTTGAACTTCTCTACTTGAGACTCTAGGTAAGTTTTCTGGTTGCCTTGGTTGCAATTTGGAGGGGTTAATTACACTAACACTCCCCCTTAAGTTTATCGTGTTTTCACAAAACCCCCTCACGTTTGAAACATAACACTAACATCGCTTGAGATTCTAATTTACTTTCACATAAACCCCTTAGGGCTAAAATCACCTTAAAATATTTTTTAAAATACAAATTTGCCCTTATTTTTAATTACTTTAAAATAAAGTAAAAACCTTTTTATAAATCAATATAGGGTTTAGGGCATCCCCTTCACATTCACCACAACATAATAGAAATTCTTAACATGTTTCACCTCCTCCCTAGCCATCCTCACAAGAAGCTACTCATTCGTCTCGGTTTTTCGATCAATCAATCTCTCCACAAGCTTGGCCTCACTCTCTTCCATAAAAAAATATGGAAACCTCTAACTTTTTTTATGCCGAATTCTGTAGAAAATTCGAGTCCATGGTAGAAGATAAAGATATTTCTTTAATTTTTTTATTGTTTAATTAATTTGAATCTTTATTCTATTTATTCAAAGAACTAAAAAGGTTATGTGAAAGTGAACTAAAACTTTAAGGGGTGTTAGTGTTATGTTTCAAACGTGAAGGGGTTCAGGGGTGTTAGTGTAATTAACCCCAATTTGGAGTGATAATTAGGGTACCGACCTCAATAATTTCTCTGATTTTGATTCCCAAAATACGGCAAGTGAATCCGGCGAGCACTCGTCCAAGTCCAACGTGGATTTGACCTCAACGTGTCAACTTTATCTTTGGGCAAACATACAACGTGTCAACTTTATCTTTGGGCAAACATATTTTATTGCTGAATTGGCTAAACACTGTATCGACCATATTGTTCGTCTGGTTGGAGTACATGTAATAATTATTCCTGATCGGGATACCCGATTCACATCCAAGTTTTAAAAGGCTTCTCGGCAAGTCGTGGGTACTCATCTACAATGCAATACTGACTTCTATTCTCCGACAGATGGACAGGTTTGAGAAGACTATTCAGATGTTGGAGGATATATTAAGCGTAACTGTGATCCAGTTCGATGAGAATTCGGATTGCCATCTATTTGTGATAGAATTTTCCCATAACAACAGTTTAAATACGACTCTCGGTATGTCACCATTCAAGGTTTTGTATGGTAAAGCTGACATAACTTCTCTGTGTTGGAATGAAGTTGAAGAGTGGATTATGTTGGGTCGGAAATTAGTGGATGATGCCACAGAAAAGTTGAAGGTGTTAAAGAAGAATTTGAAGGTAACTCAAGATCGGCAGAAGAGTATTGCGGATGTATATACAAGAAATCAAGATTTTCAATGTTGGGGATCATGTATTCATGAAATTTATCACCCTAAGAAGGGGTGATGAGATTTGGCAAGCAAGGAAAGCTCATTCCTCGATACATCAGTCCTTACTGCATCTCTGAAAGGATTGGAGTATGGCATATCGTTGAAATTTGTGCATGGGTGCTTCAAGGGTATGTGCCAGTGAATTGCATGTACCGAGATCATCGCCAATGGAGCTACAATAGGATTCAAGAATTGAAAAGAACAAGTTACTATACTCTTTGGAACGAGATGATACCATTGGTGAAGATTCTGTGGAGGAAACACAAAGTAGAAGAAGCTATGAGGGAGACGAAGGAAAGTATGAGAACTCAATATCTACACCTAACCTACCAATTTGTTGTACAAATTTTGGAGACAAAATTTTCTTAACGGGGCTAGACTAATACAACCCGTACCTTAAAATAATGTATTTTATTCTCAAAGGATGTGAAATGACAAAAATGCCCCTGGTTGGGTGTCTTGAATAATTATGGACCCTTGAGATTTCTCAAATTTCCTATTTTATTAAATTAGTTTTCATAATCATGAGTGCGTGGGCAAAAACGGAATCGAATTTGGAGTTTCGAAAAATGAGTTGTGGTTTGTAGTTAATGGAGGGTAAAATTGTATATTCTTCTTTTTCCCTTTTCTCCCTCACTTTCTCTCATCACTCTCCTTCTAACTCAACCTTTTTTTGCAACTCTCCCTAGCCCCGTGAAACATCACCAAGTTCTCAGGCTTGTTTCGTTGGAAAATCTGACGGTCTTGGCTTCAAATCTAAAATCAATGACTGGTATGTGGCCACTGGCGACAGTGACTACAGCTATAGGCAAGTGCGGTGGCGCATCTGCTAGCGAATGTGGCCATTCGCACAGCGACGCGTGTGGGACCCGAGACCTTCTTTAGGTTTTTCGACATTCCGAATCGCATGGCGCACTCTGTGAAGGCTAATTTCAAGTCGTTTATCATGTTTAGGTGATAGAATTTGTGTAATATTAGGAAGTGCTTAGTAAAGTTAAATAATATTGTATAGGTGCAAGTATAAATGGTGCAAACAAAGACATGGTGCCTATTAAGGTTTTGTGTTCGCATTATCGGTGAGTGGATCCGTTCAAAAAGAAATATTTTAAATAAATGTTCATGATACATGTTATGATATAGTCTTTGATGAGACTTAATGAGTGTATTGAGAAGTGATATTAGTTATGACTTAGGTAATTTATTTTCACCACATAGTTATCATGCATATATGTTTCATATAGCTAGCTACAACCGTAGGATATTTGCAGGTACTGATGTTTCTAGTTGATGCTAACTAATAATTGGTTGATGGCTTTCCACTTGCTTGCTATACTTGTAGACATGTAAATTTCGTTGCATACAAATGATGCATCAGAAAGCTCCACGTGGCATATGACTCATCACAAATAGACAAGTCATCAATGACATGTGGCACAAATCAAGCCAAGGAAGTACAAAACCTTCCCAAAAGTTGGCAAAAGGGAGAAAATCCCTCTTAAAATCGGCAAGGGCTCCAAGTTGCTCCTAAAACAGGAAAGAAAGCTAAAGCATCTTCACAAAACAAGCAATAATTAAAGGTTGCTCACAAAATAGGCAACAAGCCTTATAGCTTTCGGCCAAGCAAGGGAAAATAGCTGAAATTAAGACACAAAACATGCCTATATTCTCCCATGGATGAATCAAGACACAAATTAAAGCCAAATCCATGCAAGGGCATGACTTTGGAAGTCCATAAATACAAGGTCCCCAGACACAAATAAGGGTGAGCAATTCTACATCCCTAGGAAACTCTGCACCAAATCTTTCAAGACTAATAATCTGGCAAAGCTCTCTTCAAAGAATACACAACCAAAGTTGAAGCTTTCTTTCGACCAAAGTCGAAGCATTCCCTTGAAGAATCAACAAGCACCTGTGTTGATTCCTTCAAGACTTTGTTGCAAGCTCAAACTTGTAACGACATTCGATTCAAGATCAAGTCGCCAAGACCCTTGAATCAACGAAATTCTACATCAACACTTCCTTTGCTGCAGCCCTAAACCTGAGGTAAAGACTATCCACGCATTGTTTCAAGCTCAAAACTTGAAGCAATCATTCAATTGTTTGTCCGAGATCAAGTTATCACGACCCTTGGATAAATAACCTACTCATCTACATCAAATTTGAAGACTAAATTAGAGGAAAATTTTAAACAGAGATCGTAACCCCGCAAATTCATCAATATAAATCTACTTTGTACACGTGTTCTCTTTTCATTCGTTACAGAATTTTCATGTTTACAAATCGGGCATGCCAGTGGGACATCTCTGCCTTTCATCTCTGTCTTCAAATCCACAAGAAACACACATGGCATCAAGAAAGGATCAAGCTGTTAACGGAACCAACGTGAAGAACAAGAACATCCTTGCTGTAAATGGTGGCACTTGTTGGAAGTATGCCCACAAAGCCACTCATTTGATGTAATAGCTTTTGGAATACTTAATGTATTAAACTATTATATGTTTAATGAAGGGCAAAGCTTATTATTAATCACTATTTATTGTATCATGTGTTTAAGCAATAAGGGAATCCAAGGAATGTATTTGATCTAAGAGAGAAGTGATTTAAGTAAGTTAGATTAACGAGACCTTTCTCTTATGTTCATTCCTAAAACGCTCCTAGCCATAGGATTGCCAATTGGGCATTGACAATCCGCTAAGGTTAGTATGTGTTATGTCAACTCAAGCGTGAGTATGACTAGTCTCAAGTCATTTAGTGTTGGACACTAAGACAAACACATAGGTGCTTGAAAGAGTAATCGAGTACACTGAACAACGATCAAAAGAGAGTTCGAACATACATGTCATGTAAGAACTCGTAAGTTGCAATATGCAAAGTAGTCCTTTGACCTGAGGCATCATAGATGTCTAATGGTTAGGTCCTTGATCTTTGATCATGTCAAAGGCATTCCATCGAAAGTGTCCACGGCATTGTTGGGGTCAAGCTATCTAGTCATGTAGGCATATGAATGCACAACAAGGGATCTCTAACCTTCCATAGTGGAAGGAGAATACTCTAAGATATGATTCGGGAGTTTTTGGCCAAAGCATACGAATATGACTTAGGAAGTATGTTCCAAATCATATTCAATTGAATCATATAGAGAAGTATTACATTGGATAGTAGACATGAAACAAACTATCACTCAAACAATGTGACTAAGAGTATTGTATTAGGGAAGGACCGTATTGCATTGAAATTGTAACTAGATAGGTTCTCCAACCAATTCTATTTAGCTTGGGTAGCCATAACATGCTGCTAGGTGTCACTCATGGTTTGTGGAAGCCCTGAAGATTAGCAAACACTAATCTTCAACAAAGGGAGAATTGAAATGTTGTTTCAATTCACAATCGATCGTTAAGAGTAACAATCGCCCACTGCCTCCCTAATTGGAACCTAATGGATCGTACACCGAGTAAGGGTGAAAGTGAAGAAATATGAATGAGATGGATAAGCGATTAAATGGTTTAATTGAAAATGGTCAAGATTAATTAATTAGTTAATTAATTTTACGAAAGGTTCGTATTGGGCTTTTAAGTTGGTTTTGGGTTTCGGGGCCCAAAAGTGTTTTGGTACACAAAGCCCATTATGTTTAAGTTGTATGACAACTAAAACAAAATGGGCAATTAGCCCAATAACAAAGACAAGGCCGGCCATAAGGGAGAGTGGATGCAAACTTGAATTAATTACAAGTTTGCCACTCAAATGTGATGTAGTATAAAGTTAACTTTATAGCTATTTTCTCATTAGGGTTTTCTTTGAGGCAAAGAGGTGAAAGATTTTCTCTCTTTTTCTCTACAAGGAGGCCGGCCACATAGGGAAGATTTAGCTAGCAATCTTTTCTTCTCTAAGTCATCCATTTCATCTTCACACCTCATCCTTGGTGTGGAGACTTAGAGACACCAAACCTTTGGTGTTTTGGAGATCCTTTCCTCACATCCTCAAGGAGCAAATGAGCATCAAAAAGGAAGAAAATCACAAGGAAGATCCAAGGAGCTAGGAGGTGACTTGAAGGCCCTCCACTTGGGTGAATCCCTTGTGTAAACAAGGATGAACTTCAATGGTAATGAATCTTTAAATCCTACCTTCTCTTTAATATTGTTAAAGAGTCTCATGGTTCACCATTCACTAGGCTTTGAAAGTCATGGGTTTTAGAATTGTTTTTGAATGCATGCCTACTTTAATGTGTTAATAGTTTGCATATGTGTTCAAATATTCTCACTGTGTGTTTTCCTTAATCTTGCCTATCACATGTTGTACAAAACCAAATTGCCTGCTGAAATGCTGAGGGCTATATGACTGAACAATACATCGGTCTCCTTGCCGCAAAGAAACATACCCCGAGCGAAGACTTGTAGGATAAGACAAGTCTGAGAAATAAAGGTGCGAATCATCTATGAGGCCTTGCCGCGCATAGTCAACCCTTGCTAGATGGTCCATTTTCAAACCTTCACAACTTCTAAACAATGCATGCACCTGCAAATCATCAAGGCTCTTTGCAAAACGCACGCCAGAGTAATTTGTCATCAAAGGCCCCAGCTTGGCCAAAGTTGATGAAGAAGGCCCCAACTTGTCTAAACTCAACGAAGAAAAATTAGTACCAAAGCACTTACCCAACCAACAGTACACATAGTGGTAGGGAAGTACTGCAGCATGATCTTTGGTGCTCACCAAGTTCGAAACAACACTCAAGCCATCATAAATATTGGGTTAAACTAGAGTAGCAAGGCTGAAAGATTCACCTGCAGCCATCTTGTTAACCACTTGGAAGGCTCTGGGTAGATAAAGTTGACGTCGTCTTTGGGGAAAACACACTTACAAAGCCAACAAGCTAGGAAAGCGGCTAGGTAAGATTCTTCCACATGCTCTGACGCTATGCCAAGATCCTCAAACGCTTTCAACTCGGCAGGGGCATGGCACCTAGCTAAACTAATGGCACCTGACGGGTCTGAGTCTCCCTTTGGCTTAGTGGTCATGTTGCGACCACTTTTCTTCAAAGGCTTCTTGTACTTCATGGCATCCCAATACCAAAATCGGATCCCTGACTTACCCTGAGCCTTCTGGGAAAGTTTGTATTACGCCTAAAACAAATAGCGGCAACTCACAAGCAATCCTCGGCTATTGCGATGAGAAAATTCCTCCACGCTAGGAACAATCTCGTTGTAAAACTTACCCTGGATCAGCAAGCCTCTTATCTTATGGAGATCCCAAAGTGACGTGTGAATTGTGTTGGTCGCTGAACACTAATGCTCAAAGAACGCACGAAGGACGGAAGGATTACGATCAAAACTAAACAAAGATGCGTACACGGCGTGATAAAGGCACACGTTGGTAAGCACATCTTTAGATCGGCTCAAGACATCTTCAAGCCACTCCCAATAAAACTCAACAAAGACGGCTTCTCCAGTAGTCAACAAGGTGTTATTCCAAGTCATAGCTCTGCTACAGATGTGATCGCTAAGAAGCTCAAACGAAGCCGATGGATTGTCACGAACATGGTATGAAGGATTCAAGATAAGAATCCTCGATGTACACGCCTCCTTCTTCTTCATATTTGGTCAACCAAAATCTGTCACTTCCTAAGATACTTCAGAAGACCACGACTTGATATGCATTGATTTTTCTTTCGCAAGAAGAACAAGAGCCTTAAGGCCAGTTAACGGCACACAAAGCATCAGCATCGTTCCCCTCTCTTGCAAATTGCCTTCCTTCGCAAGAATGGTGATGGTATTGCTCTTAAAGCACTTGAAAAATACCATGGCTACAACAAAACAAACAAGGCAACATAAGCATAAGAGTGGGGCGGCAAAAAAAAAAAATTACTTCACTAAAGCAAAACACATGCGAGACAAACCTCGTGAGCATTGAAGGATGACGATGACAAGGTTGAGCAGCACAACAAAGAGGGTAGCTACAAGATGGTCCTCGAAAAACATGCTACAATAGAAAAGAAAACCAAAATGTTATGCAATTGCACTATGCAACCTCGCAACAATTACGCAAGCAGTTTCTTGCACTGACGGCAACGTCACCATCAAGGGAAAACTATGACCAAAAGGCACTACACAGCGTAACCACATTGCAGTCTTTTGCATAACACCATGCGATAAAAAGTGACGCACTGCAACAAGCACCAAACAACAAAATTCACGGCAGCAAGTAGCAATTGCACACGGCACATCAGCAAGCATAGTGGTAGTGCACGGCAAGGGTAGTTTGTGACAAAAACTAACACCTAATTGTCCTATAAATAAGGATCAATTGCTTCCTAATGCAATAGGAAGAATACATACCAAATAGCAAAAGGAAAATCAAAAGAAAGAAGTATATTCCAACCAAAAGAAGGGAGCAAATTCCAAGCAAAAAATGGCAAGGTGATTTTGGCCACAAAGGAAAAAAGCATGTTGCTTTTACAATAAAATCAGCAAACAAAAGAAAAGCAAACAAAAAAAAATAAGGAAAGGGCTTTAAAATTTCCAAACTATCAAAGGAAAGTACTTTTCCTTGCCAAAATACAAAAGGGAATCCTTCCAAAGGAAGGACAAGCCTTCAAGTTTCCCAAACCAAAGGGGAAAACACCACCTCGGCCGAAAAAAATAAAAAAGAAGAAATGGAGGAAAAATGCAAATCCTACTTACCCAAGGACAAGCATTAAATCTTTCCAAAACCTTGAAGGAAATCACCAAAGCTTTCCAACATTTTGAAGGAAATCACCCTCATTACCGAAATTGAAGGAGATTCCTAGCTAAGGGAGGAAAAGCATTTTTACCACAACCACAAGGAAAAAATTCTAAGTCTCAAAATATCCCAACCCATTTTCAAAGTTTTCATTTCATTCAAGATTAAGCCTCCCCGGCCCTTGAAGAAAATTTTCATTTTCTTTCAAGATCAAGCCTCCATGGCCCATGAAGTAAATTTTCCTTTTCACTCAATATCAAACCTTTACAGCCCCATGAAGAAAATTTTCATTTCATTCAAGACCAAGCTTCAATGGCCCTTGAAGAAATGTTTCATCCAAGAAATAGGCCTCAACGACCCTTGACAAATTTCATCATTTCAATTCAAGAAATACGCCTCAACGGCCCTTGAAGAAATGTTTCGTTCAAGAAATACGCCTCTACAGCCTTTGAAGAAGCAAATTAATTCAAGATGAAGTTTTGACGACCCTTGAGTTAGAACATTCACATTGTAGGACTTCAAAACACATTTCCAACATGTGACAAGCACATGCCTACAAATGATGCATCACAAAGCTCCACGTGGCATATGACTCATCACAAATAGACAAGTCATCAATAACATGTGGCACAAATCAAGCAAAGGAAGTACAAACCCTTCCCAAAAGTGGGCAAAAGGGAGAAAAACCCTCTTAAAATAAACAAGGGGTCAAAGTTGCACCCAAAAATGGAAAGAAAGCTAAAGCATCTTCACAAAAAAGCAAGAATTGAAGTTGCTCACAAAATAGGCAACAAGCCCTATAGATTTCGGCCAAGCAAGGGAAAGTGGCTGAAATTAAGAAAAAAACATACCTAAATTCTCCCATGGATGAATCAAGACACAAATCAAAGTCAAATCCATCCAAAGGCATGTCTTTGGAAGTCTATAAAGACAAGGTCCCCAGACACAAATAGGGGTGAGCAATTCTACATCCAAAGGAACCTCTGCACCAAATCTTTGAAGACTAATACGCTGCCAAAACTCTCTTCAAAGAGCGCACAACCAAAGCCGAATCATTCCCTTGAAGAATCAACAAGCACCTGTGCCAATTCCTTTAAGACTTTGTTGCAAGCTCAAAACTTGTAACGACGTTCGATTCAAGATCAAGTCACCAAGACCCTTGAATCAACGAAATTCTACATCAACACTCCCTTTGCCGCAACCCTAAACCTGAGGTGAAGACTATCCATGCGTTGTGTCAAGCTCAAAACTTGAAGCAATCGTTCAATCGTTCGTCCGAGATCAATTCATCCCGACCCTTGGATCAACAACCTACACAACTACATCAAATTTGAAGACTAAATTAGAGGAAAATTGTAAACAGAGTGTGCTTAGCAGTAGTCCAGATTTAGGGTAGTTTTACTTCTGTTTACTCTTTATCAAAGTATAATCAATTGTACAACTTAGTTTTGATTATATATGGCACAACACGTAATTTGTGGTTTACTGTTGTATGCACTACTGTTATGCTCTGATTGATGTGATATAATTAAAAACGGAACTTAATTCTAGGATGTGCCCCAAGTGGGGAGTTGTGCCGGGAACTTATAGAATAGTTTAACTTTTATTAATAAATGAGTCTTTCGGTTCAAAATATTTCACATCATAATTTTCTTTCTCATGGCTTTATCACTAAGTTGATGGTGTTTTGTCACTTTTCCGGTGGGGTTTTATGGTCAATCTAGTGTCAGCTAGCACATTTTCCACCGGTAGCTTGAAGGCTATCCGGATCGGAGTTGTCAAGAATGATTCCCGCAAACCCAACGCCAAAGATAGAGGTCAGTGGCTAGGGGTTTTATCTCCTTTTCTTTTGCCACGGGGAATTGTTTTTAGCTTGAATTCGTTTGACTTGGAAAAAAATCCAATCTGTAATATATTAATTATAAAGAAAAAAAAAGAACGTAGCAATGTTTGAGAAGTAAAGTTTTAAATATTGCCGAAACGATATAAGATTTCTTCATTAAGAGCAACCAATCATAGATATACTTTTAATTGAAATTTACACATCCCCTAACCCAACTTTGGATGCTCCTAGGACATCCACCAAGGGGGAAGGAAAGGGTTGATATGGCTGGATGGTTAGCTTATGCCATTAAGCTAATAGCAGAAATAGAAGTGGAATTAATACATATTTAGAAGAAAATTCAAGTGGTACATGTGATTATTTAAACTTATGTGTTCTCAATCGTGCTACATATGCAAGTGGCTTGTACCTCAGTTGGTTAGCACGTTGCTTACTACCACTCCTCCAAAAATTATTGAAATGCTTAATTATTCAAATAATCAGAAAAAGTAATTTGTCTTATATATACTTTAAAGTAGTGACTCTGATAATGAACCACCGTAATTCAGTTTCTGGACGTAACTACCAATTCAGTCACATGGCTAGATGTAGAACAAAGACATCTTTCACTAGTTCAGTGGAATATTACATCTTGTGAAAATTGGACATGCGTGTGTCTATGAATTCTTGTGAGAAGTTGGAAAGTTGGTCGAGTATGCAACTGAAAATGGCATGAAAAATTGTTAAAGATGATTTGTTAGCTTTCTCTCTTTATTACAACCTAACTTTATTAAAAGGTGTATGAGGAGAGTTTGATTGAAGAAATTTATGTACTGCAGTTGAGCAATAGCCAATTAATATTGGCTTAGTCTTCTAGTATTTTAGTGCTGATGATTGAAATTCTTTTTATACATTTGATATTTAAGGGATAAGGGATTTAGACATAAAATTTGAGGTGCAAAAATAAACATTCTTAAGTACTTGAGCTAGAAGTTTCGTAACGTTGGTACTTGCTCATCTAATAGGCTTTTACCATTTCAGCATTGGTTAGATTCATACTAGTATTTTTCATGGGATTAAAAAGTGTAATCTGGGTGCGTATGTATTTGGTCGACATAGACAATGACACAACCCCTCCTGTTTTTCCGTAAATATAGACTTCTCTTTTTCTTTTGTTTTTTTTTTATTGGAATGAACACAGATTTTTCACGCGCAAGATGTAGAAAATATTTTGTAACATACTCGCTGGTATTGATAACGTTTGGTTACATATGTTATATTGTTTTGATATCTAATTTCAAAGTCATATCTAATAGTAACACTAGCAAACTTGAAGGTAATCAACTAGTATATCTTATGATGAAGTGATCTCATGTGTTGGAACTAAATTTGTGCACCTTCGTAAGTGGTGGTTGAGCACAAATTGGTGTAGTCTAGATAGTCTAGAACAACCTGCAAAATAGTAAACAACTGTAAGCAAGCCCTTGGCCCGCTAGGGGGGGCCGGGGTTATGCCTGCCAAAGAGAATTTTAGTGTATAGATTGGTTTACCGTAGATGAGCCCTAGATGAGTGTATTTATATGGTGAGAGAGAGACCTTTTTAGGATAGAATCCTTCTTCTAAGCCGCGAGAATCCGAGAGGATATCTAGTAAGTAGATATTGCATCCTCTTTGAAGTGTGATTACTTGCAGCGCCCGCTTAACCTTAGGTTGTAAAGACTTCAAGACTTATAGAATTTGATTAAGTCCATATCCGGATCAAATCGTGTGTCTTGCGGGACAAGCATGGTCATACAGTGGAGTTGTTAGGGGCTCCATCTAGTGCCCCAGAGTAGAATGATGGTGGCATCCTACTCCGTGTCATACAGCTCCGCTCGGGCTGGTGAGTCCATGATCGGATTTCTGAGCTAATAGTATTTGGATCAGCCTTACTTCAGCCCTGGAAATCATGATCCCAAATCATGGCTAAAGTACAAGCATTATTTTGTATACTAAAACGTCGTTTGTGATATAATAATACCAAGCAATACTCTATTGTGAACATCATGTAATACTTATATGATAGCGAACATAAATAAAAAGAAACATTATGGTATATATGTCCACATTGTTGTAATGAATCATTCTCAATATCAAAGTGCATGCAATACTATAGCCTAGAACAACGCAAAACCATAAATAAATAGAATTAATTAGGAAAAGTAAAGGTGGACGAAAATAGGAAATTGGTCGCACAAAGGGCTTTTGTGCGACGAATGTAGACCAGTTCATCGCACCAAACACTTTTAGGCAGCAAACAAAGATCTTTGTTGCAACTAATTAACAAAAATATATTTTATTTAATTAGGATTTAGGGTATGCGTCGCCTAAACTTTTACGCAACAAAAGTCTTTGATGCCATAAATAAAATGACATTTAGGATTTTAATTATTTTTTACCTTACGCAACGAAGATACGACGTTTTGTCACGCAATCTATCCTTGCGCAACGAACTTCCTGGGTTTTGTAACGCAACATGTCCTTATGCGACGCATTTTTCTCCATTCGTCATGCAAAGCTTCTTTAGGTGACAAAGTTTATTGTTTGCAAGACGAATTTTACTTATTATTTTCTAATTTTAAATTTTTCAATAAAATATTTTCTTTCAATTGTTTTCAACCTATAAATGTATTTTACATATAAAATAAATAAAACTTGAAGCTAATAAATGTATTTTTCAATTTCATAATTTTACAGTTTCTCGACATGTGTGTGTGTGTTTGTGTGTGTGTGTGTGTGTATAAAAGACATTAATCAGAATCTAAATATAATAAATATAAATATCACTATCATCATTTTTCAGAATTTCATTCCTCCTCATCGATAGGTAGGTCACCATCGGCGTTCGAACCCTCAGGTGCAATGTATCGGGGCAAATCACCGAGGTATGGCACAAGCTCATCACAATTGTTAAGTATGGATCAATGCATTACGTCCATGTCCTTTTGGGAATACGATTCACCTCTTATTGGATCGCCAAAGAGTCGTGCGATTTGGGCAAAAGCAAAAAGTTTTTCTTTTTTGACACCACTGTTGTTGGAACCAAATATGCTCACCTTCGTAAGCATTGGTTGAGCACAATTCTGTGTAGTCTAGAACAACCAACAAAACATTAAGCAACCATAAGCAAACCCCTGACCAAGGGAGCTGTGTTGGCCAAAAGCTCTCCAATGGTCAAGTTAGTGAATAATTTGAGACTTAAGCAGTGGGCAAGAGAATTCAAGTGTATAGATTGCGTTATTGTAGATGAAACCTAGATGGGTGTATTTATACCGTGGCAGAGAGACTTTTTTAGGATTGAATCCTTGTTCTAAGCCCGTAGAATCCAAGAGGATATCTAGTAAGTAGATATTGCATCCTTTTAGGAGTGTGATTATTTATGGCGCATGCCTATCCTTAGGTTGTAAAAACTCCAAGACTTATAGGATTTGATTGAGTCCATATTCGGATCAAATCAAGTGTCCTGCAGAACAAGCATGGTTATCTGGCGAAGTCGTTTAGGCTCCACTTAGTACCCTGAAATAGAATGATGGTGGCATACTACTCTATATGATACAGCTTCGCTCGGAGTTGGTGAGTCCATGACCTGACATCTGAGGTAACAGTATTCGAATCAACCTTACTCTAGCCCTGGGAAATAATGATGCCATAATTGCCCCTAACTATCCATCTTAGAGGTAATTTGTTCCCCTTGAGGATGGATTTCTACCATAGACCATACCTTTCGTAGTAAGTTGGTATACGTACTGTTTGGTTTTCACGAATGCGAGGTGACTTTTAACTTTGACATGACATTGTTTGAGATTCAGGCATGTATCTTCGTGCACCGTGCCATAAAACTTGCGATGATGAAATGTCATGTTCAAAGTTTGGGCACGAGACACGAGAAATTTCTTTTGAACTTTTTTGCCTCTCCTAACCATCAAATCGATTGGTCTAAAGAAGTCGGTCCGAATTCAACTGCTAGATGGCCACTTCAAATGATGTCTATATATCCTTCGATTCTTCATTCTTTCATCATAAACCTTCATTGTTAAAAAAATGTTCCAACTTTTATTCGTATCTATTTCAAAATTCTCTGACCTTCTTGAATCTTCATCCAATAGCGTTTTTGAGTAGAAATCCAAATAGATTAAGGTTTCTCCATACAATCAGGGTTCCTCTTATGAGAGTTCATAACTACGAAGAAGGTGAATCTTTTGTCGAAAGGCATCACGACAGTCTAAATGATTGCAATGTCTGGTAGGAGCCTGGCCACACTATTTTTGCTGATATGTTGTCATCGTCTGATCCTAGTCATCCTTGCACCATAATCTATCCCTGATTTTTTGATATGGGTCTTCATTTTCCCCTACCTACCTTTATGAAGGGCATTTTGTTGTGTTACGACGTTGCCATTTGCAATCTTTTTTCTGCCGCCTTTAAGCTTCTTGCTTATTTTGAGTTCTTGAATCAGTGGTTCGGGTTGAGTTAGATATCCCTAAGTTTAGGATGTTGCATAGCATTAGGTCGAGTTCCAACGACCATTATTATTTCAAGGCTAGAGCTAGTCGTGCTTGGGAGACTTATATTTAGGACATCCTTTGTCATGATAAAGATTGGTCTGAAAACATACTAGCTGTGGACAGACCATGGGAATGAGACATTAGCAGAGTTGAGATTCGATCTAGCCCTCAAACTGTTCCTAGCTTCAAAGATGAGTTGTTTGATATTGGAGTGTGCCGTCCAGACTTGATTTGTTGAGCAATCTGAATTCCGGCTATCTTTCGTAACTGGTGATGGCTATTCTCCACTGAGCACTTCAATGACTAGTAGAAAGACATCGATGCTTTTCACTGTTCCAGATCTCTTCTAAAGGATCTGGAGTGGGTTGACGCTCATAATGTCCACAAAAGAACTCGTTCATTTAATCTAGCAACGGCTCTATCACCTATCTGAAGGAAGAGAAAATATCTTGGGAACTCTTCTTCTCGTCCAGTTATTGCAACTCCTCAACCTCAACTAATGATTAGCGACATGCCCTCTGAATTCCTTGGAAAGGAAGAAGAAATCCCTCTTCGAAGAAGACGCGTGGCTGCTCTTGTGTCGTCGACTCCCAATGTCTATGTCCCTACTTCAATCTCATTGTTTCCTCCGATGGTGCTACCAAATTTTTCAAAGTCAGAGTCCCATTTTGCTTATTCGGTTCTTCAACCGAGTATCCCATCTGTGTCGAGTGAAGTTGTCGTGCCCTCTATTGCGTTTGTAGATGAACCCTTCAATCATGATGATCTTCTGCCAATGTTCTAATCAATATTCCAGGGGACAACACACCCTTCTTTTATGATCCGACCTTCAATTGATCGAATTACTCTACCTTTGAATGTCAGCAGTCTTCAAAACACGAACTATGCCCATGTATTGCATCGACTTCAAAGGAACATGTACCTCTCTTGACGATGTTTTGATACGGTGCCATGCGAGTAGCTATAAGCTATCTAACGAGGATTGAGGCAAAGTTGTGGGTTCTAGCTCAAACTGAAGAACTCAAGAGTGCACATGCTAAACATCAAGCTTCAAACTTTGCCTATGAGGCTGAAATAATTCGTTCTATCGACCTAGCCACCGTTGAAGAGGTGAAAGCCAAAGATTACCAGGAAAGCTTTGAGCAATTTCGAGAGGAATTAAGGCTTGAAGGCTTTAGAGGCTGTCCAGGGCAAAAACATACCACGTTCTTGTTGCCTTGATGGAAGAATCAAAGCGCGTGTTAACTTCTAAACGGAATGTTTGGACCAAGGAACATGAGGCTCTTCTAAAAGCAGTTAAAGATGGTCGTTAGAAGGTCAACTGTAAAGATGACGAACGTATTGTTGAACTCTAATAGCTTACTGGCATAAATTTTTCCTAGATGTCTACACTTCGAGAGGATCATAAGAAACTGCTCGAAGATAAGTTCTATGTCTGATTCTTTACTGGCTACGCTTAGCGAGAGCATCCCAGGGGATGGAGTGTCTTCAGAATTTAAGAGGAGATTAAGCTCATGGACTTTCCTCCTCCCCAACATTTGTTAGATGAGATGTCAGACTTAAAGGAGGACCATGAAGAGTGCGACCCCAAGAATGACCTAGCATTGGATGCCCCTGCCGAATCTTTTTCTACCCTCAAAGGGAAAAATGTTCCAAAAGAAGGTTGATGTAAACATGCTTCTGCTTAGAAACAATGTCACATCCCGGCCCGAGCCCCCACCATATCCCGGGCTCGACTCTGCCGTAGCATGATATTGTCCGCTTTGGACCCCGACCACGCCTTCACGGTTTTGTTTCTGGGAATTCACACGAGAACTTCCCAGTGGGTCACCTATCCTGGGATTGCTCTGGCACAAACTTGCTTAACTTCGGAGTTTCGATGGAACCCGAAGCCAGCGAGTTCTTAAAAGGTGTCGTGCTAGGAAGAAGTGGGTATGCACATATAAGGCTTAGAGGATCCACTCCCCTGGGTGATGTGGGATGTTGCAATCCACCCCCTTTAGGAGCCCGACGTCCTCATCGACACACTTCCGGGCAGGGATTGGCTCTGATACCAAATTGTCACATCCCGGCCCGAGCCCCCACCACATCCCTGGCTCGACTCCGCCGTAGCACGATATTGTCTGCTTTAGGCCCCGACCACGCCTTCATGGTTTAGTTTCTGGGAACTCACACGAGAACTTCCCAATGGGTCACCCATCCTGGGATTGCTCTCGCATGAACTCTTTTAACTTCGAAGTTCTGATAGAACCCAAAGCCAGTGAGTTCCCAAAAGGCCTCGTGCTAGGAAAATGTGGGCATGTACATATAAGGCTTAGAAGATCCACTCCCTTGGGCGATGTGGGATGTTACAAACGAGGCATCTCCCTTTCATACACTGTTGTCGCAATAGTTTGTTTCTTTCATTCTTTTCTCCACTAGGCAGAAATCTTAATCCGATGAATTTCTTTAAAGTAAACGAACTTCAGCTCCTCTTGACAACGTTAATTCGAGGGGAGCGTTGCCTCACAAACTCGGTATTCATAAAGTATTATTATCGCAATATCCAAAATGCCAGCTTATCTTGGTATCATAAATTAAATCCATGAGAACACCCTTACTTCTATGCTTATTGTAATACATTCATCAAATGTAAGAGTTTCAATGTATACCTGATGATTCATTCAAAAGGGAGCTGGTTTCTTCACACCTTGCCCCGACTCTTGGGGCAAGGACTTGGATTATCGCAATGTGGTACCAGTAGGATTCTTTCTTGGTTTAGATTGCATGTTCGTTTGTGGTGAATCTTAAGTCAAAGTTTTTTGGAAACTTGAACGTTAGAATGTGGGACAAAAACACTTTTTGAATCCTTTTATTAGACCCTAAGCGTCAGACCTGAGCGTTTTCGATTAGACTACTTTCGTTGGTTTGGCCAATGCATTTTTGTGTACTAGTGCTCCTTCAGAATAAATTCCTCTTGGGGATTACCTAGTCTGGATGCCTCATTTGGACCTACTGAAACTTGGTATCACAGAGCTTACTTGGGGTCGAATTTTAGAGCCACCCTGGATGAGTTCTGGATCACCCTTTCGATATTCCTACGAATTACGTAGAGCCTGGGTTTGAATGTTATAACTCACAACCTTGCTAGTTGCATAAACTTTCGAAGGCCGGATGGTGCATTGGACTTCTGGGTCAAGGTACCATGTGCCCGTGCTCGTAGCCCACCAATCGTTGCCACACTAATTACAGTTCGAGTCTCCCATGCTGCTAACCATTCTAGATGGATTGGGCTAAAGGAGGCTCCTTTGAAAATGTAACTTTGAACATTTTTAGACTTGCACTGTCGCGAAGTTTCCAAAGTTAGGGCCCTATTTTGATCGAGTAGGGTACTCCCTGCATCACCCAAAAAAAAAAAAAGAAGAAATAATGCACATTTAAGACGAATATATGCTCTTTATTCATGATCCAAGTAAAGTTGGTTTACAAGGAGGGTGTGATTGAATCCGAGAATGATTGCCTACATATCTCTGGGATGGAGAATCAAATCACTAGTGTAGTTCTAAAGAAAATATGATATGACATAAAAATTACATTAGGGATCACTTTTGACGATAAAGCGTATAGTTGGGCGTTAAGAGATAAGTTCTCTATGGACTTGTCTTCGCACATATGGTGGCGTTGCGATTAGGTCTGGAAAGGACTGCCTACATATCCCAGAAAACGAATCAAACCGCGTGTAGTTCGTGTGGCCTTTGTTTTAGGTCACCTAGAGCAGTCTGCAATGGCTTTGATTGTCTTCAGTAAGGACTTCATCTCCTAGCATAGTTCCTCTAGTTTCCCCATAACTGAATTCTTCACTGCTCGGCAACACTTTGGGGTGAGGTGAGATTCTATCTTTAAAGGAGACCTTTCCTATGATGACCCGTCCCTAATTTTCTATGTAATTTCTCCCCGAGTATGTGAATTGACATTTATGCCCTTGTTGGCAAGTAACGTGGACGTATTTGTTCACTCATATATTATTATTCTTGCAATCGTAATTAAATTGTATTTGTTGTTACGAGTGTACGTTAATTTCATCAGTGATAGGAACACTGTTTCAGATAGATTCTTTTATTGTAGGAAATCTGAAAAAATCCTATCCTTTTCTTCCTTTAAAACCGGATCCGTGTCTCCCCAATCAACAACAAACTCATTTCCTTTCCACCAATCACTCTCATCCATTCCTTTTCCCGGTTTCTCTCCTCACCACGCAATCAAATAATTTCCCTCTTTAAAAGCCACCAATCAGGTCACTCACTCACACCAGTCACCAATCAGAAACTCATAAAGCAATTCTCTCTCTCTTCATTCTCTCACCAAAGGCACTCTCTCACTATCTCACTCTGCAACTCTCTCAAACAAACACTAAACTTCACCAACGTAACCTGAAACCTACACCATTGTGTTCATCTCGACTCCATGAACACAACCATACCACTTGATCACGCATTGACCGTGTTTTGGATGTCGAACTCAGAAGGTCCGAACTCAGTGAGTTTGAGTTCAACGAGTTTCAGGGCGAGTCAATGATTTTTGAAGGTCGGGGAAGCTTTCTTACAACCCCCTGAGGTCTTTAGTGAAGGTTTTGTGAAGAAACAAACTTGAAATACAAGGTTTCGAGAAGTCCCAGTTTTAACCGTACTTTTCGAGGCATTTTCAGGCCACCTCCGTCCACTTTTTGGACTTCAAAAAGGTATAACGCGATTCTACTCATCATAAGCTTCATTTCCATATAAATTTTGTGAAAAATGGTTAAGGAATGAAGAAGATATGAAGGTTTGAAAATTTTCCCAAAAAACTGGCGAAATTTTCCAGTTTTCGATGAGTTCAGACGATGGCGGATGACGGCAACCAGTGAGGACGACCGGAGGAAACGACGGAATATTCCGTTAACTATGACATAATATTCTAACGGCGTCAGGTAACGCCATTAACTTCTGTTAAGGTTTTAAAGGAATATTCCTAACGCCGTTAGTCACACGGATCTCACCTGCTGCGCGTGGCCGGTGCGTGTGGCCGTGACTTGGCTGGCGTGTGAGGGCACGTCGAATGTCCAAAAATTATTCTAAAAATTTGTGTAGGTTCGGGACGTCGAGTAGATCGATTTCATGTATTTAAACCCTAAGTTTGAGCAAACTATGGGGTTTTATTTAAGTTTCCGTATATGTGTTTAATTAATTTACATATAGTTATTTAGACCTGTAAACGGGTCAAGTTTATTGGGTTTGGGTCGGGTTCAATCCGACCTGTTAAGTTAACAGGTCACCCGAACCCGACCCGTTTCACCTATTAACACCCATTAACATTTTTTTCATTTTTTTTTTTTTTTTGCATTCCAATACAATTACACATATTAACCATAAGGATGTATAAAAGGGTGCTGACTTGTATATCTAGTTTATTTTTTGTTGCACATGAGCCTTCCGCAAGCTTTGCAAAGGTGGCAAGCCAAACATGGGCTTGGACTTCATATTTGACGATATGTCCTTCTCTCAAACTCTATCAAGCATCCCTTCAAAACCTTCCGGATTTGTTGACTCGTTTGAGTCAATGGATTGTCGATGATAAAAAAAGAAATAGATTATAACATTTTGGAACCAAGAAAAAGAAACTCGAAAGAGTTGGGATGGGGACGATATGATCAAGTAAAGCAGTAGGTATCACAAGAAAAAGAAACTCAAACATCCTCAACTAACGGGTGCTAACGGGTCTAGCGGGTTAACCCAAAGTGACCCGTTATTTAACGGGTGGTTAACGGGTTCACTTGTTAACGACCCGACCCGTTAAGCATCCACCCACATACTAATATTAACGGGTAGGGTCGGGTCCAAAATGCCAGGTCTATAGTTATTTCACATATAGGGGAAACATATCCCGAGGACTTAAGGGGTCAGGCAAGGCTCGGGGGCTACGATCCGACGACGTATTTGTGAGTGGGCAGTTTGTTTTTGTACCTATACATAGTTATAGCTTCCATAAATGCGTATTTACTTCACTTTTACGCTTATATTGCCAAGTATCGTTATTGTGATACTAATTGTGATAAATGCTACTATATGGTTGGGATATTACTGTCATGACATTCATACATAGTTGTACATGCTCATCTTGCTGCGCCGGTGTTAGTACTCGCTCTAGGGCCAGGGCCAGTCCTTCACGTGTATGTTCATATCCTCACTGTTCGCTCGCCGTGGATCCAAGTTAGGTGCCAGTCTTGTCGTACAATTTGTATTAGGCAATTGCGACTCATATGTGACCGTTATTCTGCACCAGCCTTCAAGTGATCGTAGTACTAGAGCGTATTGATTACACCTAGTCCTGTTTGTGTCAGAAATTATCTGTACGAACTCATGTGTCAACTTAGATGGATGAGCACTTAGTTATATTTGATTATCACATGATTATATTACTGTGGTATTTGATATATCATGAGTTGGCATATTTTTTGTTGTATTGATGTTGTATTGTTGTTTACATACTTACGTAGTATGTTTTAAGGAAACTATACTTGTTTTATGATGAGGGGTTAGTATGTTTGAAAATAAAGGTTTTCTTACAAACGTTGTTTTGATGACCCACTCAACTTTGTTTTTCGCCCCTCCAGGACCTAGATAGCACACTCTTTGTGGAATTCGAGGAACCTTCAGTAGTTCTGACATTAATTTATTCACTTTTCACATCACTTACCCTTATAGTTACAGCACCTCACGGCGACGGCCAACATGCTTTGACCTCCTAAGGCCGAGGTGTGTCATTTCCCATGTCAATGTAACCATTCCCATCCTAGGATAACATTGTATATAGACGGGCTGTCCACCACATAGAAAGTCATCATATGTTCATATTGTTTCCCCCAAACCACGTCGAATTAGTCGTCGAGAAAGGTACCATTCTCTTCGTCTTGTCGAGAAGTATGATTTTCATTTAGAATCACTTGATTTCGTTGAGTATTGAAGAAGTTATGAACGTTTAAAATTTACCCCGTTTCCGACGAGTTTTCCAGTTTTCCCACGGACCAGTCACCTTTCAGGCTATTTTCCGGCCATCTCCGACATTCATTGGGCTTTCAAATAGGTATAATCTTGTTCTACACTTTCCTATCTTCATTTTGATACATTATGGATCGAATTTGGTTAAGAAACGATTGAGTTATGAAGCTTTGAAAATTGACCAAACTTCCGGCCAAGACTTCGGAACACTTAATGGAATTTTTAATGAAATGACCAAAATAATGGATGGTGGACAATCTCAGAGACCATTTCTATTGATTTTCAATCTCAGAGACCAAAGTGACGTGTTATGCAAATCTCAGGGACCATTTTAGCTAAAAAGCCTTAATTTAATATTTTGCACGTCGAAATATTTTGTTGTGCAAGGTTTTTGACTTTTTGTTTTATTGTTTCTCTTATATTAATTGTTTGCGCAAAGAAATATTTGGTAGCACAAGATTTTTTGAATTTTTATTTTTGTAATTTAATTTAATTGTATAATTTTATTTTTTTAATTACTTTAATTTAAATTGACATATTCAAAATAAAATTACATATGAAAAATAATAATCAAATTATCCAATATATATAATATTATTCAAAATGTACACATAAAATAACAAAGTACAATAATAAAATCCTAATACAAGTCTATTGTGGTGGTAGTGGTGGGGGATATGGTTCAATAGCGTCCTAATCCTCAACTTTATCCGTCAAAGTCTCGACGATTCCCTACAACAAAACAAATATGGTCAAATAACAAAAAAATAACCTAAAATAATACCAAAAAAATTGGCATAATCTCCCCTAAAATTGGTATACCCCAAATCCAACCCCAAACTCCACTCCTCATCCTATACTCGACCCTAAACCCCACACCAAACTAACTCCAAAAATAAATATTAATGAAAAAAGATTAAAATTTGGGGAGAATATACCTTTTGGCAAGATTGAGAGTGAGTGAGAATAAGAGGGAGGAGTAAGTGTGAGAGAACTAGACGAGATAGTGAGAGAGAGATGAGAAAGTGAGTGAGAGTGAGAGATAGTGAAGAGAGAGAAGAGAGATTAAGTGAGTGGAGTGAGTGTGAGAGAGAGGGTCGGATTTGGGGATAGGGAAAGAGAGAGGAGACGTAAGAGTAGAGAAAGACATTGAGAAAATGGTGGAGGAGTTATTTTGGTTTTATAAAACTGTATCACTTTGCGCGACAAAGGATACGAGTTTTCGCGACGAAATATTGGTCGCGCAAAGTCTTAAAATAATTTTTTTAAAAAAATTTCCCGCATCCCATTTTTTGTGCCGGCCCAAATTTTTAGAGTTTTGCACGACGAAGAGTTGATCGGTCAAAGTTTTGAGCGACAAAAAATTGGTCGCACAACGTCTGAAAAAAAATTAAAAAAAAAAATATTTCCCACGTCCCATTTTTGGTGTCCACTCAAATTTTTAGAGTTTTGCGCAACGAAGTGTTGGTCGTGCAACAAAGTCTTAAAAAAAATTCCCGCGTCCCATTTTTGGCTCCCGTCCAAATTTAAGGATTTTGCATGACAAAATATTGGTTCGTCGTGCAAAATTTATAAAATAATTTTTATAAATAATTAAAAATAATAATTTTATTTTACAATTTAAAATACAAATAAATTAAAATAAATAAGGTTTATGACACACCCCGACCTAGATCGAGGCATGCTGGCCGTCACGTAAGGGTGACGTAGGCATGTGCACAGTGCGGAAACAATAATAATATAAGGAATGCGAATAAACAAAACCCAAACTGACTAAAAACACTAGATAAGAATAAGTGCAAGACGAAATTAAGTGTGACTACACATAACCAGAGCGTAGGTATCCTAGGTGCAATCCAGTAGGACAATTACTAATTATACAATACCAAAGATTGTCCTACATTAGTGATAATCTGTCAGAGCTGCCGTGAATTCCACATGAGCCACCAACGAGCACTCCTACCTAAAACTTGGAGGGGCGCAAAACAGAAAATGTGAGTGGGCAAAAACAAAGCTTTTCAAAACCATTTCATTTATCAAAAGTAGTAACCCCTCGCCGTAAAACCTGTATAATTCCCAGAAAATAGCATACACGATTATTTCCCAAAATCATATTCAAAAAAGCAATCCACCGAATATAACATGTCAAATCTCATAAAGAAGTAAGTAAGCCTTTGTTGGAAATGTGCCCTAAAGCCAATCATATAATGATACTTTACGGACATTTCACATGTTAAACTAATCTAGTTTACATATAAAGGGCAAACATTATTGTTTGAGCCGTCTCATATAAATGTTATATGCTTAAACGATAAAGTCCAAGGAATATGTGATTGGGAGAATGCAATCTAATGAAGTTAGATTAATGAGACCATTCTTTCGTAGACACATCCTAAACGTTCCTGATCATAGGATTGCCAATTGGGCATTGACAGTCCGTTAAGATCAGTACGTGCTATGTCTTCTCTCAGGGAGAGTGACTAGTCTCGAGTCATTGGTGTGTGTGACATCAAGACAAGTACGTACGTGCTCAATAGAGAATGAGTCCACTGAACACGATCAACGAGGAGTTCTCATACTCATGTCACATGAGAACTCATGGTTGGGATAATGCAAATTAGTCCTTTGACCTGAGGCATCACAGTTGTCTTGTGGTTAAGTCCTTGATCTTTGATTATGTCAAAGTCACCCCATCGGGGTGTCCACGACATCATTGGGGTTAAGCCACTTAGTTATGGAGACAAGTGAATGTGCAACAATGGATCTCTAACCTTCAAATGGTTTGAGGGAGAATACTCTATGATATGATTAAAATCTCTGGCCAGAGTATGAATGAGATTAGGGAATACGTTCCAAATCACATTCAAGGTAATCATATAAGCAAACGAATCACATTGGATAGTAGACATGAATAAATAAACTATCAAACCAAACAATGTGGTCAAGAGTATTAGATTAGAGAAAGACCGTATTGCATTTGTAATCCTAAACTGAATAGGTTCTCTACCTCTTCTGATTAGCTTGGGTAACCATGATATGCTGCTAGGTGTCACTCATGGTTTGTGGAAGCCCTAAACGTGTGTAATCACTAAAGGGAGAATTGAAAGTAAGTTTCAATTCACAATCGATGTAAAATGGTTTTAATCGCCCACTGCCTCGCTAAAAGGAACCTAATGGATCGTACACCGTGTAAGGTAAAGATTGAAGAAACAAAGGAGATGAGTAAGAATAATTAAATGGTTTAATTATTTATGGCAAGGATTAATTAATATGTTAATTAATCAAACGAATAAGTTCGTTAAAGACCTCGGGATAGTTTTGGACCTTAAGGCCCAATGGGCTTCGAACGTCAAAGCCCATTGACTTAAGTTGTATGACAACTTAATGAATAAAGATTCACAAAGGCCCAAAAGCCCATATCCCTTAAAGAGGCCGGCCACATATGTTAGAATTAGGGTTTTTTGGTTCTTTAGGTCATTTAAAGAAGTGACTATATAAAGAACTTTATAGCCTAAAATTCATAAGTGTTGTTTTTAGAGAAAATTGGTGAGAACACAAAGCTTCCATTTCTCTCTAAGAGGCCAACCACCTTGGAGGGTGAATCTAGCAATCCTACTACTCCAAGGTCACTCATTTCTTATTCAATCTAACCTTGGTGTAGAATCTTTAGAGGTTCTCTATTTTGGGAACTTGGAGAATCCAATTCTTTCAACCAAATCCATGGAGCTAAGAAGCAAGGAATGAAGGCCCTATCTCTTGGGTGATTATCCTTTGCATATGCAAAGAGGAATCTACAAAGGTAAATATTTCTCAACTAACAAATGTTGATTTAAGTTTGAGTCAAGGTTCACCAATCTACTAGGCTTTGAATTTCATGGTTGATGTTTTTGTTTTGAGTGCATGCAAGCATGATTCCGCCTTTAATTTGTTAATTGCATGCTATTGATGTTGCTCAAATGAACATGTTTTTCACAAAATTTCCTTCAAGTGGTATCAGAGCCTAGGTCTAGTAGTTGGTGAATCATTTTGGGTTTTGTAGTTCATAGTTTTTTGATTTAAAAGTTGTAATATGTTACAAGCTTTATTCTTGTTTCTTTGAATGTAAATTTTGTTAGAAAATTTGCCATCTCAAATGTTGTAGATGTAGTTCATATGAGCATGAATTTTGGAGCTAAAATTTGGTGCCATGTTTTTGGGGAAATTCGGCCAAATCCAAAGGGTGATTTTTTGGGTTCATGTTTGTCTTGTTAAAATGGTTTTAAAGTGACTTTTGGAACCCCTAAGTACCCTAGGATGTTAGCCCTCTTTTGAGTGGTAAAAATTTGAGTTTTGGTGAGTGAAAACATTCATGGAGCTATTATGAGTTTTCATGAGTGTTCTTCAATGTTTTTGAAGTTCTTGCCAAGAACAAAAAGTTTTGAAGTTTTGATTCAAAAGTTTTATGTTTTTACATAAAGCTTTGATTTAATTTTAGTGGGTGATGGTTAATGGTAAAGTATTTTTAATGGGAGACAAACTTTTTTAAAGATGTGACATAAATCATTTCTTAAAAAATTTTCATTTCATCTTTACCTCACCTAACAAAACCCACTTACAAAAACTTTGTAAAAATCTTATTTTTTTTAATCATGGCCGGCCACCCTAATAGAATAGGGTATTTTTGGGCCTTTTGTGCAATTACATAAAGTTTTGATACTTTTGTGTATTTGTATTTTAGCCCAAAAGTTTACGTTTTTACGTTAAGGCCCAAAAACGCTAAAGGACAAATTGTTTTGCTCCTTTAATGAAGTTTTTTGTATTTGATGAAATTTTTGGGTTCTAGTTGTAATTACATGAAGTAGTGGACTTTTGTGTTTTTACAAAGTGACCCCAAAAGTTTGTGTTTCGCAATATAGCCCAAAAAGTTGTGGTTATTGCATGATGGCCCCAATTAAGTAGGGAACAAAAATTGTTTTGTCTCTTTAAATGAGAATTGGATTTTCATTTCATTTAGCTCCATTTAAATCAATTTTATGGATACAAAAACAAAATGAAAATGTTGCATTCAAATTTAATTAGTTAAAGTGTTAATTAATTAAAGGGTGATTATGAACCTAAGCCTACGATAATTGAGCTATGTGAAATGCCGTTTCAAATTTGTTTGAACCATGGGAATGTGTAGATTAATTTTGGTTGTAATTTGATTTGATCAAATGTTGTAAAAAAAACATAAGCTCTTCTTTACTTTAAAGTAATTTGTTTTATGCAAATGTTGTAATGAGCATAAGCTCACCTTTACTTTAAAGTACTCATTTTCTTGTTTTATTTGATATGCATGAAAATGGAGTAGTTGGGTCCAACGCCCCTAGGAACAACACGCCTTAATGTGATTAAACGCGTAACTAAAATCAATCTCCATCCCTAGTCCGAGATTCAACACTAGGCTCGTGTTGAATCTAAACAAAGGTTCATAGTCATCCTAAGGCCCTAAGGCAACTATATAGTCCATCAAATGAATGCAAAGTTTATGTTAGTAGTATCATATACTCTTGCTTTAAAAAAAAAAAAAAATCGTTTTATAAGCATAGTGGGAGTATTATATACAACTAAATCAATCCAATGGACCAATAGTTGTAATAGGACCAAAATTGTTTTAATAAAGATTAAAATGATTATGTTTATGTGATGAGACCTAAAACCCTCAACCAAACCATTATTAAGTTGAAAAACGTGAGAGTGCTTAGAACACTCTTTCGTGGCCTTCCACCGTGGTAGCTCCGATCGTTTGTGACTTGTACACCGGCTTCACCCTATAATGGGGGAGTACAAAGTGCATGCTTACACTCAGGAAGAGTTCTATATACATACATGATGAAGTGAGGTAGGCAACGAGTTTAGCCAACATGATATAATTCTGAGGCTATGCTTGAACCCCTACATGAACTAGGCATGGTGGGAATGACTTAACTAAGTGCAATGACGCCAACATGATATAATTCTGAGGCATCATTCTCTAGAGGCCAAATTGATGGGTACTTGCATTAGTTGCAAATGAGTAAGCGTACTCTCTCATTATTATTAACGCTAGCCAACATGATATAATTCTGAGGTGGGCTTGGTAATAGTGAGTCTCCCATAACCTACTAAGAGTTTCCTCCAAAACTCTCGAATTCCAATGAGGGATATGGAATTTGCCAAAAATAGTGGGTGGTGCTATTTGATTTAAAGACCCGAATCAAATGGCTTAAAATCAATCAATTTATATTCGTTATGTATTCGTTTACCAATATATTTGCAAACGCTATCCAAAACTTGACAAAGAAAAGCCGAATGTTTTAGTTTCCGGACTTGGTAACACAATCCCAAAGATTGTCTTAAATGGATTGTGCATGTACCTAAGAAGTCTCATCCTCACAATCTTCCTATTGATAATGTATCATTGGAAGAACATGTTAGAAATGTCTATCATGAAGAGGACAACACAAACAACCAATGCTTATTCCTTCGTTATATGAACAAAGGAACTTACGAAGATTAGCATAAAGACAAGGACACTTTTAGTGCCATGATTCTTCACTTACAAATTGTTGTATGAAGAAATAAGAGTTGCCTTGAACAACTCTTGAAAGTTTGTAATTATGTTTAGAACATAATGGTTGGTTGACAAAAATAGTCCATCAACATGGACTTATGATGATTTTGAATCATTGAGTGTTGAAGTGATAAACCACTTAACGAGACGGAAACTAAGCTAGGACTTCACCTTTATGTCCCTATCCTAATGGTTCACTAAGTTTATTGTAAACTATGTAGTGAACAATAACCACACACTCTCCAAAATGTTTGATGTGTATAATACAATTGAAAAAAGGTTTCAAGAGAGATAGTGGGAGTTTAGGGACCATGACTATTGTAGTCAAAGGAGAAGTCAAATGAAGAAGATAAAATTAACTCCAAGGGAACAAACTTTCTTTATGAAAGGATGGACATTGGAAGGGGTATTTGCAAGAAATGTCTTGCAAGTGTCAAGAACACACCTTTCGAAGGTGTTGTAAATTGTTCTTGAAAAGTTCAAAACAGTTGGTTCTTCTACTTGAATGCTTGATTCCATATTAGTAACTATGTTTTACAATCGTTGTAAAAGTGTGGCTAATAAGAAGTAGAAGATTAATGAGAGAAGAGAAAGTACTTCACATTCGGAACGTGAATAAAATATAGATCTCTGCGAAAGCAGATGGTACTAACTTTCTCATATGAACTACCAAAGAAATTGGAAAAACCAAAGATTGTCTTTACATTCCAATTTTAAGGAACTTAATTCCGTCACTATAGTAGAGATGGATGAATGTTTTGTTTGACAAAACATTGTTCTTTATTAATCACTGCTTGGATTATAGTAATCTAATTGATTGTCTCTATAGTAGAGATGATATGGTAGCGTTAACTGTTTAGAATATAATGATGCTTAAAACCCAAAAGGTTGCAAGATAGTGACTAATCCCAACTGAGTTGTGATACCTCTAAAACATAAATTACGAGTTGGTCATAGATGGATGCTTTGGATCGTTAGATCCGGATCCAATACCTTCTTGTCAAAATTGTATAGAGGCGAAATGTTCGAATCTTTATTCTTTTGGAAAGAAGAAAGAATCACAAAGTTATTGAGGTTAATTCACTTAGATGTTAGTGGCACTTGTCCACAACATAATACTACTCATGTTGTTTGACATTCACCGAAGATCACTCTCGGTTGGACTATAGTTTATTATGAATAAACACAAGTCCGAATACTTTGCAAAAGGTTTCAAAGAATTCAAGAAATGTAAGTTGATGAGTAAGACGTCTAAAGTACTTACCTCCTTAGATTTGATCTAAAGAAAGGTAACACTTTAGATGAGTTTTCCTTGAAAGATATCAAGGAAATTAGCATCATAAGATAATGATTTTCTCCATTAGGAGAAGAACGAACTCGAATAAGATTTAGTTCGTTGGATGTTATCAATTACCCATATATATAGGATATATACTTCTAAAACAATATGATTGTCAATTAGAAGATCTTCCAAAATTTTCATAACTCCATAGGATGTAGTTGGAAAGAAAGACAAATCTTAATCATGTTAAGATTTGGGGTTGTGTGCTAATAAGCAATATTTGTTTAAAAATTATCTTGTGGATATCCTTAAATTAACCTTTGGATATCACTTCTATAAACCAACCAACAAATGTTGTTTGTTGAGTAGTTCATTGTAATCCTACAATGTGATTTGCCTTAGAGCAAATGAACTAGGAATAGAACTCAAAAGAATGGGTTCTTTGAGAGACAAGATGATAATCAACAAATATAACAACATAGTTCCTATACCACAAGCTCCAAGGTAGTCAAGAAGGATTTATAAACCGTCTCAGTTGAATGGTTTGAACTTTATGACTACATTGAGTGTATATACGATATATACTCAATGAAATGGTAAAGTACCATTTGACCCGAAATAATGAAACCTTCATAGCTAATTGGTAGCTTAAGGTGACTACAATCAAAGAGAATGGTTGACTTTGAAGGAACCATTTTTGACGTAGTCTTAGTTTTAATTAATTCAAAGATAGCTAGCTACAACTAAATGTTGATTCAATGTTTGGACATCATATAGGTTTCCGAAACCATTATTAAGATAGTCCTAATAATATGTATGTCTAAAACTATGAATCACAAAACATGTAAGTTGTAGAGATCCAACCATCATGGATCTTAGCAAGCTAGTAGGAGCCATAAGCGTCTTATGAGAGAAAGATCAAAACGTTTGATTTCTCATAAAGATGTAAATGAATCTTTTGTTTACTAGGTTTACAAAAGATTAGTGGGAGTTAATCATGTTCCTAAAATTTAGAATATATATATGATATATTAATTTTGGAAATGAAAAGAATACTTCTTCGTTAAAGTTATGACTTTAAACATTCTATAACGATAGAATGTATATGGGAGACATAGTCTATTTACATGGGATGGAAATCTATAATGATAGATTTTAGGATATAATTGGATTATATCATGCCCTAATAATAGACAAAAGGATGCTAGGAAGTTTCTCATATGATGATAAACTTCAATAAGGAGGACAACTCTAGTTAGACTAAGTAGTTGCTCTTCTCAAAGGGAACGTACCCTTTGACTCCCAAAGAAATAATGCGTAAATCGAATCCTTTATGCATACGTAGAAAGGTGATTTATGTATTTCATATTGTATGAAAAACATTGATATGAGTTGTACCTAGAAAGGTACAAGACGATATCAATGCAAGCCCAGGATCAGAACCATGGCAACTGTCAAATGAGTCCTTAAGTATTTGAGAAATACTAAAGGATAGGTTCCTCGAAGAATGAGGAAGAATTAGAGTAACGTAATGGAAGCGTAAATGTATTAGATTATGAATCTAATCCATCATTGGATGTTTCTTCATTATGAATGAAGAGATAAACAGGTATCCCTTTATTATGACTAAAGAGATATTTGGATGGAAACATTAAAGTAATGACTTTAGTGTGTTCCATTATGAATGCAAAATATATTGCCATATATAGAAGTTTACAACAATGTTGTTTGGATGGGAAAGTTCATTTATGAACTCTCTATTCGGTTCCAACCAGAAAGTGTATGACACTAATGGGGCGATAGCTCAAGCCTGGGAATCAAGGTCTCATCAAGATCCGAACTCATATGAGAGACTGAACCACATGATTGAGAATCATGTATAATGGTGACGTCGATATTCTCAAGGTTGCTTCTATGGATAACATATAGATATCCATTGCCTAGGCCTACTACTCAGCCATTTATGAAATGACTACAGAAGAGGAATCATAACAGATGAACAAGCTGATTGGCTCTAGTGCAAGTGGGAGATTGTTGGAAATGTGCCCTAAAACCAATCATATGATGATACTTTACGGACATTTCACATGTTAAACTAATCTAGTTTACATATAAAGGGCAAACATTATTGTTTGAGCCGTCTCATATAAATGTTATATGCTTAAACGATAAAGTCCAAGGAATATGTGATTGGGAGAATGCAATCTAATGAAGTTAGATTAATGAGACCATTCTTTCGTAGACACATCCTAAACGTTCCTGATCATAGGATTGCCAATTGGGCATTGACAGTCCGTTAAGATCAGTACGTGTTATGTCTTCTCTCAGGGAGAGTGACTAGTCTCGAGTCATTGGTGTGTGTGACATCAAGACAAGTACGTACGTGCTCAATAGAGAATGAGTCCACTGAACACGATCAACGAGGAGTTCTCATACTCATGTCACATGAGAACTCATGGTTGGGATAATGCAAATTAGTCCTTTGACCTGAGGCATCACAGTTGTCTTGTGGTTAAGTCCTTGATCTTTGATTATGTCAAAGTCACCCCATCGGGGTGTCCACGACATCATTGGGGTTAAGCCACTTAGTTATGGAGACAAGTGAATGTGCAACAAGGGATCTCTAACCTTCAAATGGTTTGAGGGAGAATACTCTATGATATGATTAAAATCTCTGGCCAGAGTATGAATGAGATTAGGGAATGCGTTCCAAATCACATTCAAGGTAATCATATAAGCAAACGAATCACATTGGATAGTAGACATGAATAAATAAACTATCAAACCAAACAATGTGGTCAAGAGTATTAGATTAGAGAAAGACCGTATTGCATTTGTAATCCTAAACTGAATAGGTTCTCTACCTCTTCTGATTAGCTTGGGTAACCATGATATGCTGCTAGGTGTCACTCATGGTTTGTGGAAGCCCTAAACGTGTGTAATCACTAAAGGGAGAATTGAAAGTAAGTTTCAATTCACAATCGATGTAAAATGGTTTTAATCGCCCACTGCGTCGCTAAAAGGAACCTAATGGATCGTACACCGTGTAAGGTAAAGATTGAAGAAACAAAGGAGATGAGTAAGAATAATTAAATGGTTTAATTATTTATGGCAAGGATTAATTAATATGTTAATTAATCAAACGAATAAGTTCGTTAAAGACCTCGGGATAGTTTTGGACCTTAAGGCCCAATGGGCTTCGAACGTCAAAGCCCATTGACTTAAGTTGTATGACAACTTAATGAATAAAGATTCACAAAGGCCCAAAAGCCCATATCCCTTAAAGAGGCCGGCCATATATGTTAGAATTAGGGTTTTTTGGTTCTTTAGGTCATTTAAAGAAGTGACTATATAAAGAACTTTATAGCCTAAATTTCATAAGTGTTGTTTTTAGAGAAAATTGGTGAGAACACAAAGCTTCCATTTCTCTCTAAGAGGCCAACCACCTTGGAGGGTGAATCTAGCAATCCTACTACTCCAAGGTCACTCATTTCTTCTTCAATCTAACCTTGGTGTAGAATCTTTAGAGGTTCTCTATTTTGGGAACTTGGAGAATCCAATTCTTTCAACCAAATCCATGGAGCTAAGAAGCAAGGAATGAAGGCCCTATCTCTTGGGTGATTATCCTTTGCATATGCAAAGAGGAATCTACAAAGGTAAATATTTCTCAACTAACAAATGTTGATTTAAGTTGAGTCAAGGTTCACCAATCTACTAGGCTTTGAATTTCATGGTTGATGTTTTTGTTTTGAGTGCATGCAAGCATGATTCCGCCTTTAATTTGTTAATTGCATGCTATTGATGTTGCTCAAATGAACATGTTTTTCACAAAATTTCCTTCAGCCTTGTGAAATAAATCAATATAAAATAGTATGCAAGCCGGAGTCACATAACGTGACCTGTACGACTGGATCTATAACTCATCAACTAGTTCGCTGCACACAAGTCGGAACCACCTGAAGTGGTCTGTACGACAGGCTGGGTGTAAATAAGTACGCTCAAGTGCTACAGTCACGTGAAGGTTGTGCGAAGTATCGCAAGTCACCTATGAGTCAGAACCACCTAAAGTGGTCTGTACGACAGGCTGGTACCTGCCTCTGGCGGAGCACTAACACCGGGGTGCAGGATAATAAACTCGAAATACATCTCAGCACTAATATACTCATTACCATCACTACCATCAATATACTCACCTGAAGCTTACCTAAGCATCCACAGCGTCGAGCAATAATATATATATAACCATACTGATATGTGGAAGGGTCGTAACCCCCGAGCCTTGCTTGACTGCGCTTGTCCTCAGGATAGGTCTCATCTATATGCGAAACAACTATTTAAACGTTATTTTTAAGCACATAAGCAAAACTAGGTAATAACTTATCATACATTGCTCAATTGGGGTATTTGAATATACCACTGTGGCCTACTTTACCTCAGGAACATCCCTATATTTTTAGAAAAAATTTCCAGTGTCCCACGCGCCCTCACGCGCTGGCCAAGGCACGGCCAGACGCGCCGCCCACATGCAGGCACGTGCCTGGCACACTGACGGATTCCCTAACAGTGTTAGGGAATATTCTGTTAAATAAAAGCATATGTTGTTATTTTTACCTAACGCCGTTAGTCGCCGATAGGAATATTCTGTCAACTTTGATGAAATATTCGTCTTCTTCTCCGATGAGTCACCGGATTTCGTTGCCGTCGCCGGAAACTGGGAAAAACTTCAAACCATCATTTCTCACTCATTTTAGCACAAAAATCCATGAAATTTATATCAAAATGAAGCTTAGGACTAGAGGAACACATCCTTACCACTTTGGGGACCTAAAACCAACGGAATCTAGGCGGGAAAACTTTGATACTCCAGCCACTTCTGCAACTCCACGAACTTGGACTTCCCGACGTCCAAAACTTTTCAAAATCTTTCCCTAAGCTTTGTGAAGAAGTTCGAAGGCTCACTAGAACCTTAAAACTCGATGAAAGCTCCGCGATCACGACGGAGTCACTGTGCACCTCATTGGGGGTTTTTGGTTCTCGGGTTTTCGAGGGCCTCACGTCCAACCAAAACTCTACCTCGACTCTTGAGCTCGAGAGAAGCACGAAAATAACATCCACAACCTCGATTCGTGAGAGATGACGAGAGTTTAAAGGTTGTCCGTACAATTGTACGGACCAATGGAAAAATCCGAGAGGAAGGAGAGAGAGTGAGTCAACGGGAGTGTGAGGGTGTGTGTGTGGTCCAGCTTTGGGCTACCAAACAAAAAAAATTAAAACTAAAATCTAATTGGGTCCAAAAAGTTAGGAAAAACCCATCATGGTCCAAATCCTTAGCCCGTTTACACACACACAACCACTAAACGCTCAATGGCATAACCGTCACTTCACGCTATCAAGGATAAAATAATATATACATTCGGGACGGGCTGTCACAACCTATCCCCCTTAAGAAAATTTCATCCCCGAAATGCCATACAATAATGTACAACCACTAATAACCATAAAATAAGCTTGGATACATTTGTTGCATTCGATCCTCTATCTCCCAAGTAGCTTCCTCCACCGAGTGATTTCTCCACAGAACTTTCACTAAGCGCACAGTCTTATTCCTCAAAACCTTATCTTTCCAATCCAAAATCGTCACTGGCTCCTCATTATAAGTCAAATCTGGATTAATTTCCAATGGTTGAGGAGGTATCACATGTGATGGATTAGAAACATAATGACGAAGCATGGAAACATGGAACACATCTTGCACTTTAGACAACTCTGGAGGCAACTCGAGCCTGTAAGCAACTTCACTGACTCGCTCGGTGATCTGATACGGTCCAATGTACCTAGGACTTAGCTTACCCATTTTCCCGAACCGTACTACACCTCTCCACGGCGATAGGTTCAAAAATACCCAATCACCAACTTTATACACTCGATCAGTGGCATGCCTGTCTGCTAGACTCTTCTGACGATCCTGGGCCGCTTTTAGGTTAGACTTAATTACTTGAATATTCTGAGTAGTCTCCTCTACAATCTCAGGGCCCACCAAAACTCTTTCACCAACCTCTGACCAACATAAAGGTGTACAACAAGACTTGCCATAAAGTGCCTCAAATGGTGACATGCCAATACTCGAATGGTAGCTATTATTATATGCAAACTCCATCAAATCTAACCGCTGATGCCAGGCATCGCCAAACTATAAGATAGAAGATCTTAGCATATCCTCTAAAGTCTGAATAGTCCTCTCAGATTGTTTGTCTATCTGAGGATGATATGCCGTACTATAAAGTAACCTCGAACCAAGAGCCTTCTAAAATGCCATCCAAAACTTAGAAGTGAATCTAGGATCCTAATCCGAGATAATACTAACCGGAACTCCATGATACTTAACAATCTTCGATATGAACAATTCAGCTAATCGGCTTAAAGAATATTTCTCCCTCACTGGAATAAAATGCGCTGACTTAGTATCCTGATCAACTATCACCCAAATGCCATTATAACCATTTTGTGTATGAGGAAGCTTGTACACAAAATCCATAGTAATATCTTCCCACTTCCATTTTGGAACGAGATGTGGCTGCATCAATCCAAATGGCTTTTTCCTCTTAGCTTTTACTTGTTGACAAATGGCACACCTACTCACGTACTCAGCAATTTCCCTTTTCATACCCGACCAATAATAAAATGGTCGAATGGTATGATATATTTTAGTACCTCCAGAATGCATTGCATACGCCGATACATGAGTTTCATCAAGAATTTCTTTCTTTAAATCCGCATTATTCGGCACATACATTCTTCCTTCCTACATAAGCATGCCATTTGATTCTCTAATCCTTAGATCTTTCTTTTTCCCATCATTTCTTGCCCGAATTAATTCCTGGGTTTCCTCATCATTCATCTGAGCCACGAACACTCGATCAATTAAAATTGGTCTAACCTGAAAATTAGCAAGTAAGGCTTCTTCTCTTTCTTCAACCCCTAACTTTACTCCAGTGGACCTTAAATCCGCAAGAAGAGGAACATGAAAAGCGTACAAAGCATTAATTCTCGCTTGAGGCTTCCTACTAAGTGCATCTGCCACCACATTTGCAAGACCAGGGTGATAATCAATCGGGCAATCATAATCACTGAGCAACTCTATCCATCTTCATTGTCGAAGATTAAGATCCCTCTGAGTGAAAAGATACTGAAGACTCTTATGATCTGTAAAAATCTTACATTTTTCACCATAAAGGTAATGTCTCCACATCTTCAAAGCAAAGATAATAGCTACTAACTCAAGGTCATGAGTAGGATAATTCATCTCATGAGGCTTCAACTGTCTCTAAGCATAAGCAATCACCCTACCATGCTGCATCAACACACAACCTAGACTATTCAAGGAAGCATCACTGTAAATCTCAAAGTTACCACTATCATCTGGAAGTGCTAAAACAGGTGCATGAATGAGACAATATTTCAACTGCTGGAAACTTTGCTCACAATTATCATCCCACTCAAACTTAACATCTTTCCTGGTTAACCTCGTCAGCGGTAATGTAATAACTGAAAAATCTGTAACAAACCGTCTATAATAGCCAGCTAGGCCAAGAAAACTCCGTACTTCAGTCACGGTTCGTGGTTGCTCCCAATTTTCAACAGCTGCTACCTTTTGAGGATCCACCGGAATACCTTGAGCTGATATAACATGCCCCAAAAAATGCCACTTGATCTAGCCAAAATTGGCATTTGCTAAACTTAGCATACAACTGATATTCCCTTAATTTCTTCAACACCAAAGTAAGATGTCGAACATGCTCTGATTTAGATTTAGAGTACACCAGAATATCATCAATAAAGACAATGACAAACCTGTCTTAGCAACATGCTCACTTTTAATCTTGAATTGATAATAACCATACCTCAAATCAATCTTAGAAAACACATAGGCACCTCGAAGCTGATCAAATAAATCAGCATTTGCTAAACTTAGCATACAACTGATATTCCCTTAATTTCTTCAACACCAAAGTAAGATGTCGAACATGCTCTGATTTAGATTTAGAGTACACCAGAATATCATCACTAAAGACAATGACAAACCTGTCTTAGCAACATGCTCACTTTTAATCTTGAATTGATAATAACCATACCTCAAATCAATCTTAGAAAACACATAGGCACCTCGAAGCTGATCAAATAAATCATCTATACACGGCAACGGATAACGGTTTTTAATTGTTACCCTATTCAATTGCCTATAATCAGTACATAGTCTCAAAGTCCCGTCTTTCTTTCTCACAAATAACACCGAAGCTCCTAGGGTGAAGTACTAGGCTAAATAAAACCTTTATCAACTAATTCCTGCAACTGGATTTTCAATTCGCTCAATTCAGCAGCAGCCATTCGATAAGGAGTTAAGGATATAGGATATGTACCTGGAAGTAAATCAATAGTGAAGACTGAATAACATTAGTTATAGCTTCCCCAAACTGAGCAATATCAGGGAAACTAGGTTCAGCTGAAGGATGTGGCTCTCTAAGATGAGGCATAGTTCTGACAGAAGACACCAAGATAATTAGAATATTCACAAGATATGCAGGACTGCCAAACTTAGGCTCTGATACCAAACTAACACACCCCGACCTAGATCGAGGCATGTTGGCCGTCACGTGAGGGTGACGTAGCCATGTGTACAGTGCGGAAGCAATAATAATATAAGGAATGCGAATAAACAAAAACCAAACTGACTAAAAACACTAGATAAGAATAAGTGCAGGACGAAATTAAGTGTGACTACACATAACCAGAGTGTAGGTATCCTAGGTGCAGTCTAGTAGGACAATTACTAAGTATACAATACCAAATATGGTCCTACATTAGTGATAATCTGTTAGAGCTGCTGTGAATTCCTCGTGAGCCACCAATGAGCACTCCTACCTAAAACCTGGAGGGGCGCAAAACAAAAAGTGTGAGTGGGCAAAAATAAAGCTTTTCAAAACCATTTCATTTATCAAAAGTAGTAACCCTTCGCCGTAAAACCTGTATAATTCCCAGAAAATAGCATACACGATTATATCTCAAAATCATATTCAAAATTGAAAATGCACCGAATATACCATGTCAAATCTCATAAAGAAATAAGTAAGCCAGGTGAAATAAATCAATATAAAATAGTATGCAAGCCGGAGTCACATAATGTGACCTGTACGGCTAGATCTATAACTCATCAACTAGTTCTCTGCACACAAGTCGGAACCATCTAAAGTGGTATGTACGACAGGCTAGGTGTAAATAAGTACGCTCAAGTGCTACGGTTACGTGAAAGCTGTGCGAAGTATCGCAAGTCACCTATGAGTCGGAACCAGCTAAAGTGGTTTGTACGACAGGCTGGCACCTGCCTTGGATCCAAGGTGAGCATGTGGTGCAGGAGGTGAATGATCACGTGAAGGCTAGGCCCTGTCCTCGGGCGGAGCACTAACACCGGGGTGCAGGATAATAAACTCGAAATACATCTCAGTACTAATATACTCATTACCATAACTACCATCAATATACTCACTTGAAGCTTACCTGAGCGTCCACAACGTCGACCAATAATATATCTATATATAACCATACTAATGCACAATTAAACATAGAGAGCATTTGACATGGCATTTCAAAGTATCAAACCATTTAATTAAGTTTTCTGGGAAAAAATACCAAGTATATATATACTGAAAACCAAAAGCCCACTCACTGATATGTGGAAGGGTCGTAATCCCCAAGATAAGTCTCACCTATATGCGAAACAACTATTTAAACATTATTTTTAAGCACATAAACAAAATTAGGTAATACATTCTCATACATTGCTCAATTGGGGTATTTGAATATACCATTGTGACCTACACAACCTCAGGAACATCCCCATATTTTTAGAAAAAAATTTCACTGTCCCATGGGCCCTCACGCGCCGGCCAAGGCACGACAAACCCGCCTCCAACGCGCAGGCACGTGCCTGGCACACTGACAAATTCCCTAACAGCGTTAGGGAATATTCCATTAAATAAAAGCATATGCTGTTATTTTTACCTGACGCCGTTAGTCGCCGATAGGAATATTCCATCAACTTTGACAGAATATTCGTCTTTTTCTCCGGTGAGTCACTGGATTCCGTCGCCGTCGCCAGAAACTGGGAAAAACTTCAAACCATTATTTCTCACTCATTTTAGCACCAAAATCCATGAAATTTATATCAAAATGAAGCTTAGGACTAGAGGAACACTTCCTTACCACTTTGGGGACCTAAAACCAACGGAATCTCGAGAGGAAAAATTCGATACTCCGGCCACCTCTGCAACTCCACAAACTTGAAGTTCTCGATGTCCAAAAGTTTTCAAAATCCTTCCCTAAGCTTCGTGAAGAAGTTCTAAGGTTCACTAGAACCTTAAAACTCGATCAAACCTCCGCGATTACGACGGAGTCACTGTGCACCTCATCGGGGGTTTTTGGTTCTCGAGTTTTCGAGGGCCTCACGTCCAACCAAAACTATAGCTCGACTCCTGAGCTCGAGAGAAGCACGAAAATAACATCCACAACCTCGATATGTGAGAGATGACGAGAGTTGAAAGCTTGTCCATATAATTATACGGACGAATGGAAAAATCCAAGAGGGAGGAGAGAGAGTGAGTCAACGGAAGTGTGAGGGTGTGTGTGTGGTCCAGCTTTGGGCTACCAAACAAAAACAATTAAAACTAAAATCTAATTGGGTCCAAAAATTTAGGAAAAACACGTCATGGTCCAAATCCTTAGCCTGTTTACACACACACAACCACTAAACGCTCAAGGGCATAACCGTCACTTCACGCTATCAAGGATAAAATAATATATACATTCGGGATGGGCTGTCACAGTTTAGGTGACCAAATGTGTACGAGGCGCAAAGAAAATAATAAAAAATCAAAAAATAATTTAGTTTAACAATATAAAATATAAAAATAAATAAATAAAAAGTAAATATGGGTTATGACACACCCCGACTCGGAATGTCCACTAGGACTTCGAATCGAGCTGTGCTTGCCGACACCTGGAAGGCGACGAAGCCATAAAGTGTGATGATGTGGAAAAAATGTGAATAAATTTAAACCTGAGAGTGCCTAAATACCAGAGTACACCGATGAACGGGAATGAACCCACTTCACACGTGACGTTAGAGCATAAGCAAGTACAAAAGAGTGAATTAAGAATCGTACCCTCGAAATAATCTCCAATACAAAGAATCGCCACGAATCTTCGACGATAAGAAAGCTCAGCTAATAAAACTTGGAGGGTGAAGACAAGACAAATGTGAGTGGCCCTGTAATTAAAATTTTAATAGAAACCATATAAAACATTATAACCCCTCGCTACAACACCTGTATAATTTCCAGAAAATATCATAAATATACCACAAGATAGCGTCTCGTCAGCAATATCAAATAATCATGTGATTAATAACTCATACTAGTATGCAAGTCGGAGTCACCTATGGTGACCTGTACGACTTACCCATATCTCATCACATATACTACTTCATCACATATGCTAGCTTATTGCATATTCATCTCATATGATAGCTTATTGTATATTCATCACATATGCTAGCTTATCACATATTCATCACATATGCTAGCTCATCACATATTCATCACATATGCTAGCTTATCACATATTCATCACATATCACATATGCTAGCTTATCACATATTCATCACATATACTAGCTTATCACATATTCGTCACATATGCTAGCTTATCACATATTTATCACATATGCTAGCTTATAAGTAGGAGTCACCTCTAGTGACCTGTACGACTTATCTGTATCTCCTCATATATCTCATTAATCATTTCTAGCATATAAGTTGGAGTCACTTATAGTGACTTGTACGACTTTGTTTATAGCTCATAAATCAATCTAGCCGGAGTCACCTTAAGTGACCTGTACGGCACTAACCCTGCACACGAGTCGGAACCACCTATAGTGGTCTGTACGACAGGATTGGGTGTAAGTAAGTATGCTCAAGTGCTATGATCACGTGAAGACTGTGCGAATAATCGCGGGTCATCTACGAGTCGGAACCACCTATAGTGGTATGTACGACAGGACTGTGCACCTACCTTGGATCCAAGGTGAGCATATGGTGCGGGAGGTGACATCACATGAAGGACTGTACCCTGGCCACGGGCGGCAACACTATCACTGGGTGATAAGCTCATATTTATACATATTTTACATCAAATTCTCTCGTCTTTTCTTAGTTAGTTTCTCATATTTTTGAGCTATTTACTTTATTTTCGTGTTTTATGTGATTTGTCTAGCAAAGAAATTAATAATAGCTTAAGTGTATTTTTTTTAGTAATAAAATTGTCAAAACTGCATTGCCCACTATTTTTGGTTAATAAAAATAAGATAGTATTATAAATATATATATACATATATATATATGTTGTTGAGTGAGTGCAGCAAATAAAAAAAAAGGGAAAGCAAAATAATAAAAGAAGGGATGTGTGGGAGTGCATGATAGAAAGAAAGAAATAAATAAGAAGGTGGAGGAAGTCAGGGAGCACAGGAAAGAAAAAGGCAGCGCAAGCTGCAGAGCTCGAAAAGAAACAGCAGAAAGCTTGGAACGAGGAGGGAAGGAGGACACGCGGAACTGCCTTCCTGGCAGCAGCACGGAAAGCAAGAGAGACGTGAGGCCTGGAGGGACAGGTATTGAGCAAGTCAGCACGCAGGGGGTCTCGGGCAGAGCAGAAACAGAAGCAGCAAAGTTTCACTGCAATTTCTCTCGGTTTAATCCTCCAAACTCACGTTTTAGTTTTATTTCTGTTTTAATAATGTGTAACTAATTTTGTTTTGGCTAGAGGTTAATTCAAAACTATGGATATATTTGTAATTTGAATTGATTACTTTCAGTTGTGATTTCTGAGTTGTGATTTAATTTGCTTAACTGCTTGATTGATAACTTATTTTTGTTTGTCGATTAAGGATGCATACTTAATTTACATGCATGAATTTGATGCTAGAATATAAGTGAATTTCACCTAATCGTTATGAACTTATATTCACAAGTAGTAAAGGTTGTTGACCACAATCGTGTTAAGTAAATTTTTGGCATAAGTTTCATGCAATTCATAGTAACGAGTGCCTCGTCAATGCTTATGATTTCCATTGAACTTAATGATCTTTGATATGTCTCTCTATCATGCGTATTCCATAGTTAGGGAGCTTGATAAGAATAATTTGGTTGTGATGCGTATCCCGTCCAATTCAATGAATCTAGGGAAATCTGAAGGTTAATTTAAGCGGACCTAATTAACTTGGGGCGTTGAGAATTTACAATTTATTGAAAGAACAACTGAAAATCAATTTAGGTTGCATATGTGTCATGTGTGGAAAATAATCCTCTAGCCAATCCGTCGTCCATCCATTCACCTTAATTTCATGTTTTTGTCAATTCTGTAATTTATTTAAGTTTAATTTACTTTTCATCAAAAATCAATCCCCCGTTTATTTTAAAGTGTTAGATTTATTAGAAATAAATTTAGTTTGTGTTTTCTTGAATTTTGAATTATTTTGAGTCTTTTGATTTGTTTTAGATTATTTGTTAGTTTTATTTTGAGTTATTCTACTTAAGTGTTTTGAGTCTAGTTTAGTGTTTTAAATTTTGTTTTTATGTTTTTAATTTAATTTTACTTTGGTTAGCATCCCTAGTTAATCCCCGGCCTAGAACGATCCCTACTTACATCATTACTACAATTGTCACAAATAGGGTTTAAATTTGTGCGTTAATTTATTTTCGCATCACTGGGGTGCAGGTTTATGAGCTCTAAATGCATCTCAACATAACATGTACGATTCATGAGCAACCCGTAAGACAATGTAGGGGTTGCTTAAGACATAATATAGTCATGCCATAACCCCATCATGTCAACTAATACCATAAACTCACCTGAACTTACCTAGGTGTCCTGAGTTCACCTTCGTGCTTCCAAGCATTTACAATGATTACGTACAGGTAATATACATATGAATATGCCATGATATGCAATCAAAATTCAACCATAACATAGTATTCCTAAATATATATATATATATATATATATATATATATAGATATAATATGGCATAAAATGCATAATCCGTAACGCCCTACTCTCGAACTACTTATTTTCGAAGATAATTATCAATGATAAGCCCAACTAGATACTAGTTTAATTAACTATCATTACTTACGTTTCCTTACTTCAAATTTCTGATTCTTCATACATTGATTTATGACCAATATTTAACTACAAAGTCATAAGGTTAAATCTTATATTTTCCACCAATGTCCCTCACATTACTCAATTCCCTAAACAAGGCTATTGTCTCAGTTATTTAGTCTTGTTTATTGTATGGCTGCATCTAACGTCTCGTTAGACTGCCTACGTACCCTAAATAGGGATAAGGCCATTCATAGTTCACAATAATTAATTGTAGGTAACATGCATAATTCACTTTAGAAGCATTTGAGGAACTATCAATTATATACCTATGATAAAGGGAAAAGACCCACTCACCTGGAGTGACCCACTCACCTGGAGTGACACACCCCGACTGAGATCGAGGCATGATGGCCGTCATGTGAGGGTGACGTAGCCATGTGCACAGTGCGGAAGCAATAAAGATAAGAAATATACGGATAATTAAAAACCAAAAGCTGCTAAAGTGCACTAATAAACAGGAAGTGTTAGGAGTGAGATACAAAAGTAAATACTCCTAATCAGAGCATAGAAAGTCTAGGTGCAGTCCAATAGGACAAGTACTAATTATACAGTACCAGAAGATGTCCTACTAAATATATATTTTGTCAGAACAACCGAAATCCTCAAACGCCACCAACAGCAAGCCAACCTAAAACCTGGAGAGACACAAAACAGAAAACGTGAGTAGGCAAAAAAAAAAAGTTTTACAAAACCATTTGATTTCTCAACAGTTCTAACCCCTCACCATAAAACATGTATAATTTATCCCAGAAATAGAATATAAGCATATGCATAAATATATATACGTAAATATATCAATTCAATTCATGCTTCACATATTCATAATCATTAGTATGCCATGCCAACATATAACAGAGTAAGTAATTCAGGTGAAAATAACATATTAGCTGAAACCTCTGCATAAATTTGTACGACTGAATTCATAGCTCATTAGTCAATCTAGTCGGAGTCACTACTATGACCTATATGGCACTACAGTGCACATAAGTTGGAACCACTAAAAAGGGTCTGTACGACAAGACTGGGTGTAATATAATTATGCTTGATACTATTCTCTCATGATAGCTGGGCGATAAATCGCTAGTCACCTACAAGTCGGAACCACCTATGATGGTTTGTACGACATGATTGTGCACCTAAATTGGATCATTAACACCCTAGGTGCATGTTTATGACCTCAATGCTTCTCAATTAATCATCACCTTAATCAAAATCACAATTCATAACTCACCTGGGCTTACTTGAGCGTCCACAGCACCACAATAATATATATGCATCATATACTAATTCATATACGAAATATAAATTTAGATGCATGGCATTCAAAGCATACTTTCATTTAAACGCATTTTCTGGGAAAATATCAAGTATATAAATATATACTGAAAACCAAAAGGCCACTCACTGGTATGTCAAAGGGTCGTAGCCCCCGAGTTGCCCTTGACTACACTCGTCCTCGGGATAAGCCTCCCATATATGCGAAATAACTATAAAAACGTTATTTAAAGCCCATAGACAAAACTAGCTAATAACTTCTCATACAATGCTCAAATGGGGTGTTTGAATATACCAACGTAATCTACACAACCTCACGAACATCCCTATATTTTTAGAAAAAAATTTCGACCACCCACGCGCTGCCACGCGTCGGCCAAGGCACGGCCAGACTCGCCGCCCACGCGCGGGCACGTGCCAGGCACACTGACAATAACAGTGATGCCGTTAGGAATATTTCGTTAAAAGTAACTTAAACCGTTAAAACTAACCAACGCCATTAGGAATATTCCATCAAAGTTGACGGAATATTCCGTCATCCCTAACCTCAGAACTCTGGCGACCGTCGCCGGCGCCGGAAACTGGGAATTTCTTTAAACTTTGATATCTCACTCGTTTTTCAACCAAAATTCATGAAACCAGTACCAAATTGAAGCTCTTAACTTGTAGAACATTTCCTTACCTGTTTAAAGCCCCAAATATCATGGAATCTCGCCAGGGAAATTTGAGGAAAACGTGCCAAACTTGAAACTGACGATCCTGACGTCCAAATCGTTTGGTTTTTCTTCTTCGAGCTTCGTGATGGCCTTCTAAAGCTCCATGTGAGCTTAAAATCCACTGAAACCTTCACATTTACTTGTGCATGAACAGTGCACCGAATCGGAGGTTAGAGTTCTCGGGGTTTTGGAGGTTTTCAGGTCCTAAAAATGGTACGAATGGACTGAGGAGCTTGTAGGGAACAAGAATCTTACCTTTTTAATGTTGATCCGTGCGTGAATGGTGAACTTGACATTCGTCCATACAAGGTTGACGGAAACAGGAGAAAATCGAGAGGGAGGAGAGAGAGAGTGCACGGGAAAGAGAGAGAGAGAGAGTGAAAGTGTGTATGTGTGTTCCACGTTGGTCACCAACCAACCAAAGAAAATATCATCTAAGTCCCAAAGCATAACACACACACTACAATTTCAACGTCCAAGGATAAAACCATCATTTTACATCGTTGATAGTAATAATTCGGGATGGGCTGGGACATTCAAAGATCAAGTAATGGGACAAAACTTTTTGACGGTTATAAACGAAAAATCACGATTTAATGGTTATTTCAACTCCGATTTTGATGATTTTTTATAGCTACACTCCTTGACCCTATATGAATACAATGAACTAATTTGATCTTCAATTTAAAAAATATTTTTCTAACAAAAATCCGATCCAAACTACAATAATATATTTTGTTAGAACCCAATCTAAACTACAATAATAAATTTAAAGCTACTTAATAAATATATATATACCGCTCAATTTCTTAAGTGTTATATGTACAAAATAAAAAACGAAAATAAATTGGTTTAGGCGATGAAATATTTGAATTACGTCACGCAAAGATTTAAAAAAATAATTTTGTTATTTTATTTATTTTTGTAAAGACTTTGCGCGACGATGTGTGTTTCGTCACGCAAGAGTTTTTTTTTACTAGTGCACAGAAGGAAACATAACCTAGCAACAAAAGAAAAGAAGAAATTCTTTCAGGTTTCTTTGCTAAAGTTATTAATTAATGTTCCCTTTTTTTAGGCCAAAGCCAATACTACACAAATATATATATATATATATGTATGTATGTATGTTAGAAAATTCATGAATGTAAAACTGCAAGTTCAAAAAACAAATAGAAAAATCTAGAGAGATATATGTATTATTTATAAAAATCTAAAAAATAAAAACCAAAATTTACCTAATTAGAGGCCTCAGAAGATGGATGCAGGGATGGAAGGCTACGGTCGTGCCCAATTTGGAGGGAATTACCTGCAAATCCAAAACCCTAAGTTAAAAAGAATATTAAAAAACGAATTCATTTTGATAGGTTCAATGATTGAATTAATGCAGTGGGCAAGGAAAAGAGGAAAAGAATAAACTAAGACATTTGGTTTTCATTAACTAAGACATTTGATTTTCATTCATGCCTTTCCCAAATGGTGAAAGGAAGATTATCTACAACCCTAGAGGGGGAAGAGCTCATGATTGGAACACATCTCTACTTACCCTACCATTGGATGAAACCAACACTTACAAGGAAAAGATAAAATACCATAAAGGATAGCTACCTAATATTCTAATATCCTAACAATCCTACCCCCTAAGAAAGAGCTTGCCCTCAAGCGTTGAAATCCGAAAAGCGTTCAATAATGGCATCGGCATCCTCCCAAGTAGCATCATGCTTAGGTAAACCTAACCATTTAATCAGCCAATGCGTGACAGCACGGTTTCCGCGCTTGAACATGCCGCGCTGCAGAATTGTTTCCGATGTCCAAGCCACAAGTCCTTTGTCGGGAATAGGAGGAAGCACAGATGAAGCAAACACATTATAGCCTAGTTTAGGCTTGAGGAGAGAAACATGGAAGGTGGGATGGATGCGGGAGTCTGGAGGCAAGTCCAAGGTGTAGGCGACTTTCCTGACATGCATGAGGACTTTGTAAGGGCCATAAAAAGTGGGTGCCAATTTGGGGCAATTGTTGTGGTTGACAAAAGATTGGCGATAAGGTTGGAGGCGAAGGAAGACCCAATTGCCCACTGTGAACTCACGCTCAGAGCGTTTTTTGTTAGCAAACTGGCTCATCCGATCTTAAGCGAGCTGCAGATTTTCACGGAGGAGGCGCAGCAAGGCATCTCGATCACGAAGTGTTGTGTCCATGAGGTGGACTGGTGAAGAACTCGGTAAGTACGAGGAGATGCACGACGGATGGTATCCATAAACCGCTTCAAAGGGAGTCATTTGGGTGGCTGAATGGAAGGTGGTATTGTACCACCATTCCACCCACGGCAGCCATTCAACCCAAGAGCTGGGTTTGTCGCCCACAAAGCTACACAGGTAGTCCTCCAATGTGCAATTTAAGACCTCTGTTTGCCCATCCAATTGGGGGTGGTAAGCCGAGCAGTGGAAAAGCTGAGAGTTGTGTAGCTTGAAGAAAGATTCCCATAAATAGCTGATGAAGATCAGGTCGCAGTTGTTGACAATTGTCGCAGGTATGCCGTGGAGGTGGAACACCTCACAGAGAAAAATATCAACCACCTTTGCAGCCGAGTTGGGGTGTTTAATGGCGATAAAGTGCTCATATTTATAGAGTTGATCGACCACCACCATTTTGCATTGTGTCTTTAGGTAGAAGGAAGGCCTTCAATAAAATCCATAGCGATATTTTTCCAAATTTGAGATGGAATGGGAAGTGGCTGAAGAAACCCCGGTGGTTTAATTGATTCATAGTTGGTGCACTGCCATATATCACAAGTAGAAACAAAAGACTTAACCGTTTTCTTTAAGCCTGGCCAATTGAAATTTCGGTGAACCCGTTTGTAGGTGCAAAGGAACCCCGAGTGGCCTGCAGTGGAGAGAAAAATGGGAGTGCTTTGACCTAAAGTTATGTAGGGCTTGGACAATACTAGAGGCTTCCGAATCTTAGGCATATTCGGCTTGGATCTTCGAGATACTATCGAAGATGGGTTGGGAAAGACCCATAAGGGCCAAGCACTTATGTTGCCGAGATAAGGCATCTGCAGCCGTGTTCAAAGAACCTGAGTGGTATTCAAGTGTGTAGTTGTAGCCCAACAGTTTGAGAAACCATTTCTATTAAGTGGGAGTGGTGATTCGCTGGTTTAGAAAGTACTTCAAGGTTTGGTGGTCGGTCAGAATTTTGAATGGGTGCCCGAGCAAGTAAGGACGCTACTTTTGTACCGTGAAAACAATTGCCATCATCTCTTTATCATAGACTGATTAAGCTTTATGCTTCTCCGCCAAGGATTTGCTAAGGAAAGCAATAAGGTGTTGGTTTTGGGAGAGAACATCCCAAATACCAACGTCGATGGTAAATGGCATGGTGAAGTCCGGGAGGGCTAAAACAGGGGTGGACATGAGGCCATGCTTTAAAGCTTAGAAAGCATGATCTGCAGCCGAGTTCCACTTGAAGTTATCTTTCTTCAATAGCTCGGTCAATGGGCGAGCGAATAAACCAAAATAACGGACAAATTTATGGTAATAGCCCACAAGGCCCAAAAATCCCCTTAATCCTTTGAGCGTGCAAGGTTGAGGCCACACCAAAATGCACTGCACTTTTTAAGAATTGACCGCCACGCCCTTAGCCGAGATGATGTGCCCAAGGTATGCCACTATGGATTGTCCAGCATTTCAAAGCCTTGAGTTTCAAGTTGTGATTATGCATGACCTCAAACACCAAGACCAAATGTGTGAGGTGGGTCTTGAGTTCGGACTAAAGAAGAGAATATCATCCAAGAAAACCAGGACAAATTGCAGTAAAAAGGGTTTGAAGATAGAATTCATTAAGGCCTGAAAAATGGAAGGGGCATTGCAGAGCCCAAATGGCATCCCCAAAAATTTGAAGTGTACATCATGTGTGCGAAACGCGATTTTAGGGATGTCGTGCTTAAACATTCTGATTTGGTGAAAACCCGATCTGAGGTCTAATTTGGAGAAAACTGTAGCACCGCAATGTTTGTCTAACAGTTCATTGATGACCGGAACGGGAAAATGGAACTTGACCATAACCTGATTAAGGCCATGGTAATCCATATAGAATCGCCAAGTACCATCAGCCTTATGGACCAACAAAGCCGGAGAAGAAAAAGGGCTCGAGCTGGGGCAAATAACGTCGACAGCGAGCATATCGTCCACCTAATGTTCAAGCTCCGCCTTCTAAGCATGGGCGTAACAATATGGATGGACATTCACCGAGTGAATGCTCGGCAACTAGGTGATGCGATGATCAGTTGGTCGTGTAGTGGGAAGACCTGTTGGGGGCGTGAAAAGGTCTAAGCATGTGTTTAGAAGCGGCTCAATAGGTAATAGAATGGTAGAGACTCCCTCAAGAGGAGACGGAGAGTGGATCAAGGAGGCCACCAGGGGATCCATGTCCACCCGTGAAGGGACGGATGAGGACAAGGGCAGGGTATGAGAGGTATATGTTGATTGCAGGCCCATTTTTCGAAGTGCCAGCCAATGTAACCCAAAGATTCTAACCATTTAGCTCCCATAACCAAATCATACCCCAGAACTGACAAGACCTATATATCCGAGGACATTGTAAGTAAGCCCTTTGGTGTAACTGATGCAACCATTAGCAACCGCGATGGGTTCGATTTGAGAGCAATCGATGCAGAGACCAAGTTGAATCGCTATGATGGGGTTGAGAAAGTTAAGATTGGCATTGGAGTCCACAAAAACCTGAATGAGCAAAGTCCCAATGTGACCCACCAGGTGCATAGCACGACCGCGAATGCGTTTGGGAAAAACCAGCGCGTTGAGTGTGATGGGAATGGGGTCCTCCAGTAGAGTTTCATCAGGTACCGGTGGATGGTCTTCAGTACGTGGTTCGGAGGCAACCTCGGAGATGGTGGCAGCATAAAGAAGTAGGAGGTGGGGGTGGCATATGGCCGGGGTAGTATTTATCAAGGTAATAAAGGCATTGGCCCTAGGCACAACGCTCACTAACTTCCGCGGGGGAAAGGTACAATGGTGGCATAGCTGGAGAGGACGGAATTGGTTTGGGAGATGGAGGTAGAGGTGGAGAAGATGACAATGAGGTAAGTACTGTAAAGCTAGGTCGGGTGGAAATGGCAGAATGGGCCTCGCCGATGTTGGTGCTTGTTGTCGTAAATATGGACCAGTTTGATGGCACGGGCTAAAGAGCGAGGGGCCTGGGCTAAAATGTCATCCTGAAGTTCCAATTTAAGCCCACCAAGGAAAACTCATAAGAGTTGAGAGTCATACCAACCTTGGGTCCCACATGACAACCGAATGAAATCATTGATGTAGGCCTCCAACGAGCCTTTTTGAGACACATGGGAAAAGATTCGGTAAAGGCGGCCCAAAGCCAGTTGGTCACCAGGCCCAAACCTTTGGAGAAGAGATTCGGTAAAGGCGGCCCAAAGCCCAGACCCGATATGCAACTTGTACCATTTGAACCAAAGGGCAGCATCACCAGTGAAGTGGAGCCCTGCAATTGTGACCTGGTTGGTGGCGTCGACCCTGTTATAATCCATATATTCCTCCGCTAAGGTCAGCCAATTGTACGGATCATCCCCGAAAAATCAGGTTAGCTCATTCTTCTTGTGTTTCGGGCTGGTGAAGGTAGGTGGTGCCCCCGGAAGGAAGGGCGACAGTTAGGGAGGGTGAAACGAAGAGGGTGGGAGGTGGGGACAGAGTGTGGTGGTAGATGTCGAGATGAGCGGGGACACTTATGGGTAACTGGGGACTGAGGGAGGGGAATAAGGTATAGAGAGAGAGCGGAAGTAGTGGGTACCCCGTGTCAGAGGCGAACCAATGAAAGTGGGTTGGGAGGGTTGGGGTAGTGAAGTGGATATTGTACCCACGGGAATGTGAAGAGAGTCGATTGGAATCTGGGAAATAGGGTTGTTGCTGGCGGCTGTTGCTTGGAAGCGCAGAGCTCCTCCATCAAATGGTTATGGACAAGGCTAATATTAGCCAAGGGAGCTTGGATATCTGTCAAGTTCGACTAGAAGTATTCTTGGCAAGTGGCTAACAGAGACACCGAATCGTGAAACCCATTAAGCTGCTCCAAGATTTGGTGTTGTTGGTACTCCAGTTCCAGGTCGGCCTCCGTGACGTCAGCCATTACCACGGCGGCTTTGCTTTCGCCCATGGATGGCAGCAACCTGTCACTAATACTAGATGATAGGTTCAGTGATTGAAACACCAATTGGTGAAAGGAAGCTTATATACAACCCTAGAGGGGCAAGTGCTCACAATTGGAACACAACTCCACTTACCCTACCGTTTGATGAAACCAACACTTACAAGAAAAAGACAAAATACCATAAAGGATAGCTGCCTAATATTCCAATATCCTAACACATTTAACCTTAAAGCATTAGGCGACAAAGTAGTCTCGTAGGCATGGGGAATTTTGGCAAAGATTTATGTCGTTGGTGGAACGAGTTTCTAGGGTTCTTGGGTTTTCGGTGGTGGAGCAAAAAACTGGGACAAGGTGGAGGCGCAACAGATTGAGGTGGTATGGTTGGTGTGGGGCATCAATTTGGCTTGTTGGTTGAATGGGTCTCTAGGATTTTTGGTTGTGAGTGTTGTAGCCAATGAAAAGATGAAAGAGGATTTGAGCTTTTTGGCTTAGAGGTATGTCGTAGTAAAGAGAGAAGATTGAGAGGTGAGTCGATGACTTGGGTCATTGAGAGAGAAAACTTTGAGTCTCTGGGAGACAGAGAAAAGGAAAGTGAATGAACATGGTTTGGAATTTAGATGGGCTTTCTCAAATTATACTCAGTTTCTTTGTTTTTTTGTTTTTGGAACTTTTATTCATTGTTGGAAATGTGAGGAACCATTTTCATCACCGAGAATACATATATGTGACCCATCTTAAAACTCCTCACATATCATATTTCATTAGGGCACCATTGTTCCCTGCCATATATTTAGTAAGAATTTCAAAAAATTTGTGTCACCACTTTTTCATCTTAAAGGAAACAAAATAATTATAGGTGATGCTTATGATATCCGTCATGTAATTCTATAATATGTGACGCATTTATCGTCACCTACGTGTTCTAAAATTTCTTTCCTAGCAAACTAGTCATGCATGACGCGTCTAAACAATTTGTCACATATAGAAAAAATGCCCTAACTCATAGGGTTTGAATTAGGTTATCAAAAATGGAATTCATATTGTTTTAGTGTGTAGGCTAGAGGTAAATAGATGTGTAAAAAGTATAAAATATCCTCAAGTTAACAATTCTTTAACATAAGGAGGTGAAGTAAGGTCAAAAAAGTTGAAAATGTCAAATTTCATGAGTCAAAGTAAAACAAAACCAATTTTAGAGGGCATTTCAATTAATAAACCTATATCAAACATGTCCTTATATATTCAGTCCGACAAACCAGTTTTTGATAAAACAGCCTCTTCGTAAGGTTTGTCGGACTGAATATATAAGGACATGTTTGATATTTCATTTATTTAATTTTTTTTTATTTTGAAAACTAATGAGTATTATTTTTATATGATGAAGTATTTTTGGGAAAAAAGAAAAGAAAAAAGAAGAAGCTGAATCCAAAAAGAACATCAAATTCTCCTTAAACCTATCCGCTGAAGCATTTCAAGCAATTATGTGTGCCTGCGGGCACTCTCACATTTATTTTACTCATTACCATGCATTAGTAGAAAAAAGAATTAATGATGAAGCTTAACATTTAGTTGAATGAAAATACACATTAGTTAAAATGAGCCGAAATTAAATTTTAATTGTTGGACTGACTAAATGTGACAACCAGTCCCTAATTTTACAATTTTATAAATTTTAAAAGTGTGATTTTGTAAAAATGCCCTTAGAGTCGAGGGTGTTGACTTTCGTTGATCAACGTATAGTGAGACATACGACTTATTCTTTCAGCGTATTTTGCGTAGTACCTGATGATACGAACGCATAGACGCAAGCGGAAGTGAACTTAGAGCTACAGTTAAAGTTCTACGGAGCTACAAATCCGAAAAGTACGTTTCTAAGGATTTCCATTATTTATTATTTTATATTTTCATAAGTATTATTAAATTAGTTTAAGGTTATCTTGTAAAAAAAAAATAAAAGAGAAAAGAGAAGAAGAAGCTCCTGATGGCAGCGAGTAAAAGGAGAAAAAGAAAAAAGAGGAACAAAGGGAGGAGCTGCCCAATCGGGAGAAAGGGAAGAGAGAAAGAGAGACCAATCAGAAGAAGAAGAAAGGAGGGGAAAGGAGAGAAGTGTGACGCACGGGATCGGATTCCTGACCCGTTTTGGTTCGACCCGACTGGCGGCGACACCAAGTTTCTAGAGCCATTCATGGCGTTTTCCGGTGGATTGCAGCCACCCACTATCTGGAACGAACTCATCATCATCTCCTCTTCCATATTCAGCCATAAATCAACACGAATTGACCATGTTCTTGTGAGATAGCACTAGAGGGGTTCATGGTGCACGGTGGTGAAATCCACCATTTCTGAAATGAATACCTTCGATCTCCACCACTATTAGATTCTCCTTGAGCCCTAGAACAAAGCCCAATTGGTTGTAGGGGCGTCGGAACACCATGGAAGGTGAATCGAAGAATACCCATTCTAGGGTTTATGGCGGGTGCGAGCCAAATTGGAGCCTTTCCTGGTCAAATTGGGTTTGGCCACAGGTATAAAGTTTGCTCTACTCATTGAGATCTTCGTTTCTGTAAAAAAATTCAGGGTATTACAATCAACCCCCGTTAAAATAAATCTCGTCCTCGAGATTTCTACACTCGAAAATATAAATGTGATATCAATCCTTGTGGAATTGGAGATGACTAAGCTATATGCTTAGCTTGCTGGCCGATTAAGTTAGGAGGTGTCAATAAAGTTACATGCAAATGGGATATGTAGGTAAGTTGTGGCATGAGTTGTAGAGATCAGGCAACCCTTTATCCACATTGAGATGACAGGTGTACTGGCTACCAATTCATCCAATAGGATGTGTTGTTTTGCTGTCATTCTGAGATATTGAATAGGAGCAACATGCACCATCGGTGAAGGAGGAAACTGGAGAAAGAAAAACGGGTCACGACAGTGCAGAAGAGAGAGATTTCCTTATTCTTTGCAGAAAGCTAAAGGTTTGAAGATGTGTAACGCTGCCGTTGCTACCACGAGAGGTGGGCTACTTACAATTACAGGGGAAGAGAACTGTTGTTTGGAGTCTGAAGTTTGGATTATGCAGAGATGGAGAGAAGCATGGAAAGAAAGGGGATATGAAAAAGATGATTAAAGACGACAGATGAGAGTTAAGAAGATAATTGATATTTGGATGTTGTCCGTTGGTGATGGTGAGGAGTAGCAAGTCTAATTAAGATGGAAAAGGGAGCTGCTGTACTAATGGCACCATCGGTACAACATGCAGGTAGTCCTAGTGGCCTAATTGAAGAAAGCTCTTAGCCGGTTCTCTACCTTACGGGTAAGAAAGAAGATTTCAAATTGTTACTTTTCTTATTTAGTTGTGAACTATGATTGGCTTGATCCCTCCGAAAGGTACGTAGGCAGTCTAATGAGAAGTTAGATGCAGTCATAATATAAACAAGATTAAATATTGGTGGAAAATCGTCAAAGAAAGAAATGTTAGTATGGTTAATAATATAAAAGGTAACTATGACATTTTTGGGCCTATCATTATAGTTAGCTTCCGTATAAATTTTTTAGGGCTTTACAGTTATAGTAGCAGAGTTTTCGTATCGATGAGGATTCGTGGCAAGTCTTGGTATGGGAGATTACCTTCGACGGTATGATTTTCAATCCACTTTACTGTACTTTACTTATGCTCTGACGTCACGTGTGAAATGGGTTCATTCCCGCCCACAGTGCACTCTCGTATTTAGGCACTTTTAGGTTTAAATTTATTCACATATTCCACATCACCACACTTTATAGCTTCGTCACCTTCCAGGTGTCGGCCAGCACAACTCGATTCGGAGTCCTAGTGGACAATTCGGGTCAGTATGTGTCAGTTTGGTATCAAAGCATAAGTTGGGCAGTATTGCATTCATCACACGCGTGGTGTAAGCATTCTTGGGTTTTGAGCATAAGTGTCGCATCTTGCCACCTCGTCGAATACGGAAAACGTGTTAGGTTTTCTTAAGTTCTGGGCATTTTTGTCGACATTTTAGAAGATCACCTAGGCAAACGCCTTAGACTTAAGGCGAAGAAATTCCCTGCCAATGAGAGATGTAGAATTGAGGCAAGTTGATGGATTGAGGAAAGAAAATTTTATTTCGTTAAATTTCATCTCAAAGTAGATTATTAATAAATTACATTCATGACTTTGGAACCTTTCAATTGTACACTGGTTTCCAGAATCTTTCTGGTGATATACTCGTCATTTTGATGAGTATAGGCATGGGAGTACGAATTGTATACACCCAGTCAGTAGAATTGTTAAACAGTACTCAGGTGGTATGATTTCTGATACATAATACATGCTAGTATCTGTGAGTGATGCCCTTATATCAGGACGCTGGCTCACATTTTTAGGGTAATGAATAATACCAACATAGTCAAAATGCGTGATTAGCGGCGCGACTGATAGATTGATTATTAATGACTACTTGAGCCGAAGAAACTAAATCTCGGAAACTTAAGAGCAAGTCTTTTAGAAAGACAGTAAACTCGTAGTTGTGTTAATTGTTTTACCTATCTAGGTAACCAGAACATTCTCAACCATCCATCATTGTGGTCACTTCCATCCATAAGTATTAGATTTGAAGCACGAGTTAATTTTCCGCTGTAAGAGCAAGTTGAGTAGTGAGAAAGCCATAAAGATCTATTTGTAGGTATCGTAAGGAAAAGAAGTAGTATGGTATGTTTCAAGGATGAATACCTTTGGCAGCATTTTCTAAAATTTTATTTGGGATATCACCAAGTGGTGAAATAGAGTACATTATTGACCTACTTCTTAGTTACAAAGTTTACCAAATAAGAATTTACCTAACCAAGGACTAAACACGTTATCTTGAGAACTTCAAACTTATCAGCGAAGGTGAAAGGCTAAACCCTGAGATGGTACCTAGATTGTGGCAATTTAATCGGGTGACGATTAAAGATCGTTATCTCTTATTTCGAATTGATGGTCTAGCCGATCAACCTTTGTAACTCGAGTTTTCTTCCATAGCCTAATGAATTCATAGTGGTCTTATCGATGACATTCTCATCTACCTCGGCAGTGAGACCAGATTCTTTAAATTTCGACAATCACCTTTATACCAATTTCTTAGACATCAATTTTGTTTTGTTTGGTACTTTTCGGGAGATGTGATCTCTGGAGATGATGTTCTTCTCTTTTTCCCAGGAAGGTTGTAACGGAAGGAAGTTAAATCTTTCACAAAGTATTGGGAAATTCGAGATATAACTAGTCTTGTCGTGTCTTTTCTCACTTGCAATCGAGGAAAGTTGGTTGGGTTTAGAATGTTAGATATAATTAAAGTTTCTGACAACCGAAGTGTTGTCACACCTTGTCTTTGTTTTACGTCTTTCGATGACGTTGATCATATTGGGAAATCCATGATGACGTGTCCTTTAGATGTTCAGTTGTGTAGAGGCAGCATGGTGGAGTAATTGCTTATATCTCTCAACGGTTAGAATTGTATGAAAGGAACCACCTTGCTCATGACCTAGAGTTGACATCTCATTTGAAAACCGAATGGTACTTCTCTGTGGAGAAATACATTCAAAAAAAAAAAAAGTTCTGACAGTGACAATGAAGATATTAAATCAACATCTACGGTTCACCACCGTGTATCATCTTGGTTGGGCAAACATAGTTATTGTTTATTGCAGCAAAAGACATATCTACCCTTGAGTATCTTTAGCTTGTCCTAACCTATTTCAGTTAGAGATCGCAAGCATCGAGTTGATGTTATTTCTGAATTATCGGGGAATTGTTCGCGTGATTATAATCACTTCTTGTATCCAAATAGAGATGGAGAAATATCGCTATAAGTTTGGTACGAGCTATTTTGTACATGTAGGGAATATGAAAATTCATAATTATGATGCTGAACCAATGCCATGCTCATGTGGTACTTTAATAGGTGGTAGCTTTATTCAAATGGAAGGCCGTATTCTTCCAACCCTAAAGTTTAAAGTCAATAATGGCGATGGCATTCTTCCTTGAAATGGGCGTTAAAATTTCAACAAGAAGACACTTGTGAAGCCAACTGAGATAAAAAGTGGATTGTGTTAACTTTTCTATGCACTGTGATCTAAAAGTCCTATTTCGTGATCTCATCAAATGTGGAGATATAAAAGGAGTTAAAACTGAGGCTCCATTTGATGTGTTTGAAAAGAATCCTCAATCTAGGCGTGCCCCACCTTTGGTTAAAGTTGAGAGGATATTTCAGGAAATAAAGTCCAACTTTCTAGACAACCACAATTTCTTCTCTAATTACTTTCAGAGGATGATGGTATTATAAGAGAGCTGCTTCTAAACTTCTATACAAGTTCAGGCAAACAGAAACCCGAACTGATTATCATCTTGACGTATTTTTATTTCACCGTGTTACAAGGTTCACTTCCAAGCTTTGGGAAGTCTTTTTGAAGGTTATGAGTACTAGATTTTTCAGCATCACATTTCACCCTCAGACTAACGATTAGTCTTAAACGAGCTACTCAAACCTTAGTGGATGTGTTGCATTTTGTTGGTCCTACAATTAGCATGGTTGCAACATACCATTATGTTTATTTTAGTTGCTTGTAACTACGGTTACAATATTGGTTTAGTTATGGTACCATTGGAGCTGACATATAGAAATTTATGCGCAGTACATGATTAATAGACACTTACCTTTGTTAGAGTTAGGTGTAACTGCGGTTACATTCCTGGTTTTGAGCATGGTATCATTTAAGATATGGTGTAAGTATTGTATGTGTAGTATGTGATTTACAGAAGAGTATTGCGAACAGGTAATTGAATACTCGAGATTGTGATATAGAAAATTTTATGATATTGACAATGTTGCCCGAGAGGGTAGTACGTGAGCGCGGTTGAGGCACTAACTATATGATGTATGTATATTTCTCAATGGGGGGCATGATGGTAATATTGCACCCTCGAGAATTGTTACTTGCTTATCGAGACAACAGTGAGTTATCGGTATTGCGGGTGCAGACCGTAATATCAATAACTTATTCGTTGGGTTGTTAAGTAAGTAATCAAGTAGGTCATTCTACGTTAGTATTTGTATTTACTTATTTAATTAGTTATTTATGGTTTGGGCTCGACCCAAAGTTAATACACACTTATCTTCTGGAGTACATTATGTTTAGTAAATGATTTCAAATTTCGGGGACAAATTTTTTTTAAGGTGGGTAGATTGTGACAACCCGTCCCAAATTTTACAATTTTATAAATTTTAAAAGCGTAATTTTTCAAAAATGCCCTTAGAGGCGAGGGTGTTGACTTTCGTTGATCAACGTATAGTGAGACATACAACTTATTCTTTCAGCGTATTTTGCATAGTACATGATGATACGAACGCATAGACGCAAGCGGAAGTGAACTTGGAGCTACGGTTATAAAGTTTGCTCTACTCATTAAGATCTTCATTTCTGTAAAATTTGGGAATTTTTAAAAATAGTTGAATTTTCCGGCGAGTTGCCACATGCGGCAGCGCGTGCGGCGGCACGTGGGCCAATGTATCCCTTGACCTTCTTAAGACAAATTTGATTGACGAATTTCCATCGTTTGAACCTAGTTCCATATGTAAAGTTCGATTGACGAATTTCCATCGTTTGAACCTAGTTCCATTAAGGTAAGCCACTTGATTGTTATAACAATCGACGATCCGACTGTTGGATCATCAAACTTTAATACAATATAGTATCTAATATTTGAGGATATTAGAAACTTACAGATTGGAAATCTGACGTACTGATCTTCCCGAATTAGATTTGTAAGTTCGTAAAATGAAACGTTGACCACCACTTGAATTGGCAGTTGGCAGAGATCCAACCGTTGGATCGTAATGAAACTTTAGTATGATGTTTTAGAAGCACAATGTGGATCTTTGGAAGTTACGGAACGGAAATCCGAGATGTGGATCTTCTGGATTGAGTTACATAGGGTTGTGAACCCTACCGTTGATCTTTGACCGACGGTTGACTTTTGGTCAATGGGTCTCAAATCATTCTAGAACGTCCTTGGGATGTGTTTTATGTAAGTTACGTATTCTATTGATAAGAGTTCTAAGACGTGACTGAATAATTGTTTTAGGTGAGGATCGTTCGTGATGTCTCGATATTCGTGCTAGGGAGTCATAGCGCAGACCTCAGGTGAGTGGGTCTTTTCCTTTTTATCGTATATATATGATTGATAATTCCACAAACACTTTTAAATTGATTTATGCATTTTATGCCATGTCATATATATATTTATATAATCTAAAATACTATGGTATGGTTGAGTTTTAGATTGCATTATGGCATATCCATATGCATATTACCTAAATATAATTGTTGTGAATGCTTTGAAGTGCTTGTTGGAATTGTGCCCTAAAACCAATCATATGATGATACTTTACGGACATTTCACATGTTGAACTAATCTAGTTTAATATCAAGGGCAAAGGTTATTGTTTAAGCCGTCTCATATAAATGTTATATGCTTAAACGATAAGTCCAAGGAATATGTAATTAGGAGAATGTAATTTAAACAAGTTAGATTCATGAGACCATTCTCTTTCGTATACATATCCTAAACGTTCCTGATCATAGGATTGCCAAATGGGCATTGACAATTTGTTAAGATCAGTACATGTTATATCTTCTCTTAGGGAGAGTGACTAGTCTCGAATAATTGGTGTGATTGACACCAAGACAAGCATGTAGGTGCTCAATAGCGAATGAGTCCACTGAACACGATCAACGAGGAGTTCTCATACTCATGTCACATGAGAACTCATGGTTGGGATAATGCAAAGTAGTCCTTTGACCTGAGGCATCATAGTTGTCTTGTGGTTAGGTCCTTGATCTTTGACTGTGTCAAAGTCACTCCATTCGCGGGTGTCCACGGCATAGTTGGGGTTAAGCCACTTAGCCATGGAGGCAAGTAAATGTGCAACAAGGGATCTCTAACCTTCAAACCATTTGAGGGAGAATACTTTATGATATGATTAAGAATCTCTGGCCAGAGTATGAATGAGATTTAGGAAGTCGTTCCAAATCACATTTAAGGTAATCATATAAGTAAATGAATCACATTGGATAGTAGACATGAATAAACTATCAAACCAAACAATGTGGTCAAAAGTATTGTATTAGAGAAAGACCGTATTGCATTGTAATCCTAAACTGAATAGGTTCTCCACCTCTTCTGATTAGCTTGGGTAACCATGATATGCTGCTAGGTGTCACTCATGGTTTGTGGAAGCCCTAAACGTGTATAATCACTAAAGGGAGAATTGAAAGTAAGTTTCAATTCACAATCGATTTGAAAGAGTTTTAATCGCCCACTGCCTCGCTAAAAGGAACCTAATGGATCGTACACCGTGTAAGGCAGAGATTGAAGAAACAATGGAGATGAGTAAGAATAATTAAATGGTTTAATTATTTATGGCAAGGATTAATTAATATGTTAATTAATCAAACGAATAAAGTTTGTTAAAAGACCACGGGTTAGTTTTGGGCCTTAAGGCCCAATGGGCTTCGAACGTCAAGCCCATTGACTTAAGTTGTATGACAACTTAATGACAAATAATTCACAAAGGCTTTAAAAGCCCAATGAAACCCTATGGCCGGCCATTTAGAGGAAGGGTAGTGAACTTGCTTTAATTACAAGTTTGCCACTCCAATGAATAAAGGTATAAATATGACTTTATAGCAAAAATTCATTAAGGGTTTCTTTTGGAGAAAATATGAGAACACAAAGCTCTCTTTTCTCTCTAAGAGGCCGGCCACCCTAGAGGAATTTAGCTAGCAATCTTACTTCCTCTAGGTCACTCATTTCTTTATCAATCTATCCTTGGTGAAGAGACTTAGAGGTTCTCAATTTTGGGAACTTGGAGAATCTATTCTTCCATCCAAATCCATGGATCTAAGAAGCAAGGAATGAAGGCCCTCTCCTTGGGTGATTAGCCTTTGCTTATGCAAAGAGGAATCTACAAAGGTATAAATTTCTCAACTCATTTTTATTTGAGTTGAGTCTTGGTTCACCAATCTACTAGGCTTTGAATTTCATGGTTAATGCTTTGTTTTTAAGTGCATGCAAGCATGATTCCGCCTTTTAATTGTTAATTTCATGCTAATAGATGTTGCTTAAATGAACATGTTTTTCACAAAATTTCATTCAAGTGATATCAGAGCCTAGGTCTAGTAGTTGGTGAATCCTTTTGGGTTTTGTAGTTCATAGTTTATGATTTAAATGTTGTAATATGTTACAAGCTTTATTCTTGTTTCTTTGAATGTAAATTTTGTTGGAAAATTTGCCATCTCAAATGTTGTAGATGTAGTTCATATGAGCATGAATATTGGAACTAAAATTTGGTGCCATGTTTTTGGGGATTTTCGGCCAAATCCAAAGGGTGATTTTTTGGGTTCTTGTTTGACTTGTTAAAAGTGTTTTAAGGTGACTTTTGGAACCCCTAAGTACCCTAGGATGTTAACCCCATTTGGAGTAGTGAAAATTTGAGTTTTATTGCTTGAAAACATTCATGGAGCTCTTATGGGTTTTCATGGATGTTCTTCATTGTTCTTGATGTTCTTGCCAAGAACAAAAAGGTTTGATGTTTTGATTCAAAGTTTTGGTTAATTTCATAAAGTATTTGTTTTGTGTTGGTGGGTGTGACTTATCTATCATCAAAACATTTATTGAAATTTTGAAAGGTGATAGAAATGGTGATGGGTGTGTAAGAAGTACTTCTCTTACACACACACCACTTGCATGCCTTTGTTCACACCAACCTATTTCCACTTGCATGGCTTTATGACTTTGTTGAAAAAATTTCAAAATTTTGTGGGTTCACACTCTCCAAAACCGGCCACTCCCTCAAAGGGAGTATTTTTGGGACTTTTATGCAATTACATAAAGTTTTGGTACTTTTGTGTATTTGTAGTTTGACCCAAAAGTTTGCGTATTTACGTAAAGGCCCAAAATCATTAAAGGTCAAATTGTTTTGTTCCTTTAATGAAGTTTTTGAATTTATTGAAATTTTTGAGTTCTAGTTGTGATTACATGAAGTAGTGGACTTTTGTGTTTTTACAAAATGAGCTCAAAAGTTTAAGTTTTGCAACATAGCCCAAAGGCTGAGGTTATTGCATTTTGGCCCAAATTAGGTTGAGAACAAAATGGTTTTGTCTCTTTAAATGAGAATTGGATTTTCATTTCATTTAGCTCCATTTAAATCAATTCTATGGATACAAAAACCAAATGAAAATGTTGCATTCCAGTTTAATTAGTTAAAGCGTTAATTAATTAAAGAAATGGTGATTATGAACCTAAGCCTATTATAATTGAGCTATATGAAAGGCCGTCTCAAATTTGTTTGAACCATGGGAATGTGTAGATTAGATTTTGGTTGTAATTTGATATGATCAAATGTTGTAAAAGAGCATAAGCTCTTCTTTACTTTAAAGTAATTTGTATTATTCAATTGTTGTAAAAGAGCATAAGCTCTTCTTTACTTTAAAGTACTCATTTTTCTTGTTTTATTTGATATGCATGAAATTGGAGTAGTTGGGTCCAACGCCCAATAGGAACAACACGCCTTAATATGATTAAACGCGTAACTGAAATCAATCACCATCCCTAGACCGAGATTCAACACTAGGCTCGTGTTGGATCTAATCAAAGGTTCATAGTCATCCTAAGGCCCTAAGAGAACTATATAGTCCATCAATGAATGCAAACCTTATGTTAGTAGTACCATATACTCTTGCTTTAAAAATCGTTTTACAAGCTTAGTGGGAGTATTATATACTACTAAATCAATCACATGGACCAATAGTTGTAATAGGACCAAATTGTTTTAATAAAGATTAAAATGTATGTTTATATATGATGAGACCTAAAACCCTCAACCAAACCATTATTAAGTTGATAAGCGTGAGAGTGCTTTGAACACTCTTTCGTGGCCTTCCACCGTGGTAGGCTCCGAAAATTTGTGACTCGTACACCGGCTTCACCCTATCATGGGGGAGTACAAAGTGCGTGCTTACACTCAGGAGGAGTTTATATGCATACTTGATGTTGTGAAGGTAGGCAACGAGAATAGCCAACATCGTATCATTGTGAGGTTGTTCTTGAACCCCTACCCGAACTTGCATGGTGGGAATGACTTAACTAAGTGCAATGGAACCAACATCATATCATTGTGAGGCTACATTCGCTAGAGGCCAAATAAGATGGGTACTTGCAAGAGATGCAAATGAGTAAGCGTACTCTCTCATTATTATTAATGCTAGCCAACATCATATCATTGTGAGGTGGGCTTGGTAATGGTGAGTCTCCCATACCCTACTAAGAGTTTCATCCAAAACTCTCGAATTCCAATGAGGGATATGGAATTTGCCAAAAATAGTGGGTGGTGCTATTTGATTTAAAGACCTGGATCAAATGGCTTAAAATCAATCAATTTATATTCGTTATGTATTTGTTTACCCATATATTTGCAAACGCTATCCAAAACTTGACAAAGAAAAGCCGAATGCTTTAGTTTCCGGACTTGGTACCACAGTCCCAAAGATTGTCTTAAATGGATTGTATATGTACCTAAGTAGTCTAATCCTCAAAATCTTCCTATTGGTAATGTATCATTGGAAGAACATGTTAGATAAGTCTATCATGAAAAAGGACAACACAAACAACCAATGCTTATTCCTTCGTTATATGAACAAAGGAACTTACGAAGATTAGCATAAAGACAAGGACACTTTTAGTGTTATTAATTCTTCAATTACAAATTGTTGTATGAAGAAATAAGAGTTGCTTTGAACAACCCTTAGTCAATGCAAACACTAGTGCTTGTTTCTTTGTTAAATGAACAAAGAACTTGAGAAAGAAAGCACAATGGCATGGACACTTTATGTACCATGATTCTTCACTTACAAATTGTTGTATGAAGAAATGAGAGTTGCCTTGAACAACTCTTGAAAGTTTGTAATTATGTTTAGAACATAATGGTTGGTTGACAAAAATAGTCCATCAACATGGACTTATGATGATTTTGAATCATTGAGTGTTGAAGTGTTACACCACTTAAAGAAACGGAAACTAGGCAAGGACTTCACCTTTGTGTCCCTATCCAAATCGTTCACTAAGTTTATTGTAAACTATATAGTGAACAATAACCATACGCTCTCCAAATTGTTTGATGTGTATAACACAATTGAAATAAGTTTCAAGAGAGATAGTGGGAGTTTAGGGACCATGACTATTGTAGTCAAAGGAGAAGTCAAATGAAGAAAGCGAAATAACTCCAAGGGAACAAACTTTCTTTATGAAAGGATGGACATTGGAAGGGGTATTTGCAAGAAATGTCTTGCAAGTGTCAAGAACACACATTTCAAAGGTGTTGTAAATTGTTCTTGAAAAGTTCAAAACAGTTGGTTCTTCTACTTGAATGCTTGATTCCGTATTAGTAACTATGTTTTACAATCGTTGTAAAAGTGTGGCTAATAAGAAGTAGAAGATTAATGAGATAAGAGAAAGTACTTCACATTCGGAAAGTGAATCAAATGTAGATCTCTGCGAAAGCAGATGGTACTTACTTCCTCATATGAACTACCAAAGAAATTGAAAATGAAAAACAAAGATTGTCTTTACATTCCAATTGAATAAAGGAACATAATTCCATATGTTAAATGGATAAATGTTTTGTTTGACAAAACATTGTTCTTTATTAATGAATGATTAGATTATTGTAATCTAATTAATTATCTCTATAGTAGAGATGATATGGTAGTGTTAACTGTTTAGAATATAAAGATGCTTAAAACCCAAAAGGTTGCAAGGTAGTGACTAATCTCGACTAAAGTTGTGATACATCTAAAACATAAATTACGAGTTGGTCATAGATGGATGCTCTGGATCATTAGATCCAGATCCAATACCTTCTTGTTAAAATTGTATAGAGGCGAAATGTTCGAATCTTTATTCTTTTGGAAAGAATAAAGAATCACAAAGTTGTCGAGGTTAATTCACTTAGATGTTAGTGGCACTTGTCCACAACATAATACTACTCATGTTGTATGACATTCACCGATGATCACTCTCGGTTGGACTATAGTTTATTTTGAATAAACACAAGTCCGAATACTTTGCAAAAGGTTTCAAAGAATTCAAGAAATGTAAGTTGATGAGTAAGACGTCTAAAGTATTTACCTCCTTAGATTTGATCCAAGGAATGGTAACACTTTAGAATAGTTTTCTTGAAAGATATCAAGGAAAGAAGCATCATAAGATAATGGATTTCTCCATTAAGAGAAGAACGAACTTGAATAAGATTTAGTTCGTTGGATATTATCAATTACCCATATATAGGATATATACTTCTAAAACAATATGATTGTCAATTAGAAGATCTTCCAAAAAATTTCATGAACTCCATAGGATGTAGTTGGAAAGAAAGACAAATCTTAATCATGTTAAGATTAGGGGTTGTGTGCTAATAAGCAATATTTGTTTGACAATTATCTTGTGGATATCCTTAAATTGACTTTTCGATATCACTTCTATAAACCAACTAACAAATGTTGATTGTTGGGTAGTTCATTGTAATCTTACACTAGGATTTGCCCAAGATAGAGCAATGAACGAGGGATAGAACTCAAAGAATGGGTTCTTTGAGAAACAAGATAGTGATCAACAAATATAACAACCTAGTTCCTATACCACAAGCTCCAAGGTAGTCGAGAAGGATTTATAAACCGTCTCAGTTGAATGGTTTGAACTTTATGACTATGTCATAGAGTTGCACCTCTTAATTCGAAAGAAATAAGAATGAAAATCCTTGTGACTACATTGAGTGTATATATGATATATACTCAAGGAAATGGTAAAATACCATTTGACCCGAAATAGTGAAACCCTTAATAGCTAATTGGTAGCTTAAGGTGACTACAATCAAAGATATTGGTTGACTTGGAAGAAACCATCTTTGACGTAGTCTTGGTTTCAATTAATTCGAAGATTACTAGCTACAACTAAATGATGATTCAATGTTTGGACATTATATGGGTTTCCGAATGATACGAAAATAAGTTAACGCACAAATTAAACCCTATTTGTGACAATTGTAGTAATGATGTAAGTAGGGATCGTTCTAGGCCGGGGATTAACTAGGGATGCTAACCAAAGTAAAATTAAATTAAAAACGTAAAAACAAAATTTAAAACACTAAACTAGACTCCAAACACTTAACTAAAATAACTCAAAATAAAACTAACAGATAATCTAAAACAAATCAAAAGACTCAAAATAATTCAAGACTCTAGAAAACACAAACTAAATTTATTTCTAACAAATTTAATCACTTCAAAATAAATGGGGGATTGATTTTTGACGAAATCGAATTTAAAACTGAAACTTGAAAATAAACTTCAAAGAAAATATATTTTATAGAATTAAAATGATGAGACGTTAGTTAGAGGGTTCCTTATCCACACATGAATAAATGCATACAATTTAATTCCCAGTTATGATTTCAACAAACCAATAAATGACAATGCTCAAAGTTAATTAGGTCCGCTTAAATTAACCTTCAGATTTTCCATAAGTTATTGGGTTGGATGATTGCATACGACAACCCAAAACATTCCCTACAAGTTCCCTACATGAATTGCATAATAGAGATACACGCAAGAATCATTAATTTCTATGAAAATCATAAACATCGACTAGGCATTCATAACTATGGAATACGCATGTTAATCCAACCTAGGGTTTACTAAACACAATCGTGACTAGCGATTTTTACTACTCATGAATATAAGTTCATAACGATTAGGTGAAATTCCCTTATATCCTAGCATCAAGTCTAAGCATGTAAATTAAGTGTCGACCCTCAACCCACATACATAAACAAGTTCTTAATCAACACAGAAAAGTAAACCACATCCAACATTTATAAATTCATAACTGGAGTAAATCAAATCATAATAAACATTTATCCATGGTTTCAAATTCCCCTCTAACTAAACAGAAATTAATTACACATGTTTAATATAATTGAAAAGCAAATTAAATTAAACATGAGTTTAAGAAAAATAAAACCAAATGAGGAGTTGGGGATTTTGGTGGATAGGGACGATCAGGGGACTCTGCTTCTTCGCGCTATTGCATTCCTCCCCTGTTGCAGCTCTCTCCATTTCTTCTCTGCGCATGCTGCCTAAGTTCCTTTACCACGTAGCATTCCGTTTTTCCACCTGCGTCAGTTCCTCTCAGCCCTTTTCTTTCCGCGCGCGTCAGTTCCTCTGTCACTCTGCCTGTGCCTTACTCCTTGCAGCTCTCTGACTTGCTTCACGCTGCCTTAGGCAGCTCTTCTATTCCTAGTTGGTGCTCCCCCCGCTGCCCAAGCAGCTACCTGCCTTTTTTCCTACTTCACTTGTCAGCTTTCCTCTTTTATTTTAATTCTCTCTATTTCTCCGCGCCAGCCTGCACTCCCAATCTCCCTTGCTGCCAGCTGCAAAGGCCCGAGACAGCACTCCTTATTATTCTTTATTCCCCTTTATTCCTTCCTTTTTCTTTCCAGCTGCCAAGGGGCAGCTCCCTTTCTTGTTACCTTTTAATTTTTTATTTCTTTTCTTCCTCACAGCTGCCAAGTTGATGTCCTTCTTTATATCCTTATTCCCCACTGACAGCTCTCTTAAATTTCTTTTTCTGTCCGCTCCATTTTATCTGCCAAAATGTTTTCTTAAGTTAATAAAATAAGTGAGCAAGGTAGAAATGACGAATTTATTACTTAAAATCACACTTGTGCTATTTTTATTTTCTAAGCTAGATAAATTCGATAAAACACAAAAACAAAGTAAATAACTCAAAAATATAAGAAACTAACTAAGAAAAGACGAGAGAATTTGATGTAAAATATGTATAAATATGAGCTTATCAAATACCCCCACACTTAGCTTTTGCTAGTCCTCGAGCAAAACAGAGAAAACAGAAAAAGTAATAACATGAAAATTATTAGCTTCCCCCTATGTGACTCTCATAGAACTTCATTCGAGAACACAAATCAACAAGAACCATAGCTAACACCAAACAAGCTAATCCAAGTTCATCTTCCTTATTCAAATATTAGCAGTAATCTTTGAATCATCCTTGAAGTGTAGTGTGTGAGATAGCCATGCTAATGCAATTTCAAATTTTTTATTTTTTAAAATCACCATATGCAAACTAGCAACCTTCTCACTGGATATACACTTAATCACACATGTGTTTAGTTTTAATGTGTTTCTCTCAAAGAATCAAATGTGAAAGTTCTACCATAAGCTTGCATAAAGATCACTTCTCCACAATCATAATTGCAAAACTTAAATCAAGAGGACTTTTATTGGACGTAATGAGGTTTAGGGCGAGGGTTATTGAAACGAAAGAATAGGTAAACACAAGTTCCAAGCTACATTGCAAGCAATTCTTTTGTTTAGATTTATAAGAACTCAAGCTTTCCAGCTATCCTTCCAGTCACCTCCAACCACAAACTTAAACTGAAACTTTAAACACTTTTTATTTTTTTTTCGTAAACAAATTTTTTTTTTTTTTTTTTTTTTTTTTTTTTTCAAGCAGAAACAAATATGATAAACCCCCACACTTATTCTTTTGCCAAACACCCTCCGAGTACTTCACAAACACTTCTCATAAGACAATTTCACATTACTCATTAGCTCGCTTGGAAAGGGTAAGGAAAAAAAAAGTTTCAGGTATAAGGGTAGACATATCTGGTGAATAGAAATAAAAGGCTCAACATATACGGCTCAAATTGGCAATCTAATGATATCATTTTTCTTTGGGAAACAAGGTTATTTGGGCCATGGTGATAAACCTAATGCCTCTATCATTTTCAAGTTCATGCAATCAATGACAAATATTTCGAAAGATCGTTATGCAAGTTCTAGAGAAGTATCTCACATAAGTTCATCACACATGAAAGAATAAGAGTGTATGAAAAATGCACACACTTTCAATAGGCTCAAAAACTCACATAGGATGTATATGGTCACTAAATTCACATATGGAGCTTTAAATCATGCTTTAGTTTCACATCAACAAGGCTATGTGCGTTTAGTTTTTCAAAGATGATCAAATATGTACAAAACTAACACGAGAATTAGGAATTTCACACAACACATGTTAACTAAGTTCTTGATCATCATGGTTCAAATTTTATCCAATTATATCATTGGGTCGGGAAACTAACAAAAATCTAATTCAAAACAATAAGGAAAACAAGGAAATATTTTTGGATTTTTTTTTTTTTTTTATTTATTTTAAAAACAACAACTTAATTAAGAAAACACAAAGCAATAACATGGAAACAAATGAAACCAGTTCAAAGTCGAAGGTACAAAAATTTTCAATTTGGTCATTTTTATACTCTTTACCCCCACACTTAAACTAGACATTGTCCCCAATGTCAGAAAATGTAATAAAATGCAAATAAAAATAAAATAAATAAATATAAAGAAACAAAATAAAGCAATAGGATTGAAAACTTCCCTAATTTGCAGAAAATCAAGCGATGACCCCCCAAGCTAAAATTCTGCAATCAACTTCAAGGGTGGAAATAACCAAAAGTTCCTGCAAAGAAAAGAAATAATTCAGTTAAGTAACACAAGAAAATGTAGAAAATGCAAACGAAAAATTGAAAATCACGATAAAAGACAATGAATAGAACTAATAAGTGATCATTGGTCCTGTTTGGTGACTTTCCACAGCTTTGAACTTGAACTGGCCTCGGGAACTTCTTAGCAAGGAAAATGAGACTTGATTGGTGGTGGTGACTGATGCGTCCATATGTTGTTGAAGCTTCTCGAGCTCTTGGTTTCAACTCGGACTCCTTCTGCCGGGTTGATTGAGTCTGCAGGCTACATTCTTCTCTTTTTGTTTCTTCTGCATGGCAGGTAGGCACGAGGTAGAGGTGGTGGTCTGTTTCTTTGTTCAATCTGTCCAAGTGCCGACCTATTGCTTTCTTTCACCTTGACTCGCAGGCAAGAGCAAGGGTAAAGGAAAAGCATGCCATGAGATATCTTTGCCTCTGACTCTGATGATATGAGATACTTTTGCTTTTGAAGAAGTATCGTTCCACAGGTGTATTCTTGAACTGGGCTGGGGAACTTCTTAGCAAGGAAAATGAGACTTGATCTTGAAGATGAAGTTTCACCTTGTCTCCACATGCTTCAAGTTATCATTTTCACTTGCCTTATCTGTTCTCCAGGCAGATGTGGCGTCTTCTTCGGAAGTACATCAGCGGTTGAAGATGAGCACTCGAGAGCAATGCTAGGTAAGCAATCAGGAAGGATTTCCAGGCAGTCGGTTCTTAGATCGGAAGATTGACACCGAGTGCTGGCTGATTGCTCGCTTTCTCCTTGTCACAAAGACAAGGAAAAGGACAGGGAGAAAGCATGATATGAGATACTCTTGCTTTCAACCTTCATGATATGAAATACTCTAGCTCTTGATGACTTGTTTGCAAAGGTATCCCAGGGAATGAGAAACACAGAGTAACTCGAGAGGCTTCGTTGGGAATGCATTTTCGGAGATGAAGAAGTGCTGAGGGGGTTTGCCTTTGCAATGGATGGCGAAGGTAGACGTTTATAGGAATGATTCTTCATAACTGAAACTGTTCCTTTACCCCTGTCGGCAGCCGGTGGATGGATGAACAGTACAGGTTACGTGCTTTCTGAAAAAGCTGCCCGTAATTTCCGCAAAGCTGACAGTGCGCGTGACGAATGACGACAAAACTGGAAAAGCTGCTCGCCTCGTGATTCCTGACCGCTCCATCTTTTGAGAGAGGCGCCCGACTTTTGAGAACGGCGTCCGACTTTTGAGACGGAGTCCGTCTTTTGAGAAAGGAACCCGGCTCTTTGATTTGTGAGGTTTGCCTCTTCGATTTCTTCTTTTTATAGCGGCACTCATTCGGTTCCACAGCACACCTGAATTGCCCAAAAACACTCTCCCTTGCACTTTTTTTTATCTTGATTAGTTCGACTCTTCATTCTCAACACCTTCAGAAAATGTCTTGCCCCTCTGACCGTCGCCTTAACTTGAATGTTGGAGAAGATATTGATATGTCTTCTCCAACCAACATTTGGCAGCCGTCCTTCATATCCCCAAATGGTCCTCTTACAGTTGGGGATTCCATGATGATGAATGAAACAACCGCTTCGGTGGTGGCCAGAAATCTGCTCACTCCTAGAGATACTAGGATACTTTCCAGGCGGTCCGACGAACTGGTTGTTCAGGACTCTCTGGCCTACAGCGTCCGATGTGCAGGCTCAGTCTCAAACATGGGCCAACGTCTTCTTGCTCGATCTCGTCAGGTTGAGTCGTTGATGGCTGAAGTGGCTAGTCTTCGGCAAGAGGTCAGAGTGCTTAGGCATGAGAATAAGGAGTTGCACATGCTCGCAACTAATTACTCAACAAGCTTGAAGAGGAAGCTTGATCAGCTGCAGGAGTCCGAAGTGCGGATTCAGAGTGCTCATCAACGGTTTATGGCGTTACTCCCGAGGTTTGTGTTGCCTTCGTCCTCGGGAGCTGCACCAAGTATTGAGGCTCCGAATGATCCAACTCTGGCGCTTCGTCTTTCTGGGGCTCCGTCGACCTCCGAGGCACCACCTACCAACGACCAATGAAAGCTATTAGTTCACATTATTGTAAAATATTCATGCTTTTAAATTTATTTAATTATATATATAAATATAAGTATTTTTTTTTTTTTTAAATTATATGGATGTTTATTATTATTATTATTATTATTATTTTTTAAATATCAAAGTAAAATAAGTAAATCAAAGTAAAAAGACTATGTTTAATCTCCCAAACAAAAATCACAACTAAATAAACAAAACAAAATGAAAGCAGTAAAGAGAAGGGATTAGGAATGCAAATCTGATTGTGGGTGATTCCTAGGCCTCCCTTCATTATTCAAATGCATGGGTTTATCCTTGAACGGACGGCGGTACTTGAAATGATCCGACAACGGTCTAAGTTCTAATGACGGTGCCTGAATCATCAAAATTAGAAACATGTTAGTATAAATTAAAATTAAAATTGGAGAAGATGGCTTACTTTCTTTTTCCGACACAAACTCAATGACAAACACCACATCTTTGAACATTTCCGGAACTTTGAACTTGGCCAGGTTTACTATGATGGTTGTGGCTTGTCCCGTGTCATCAAACTCAACTGCTTTGGGCTTGATTCTCTCATGCACAGCCTTTTTGATGTATTCTTGAAATTCTCTAGCCACTTCATCCTCTTGAATCCCTTTTCTTGGTGTGCAAGGTTCTTTGAACATTTCAATACCATCGGGAACTTGTTTTGGTGCACCAAGAATTGGGATCTCATTTTGCATCTCTGGAAGAGCTTCCACAACGTCTTTTTCATTCACTTCTTCCTTGGGATTTAAAAACCTGCAAGGAAAAAGGACAATTGGCGGAAAAATGTTAGAATGAAATGAATTTTGAACCTCCTCACCTGAGTTGGATGGCATAAGGACTTGAGGGGTTTGCGACAAGAATTCTTCTAAACTGCCCAAGTCGTCATCCTCATCTTCTTCTTGAAGCGGTAATTCATCCATGTTCGGGCTATGTTTGGATGGTTCTGGAACAACTTCATCCTCCATATCACCTTCCAAAGTGATGACTTCATCGATTTCACTTTCTGCCTTTGAATTTGCAATGTTTGAGTTGGAGAGTTCACTTTGATCTCGAATCTGTGCCATGAACTCCATAATCTGCCCAATTTGCTTCTCCAACTCATCCACCTTGTTGGCTTTATTTTGCATCTCCATGTTTCGATTTTCTACGTCCTGGGTCAAAGAGGTGAGTAACTTATTCAACATGTCATTATCCGAAGACGTACCTGAATTTGGTTGGGGAGATTGTGGTGGACGTTGTGGTGGTTCATATGGCCACTGATAGAACTCTTCCGATGGCGGCAATTGTTCTTCTTTTCATAAACCCTGCGCCACAGAAATTAGTCCTTCAAGAATTTCATTATAATTCATGGGCATACTTTGATTTGATTGGAATTGTTGTGGGGGATGCTGTGGTGGCTGCATAGGTCTTGAATAGAACTCGTCTTGCTGCCAATATCCACCTTGTTGAAATTGTTGAGGTTCATCCCACATATAATCTGAATTACCTCTCCAATCTGAATTGCAAGCGTTGGAAAACATGTTGCCCCTTGATTGGTTATAGCCTTGATATCCCCAAACATCTTCATTGGCAGAAAATTGAGGACTTTGATATCCTTGCCCATAGGGCACATCAAGTGTAGGGACACTTGGCATTGTGGTCCTTCCGGCATTCTGAGTTAATTGAGATGTGAGATTCGCCAATTGAGCTTGGATGGATGCAAGTGCCATGTCTCGCTCCATTTGTACCTAAAATCAAAGAAAGAAAACTAAATCAAATATCAAAAGTAAAAGACATAATAACAAAAATAAAATAAAATAAAATACAATAAACACAAATAAAATAAATAAAACACAAACAAAAACATAAACAAGGGATTAGCAAATTTGCTAATCCCCGGCAACGGCGCCAAAAATTTGATGCGAAAATAAGTTAACGCACAAATTAAACCCTATTTGTGACAATTGTAGTAATGATGTAAGTAGGGATCGTTCTAGGCCGGGGATTAACTAGGGATGCTAACCAAAGTAAACTTAAATTAAAAACGTAAAAACAAAATTTAAAACACTAAACTAGACTCCAAACACTTAACTAAAATAACTCAAAATAAAACTAACAAATAATCTAAAACAAATCAAAAGACTCAAAATAATTCAAGACTCTAGAAAACACAAACTAAATTTATTTCTAACAAATTTAATCACTTCAAAATAAATGGGGGATTGATTTTTGACGAAATCGAATTTAAAACTGAAACTTGAAAATAAACTTCAAAGAAAATATATTTTATAGAATTAAATTGATGAGACGTTAGTTAGAGGGTTCCTTATCCACACATGAATAAATGCATACAATTTAATTCCCAGTTATGATTTCAACAAACGAATAAATGACAATGCTCCAAGTTAATTAGGTCCGCTTAAATTAACCTTCAGATTTTCCATAAGTTATTGGGTTGGATGATTGCATACGACAACCCAAAACATTCCCTACAAGTTCCCTACATGAATTGCATAATAGAGATACACGCAAGAATCATTAATTTCTATGAAAATCATAAACATCGACTAGGCATTCATAACTATGGAATACGCATGTTAATCCAACCTAGGGTTTACTAAACACAATCGTGACTAGCGATTTTTACTACTCATGAATATAAGTTCATAACGATTAGGTGAAATTCCCTTATATCCTAGCATCAAGTCTAAGCATGTAAATTAAGTGTCGACCCTCAACCCACATACATAAACAAGTTCTTAATCAACACAGAAAAGTAAACCACATCCAACATTTATAAATTCATAACTGGAGTAAATCAAATCATAATAAACATTTATCCATGGTTTCAAATTCCCCTCTAACTAAACAGAAATTAATTACACATGTTTAATATAATTGAAAAGCAAATTAAATTAAACATGAGTTTAAGAAAAATAAACCCAAATGAGGAGTTGGGGATTTTGGTGGATAGGGACGATCAGGGGACTCTGCTTCTTCGCGCTACTGCCTTCCTCCCCTGTTGCAGCTCTCTCCATTTCTTCTCTGCGCATGCTGCCTAAGTTCCTTTACCACGTAGCATTCCGTTTTTCCACCTGCGTCAGTTCCTCTCAGCCCTTTTCTTTCCGCGCGCGTCAGTTCCTCTGTCACTCTGCCCGCGCCTTACTCCTTGCAGCTCTCTGACTTGCTTCACGCTGCCTTAGGCAGCTCTTCTATTCCTAGTTGGTGCTCCCCCCGCTGCCCAAGCAGCTACTGCCTTTTTTCCTACTTCACTTGTCAGCTTTCCTCTTTTATTTTAATTCTCTCTATTTCTCTGCGCCAGCCTGCACTCCCAATCTCCCTTGCTGCCAGCTGCAAAGGCCCGAGACAGCACTCCTTATTATTCTTTATTCCCCTTTATTCCTTCCTTTTTCTTTCCAGCTGCCAAGGGGCAGCTCCCTTTCTTGTTACCTTTTAATTTTTTATTTCTTTTCTTCCTCACAGCTGCCAAGTTGATGTCCTTCTTTATATCCTTATTCCCCACTGACAGCTCTCTTAAATTTCTTTTTCTGTCCGCTCCATTTTATCTGCCAAAATGTTTTCTTAAGTTAATAAAATAAGTGAGCAAGGTAGAAATGACGAATTTATTACTTAAAATCACACTTGTGCTATTTTTATTTTCTTAGCTAGATAAATTCGATAAAACACAAAAACAAAGTAAATAACTCAAAAATATAAGAAACTAACTAAGAAAAGACGAGAGAATTTGATGTAAAATATGTATAAATATGAGATTATCACCGAAACCATTATTAAGATAGTCTTGATAATATATGTCTAAAACTATGAATCACAAGACATGTAAGTTGTAGAGATCCATCCATCATGGATCTTAGCAAGCTAGTGGGAGCTATAAGCGTCTTATGAAAGAAAGATCAAATTGTTTGATTTCTCATAAAGATGTAAATGAATCTTTTGTTTACTAGGTTTACAAAAGATTAGTGGGAGTTAATCATGTTCCTAAATTTAAATATATATATATATATATATACACATATATGATATATTAATTTTGGAAATGAAAAGAATACTTCTTCGTTAAAGTTATGACTTTAAACATTCTATAACGATAGAATGTATATGGGAGATATAGTCTATATACATGGGATGGAAATCTATAATGATACATTTCAAGATATAATTGGATTATATCAATCCCTAATAATAGACAATAGATGCTAGGAAGTTTCTCATATGATGATAAACTTCAATTAGAAAGACAACTCTAGTGAGACTAGGAAGTTGCTCTTCTCAAAGGGAACGTGCCCTTTGACTCCCAAAGAAATAAATAGAATCCTTTATGCATACGCAGAAAGGCGATTTACGTATTTCATATTGTATGAAAAACGTTGATATGAGTTGTACCTAGAACGGTACAAGACAATATCAATGCAAGCCCAGGATCAAAACCATGGCAACTGTCAAGTGAGTCCTTAAGTATTTAAGAAATACTAAAGGATAGATTCCTCAAAGAATGAGGAAGAATTAGAGTAATGTAAAGGAAGCGTAAATGTATTAGATTATGAATCTAATCCATCATTGGATGTTTCTTCATTATGAATGAAGAGATAATCAGATAATCAGATATCTCTTTATTATGACTAAAGAGATATTTGGATGGAATCATTAAAAGTAATGACTTTAGTGTGTTCCATTATGAATGCAAAATATATTGCCATATAGAAGCTTACAACAATGTTGTTTGGATGGGAAAATTCATTTATGAACTCTCTATTCGGTTCCAACCAGAAAGTGTCTCTAGTGTACCGACACTACGACACTAATGGGGCAATAGCTCAAGCCAGGGAATCAAGGTCTCATCAAGATCCGAACTCATATGAGAGACTGAATCACATGATTGAGAATCATGTATAATGGTGACGTTGTTATTCTCAAGGTTGCTTCTATGGATAACATATAGATATCCATTGTCTAGGCCTACTACTCAGCCATTTTTGAAATGACTACAGAAGAGGTATCATCACTGATGACCAAGCTGATTGGCTCTAGTGCAAGTGGGAGATTGTTGGAAATGTGCCCTAAAATCAATCATATGATGATACTTTACAGACATTTCACATGTTGAACTAATCTAGTTTAATATCAAGGGCAAAGGTTATTGTTTAAGCCGTCTCATATAAATGTTATATGCTTAAACGATAAGTCCAAGGAATATGGAATTAGGAGAATGTAATTTAAACAAGTTAGATTCATGAGACCATTCTCTTTCGTATACATATCCTAAACGTTCCTGATCATAGGATTGCCAATTGGACATTGACAATCCGTTAAGATCAGTACATGCTATATCTTCTCTTAGGGAGAGTGACTAGTCTCGAGTCATTGGTGTGATTGACACCAAGACAAGCATGTAGGTGCTCAATAGCGAATGAGTCCACTGAACATGATCAACGAGGAGTTCTCATACTCATGTCACATGAGAACTCATGGTTGGGATAATGCAAAGTAGTCCTTTGACCTAAGGCATCATAGTTGTCTTGTGGTTAGGTCCTTGATCTTTGACTGTGTCAAAGTCACTCCATTCGCGGGTGTCCACGACATAGTTGGGGTTAAGCCACTTAGCCATAGAGGCAAATAAATGCGCAACAAGGGATCTCTAACCTTCAAACCATTTGAGGGATAATACTCTATGATATTATTAAGAATCTCTGGCCAGAGTATGAATGAGATTTAGGAAGTCGTTCCAAATCACATTCAAGGTAATCATATAAGTAAATGAATCACATTGGATAGTAGACATGAATAAACTATCAAACCAAACAATGTGGTCAAAAGTATTGTATTAGAGAAAGACCGTATTGCATTGTAATCCTAAACTGAATAGGTTCTCCACCTCTTCTGATTAGCTTGGGTAACCATGATATGCTGCTAGGTGTCACTCATGGTTTGTGGAAGCCCTAAACGTGTATAATCACTAAAGGGAGAATTGAAAGTAAGTTTCAATTCACAATCGATTTGAAAGAGTTTTAATCGCCCACTGCCTCGCTAAAAGGAACCTAATGGATCGTACACCGTGTAAGGCAGAGATTGAAGAAACAATGGAGATGAGTAAGAATAATTAAGTGGTTTAATTATTTATGGCAAGGATTAATTAATATGTTAATTAATCAAACGATTAAAGTTCGTTAAAAGACCACGGGTTAGTTTTGGGCCTTAAGGCCCAATGGGCTTCGAACGTTAAGCCCATTGACTTAAGTTGTATGACAACTTAATGACAAATAATTCACAAAGGCTTTAAAAGCCCAATGAAACCCTATGGCCGGCAATTTAGAGCAAGTCCACCCCTAAGGACTTTGTGCCAGCACCCAGCGCATTTATCCACTCAAGTGAACAGTAATAGACCCTAGTGAACAGTAACAGACCAAAGCATCTCCACCCCTAAAAAAATGCGCTGGCACCCAGCGCATTTATTTGGTGTGTTTTTTTTTTTTTTAAGTTTATTTCGGATATGATTTTTAACCAATTTTGGATTAAATTTCAAATAAACTTAAAAAAAAAACACACTGAAATAAAATTACATACTCATCAAATAAACTATAGAAAGAAAAAAATAATTTTTTTTTAAATTTTCTGTATTTTTTTTAAATTTTTCTGTATTTTTTAATAAATTTTAATTAAGTTAATTAATCTGGACCGTTGATCTTTGATCGGACGGTCCAGTTTAAAAGTAAAATTTAAATTTTTTTTATTGTTGGAAATCCAACGGTCTAGAAAAACTAGCCGTTGGAAATCCAACGGCTATCGTGAAGCCACGTCGATGAGCCCAAGTGGGCTGACACCTTTTCAGGTTTCCCTGAAACCCACTCGCGCCTTGCGCGCTTGTGTTGCACGCTCCTGAGAAACAGGCCGGCTTCTGGGTCAGTCCAAAATGTGCTGGGTTGTTGCCTGGCATGGGCTGGGTGCCAGGCAATGTAATGGGCTGGAGCAAAAAAATAGGGGGTTGGCCTATTTTTTTGGCTGGGTGCTGGGGAGTTGGTTTTGGGGTGGACTTGCTCTTAGAGGAAGGGTAGTGAACTTGCTTTAATTACAAGTTTGCCACTCCAATGAATAAATGTATAAATATGACTTTATAGCCAAAATTCATTAAGGGTTTCTTTTGGAGAAAAGATGAGAACACAAAGCTCTCTTTTCTCTCTAAGAGGCCGGCCACCCTAGAGGAATTTAGCTAGCAATCTTACTTCCTCTAGGTCACTCATTTCTTCATCAATCTATCCTTGGTGAAGAGACTTAGAGGTTCTCAATTTTGGGAACTTGGAGAATCTATTCTTCCATCCAAATCCATGGATCTAAGAAGCAAGGAATGAAGGCCCTCTCCTTGGGTGATTAGCCTTTGCTTATGCAAAGAGGAATCTACAAAGGTATAAATTTCTCAACTCATTTTGATTTGAGTTGAGTCTTGGTTCACCAATCTACTAGGCTTTGAATTTCATGGTTAATGTTTTGTTTTTAAGTGCATGCAAGCATGATTCCGCCTTTTAATTGTTAATTGCATGCTAATAGATGTTGCTTAAATGAACATGTTTTTCACAAAATTTCCTTCAGTGCTAAGGTGAACGCGGGACGCGTAGGTAAGTTCAGGTGAGTTTATGGTGTTATTTGAAATGAATGATTGTTTGATGGCATGACTATATTTATGTTTTATGCAACTCTGACATTGTCGTATAGGTTGCAATAATAAGCAACTCTGACATTGTCGTACAGGTTGCAATAGTAGGCAACTCCGACATTATCATACAAGTTGCAATAGTAGGCAACTCCGTATATGTTGCAATAGGCAACTCCGACACTGTCGTACAGGTTGCCTAAGAGTCGTACAGGTTGCATTAGGCAACTCTGACTCATGTGTTATTATAGATTGATTTATGACTCGTACATGTTGCGTTAGGCAACTCCGAGTCGTGGGTTATCATAGAGTGATGAGCACCTGATTTTATTATGTTGTTGCCAATATGTAGTGATTTTGGATTATTTTTGGATTTAATGTTGATTTACATTTGACTTCATACTTATATGTAGTATGATTTCCTGGCAACTATACAGGTAGTGCAGCGAGGGGTTATATCTTTTAGAAGGTCTTTATTAAAGCTTTATACTCAGGCCCACTCACTCTTGTTTTTTTATCCTTCCAGGTTCTAGTAGCAGAGTTTTCGTATCGACGTGGATTCGTGGCAAGTCTTGGTATTGGAGATTATCTTTGACGGTATGATTTTCAATCTACTCTACTGTACTTTACTTATGCTCTGATGTCACGTGTGAAATGGGTTCATTCCCGCTCACAGCGCACTCTCGTGTTTAGGCACTTTTAGGTTTAAATTTATTCACATATTCCACATCACCACACTTTATGGTTTCGTCACATTCCAGGTGTCGGCCAGCACAACTCAATTCGGAGTCCTAGTGGACAATTTGGGTCGGGATGTGTCACTAAAATTAGATATCGATAACATATCGCTCAAATATCAAAGATTTAGCAATAAAGATTGATGACATACCAGTTATATATATATATATATATATATATATATATATATATATATGAACAATTGATTTTAACTATACTAAGGGAGAGGAGGTGGGCTTAGCCTCAAAATGGGCTAGCAATAATGTGGTTCAAATTCGACGTTGGCGATGATTCAACCTAAGACATTTCACTTACAAGTGAAGAGAAATATCATTAGACCGTAGCAATAAATGGCGACATACCAATCATATGTTAAACATATACTAAAAACTATCATTTTCAGCAATTAAAATTGTAAAATTATCATTTTGGTCAGTTTTGTATGAATTTATCTCTTATAGACAAAAAAATTTGGAACGTACAAATTTTGCTGGAATCATGGAGTTTGTTGAATTTTGTTTGGACCTCACTCACACGATAAAGCACTTTTTTTTTTAGAACTATAAAGCAGTTAAATTTGCTGAGAATACAAACGGAATTATTATAGCAAACAATTATTCTAATTATATATCTTATTTAGATGAGTGTAGAATGATTAGTTGACATTAGAGTGTAAAAACAACTCGCGAAATAAAATCTTTTTCATTCTTTCGTACTTGAAAATGAATATTTAACTTACCATCTCATTTTTCAAATCAATGTATGTAATATGATTTGCATTCAGCTTTATGAGTCACTCGTTCAATTTTTGGGAATCGAATTATATGATTGGACACCATATATGATATTTAATGAGGGAAATTAACTAAATAATTCAAAGCCTCAGAGATAAGTCAAGGTGGCAAATATCTTCCTCAACATTCTCAGGTCTGAATCCACAGTTCATCTCACCGACAAACCTACCGGCATGTCCTTGATGTACTTTCAACCCACCAAGATGTGCCTGCGGAATATCCCTTGCATGACTAGTACTTGAATCGCTGCTGCAGCTGTAATTAGATCCTGGCCGTTGGTTCATGCTACTGTGAGCTCCGGCCGCGGAGCTTAACTGCTGCTCTCTGCTTTTCTTGGCTAATGTGCGCTCAAGTTTGTGAGCATTTTGGTGGCCCCCAAGTGCTTGAGAGCTGTAAAACTTTCTTTGGCAGTAGTTGCATGAAAACATGCGCTGGGGTTCTAATGTTGGACTGAAAGAAGATGATGAGGAAGAAGTGGATGATGGCTCCAGGACAAGCTCCAAGTTTAGTCGGTTGTTGAGTAGGTTTAGATGAAGAGAAGTATTTGGCTGAAAATCCATGAGAGAGAGAGATAGTTCGGGTTAGGGTAGGAAAGTTTGAAGATAAAAGATGAATATTGTGATGTAGAAGGAGAGAGGGTTTGTATGGGATTATATCATGCGTCTCTAAGCATCACCGATCCTGTAGGCATAAATAGTAAATTAAGTGTTCACCAAAAAAAAAAAAATTAGTAAATGAAGTGAAATAATGTCAGCAATGTCTCGGTGTGTGTGTGAGAGAGAGAGAGAGAGAGAGAGAGAGAGGATAAATTTTTAGTTGTGATGGGAACACAAACGGTAACAACGTGTTTTAATAGGAATGATGAGAGAGAGAGAGGAGAGAAATTTTTAGTTGTGATGGAAATACAAATGGTATACCACGTGTTTTAATAGGAATTGTGAGAAATTTTATTTTTTAAGTTATTAACTTTTTAGCACACATATCCCACTATTTGTTTAGTGACATGTTGTGTACCACGCCGTGTACCGGTAGAGAGAGAGAGAGAGAGAGAGAGAGAGAGAGAGAGAGAGAGAGAGAGAGAGAGAGAGAGGGAGAGAGAGAGCTGCAAACATCAGTTGGGAATCAAAGGGTTGTCGCCTCCGTTGATAGCACCATTTCAATCCTGGTCGGTCCATGCAAATTAAATAGGCTTTTTAGCCAACATGATCGATTGACATAATTCTTTATTTTAATTTTTAAGATTTTAAATTGATAGAGGTGGTCTCTGAGTTTGTCTGCTATCAATTATTTTGATATTTCCGTAAAAAAAAAAAAAATCTATGTTACACAAGGACCTAAATGACAAAAGTGCCCTCAATTTAATAAACAATTGGCCAAAATGATTTGAGAAAAAATGAGGGTATTTTAGTCAATTTATCCTACATTTAATAAAGATTTTTCATGGAATGATCAAAATGATTGACGGTGAACAAACTCAAGGACCACTTCTATTGATTTTAAATCTCAGAGATCAAAATGAGAAATTATGTCAATCTCAGGGATTATTTTGAATAAAAACCAAATAAATAATTTCAAAGTATTCCTCTGTAAATAATTAATGGAAAGTAATAAAATAGAGGGTAATGTTGCAAATATTTATATTGATAGACTGAATTTGAACTATAAATTTAGTTAAGATAACTAGTAATTTTTATAGGGAGCTACGTACTAGACCCACCACTAGTCCTATTTGCCCACCCACATTATAATCTCCCCATCATAAAAAGTTGAAAAATTATAATCTTATTTTTCCACTCACTATTATACCTAAAATAATCTCTAATATGTTATTTTTCCACCCACTATTGTTCTTAGAAATTGAAATGTTATTTTTCCAACAATAAAGTCTCATCTGATGATAATATACTGGCAAATGAACGACCTTCCAAATGCTATGTTTTTGTATGATTATGCACTCTAATAACTACCATTAATATCCAATCATCATCGATTGCTAGTTTCTTACCTTTTAATTAAAAAGGGCGTCCACACTTTATCATTCCAAAATTTCCTCTATCCTCAGCCTTTTTGTCTTTTTAGCAAATTCAACTTACATATTATGCATTCACTTCACAACCCAATGTAAGTTTACGACTTCTGTTACCTTTTCGCGCCTAATATATTATTATTATTATTATTATTATTATTATTATATCTTTTAAGGTCTTTATCTGTCATTTTACAAATAAGCAAACTTGTAATTAAAATTTTCATTGAAAAGTGGGTGGAGAAATAAGACAATGAAGTGAGAATGACAACACTCTATTTATAATCAGACAATATAAACATATAATATTTTCCTCTTTACATCACAAGTAATTATCTTTGTTTAATGTAACGTAGTACTTTCTGTAACTGGTTTTGATAATTTATTTACCCATCTAATCATGGGTCCAATTCCTATTGATCATTCACTATCTCCTCTTATCTCTAAGCGTTAGACATCATGCAATATCTTGTCAAGTTTCTATTATAAGTAGTCAATTGGAAACAAGATAAACCATGTTAACTAGACTAAACAAGGAACATGATAATTGATAATTAATAATCACAATGAATAATTGATGAAGTACATATGCATGCCATGGTGCATGAACCACCGTCCTGATTATTCAGAGTCCTATAAGTCCCCTTACACTGAACCCTTCAATACAAATTATACATGCAACTACGGATATGTTATTGGTCAAACTTCTCTGTCTGGAATTTTTTAAGACTTTCATGGCTCTTTCCTTCTTATGATAGATCAACTTCAAATCAATTGCGTCAATGCATAGCATATAATATAGGCTTCATGAATTCATAAGATAATTACAACACTTTCCTGAGTTCATAAGATAATTAAATTCATGCATTATGTCTGCGGGTAGCCATTTACAAATTTTGGATTTTTAAACTAATGTTTCTGGTATGCAGTAACATTTATTGGTTTCCCACATGACATGGTTGGAGGATGAATATTATAAAATTGTTTCCGAGGACTCGAGGACGATATGGTGTCTGATCTTGAACTTCCGAGATATTGACAAAGATGATATGAAACTAATGACATTAAGTAAACTAATATTGCCTCGAGGAAAGGGATCCGGATCTCTTCCACCTTATCTACCCAGACTACAAAGTTAGGCTTTTGAAATTTGATCCAACGGTTAAAAATAGAGATTCATTTTAAAAGTTGTTGGATCAAATTTCAAAGATCTGAATTTGTGACCTTGATGGATTAGGTGGAAATGATGGGAGAGGATTCCTTTCCTTGCCTCGATGCAGTGTAATTGTAGTACTTATTTATGATCACCTGTAGTATCAGAGGCCCTATCTTCAACCATTTCGCTACATGACAAATATTTATTTATTATATCTAATACGTGAGGGGTATGTTTGTTTGGCTTCACTAGCCTTCACTAGACTAGACTAAACTAAAAGTTAGTGTAGTGTTGTGTTTGTTAATCACAAGGACTAACTTTAGTGGGACTAGGTGGGACTCGTCCCGACTATCGACCTCATTAGAGGGTCTTAGATAGTCCCTCCAAAATGAAGCGGACTGCTAAGACCGCTCTTTGCTTCGTCTACTTTGTCTACTCGCGTCGCGTTCTCTTCCTACTGGGCGACCTCACCGTCAAATCCTCCCACTTTCCCCGCATGGATCTTCCCTTGCTAAATCTCTGTGCACCACCAGCTCAACCCACCACATGAATCCCAAAATCTATTTACCACCACCGATGGGTTTGGCTCGATCCAGTGGATCAATTAGAAAAGAGAAAGTTTACTTGATATTATGATCGGCTAAGAGCTGGGGTTGACGACTGAAGGCTAGGTTTGAAAACTGAGGTTCAAAGGCTGGGTTGGAAGACAGAGGTTTGAAGGCAAAAACTGATTGCAAAGATCTGCTGGAGAAATTGGATCAATTTGGGTTTTTCCAAGCACTACTCTCTCTTTTGATCTTTGGGATCCAAGCAGTGAACTTGTCATCTGGGATTTTAACAATTTGTCTAGTTTAAAAGATCTGCTGGAAAATTGGATTGTTTGGGTCTATTTTTAATTGGGTTCAACTGGGTTTTCTGGATTTGAATAATTGGTGATATAGATTGGTTTTTTTGTTTTGGTCATTTTTTGTTTTACATTTATTCTTCGAATTTATGTTGTTCTTACATGGAAAATAAAGATTTGGAAATGTTGGCTGTGCTGTTCTTCAATGGATATTTTACAAGCTGTTTGGTTGCCGAGAAAACTGATGAAGAATCGTAATTTTATTTGCCATAGATTGTGGGTTATGGATGCATGTTTGATTCCAACTGTGGTTGCAATGTCTAAAAATTAGTTGAGTTTCTTTCACATAGTTGAGAGCTCAAAAGCCTCCATTTCTTTCGAACATTGATAGCTATTTCATTATGCTCATTTTTAGTCCGACACTGCACCAAACGCTTCACTAAGCCAGTCCAACTTAGTCTAGTCTAAGCCAGTCCAGCTTAGTCCCTGCAGCTAATCCAGTCCGAGGCAGTCCGGTACAACAAACGCACCCGAGAAGTATTGATTGACCGAGTGTTGTCACTGGAACTATAAAATGATTGCAATAGAGATAATCTCCTCTAATACAGAAAATACAACTTCCGTCCTCCCTTGCTTGTTACTTAGGTATTCCGTTCCTGGTTTCCATAACTTTTGTACAAAGGCCCCAGTCTTCTCTTTTTTAGCTTTTAATAAACTCCTACTCGAACTCTTCGGCTAACTTTTGTGCGCTTAATAATTCTCCTTTAAGTATGGAAGGGCCCCCAAAAGAACGAATAGTCCTTTATTTTTTGGGGGTAGGATCCAGTTCGGAAAAGTAGAATGTAAGAAAAAAATGTTATAACTCCCCTACCAAATCAGTAAACTAGGTTTTGCTATTCCTTTGCTTAGATTAAATTAATTAAAATTTCAAGTACTCTCAAAAAGCATTTGCAAGGTAAGCACTTTGACGTTCTTCTGTCATATATAGTTAAAAGCGATTCTAATTGTCAAAAAATAATTTTATAGCAACCATTTTAAAAGCAATTACAAATTGATATACACTAAACCACAATTATGGATACACTTCAAATTTCACAAACTGTGGAGATTGCTCTCTTACTGTAGAGCATTTCTACATACATACATGTTATCATATTTACTAGTCACATTCTTTAAATTTCTTACAAAGATAAAATGACTTAAATAGATTAGTTTTATTATAACCATGCAACGGTTGAGTTTACAATTTTCCGATGCATGTATGGCGAGTTCAAACCATGATTTATTGTGTGTGATTGTAGCATTTGGTTAGTATGATGTTACTAATTCACTTAAACTGTAAACATTTTGAGTCTACCACTATATATATATTTTAGGATATACTAATTTAGTATATCGGTGTTTTGCAGATTGGAAACGTTAGTCATGCAAGCCGTTTACGTTACAATTGTTGCTCCTCTCTTAAAATCTATTAACTATAAAATCAAAGGATACTGTTTGCTAGACTATTTTTTAAGATCACATTTGTAAATCATATGATGTGAGTGTTGATGATTGAATTATTATTTATGTATTGATTAACGTATTTATTTTCTATTAATAACAAGTCAACACCCACGTGATCATATGATTTACAAAATATAATTTAAACAAATGTTTGCACTAGCATTATCCAAATTCAGAGCGGACCACATGGGCAAAGGGATATAATACTGAAGGATGGCTGAAAAGTTAACTCCCCTATGTGCTCCCAAAGAGTGATAATTAAAATAAATTAATAATCTTCATAATCAAAATCAAAGAATATAAAATTTGTTTTGCACCAGGATTGTGGGATCAATCTTGCAGGTCGGCAATGATTGAGGTGAACATTGTCTTTGAATCCCAGACACATCACAAAGCAAGAAACTACGCACTCCTTTTGTTTCATGTTATATATATCCAAATAGCCATAATATTCCAAGGAACATTAATTCCTTACTCAAACTACCAACACGTAGCTAATCAGTCGATGATATCGACGTGTCCCTCTCTAGGCCTCGTTTGGTGGATTCTCTATATCGAATTTGTATGATAAGTCGTTAGAATATATTCAGAATTAAGAAATGGATATCAACTTCTAATTTATCCAAAATTATAGGTAGATCGATTTAAGATGAAACAATTTATGCCTTCCACATGAAGTTAACATTACTTTACATTAAATATGATCATTTATCTAGTTTAGTACAAGCCACCAAACGAGACAAGACTTCCGCGAAAGACTTAAGTTTACGCACTGACAATCAACTTATTTCACGCATGCATTAAGAATGGCTCTTCTCGTCTGCTTTTCCTTTCGTTTCTTGGAACGCGCAAAAATATAATTGGTGTGAAACTTCCACAAACTTTTCCTTTTAACAATAATGTCTTCAGTTGTCAAGTTCCTTATTCTTAATGTATTTTGGTTATTAATTTGATACTTTGTTGTTTACAGTGTAGGACATGTGACTTTACTCTTAGCAAAAAGTGACAAAATGATAAGAGTTTTGGAGAATTTTCAACTAGATTAGACACACAAGTCTGTCTAGAAGGTTGTATCAGAATTTCAGCATTCAATTCCAAGACATTTGATCCTGGCAAAGGATTAAAGGACCAGCGAACAGTGCTGGCAGATTGACTTGTTGGGCTTAGTTGTGACTTTTGAGCATGAAGATGATATTTTTGTTGAAATATAAGTGTTTTAGCTGAGATAAACATGTATTTAGTCTTAGTTAAGTGGTTTAAATGTGAGCCATTGGATTACATTCCAATTGGACAGCTGAGATGTAATCTTACAGTTAGTGATTTGTGTTGACACATGTAACTATCTTATAGGGTAGATTACATGAATGGTTGGATTTGATTTTGTAATATAGAGAGAGAATCTCTCTCTCTCTAACGGTAATATACCCACACGCATGTTTGGTGTGAGGTGTGAATGAATGCAAGCATCTTTCTGTGAGAACATTCTCTCTGCAATTCTCTGAGATTTTTCCAGAAACCTTCATCACCATTTTCGATTCATTCCTTACAACTGAGATTATAGTCTCGGAGATTCTAACATGGCTTTAGAGCCAAGTTTAATCGTTTAACATTTGGCATTTGAATTTGTGAAGGAAACGATCTGAAATTTGAAGAAATTACTTGCGAGATCTGTGTCTAACATGGCAGGGTCTGGAGGTGGTGAGCTGAGAGTGCTGATCTTCACCGGCGAGAATTATGAATTCTGGAGCATAAGGATGAAGACGATCTTCAAATCTCATGGATTATGGGAATTTGTTGAAAAATGAGTAGAGTGCTCAGATTTGAAAGGAGTTGATGAATCTGATGCAAAGAAGAAGATGAAGGAGGAATCAAGTGATGCTGCAACTCTCACGGAGAAGCTCATGAAAGATGCTAAGGCTTTGGGGCTGATTCAGGGAGCGGTTTCCGATGAGATATTTCCTCGGATATCTCACGAAGATACTTCTAAGGGAGCTTGGGATATCTTGATGCAAGAATTCCATGGCAACAAACAGGTTAGAAGTGTTAAATTACAAGGTCTTCGTAGAGAATTCGAATATACCAGAATGAGAGATGATGAATCTTTGTTTGTTTATCTTACAAAATTGTTTAATCTGATAAATCAAATGAGAAGTTATGGAGAAGAACTGTCTAGAGAGAGAATTGTTCTGAAAATGTTGATTAGTTTACCCTCTATGTATGATTCTATATGCTCTGTGATTGAACACTCAAGGGATATAGATGTGATTGAGGTTCAAGAGGTAGTTGCCTCGTTAAAAAGTTTCGCACAGAGATTGGATAGACATAATGAGAATAAGACTGAGAGAGCATTTGCAAGTCTCATTGTGAACTCCAAACCTGCCAATTCTTTTGGGAATAAAAACAATCGGTACCAAAAGAACTGGAAACCAAAATTTAAAAAGTGGGATCAAAAACCTACTTACCAATTTGGGAAGCAAATTGCAGCTGCAGAAGGTGGTAGAAATCCTTGCAGGCATTGTGATAAGTATCACTATGGTGAATGCTTTCTTAAAGGCAAACCCAAATGTCATTGTTGTGGGAAAATTGGTCACATTACAAGGGACTGCAATAACAAGAACGGTGCGTAGCAACTAAATTATGCAACTCAGGTCCTTCCTACACCAACTATGTTCTATGCTAATAATGCAGTTGATAAGAAGTCCATTGAAGATGTATGGTATGTGGACAGTGGTTGTAGTAACCATATGACTGGCAGAGAGGATGTGCTAGTTGATACTGACAAAAGCATAACTGCAAAAGTAGAAATGGGGACAGGACAATTGGTTAATGTAATTGGAAAAGGAAGTTTGGTGGTTGACACTAAGATGGAAAGAAGGTATATCAAAGAAGTAATGCTTGTCTCAGGTCTAAAAGAGAATTTACTCAGTGTAGGGCAGATGATGGAGCATGGATACTTTCAGATTTTTGGAGATAATAAGGTTGAAATTTATGATGACTCTTCTCTTTCTAATCTGGTTGCCAAGGTACCAATGAAAGGAAACAAAAGTTTTCCTTTGAAACTTCAAACAAACTTACACATTGCATTAAGAACAAATGTGAGTAAGTCAACATTGATTTGGCATAGGAGAATGGGACACTTGAATGTCAATAGTTTGAAGTTACTTCAGGAGCAAGAAATGGTGTTTGGTTTGCCAGAAATCAAGAACACAAATGAAGTGTGTGAAGGGTGTATTCTAGGAAAGCATTGCAGAGATTTCTTTCCAAGAGAGACAACAAGTAGGGCTACTATTCCACTGGAATTGGTACTCATTGATGTTTGTGGACCAATGCAGACTGTTACAAAGGCTGGAAATAGGTACTTCCTCACCTTTATAAATGATAGTACTTAGATGTGTTGGGTTTATTTTCTGAGATACAAATGTGAGGTGTTCAATGTCTTTAAGAAGTTTAAGGCTATTGTTGAACTGCAAAGTAGGTATAAGTTGAAGAAACTGAGAAGTGACAGATGATGAGAGTATACATCCCTGGAGTTCAACAAGTTTTGTGAAGAAATGAGAATGGAAAGACAACTCATTGTGGCATACTCATCACAACAGAATTGAGTGGCTAAAAGGAAGAATAGGACCATTGTGGAGATGGCTAAGTGTATGATGTTTGAGAAGAAGATACCACTGGAGTTTTGGGCTGAGGCCGTTAACAATGCAGTGTATGTCTTAAATAGGTGTCCAACTAAAGCTTTGGATAAGAAAACCCCATTTGAAGCCTACAGTGTAAGGAAGCCAGGAATTAAGCATTTGAGGGTGTTTGGTTCTCTGTGCTATGCACATATTCCAGAACAACAGAGACAAGATGTGTGTTTCTGGGGTATGGAAGTTGTGAGAAATGCTACAAATTATATAACATTGAATATGAAAAGTTATCATTTCTAGAGATGTAATATTCAATGAAGCAGCAAGTTGCACAAAAGGAATGCACTTACTGATATGCTTATTGAGAAAGAAAATGAGACTGGTGAATCAAGCTTAATTCAAGCTGAAATATCAGAAGATGATGGTGAGACATCAGATAATATTGGAGAAAAACATGTTGGGATTGATGTTGTAGGACAAAGTGGAAGTTCAGGTCCAAAGGATTTCGATCACACTCCACTCAAGTATAAAAGTATTGCACAGGTGTGTGCAAAGTGCAATCTGTGCATTAGTGAACCTGAAACTTTTAAAGAGGCTGCCAAGGATGAAGCATGGCAGAAAGCAATGGAGAATGAAATTGCAATGATAGAGAAGAACAATACTTGAGAGTTGGTTAGTAGACCATTTAATAAACCAGTGATTGGTGTTAAATGGGTTTACAAAACCAAGTTAAATCTTGATGGCTCAATGCAGAAAAACAAAGCTAGATTGGTTGAAAAGGGCTATTCCCAAAAGCTTGGAATAGATTTTAATGAAACCTTTGCATCAGTTGCTAGGCTTGACATAATTAGAACATTGGTTGTACTGGCTGCACAGAAAGGGTTGAAACTGTTTCAATTAGATGTGAAGTCAGCATTTTTGAATGAAGTATTGCATGAAGAAGTGTATGTTGATCAACCCCCTGGATTTGTGATCAAGAACAAGGAAGATGGAGTTTACAGACTCAAGAAGGCATTATATGGTCTTAAGCAAGCTCTAAGCCCTTGGTATGATGAGATCAATTCTTATTTCACTAAGGCTGGTTTCCAAAGAAGTCCTACTGAAACAACACTATATGTAAAGATTGTAGAAAGTGGATTACTCATTGTTCTTTGTATGTGGATGATATCATATATACTAGGAATTCACAAGAGTTGATGAAGAAGTTCAAAATTGAGATGATGAAACAATATGACATGACTGATCTCGGGTTGTTGCACCACTTCTTGGGTCTAGGTGTGATTCAAACTGACTCTTACATTTTCTTGCACCAGAAGAAATATGCAAAGACACTACTGGATAAATTTGGCTTCAAAGACTACAAATCAATTGCTACCCATCTTGCAATAAATGAAAAATTGTCTATGACAGATGGAAGTGAACAAGCTGATGAAAACTTATATAGGCAGATAGTTGGAAGTCTGCTATATTTGACTACTACAAGGCCGGACATCATGTTTGCAACAAGCTTGTTAGCTAGATTTATGCATGGTCCTATCAGAAAACATATGGGAACTGCCAAGAGAGTACTTAGGTACATTCAAGGCACACTTGATTATGGTATAGCATATGAGAAAGGGAAAGAAGCAATGCTCATTGGCTACTGTGATAGTGATTGGTTAGGAAGTGATGATGATATGAAAAGTACATTTGGATATGCATTTAATCTTGGTTCATGTGTATTTTCTTGGGCATCAGTCAAGCAAAGCAATGTTTGCACTATCCACTGCAGAAGTTGAATATGTTAGTGCAGTAGAAGCCACTGCACAAGCAATTTGGTTGAGATTTGTTCTCTCAGATTTTGGTGAAGAGCAGGTTAAGCCTACACCGATTATATGTGATAATACCTCAACTATAGCCATAACCAAGAATCATGTGAATCATCATAAGACAAGGCATATAAACAGAAGATTTCACTTCATCCGAGATGCATTGCAAGATGAAGAGATCGATTTGTTGTATTGCAAAACTGAGGAGCCAGTTGCAGACATTTTTTACCAAGGCATTGGCCAGGGATCGGTTTGAATACCTAAGAAGGAAGCTTGGAGTAATCTCAGCACAACACTTAGAAGGAAGTGTTGACATATAAGTGTTTTAGCTGAGATAAACATGTATTTAGTCTTAGTTAATAGGTTTAAATGTGAGCCATTGGATTACATTTCAATTAGACAGTTGAGATGTAATCTTAGAGTTAGTATTTGTGTTGACACATGTGACTATCTTATAGGGTAGATTACATGAATGGTTGGATTTGATTTTGTAATATAGAGAGAGAATCTCTCTCTCTCTAACGGTAATATACCCACACGCATGTTTGGTGTGAGGTGTGAATGAATGCAAGCATATTTCTGTGAGAACATTCTCTCTGCAATTCTCTGAGATTTTTCCAGAAACCTTCACCGCCATTTTCGATTCATTCTTGAAAACTAACATTATAGTCTCTGAGATTGTAACAATTTTCTAGAGTTACGCCCTTCTACAAAGTTGTAGAGGACGTCCTGATCTTAAAATAAGCAATTTGGGGCTAGATTTGGTGTTGGGTTGGTCCAGAAACGTGAAGGATTTCTGACAGGGCAGATTGTCTGGTTAGATTAGGATTGTAATTTTAAGTTATCCTTTTGGTATTTTGTTTCGTAGTTTTCTAGAAGACTGTATTTAGGTAGGATTACAAATAAGGTGTTGTTTATAAGCACCAGCAGGTCCTTAGGGTTTCTCTACACATCAATTTGGAGAACTTGGCTTGGCTTACATGACTTGTATAATTCTTTCAAGGGTGCTTTCTATCTTTTCTTTTTAATGATATTTTTCTTTCAATTACGGTTATGTGTAACTGCTCACTTTTACTAGGGCGAGGCCACAAGCCATAGCATGGATATGTAGTTTCTTTTCAATTTACTAATGGAATTATTGATACTTGCTTTGAATTATTAATCACTGCCTTTTAAGTTTCAACTATCTATATATCTTAATGCTTGATCACCATTAGGATATTTAGACAAGTAATTTGATGCAATTTATGTTGGAACGTCGCCTTGAAATTGAGAAGGAGTTCTTTTGATTGATAATTGTAAAGGTGAACATCACGTTTTTAAGCGTTGCATGGTTTTTCAAAAGGTTTTCACAATGCTTAATAAGTCTTGCATGTGTATTTCATATGAACATCACATATGGATTGTATGTTAGATATACGTTCTTGCTTGAACATCACAAGGAGAATATGTATTAGGATAACCTAACCTTCAATGCATGTATGTGGTAATTCATAAGTAATTGGTAGAATTGTTTAGGATTGTTAATGACGACGGCTAAACTATAGTCTTTTCCATAAGTGATTTTCTTAAAAAATATTTTAATTTCCTTTTTGCCGAGTTGTTGTTTTCTTAAATTTAAATTGTTTTGCTTCTGGTTTTCATCTTTTTATTTCACAATCTCAATCTTTTCTTAAAGATCTGTTTTAAATAATTAATAAGGATTAGTTTAATAAAATTATTCATATCAATCTCTGTGGAGAACGACCTTACTTGAGCCGTTTATACAACAATTATCTTGTTCTCTTGCAACTATTTTTACTTGTTTTTATTCCTATTTTTGCATGTGGTAAGAATCCTATAACAAGTTGATGACTAAAATAAAAAAAATGAAAGATATAAAAAACTTGCTAATAAAAAAATTCAAAGATGCCAACCGGAATTTACGAGAGAGAGAGAGAGAGAGAGAGAGAGAGAGAGAGAGAGAGAGAGAGAGAGAGAGAGAGAGAGAGAGTCCACAATCCACATTGGAAAATGGCCAGTTTATACAAGAGTAGTTGAGGTGAGGACTGAGGAGCATCCATTTCCACATTCCACATCCACATGGGAAAAGGGCAAGTTTAGACAAGAGTAGTTGAGTTGAGGACTGAGGAGCATTCATTTCTGCGTTTGGATGTACGGCAATATCCTATGAAGATCAAACTGAGATGGGAATGGTAGTGGACATGTTTCTGTTTTGTCGGAAGACTTCACTACAGTCCGATGACTCATTGCTCTCCTATTCTGCGCCTACACGTGGATAATGACTATCACTGTTCTTCGCTCATCACTTCTCGTACCTACAAATCTATTTTACTATATTCCATATCCATCTCTCTCTCTCTCTCTCTCTCTTATTACTTTCATTTTTGTGGATATGGCCATCTTTGTGTACGGTAATTATATATATATGGTTGAAATCAAACTCATAAGCTCCAAAAGGATATAACACCTTATCTGTTTTAGAGGCTTTGACGTTGAAATCTAAACCCAGCATTTTATTTTGTTTCATGCCCCTTGTTAGTGCTGCTTGGCTGCCATGAGTTTACAGAAAGTGGGATCACTTCAACCCCACTTTTCAAATATTCCCACTTTCTGCGTGTTTTATGAGCTATGGTCCATTGATCCATAGGACTGTGCTTGGTCTCAAACAAATTGCAGTAGAAGGTTTCGAATCCATCGTCGTTTATAATTAAGAAAAATATATCATTTTAGATATACAAAAATTTCAAAGTTCGTAACTTTGTCCCGAGACTGAGAGCATCTCTAATGCACTGGATGTTTGGGACTCAAACCTTATATCTAAGTTTAAATATGAATCCAAGCCTCTCAATCAATGAAGACTTAAAACTCATATATAGGTCTCCCCAAGTGAGACTCGAATTTGAGTTTCAATATAAGATTTTTTTCCAAGGTGGAGTTCATGCCAACATAGATAAAAATTATTAGGCTAGGAAAAGTAAGATTTGAGTTTTGAGTCCAATTATCTCCAACGCACATACCCAAATTGCTAAAACTAAAAATTTGGGTTTTGATTCCAATGTTTCCAACTTCATCAATGCAAAGACTCAAATCTTAAAACTCAAAAAATATAATAATAAGTCTTTGTATTAGATGAGAAAAATGATAAACTCAAACCCACCACTTTTTGCGACTCAAATATTAAAATACGAGGGCTAACTACATCTCACACCTTTGAAGTTTGAGGTAATTTTTAAATGGGCAATTGTCTCAGCTTTTACACCATAAGGTAATACAATTGTATCATTTTTATGTCTTTGGTTGGATTGATTGGTTTGATCACTGATTAATTGATGACATGGTGAGTGTATGATCTTTATATGGGTTAATATGTAAGCAAAATTTGGATCACATTGACGAAAAAACTCATCAATATAAATGGAGGATTAGATATTCAAAGAGACAAAATGTTTAAATTGATACAATTTTAAAACTTTAGGTGCAATGTGACAAAAATAGAACCTCGTGGACTATTTTCAAAAGGGTTTTTATCACAAACGATCCCTGAAATTAACCCTTACCATCAAGATGGTCCCTGAAATTAAAAATCAATCAATGTAGTCCCTGAAAATAAGTGTTGCAAATCAATGTGGTCCTTTGGTTACAATTATGTTAAAATTCCGTTAAGTGTTGATGTGGCACATAAATGGGCCCCACAAGATTTACGGGTTTTTATCACAAATGGTCGCTGAAATTTACCCACAACATCAAGATGGTCCTTGAAATTGACCCATACCATCAATATGGTCACTGAAATTGAAAATCAATCAATGTAGTTCTTGAAAATAGGTGTTGCAAATCAATATGATCATTCCGCCACAATTTTGTAAAAAAATTTGTTATGTGCTAATGTGGGTTTAATAATTATTTAAAATTTTGTCAAAATACCTTTTGCACAATGGAATTTTTTTTTCTTATAGTAGGGCCTACTCCGAAGAGAGCTCCCTTCCATAAATTCTCAAAGCCACAAGGCTTAACCAAGGCCTAAGAAGGGGTGTAGAAATAGTTTTCAACCAATAATGGACGCACGTCAGTTATAACATCATTATCTCAAGGCAGACCTCATCGTTCTTTGCATCACTATACCACCAGGGAAGCGACGAACAAGCTCTCCAAGATTAAGGATGTGAGGATGATCGCCTAAATATTAACGGTGATGTCCTAGAAGTCGTTTCCAATGGGCCAAGTCGTCACCACATGTGATCTCGATCCAGGTTCAATTCGGTGAAGGGTGTCGAAGTGTGTAAATATGGGTGTACTGAGATTGTTTTTTTTTAGAGAATAGAGAGTGAAGGAGCTATAGAAATGTGAATTGGGATAAAAAAAAATTTAAATTTAATTAGACTTGTGTGACCCATTTATGTGTCACATTGCCAGAATTGTGACTGAAGGACTACATTGATTTGAGACACTTACTTGAGGGACTACATTGATCAATTTTCAATTTTAGGGACCATTTTGATGTTGTAGGTCAATTTCAGGGACCATTTTGATGTCATGGGTCAATTTCAAGGACCATTTGTGAGAAAAAATAACTTATGGGGCCCATTTATGTGCCACATCAGCACTTAATAGATTTTTTAACAAAATTGTGATGGAATTACCACATTGATTTGCGACAACTATTTTCCTCATGGATATCGCTGTGTGAATTTTCACCATTGTTTGTTCGTTCCTCATTGCTCTCATAATTGCTTGCATGCATGGGTTCATGTGTGCGTGTATGAGGTGAGTAATCCTAGTTGAGCATCAATATTGTCTTTCTTTATGTTGTATGTGTGCATGTATAGGCCTATTAGATCATCTCCAAATGAGATATCAAAAATGCCCCATACACATATAACAGTAACAAATGACATACCATTTTCTCCAATTGAGATGTCAAAGTTGACATGGAAAAGAAGGCTAAGTTGGCATGGACAAAGAGATGTCAAATTTGAAGCTGCCTTCAAATATGATTTTTGCTATTTCCAAAGGCATTCCACTTACCTTACCTTAAATGCTAGCACAATTAAGTATTATTTTATTATTTTTAAACCAATAACAACCCAACTTTTATTATTTTTGTTCAAAGAAAAAGATAAATAAAATGATAAATTTTGGCATATAGGGTGGAAGCAAAATATTGATAGTATGTAAAATTGCCAAGTCAGCCATCAAATTGAAATTTGAAGTTTTGAATTTGACATCTCATTTAGAGATGCTCTTAGCTTGTTGAGGCTTTACCTCATATAGGCTTAGTGGCTTGTGATATTTCATGCTTCTGCTCACTGATCTATTCCTCACAGGTAAATGTTGATGGTCCAGATGTGGTGATTCCTTTATCCATGCATGCCTTAGGTCTTCAAGCCCCTAGTGGTGTTCCTTTCGAGCTTATAGCTTTCCCCAAGGAAATGGCAGTGGGTTGTGGAGTTTTCCCTAGTGATCCTCATGCTTAGACTGTTGTGTATCCTCATGTGACTCTTTTCTCGAAAGAGTAGGTTTTGCTCGAGGAGTGGACGCCATGGCACGAGGCTCTTGGTGCTCTCAAGGATGAGTTCAAGAATGGTGCAGTCCATTAATCTGATAATGAATCCAAAATTATTGACCTGAAGATCACTTTTGGACATTAACAATTCAATAATTTATTTTTATACTTTGAACTGTTGACATACTTTCGTGGTCCCAAAGCTCTCATACTTGAGTTCCCGAAGAACCTCAAATCCACTACACTTAAATCAGCATATTGCATTATGCGTTCTTATAGGAACCTCTCTTTTATGAACTAAACGTTCATAAACTAAATTTAACCTGTAGTTTCAAATTTAGTTCCTTTGAAACCCGAAGTTTTCATAAAACAATACACCCATGAAAACCCGACGTTTTTCATGAAAACCATGTCTTAGAACTTGAATGTTCTAACTATGATGCTTATGGATGATTCGTTCACATAGCACCAATCACAATCTTGTTCCCTCCAAATTCAATGGATTGTCGAACAGTCACAGGTTCAATTTTCCTTATTTGGACGTTTCTAATAGAAACCATTTTATATATGGGTACAAGACGTGAATCTCCACTTGACTATCAAGTAGCTAAGAAACCATTGAAGCCAACAATTGCAAGGAAGAGCTGAATATGCCATTATCTTCATTCAAAGACTTATGCCCAAAGCATTACCAACAATTGAGGATTCCATGGCTCTTTGGCTCGCTCTTACGGACTGTCTAATCATGAAAGACATTGCCTAAAGCACACCATGATTACGTCCATGAATGAGTACAATTCTAAAGTTTATAAATCCGATCGAATTATGACTAGAGAATACTTTTCTCGTCCTTCCATGTTTCTAACTCGCCCCTGAAGCAGTAGTGTAGAAAGGGGAAGTTTACCAAATTCTCATATCTGATTACTACCACAACATATGGTAAAATCAGGGCCTGCTAAGGTGTGGCATCATGCCCGAAGCATGATCCTTGGTACCTAAGACCTAAAACTTCAAGAATAAGGGATAATATTCCTAAACCTTAACCTTACAAAATCTATTTCCGTCTTGATGGAATAGATTATTGGTTATGCACCTGTTCATGCCTCTACCAATGTCGTTGAGGAGTACCGTTCTCGTTGTCAATATGTGAGACTAATTTTTCTCCACCAAACACCATTGGAAGAGCAAAATTTTGATATGGATGGCCTTGTTGGCCGAATCCCCTTAGTAAACCATTTACTTTGTGAACATTTTTCTATGTTCTTGGATTCACGTTTGGTGTTTGTTTTACTTATGGATAATCTTATTGATATTGTCCTTGAATATGAGTTAATTGAATCATGTTTCTTAATACATGTGACCGATTCAATTAAACACGTGATTAGGTAAGAATGTGGGAAAGTTAGTTGTCTGGATGAATGCGTACTACGCACACTAACTTTACACCTAAATCACATCTCTAACAATGACTCTAGGTCTATCCAACCTGATTTAGAGCATTGGCATGCTCCTAGTTGTATGAATGGTATTGCATCACCATTTAAGGGACCTTAAATTCTCCCTGTCGTTGAGTTTTTAAGGATATTCAACAGAACAATGATTATCAATGAAACCACTGAAGAAAATAAAGTGGAATATCTTTGCACCACCTCCAAAAATGAGCCTGAAGCTTTGATTTGGGGCTAATGGGTTGTCTCCCAACTAGGGCACACGCCACATATGGTCGGCATGGGGCCTAGTGATTGAGCAATTTTACTTGCTTTGGCACGACCTTTTTTTTTTTGGGACACTTAGGTCAAACAATGATGCTACAACGCATCTCCTTACCCGAAGTAAGGATCTTGAGCCAAGCACCTTTTTGCCAAGCCTGCTCATTAGGGAAATTGATTTTCTAAATCATCGCTCGCAGAGATACGAAATCATCCTTTTTCATAGTGGATTCAAGGGAATATATGTGGACTAATCCAACCAAAATGCGGACCATATAAATACTTATGATTTTGGTTGATGAATTGACAAACTGGTCACATGTTTGTCCACACACATTGCTGCTAAACCTCCTGGCCGATTAAGGGCTCACCACCCTACTTATCCCTTAAAGTCCAGGAGATTGGATAATGCCGGAGAGTTTATATCGACGGTTTTTTGATAAAGTATTGCATGTATTTTGGGTTTATAATTGAACATCGAATTCTCATGTTCACCCCAAATAGCCTTGCCTAGCGATCATAAAGAGCAATTTAAACGATCGTCCGAATTTTGGTAAAAGTACCAAGTTTTCAGTTTCTGCCTAGGGCTATGCAATCTTGTACGCAGTTATGTTGGTCTGCCTTGAGGCCCATTACCACCTAACCTATTTGACGTTACAGTTGGTTATTGGGTGCAAACCTGACGATTTTCGTATTTACGCATTTGGGTATGCATTCCATGTACCAAGTTGTGCCGCCGCAATGTACCAATATGGGTCCTCGAAGAAGGATGTGAATCTTTGTCAATTATGATTCTTCTTCACCTTCGCTCTCTTAAAGCTCTTGCACTTGATCTCTTTACCGCTGATTTGCAGGTTGTCACTTTAATGAGACAATCTTCCCGTCGTTAGGGGGAGACAAGAATGTCAATGTTCTTGGAGAATAACGCGAATTTACGTGGACGTTGCCCACTATGTCTCATCTCGATCCCCAAACCGCACAAGTGTGATAAGCAAGTGCGATAAATTCTAGCTTTTAGAATGTTGCTCCAGGCGCATTCCTCTGATCTGGCTAAAGTGATGAGATCATATAGCAATTGCAAACATGCCTGCAAACATAAATGTACTTAACAGACGTCGAGTCAACATCCCTGGAGGGTGTGCCACCCCTATTGGACGGTTTGGATGCCCCTGCTGGACGGTCCGGTACACTGGTGGATAGCCAATCAATTTGTCTTGGCCTGGAGCACGACAAATCACTCGGTTCGTAGGATTCACTTCCCTAGAAGAGGAAGACATGGTACACAATGAGTCTATACTTGATTGTTGTCTTAAATCATTTCCATCTCATGAGATTAATCCAGATTACTCCAGAGACTTGAAGTTCTTGGTCCAGTATACTAGTTTGGATGAGCTAAATGGAATTGAAATGAGATTACCATCGATGATGTTTTCACTTATATGGTAGCTACCGACATAAATGAAAAGCAACGATATCGAACCGTGTTCCATTGATTAAGTGACAATGTAGAACTGATTGGACAAACGAAATTACAATCCAGGTCAAATTCCTTACCAAAGTGTGTATTGGACCTGTCATTCCTACACTGCCCAAGGTAACCCTGTTGTGTTACAAGTGGGAAATGAAGCGTTATGAGATGAATGAAGTAGTGCGATATGATGCACGCCTTACAACACAAGGTTTCTCTTAAAACGTCTTGTGATTGATAGCATCATGATGAAATGTGGTTAGTGTTTTCTCCATGGGGATATAGATGCGGAGATTTACATGTAAGTTCCTGAAGAATTACATGGACTGGTTCAAATAGTTCCAAAACCACGGAACACCCTCTTAACTTGTTTGAGGCGTTCACTTACAATCCAATGGATGTGGTATACCTGTCTAAGTGATTATTTGATCAGTGAGGGATATGAATTATGCCCTTGCGTGTTAAACTATGACACAAATTGCTAGAGTTACAGTTTATGTCGTTGACACGAATCTCACTAAGACTCCGAAAGAGCTTGAGAAAACTGCCTCGTACCTGAAGATGGAATTTGAGATGAACGATCTTGGGAAAACTCGTTTATGCCTTGACCTGAAGTTCAAGCGTTGTTCTGACGGTACCTTGGTCTACCAATCGAACTACACCCCGAATCTGTTACCTTTGAGTATACCTATGATCGTCCATACATTATATGCAAATGAGACCCTTGAAGAGGTTATGGAATTCGAAATTTCATATCTAAAGTTCAACTTTACACTTCGTTATACTTAGCTCATTATTTTAAGACAGGACATCTCATTCGTTGTTGATCTTGGTAAAGATGCAGAACCGCGCTTACACGCAACCACAGAATTGGTATTAAAGACGTATCCTGAAGGTACTATGAATTTGGGCAAATCAAATCCCAATGCATCTCAAGCGATCCAACCCCCTGATTCGCTGAATGATACTTGCCTTGTTGTTATGCTAACGCTGGTTACTTATCAAACCCACACAAGGCAAAATCCTCAAATGATTATGTCTTTACCATTAGGGATATCGCAATATCTTGGAGGTCCACGATATGACCTTAGTTGCGAAATCTTCAAATCGTTCCAAGACTCACCTCACTTCACTACGCCACAAGTCAGACATGGTTAGGAGTTCTTGTTGAGCATATTCAAACTACTTGTTGTCTTTCATCCATCGTTGAGTCCTTACAAGGATCCATGAAGATTATGCCACATGTATCCACCCGACCAAGCCATAATACAATAACGAAGTAAACACCAAGGCATATTGCGTCTACATCTACATCAGCAAAGCATCAGGAGATTGAAGTCATGCAAACCGATCCTAGATAACCTTGCCAACCTCTACACGACGTCACTGCCGAAGTCAACCTTCCAGAAGCTTGTTCGAGGAATTGGTATGCCTAACTATCATATGCAATGCTTGTAGTTTTCATTTGGAAGTTATATCAAACTCAGGGGGAGTATCCAGAAGTATACTTACTTAATCTTAATGTACTCTTTTTCCCTACGATTAGGAGCATTTTTCCCACTAGGATTTTGCTACCTAACTAGGTTTTAACAAGGCACCCATCTTGGGCTGATCATACCCTTGTGAGCTTTTCTACTTGCTTCCAAAAGACGTATAGTTTTGACTTAATGCAACTTCTCACCTTTCTCCTTAGTCTATGAGTTTTTCTCCCACCTTGGGTTTTACCATAGCGAGGTTTTGTGAGTTTTACTTTTTATGCATTCTTCTGTGGATTTGAGACTTGCATTCGCTATTTGTGCTGGCGACTTCATCAACTATACTTACTTCATCGCTGAAGACCTTATGCGCCATTTACTTGAGTATTTACACACTCAAAGGGGAGTGTTGCGGTCCTATTAGATTAGGAATGTGATAGTGTAAATCCTAGTAGATCTAGGAATATCTCTTATATTCCTATTAGGAGTTGATTACCTATTAAGAGTTGTAATCCTAAAAGGGTAAGGAATTAAGCTTCCCTACTACTATAAATAAAGGCACAATGGGGTGGAATAGAACGCAACCACAATTACACATTTCTCTCTTCTCTCTCTATATGCCGAACCCTCTCTATCTCTCCATATGGCCTCCATACTTGTTTAGTAATTTATGCCTACAACAATTGTTGTATTATTCATAAAAAAATAAACAATAATTTTGTTCGCTGTGATTAAAACGAGAAAGTGTTTAAACAAAAAATAATAATCTCAAAATTAATAAACAAAGGCATACTTCTGGGGATTCCTCACTTGCCAGTTAGTACTACGGTCTGGTGGATTACTCTTCACTAGTAACTAACAGATCTTAGGTTTGGTTCTCGCTAGAGGCGAATTTGAACCACATTATTGTTAGCCCATTGTGAGGCTTAGCCAACTCCCCTACCCCCTTAATGTATATTATTTATTCATAAAAAAAATAAAAAATCCCTCACTTACACCCAAAGTCAATTAGATACCTATCTTTTTTATTTTATCAGAAAACCATCTTCATTAAACAACAAGAGAGGGGAAACCCCTACAAAACGATAGGCAAGGCATAGCCGCCAAGTCCCCTAGAAATACATATAAAAACTCCAAAACCCATAATAAGGCAGAAAGACCTAAGAAAATGATAATAAGGCTCGAAGCAGGCGCTTAAGTGGCCATTTTCAAGGATCCCAAAGCCCAGTAGCACTCCTAAGGTGGACAAGGAAGGCCTTTAATGGAAAGAACATGCACAAGAGTGGATAGGGGTCTACGTACCTAGACATCCGGACACATCCCTCGTAAACTCTGCAAGGCAACCCAATCAGCTGCCGAATTGGCTTGGCGGGGGATCCAACACCATTTAGCAAAGCGAAAGCGGTGACGGAGATTCCAAATTTGACGAATGAGTGGAAAAATAGACCACCTAACAAGATTTTTTCCACAGTTAATATTCTTGGCTAGGACCTCAGAATCAGATTTGAAGATCACCCTGGAGATATTATTTTGTAGAGCAGTTTTCATGGCCAAGATAGCTGCATGAGCTTCCACTTACAAAGGGGTAGCTGCAAAACCAGAGGCATTCGCACCCGTAATAAGAGATCCCTGATCATCCCTTAAGACCATCCCAAGGCCCATACAGTGAGAATCCTTCGACTACAGAGCCAGAAACTTCTTCTAGTAGGGGCAACAAAAAACAACTAAGAAAACCTTATTATAGTATGGTTATACGCAATATGATATTAAGGATGGTTTCAAATGATGATGTTGTAAGAATATGAGCATAAGTATGAATCTATGAACTTAGTTATTGGTCTTGAGATTGAATGGGAAGTCTTATTGGGAATGGATTTTGTAATCCATATTACATTGGACTACTATTTAAGGGATTAGTTTCCTATAAGGATTCTAATAGAGGAATCCTTATGGGATTTGGCAAGGATTATGTTATGTATATATAGTGGCCTCTGCTCTGACAATTGATATGCTCGATTACAAACTAAGATCTATTATTAGTTAAGAGCAAAATCGATTACTGGAGAGAGGAGAAGGTGCACTGCAACCTTACAGCGAAACTTGGTCATGGCTGCTTCTTCGAGTTCATCTGTAGGTATGATCTTCTCCGTACATTAGTTTAATGAACATCAGTTTGTGTTTTGATCACAGTAATTCATATTACTTGTTCTTGGTTTGTGTTTCCTCTAACATGAGGTATAATAGCCTTAATCACAAGTTTATGAATTATGTTATTAAAATCAATGGGTTCTACAGCTTAAATAAATTTGCCTTATGTTTCAACCTAGAGGAATCGAACTCGGGTTCCAGTATGTGGTTTTTATGAATAACGACAAAACGTGTTATTAAAATATTACTGTTAAAACTTTTCCAAAAGCTTTTCTTTTCCGTTGGACTTCCTGTAAAATCATTGGTTTGGGTTCTCTCCCCAATTTAGGGTTTTTCGATTACAAAAATCGCAAACATGAGCCATAAATCTCTAAATTACTATTTTCAATTTGGATGATTATTTTCGTTGCACTATTTCAAATTGAAACTCATCTGCCGGAGGTATGTTTGATGATTTATGTTGATTTATCAATATTGGCATACCTATTTTGATGCATAGTTTGAATCGAGGTTTTCTATTTGAGTTTTGAAATACCGATATCGAAATCAAAGAAAAATCCAAACTAATTAAAACTGGCAGTTAGGAATTCTTAAGCAATGGATGACCAATCACATATAAGGCTATAATTTTCCAATATCTTGCAAAGTCATGATCTTCTGATTATGATGATCATTTTATTTTGATATTACATCATTATGCATGAGACATCTATTGGTTATCTATATATGTTTATTAGCTATTAGTTATTAAGTCTATATGTATGAATTATTGATGTAAGTTATGATGTGCAATCTGCAAAAGGAAATCAAGAACCTAATTGGTTCATGTTTGTGATTTCGTATGCAGTATCTGCAATATCATTGATGACATTGAATTTAGCTAACATCCCAATCCTCACTAGAGGAAGTAATTACAAGAAATGGAGACGTGATATTAGATTGCTATTGACTATAAATGAGTATGACATTGCCATTGATACTCCAAAACCAATAATCACGTACCAGAGTACTAGAACAGAGAAAGCAGACCATGAAAGGTGGATGAGAGCCAACAAGGTGGCACTTTCCATCCTGGAAAGTGACATGACTGATACAGTTCGTGGAGGCATCAAAAGACATGAATTAGCTGCTGAATATTTGAGTGCAATTGAGAAGAAATTCAAGGAGTCTCAGAAGGCTCAAATCAGTCAATACATGGCCTTACTGACAACCTATAAGATTGATAGTACTGGTTCAATTCGAGATCACATATTGAAGATGACCAATGCTGCTAAGAAGTTGAACTCAATGGATGTTAATATTGGAGAAAAACAGTTGGTTTTCATGATTCTCCAGGCTCTTCCAATCAAATACTCTCAACTGAAGGTGTCTTATAATACACAAGGCAAAAGTTGGGATATAGATGAGCTCATCGCACAATGTGTTCAAGATGAGACTCGGCAAAAGCAAGAAAGAGGCAAGGATGTTGAGACTGTGAATTTTGTGCAAGGAGGAAATAGGAAGAAATTCAACAATGCTGGAAATAATTCAGGTAAGAATTTCAAGTACTCCAAACCTTCTAATCAGACTGGTACTTCCGCTAAAATATTTGATATTTCTAAAGGGTCTAACAATCTTAAACCAAAAATTAAAAATGTTGCCAAGCTTAAGTGTTTTTTCTGCAAAACTAGAGGTCATCTAAGAAAGGATTGTGAACTGTTTAAGGATTATTTGAGAGCTAATGGCAAAGAGGTAGTTAATATCTGTGAATAGTCTTTTGATCTGTGGGAGTAGTTTGTTATTTTGTTTTACAAAGAGCAATTGCTGCCTTAAGGACAATTGCAAAATAAAGTTTGAGAAATGCTGCTACTGTGAAGTTTGAAGAGCTGGTGTGGCAGTAATATTCTTATCTAAAGTTAAGCTTATGTTTGGCTAGTTTAATTATCAATTAGTATAATCAGATTGTAGGCGTTCCACTATTTTTTGATCTCTTTGTCGTTCATGGTGACGAGGGTGTAGCTACCTTTGCCACCTACTCTGTTGATCTTGTATGTACCTTCCTAGATGGGATCCATCTTTTTGAAGCCTTCTCTGCGGGCAGTGATGGAGGCTTTTCTTAGGACTAGATCTCTAAGCTGGAACTGCCAGATCTTGGCCCTTTTGTTGTAGCTGGAGAGGAACTGCTGCTGGTAGGTTGCGATGCGGGTGATGACCTTCTCGCGTTCCTCCTCTATCAGATCTAGATTTGTGGCCATCTCATTTCTGTTATGCTCAATGCTTGGCAGTAGAGTGCTGATACTTAGGACGATAACATTGGGGGAATGATTGCCTCTGAACCAAATGCCAAAGAGAAAGAAGTCTCACTGGTTGCTCATCGTTTAGTTGTACGATACGCCCATAGACATCCGGGGAGTTCGTCTAGCCAGTTTCCCTTCTTGTCAGAGAGGGATTTCTAGAGGCAGTCGAAAATCTTCTTGTTGGATGCTTTGGCCTACCCATTGCCGTGAGGATGATAGGAGCATATTTATGCGACTTTGTTATCTTATTTCTTTGCATTTGCTTAGTTAATTTCCATTTATTATCGTAATTTAAGTTATTTTCGTATTATTGTAGGTCCAATTGGTAAAGATGACAATAAATGGCTAAATGGAGCAATTTGGAGCAGTTTTGGACTTGGATTGGATAGCATGCGTGTGGAGCAGTAGGGCTGGACGTTTTTGGTGTTTAGCATGTGCTAAATATGTGCTAAAATCTGGAGGAATCAAAATTGGAAGCTTGGAAGACAAGGAAAGATATAATCTTATCCAACCTTATACAGACTTCTCTTATCTTACCTTATCCAAACATTATCCCATTTTATCCAACATTATCTCATATTATCTCTAGCTACAAAAGGAGTCCTTATCCTATTCTAAATACTTCCCATCTAATTCTAGGAGTCTTAATCCATTCAAACACCATAATCCTTTTTCTCCTTGGTTTCTGCCGAACCCTACCCTATATATACGTATTTCTGCTGCAACAATTGGGGAGAGAAGACTTGTGCCACATGCCTTATTCAAAGCTTGTGCTACAACCTGCAAGGATCGGAGAAGGAGTGTGCCGCATATTGCATTCAACCATTGGAGATTTTCAGAGTTCTTTCTATCCTTGTTTAGTTTCAATCTTTATTTTAGATTACTTTTCAATTATGATGAACATGTGTAACTAAATTTCTTCTTCGCTAGAGTTGAATTCAAAGCCATGATCATATGTTTTATATGAATTGATTACATCCAGTTATTGTCTTATAAAACATGAATGCGATTTACTATTCTGTTTTATAGAGAACTTATTCTTGTATGTTTATTAAGGATGCATACTTAGTTTGCATGCAGGGATTTGATGCTAGAATATAAGGGAATTTCACCTAATCGTTATGAAATTATATTTATAAGTAGTTACGAATGCCTTGTCAATGTTTATGATTTTCACAGAACTTAATGAGCTTTTATATGTGTCTCTATCATGCTTTTCATAGTTAGGGAACTTGAGAAGGATAATTTGGTTGCGTCGCTGAGTCTAATTCAATGAACTTAGGAAAGTCTAAGAATTAATTAGTGCATTCACAATTAATTTGGAGCATTGTCATTCATGGTTTGTAGAAAGAATAACTGGAAATCGATTTATGTGCATATGTTTCATGTGTGGAGAAGAATCCTCTAGCTAGCTTTTCACCCATAGTCCCTTTACAACTCAATTTAATTGCTGCTATTTACTTTTGTTTCTTAAAATTAGTCACAAAACCCCCTCAATTCTTATTTTGTGTTAGTCTAGCTTAGCTTTCAGTTTTTAAGTTTAATTTGAGTTGATTAGCATCCCTCCTAATCCCCGGCCTAGAACGATCCCTACTTACTCATACTACAATCGTCTAAATTATAGGGTTTAATTTGTGTGTTAATTTATACCATATCAGGGGATACGTTGGCGTGGACATGTGCTGCTTCATGCCATATTTCTGGAAGAACTTCGCCAAATCTTTGCCTACGAATTGCGGGCAGTTGTCTATGACGATGGATTGAGGGATGCCAAATCGACAAATGATGTTCTTCTATACGAAGTGCTCTATGTCCGTCTGAGTTGTGGTTGTCATGGGCTCTGCTTCCACCCAATTGGTGAAGTAGTAAGTTGCCATGATCATCATGCCTCTGCCCCCAGTAGCGGGCGACATTAGCCCTACCAAGTCGATTGTCGACTACAAGAACAGCTAAGGACTCGTCTCCGGGTGTAGTTCATTGGTAGCCAAGGACTCGCACTTTTGCAATAACTTCTTAGCGTCTTGATGCATAGTAGGCCAGTAGTAGTTTGCGTTAAAAGCCTTATGTGCTAAGGATTGGCCTCCGAAGTGATTTCCACAAAACACCTTCGTGGATTGAACTTAGAACTTTTAGGTCGTTGAGAAGCATTAGGCAACAAAGATGTGGTCCAGTGTAGGATCTTCGGATGAGAATCTCGTTCCACATGTAGTAACATGCTGCCTTTGCTTAGAGTTTTCTAGGCACCAATCTTTCCATGGGTTGTGTCATTGACCAGGTAGTCTATAATGAAATCTTGCCAGTTTGGAGTTGTAATATCCTGTGACACCTCAGCTGATGGCTCCACCTTTATGCTTGGCTTGTCTAGATATTCCACTGGAGTAGATCATTTAAATTGATGGTAGAGCAAAGCCTAGGCCGGCTAGCGCGTCCACGTGGGCGTTGTCTGCCCGCATAACTTAAGTGAGGGGGTAAGTCTAAAGCACCTCAAGTTTCTTTCGTACCTTCTCTAGATATTGCGCCATCTTCAGATATTTTGTTGTGTACTCCCCATTAGTCTGGCTGGTGATTAGCTGGGAATCATGAATTGTGAGCTTTTTCACCACCAAGTCTTTTACCATCCGGAGGCCTGTTAGTAAGGCTTCGTACTTTGCTTCGTTGTTGAATGCTTTGAAGCCTAGAGTGATGGCCTGTTAGAGCATCGAACCGTCTGGGGTGATAAGGACCACACCTGCTCCCGAGCCTTTTTAGTTAGATGCGTCGTCGACGTGCAAATGTCAGAAGTCTCCATTGGGTGAAGCAGGCGTGGCTAAGGCATGCTCGGTTGCCTCTGGGGAGTTGTTGGGCCACTTTGTTGCATCGCCTAGGCTAGGCGTGAATTCTGCTATGAAGTCTGCCAAGGCGTCGTTGGGCCTTTATTGTCATGCAGGGTCACAAACCTAAGCCGTATTGGCCAAAGTTCCAACACCCATTTCATTACTCGTTGAGAAGCATTTTGACCATGTGGGATTAATCATAGAGAATACTGAGTTATGATGATGACTGTATGAGCTTGAGTTGGCGTGGCGATGAGCCACAAAGTAAAACTCCTCGCGGTTGGGAGTCATGATGCAAGATAGGTTCGGTAGGGAGCTGCGGAGCTGGGGCAATGTTTCACGCATCAAGAGATGCTCAACTGCTGGTATTGGGCTACTCTGGAGCTAAATTACGGAGCAAAGGTCGGCTAGGGTCGTGTGACGTGCAGCAAGAGGTGGTGCTCAACCCCCAGTACATGTTGCTCATATGTAGAATCTTTTGGGGGCGATGATGACAAAACTCGCTTTCGAGTGTGTCATTCTAATGTTCGTCTGCCCTTGGCATGCCTTTTGGGCTGAGTTGTTGCGTTCGTTAGAAAACTTTACATCTGCCAGTGTTTGCGCCTTTATACTCGAGCGTCTGGATTGGGCAGAATAGTGCGTCTGAAGGTATAACTTGAGCTTCTGGGTTGCAACAACTGTCGCCAAAGTTAGTTTTTTGAATTTATGGTATCTGGTTTTCACATCGAGGAGAGCTTTTGAACTGTGGAATAATACAGGTAGTCAGGCCCCCAGCTCTTCTTGTATGAAGATAGAGCTTATTGCTACTTTAGATACTGTCAAATATGTTAATAGGTCATCTGCTGCTTCCGATTTGGATAGTAGGAATGTGATGTCAGCTACTTCTTCAAGTCCTTGAATGTGCATCGGCGAGTCTCGTCCCAAAGTGCATGCTTCTCTGCCAAAGTGAAAGAGTCTACCAAAGTTAGATCTTCTTTCATGATCAATTCTCTAAATAACGGGTGGTCTACTAGGAGTCCTTTTTGGAAGGCTACTCTAGCTATTGAGTCGTTTCATCCAACTATCTTTGCCTTCTCTGCTTTGAACCTCTTCACATAGTCAGGAAGCAACTCCTTTGGGTTCTTCTTGACGTTAAACAAGTGGTCAAACTTCTTCTTGATCGAGTGATAGGATGAATATTCTTTGGTTAAAACCAAAGAAAGTTCGTCGAAACTCCGGACAGATTGTGGTGGCAAGATATAGAACCAATCTTACGGCTCGCCTTGTAGAGTGGTGGGGAATATCTTGCACATGAGAGCATCGTTGGAGGATCATTGCACTTCGGTAGTGCTTTAGGTGTCTTTCTGGGTCTCCATCTCATTTGAAAGATGTGAAATATGGCATATTGAACTCGCGTGGAGGCTCTGTCTGCTCGATCTCTTCCGTGAAGGATGACCTATTTATGTTGGTCATGTCCCATTGTAGAGCCTCATCAGTGACCTCATTGCGTTGGAAATTGTGTAATTGCTCGGTCAAGAGCCTATCTACTTCTTCCTGAATTTGCCTTTGTTGGGGGTAGCGGAGCTCTTGGCTGCCCCCAATCTTGACCTACTGGTCTAGGATGCTCTTCTATGTGTTCAGCTCGTCTATGTCGCGACTGTGGTGTATGTGGTACGTTCCTAGCAGGCGAGTGAATTTCTTGCTAGCTGTCGATTGAACTTGAGCCTGATTAAGTGACTGCTTTTCTCCGTCTGTCGTGCTGCCTACTTTGATGTGAGGTGGAGGATGCTCCTTGCGGACCTAGTCACGAATAAACACTTTGTCTGGAAGGTTGCTCATGTTGATTATTGAAGTCTGGCCCCAATTGTAAGCATATGCTCTTCTGTGGGCCTAATCAAGAGTGCACGCTCATCCGTATGAAAATTTTGGGAAATGCATCTTATGTGCTTGGGATAAAGCTCTATCGTGATAGATCTAGAAAATTAATTGGATTATCCCAATCTATGTACATATATAAGGTGCTAAGTAGGTTCCAGATGGAACAATCTAAGAAAGGTTTTCTTCATATGAGACATGGAATTCACCTTTCTAAGTCCATGGGACCTAAGACTCCTAAAGAAATACGGCAGCTGAGTGATGTTCCATATGCTTCTGCCATAGGAAGTTTTATGTATGCCATGATATGCACAAGGCTTGATATCGCATATGAAGTGAGCATTACTAGTCGATATCAATCTAACCCAGGATTAGAACACTGGCAGCTGTCAAGACAATCCTTAAGTACTTAAGAAGAACTAAGGACATGTTCCTCATTTATGGAGGAGCGACAAAGTTGCGAGTGGAAGCTTATACAGACGCAAATTTCCAATATGACGTTGATGATAGAAGTTCCAACTCTGGATATGTGTTCACTCTTAATGGTGAGGCTGTCAACTGGAAAAGCAAGAAACAAGATGTAATTGCTGATTCCACAACGGAGGCTGAATATGTCGCTGCAGCTGAAGTCGGCAAAGAAGCGTTCTGGATGAAGAAGTTCATAACTGAACTTGGAGTGGTTCCAACCATTACATCACCAGTAACTTTGTACTGTGATAACAGTGGGGCGATAACTCAAGCTAAGGAACCCAGGGCTCATAAAAAAAAACAAGCATTTTGACAGATGCTTTAACATCATTAGAAGATATGTTGTCGAGGGGAAAGTCAACATCCTCAAGGTTGCCTCAGCCGATAACATAGCAAATCCACTGACAAAGCCAATGTCTCAAATCCAACTTGACCACCATATGGAAAAGATGGGTATTAGATACATGGGAAGGTGGCTTTGAGTGCAAGTGGGAGATTGTTGGAAGTATGCCCACAAAGCCACTCATTCGATGTAATAGCTTTTGGAATACTTATTGTGTTAAACTATTATATGTTTAATGAAGAGCAAAGCTTATTGCTAATCACTATTCATAGTATTGTGTGTTTAAGCAATAAGGGAATCCAAGGAATGTATTTAACTAAGAGAGAAGTGATCTAAGTAAGTTAGATTAACGAGACCTTTCTCTTATATTCATTCCTAAAATGTTCCTAACCATAGGATTGCCAATTGGGCATTGACAATTCGCTAAGGTTAGTATATGTTATGTTAACTCAAGTGTGAGTATGACTAGTCTCAAGTCATTTAGTGTTGGACACTGAGACAAACACATAGGTGCTCAAAATGGTAATCGAGTACACTGAACTACGATCAAAAGAGAGTTCGAACATACATGTCATGTAAGAACTCGTAAGTTGCAATATGCAAAGTAGTCTTTTGACTTGAGGCATTATAGATGTCTAATGTTAGGTCCTTGATCTTTGATCATGTCAAAGGCATTCCATCAAGAGTGTCCACGACATTGTTGGGGTTAAGCTATCTAGTCATGTAGGCATATGAATGCACAATGGATCTCTAACCTTCCTTGGTGGAGGATGAATACTCTGAGATATGATTCAGGAGTCTTTGGCCAAAGCATACAAATATGACTTAGGAAGTTTGTTCCAAATCATATTCAATTGAATCATATAGAGAAATATCACATTGGACAGTAGACATGAAACAAACTATCACTCAAACAATGTGATTAAGAGTATTGTATTAGAGAATGACCATATTGCATTGTAGTTGTAACTAGATAGGTTCTCCAACCACTTCTACTTAGCTTGGGTAGCGATGACATACTTCTAGGTGTCACTCATGGTTTGTGGAAGCCCTGAAGATTAGCAAACACTAATCTTCATCAAAGGGAGAATTGAAATGTAGTTTCAATTCATAATCGATTGTTAAGAGTAACAATTGCCCACTGCCTCGCTAATTGGAACCTAATGGATCGTACACCGAGTAAGGATGAAAGTGAAGAAATATAAATGAGATGGATAAGCAATTAAATGGTTTAATTGAGAATGGTCAAGATCAATTAATTAGTTAATTAATTATACGAAACGTTTGTATTGGGTTTTCAAGTTAGTTTCGGGTCTCAAGGCCCAAAAGGGTTTTGGTCCACAAGGCCCATTATATTTAAGTTGTATGACAACTAAAACAAAATGGGCAATTAGCCCAATAACTAAAGGATGGCCGGCCATAGGGTGAGTGGTAGTGAACTTGTCATAATTGCAAGTTTGCCACTCAAATGTGAGGTGCTATAAAAGGAACTTTATAGCTTTACCACATCAAGGGTTTTCTTTGAGGCAAAAGAGCAAAACTCTTTCTCTCTTTGTCTTCCAAAGAGGCCTCATCCATTTCATCTTCATACCTCATCCTTGGTGTGGAGACTTAGAGACACCAAACTTTTGGTGTTCTTGGAGTTCCTCTCCTCCAATCCTCAAGGAGCAAAGGAGAAGCAAAGAAGCAACCATCCAAGGAGCAAACGAGGTGACTTGAAGGCCCTCCACTTTGGTGAATCCCTTGTGTAAACAAGGATGAGCTTCAAGGGTAATGAAACTCAAACTCTCTCTTCTTTTTAATTTGTTAAAGAGTCTTTTGGTTCACCATTCACTAGGCTGTGAAAGTCATGGGTTTTAGAATTGTTTTGAATGCATGCCTACTTTAAAGTGATATTAGTTTGCTTATGTGTTCAAATGTTCTCACATGTTCTTAGCTAGGACAAATTTTTCCTTCCAAGATGACTCTCACAGAGAGACTTATAAAGGATGCTAAGGCTCTGGGTCTGATTCAGGGAGCTGTCTCAAATGAGATATTTCCCATAATTTCTCATGAAGAAACCTCAAAAGGTGCATGGGACATTCTGCAGCAAGAATACCATGGTGATAAACAGGTTAGAAGTGTTAAATTGAAAGGTCTTCGTAGGGAGTTTGAATTTACAAGAATGAGGGATGATGAATCACTTTCTGTCTATCTTATAAAATTGTTCGATCTGATAAATCAAATGCGAAGCTATGGAGAGGACTTATCTCGATAGAGAATTGTTCAAAAACTGTTGATTAGCTTGCCTTCAACATATGATTCTATTTGTTCTGTTATTGAGCATTCGAAGGATTTAGATGTGATTGAAGTGCAAGAAGTTGTTGCCTCTTTGAAGAGTTTTGAATTAAGGTTGGATAAGCATTCTGAAAACAAAACTGAAAGGGCATTTGCTAGTCTTAATGTGAATTCTAAACCAATTAAATTCACTGGAAATCAAAATACAAAGCATCAAAAGAATTGGAAGGCAAAAGGCAAAAAGTGGGATAACAGATTCAGTGATGGTGCTAGAAATCCTTGCAAACACTGTGATAAGCTGCATTATGGTAACTGTCGATTCAAAGGATAGCCAAAGTGTTACAACTGTGACAAGTTTGGTCACATTGCAAGAGAGTGCAATAGCAAGAAACCAGTGCAACAACTCAACTATGTCACTCAGGTTGAATCTACACCAACTATGTTTTATTATGCTAGTGATAAGGTTAATGCTAGTGTAAAAGATTTTGAAGATGGGAACTAGATAGTGGGTGTAGTAATCATATGATAGGTAGAGAAGATCTACTTGTTGATATTGTAAGAATGTGACAGCAAAGGTGGAGATGGGAACTGGACAACTTGTTGATGTAATTGGCAAGGGAAATCTTGTAGTTGAGACCAAAATGGGCAAGAGATACATCAACTAGGTAATGCTTGTGCCTGGATTGAAAGAAAATTTGCTCAGTGTGGGTCAAATGATGGAGCATGGCTACTTCTTGATATTTGGAGACAACAAGGTTGAAATATATGATGACTGTTCTTTCACAAACATGGTTGCAAGGGTGCCAATGAAGGGAAATAGAAGCTTTCCAGTGAAGCTGCAGTCTGGAATTCATATTGCTTTTAAGACAAGTGTATGTCAATCTACTCTTATGTGGCACAGAAGATTAGGACACTTGAAAAGCAGATTGAAAATGTTGCAGGAACAAGAAATGGTGGTGGGATTACTAGAAATCAAAACAGTTAAAGGAGTGTGTGAAGGTTGTGTTCTTGGTAAACAATGCAGGGAAGCAACTACTAGAGCATTAACTCCTTTGGAACTTGTACACACTGACATTTGTGGTCCAATGCAGACAACTACAAAGGCTGGGAATAGATATTTCCTCACCTTTATAGATGACTGCCCAAGAATGTGCTGGGTTTATTTCTTGAGATATAAGTCTGAGGTACTTAATGTGTTTAAGAAATTCACCAGTGTGGAATTGCAAAGTGGTTACAAACTAAAGAAGCTTAGAAGTCATAGAGGGGGAGAGTACACTTCAATGGAATTTAACAAGTTCTGTGAGGATGTAGGCATGGAAAGACAACTCACCACTCCATACACACCATAGCAAAATGGTGTGGTAGAAAGAAAGAATAGGACCATTATGGAAATGGCTAAGTGTCTTATGCTGGAGAAGAAAATTCCACTTGAATTTTGGGCTGAGGCAGTCAATACTTATGTGTATATTTTGAATAGGTGTCCAACTAAGGCCTTGAATAAGAAAACACCTTTTGAAGCATATAGTGGGAGGAAACCAGGAATTAAGCATCTAAAGGTGTTTGGTTCACTGTGTTACTCTCATGTACCATGTCAACAGAGAAAGAAACTGGACTTAGCTGGAATAAGTGATCACTTTCCCAGGGAACAAAATCACTTTCCCAGAAGTACAAGAGATTTAAATAAAAATATAATAAATAAAACAAGAAGAAAGAACTCGACCTCCGGGCAGTCCGCAACTGCCACCGAGACACTTCAGTGCTACCCAGGGTATACAAACCAAGTAAAAATTCCCCGACTTATGGTCTTACAGATGGATCCACACCCTATAATGCAGCACAAATTTCATTTAATCATAAGTTAGAAAGTTTTATTAGGCCATCTTTAAGACAGGGATTTCAATACTTCTTCACAAAATGGCCCAACATTCTTAAAAAAAACACGTATGAAACAAAGTGCTCTTTCACAAACCAATCAACAACAGTAAGCCAGACTATGATTACTGAAAATCCCAAAAGAATACTCTGGATAGTTAACGTTTATACAGAGTGAAATAAGAGGGTTTTTTTCGGTTTTAAATGAGAGAATATACACCAGAAATTCCATGCCTATTCTGTCACATCCCGACCCGGGTCCACCACTACCGTAGCACGATATTGTCCGTTTTGGGTTTACCATTCCCTCACGGTTTTGTTTTTGGGAACTCACGAGCAACTTCCCAGTGGGTCACCCATCCTGGGAGTGCTCTGGCCTCCTTCTCGCTTAATTTCGGAGTTCCTACGGAACCTGAAGTCAGTGAGCTCCCAAAAAGCCTCGTGCTAGGTAGAGATGAGAATATACATTTAAGGATCACTCCCCTAGGCGATGTGAGATGTTACATATTTACAGCTGATAGTACACGTGGTACCAAATATATAAATATGTGCAACTTCTCTTCAAACAGTTTCACCACATTTCAAAAGGCGATGAAATCAAGTGAGAGGATTATGGATGTTGCAAATAGAGGGCATCTGCAACGCTAGTAATGCTGTATTTATAACCCCAATCACAATCCTACTATTTGTAGAACCAATTAGTCATAAAATATAACATAAACAGACCTTTAATTTATAGAAAATTCAATTGAAATGTTTTAAGAAACTCACTACATATGAGACACATAATATATTTCATGGTAAAACAACACACCCCCAATACTACTAATTTGAGTGCCTTCTGAAAACCAAAAATCTTCCCATTGGTATCAAATGTTGCCTGCCACTTCTCCGGCTTAAGCATTTTGTTCACCTGAACCATTGGAACATAAAACAACAATGCTCTATCACGATTACAACAATGAACAACTATTCACAAAATGTTCCAGCCTAGCCATGGCTCTACTGTATCATATGTAACTTCCAAAATAATAGAAAGATCTGACGTAAGTTTATATGTAACTCATTTCTAATGCCCTCATCCTTGACCAAAAACCCAAACTATCAGAAGATTAAGACATAGTCTGTGGCTATTGAAACCTACCAACAAGGTACAAGTGGAGTTCCTTTGATTCAATAATGACATTGGTGCATGATATGCGCCATAAAAAAAAACATGTGATGGAACGTACAATCTCACATCAGTCATAAACCAAATCCTAATATGTTATATGAGCTTGATTTCACCAGAAAATAGGCATGGCATAGTACTGTTTAGGCCTGGCATTTTTAACCCAACCCGTTAACCCGATCCGACCCGATCCGTTAAAATTAGTATTCGGATGGGTGGTTAACGGGTCGGGTAGTTAACGGGTCAACCCGTTAGTCACCCGTTACATAACGGGTCAGTTTGGGTGAACCCGCGAAACCCGTTAACCACCCGTTAAGACCCGTTAGTAAGGATTTTTGTGTAATTTCAATAGCCCTAATTCAAAACCTCAGGACCTCAGCCGTCAGCCCTCACGTTCCTCACCTCTCTCGCTGCCTCACACGCCATTGCTCTCTGAGACTGAGATCGCTGTGCAGCCTGTGCTCCTTCCTTCTAGCTCCGGTTATCTCCCTCATCTTCTTCCCTCAAAAACTTTACTGAACTCCACCACTCTCTCTCTGGTAAGCTCTGATTTCCTTCCACCTCTTCTTTCATTTCGATTACTTTTCGTTTCTGCAGATTAGATTTTTGGTTGTGTTTTGGATAATGGGTTTTGCGTTTTGTTCATGGGTTTTGTACAGAGTATTGATTTAGTGTACAGAGTATTGATTTAGACCCTTATGTTGATTACTTTTCGTTTCTTGATTCTTTACTTGTTATGTGATGTTCTTTGTTGGCAAAAAGCTGTGGTTGCTTCGATGAGTCCATCTCCGGAATTAAATTATCTTTGGAATCTGTTTGATTTTGCAAACGTCGTCGGTTTGAATCTTTGGAATCTGTTTGGGTTGGTAGGAAGAGATTCAACTCTGGGGTTTTTTTAATTTTGAGTGGAGATTGAAAACCCAGAAATCAAAATTTGGACTTTTTACGAATTTTGATTCGAATCTTCTGATTTGTATTGTCTTAGAAAAACCCATTAATCTGAATGCAAGCTTTTTACTTTGTATGCTGTCTCTCTCTAAATCTGGAATTTCTATAATCTTTGGTATGCATCTTCTTATTTACTAGGTCCAATTTATGAGTTTGAATTTAAGGCACGGTTTGGAAATTTGGAATTAAAAGTTCATAAATTTGAATTTAGTGCTTGTTAGTTATAGAACATTAGTTTGAATGCAATTACCGTTTAGTGCTTGTTGGTTCTTTTTTCTGCTATATTTTAGACTTTTAGGAATTTAAGTTCTAAGCATTTTCTCGTTCCTTTTATGTCAACAGATTTAACAAGTGCTTTTGGTGTTGTTTAAACACTTTTTGGAGGATTCCTTTTCGTCTTTGTGTGTATAAAGTTGGTGAATAATGATGCCATTATACGGATACATGGATTCAAACCCCTACCAAAGAAACCAAACTTTCTCTTTCCCTCAGTATCATAATCCTTAGGAACTCATTTGTCATGGTTTTTTAATCCTCAGTAATTACTTAATAAGAAAACACTGAGGCTATTACATTCCTATCCATTTACACAGTATATTTGTTTATGGTTAGTGCAGATGTATATTGATGAAGAGAACATTGAAGCCACAGAAATGTCAACAGTCAATCTAAGTGATACGCAAGGTACAACAAGTGCACCAAGTCCTTCAAAGAGAAAGGCTAAAGGTATGCGAGTAGGTAAGATACGTCAAAAGAGATCCCGTGTTTGGACTTTGTTTGAAGAATTGCTTGTTGGTCCTGATGATAAACAACATGCGAAGTGTAAAAACTGTGGGATAGTTTACGTATGTGATAGTAATTGTGGGACGAAAAACCTATTGAATCATATGGATACATGTGATAGTAATTATATGCATCTTTATATTGTACATTGATCTTTGTTTCTATTTTGTTTTTATATGTAGGAATTTGATAATATTTATCAAGATGGGTCAACTTTAGTTGAAAAAACTGAATTAAATTTATATCTTGAAGAAAAGAGACTCGATAGAAAACAAGAGTTGGATATTCTTTCATGGTGGAAACTGGAGCAATTTCGTTATCCCGTACTTTCTCGTATGGCTTCTGATGTGTTAACAATTCCTATCTCAACCGTTGCCTCAGAATCAGCATTTAGTATTAGTGGTAGGGTGCTTGATCAATATCGAAGTTCTTTGTTGCCTGAAACTGTTCAAGCCTTGCTATGTACTAGAGATTGGCTTTTTGGTAAAGAAGGTAAATTTCATATTTCTTTGTATTTTTTTTGCTTATATAATAGGTTATAATTGTTTTTCCTTTTTTCTTTTTATGTTTAGCTTTAGCGAAAGAAGGTGCTGACTTGGAAGAACTTACTGAAGAAATTTTTGACATGAGCCTTAATGAAAACTCGGGACAATGCTCCAGTAATATTAGTCTTGATTAAACATGGTATGTATTTTAACTTGTTCTTTTAAAGATATTTTTCTACTTAATCTGCATGTAATACATAAAGGTGAATGTTGAAGGCAAAAAAGCAGCAGAGGATGCAATACAAGAAGGTTGGCAAAAAAGCAGTAGAGGATGCAATGCAATAAGAAGAAAGAGAGCTAATTGAAAAACTTTTGTTTGGAACAAAGTGATACATGTGATGAAGAACAAAGTTTACGTATTGCTTGATGTGATTTCGTATTTACTTATATACAAAACTTTAGTATACGCTACAAATTAATTGATGTGTAAAACGTAAATTACATTGAGTTATATCAAACAATGAGTTAGTTGTAATTCGATATCAAACTTGCAATAGACGAGAATCAAATTTAAAAACTTTCTACTTTCGAAAATAAATATAACTGGACGGTAGCCGGATTAATGCTTTTGATTTAATTGCACAAAATGAGGAGCCAAACCAAACCGTCCATCACATTCCTGTTTCCCATCTCTTCCACCAAAACACGCTTCTTTAGCACTCGTCTCCTCTCTCTCTCCTCTCTTTCTCTCTCTTTTTTGTCACATAGGTTGTAATTGATTTGGATGAAATGTGTTAAAAAAAAAAAAAAAAAAAAAAACATGAAACGGGTGACCTGTTAAGACCCGTTAGCTTAACGGGTCGGGTTTGGATGACCCGTTAGCTTAACGGGTTGGGTTTGGGTGACCCGTTAAATTAACGGGTCGGGTTACCGACCCGAACCCAATAAACCCGACCCGTTTACAGGCCTAGTACTGTTGTATTTGACAATTTTTTTGGGAAACTCCTACACTCCCTACCTAATTAATAATCCCCTACCTGCGCACACACCATATACAATGTATACACATATATCTAAAAATATCTCTAACGAGATTGTAAATCCTAACAGACGTGCTAGATAAAAAATAAAAAAAATAATCAACCTAAAGAACAGTTCAAACAGATTGTTGAACAATATAACATGTCAAACTATCTCATAAGGGAATGTTCCTACATATATATGCGTGCGAAATTCAATATTCTCAAACTTAATCAAATATCAACATTGACAACAAAGGAACCCAAATACGCACATAAAAGATAGTTGGATTGATAATTCATATGCCATAAACAAATATTGGTAATGTGAGAATCTTACAGCTATAACCACGTTTATAGGTGACTGCGAGAGGCATGGGTCGCCAATGTCTCGCACAATTGAACCGACTCTTTGCAAATTAATGGCAGCACTTGATTTCCCAAAACCACATTGATTGTCCTCTTCATCTCCACAAGACATGCTAATACCACAGTTAATCAAAACCGAAACCCGCCAATGCAACCACTACCTATCCTCTTCTTCTCCTTCTCCTTCTCCTCCTCAACCTCCACAACTACCATTACACAGTGGGGAAAATAAATGGGAAAAACCTCAAATACCAAATCCAGAAATCCAATACACACTACAACAAATATGGGCACTGCGCACAATAAATTATATGTGCCCTTTGAGGCCAAAGAGCACCAACATATGTGCCCATAGACCAATAGCAACAATGCAGGAACTAAGTTTCTATTTGTGCCCTCTATGGGCGTCACCTTTGATCAAAGAGCACAATTAGTTATGCTGTGCTGAAAAGTGTAAGCACAAATAAAGGTTCTTTTGTGCCCAGTTCTGACAAAATTGTATGCCGCCCATGTTAGCACATTTATTGTTATTGTGCCCAATATGTCAACTATTTAAAACAAATTAAAAACCAAAATCACCTACAAATTGAGATTGAGGCTAAACAAAAAATTATTTTTTCATAAAATTAAAACAGCCCACAACCACAAACATCTATAATATTACAATTTACAAGGATATTCACAACCATTATATGTAAAAACAACTATAATTTTACATGTTCTATCCCCAACTAAAATAAAACTAAAATTATAAAGGTTTTAAGTGAATATCGGTTCTCTCAAGCATAAGAACATCAAATATTAAGGTTTTAAGTGAACCTGCACAGTTCTTTTCTCATCTTCTAGTTCCAAAATTTTCTTTCCAAAATGCTGCTTGAGTGCCAGTGTCGGACCCTTCAAATTTTACACAGAGCAACAAGAAATGAGTATGTAGTGGCTTCCAAATTTTCAAATTATGATTATCTTTATCTCACGAGCTGTTATATATCCTTCCTCCCACAAAATAATTGGTGTAATTCTGCTATGTATACATGCACTTGTTTGTGATTGAAACATAAAGACTTTTGCCTAACACTTTAGTAACATTCTTATATGGATGGCAAGGAATCCTCACACAAATTAGGACATAAAAATAGAATCCAAAGTCCCAACAATATAATTCTCACTCTTTCAAATGTAAAGAAAAAATATGCCATTTCCTACAACATATAACAAACCTGAATTTAAAGAACTTAGGAGATTAGTAGTTGGTCTGGAGTTTAATTGATAGAACACATAAGTGTAATGGAAAAAAATTATTCACCTTGTGATGGGCATCAGAATTAACTATAAGATATAATCAAACTTTACCTTAATCTGAAAGCGCAAAGCTTTATATAATACCCAGGCCTGCAAAGGAAAGTAATCCCAAACCACGTAAGCACACATCAAGAAAAACCCAAACTTAGAAAGCTGCAAAAAGGTCTACACATGGACATGCACATGGGAATAAGAAAAAGAGATTTGGTACAACTATCAAGCCCCAAACCATTACAGTGGATGTTTACAAATTTAAAATGCAGCTCATGTTCAATGATTAACACTCAAAATTTAATGTTTCGCATGTTCCAGATTTAATGTAGTATCGAAAAAGTAGTGCAATATCTTTAATTTGGCAACTCAACATAACAAAGTCAAATATAATTGAGGAAATAAAGATATGCAGAGATGTACTTACACTGAGAGAGCAGAGCAATCCGATACCTGCACTTACAGAGTCAAATCTCCTCTTCTTAGAATTAAGATGCATTGCACCCAAAAAATCAATGACCTCATGCCACGTGCATATAAACATATATGCATATATATTTTAAACTTGTATGTACAAAAGGGTTCACAACACCAAACTCCAAAATGAGATACAATACCATTTGGCATCTATTGTCACGCCCCAGTCCCCAGATACTCCACGCAATTAACCTAATCACAAGTACAAACCATCACTAAAAGGCATGAGTACACATAATACAAAAAGACCAATTCCATCCTTTAAATAAATTACTTTTATACATGTGGAGTAATTTGGCAATTGTACGTTTTCTTAAAAAAAAAATTCAAACAGTATTTCAAAGAGTATAAGACTAACGACCAACACCTCAATCCAAAAATGGGTTTTGCATGATATTCAGTAGTATATGGTGAACATCATATAGCCAATTCTACTTTTAAACCAAAATAGGCATGAACTATGTAGATATACATGTTAAATATATATATACCATTTTGAGATATGAGGGATCTAATTCCCTTAAAGAGATCTAGTACCATAATTTTGAATTGCGAGTAAGATAGTAGCAGCAGCCTCCTTCCAAGTCAATCCCAAGGCAAAGGCAGCAGGAAAACAAACCACCTTCCATCAATACTAGCACTAGAATCCTCTATAATACTCCCATCTCTGCTACTCAAAGTTATATTAGCCAGTCCCGTACTACTAGTAAGTAATTACATCAAACTAGGCCAATATCCATTTCATCCGGTGTCAGCTGCTCCTCAGAGAAGAGAGCCACTCTTCCATATACTTCGTGTTCTCTGCACACGAAGCAACATGCAGAGAACAAGTCAGCACTGGATGTTCATTTTAATTTCGAAAAGCATTTTGCTAGTGAGGTACATTTTTCTTTTGCACATGACTAGAACGCAATTGCATCTGAACAAGAAAGCTGGATAACAATTACCACAAACAAATGTCCGCTCAAACCCAAATTTCTTAAAATAATCTGATCTAAGCAATCAAACTGAAACTTTCTACACTATTTGATCTGTTCTTTTCCAAAACACAAAATGATGAACTGAACACAAAACATGAGCTTTCACAAAGAAGTCATGGACCTCGTTACTAGAATATAATTATCCATGACATTCCCAGAACAAATAATTAGATTAAGTTTTCCGGTTACAAAGATTAGATTTTATTATTATTATTCAGAGTAGCCATAACCCTTGGCTTCCCATCATCTTTCTTTTGGTCAATAACAAACTTTGAACGTACGATAATTGACTACACATATGAAACTCAAAACCTCTGAGACGGATGGATTTACACACCATCCATATTTCATGTTATTGACTTGTGTGAAGCCTTGCAGGTATCAAATTTTATGCAACACCCCTCCAATATCAAAAAGAAAGGTCACCTTTCATCCAAAAACATATCCGAACCTTAGTATTCTTAAAATTAACCGAAATAGAGTTCCTTAATAACAGGAAACCCCCACACTGACCATGAGATGCAACATCAAATGATAAATTTATTCGAGATACAACAGAAAATATCAAGATAATTTATTCGATCTAAAAAGGAAGCTTGACAAAATATCCTAGCCGGGAACAACCCCGACGATTCCAAGTCATGAACTTCAAGGACAACAACTTTCGACCATATTTTGCGGCTGATTAGAACAAATTTCTCAACCAAGATTACCCATCTCAAACAAAGAATAGCTATCACTCATGAATACCAATAGAAGTTAATAATTCTAATCAAGAAAGGAATGACGTTGCCCATATGGCAGGAACGAAACGGTACGCACCAAAAAAACTGCCATAACCAACCGTCGAAGTTCACCTTGCTTGCACTCTGTGGACACCCAGAAGTTGTTCACTGATCTCTTGGGTCAAGGTCCAATTCCGACAGGCTTGGCCAGAAATTGGACGGAAAACCAATGGTTACCGTTTCTTAGATCTGAAATTGAGGAAATTCGGTTACGAATTTATAGAAACTAATTTGGGGGTTGGAAAGAGGACGGAAAAAGGATTCTAGAAGTTTAATTTGGCGGCCGTTGGTGACCAGTAGACGGCGGCGCTGTTGCATGAAAGTGAAGAGGAAGAGGAAGAGGAAGTATATGAGAGGGAGGAAGATGGTTGAGGAGGACAAGGAGGAGAAGTAGAGCAGAGAGTGCAGAGACGATTCGAGGGATTAGAGAGAGTGTTGAGTCCGAGGCTGTTGACATAGCAAAGGAGGGGATGAGAGAGTGCAGAGAGGTCCGGGAGGTTAGAGAGTCTGTTTGATGATGAGTGTGAAAGAGAGCGCAGAGTCATTTGATTCACCCACCTTTAAAACATTATTTTAAACAAAGGGCACAAAAAATCTGCTTTTACTTTAAATATATTAAATTATAGGACACAATAACATTTATGGTGTCGTTGCAAATTAATAAAAAATTTCCATTACTGACATTAAAGGCACCAAAGTCATGGCTCTGTGCCCAATAATGTGTTTGTGTCCACTTTTCTTAACATTGCGCACAATTCATGGTGCCCATTACGAAATGAGCACTGTTCCACCCTATTAGTGTTTAAACAGACACAAACACCTTATTTGTGTCCCTAATTTTGTGCCCAAAGGCCATTTTTCTTGTAGTGACACTGCCAAAGGAAAATGCACAACCAAAAAGATGGTGTAGTCAACTTAGGATTTGAAAGGATTTTGATAGATTTTGTTAAGTAATGGATTTCATAGGATTACAAGACTTCTACAAATCCATATTGATTTTGGAAGATTTGAGAAGATTCATATAATAGATTTATGTGGATTTTGATAACTTTTGCAACGTTGAATCTAGATCGCCAAATAAATCACATGGTTAAAAATGTATCTAGGTCATAAACCCAATAAAATGAAGCTGCATTTTGTTCATGGTCTGGAGATGCATCCCTTTGAGCCAAAACAAAAAGTCAAGATTATCACATAAACCCAACTATTCAAAGGTCGCCTTCTGCACCCTTTCCAAAGTTGGTTATTCCTTTAATTCTTATTTACTATTTCAAGTGTCATTTTCAAGTTTAAATAAGGTGTATTTGAGAAGTTGAGAAATGAAGTTGGAATATAATTTTATCTCTATTGAGTTAGCTTACTATAGCTTCTCTTTTATTAGCTTGCGTGTTGTTATTCCCTTCCTATTCTCTACAGCTTCTACGTGAACTGCATCAATTGGCATCAGAGCCAAGAGTTCTTGGGATCTCGTTTCCGCCAGTCACTTTGACACTCGCTGGTTCGAGGTCGACGTGGAGGTGGGCGTGGTCATCACCAACGTGATCCTCGCGATGCCGAGAATGAGGAATTGAGGAGGCAATTGCAGTAATTGACAGAGCGTTTGGAACGGCTGGAAACCCGGAACCATCGCGGCTATGGCCAAACCTGTGATGAAGATGACAATCCCTTTCACTTTCGAGCTCCGGATGAAGAGTCGGGTGAAGAGGGCAGAAGTAGACACGGTGGTCAGTTCAATGACAGATTCAACGATATCAATATGAAAGTGGACATCCCGAAATTCGAAGGGAAGATCAAGCCAGATGAGTTCATTGATTGGCTGAATACCGTTGAGAGGGTCTTCGAATACAAAGAAGTTCCAGATCATCTGAAGGTGAAGATTGTTGCCATTAAACTAACCAAGTATGCATCCGCTTGGTGGGAACAATTAACAGTGCGAAGGGAACGAATTGGAAAATCACAAATCACCTCATGGGACAAGATGAAGAGAGAATTAAGAAAAATATTCTTGCCCGATAATTATCTTCAGGAGTGGTATTTGAAGATGTATAATTTTCGCCAAGAAAGCATGTTAGTAGATGAGCATACTGAGGAATTTGATTTGCTCATGACCCGTTGTGGCATAAATGAGCATGAGGAGCAGACAATTGCACGTTACCTTGGTGGGCTGCGTAGGGAGATTCATGATGTAGTTGTGTTGCAACTATATTGGTCGTATGACGATATCTACAAACTGGCAGTCAAGGTAGAAAAGCAATTGAAACAACATAATACTCGAGCACCAGCTGTGGTCAACAATTGCAATCCAAATCCAAGGGAGAAGACGTTTGACTCAGGTGGAAAAGGAAGCTTCAATTCCAAAGTTTCAGTCAAAGAAAATGGTAGCAGAGTTGAAGCGGGTTCAAGTTCCAAAATACCAACCCTTGAAATGCTACAAGTGCTCTGGTTTTGGACATAAGCAAGCAGATTGTCCAAATCAAAGTTTTGTCAATCTTGTTGAAGAACAATTGTTTTTGGGAGATTTCAAAGAGGATGAGACACCCCCTGTCTATGATGAATATAAAGAAGATGATGAAGACATCACATGGAGTGACCATGGAGAAGCTTTGGTTGTACAACAAAGTATGACTACTGCACGTGTCGACGACGACGACTGGCTACGTCATAACATTTTTCGCACTAAGTGCACCACCAATGGGAAGATCTGCAATGTGATAATTGATGGTGGGAGTTGCGAGAATGTTGTATCCCAAGAGATGGTCAACAAGCTCAAACTAAAGACAGAGAAGTGTCATATTCCTTACAAGCTCGCATGGCTTCAAAAGGGAAACGAGGTGCATGTTGATAAGCGAAGTCTAGTCTCATTTTCTATTGGGAAAGCATATCATGAAGAAGTGTGGTGCAATTGTCGTACCGATGGATGCTTGCCATCTTTTGTTAGGAAGACCTTGGCAATATGACTGAAAAGTTCTTCATGATGGGTTCAAAAACACATACACCTTTGTGAAAGACGGAGTGAAGGTAATTTTGGGCCTTTAAAAAAAACAACATATAGTGAAGTCTGAAAAGAAGATGGGGACAATCTACCTTACCATGGCAGAATTGATTGAAGAAGGCGCATCTGTATGTGCTTTGGGGATCAAAGAGGAGAATGTTGGGGTCTCTCTTCCGTACCTGAATGAGTCCTTGCTGCAAGAGTTTTCTGTTGTGATACCGGATGAACTTCCCGCGGATATGGTGGTGTCAACAATATTCAACGTGGCTGATCTACAACCGTATAATGGAGATGATCAACTAGAAGACTTTGACTCGAGGGCGAGTCATTTTCAACCGGGAGAGACTAGGGATGGGCAAAATACCCATGTGTATGGGTAACCGTGGTTACCCGCCCATTTAAAGTTGATGGTTATGGTTATGGGTAACCGTTTAAACAAATAAACGGTTATAGGTATAACCGTTTATCCATGAAATTTAAATGGACGGTTATGGGTATTATCCGTGGTTATAACGGGTATCCATCGGTTATGGTTAATATTCATGGTTATAACTTATAACGGGTATCCATTTACCCATTTAATCATCGTCTTCTCCATGGACCATGGAAAACCCTACGGAAACACTCCCCGACCCCCAAATCAACGGCCCAGATCCCCCGAACAACCCAGAAGCCTCCGAACCCGATCATGTTCTTCTCGCCGAGCTCGACTCCCTCTGCCAGTTGCACCAGAGCCTGCTATCGAAGGCGGCGGCGATGGAGGAAGAGTCTAATATCATCCAGAAGCAGAGAGACGACGCCCTGGCTCGCAACGCCGAGCTAATTAAAGTCGTCGGAGAAATTTCCGGCAAGAGGGACTCTCTTCGCGGTGAAATTCAGAAGCTTGAAGATTTTCTGAGAGAAAAGGAAGACGGGTTTGCTTCCAAATTGGAGGAGGAGTTGAAGACGAAGGAGGCGATCGAAGACGAGGTGCGAGTTTGTCGGGGGACGATTGAAAGGTTGGAGCTTGAGAGAAAAGAGAGAGATGGGTTTTTGTTGAAGTGCCTGGATTTGCTCTGATCGACCAAGGAGGGCATAATCGGAATAATCGACGGCGTCGGCGACGAAAAGGCTGAGAATGGAGCTGAAGAAGCTGAGGGGGTTTGGGAGGAGAGTGCGGCGGTTGCGCGGCTGGCAGCTTCGGCGGAAGCGAAGGTGAGTGAGCATAAAGAGCTGAGGAAGAAGGAGAATAAGGAGTTGGAGAAAAGCGTGGTGAGTCTGACAGAGGAGAATAGGGATATCAGCAGCTTGCTGAGGGTTGCTCTGGTGGAAAAGGAGGCGGTGGAGAAGAAGTTGAAAGGAAACAGCGAGCAGAAGCGGGTGTCGCTTTTGCATATTGCGGAGAGGGGTTTGCAGAGAGTTGGGTTTGGGTTTATGATGGAGAGAGGGCGTTAGCTCAAAATGTAATGGCTAGTTGTATACACTACATAGAAGTGCTTTTATTAAAGAACAAAAGTCGATTGATCAGAAACTCAAAAAATAAAGAACAAAAGTCGAAATTTTTATTGAAAATGCTTCTTGGAAAAGCAATTGGAAGTGCTTTTCATTTTTTGATTAACTATCATTAAAAAAATAATGTAGACGGGAGAAAAAAAGGGTAAATAGGTAAAAAAAGGATAAACGGGCTAAAAAATGGGTAAACGGGTAAATGGTTATGGTTATGGCTAAATGGGTAAATGGTTATGGGTAAATGGGTACACGGTTATGGGTATGGATAACCGTTTATAAACGGTTATGGTTATGGGTATAACCATTTATGTAATTACCCAACGGGTAAACGGTTATGCGGGTATGAACATAAACGGTTATGGGTAAAATAACCGCGGTTACCCGCCCGCATAACCATTGCCCATCCCTAGGAGAGACTGATGGAGGACTAGCTGAAGAGTGACCCTTGGGTCTCAATTATGAATCGTCGGTAAACGAAAAACCTGATACTTCCGAGGAGCGTCTAAAGAGGAAGAATAAAATACCCATCAAGTTCCAAGATTATTGCACTTAATAGTTGTATCTAGAAGTTGGTTCTTCCTTTAATTCTTGTTTACTATTTCAAGTGTCATTTTCAAGTTTAAATAAGGTGTATTTGAGAAGTTGAGAAATGAAGTTGGAATATAATTTTATCTCTATTGAGTTAGCTTACTATAGCTTCTCTTTTATTAGCTTGCGTGTTGTTATTCCCTTCCTATTCTTTGCAGCTTCTACGTGAACTGCATCACCTCTTCCTTCACAACCCAATTCCAATTCCCCTTCTCTGTCAAGAAGAAAAACTTGCACAAAATTGCAGAAAGAATGTATGTAAATTGCAAAGATGAAGGAAGAAGATAAGGTGTGAGAGGAAAAGAGAGAGGTTCTTGGATTTGAAATCCTAAGGTGTGGGGTAGGATTCTATTTGGTCTTGATTATATATACTTATTCCTCTCAAATCTCACAAAATTCACAACTTAATGAAATCCTACAAAATCTTTAATTTTTCAATACACTTGGATGAATTTAAAAAATGGCTATTAAAATCTTGATTGACTACACCTAAATTTGTATGGATTCTAAAAATCCTTTAAAATTATTTGGTTGATTACACTAGGATTTTAAACTCATTTAAAATCCTCTCAATCCGAGTTTGACTACACCCTCACGGAATGAAAATTGAAATGTGGAATTGGATCTAGGAATTGATTGGTGATCAAACGGTGATCGGATCATTGATACAAATGTTTATGTGTGAATCTGTGATGTAAATATCCAAAGAGAGAGAGAGAGAGGAGCTTACCTAAGGAAGAGAGAGAGGGTTGAGGAGGAGCTCCTCCGTCACTGTTTAACTCACCGTTTTTGTTGGATTTCCCCAGTGTTTTACTTTCTTTTCTTTTCTTCTTTTTCTTGGTTTTCTCATTTCTTTCACATTTTATTGTACTAAAACGTTTTTCTTAATCAAAAACTAGCATATGGGAAAATTTTTTAGTTTTGATTTAAAAATGAAATGAGATAGGAAGAGAAACAAAACGTGTGAGGGGAGAGAGAAGGGGGAGAGCTTTATTTTTTATTTTTTATTTTTTTAAAACCACATGTAGGTGAGGCTTTCAAAAAAAAAAATTGGTTGTATGAATTGCATTACTGTTCATATTTTTTTTATATTTATGTTCAGTTTTAATTAGAGGGTTAGAATGGTAATTGACACACCCCGACCCAGAATGTCCACTAGGACTCCGGATCGAGCTATGCTGGCTTCGTCACCTGGGAGTGGATCCTCTAAGCCTTATATGTATATTCCCATCTCTACCTAGCACGAGACCTTTTGGGAGCTCACTGGCTTCGGGTTCCATCGGAACTTCGAAGTTAAGCGAGTTCGCACGAAAGCAATCCCATGATGGGTGACCCACTGGGAAGTTCTCGTGTGAGTTCCCAGAAACAAAACTGTGAGGGCGTGGTGGGGGCCCAAAGCGGACAATATCGTGCTACGGCGAAGTCGAGCCCGGGATGTGGTAGGGGCCTGGGCTGGGATGGGACAGTAATTTTATAATATTTTGGTTGACAATGAGGGTTTAATTAATATGTAGTCTAGATACCTAAAAACCACAACTTCAAAGGGAGGAGTTGATTTGTCAAAAATATTCTCAATTTAACGAAGATTTTTCACAAAATGATCTAAATGATTGATGATGAACAATCTCATGGACCACTTCTATTGATTTTAATTCTCAGAGACCAAAGTAAGGAGTTATACCAATTTCAATGACCATTTGGATAAAATAAACTTTTATATAAAGTACAACAACAACAACAACAAAGCCTTTTCCCACTAAGTGGGGTCGGCTATATGAATCCTATAACGCCATTGCGTTCGGTTCTATGTCATGTCCTCCATTAGATCCAAGTACTCTAAGTCTTTTCTTAGAGTCTCTTCCAAAGTTTTCATAGGTCTTCCTCTACCCCTTCGGCCCTAGACTTCTGTCTCGTAGTCGCATCTTCTAACCGAAGTGTCAGTAGGCCTTCTTTGCACATGTCCAAATCACCGTAACCGATTTTCTCTCATCTTTCCTTCAATTTCAGCTACTCCTACTTTACCAAGGATATCCTCATTCCTAATCTTATCCTTTCTTGTGTGCCCACACATCCAACGAAGCATCCTCATCTCCGCTACGCCCATTTTATGTACGTGTTGATGCTTCACCGCCTAACATTCCTTGCCATATAGCATCGTCGGCCTTATTGCCATCCTATAAAATTTTCCCTTGAGCTTCAGTGGCATATGGTGGTCACACAACACGCCGGATGCACTTTTCCACTTCATTCATCTAGCTTGTATTCTATGGTTGAGGTCTCCATCTAATTCTCCGTTCTTTTGCAAGATAGATCCTAGGTAGCGAAAGCAGTCGCTCTTTGGTACTTCCTGATCTCCGATCCTCACCCCTAACTCATTTTGGTCTCCATTTGCACTGAACTTGCACTCCATATATTATGTCTTTGATCGGCTTAAGCAAAGACCTTTAGATTCCAACACTTATCTCCAAAGGTTAAGCTTCGCATTTACCCCTTCCTAAGTTTCATCTATCAACACTATATCATCTGCAAAAAGCATAAACCAAGGAATATCATCTTGAATATGTCCCGTTAACTCATCCATTACCAATGCAAAAAGGCAAGGACTTAAGGATGAGCCTTGATGTAACCCAACAGTTAAGGGGAAGCTTTCGGTTTGTCCTTCATGAGTTCTTATGGCAGTCTTTGCTCCATCATACATATCCTTTATAGCTTGGATATATGCTACTCGTACTCCTTTCTTCTCTAAAATCCTCCAAAGAATGTCTCTTGGGATCCTATCATACGCTTTTTCCAAATCTATAAAGACCATGTGTAAATCCTTTTTCCCATCTCAATATCAATTTTGCATAACAAATTTACACCATACTAAAACATTTAGTTTTAAAACTATTTTTCTAGATAATTGAAGTATGTTTTGTTTGGTTATCATTATACATACTTATCAAAGTATGTATTCTATAGAGTCTATATATAATACATGAGTTGTAATTTAAATTGTGAGCTTAAGTAGTGATGGTTTATACTTTAAATAGGAACTCACGAGCTGGACCAAGATACTTGATTAGTTTGGCAGTGACGCGGACTTACGTTGTAGCTATGGAAACGGGGAAAGGGTGCTTAGGAAACCTTATAACTATTTGTCCATATATTATGATTATTATATGTTAATTTATTGATATTGATCTGCTTGGTTAGATATAAATTGTTTGCTTATATAACTTATTAGATGTATTGACATATATGATTTTCATTCCTTTTGTTATATATTGCTCTTGAATTAAGAATCCAATTAAGGAAAAAGGGAACTAGAAATAAAAAGAACAATGAAGACTTTTGTGTAGTTGAGCCGAATTATTGGCAGGTACCAAGTTTCAGGCCAACCCCAAAGTGCACAATAATTTAAGGGTAATATAGGACTGGCGAAGGGGAATTAGGCAAGAGTATTAACAAAAGGGAAATATGGTGTTTGGGTTCAGGTTAATGGGTTTGAAGAGGGGAATTTTGTGCATTCATACATATCATTTTTCTAATGTGTTTTAATTACATAAAAATAATATACTCATGGTTATATATATTAAGGTGTAATGTCCCTACTAAGCTCTATGCTCATCCTAATTAAATTTGTGCAGTTACGAAACCAGAGAAGGCTTATGAGTTTGATATTCCCTACACAAAACGGTGTCGTTTGGCAAAAAAAAAATCAATTTCATTATGATGACCGTTTGTTTACTTTTTTTTCTCTCTTAAAACATTGTGCTGACCCACCACTTCTCTTCCGGTCTTTATCTTTCTGCCCCACTTGTTTGTTTACCCATTTCCCCCTTTTTTTTTCTCTTCTGACCCCACCTTTTTTTGTGGTTTATTAACCCATTTCTCTCCTTTTTTTTATTTTTTTTATTTTTTATTCTTGTATGTATTTCTATTTTCTCTTTTAAGACTCTCATCATATTTATCTTAAACTCTCACATTATCTATAAATATTGTATTACTTTTTAAAAACAATGTAAATATTCTTTAATGCTTATTTTACGATAATTTAAATTCATCTAGGCTCTTGCCTAGATCTCGCCTAAGCACGTAGCTGCTAGGTCTCAATCCGCTATTGGATAAGCGCCTTACATTTCTTACATTGGCTTTGGTATTATTGCTTACAACCGCTTTGGTGGAGAGATTATTTTATGCTATGAATATTGACTCAAAACTTTGCACTCTCTAATGTGAAAGCAACCACTTCGATTGAACCCTGCACTCCTTTGAATTTCGCCCCTCCCTTCGGTAAATCCTAGCTTCGCCAATAGATATGTGTAAATAAAAATAAAATAATGAGCTTGGCAGTGTTTGCTCTTTTGTTTGAATAAGAAACAAGAATCTTTATGTAAATTTATTTAAAGTGTGCTTTGTAAAACTTGAGAATTAACTCTTGGTGAATAAATTTGAATTATGTTTGAAACAAGTTTGTATCTCCTAAATTTTTTTTCTTTCTTCACTTTTTGACTATGGATTAATATGTTCTTAAAAATTTTATTCCATATTAAATTGTGAATAATGCTTTAATTGGAGTTTTAAGTGAATTCTCTGATTGCGGTGTGGCATAACTCAATTATCGGAGGTCTAAGTTCATAATCACTCTTTTTTTTAATTAATCAAACACTTTAACTAATTAAACTAGAATGCAACAATGTCATTTGGTTTTTTTATCCATAGAATTGATTTAAAATGGAGCTAAAATAATTGAAAATCTAATTCTCATTTAAAGAGGGAAAACTATTTAGTCTTCTAGCTAATTTGGGCCAAAATGCAATAACCTTAACTTTTGAGTCAAAATGCAAATACACAAAAGTATCAAAACTTTATGTAATTGTAAGAAAACCCCGAAAACACTCCTTTTTTTAGGGTGACCGGTTTTGATGAGAGAGAGCGCTTGAAAAACTTAGGGAAATAGACAGAAATAAGACATTTTCTTATTCTTGGGACAGAAATAGGACATTTCAAATATGCACACACCATGCATACGTAATACACAACAATTGGACAAAAATTAGACTTTTCATATTTATCATGACAAACCATATTATAATAGTTTATAAATTGAACGTTTGTAAAACCACACCAAGCCCATACAAATCATTCATATTTGTCATGCCAAGCCATGTTATAGTATTAACATTATAGTATGAATCACGCCAAGCACACGACAAAAGGGTCCCCCGCAATCAATAACAGATCTACATAGGGACCTGGGAGGTCCCAGGACCCGTCGGCGATCCTAAACCGCTGGTAGAAATTTTCCAAGGACCCCTCGTACTCGAACATGAGGTTTGTGCATGTTGTAGGTTGCAGGTTGCAGTGGCTGTCTTCTTCTCGGAGAAGATGACCGCGCATGGGGAAGAAAGAAAATAGGGACCCTCCAGCCTTTCTCTGTCGTCTGTCGAACCCGTCCCAAAATCCTCCTATCTTTATCGTGGAAGCCATGGCAGCACTCCGTCGTCATTGTCGGACTTCTCCGTCATGGAATTCATGGCAGAACCCCCTTTCGCCGCCGCCACTCCCCAATCTCTCTCTAACCACCCAATCTCCCCTCTCTCATCCCATTTTCTTGCAGCTATTTCAATTGATTAGCATCGGATCTACAGCTCCAATGTCCGACCTATATAATCCATAGGGGCCAGCCCTCAACGACGCCATTTGAAGTCACAAACTTGACGGATTTGTCGCATGCAAAGCTCAATTTTAATTTTCCTTGTCCTTCCTTCCATAAAACCTTCCATCTATTTTTCCATGTTGATTTTTTCTGGTAATTAATGGTCTCCAGCCTTCGATCTAAAGGACGACAATCTTTTAAATTATTTTCATTAAAAAAATGAGAGGCAAGATTAATGTTCTGCACATTAGGGAGAATCTTCTGCAGATCACCAAACTCGATCTTCTTCGAACAGGGAAGAACGAGCACACACATGGAGGATGAGCTGGGATAGTGAGAGGTGAGAACTGCGAGTCACAAAACACCCAGAGAAATTAGGCGAAGACGCCGAAGTGAGTAAAGTATTGTGAATGAATCTCATATTTATGGGGAATGGGATATTGCATGAGCTTATAAGTAAGTTGACTTACTCATAATATTGCCAATTCGTTTTATGGTGGAACCTCAATTTTTTCATGGTATCAGAGACCAGGTTGTCTCTCTGTGAATCACAATGACTACAAGTGCTCCATGTCATCCTATTGTGTTATCCATGTGTTAGGCTTGAAAATTCGTCACATGTGAGGAAAAATGTTAAAAATGAATCATGCATTGATGGGAGAATAAACATTGCATGTGCTTATAAGTAAGTTGAGATATTCTCCATATTACCAATTAGTTTTATGGTAAAATTACAACTTTCTTCAATAGGGGCAAATGTTGTAATTTTGTACAATATATACGCGCGGGGGGGGGGGGTATGTTTTTTGCTGATCGAAACTTCCATTAAAAGGGCATTATTCACCCGCATGCACCCGCATGCTTTAAAAATAAGTGTCTTGAAGAGAATAATGGTTTGAGCTGCCTCCGCTTAATGCCGCCAATGACCCATAATTTTAAAAACAATAAGCGCCTTGAAGAGAAGCATGATCTGAACTGCTTCTGCTTAACGCCGCCAATACAATTTTGAAAACAAACAACTTCTTTTCTCTTTACCAAACATAATTTTTGACCTCAACTTTTTAATAAGCTGCTTTTAAAAAAATTACCCCAACCTCAAACCAATCATATTATAGTCAGCAAGAAATAAAATAACACAAAAAAAAGATGAAAACGTTCAAGAGAGGAGACATAATTAAATTGCACTATGGAATATTGCTCTTGTATATGTATGTCCTTGAATTGAGACAATTTGTAAACTACACAGACTAAATTCAATGAAATTGAAAGGACATGGATCACCGTGAATCTTTATGAAAAACTATATATAACATGCAGCAAAGAACAAAACTGTCACCTTTTTGGGACCGACAATCGCGCGATGCTTATGCACGCAAGCAACTAAAGATATTAAACAGTGGAGCTCCCCAAACAATAGAAGAATATCCTTCAGGGTGCAAATTCAATCTGGACTGTGAGAAAAGCACAAACTCTTTGATAGAAAAGCACTCAACTGAGACTCCTAGTTGAACACTGTCAAGTGAAATGATAGAAGTTCGAAAAGAGCAAACTGCCTAGAAGAATATAGGCGGCAGAGTATGCCCAAACTATATGTCCCTATCTCTTACCAGTGCCGGAGATATCGTTATATACGAACAAATCAATAGAGAGGAGGGCTGAGGGATAAGAAACGGGTAGCAACTTGTCAAACATGAAGCATCAACAGTTAAGATACATGGTAAAGGTAGTAGCGATGGTAATCAATTTTCCAAACCAGTAAGGAGCACAAGCTAAAACCAAGATAGTAATCACTAATGTGCTACTACGCCATTCGGATCACAAGGTAGTATCTTTACACCATCTTTGGGAGAAAACTTTACGTGCCATCTATCAAGTGACAAGTTTAGTCTAGGTGCATACAAATTTGGATATACATGCGTAGTTCGGAGTTTTTGGCGAGTCAATTCCATTCAAAATGTAATACTTGACGATTAATCTGTTCTTGATTGGTTAATCTTCATCTATCAAGCTTTTCGTCCCTGAAATATGTTGTCAATTACGAGAGATTTTTTAAAGTGCCTGAAACACGGGGTGGTATATCACGTGTCATTATACAAGTGGTGGGACACTCAAAAAATAAAACTTCTCTCCACTTATATAATAACATGTGGCAGTACACCCTGTATTTTAGACACATTGAAAATTTTCTCGTGAAACAACCAACTGATTACCACTAGCTTGCTTTTCCCACTGAAAGATAAGATAAATCATGATGCCAATGATGATCGAATTTCTTTTGTTTTAACATCAGAATCTAAAACATAAACCCAAAAAAATAGACAAAATTATATTTGATCAAGTTGAAGAGAACTACTAACAACCATAATTTCATAAAGCTGAAATTAGTATTTCTCAAATACTCCTAACTTATAATTCTTTGGCAATATAAAGAACTTTAAGAGGGAATAAAGTCAATGGTCAGTGTGCTACCAGAATGTGTTCTTCTAGACCAGATGCAGATGCAGTCCATGATAATTAATATGATCCATGTGTTAAACATGTTGGTGACTTTTCATCTTTCAAAGCTATATTTTAATTAGATGTCTAGAAACTATAATCTTAGTATTAAGTATCTATTTCTACTCAAATTGGAATCTCTCTACTTAAAGGACTTCATATGTATGTTTAAGGGAGACTTGAATGAATTAAAACATATTTTGCTTTGTGCAATTGAAGTGGATAATTTCTCCTTCTCCAATCAAGCGGTTGGCTTGGTCGTGTAAATGAATCCACGATTAGCAATGTCAAGCAAGCTTCGTTGACCCTGATTAAGTGATTCCCAGGTTCTATCCCTATCTTTTCGAGTCACCTTCGTTTTTTCTCCTGCATCAATGGAGCATGGCAGTCAAAAAGTGGCTAGTGGCTACAATGGTGAATTGTTCTATTATTGTAGAAACACAAGGTATTTGTACTGCTTTTTCGTCGTGAGTATTATATATATGTAATAATGTTTAATTAAATTCTTAAATTATAGTAAAAATTGGAAGGACCCTTGGCTATTGTCTACTCATCTTATTGAAGCTACTGGTAGTAATAATATAATGTATCTGATGCGGATAGTTTATGTGTCAATCTTTTTTTTTTTTAATGTTGGTGGTCACCTGTGTAACAACTCGTACCTAATTTTATGGCTTTATCAATTTTAAAAGTGTGAAATGACAAAAATGCTCCTTGAGGCAAGAATTTTGACTTTCGTTGATCATTGTATAATAGGATGTAGGACCCATTATTTTAGTGTATTTGTGTAGTACTCGACAGTATGAACTCGTAGGCACAAGCGAAATCGAATTCGGAGTTACGGTTACAATTTTACGAAACTACGAACGTGAGGGTATTTTAGTAATTTTGCATTTTAGAATTTTGGTCCTTGATTATTTTAACAATTTTTGGTGGGATATTTTTAATATTTTAATAATTTTTTGGCCCTTGTGGCCCACACCCACACCAAACTCTCCTTTCCTCTCTTGCTACGTGTCCTTCACCCTCCCCTCTCAGACACTCTCGGACTCTCTCCTCCTTTAGTCTCTCTTGTTCCTCTCTCTGTTAACTCTCTCTCTCTCTCTCTCTCTCTCTCTCTCTCACTAACTCACCCTCGCTCTCTGATGGATCACAGAGCACCACCAACACTACCACGTTGTTGCCACTCTGGCGAGCATCATCACATCACCCTACATCGTGAATCCCAAGCCAAGGAACGTGATCTCTCTCCTTCTCTGTACAGTGGCGCCGCCACTGTTCAATATTTTTCCCAGCGAGTTCTTGCCTTTTCCAGCTAAGGTAAGCCTCGAAACTAACCCAAACCTTCTTGGATCATGTTATGAAGCATGATTAGAGTAGTTTTGAGAGTTTATAGTGATGTTTGAATGCATAACCAACTCAGGTAAAATTTTCCAGATTTTATGGTGGGACTCAAGACTTTTGCAGGCATTTTTTGGCCAACTTCGGCCACAACTAGGTTTCTTTTTGGTACGAATCCCTTCCCCTTGTGTCAAGCTTCATTTTGGCTTTCGAATCTTCGAAAATGGTTAAGAATTGAGCTTGAACGGAGCTTAGGAAGTTTCCCGGCCAAACCAGCCCAGATCTGGCCTTCTTCTGCATTGGGTCAGGGGGGTGCAACTCGCGAGCCCAAACGGGTCAACACGACCCGATACAAAAAAAGGCCCAAACTCGTGACTTGATAACCCTAACCCAGATCCATTTCAGAATTTGGAAGGAATATTTGCTTGGAATATTCCATCAACTTCCGGTTAACTTTAACAAAATATTTCGTCTGAGGATGGAGTATTCCGTTAAAGTTAACTGCTGACCATTAGTTGACTTTTGTTGATTTTTCGAAATTTTCTCGGAAACCCTCATAGGCTAATTTCGATGCCCCAAGTCTGTTTTTGACATCCATTTAGTGAAATTCCAAAGTTTTAACGTAGTTGACCACCTTGGCTGCTCGGTTGACTTTTTGGGGTTAACCGTTAACTTTTTATGAAAATTGCTCGGGACCGTTCTTAGCGTATTTCAACACCCTGATTCCAAATACGCACTCAGTTTTTTTTCCAAATTTAATCATTTTAGTTGAGTTTTACTAATGGGTCCCAATATTATGCCTAGGTGTGATTACTATCGGAGACTCCAACTTTTCCTAGTTCGAACGATTGCGACCTCGCAAGTATCTGTGAGTGGGTCTTTTCTTTTATATGGTATATATAATATATATCTGGGCCTCCCAAATAGTATTATATTGATTAGAATTATCAAATTACTGTGGCATGATCATATATACGTCTGGGCCAGGGCCAATCTTCACGTGTATGTTCACATTGAACCGTATGCTCACTCTGGATCCATTGTAGATGTCAATCCTGTCCTAGATTGCTATAGGCAATTAGGACTCGTATGTGATGCACACAACGCTTGCCTTCACTTTATTGTAGTACTAGAGTGCAAATCATTATTACACACAGTCATGTTCATGTCTGAATATCTCTACATGAACTCGTGTGTCAGAATATCTCTACATGAACTCATGTGTCAGCAAATTATTGTGAAGTAGTGTATTTTTGAGGTATTGCTGGCTACATTAAGTATTTTTGTACTATACATAGTATGTTATATTTGGAAACTATACATGTTTTACGGCGAGGGGTTATTATATTTTGAAAAGGTTTTACAAAGCTTCATTTTTAGGCCCACTCATCCTTGTTTTTCGCCCATCCAAGTTTTAGTAGCAGAGCTTTCTTGTCAATGAGAATTCTTGGCAAATGTTGGTATAGGAGATTACTTCCGATGGTATAATTCTTATTTTACTTTTACTGTACTTTACTTATTCTCTGACATCATGTGTGAATTGGGTTCAATCCCACTCACATGCGCAGTCTTGCATTTAGTCACTTTAGGTTTAAATTTACTCATATTTTCCACATCCCTACACTTTATGGTGTCATCACCTTCCTGGTGTCGGCCAACACAGCTCGATTCGAGTCTAGGTGGACAATCCGGGTCAAGATGTGTCAACCTAGTATTACAATTTAATAATTTTCTTTTTTACTTATGAATAACAAGTATTAAATTCAAATCTAATACGTAATTGACGAATCATACCAATTTTAGTACTAAATTTTTTGTCGTTGGACACTGGACTGGGTGTGGCTCCAATGGCCATGGATGAGCAATGGCCACTGAGGGTAGAGGAGGCAAATTATCCCATTGAGTTGTTAATAGGTATCCGTTAAGACCCATTTAATTTGATATGACCATAATATCGAGGTGAGATGATAATGGTGATGATGATGTAATGTGAAATCAAACTAAATGAGTCTTAATGGGTACCCATTAACAACCCAATGGGTTGATTTGCCACCTCTAACTGAGGGTAGGCTACATATTGGTCAAAGACACCCTCCCAGTGACAATTGAGAGGTGTTGCTTGAAATGTTGGCCACAGCTTAACTTATTAGGAATACTAATCATGTGTCGATACGTCATTGGCTGTGGCAGTCAATAATATAACCTTAAAACGACAATTTTGTCCATTACATGTGAGCGGCCCATGCAAATTTTTGACGGAACTTGGATAAAAGTTTTATTTTGGATCAAGATTGCCAAGGGACACTACCATAAGTTTACAAGTTTATGATTAATAAATTTTTTACCACGAGGGTCATTTCAACAGTAACCTACCTTAGGGACTGCAAAAAAAAATAACTTTTTTCTTTTAATTATTCTCTATACATGTGCAGTATTTTAATTAGTAGCTCGAACTAACATACTGACGTATTACCAACAAATTGAATGGAGTCTAATGATAAAGAGTAAATCTACTAATTTAGAAAAAATTATATTCTTAATTTACCAAAAAAATAGTTCATAGAATCAAATTTACCAATATTCATAATATCACAAAATGCTCCTCCTAACAATTTATTTAGAAAAGGCCAAAATGAACACTTTACTTGACCCAAAAAAAAAAAAACACAAGTTAGCGTTTTTTAAATATTTTAAACCATAATGTAATTTAAGTTTTCTTATAAATAAAGAATAAAATATAAAAAAAAATTAGAATAAGTAGTAAATTAAAAAACGGCAAATGACAAGAGGTTGCCTTTATTCGTAAGTTGTAAGTAGCATATCACCAGAGGCAAATGCGAGGACTTCCTAGCCTTCGAGGCAGAGGACTGGGAAAATTGGGAATCCGCTAAGGTGGATTGAAGTTACCCGGTCTCAGTGGCGAGTATGGTGTCCGAGGTAGAACGGTACGTACTGGAGTCTATAAATGTTGGGAGTCTCGGAGGAAGTGAGATGGCAGTTGAATTTCTGGCATAGGGAGCAGCAGATATAAGCAAATGAACGGTACCGGTAACTACTACCAGATTTCCCTATATGGAAGTAATTCAAGCAACGATAGTGAGAAAACAAACTGTAGAAATCATAATAAATAGCAAAAAATAAAAAAATTAGAAGAAACTGTTGGATGTGAAGCTTTATGTTTAGAATTAAAACGAAACTCACTGAGACAGAGGTTTTCATATTCACCCTCACTACCATTAGATGGTTTTGTTTCAGCCTGCAAATATGTTGAAGAAGGAGAAAGTCAATACATGTACGTATGAGCATTATGTCACATCTCGAATCAACCTATTTGCATTGACCGATCGAAAAGAAATATAGACAAAACAACACGGCACAAAGATCACCAGCACATGCTCATGGTAATCTAATCACAAGTGTTTGGCATAATCGTCCATAAGCATCACCACAAAATTCATACCTACAGAGGCACCATTTTCCCGTCTCTCCCTAATCTTTCTTCAATACACATTTATAATGTCTTTTAACACAAATTGGTTTTAAAAAGGGGAAATTACTTTTGTAATTTTCTTTTGTTTATAATTTTTTTACGGTCAAAATTTATTAGTGATCCCTTTGGTAATGTACTACTTTCAAATTGACCCTCGTAATAAAAGGGTTATTAATCATATATGTATATATATATATATATATATGTGTGTGTGTGTGTGTATGTAGTGAAGTCGTTAGCAATCTTAATCCAAATTAAAATTTTCATTCAAATTCCGTTGAGAAGTTACATGTGCTGCTCACATGTAAGGGTATAAATGTCTTTATAGCCTATTAACCCCATTCGAATCTTTTGTGAAAAAAATAATGTTAAAAGATTTTTAAAGGATACTCTTAAGTAATTAAAACTCAGGAAAGTAAATTTCAATATTTAACCCCTCCTCTTTCGCCGCGTTCTCCCCGAACCTCAGTTCCATCGTCACCAAGGGACACCCTATGTTGCCTCCGGCGATCCCCAGTCCCACTGTCTCGAATCAATGATCAGTGTGTGTGCGTGCTACAAGAACGTATTCTCTAAACCATCGAGGAAGGCGGTCAATAATTGGTTGTATAAAGAATATGGGATTAATTGGTTGCACAACGGTGTTCTATTATTTTGTTTTTAGAATAAATTAAATGAATTTAAAAGATTTATATAGGGTTGTTTTATTAGCACCCCACATATTATTGAATACACCACACATACTTAAAACACCCCACACTTACTTTTTAAACTTAAAAATATCTTAATACACCCCACTTACTAACCAAAACTACCCTCACACCCCACACATTTCATACACCCCCCACCAAAATCTACAAGTCTTCATCTTGTCCAAAAAATAAATTTAAACCCTTTGCCTTTAGCACACAAACAGTGTGCATGGTTATACTCCTTCAAGGTTTTTGTCAATTTAGGGGAATTAGGCTTTAGATGTGAATTTGATTTTAAACTCAGAAATGGCTACTTTGCTGGCTTTTCTGAAATAAAAAATCATGAAAGGACTAGTTGATTGTGCTATTGCTGTGTCCGTTCAGATTCTCTGTTCTGCAAAATTGCACCACAAACCATCCTAAAAAATAAACCGCAAACATACCTGAAAATTTTTAGCAAAAGGAAAAAACAATACTACACTATCTCAAAGAAGATATGAATATTTCAGAGTACTTCATCTCTTATGTTGCAGAATCTTTAACATTATATATATATATATATATATAAACATAATCACAAGACATTGTGAGTGCAGGTGTATATAAAATTATATATAATTTACAGGTGGTCAGGATTTTTTAAATTATTTGAGGCGTAGGAAGAAAATAATTGTTTTTCTTTACTTTTTAAGGTTTAAATAGTCATTTTATATAAATCATTTAACAATAAATATTAAGTGGGGTGTATTCAACAATTAGTGGGGTGCTAATAAAAAAACCCTTTATATATACATCATTTCGATATGCTAATTATAATAGTTTGCCCGGGACTTCAACCTGGAACTAGTCGGATGGAGTAGATAATTTCCTTGATTATCAAATTTTTTATTAGGTAAAAAATCCCTCCTCAAACCGTGTTTGCCTTTTTCTTTGCACACGGCTTTCCTTATGTATACGAACAAGGCACAGGACTGGTGCTATTACTAGAAAAGATTATAGTGCTCTTGTAGCTATATTTCCTAAAGTACAGTCTTTGAGATATTGTTGATTCCCCAAACCTTCTACTTTCAAGGCTGCTTCTTAATGTTCTCAATGGCAGACAGCTATTCAAAAAGAGTATGATGTAAGAATCCTATGTGGACTCAACTAGTTAGGATAAAGGAGAAGTAATAGGTTGGTAATACAAATCAAATAGAGTTTGAATACGTGTAAAGCTACATCCTATAATTGAGGAATACACTTCCAACGTGCGTTTGAAAATAAGCACTAATCACAATTGCTCCATACACGGTTGGGATTGGGTGCAACGGGTGAATAACCAACCCTCCACGATAGATGGAAGTTGGCTACCATTGCATCTATATAAAATGAATTCCCTGCTCACAGATAAAGTGTTCTACATTCAAGGGGTCTATCACCATTAGAATATAAAGGTCTCTAAGTTAGTAGAAGAGTTCCTTGACAACCACGATGGCTTCGACAGTTATGCTGCACAAATGCGTTTTCCTGAAACTACTGATATGGTACTACTATGGCTGCTTCGACAGGTTTGTCTTCGACCCTTATGTCTGATTGTGGTCTAGGGTTAATGTTATAATAGGATTTGTTCCAACATTTGGTATCAGAGCCAACTTAACATGCCCTAGATCTATTGTATAGTTATACTGCATGATTCTGACAGATAGACATTCTGCCCTCCACGTTCGTGTACAACCACTTTCATATCTGAGATGGATTGATCAGTAGTACATCAAAAGAATAGGATTTACCATAACCATCAACAAGATACATCGAATCTGCCTTCAAATTGAACAACATTTGGTCCCGTGGATGACAAGGTTCTCAAAACCCAAATAAATTTGGAAGACATCAACGAATTTGTGGGTCTTCATAAGGATTTTTAATCATTGTCAATGGGTATCGAACTGTATCACTAATAAATCAAGATCATTGGGGTTGTAGTGACAACGCAAAGGGTGTGTATATCCTTTTGCAGTCATACGCTATGACTTGCAAACAAGGATAAATTATTTTAGTGATTCCAATCTCTCCACAACTAAATTAATGCTTTCTAGGCAACGCAGCCCAATCTCGGTCCGTAGATTCCATTGGCAATTGGGTAGGGTAGGATAGGAGTTGCTCTTATGGTTTTATTTGACATGGTACTAAATTACTTTAGTTATTGCTGGTGTTTGGATTAAAACTTAAACTTTGGGCTCAAGAAGGAGCTGGCCCAAAGGGAGGCCTAGAAGGGGAGATAGCCGAAGCCCAGCCAAAAGCCCAGAAAGCAGAAAAGGGGCTTTCCGACTTGGTGTAGCCCATGTGAACTACTTGCTCACCTACCCAAAGACCAAGTGGTATAGACCAGCCAGCTCATCAGGCCAAAAGTACTTTACAAGTGGCAATGCAAGTAAATAGCTGATGAGTCACTACCCTTCAAGATGCATTCGGCCAGGATTACTGCTACAGGGGGCCAAACCGAAGTGTCTATAAAAGAAGAAAGAGAAATCAGATATGGAGACACTCAATCAAATAAACAAATACAAGCACAAAATCTGCTCAAAGCCAGATTTGCCTTCAAAACGAAGCTGTAGTCAGCCCAAGCCTTCATCCCTTTCGGGATAAACCTTCACTCAAGCCTTTGTAATAGCTCTGCTACCCTGTTCAACTCTTGTTGTAGTATCGATTTCTTTCTATAAACTCATATCCCTACCCATTTTCTAAAGCTCTCAAACCCCTTGATAAACCACAAAGATAGGAAGTTGCAAGACGATCAGCCTTGCCTGACAAGGTTAAACCTTGCCCGACCCTCTTTGTTTTTGTCTTTTCATTCATTAGCCTAGCAATATGTTGTATACTTCAAGTTGTATTCAAGTTATTTCTAGTAAGATGACTATTAAAAGACTCTCTCAACTCTTGAATTCGATTTGAATATGTCTTCACAGTTCAAACCAGATCCAAGTTCTAAGCCCTCGGGCATGTAAGATTTGATCATTTAAAAAGTCCTTGGCCTCAAGGCATAAAAAAGAACCTTATGTGGACTTAACCTATCCACGACAGTCCTTGATAAACAAGAAGTCCGAAGTTACTTGGGGCGCAAGTAATCGACCTATATCGTAGTTTTATTTATGTTATATTATGATTATCGTAGAACGTTTGAGTATAGAATGAATTCTGATAGGAAGCCTCAAGGCCTACATCTAAGGCCCTACAAAGGCACCTATTTGGATTCATTCTACTCTTCGGGCTAGAACGTTTGAGTATAGAGTTAATTCTGATAGGAAGCCTCAATGCCTATATCTAAGGCCCTACAAAGGCACCTATTTGGATTCATTCTGCTCTTCAGGCTCGATGATCAGAAGCATAACAATCATAATACTGATGTAACAATGAAGCAAACATTATATGTTCGAGTACTGGATTAGTTATTGATTGGAAGCCTCAAGGCCTACACCTAAGGCCCCACAAAGGCACCTATCATAATTAATACGGTCTCTCGGGCATATACATAACTGAAACTCAACATCCGTTTTACATCTGCCATGCTGAAGATGACAGTGGCACGCCTGAGCACTTAAAAGTTAATCTTGATTGTGAGCCTCAAGGCCTACACCTAAGGCCCCACAAAGGCACATTTCAAAGTTAACTCCGTCCTTCTCTTTCAGCCTTGCCCGACAAGCCCGCCGGTAAAGCAGAAGCCCGACAGCAAAACATCAACCAGCGCCAACCTCTCGGGGAGCTGTGTGCTCGTCAGCCAGGGAACATCCCCGACGGAAATTCCTGCCACGAACATAGTTTTGGCACGCCCGGTGGGATCCACTTGATCAAAGAAATATGTCAAAGCGGCCAGAAGATTTGCAAATTGCTTTGTTGCAAATGCTACAAAGACTAGAGAACGCCTCCACAGGTTTCGGACAGGAAGCCAACCACGTTATAAGTCCAACTATTCCTATATCTTTACCTCTACCCGAGGAAGAAGATGGTAGGGGAAAATAAAAACTTGGAACCAACCAACTAGAGGAAGCATTGATGGATAAACCTACGGACTCCTTCTCAGAGGCCCCAATAAATATGATCAGTATGGCCTGGGCTGAGAAGGGGAAAGAAAAGGTCAGAAGGGAAGAAGAAAGAAGATTGGTTGACAAACCCACAAAAGGGGTGGTCAACTTGCCCAAATATCTAAGAGCAACTATAATTAAGGAGATGGTCTTGTGCAGTAAGTGCCAATGCGGGTGTGAGCTCGAAATACCGCCCACAGGAGTCCTCATAGATCATGAACTGATCAGGAGGAATGAAGAAGAAAAGAGAAAAGAGGCACATGAGAAAGCTAGGCGGACTGCAGGAAGGGATATCTCCCGAAGTTTTTTTCAGCTGTTAGGAGGCGATTCCCAACCTAGGGCTTTATCAGAGATATTTCGCAATCATGAAGTTTCTGAGGAGGCAGAAGATAAAGATGCCAAGAAGCTGAGAGAAATGAGTGTAGAGCACTCTCAGTACGGCCATATGGGAAGAGAAGTCAGGAGAAATGATAGGATAACAAATCCTGTCAAAAAAGATAACCCTGCCCGCCTTGGGCGAAAATGGTACGTGGTTGGAAAAAATGGACAGCCCGTTAAACAAATGGGAGCCTTCATGGTTAGAAGGGTCCAAAGGCAACGCAAAGCCTACATAAACTCCTTAAAAACCCCTGCAACGTCTGAAGCATCCAAGAATCAAAAGTTGGACAAAACGTCATCTGGGGGGAGTGGTCAGTTCCGCTGGAGGAGCAAAAAAGAGGTGGAAAAGGCTAACAGCAAGACAGAAGGCGAGGGAAACCATGTGCCACAAAGCCTACACCCTGGGAAATATAGGATCTTGAGGAGAGCTCAAGAAGATATGATTATGGTGCCAACTCCCGGATGGAATACAGAGCAGCCTATTTGTTTTGGAACTGTTTCACCTAAAAGAAAACCACATTCTCTATCATTAGTGGATCCTTTCGGGGAAGTTCCAAAGCAAACATCGTATTCAGGCGTGAATCAACAAGAGGGAGCACCAGAACCACTGCTTTTCAAATCTTCCCCTGAGTCCTCATCCACTACTCTCCCAGACATTTCGACGATTCTCAAACCAAACAAACAAAAAAAAATCAAAAAAATCAGAAGGCTGGGGGAGAGAGAGATCGAGAGGGAGGAGGTTGAGAATCGACAGATCCAAGGTGTGAGAAATCGGAGACACATGCGTCGGGAGAGAGAGAGACTGGGGGAGAGAGAGATCGAGAGGGAGGAGGTTGAGAATTGACAGATCCAATGTGAAATCAAAGACAGAGGCGTCGGGAGAGAGAGACTGGGGGAGCGAGAGAGGGAGGAGACTGAGGAGAAGAGAGTGACGAGAGCCTTCGAGAAGGTGTGAGACACTGTGGTGGAGGTCGCGGTGGGGTGTGGGTGTGGGTATGGTGTGTCTGCTTTGGGAGTGAGAGTTGCAGAGATGGGTGTGGTGGAGGTCACGGTGTGGTGTGGTGGAGGTCGCGGTGGGGTGTGGGTGTGGGTGTGGTGTGTCTGCTCCAGGAAGGAGAGTTGCATAGATTAGGGGAGAATAAACAAGGAGAGGCATGGGGAGTTGCAGAGATGGGAGATGAATGAAGAGTTGCAGAGATGGGAGTATCGAGATAAGAGAGAGTGAGTGAGACAAGGTGGCAATGTTCTCGAGATTGAGAACTGTCACGGGATGCCTGGGAGACAGTAATCTTTTCAAATTGGGATGTTACACAAACAGGTCCCCGGGTACCCTTTTTTTATAATTATGGACTCGGCCCGCCCCTAAAATTCTAAAGCCCCGCCCCGCCCCTTTTCTCTTTTTAAAAATTAAGAACCGGCCCGTACCCGCCCCGAACCTTGATTACTCGCCCCGACCCGCGGTTCCTGTAACCGTTTGCCCACCCCTACTATAAACTGCGGCACTAGGCCCATTTTTTACTTCATTTCCCCTTTGAAAGCCCTTAGAAATTAGAAATTATAAAAAAGATTGACAAAAGAATTATAATTTTGAGAAAAATGTATTATATATTGACAGTTGGAACAATATAACCGGTACATAATTTGTATCCATGATGTTCTCCACTTTCAGGCAAGGCAAGGTATTGTGCTTAGTTAAGTTTTGAACATGCAGAGTATTTAGGCATCTGAATTACCAACTGATCATATCTTCTTCAATTTTTCTTTCATCTGCAGGATATTTATTTTTATCAAGAACGTGTGTGAAGCTTTGGTGCTGGTTTAAATTGAAAGCGGAAAAATTATACCACCGGACTTGTAATTCTTTGTGAGGTGTGGAGCTGATATCTTTATCATTTTTGTATTCTCGCTTGATATATGAGGAAGAGACATACTGAAGAAAATTACTGCCTTGCTCGTTGGGTTAGTGTTGAGGGTTTTAATTGTGGTAGTGAGGTTATTTTCCGGCGCAGCTATTGTATTAAGAAAATGATGATTGGTAACCGGAATTTTGGTGTTACGACTGATGATTTAGCTGTTGAAATGATTGAGAGCGTGGATGACCTTTAATAACGGAGTACTACATTTTATCCCTGAGCACATAATGATTTAGTTTTGCTTGCGCATAGCTATCTCTCTCTCTCTCTCTCATAACATTAAAAGTTCTGTTCGCTGAGTATTCAGGACTTGTCGACTGTCTTTCATGCAAGGTAGTTACCCATTGACTCAAGTACCAATCCCATTCATGCAAGGTGTGTGATTGTATTGGTGTATAAATGTATTTGCTGTGTTAGGTTTATTATAAGCATTGTGCAGGTTTTAATGTAAGCCATTGGATCATAGTCCATATGGTATCTAGATTAGATTGTAATGAGTCATATCTCATGACAAGTGTAAGCATCTTACATGATGGCTTAGGAATGAATGGTTGTGATGTTTTTGTAATGTTGTGAGAGAGTTGTTTCTCACTCCTCCAACGGTATAACATGCTCTTTGAGCTCCTTGCTTACAGAGTAAGCTGAAATATATTGAAGTCTTAGAAAACTCTGTTCTCTGTGTGTTCTTACTGTTCCATTGAAACTACCCAGAAAATCAAACACTAATATGGCCTCAGAGCCAGGTTGGATCTAAATCTGGGCGTGAATCTGTGACAAGGTTCGCAGCTGAGGAACTCGGAGAAGAATCGGGTTCGCTGTGACTGAAGAAATCTCTGAAACATTTCTGGGTTACTCGATAACAAGTCTGATATGGCTGGATCGAGTGGTGCTGATCTAAGAGCACCAGTTTTTCATGGAGACAACTTTGATTTCTGGCAAATAAAGATGAAGACCATCTTCAGATCTCACGATCTGTGGGATATGGTAGAGAAGGGTTATAGTCCTTCGACGAAGAGTGAAGGAGAAATCACTGCAACTGATCTCAAACTTCTGAAAGAGAACATAGTGAGGGATGGTAAGGCTCTCGGAATTATTCAAGGTGCTGTGTCCGATGAAATTTTCCCACGAATTGCCACACTTGAGACGGCAAAGGAGGCTTGGGACGCACTGAAACAAGAATTCATTGGGGATAAACATGTGAGATCTGTGAAACTCCAAAGTTTAAGGCGTGATTTTGAATATACTCGTATAGGTGAAAATGAAGCATTCTCTGTGTATGTTGTGCGATTATTTGATCTTATGTCACAAATGAAAAGTTATGGTGAAGATATAGGAAATCAAAGAATTGTGCAGAAGCTATTGATAAGTTTGCCTAGGTCCTATGATAGTATTGTTGCTGTGATAGAAAACACTAGGGATCTGGAGATTGTTGATGTACAGAATGTTGTTGCTACTCTAAAGGGATATGAACAACGGATTGAGAGACACTCTGAAGATAGAAATGAAAAGGCATTTGCTAGTTTAAGTATAGCTCCCAGGAAGACTAACTATAATGCCAATCAAAATTTCAAACCCACAAAGAATTGGAAGTCTAAGGGTAAGAAGTGGGATAACAAACCTATGTATCAGCAAGGGAAATTTGTTACATCCTCTGATGGAGCTAAGAATCCCTGCAAATACTGTGACAAACTCCACTTTGGAGAATGTTGGTTCAAAGGAAAACCAAGGTGCCATAATTGTGATAAGCCAGGGCATTTTGCCAAAGATTGCAGATCTAAGAAAGTAGTTCAACAAGCAAATTATGCTGGACAAGTGGATAATAATCCAACTATGTTTTATACCTGTATGACAGCTGCTGTGAAAAAGCATGAAGACACATGGTATATTGACAGTGGTTGTAGTAACCACATGACAGGAAGAGAATATCTATTGGTGAATATAGATAAGAGAGTCACTGCCAAAGTAGAAATGGGCACAGGACAATTAGTTGATGTGGTTGGAAAGGGTGACTTAATGGTTGAAACTAAGCAAGGCAAAAGATATATAAGAGAGATTATGTTTGTACCTGGTTTGAAGGAGAATCTGTTAAGTGTGGGACAGATGATGGAGCATGGATACTATCTTATCTTTGGGGGCATTGAAGTCAGAATTTATGATGATACTACATGCTCAAATCTAGTTGTCAAAGTTCCAATGAAAGGAAATAGAAGCTTTCCTTTGAAATTACAACCAGGAATTCACTTTGCCATGAGGGCTAGTGTTGGTCAATCTGCTGAAATATGGCATAGAAGATTAGGACACTTGAACATGAATGCTCTAATGCAGCTTCAAGAGCATGAAATGGTAACTGGTCTGCCTGAGATGGAAGTGAACACCAAAGTGTGTGAAGGTTGTGCACTTGGCAAGCATTCCCGAGAAGCTTTTCCAAAGGAAACTAAATGGAGAGTTGTCTTACCATTGGAATTGATCCACACTGACATATGTGGACCCATGCAAACACCTACCAAGGCTGGAAACAAGTACTTCATCACCTTCACAGATGATTGTACCAGAATGGGATGGGTTTATTTTTTAAGAAATAAATCTGAGACATTCAGTGTGTTCAAGAAATTTAAAGCAACTGTTGAACTTCAAAGTGGATATAAACTGAAAAAATTAAGAAGTGACAGGGGAGGAGAGTATACCTCACTTGAATTTTCTTAGTTTTGTGAAGATCTTGGTTTGGAGAGACAACTCACAGTGGCTTATTCCCCCCAGCAGAATGGTGTTGCAGAGAGGAGGAATAGAACCATTGTAGAAATGGCTAAGTGTATGATGCTGGAGAAGGGTATTCCATTTGAATTTTGGGCAGAAGCAGTTAACACTGCTGTCTATATTCTGAATAGATGTCCCACCAAATCTTTGAACAAGAAAACTCCTTTTGAAGCTTATAGTGGAAGGAAGCCTGGAGTGAAACATTTAAGAGTGTTTGGATCTTTATGCTATGCACAAGTTCCATCACAAATGAGGCAGAAACTGGATGCAACAAGTGTCAAATGCATTTTTCTTGGTTATGGATCTTGTGAGAAAGGTTACAGATTATTCAATCCTGAAACCAAGAAGATTATTATCTCAAGAGATGTAATCTTTGATGAGAACTCTTGCTGGAATTGGAAAACTCATGCTGAGAAGAATCTGTCCATTTCAGTTTCTAATGAAGTACATTGTGATGAAGGGAGTAATGTTGAAAGTGAAGTAGATGAGGAGTGTACAGAATCTTTACTGGAGCAACAAGATCAAACTGTTGTTTCTCATTCAAGTCAAGAGGAACAAGTGAATCTTACTGAACCGCAAGAGTTTGATCACACACCTCTCAAATACAGAAGTGTGAAAGACATATATGAAAAGTGTAATCTCTGTGTGATAGAACCTGAGTGTTTTGAAGAAGCATCAGGTGATGAAGCTTGGAGAAAAGCTATGTCTGCAGAAATTGAAATGATAGAAAAGAATGATACATGGGAGTTAGTTAATAGGCCGTTTGATAAACCAGTAATTGGTGTCAAATGGGTCTATAAGACAAAGATTAATCTGGATGGATCAGTGCATAAAATTAAGGCAAGATTAGTGGCAAAGGGCTATTCTCAGAAGCCTGGGGTTGACTTTAATGAGACCTTTGCACCAGTGGCAAGGCTCGATACCATTAGAACCTTGATTGCACTGGCAGCCTAAAAGGAATGGAAATTGTTCCAATTGGATGTCAAATCAGCATTCCTAAATGGTACACTACATGAAGAAGTATATGTTGATCAACCACAGGGGTTTGAAGTCAAAGGGAAAGAAGACAAGGTTTACAGACTAAAAAAAGCCTTATATGGTCTGAAACAAGCTCCCAGAGCTTGGTATGATGAGATAGATACATATTTCAATCAGTCTGGTTTCAAGAGAAGTCAAAGTGAAGCTACTTTGTATACTAAATTCAGTGATGCAGGTGTGCTTATTGTATCTTTGTATGTAGATGACATTATCTACACAGGGAGTTCTGATAAGATGGTTCAAGAATTCAAAAATGATATGATGAAACAGTATGAAATGTCAGATTTGGGATTGTTGCACCATTTCCTTGGCTTAGGCATCATTCAGACAGATAATGGCATATTCATTCATCAGAAGAAGTATGCCAAGTCTTTACTGGAAAAATTTGGTTTGAAGGATTGTAAAGCTGTGAAAACTCCATTTGCCATTACTGACAGATTATGCAAAGTCGATGGAAGTGAGGAAGCTGATGAAGGTTTATACAGGAAAATGGTTGGTAGTTTGTTATATCTAACAGCTACTAGACCAGATTTGATGTATGCATCATGCTTGTTGGCAAGATTTATGCATAAACCTACCATGAAGCACATGGGAACAGCTAAAAGGGTATTGAGATATGTACAAGGGACTCTGGATTTTGGAATTGAGTATGTGAAGGGTAAAGCAGCTGTGTTGATAGGCTATTGTGATAGTGACTGGGCAGGAAGCTTGGATGATATGAAGAGTACCTCGGGCTATGCATTCAGCTTTGGTTCAGGGGTATTCTCTTGGGCTTCTGTTAAACAATGCAGTGTGGCACTATCTACTGCAGAAGCTGAATATGTATCTGCTGCAGTAGCCACAACACAAGCAATGTGGCTGAGATTTGTGTTGTCTGATTTTGGAGAAGAACAAGTAGAGGCTACATCTTTGCTCTGTGATAACACTTCTGCCATAGCCATGTCCAAGAATCCAGTATTCCACCAGAAAACAAGGCATATCAACAGAAAATATCACTTCATAAGGGATGCTATTCAAGATGGCACCATTGAATTACACTACTGCAGAACAGAGGAGCAATTGGCAGACATGTTTACAAAGGCTCTTCCTAAAGATCGGTTTGAATACTTGAGAGATGCACTTGGAGTAAAATCAGCAAAACATTTAGAAGGGAGTATTGGTGTATAAATGTATTTGCTGTGTTAGGTTTATTATAAGCATTGTGCAGGTTTTAATGTAAGCCATTGGATCATAGTCCATATGGTATCTAGATTAGATTGTAATGAGTCATATCTCATGACAAGTGTAAGCATCTTACATGATGGCTTAGGAATGAATGGTTGTGATGTTTTTGTAATGTTGTGAGAGAGTTGTTTCTCACTCCTCCAACGGTATAACATGCTCTTTGAGCTCCTTGCTTACAGAGTAAGCTGAAATATATTGAAGTCTTAGAAAACTCTGTTCTCTGTGTGTTCTTATTGTTCCATTGAAACTACCCAGAAAATCAAACACTAATAGTTTCAGTGTATTCATTCATCGAACATACCCTATTCATCGGCAATCAAATTGTATCAAAGTTACAGCGTGAACATGCTCCAGTTCCTTAAACAGTTTGTGGAATTTTGATCATGAGCTGAACTTTTACATTGTGTATGAACACTTGATTGTGATTTAAATGTGAGAATAACAAGATTTTTATGAAGCTGACACTATATGGGAATGATATTTTAGTAAATTGAGTTCTCATTCCTTCTCACTCTCTCGTTCTGTAGGTTTTTAAACTCTGCGACTTTTACAATATGCAGCTGACTCTGGAATTCGGGTAATAAATTTCTCTTCCCTGTGTACTATTTTTGAAAAATTATTAATGGTTTATTGTTCTTGAGCTGTTGATTGGTCTTGGTTCTTGCTTTCAAAGATTGTTTTAGCTAATATCCGCATAATCGTAATTAGCTTTGAAAAAGTTTTTGAAATTTGATTTTTATTGTAAATTGCTATATAGAAAGATATACATGTGTGTGTGTGTGTGTTGTATTCTTCAGATTTTTAGTGGTGGTTCCTGTAGTGTTTTCGTGTAGAAGACTAGAATATGCAGGAGTTTATGATGGCAATGATTTTGAATTCGTAGCTAGGTTGGCTACTTTGATATTGTAAAACTAAAGATGCGTTTTCATTTACAGTTGAATGGGAAAAGAAAAAACCTAGCTCCATTGTTTTTTGATGTGGTAAAAACTAACACACAAATTAAACCCTGTAAATTATGCAATCGTAGTACGAGTAAGTAGGGATCGTTCTATTCTGGGGATTAGAAGGGATGCTAACAAACACAAATTAAACTTAATAAATTGAAAACAATGACTGGGGGGATTTTGGACGAATTTAATTAAAACAAAAGTAAAGTGCGGCAAATAAATTAAGTTGTGAATGAAATATGGATGAAAGGATAGCTAAAGGATTCTTCTTCACACATGAAACATATGCATACAAATCAATTTCCAGTTATTCTTCCTATTAACCATGAATGACAATACCCCAAATTAACTATGAACATCACTAATTAACTCTCAGATTTTCCTAGGTTCATTGAATTGGACTCAGCGACGCAACCAAATTATTCTTCTCGAGTTCCCTAACTATGAAAAGCATGATAGAGATACATCTCAAAGATCATTAAGTTCTGTGAAAATCATAAGCATTGACAAATCATTCGTAACTATGAAAAGCATGATACTCATGCTAAGAATTTACTTAACTCAATCATGACTAGTGACTTTTACTACTTACAAATATAAGTTTATAACGATTAGATGAAATTCCCTTATATTCTAGCATCAAATCTCTGCATACAAACTAAGTATGCATCCTTAATAAATATACAAGAATAAGTTCTCTATAAAGCAGATAAGTAAATCGCATTCATGTTTTAAGAAACAATAACTGGATGTAATCAATTTATATAAAACATATGATCATGGCTTCGAATTCACCTCTAGCTAAAAAGAAACTTAGTTACACATGTTCATCATAACTAAAAAGCAATCTAAAATAAACATTGAAACTTAAAACAAAGATAGAAAGAACTCGGAAAACTCTAGCAACTTCAATGGATGAATGGTAGGCGCGGCACACCCTAAATCGCTACAGGAATTTCATATATATAGGGGGGAATGGCTAAATCCAAGGAGAAAAGGGATTAGGTGTTTTGAGTAATTTTAGGACTCTAAGAAACAGGTGGAAAGTGTTGGAATGTGATTAGGATTCCTCCTTGTAGCTGGATACAAGATAAGATAATGTTGGATAAGATATGATAAGATAAGATAAGATATGATATGATAAGATAATGTTCCTCTCCAACTAGGATTCCTCTTTCTTGTGTAATTCCTTACCTTCCAAGCCTCAACTTTAATTTCTCCACATTTTAGCACATGTCTAACACCATTTAAACACCAAAAACGTCCAACCCATATGCTATCCACGCATGCTATCTAATCCAAGTCCAAAACTGCTCCAAATTGCTCCATTTGGCTATTTATTGTCATCTTTACCAACTGGACCTACTATAATACGAAAATAACTTAAATTACCAAAATAAATGGAAATTAACTAAGTAAATGCAAAGAAATAAGAAAACAAAGTCGCATAAATATGCTCCTATCATTTTTCTGTTCTAAAGAACAACGGTGAAAAGAGTTTTTTGGTATTCCTAATGAATTGGATATTGTCTGGCAATGAATTTATCCATGATGAATATTGTACTTTTTTGGACTCTTAACGCTTTCTTTCTAATGTTATCTCAGCATGTCACTTTGGTAGTCAATCTTCTATGAAAATTATTTTGTACTTTGCCTTTTTAGGTTTAGGTATTGTCCACTTTTGATGCTTTGGACAAATAGTAAACACGATTATGATGAAATTTAAAACTTCAACCAATAAACTATGACACTCAGAGCAAGATTCACGTTATCATTTGGGTATCTTTGTTTCAACTATTTCGTGTTCGAAGAGATTTGAATTCTTTTTTTCAGGTTTTCTTAGACCTGAGTTGTAGCTAATAAGCTGGAATTGGCATATGTCATTACTTAAATGAAATACTATTATCGTGGCACAGCACAAAAATAAAAAGAGGACACCATGACAGCATTGCAACATTTGCTTTATGGCTATCAATGAACCATTCTTAAAGTTGACTGGACTTGTTTCTGTATTACGGTTGATAGTTTCCTTTTTTTGTTGTGGGCAAATTCTAATCATGGGAGAACTTATGTCGTGGGAGAACTTTTATAAGGTATTCGGAGTTTAAGTTTTGGACGTTATCTTTTGTGTTTTTTATGCTGATTCATTCCAACTGTGTGCAAGTACTCATCTTTTTCCACCTTGTGCCTTTTGAACCTGAGTGAAATTATGTTTACTTTCCTTATGATTTTTTTTGTTTTCTTTCCGCAGTGGAGGTTTAGAGCTTCTATGCAACTCTGTAAAGATTCATAATGTCAACGTTGAAATGCAAAACGGAGCAGAAAAGGTGAACTTCAGCTTTTGTTAAGGCTAAGAAGAATAAGTAAAAACCTGAAGCGGATTTGTCATTTCAGCGTTTTTATTTGTTCCTATTAGTCAACACGATTTTCGTTTTCTTCTTCTCAGCTAACCATGAAGGATTTGCTCTCCTGGATCCGTACCCGTTTGATCAAGGAGAGGCCTGAAATGTTTATGAAAGGGGATACTGTGTAAGATAAAATCTGCATCAGACATAATTTTAAACTGAACGTGTTCCTCAGTCGCTTAGATAATTTTATAATAAATATGCTGTTAATGGTTTTGATAGGAAAACAAATAATTTGAAACATGGGTATAATACTGTTGCTATATCATGAAGCTTGGGTTGTCTTGCAGGAGACCCGGTGTTCTAGCCCTTGTGAACGATTGCAATTGGGAGCTGAGCGGGCAACTTGATACAACGCTAGAGGAGAAGGATGTAGTTGTTTTCATTTCAACCTTGCACGGTGGATAGTCAGGGCCGGCGCTGAGAGGGTGCAAGTGGTGCTACCGCACAGGGCTCCCGATTTTTCAATTTTGCACATATACGTATATATAGTAATAAGTGTAGAATATTACCAACTTGAGTCGTAACGCAAGTGGAATTATTGCTTCTTTACATCGGCCCTAAACCAAAATAATATAAAATTCCACACAATAACATGAAAATTCGAACCCTGACCCTCTAAAATTATTATTTTGAACAAAAAAATAAAAAAATTTAAATTCTTAGTACTTTTTAGGATCTCCAATTCACTTTCGCACAGGGCTCCTGAAATCTCAAGGCCGGCTCTGTGGATAGTACACGGATCATTGTAATAACTTTAGGATATGAACCAATTGTTTGTATCGGGATTGTAAGATGTTGACGTTATTTGATATACGTATGTGAACATGACTACTTCCCCATGTAGTGGTTGGCTATTATATGAGATTTATGTACATGTATCTAGGAGTTGTTAGATATTGATGCAAATAAAACCTGTAAATTGCTTGTGATTGTTATTTGGCTATAGGATAATGGCAAATGGGTTGGATTGTTATTTCGATATAGGATGATGGGGCTTGTTTGATAATCATTTCACTTTTTAGAGTGAGGAGTGCATAATGAGATTTATAGAATGCTAATAACGGTTGTCTTTATAAATTGTTCAAGATGTCACGTTATCAGCAAGACTCAATATAGTAAAAAATCGTCGCTAAATTGAAGTTGTCATGCATCAATTTGGCATCGAAGCAAGGTTCAAGTCATACCAACACGTTCAGAGAAGACGTTTAGAATAATATACGTAGAAATTGTTTGAATTTTGGGTATAAAACGGGAACATAAGGGCCTAATGACCTTAATCAATTGACTTAGTTCACTTAGTTTAATTTGGTATTGTTTAGGCCTCATTATGAATATTCCAGTTTCACCAAAAAATAAAATAAAATTGGTATTGTTGCTTTTAAAATTTAAAAAAAAAATTTTGGTGTACTGTGAGAATAAATAATTACTAACCTCTCCGCACGTGCTTGCGCTCATGCGAGAGGCATTTTTGCATCACATGCACTACGCGCCCTCTAAATATTATTTTAATTCTAAATTGATTACTGAAAATAAATAGAATCTCATTGCCAAAGATGTCTCGAGTTAGTTATTTTTCATTGTAATTGTGAAGATATATTTTTAATGTATTGCGGGTGCGAGAGACATTTCTTTATCAGCCCCTAAAAATGTGTTGCTTTATTTTTTTTTCCTTATTTCTTAAGTGCTTATTTATATTTTGTGCATGTGAGGGCCATTTCGAAGTTTTTGATTTTGAATTTGTGAGAGGCCAATATCCATCTTTCCTTCTATTTTTTTAATATATACCTTTAACGTGCATTTTTTTTACCTTCTGTTGAGAAGTAGTAAGCACAACCATGTACCTTGTAAGGAAGAAATATGCTAGTATAAAATAACCAAAAGGGGAAAGAATTGCAAATATAATTTTATTTTTTTTGGTGACAAATACACACCAAATTATCTAGTCTTTCTACACAAACTCTTGCACTATTTTTTTTTTTTTTTGGTTTACCTTAGGATTAGACTTAGAAATACAATGTTAAGAGACAATTTATTTTACTTTTGTGTTGGACAGCGTTGAATAGAAGTTACTTTGCAATATTTTGTACTCTTATGCAATAATAAATTGGTAAATAGGGATACGATAGTAGTATATTTCTAAACAGAATAAAATTCATGGTGCATATATACACTTGTATTACATTTAACGCGGACCAAGAATAAAAAGAAAATTTCTCTGTCTTGATAACTTACAGAAGTATGCATCTATATACATATTGTTTTATGACACTACAAAATAATAGGTGAGGCAAAAACATTATCTTTGTGCAATCAAATCTTATTGGTAACACTTCGAAAAAATAGTTTGATTTCCACCAGCCAGTAACACCCAAAAAACAAAAAAAACAAAAACAACTTCTCCTGCATCAACATAATATAAATAACCGAAATTTTGTCCATAAGAAAAAAAGAAACTCCATGCCACTTATTCTCTTTTCTTATTTTGGTGGGTAAAATGCACTGAAACCAAACTGCATGTAGGCATACTTCGTTCTAGTTCCATGATATACATGTACTGTAACATCCCACATCGCCCAGGGGAGTGGATCTTGTAAGCCTTATATGTATATTCTCATCTCTACCTAGCACGAGGCCTTTTGGGAACTCACTGGTTTCGGGTTCCATAAGAACTCCAAAGTTAAGCGAGTTTGGGCGAGAGCATTTCCAGGATGGGTGATCCACTGTGAAGTTCTCGTGTGAGTTCCCAGAAACAAAACCGTGAGGGCGTGGTCGGGGCCCAAAGCGGACAATATCGTGTTACGGCGGAGTTGAGCCCGGGATGTGACAATTTGGTATCAGAGCCAATCCCTGGCCGGAAGTGTGCCGACGAGGACGTCGGACCCCTAAGAGGGTGGATTGTAACATCCCACATCGCCCAGGGGAGTGGATCCTATAAGCCTTATATGTATATTCCCATCTCTACCTAGCATGAGGCCTTATGGGAACTCATTGGCTTCGGGTTCCATCGGAACTCCAAAGTTAAGCGAGTTTGGGCGAGAGCATTCCCAGGATGGGTGACCCACTGAGAAGTTCTCGTGTGAGTTCCCAGAAGCAAAACCGTGATGGCGTGGTCGGGGCCCGAAGCGGACAATATTATGCTACGGCGGAGTTGAGCCCGGGATGTGGTGGGGGCCCGGGCCGGGATGTGACATGTACAAAGAGTAAAGCAAGAAAATTCCTTTAAGAATACAACCAAATATACAAAGTTCTCCGAAATAAGAACGTAAAAGGAAGGCATAAGGAACTCATAAAGCTATCAAATGAAGAAGAATATAAAGCACAGAGCAATTTAAATAAGTTCCAATAAACCAAATATTAGAACTCTAAATGCAATTACTTAAAAACACAATTGCAAGACATATACCTGAACAATTTTATTGTTTGCACTTGAGTTTGTACCCAAATTGTCTCTGCTTTTGTCATTCTCAATCGGTTTTTGAGCCCCTAAAACGAAAGAAATTAAGCTAATAGAGATATGAAAATGAAAACTGAAACTTAAATTATAAAAATAAAATAAAAATAAAAATAAAACTAAGAAAACTTTAAAGCCAAAATGTACATACAAAAAGGGATGGGTTGCAGGGAAGGGGGGTCGGGGAAGATGAAGATGGGTTTTTTTTTTCTTTTCTGGGTTGTAGGTTGGGCTCGGGTGGGGGGGGGGGAATGGGAAGATGGGTGTGCGGAGGAGGTGGAGGATGGGTGTGGAGGAGGATGTGGAGGATGGGTGGGAGTGGTTTTGGATTTGAGTTGCAGGGAGGGACAACGGATGAGGAAGATGATGAAGGGGATGGGGTTTCGGCGGGTGGCGAGGGGGAAGCGGTGGGGTGATGAGATCTGGGTTTTCTAAGTTTTTTTTGTTGTTGAAGATTTAGGTTTTTTTTAAAAAAAAAAATTTAAAAAAAAAAATTTGCCACGTGGCACAAATGTGGCAGCACGTCAACGCTTAATGGATCAATGGATGGAAAATGTAATGGATGTATTATTTTGAAATAAAATAGTACTTGAGGTATGAAAGTGAAATGTTTTTAAAGATGTTGTATGTGGTTGTAATAGACCTCAAACCTGAGGGGCTACTATGTAATTTACCCTAAAATAAAACATACAAAAGATGGAATTCATATATATATATATATATATATATATAGTTTACAAAAACCACCATAAAAAGTACTCAGAAAGAGCGTACATAGTTGAATCCAAAGCAACAAAATGCCGCTCCGCCTATCTCTTCCTCCAAGTTTCGCAGGATGGGTTGTGCTTCTTTCCATCCGCTCCCTGCAATAGATTTTCTATAATCTGAAATTAAAATGCAAGACAAAGGAGGGGAAAAGAAATCGAACACTAAGAAGACAAAAGAGAAGGAAAAAAAGGAAAAAACTTGAGACCTGAAGGACTGAGATGATTCAGTTTTTGCGGGATGCAGTCTTCTTTGTCTCAATTCATTTATATACGTAAGGAACTAATTTATTTTGTCAAATATTTCTTTCTGCAACAATCTGTCGAAGAAAAATGACTGCTTGAAATTGAACTTCTGTTAAATACTCTACCAAAAGATATATGTTAATTAGCTTAGGGATTATGATCATGCTACCAACATTTGACCCAACATTGAAAGGAAAAAATATAAAATTCTAATTATATGGAAGAGGGTAGAGAAAAGAAAATTGCCTCTACCCCAGGTTATGATGCTTTGCAGACAACTTACATCAACCTCTTAATTTCTTCCTCAATTAGCTTGCTCTTGAATGCACCACTAACATATGCAACTGGGACTTGGATTACATAGTTATCAATTCCATTGACTTCGTCTATTAATTTTTAGAGGGTTACCTATAGTTTTTTTGGGAGTCTTAATGAAAAGGGATTTCCATTATTCATTCTTAATTAAAATGACATTTTGTGTATGAAAAGTCCATAATGGGTCAAGCTCTTTTCTTTATTTATTCTTATGCCATTATTTCATTATTGTAGCGGGGTCCACAATGATGTTGACATTTCTGTCTGGAAATACATTATTTTACATGATGCTATTCAACTTATGCTAATTTGCTGCCAGCTCTTCATTCTTCCATCATGTTATCGATGTTATGCAGCTTTTCTTCTGTCAAATTGTTACAGTACTGTTCATCGCCTTCTACTAGCTCTGTATCTCTTTCTCTATCTTCTTTTACCTTGTAATACATATATGTTGTTTCTCCTTTGAAATTTTGAGGTTTCCAGTAGGGCTGATGACTAATTCTTGTCTTACTGTAAATTTACATTTCTTCTTCTGCTACTAGTAACATATCATACCTAAAATCTTCAAACTCATCTAAGGCTAGCATTTGGATCCCTCGAAATCTTAGAATATTTTTGTATGAAGGAGTCCACCTGTGTGCGGAGATAGAGGATAGTCTAAAGGACTCTTCATTAATCATGGCTATATGCCTAGCTTTCTCCTTATGCATATATGCATACCAATTTGGAGGACTACTAATAAAACTTATGCAAATTTCTTTCCACTGTTCTAGATAATCTTCTGCTACTTTTATAAGCTTTTTCAGAAAATGATTCTAGATGGGAAATATGGTTAATAAAGATTTTATCAAGATAGCCAAACTCTAATAGTAAGGCCGGGGTAACTTCTACTACATTATGCTTTTTATGATGCTCATAACTAAAATGTCATGGTTTAAAATCTCTCATGTTAATCTTGGCTACAGCTATGCTAACCTCTGGTTTACAAATACAACTCTCTGCACTATCACAAAGACATGGTGGATACATCTTTGTAATAATATTCATCCCTAGTTTTGGATCAAAGATGGACTGATACAAAGCACATTGTAATTGTAATTGCAACTCTTTCATGGACTATGAAGCTCTGTTCAAGATCTCATTTTTGCATATCTGGTGGCATTATTCTTAATTTTGCTTTTGAAATTTCTTATAATAGGATATTATATATTATTAAGTCTAAAGATATATTCCTAAGAAAACTTTCATATCTTTCTTGTTTTTCTTTGTCATTCAAATGCTGATGCTGCTCATTATTTTGATGCTGCTCCATTTCAATGTATTATTCTAAAAGTTCAATCTTAATCTCTTCTATGGGCTCGTTAACCTCTTGTTCTATGGGTTCAATAACCTTTTTTTCTTTATTTTTATGCTGATCAGTTTCCAAACCTATTTTCAATTCTCTTTTCAAGGTGTCACTTTCCTTTTGCTGCATTCTAAGAGATTGGAGTTCTTGGTTCATTTTGGTAAACTTACTAAGTAATGACTCATGGTCTCTAGAAATGACTTGAAGGTTGTGCTCAAGAGAATGAATATAATGCTGCCTTTGATGGAAATTAAAATTAAAGCTATCAAACTCTTGTTCTAAGGTTCTGATTAGTTTTTCATGACCTAACCTCATGCTTGGCTGTTTGATTTGGATATTCCAACAGTTATCTAAGAGAACCCGTTGCCTATCAGAGAGTTTTGGTACCCTTGACCTATACCTCAGAGTTGGATTTCTGATTCCTTCAACAAAAGTGCCATTAAATTTGAAAGTATGTACTGGTGGTAATGCTGGTCTGCTTATGCTATTTTGGAATCCATTGAATGATGGAGGTCCATGGTGCATCATTATGCTATTGAAAGGTGCTCATTTGCCTTGTGGTCTTGTGCTATTTGAGGATGATGGTCCACAATATTCCATTCCTGTTCAACGAATCAATCTTGATAAGATATCAGCTAATGTATTGTCACTACCTTTTATATGTTCAAAAATTGGTTTAAAACCATTTCCTTTAATTGAATCAATAAAATTAACCCATCTTCTGGCTGCCTATTTATTAGCATGTATCTTGTTATAATGAGAAACTATATTTTGACAATTTGTTCTAATCGTAAATATTTCATTATGTAAAAATAAAGAGAATGCTTCAAGTGAGTTAATTATTCGTAAAATTTCTAAATCTGTTGACGGTAATCTTGACTGTACATCACTGAATTTTCCTAATGAATATCTACAAACTTGTTCCTCAAACTTTGGTGACTCTTTACGCTTTTTCTGATATAATATACCTGCCCATCTGATAAGCTCATATTTATATATATTTTACATAAAATTCACTTGTCTTTTCTTAGTTAGTTCCTTATATTTTTGAGCTATTTACTATGTTTTTGTGTTTTGTGTGATTTATCAAGCAAAGAAAAGAAAAGTAGCACAAGTGAGATATTAAGTAACAAATTCGTCAAAACTGCCTGTGCAGATTAGCTGACTTTGGAAGCATGTTACGAACAGCTCAGAATGAATGAGAGAATGAGCCTTATATGCTTGGAAAGCTACGGATGTCTATTTGCTGGAACAATTTACGGATTGTTAATATCATTTTTCTAGAAGAAGTTATGGGCATTGTAACACTGAAAGGTTCAGAAAAGGGCTAAGCAAATTTGGCTAATAAAATGAGAAAGTAAAGGCACTTGTTTTGTGTTTTGCTTTGTCATCAACACTCAGCAGCAAATGGGGTTATGATTGCACTCATTTGGCTGGAGCAAGTGGAAATGCACATGCAAAAGAGAAACATGGACAGCTACACACATGCAAACTGCACAGGTTGGAGGGCATTGTTGGAAATATGCCCTGAAAGTCAATCTTTGGAAGAAACCTTTCAGGACAAATGAATCGATGTATAGATGACTCTTATACATCAAATGGCAAAGATACTAATTAGGACTATCTCAATAAACGATATATGTCCTAAATAGTGAATCCATGGACAATGGATCGATTGAAGAAGTAATCTAATGATGTTAGACTACAGAGACCTTCTTCACATAACCATTATGTCCAAAAGGGTCCTGGTCATTGGATTGTCGGAGGGACACTGACAATGCTTAGACCGGTACATACTGTGTCCACTTCATATGGAAGAATGGAAAGTCTCATCCCATTTGTGTATTGACACTAAGACAAGTATGTAGGTGCTCATTAAGAGAATGAGTTCACCGAACACAATCGAACAAGAGTACTTGCATGGAGGTCTACTCACATGTCAAGCAAGTAACTCTAATGGTTGGAATAATGTAAGTAGTCCTTTGACCTGAGGCATCGTCGTTGTCTTGTGGTTAAGTACTTGATCTTTGATTATGTCAAACGTCACTCTATCAGAATGTCAACGACATAGTTGGGGTTAAGCCACTTAGTCATGAAGGCAAGTGTATGCGCAACAAGGAATCTCTAATCTTCGATAAGAGAGGAAGAATACTCTAAGATATGATTCGGGAATCTTCGGCCGAAGTATCGAGCGTAATAAAGGAAAACGTTCATATACGACTCAATTGAATCATATAAGAAGGAATAATCACATTAGGGGTTTGACATAATATATCCATACCCTAGTAATGTGATTGAGAGTATTGTTTTAGAGAAGGATCGAATTACATTGTAATTCCAACTGAATAGGTTCTCCGAACAACTTCTACATTAGCTTGGGTAGCTATGACATATGGTTAGATGTCACTCATAGCTTGTGAGTTCTTCTAGATGATTAAATGTAGTCGTCGAAGAAGAAAGGTGAATTAAAATGAAGTTTTAATTCACTAAGTGATTGAATTAAATATAATCAATTGGATTGATGTCAATCACCTCACTGCCTTGCTAATTAGAACCTAAAATGATTGTACACCGATACACTCTTGTAGTGAGTAATTACTGGATGAAGGAAATAATTAATTGGATTAATTAAGTGTTGTGATTAATTTAGAAAGTCTAAAGAAATCATAAAAGCGATAAAAGATCGTTTTGGGCTTAAAGAAACGTTCGGGTTTTATTGGGCCCATTGGGGCTAAACCCATTGGGATTTTATTCAAGCATAGGATGACTTGAAATAATAAAAGCCCAAAGCCCAAACCAAACACTAAAGGGCCGGCCACTTAAAGGGTTTGGGAGAGATAGGAAGTCAATTTGTTGACTAGGTTTCTTTTTGTCTATATAAGGAACTTTATAGAGATTTATTCCTTAGGGTTTTTTGTGTGTTTAAAACAACAAAGAGGCAATAGAAACATCTCTCTAAAACACAACAAAGGCCGGCCACCTTGGGGGTGATTTTACTAACAAATCTTTCACCCTTTTGGTTATTCCTCCATCCATCTCACTACACTGGTGGGTGTGGATCTTTAGAGGTTTTCTACTTTGGAAACTTAAGGAGAACCTTGGAGCACTCTTACTAACAAAGTGGAGGAGGCAAGGAGGGAGGCTAGGCTCAAGGACTTCAAGGAGCAAAGGGCTTGGAGGTGGTCCATCTTTGGTCTAAAATCAAGATCAAGAGGTATAGATCTATTCCTTGACTTTGTTCTTAAGTTAAATGTTTTGATGCATTATATATAAACCTATGAACCTTGAAGGGGATTTGCATGACTATAGCTTTGATATTATTTGGTAAATCACTTCCGTTGCTTATGTATATAAATCTTGAATTGTATATGCATGCTAGTCATTTAGAAATCCCGTGTGTTAATCTCATAATTTTCCCTTCAAGTGGTATCAGAGCCAAAGGTTTATGTATAATGTGTGCTTTTGGATTTTATACATATGGGTATTAATATTATGCATGACTTAATAATTGCTTCATTCAAAATAAGTTTATCTTTTGTTTTTCAATAGTTGAAAAATGTTAGTCAATAGTTGAGAAAGATATGTATGCAAAAAGTGTTTTGTATGCATGAATGAAAATTGAGTTTAGAACTAGTTTGACATATTATTTCTTCATTCAAAGTATGTTTATCTTTTGTTTTTCAATGGTTGAAAAATATAAATCAAGAGTTGGAAAAGATATGCATGTAAAAGGGTGTTTTGTATGCATGAATGAAGAATAAGTTTTGAACAAAATTTTGGGGTTTTGAACCAAAGGGGAGGGCACGGTTTTGGGGGTGGTTTTGGGTTGTGTTTGTGTTTTATTGTAAACCACTCACACATCCTTTTGAAGCTAGAAAAGAGTTCTTGTCACTTTTGTTTTTGGGTTTGAAAAATCACCAAGAATATACAAATCTTGAAAAAGTGTTCATGGTTTTGTTCTTGGTGTTCATGGTTTGGTTTTAGGTGAAAATGGTTTTATTTGGTTTTCATGCATTGTTTTGTGGTTTTGGATGATGTTCATACCATCCATAACCATATCATAAATTTATAAAACCCTAGACTTGACTAGGAGGATTTCCATCACCCTTTTCACTAAAGTCTTCAAAGCAAAACCAAGTGACAAGCAAAATTTAATTTTTTCTACATAATGTGGTTTTTGATGCATGTTGTGTAAGAGTGTGTAAGAAACCTCCCATCCCCTTAATGTGGCCGGCCTCCCTAGTGGATTTATCCACTTGTGGGGCTATTTTGTAATCTTTGAAAAGTTGATATTTTATATTTTTGAGTATTTACGTTTTTACCCCTAACTTTTCTTATTTGCATTTAGGCCTCTACTAACTAGAAAGTTAAAATATTTGATTTTAATTTTGTTAGTTGTTTAAACTCATAATTCTATTATGCCCATATGCACTAAATCTAAATGTTTATGTTGTATTCCATTTGATTATTTAATGTGATTAAGTAGTTAGAAAAATGGGTGACTATGGACTTATGCCTTAAACGATAATTGAGCTATGAGATAAGGCGCTAAAATCAAATTGTTTGAACCTTGGGAATGTGTTTTAATTACTGTTTAATTGGACCTTGTCACGTTTGACTTTAATCTATCTCTCCCCTTTTAGTATATGTAATTTATAGGAATTTGTGTAAATCGGTTTGTAATTCTTATTACTTCTTAATCTCTATTCGTTAGTTGATTCCCTCTAGTGCTAGACTAGAGTTTCTTTAACTATTGGTAAGGAGACATAACTAAAAGAGGGTTTTGACATGAGATTAAAGATTAAATGGGTCCAATGCCCTAATTAGCCATGAATGATTGTCTTTCATTTCTAATGGCTCAATAAAAATGTTTTAATTGGATTGAAAAACACGTAATTAAATTGACACAACCTCCCCGAGTTTATATTCAACAATGTTGGCTCGTTGTTGCTATAACCTAATAAGTCCATGGTCATCCAAGAGCCTAAGATAACTATAAAGTCCAATTTCAAAGGAATGCAAAAACCGTAGTAGTAATAGTTACTTCCAATATTTGAAAAATTCGTTTTTGATATTGATTTGTTTTTCTCAAAACAAATAGTGGGAGTATCATATGCTACTAAACAATAATGAATACAATTAGTAGTTATATATATCTCCAATATTTTGAAAAATGTATTAATATTGATTTGTTTTATGAAAACGAATAGTGGGGATATCATATGCTACTAATTTCATTAACTTAGGACTAGTAGTTATAATAGGACTATTTATTTGAATGTGATTAAATAAATAAAATTGATGAGACCTTAAAATCCCTCAACCAACAAACAATATTAAGTTGTAAGCGTAAGAGTGCATAGAACACTTTTTCGTGGCCTTCCACCATGGTAGGCTCCAAGCGTTTATGACTTGTACACCGCCTTCACCCTATCATGGGGAAGTTCAAAGTGCATGCTTATATTCAGGAGGAGTTTATTTAAAACATTTGATGAGGTTAAGGTAGGCAACGAGTGTGGCCAATATCGTATCATCGTGAGGTCATGCTTGAACCCCTAGCTAAACCGGCATGGTGGGAAAGAACTTAACTAAGAGAAATGATGCCAATATCGTATCATCGTGAGGCATTATTTTCTAGAGGCCAAAAAGATGGGTAATCACAAGAGGTTGTTGTGAATGGGTAAGTGTACCCTCTCATTATTATTTTTGCTAGCCAATATCGTATCATCGTGAGGTGGGCTTGGTAATAGTGAGCCTCCCATAACCCGCTAGGAGCTTTCTTTGAAATCTCCCGGATTCCATCTTGAGGGATATGGAATTTGCCAAAAAATGGTGGGTGGTGTCATTCGGTTTAAAGACCCGAATCGTTTGACTTAATCAACAATCAAACTAATTATTTTATTGTTTATGTATATAGATATGGTTGGAAGCACACTCACGAAAATACTCGACAACATTGCCTTGAGGGGCACAATTTCCCATCGTGGTATCGTAATGTCAAGATTCTCCTAACATTGGAGAAGATTGTTTACGTACTAGACAAGGCTCCACCTCACATACCTCTCGGCCCTGAGGCTACTGAGGATGAACGTGCTAAGTATGACAAGCACGTTGAGGATGACACACAAGCCAAGTGCTATCTGTTGGCTTCCATGAATGAGGAGCTACAGAGACAGCATGAGGGCATGGACAATGTATCTTCCATAATACTCCATCTTACGGAGTTATATGGTGAAGGGACGCGCAACCGTCGCTTTAGCACTGTCTGTGAACTTGTGAAGACCAAGATGGTCAAGGGAGCTCCAGTACATTAACATGTACTGAAGATGATAGGATTCATTGAACAATTGGAGAACCTAGGTACTCCACTTGACGGGGAATTGGCCCAGGACTTCATATTGGCTTCTCTTTCTGATTCATTTTCGCAGTTTGTAATGAACTACAATATGAATAAGATGGATAGTATTCTCTTTGAGTTACTAAACATGTTAGTAACTGCCGAGAAGACTATGAAGAAAGAGAACGTTGTAGGGACTGCTGCAGTAGCCTACAACAAGCCATCATCTTCCAAGGCCAAGCCGCAAGGCAAAGGCAAAGGGAAGGAGAAGAAGTCCCCCACTCCTAAGCCGCAAGGAGGAGTGAGGAAAAGGAAGGCAAAGGAGCCCAAGGGGACTTGCCACCACTGTGGAAAAGAGGGGCATTGGAAGAGGAATTGCAGGTTATACCTTGCAACTCTTAAGGACAATCCACAAGGTATGGTTTATGTTCTTATCTTCAATTCTAAATGTTAGATCTTCTAAATATTTATATTTGATATAAAGGGCTAATCACTTGTATAATTGTATATAGGTGGAGAAGCCAAGTAGAAGATGAACAAGCAAGGAAAATGTGGTGAAGGGTTCGGCCACTATATTTTTTGCTTACTACTTAGGAAGTTTGTTAGGCATTAAAGATTGTCTTTAAACTTTCTTATTTTGTTAAGAACTTATTAAGTGGATTCATATGATGGAAGACCACTATTAGTGCCTAAATGTATAAAGGTATTTAAATTAGTCTCTAAATGTATAGAGCTAATTCTTTTTGTATTAAACATTATGAATGTTTGGATTATCATATTAATGTAATGTGAAGAATGCCTTTTTAATATACTATTTCCTTAAAGTAGTGTTATGAATTGAAAATTGTCTTGTTGTATCCTAGATGAGATACAAGAATTATATCACTTATTGTAATGTGATAACCAAACTTTAGATTTATCAATTATGGATAGATCTCAAATGTAGGACATAAAAGGATACAATGAATCTTTAGATTTGGTTCCATTTGTCTACATATGAGTTCTATATGAATTGACAAAAGTCTAGAGTATCCTTTCTTGAAGAAAAGGAAGATCACATTATAATGATATAAATAATAAGAAAAACGTTTCTTATATGGTTATCACTTGAAACACAATAATCAAGATCACTCTTGATTCAATTAGTAGTTTTGAACAACTAATTGGGCATTCGTTAAAAGGTTTTAAAATGTCAATTGTGTTATTGATTAAACCAAGAAAGAAGTGTCTAAATCTATAAAATGTTTAAAGACTTTAGTCACTTGATAACAAGACATTAACTTAGTGAAGATTGAAACAAATAAGCTTGAATGTTTTAAAAGCTACTACACAATGTCTTCTACCAATATACTCCACGTTTATACATTTTGAATGTATGAAATGATTTCTCATTAAAGTCATGAGAAATAGTGGGAGGTGTGAAAATGGATATAAACTTGAATATGATTGGTTTATAGTTGTCTAAAGAATAATAGTACTTGACTATTATTAAGAGTTTGTAATTTTAATTGTTAAAAGACTCAAGCTCTTCAAACGTTAAAATTCTATGTTGTGTGACATTCTAAAGAATAGTCTTTGAATGTTGGTTTCGACAACCTAGCATAAAATGGTTATATGTTGGGAGTTGTCCATCATTCTCTTTTATGAGAACAAGCTAAATAACTAAGCATATGGACAAGTTGATGAAACAAAAGGGGAATAGTTTCAAAATGAGTCACAACATATAGTTTAACAACAAGACAATCCAAATTCAACATCTTATGTAACTATAACGCTCTATGTAGTTTTGATAAAGAATTATATCAACCACCTAGAAGGAATGGTTGAGTTCCTATATCCTTAGTAGGAGCTATGCTTCCACTAAAGACTTGGATAATTCTTATATGACTACATTAAAGGTCTTAGTATGACTAAAACTTGTAGTATGGTGTATGACACCATATAATTTAAATGAATAGACTTGATATAACAAGTCACACATTTCAAATGGAATTACTTGAGAAGGAATTCTTTTGTATGATTCGTTTAAATAACTTGTGTTAGCTAGTGTTGTTGATAGTCTCAAAATAGTTGAGACATCATCAATAAGCTAATGGATCTCAACGATTGTCAATGGATCCAAGACAAGTTAGTGGGAGCAATATGCATTCAAATCAAGAAAATATAATTGTTAAGTTTTGAATGAATGCTAAGTTACATCAAGGCCAGTGGGAGTGATGTCAAATTTTGAGCAACAAGATATGAATAAAGTCTATTTGATAGACTTAATTAAACATAGATGTTACTCGAAAATGACAAAACATGACACGGTCAATTTTGAAGTATAGACTTGAAATTGGACTTATTGATATAGCAAGGCTATCTCAAGGATATTAAATAAGGAAATTAAATCTCAAATGTTGAAGATTTAAGAAAGCATTTTTCTATATGATAGAAAATCACTTTCGTATCCCTTATAATGAATGTGTCACAAAATCACAAAAGGGACACATGTATGGACTTGTGAAGTAGATATCCAAGAGTGAAGAAACACTGGGGTTGTCACTTTAAGATATTACTATATCCCAGGATAAGAACCAAAGCAACTGATAAAGCATTATTGCCTTTAAGAAAGAAACATCAGAGTGGGACTCTGGAAGCGTGCATTCACTTAGGTTATTAACCAAAGTGAAAATAAGCCATTTTAACAAATGGAACTTCATAATGGATGAAGTACTAATCATATGAATGAATTGTTAGTATTGTACTACAATGGTCTCAAGATTGGAGTAAAGTTTGTATAAAGTATACAAACGAAATATATGACGATATATTGTTTTAGAAACTGCTTCAAAAGGTGTTTTGAATGAAGGGGTTCTTATAGAACCAATGATTGAATCCAAACCATAAGGTCGTTAGTAGGATACTACGACGTAATGGGGCGATAGCTCAAGCCATGGAATCAAGGTCTCATCAAAGTATTCGAACACAAGAAAGAGACATCATCAAATGTTTTAGAAACATTTGATAAGTAAATCCCTTTTAAATAAAAAGGATTAATACATAACCAAGTTAACCTATGAGCATAAGCTCTCTCAACTAGCATGTATAAGATACACTAGTGATTGACTTTAGTGCAAGTGGGAGATTGTTGGAAATATGCCCTGAAAGTCAATCTTTCGAAGAAACCTTTCAGGACAAATGAATCGATGTATAGATGACTCTTATACATCAAATGGCAAAGATACTAATTAGGACTATCTCAATAAACGATATATGTCCTAAATAGTGAATCCATGGACAATGGATCGATTGAAGAAGTAATCTAATGATGTTAGACTACAGAGACCTTCTTCACATAACCATTATGTCCAAAAGGTTCCTGGTCATTGGATTGTCGGAGGGACACTGACAATGCTTAGACCGGTACATACTGTGTCCACTTCATATGGAAGAATGGAAAGTCTCATCCCATTTGTGTATTGACACTAAGACAAGTATGTAGGTGCTCATTAAGAGAATGAGTTAACTGAACACAATCGAACAAGAGTACTTGCATGGAGGTCTACTCACATGTCAAGCAAGTAACTCTAATGGTTGGAATAATGTAAGTAGTCCTTTGACCTGAGGCATCGTCGTTGTCTTGTGGTTAAGTACTTGATCTTTGATTATGTCAAACGTCACTCTATCAGAATGTCAACGACATAGTTGGGGTTAAGCCACTTAGTCATGAAGGCAAGTGTATGCGCAACAAGGAATCTCTAATCTTCGATAAGAGAGGAAGAATACTCTAAGATATGATTCGGGAATCTTCGGCCGAAGTATCGAGCGTAATAAAGGAAAGCGTTCATATACGACTCAATTGAATCATATAAGAAGGAATAATCACATTAGGGGTTTGACATAATATATCCATACCCTAGTAATGTGATTGAGAGTATTGTTTTAGAGAAGGATCGAATTACATTGTAATTCCAACTGAATAGGTTCTCCGAACAACTTCTACATTAGCTTGGGTAGCTATGACATATGGTTAGATGTCATTCATAGCTTGTGAGTTCTTCTAGATGATTAAATGTAGTCGTCGAAGAAGAAAGGTGAATTAAAAGGAAGTTTTAATTCACTAAGTGATTGAATTAAATATAATCAATTGGATTGATGTCAATCACCTCACTGCCTTGCTAATTAGAACCTAAAATGATTGTACACCGATACACTCTTGTAGTGAGTAATTACTGGATGAAGGAAATAATTAATTGGATTAATTAAGTGTTGTGATTAATTTAGAAAGTCTAAAGAAATCATAAAAGCGATAAAAGATCGTTTTGGGCTTAAAGAAACATTCGGGTTTTATTGGGCCCATTGGGGCTAAACCCATTGGGATTTTATTCAAGCATAGGATGACTTGAAATAATAAAAGCCCAAAGCCCAAACCAAACACTAAAGGGCCGGCCACTTAAAGGGTTTGGGAGAGATAGGAAGTCAATTTGTTGACTAGGTTTCTTTTTGTCTATATAAGGAACTTTATAGAGATTTATTCCTTAGGGTTTTTTGTGTGTTTAAAACAACAAAGAGGCAAAAGAAACATCTCTCTAAAACACAACAAAGGCCGGCCACCTTGGGGGTGATTTTACTAACAAATCTTTCACCCTTTTGGTTATTCCTCAATCCATCTCACTACACTGGTGGGTGTGGATCTTTAGAGGTTTTCTACTTTGGAAACTTAAGGAGAACCTTGGAGCACTCTTACTAACAAAGTGGAGGAGGCAAGGAGGGAGGCTAGGCTCAAGGACTTCAAGGAGCAAAGGGCTTGGAGGTGGTCCATCCTTGGTCTAAATCAAGATCAAGAGGTATAGATCTATTCCTTGACTTTGTTCTTAAGTTAAATGTTTTGATGCATTATATATAAACCTATGAACCTTGAAGGGGATTTGCATGACTATAGCTTTGATATTATTTGGTAAATCGCTTCCGTTGCTTATGTATATAAATCTTGAATTGTATATGCATGCTAGTCATTTAGAAATCCCATGTATTAATCTCATAATTTTCCCTTCAGGCATACACACACTCTACATGGACAGCACACACACAACAAGAAAGGCACGGCATGGAGGGCTTGGCATGGGCAGAAAATGGGTGGATTGTTGGCTGAAATAATGAAGAACATGTGTGTGCAAATGCAAAGGAAAAACACACACACATGGGCAAAGGAAAGACACACACATGGGCAGAAAATGGGTTGATTTGTGGCTGAAATGATGGAGGTCACGTGTGTGCAAATGTAAAGGGAAACATGGACATCACACACCCATACAAACTACACATGCAAGGAATTGAAGTGGTCCTCTCCTTAGCCTATAAATACATCCACCATTCCCCTTCTTAAAAGAGATCTTGATCCATCAAAAGGGCTTCATTCACAAAAATAATTTCCTTGCCATGACCTCCATCCATTCATCTAGCCATACTACATCTCACCAATCCATACACTTTCATCTCTTAGCCGTGCAAATCCATTCCATCCATATATCCATACACATCATAGACACTTGTGCTGCAACAAGGTGGTGAAAACAAAGGTCCTTGGCGTTTCAAGCTTGGAACTTTGGAGCATTTTAGGTGTACTTCGTTCTTGCTTTCAATGTTTACTTTGTTATTTTCTAATTTTGTTGCAATTATGAGTGGCTAAACCCCTATTTAGTTAGGGGGAAGTTTGAAGCCATGAACATGCTTGAGATATGAATTGATTTCCTCCAATTGTGATTTGATAAGTTGTGATTGCAATTCAATTATCTATTTTATTCATAACTGATTCTTGTATGTTTATTAAGGATGCATACTTAGTTTTCATGCATGAATTAGATGCTAGAATATAAATGAGTTTCACCTAATCGTTACAAGTTTATATTCATAAGTAGTGAAGGTTGTTTGTCACAATCGCGTTAATTGAATTCTTGGCAATTGTATCATGCATTCATAGTTACAATTACCTCGTCAACACTTATGATTTTCATTGAACGTAATGATCTCTGATTGCATCTCTATTATGCATTCATATAGCGGACTTTTAGAGAATGATTTGGGTTGTTGCATGCATTCATCCAACTCAATGAGTAAAGGAAAATCTGAGGGTTAATTTGTGCATCACGGTTAATCTGGGGTGTTGAGCATCATAGTTTATTGAAAAGCAATTGGAAATCGATTCATGTACAAGTGTGTCATGTGTGAAGAACGGACCTCGAACTAATCCATCCATCATCTTATTTCTTAAATCCGTTTTACAATCTGCCTAGTTTTATAAGTTGTTTGTTTGTTTCGAATTCGTAAAAAAACCAAAACCCCCCTTTTTACTTTCTTGTTTCAAAGTGTTTAATTTCTTTTTTGGTTGTGTTTTAGAGTGTTTTGAGTCAAGTCAAAACACAAATTTCGTCCAAAGTAGTGTTTAGAGTAAAAATCTGCCCAGTTTGTGATTTTAGGCAGTTTTGAGTGTTTTTAAGTTGTTTTGAGTCTAGTGAACCTGTTTTGAGTCCTTTGAGTTTATTCAAACGTTTTTAACTTTGTTTTTATGTTTTTGAGTTAGTTTAGAGGTTTTAGCAAGCCCTCCTAATCCCCGGTTTAGAACGATCCCTACTTGCATTTATACTACAATTTGACAACAAGAGGGTTTAATTTGAGTGCTTAACTTTCATCGCATCACCATCCTAATGATGAAGCATCTGTTTCAACTATTTTGTAACTATCATCTAATGTTAATGTTAATGGCTTAAGTTGAGTAATTTCTTCCTTTATATTTTGAACTAATTTAATATCTTCACTATTAAAATATTTTTGTCCTGTTTTGCTAGTTTTACTATGTAATACTGCTATTTTTCTTCCTAAATCAGGGATAAAATTTCTTGCATAATTTAACAATCCTAAAAATGCTTGTAACTGTTTTTTATCTTCTAACTTATCTAGAAATTCTAAGACTTTTTTAGCTATATGATCTTGTATTGTACCTGACTTGATATACATTCCTAAAAATTCGATATCTTGCTTTTCTAATGCTATTTTATATTTGCTAATCACAATTCCATTATTGAAAAATTCTTGTAAAACTATCTCTAAATGCTTCCTATGTTCATTTCTATTTTTATTGTGTAGTAAAATATCATCTACATAAAACACTACAAAAATTATCATATTTCGTGAAAATTTGATCCATCTTTCTTTGAAAGATCGATGGAGCATTTTTAAGTTCAAATGGCATAACAAGCCACTCAAAATGTACTTCTGGACAAGTAAAAGATGTCCACTCAATTCATTTTTCTGCTAATCGTATTTGCCAAAATCCTGATTTACAATCAAATTTGCTAAAATATTTACTCTCTTGAATTTTATTTATAAGCTCATCCTTATTTGGTAACTTATAACTATTTTCATATGTATTATCATTTAATCTCTTGTAAATATAAACTATTCTAGCCTTACCTCTCTTTCGCTCTGATTGTTTTCTCACAATAAATGATGCTGATCTATGTCTAGATTTAAAGGATCTAATTACTTTTAAATTTAACAACTCTTTTATTTGTTGCTCAAACTCTTGTTTATCTAATAAACTATAAGGCATAACAACTGTGTAATAGTCCGTCCCTAAAAATTATGATTTTTTATATGTGAGTTTACAAAAATGCCCTTCGAGGTAAAGTGTTGACTTTTGTTAACTGTCATGTCGTGTCACGTAAGATTCATTTTCTTGGCGTATCCTCATAGTACTCGTCGCTACGGACGTGTGGGCGCAAACGGAACGCGATTTGGAATTATAATGAAGGAGATATTAACGTTTAAAGTCGAGGGCAAAATTGTAAATTTCTATTTTCTAGAAAACTCCAGATTTCTGGAATTTAATCTGGTCATGCCACGTGTGTGGCTAGGATTGAAGCAAGGAAAAATGGGTGGTGCGGATGGGAAATAAGGGAGGAACAGGGGAGAGAAGTGGAGGAATGAGGAGATGAGAGAGAAAGGAATGGACGAATCATAGAAGAGAGAAATGAGGGAAATGAGGGAAATGAGGGAGGATAAGAAGAAGGGAATTGGCCGGATCCCCTTGAGGAACCGTGACCTGACCCGGGTCTATCTCCCAACTTCGGCCACCATGGACGGCAATCTTGGTGTCAAAATGATCCTTACCTCGAGGCCAATCGATACCTCTGTCAATTCCACCCCAAAAATTAGAGAATTCGGCTTGATTTTGCAAAACCACACCAGAGGGTGCGACGGCACCATGGCTCCAATCCACCATTTTGGAAACGTTTTGTCCCAATTACCACTACCACTAGACTCCTCTTGAGGCCAGGAACAAAGCCCAATCAACATTGGGGGCGTCAGAGTTGTTTTGGAGGTCGAATCAAACACACCCCTTTATAGGGTTTGCGGTAGATTTTTGTGAAATTGGGGCTTTTCCCAGAAAAATTGGCATTGGTCGCAGGTATGAAAGTTGCTCTACTCACTGAGATATTCATTTCTGTGAAATTTGGTAATTTTTAGAAATAGTTGAATTTTCCGGCAAGTCTGGGCGGCCCACCGCCACCTGCGGCGGTGTGTGGGCAGAGGTATCCCTTGACCTTTCTAGGTTAAGTTTGAATACCTTGATACCATTTGTGAGGTCCGATTAACGAAATTCCATCATTTGAACCTAATTTCATTAAGGTCCGCCACCCGATTATTATAGCAGTCGACGATTCGACCGTTGGATCGTCACTAAACTTTGATACATTGTAGTACATAATATTTGAGGATATTAGAAACTTACGGATCGGGAATCCGACATACGGATCTTCCTGAATAGGATATGTAAGTTACGTGTTTTATTGATAAGAATTCTGAGTTGTGATTTAATAATTGCTCTAGGCGTCGATTTTTCATGACACCTCGAAGTTGTGCTAGGGAATTGTAGCGTGGACCCCATGTGAGTGGGCCTTTGGTTTTCAATATATGTATATATGCTTTACGTTTTTCCCAGAAAAATTGATTTAAATGATTTTGTGTTTTATATGCCATGTCAAATGCTTTATATTTTGGTATATGCTTTTAGTAGTTGTGTATGTCATTGTTTGATGCTACGAATGCTGAGGTAAGTTCCAGGTGAGTATGTGTATTGATGATTGTGAGTTGCTTTATGATGGTTACATATAGAGGCATTTAGAGCTTATAAACCTGCACCCCGGTGTTAGTGCTCCCACCCGTGGCCAGGGCATAGTCTTTCACGTGATGTTCACCTCCCACACCGCATGCTCACCTTGGATCCAAGTTTGGTGCACAGTCCTGTCGTACAGACCACTATACGTTGTTTCGACTCGTAGGTGACCCGCGATTATTCACACAGTCTTCACATGATCGTAGCACTTGAGCGTACTTATTACACCTAGTCCTATCTTACAGACCACATTAAGTGGTTCCGACTCGTGTGCATGCATACTTGATGAGCTATAGGTTCAGCCGTACAGGCCACAATAGGTGGATCCGGCTGACATATCACTTTTCATTGATTTACTTCACCTGGTTTACTTATTCATTATGCTGAGATATTTGACATGGCATGCATTTGGATTTTGGTATTTCAAGTATGGTTTTGATATACGTATGTATTACTATTTTCTGGGGAAAATTATACGAGTTTTACGGTGAGGGGTTATTATTTTTGAAAAGAGAAATGGTTTTTGAAAAGCTTTGTTTTTGCCCACTCACGCTTTTCTTGTTTTGCGCCCCTCCAGGTTCTAATAGCAAATTTTCTGTATCGACGAGGATTCTTGGCATATTCTAGTACAGGTGGCTTCCTATGTTGGTATAATCCTTATCTTCCCTTACTGTACTTTACTTATGCTATGTAATCACATGTGAAATGGGTCCATACCCGTTCACCGCGCACTCGTGTACTTAGGCACTTTTAGGTTTAAATGTATTCACATTTTACACATCATCACACTTTATGGCTTCGTCACCTTCTAGGTGTCGGCCACCACAGCTCGATTCGGAGCCCTAGTGGGTATTCCGGGTCAGGGTGTGTCAGTTTGGTATCAGAGTATAAGTTGGGCAGTATTGCGTTCATCACACGCATGATGAAAACATTTTCGGTTCTTGAACCTAATTTTTAAATCTTGCCACCTCGTCGAATGCGGGAAAATATGTTAGCTTTTCCTAAGTTTTGGGGTAGTCTTGTCGACTTGTCGACGTTTTAGAATAGCACTTTGGCGAATGACCTTAGAATTAAAGCGAAGAAATTCTCTGTCAAGGAAAGATATAGATTTGAGGCAAGTTGATGGCTTAGGTTTATGTATCAATAACCGTGTATCACCGGAGACTTTACCAACCAATTCCATCACTATTCTCCATCCGTTAGTATTGATCCTTTTGAGATTGGAAATTCGAGCTAGTTTTGATTACTTGGGAATATTTGTAAGAATTTCACCTATTAGAATTCTTGCGAAGTCTACTTTTGTTAAGACTCTAGAAATGTTTCATGTGGTGATGTGGTGCTAAAGTGGTAGCAGTCGATGGAAGAATATCTTGGGAAATTTTCTTTTGGTCCCTGATAGCTCTAATACTTTTGTGATGTTGCTTTTCGATCCTTAAGAAACCTTGTTAGCTCATTCTTAAATTCTACCTTTCTACCTTTGGCTTGAGACAACATTGGAATTGTTTAGTCTTTCGTCATAATTCATCAATTTTGGAATTGTTCGACTCTTTGATATTTAGTCTGCATCAGCTCTGTTCGTACATGTGTTCAGACATCGAAATTGTATATTCAATCCAGATATCTTATACTCTAGATTTCATGAACTTGTTTTGACTGTCAAATTCTTGAGTGTTCTTTTAGCCTTCTCGACATGGTTTCTCGTTCAATCAGTGAGGAATTCACGATAGGTCGACTCAGCAAATGTGTGCGCCAGTTTCGTATCGGTGCTAGCAGGAACCATTGGAGTATAATCTTCTTGCGAGATTACCAGATTTGTCAAAAAGAATTAGAAGATAAAAAACAGTTACAAATATTTTTAGGATTGTTAAATTATGCAAGAAATTTTATCCCTGATTTAGGAAAAAAAAATAGCAGTATTACATAGTAAAACTAGCAAAACAAGACAAAAATACTTTAATAGTGAAGATATTAAATTAGTTCAAAATATAAAGGAAGAAATTATTAAACTTAAGCCATTAAAATTACTATTAGATGGTAGTTACAAAATAGTTGAAACAGATGCTTCATCATTAGGATGGGCAGGTATACTATATCAAAAAAAGCATAAGTAGTCACCAAAGTCTGACGAACAAGTTCGTAGATATTCATTAGGAAAATTTAGTGATGTGCAGTCAAGATTACCGTCAACAGATTTAGAAATTTTAGGAATAATTAACTCATTTGAAGCGTTCTCTTTATGTTTACATAATGAAGTATTTACGATTAGAGCAGATTGTCAAGATATAGTTTCTCATTATAACAAGATACATGCTAATAAACAGACAACCCAAAGATGGTTTAATTTTATTGATTCAATTACAAGAAATGATTTTAAACCAATTTTGAACATATAAAAGGTAATGATAATACATTAGCTGATATGTTATCAAGATTGATTCGTTGAATAGGAATGGAATATCGTGGACCATCATCCTCAAATAGCACAAGACCACAAGGCAGAATAACACCTTTCAATAGCATAATGATGCACCATGGACCTCCAGCATTCAATAGATTCCAAAATAGCATAAGCAGACCAGCATCACCACCAATACCCACTTTCAACTTTAATGGCACTCTTGTTGAAGGAATCAGAAATCCAACTCTTAGGTATAGGTCAAGGGTACCAAAACTCTCATATAGGCAACAGGTTCTCTTAGATAATTTTTGGAATATCCAAATCAAACAGCCAAGCATGAGGTTAGGTCATTAAAAACTAATTAGAGCCTTAGAACAAGAGTTTGATAGCTTTAATTTTAATTTCCATCAAAGCCAGCATCATATTCATTCTCTTGAGCACAACCTTCAAGTCATTTCTAGAGACCATGAGTCATTACTTAGTAAGTTTACCAAAATGAACCAAGAACTCCAATCTCTTAGAATGCAGCAAAAGGCAAGTGACACCTTGAAAAGAGAATTGAAAATAGGTTTGGAAACTGATCAACATAAGAATAAGGAAAATGAGGTTAATGAACCCATAGAACAAGAGGCTAATGAGCCCATAGAAGATATTAAGATTGAGCTCTTAGAAGAAGACATTGAGATGGAGCAGCATCAAAATAATAAGAAACATCAACATCTGAGTGACAAAGAAAAATGAGAAAGATATGAAATTTTTCTTAGGAATATATCTTTAGACTTAATAATAGATGATATCCTATTAGAAGAAATTTCAAAAGCAAAATTAAGAATAATGCCACCAGATATGCAAAATGAGATCCTAAGCAGGTGGTGCGGTATAATCGCCCATCCTGCACTGTACATTTAGTTTTCATTTTGTTTAAGTGGTGCGGTATAATCTCCCATTCTACATTATGTAAATGTCTAAATTATTGTCTAAATTATTGTCTAAATGAGAGTGATGCGGTACAATCACCTTCCTCATTATTGTCTAAATTATGTAAATGTCAAGCCTAAAGTTTCGAGTGCTTATCATTTTGGCCTAAGTTCTAAATGAAAAATTTGTAAAAATCAGAAGTTTTAACACTATTCCTCCAAAATCCATATTATTGCAAGTTTTTACACATCTCATTTTTCTTTCAGAAAAATGGCGAACTTGGCAAAGCTTGATTTTGTTGCACTTGATGTCACTGGGAAAAACTACCTTACCTGGGTAGTGGATGCCAAGATCCATCTGGGGGCAAGAAATCTTGGAGAAACGATCAAGGAGGGAAGCACTGCATCCTCTCAAGATCAGGCGAAAGCCATGATCTTTATTCGTCACCACCTCAATGAAGGATTAAAGAGAGTATCTAATGGTTAAAGATCCACTGGCTTTATGGAATGCATTAAGAAACAAATATAATCACTAGAAAACAACTCGTTATGAATAGACACACCCGAGAATCCAGGATTTTAAGACGGTTGCCAAGTATGACTTTACAATGGTCAGAATTAGCTCCCAGATAAAACTTTGTGGGGAGACTATCACTGAGAAATATGTGCTGGAAAATACTTTCAGTACTTTCCATGCTTTCAACATGTTCACATAGCAGTAATAAAGAGAGCGAGGCTTTACTGAGTACAACCAGTTGATATCAGTGCTCTTGGTGGCTGAACAGAACAATGAGCTACTGATGAAAAATCATCAGACCCGACCAATTAGGTCGGCACCATTCCTAGAAGTAAATGCTGCTTCTCTTGAAGCAAACACCACCTCATTTCGTAGCAATAATTACAGACAATGACGTGGCCACAAGCGAGGCCGATGGAATGGGAAAGGCAAGAACCATGGTGTTCAGTTTTACAACTAAGGCATAATCCAAGCCTGATCTTCAAAAATGTAAACCGCCACAAAGGTAAAGCTCATATCAATAGCGCTCCTAGAAATCATGAAGGAGTTTGCCACATGTATGGTGGCAATGGGCATTGGGTGAATACCTGTCGTACCCCAAAACATCTAGTGGATCTATATCAAGCATCCCTTAAGGAAAAGAGTGCTGAAACCAAATTTCATTGACCAGGCTAAACCAATGGATATATCTGATCCAGTGTTCGATTTATCAAGCCAACTTAACACAACTCATCTAGATGTTTCTGTTGGAGATATGCCCTAAAAGTCAATCTTTGGAAGAAACCTTTCAAGACAATGTATGTATGTATGTATAGATAACTCTAATACAGCAAAAGGTAAAGTCACTCATTAGGACTATCTCAATAAATGATATACGTCCAAAATAGTGAATTCATGGACAATGGATCGATGGAAGAAGTAATCTAATGATGTTAGACTGCAAAGACCTTCCTCACAACCATAATGTCCAAAAGGTTCCTGGTCATAGGATGTCAGAGGGACACTGACAATACATAGACCAATATGTTGGAAATGTGCCCTAAAGCCAATCATATGATGATACTTTACGGACATTTCACATGTTAAACTAATCTAGTTTACATATAAAAGGCAAACATTATTGTTTGAGGCGTCTCATATAAATGTTATATGCTTAAACGATAAAGTCCAAGGAATATGTGATTGGGAGAATGCAATCTAATGAAGTTAGATTAATGGGACCATTCTTTCGTAGACACATCCTAAACGTTCCTGATCATAGGATTGCCAATTGGGCATTGACAGTCCGATAAGATCAGTACGTGCTATGTCTTCTCTCAGGGAGAGTGACTAGTCTCGAGTCATTGGTGTGTGTGACATCAAGACAAGTACGTAGGTGCTCAATAGAGAATGAGTCCACTGAACACGATCAACGAGGAGTTCTCATACTCATGTCACATGAGAACTCATGGTTGGGATAATGCAAATTAGTCCTTTGACCTGAGGCATCACAGTTGTTGTCTTGTGGTTAAGTCCTTGATCTTTGATTATGTCAAAGTCACCCCATCGGGGTGTCCACGACATCATTGGGGTTAAGCCACTTAGTCATGGAGACAAGTGAATGTGCAACAAGGGATCTCTAACCTTCAAAATGGTTTGAGGGAGAATACTCTATGATATGATTAAAATCTCTGGCCAGAGTATGAATGAGATTTGGGAATGCGTTCCAATTCACATTCAAGGTAATCATATAAGCAAACGAATCACATTGGATAGTAGACATGAATAAATAAACTATCAAACCAAACAATGTGGTCAAGAGTATTAGATTAGAGAAAGACCGTATTGCATTTGTAATCCTAAACTGAATAGGTTCTCTACCTCTTCTGATTAGCTTGGGTAGCCATGATATGCTGCTAGGTGTCACTCATGGTTTGTTGAAACTTACTTTCAATTCTCCCTTTAGTGATTACACACGTTTAGGGCTTCCACAAACCATGAGTGACACCTAGCAGCATATCATGGCTACCCAAGCTAATCAGAAGAGGTAGAGAACCTATTCAGTTTAGGAATACAAATGCAATACGGTCTTTCTCTAATCTAATACTCTTGACCACATTGTTTGGTTTGATAGTTTATTTATTCATGTCTACTATCCAATGTGATTCATTTGCATTTTATGATTACCCCTAATGTGATTTGGAACGCATTCCCCAATCTCATTCATACTCTGGCCAGAGATTTTAATCATATCATAGAGTATTCTCCCTCAAACCATTTTGAAGGTTAGAGATCCCTTGTTGCACATTCACTTGTCTCCATGACTAAGTGGCTTAACCCCAATGATGTCGTGGACACCCCGATGGGGTGACTTTGACATAATCAAAGATCAAGGACTTAACCACAAGACAACAACTGTGATGCCTCAGGTCAAAGGACTAATTTGCATTATCCCAAACATGAGTTCTCATGTGACATGAGTATGAGAACTCCTCGTTGATCGTGTTCAGTGAACTCATTCTCTATTGAGCACCTACGTACTTGTCTTGATGTCACACACACCAATGACTCGAGACTAGTCACTCTCCCTGAGAGAAGACATAGCACGTACTGATCTTAACGGACTGTCAATGCCCAATTGGCAATCCTATGATCAGGAATGTTTAGGATGTGTCTACGAAAGAATGGTCTCATTAATCTAACTTCATTAGATTGCATTCTCCCAATCACATATTCCTTGGACTTTATCGTTTAAGCATATAACATTTATATGAGACGCCTCAAACAATAATGTTTGCCTTTTATATGTAAACTAGATTAGTTTAACATGTGAAATGTCCGTAAAGTATCATCATATGATTGGCTTTAGGGCACATTTCCAACAATCTCCCACTTACACTAGAGCCAATCAGCTTGGTCATCTGTTATGATTCCTCTTCTGTAGTCATTTCCTAAATGGCTGAGTAGTAGGCCTAGGAAATGGATATCTATATGTTATCCATAGAAGCAACCTTGAGAATATCGACGTCACCATTATACATGATTCCCAATCATGTGGTTCAGTCTCTCATATGAGTTCGGATCTTGATGAGACCTTGATTCCCAGGCTTGAGCTATCGCCCCATTAGTGTCGTAGTGTCAGTACACTAGATACACTTTCTGGTTGGAACCGAATAGAGAGTTCATAAATGAACTTTCCCATCCAAACAACATTGTTGTAAACTTCTATATATGGCAATATATTTTGCATTCATAATGGAACACACTAAAGTCATTACTTTAATGTTTCCATCCAAATATCTCTTTAGTCATAATAAAGAGGTATCTGTTAATCTCTTCATTCATAATGAAGAAACATTCAACGATGGATTAGATTCATAATCTAACACATTTACGCTTCCTTTACGTTACTCTAATTCTTCCTCATTCTTCGAGGAACCTATCCTTTAGTATTTCTTAAATACTTAAGGATTCACTTGACAGTTGCCATGGTTCTGATCCTGGGCTTGCATTTGATATCGCCTTGTACCTTTCTTGGTACAACTTATATCAACGTTTTTCATACAATATGAAATACGTAAATCACCTTTCTGCGTATGCATAAAGGATTCTCTTTATGTAATATTTCTTTGGGAGTCAAAGGGTACGTTCCCTTTGAGAAGTGCTACCTCCTAGTCTCACTAGAGTTGTTCTTCTGATTGAAGTTTATCATCATATGAGAAACTTCCTAGCATATTTTGTCTATTATTAGGGCATGATATAATCCAATTATATCCTAAAATCTATCATTATAGATTTCCATCCCATGTATATAGACTATGTCTCCCATATACATTCTATCGTTATAGAAAGTTTAAAGTCATAACTTTAACGAAAAAGTATTCTTTTCATTTCCAAAATTAATATATCATATATATATTCTAAATTTTAGGAACATGATTAACTCCCACTAATCTTTTGTAAACCTAGTAAACAAAAGATTCATTTACATCTTTATGAGAAATCAAACGTTTTGATCTTTCTCTCATAAGACACTTATGGCTCCCACTAGCTTGCTAAGATCCATGATGGTTGGATCTCTACAACTTACATGTCTTGTGATTCATAGTATTTAGACATAAATTATCAAGACTATCTTAATAATGGTTTCGGAAACCTATATCATGTCCAAACATTGAATCACCATTTAGTTGTAGCTAGCAATCTTTGAATTAATTGAAACTAAGACTACGTCAAAGATGGTTCCTTCAAAGTCAACCATTCTCTTTGATTGTAGTCACCTTAAGCTACCAATTAGCTATGAAGGTTTCATTATTTCTGGTCAAATGGTACTTTACCATTTCCTTGAGTATATGTTGTATATACACTCAATGTAGTCATAAAGTTCAAACCATTCAACTGAGATGGTTTAAAATTCTTTTGACTACCTTGGAGCTTGTGGTATAGGAACTAGGTTGTTATATTTGTTGATTATCATCTTGTCTCTCAAAGAACCCATTCTTTTGAGTTCTATTCCTAGTTCATTTGCTCTAAGGCAAATCACATTGTAGGATTACAATGAACTACTCAACAAACAACATTTGTTGGTTGGTTTATAGAAGAGATATCCAAAGGTTAATTTAAGGATATCCACAAGATAATTTTTAAACAAATATTGCTCATTAGCACACAACCCCAAATCTTAACATGATTAAGATTTGTCTTTCTTTCCAACTACATCCTATGGAGTTATGAAAATTTTGGAAGATCTTCTAATTGACAATCATATTGTTTTAGAAGTATATATCCTATATATATGGGTAATTGATAACATCCAACGAACTAAATCTTATTCGAGTTTGTTCTTCTCCTAATGGAGAAAATCATTATCTTATGATGCTAATTTCCTTGATATCTTTCAAGGAAACTCATCTAAAGTGTTACCTTTCCTTGAATCAAATCTAAGGAGGTAAGTACTTTAGACGTCTTACTCATCAACTTACATTTCTTGAATTCTTTGAAACCTTTTGCAAAGTATTCGGACTTGTGTTTATTCATAATAAACTATAGTCCAACCGAGAGTGATCTTCGGTGAATGTCAAACAACATGAGTAGTATTATGTTGTGGACAAGTGCCACTAACATCTAAGTGAATTAACCTCAATAACTTTGTGATTCTTTCTTCTTTCCAAAAGAATAAAGATTCGAACATTTCGCCTCTATACAATTTTGACAAGAAGGTATTGGATCCGGATCTAACGATCCAAAGCATCCATCTATGACCAACTCGTAATTTATGTTTTAGAGGTATCACAACTCAGTTGGGATTAGTCACTATCTTGCAACCTTTTGGGTTTTAAGCATCATTATATTCTAAACAGTTAACGCTACCATATCATCTCTACTATAGAGACAATCAATTAGATTACTATAATCCAATCAGTGATTAATAAAGAACAATGTTTTGTCAAACAAAACATTCATCCATCTCTACTATAGTGACGGAATTAAGTTCCTTAAAATTGGAATGTAAAGACAATCTTTGGTTTTTCCAATTTCTTTGGTAGTTCATATGAGGAAGTTAGTACCATCTGCTTTCGCAGAGATCTATATTTTATTCACGTTCCGAATGTGAAATACTTTCTATTCTCTCATTAATCTTCTACTTCTTATTAGCCACACTTTTACAACGATTGTAAAACATTGTTACTAATACGGAATCAAGTATTCAAGTAGAAGAACCAACTGTTTTGAACTTTTCAAGAATAATTTACAACACCTTCGAAAGGTGTGTTCTTGACATTTGCAAGACATTTCTTGCAAATACCCCTTCCAATGCCCATCCTTTCATAAAGAAAGTTTGTTCCCTTGGAGTTAATTTTATCTTCTTCATTTGACTTCTCCTTTGACTACAATAGTCTTGGTCCCTAAACTCCCACTATCTCTCTTGAAACCTTTTTCAATTGTGTTATACACATCAAACATTTTGGAGAGTGTTTGGTTATTGTTCACTACATAGTTTACAATAAACTTAGTGAACCATTAGGATAGGGACATAAAGGTGAAGTCCTAGCCTAGTTTCCGTCTCGTTAAGTGGTTTATCACTTCAACACTCAATGATTCAAAATCATCATAAGTCCATGTTGATGGACTATTTTTGTCAACCAACCATTATGTTCTAAACATAATTACAAACTTTCAAGAGTTGTTCAAGGCAACTCTTATTTCTTCATAAGTTCCTTTGTTCATATAACGAAGGAATAAGCATTGGTTGTTTGTGTTGTCCTCTTCATGATAGACATTTCTAACATGTTCTTCCAATGATACATTATCAATAGGAAGATTGTGAGGATGAGACTTCTTAGGTACATGCACAATCCATTTAAGACAATCTTTGGGATTGTGTTACCAAGTCCGGAAACTAAAACATTCGGATTTTCTTTGTCAAGTTTTGGATAGCGTTTGCAAATATATTGGTAAACAAATACATAACGAATATAAATTGATTGATTTTAAGCCATTTGATTCGGGTCTTTAAATCAAATAACACCACCCACTATTTTTGGCAAATTTCATATCCCTCATTGGAATTCGAGAGTTTTGGAGGAAACTCTTAGTAGGTTATGGGAGACTCACTATTACCAAGCCCACCTCACAATGATATGATGTTGGCTAGCATTAATAATAATGAGAGAGTACGCTTACTCATTTGCAACTAATGCAAGTACCCATCAATTTGGCCTCTAGAGAATGTTGCCTCACGATAATACGATGTTGGCGCCATTGCACTTAGTTAAGTCATTCCCACCATGCTTAGTGCGTGAAGGGGTTCAAGAATAGCCTCACGATGATACGATGTCGGCCATCCTCGTTGCCTACACTCACCTCATCAAGTATGTATATAGACTCCTCCTGAGTATAAGCATGCACTTTGTACTCCCCCACGATAGGGTGAAGCCGGTGTACAAGTCATAAACGATTGGAGCCTACCACGGTGGAAGGCCACGAAAGAGTGTTCTAAGCACTCTCACGCTTTTCAACTTAATAATGGTTTGGTTGAGGGTTTTAGGTCTCATCACATAAACATATTCATTTTAATCTTTATTAAAACAATTTTGGTCCTATTACAACTATTGGTCCATTTGATTCAATTTAGTTGTATATAATACTCCCACTATATTTATAAAACGGTTTTTTAAAGCAAGAGTATATGATACTACTAACGTAAGGTTTGCATTCATTTGATGGACTATATAGTTGCCTTAGGGCCTTAGGATGACTATGAACCTTTGTTTAGATTCAACACGAGCCTAGTGTTGAATCTCGGACTAGGGATGGAGATTGATTTTAGTTACGCGTTTAATCACATTAAGGCGTGTTGTTCCTAGGGGCGTTGGACCCAACTACTTCATTGTCATGCATATCAAATAAAGCAAGAAAGAAGTACTTCAAAGTAAAAGAGAGCTTATGCTCTTTACAACATTTGCATAATTCAAATTACTTTAAAGTAAAGAAGAGCTTATGCTCTTTTACAACATTTGATCAAATCAAATTACAACCAAAATTAATCTACACATTCCCATGGTTCAAACAAATTTGAAACGGCCTTTCACATAGCTCAATTATCGTAGGCTTAGGTTCATAATCACCCTTTAATTAATCAACACTTTAATTAATTAAATTGAATGCAACATTTTCATTTGGTTTTTGTATCCATAAAATTGATTTAAATGGAGCTAAATGAAATGAAAATCCAATTCTCATTTAAAGAGACAAAACAATTTTTGTTCCCTACTTAATTTGGGCCATCATGCAATAACCACAACTTTTTGGGCTATATTGCGAAACACAAACTTTTGGGGTCACTTTGTAAAAACACAAAAGTCCACTACTTCATGTAATTACAACTAGAACCTAAAAATTTCAACAAATACAAAAAACTTCATTAAAGGAGCAAAACAATTTGTCCTTTAACATTTTTGGGCCTTAACGTAAAAACGTAAACTTTTGGGCCAAAGTGCAAATACACAAAAGTATCAAAACTTTATGTAATTGAATAAAAGACCCAAAAATACCCTATTCTATTAGGGTGGCCGGCCATGATAGAAAAAAATATGATTTTTACAAAGTTTTTGTAAGTGGGTTTTGTTAGGTGAGGTAAAGATGAAATATTTTGAATTTATGTTAAACTTTTTAAAAAGTTTGTCTACCATTATAGCCATTAATTGAATTTATGTCAAACTTTTAAAAAAGTTTGTCTACCATTAAAACCATTAATAATACTTTACAAATAATCATCACCCACTAAAATCACCCACTAAAATTAAACCAAAACTTTATGTAAAAACATAAAACATTTTGAATCAAAACTTCAAAACTTTTTGTTCTTGGCAAGAACTTCAAGAACATTGAAGAACACTCATGAAAAACTCATAATAGCTCCATGAATGTTTTCACTCACCAAAACTCAAATTTTCATCACTCAAAAGAGGGTTAACATCCTAGGGTACTTAGGGGTTCCAAAAGTCACTTTAAAACCATTTTAACAAGACAAACATGAACCCAAAAAATCACCCTTTGGATTTGGCCGAATTTCCCAAAAAACATGGCACCAAATTTTAGCTCCAAAATTCATGCTCATATGAACTACATCTACAACATTTGAGATGGCAAATTTTCTAACAAAATTTACATTCAAAGAAACAAGAATAAAGCTTGTAACATATTACAACTTTTAAATCAAAAACTATGAACTACAAAACCCAAAATGATTCACCAACTACTAGACCTAGGCTCTGATACCACTTGAAGGAAATTTTGTGAAAAACATGTTCATTTGAATAACATCATATAGCATGCAATTAACAATTAAAGGCGGAATCATGCTTTCATGCATTCAAAAACAAAACATCTACCATGAAATTCAAAGCCTAGTAGATTGGTGAACCTTGACTCAACTTAAAAACAACAATTTGTTAGTTGAGAAATATTTACCTTTGTAGATTCCTCTTTGCATATGCAAAGGATAATCACCCAAGAGATAGGGCCTTCATTCCTTGCTTCTTAGCTCCATGGATTTGGTTAGAAGAATAGGTTCTCCAAGTTCCCAAAATTGAGAACCTCTAAAGATTCTACACCAAGGTTGGATTGGAGAGGAAATGAGTGACCTTGAGGAAATAGAATTGCTAGACAATATCCCCCAAGGTGGTTGGCCTCTTAGAGAGAAATGGAAGCTCTGTGTTCTCACCAATTTTCTCTAAAATCAACAACTTATGAATTTTAGGTTATAAAGTTCTTTATATAGTCACTTCTTTAAATGACCTAAAGAACCAAAAACCCTAATTCAACACTAAATGGATATGGGCTTTTGGGCCTTTGTGAATCTTTATTCATTAAGTTGTCATACAACTTAAGTCAATGGGCTTTGACTTTCGAAGCCCATTGGGCCTTAAGGTCCTAAACTATCCCGAGGTCTTTAACGAACTTATTCGTTTGATTAATTAACATATTAATTAATCCTTGCCATAAATAATTAAACCATTTAATTCATCTTCTTTGTTTCTTCAATCTCCACCTTATTTGGTGTACGATACATTAGGTTCCTTTTAGCGAGGCAGTGGGCGATTAAAACCATTTTACATCGATTGTGAATTGAAACTTACTTTCAATTCTCCCTTTAGTGATTACACACGTTTAGGGCTTCCACAAACCATGAGTGACACCTAGCAGCATATCATGGCTACCCAAGCTAATCAGAAGAGGTAGAGAACCTATTCAGTTTAGGATTACAAATGCAATACGGTCTTTCTCTAATCTAATACTCTTGACCACATTGTTTGGTTTGATAGTTTATTTATTCATGTCTACTATCCAATGTGATTCATTTGCATTTTATGATTACCTTGAATGTGATTTGGAACGCATTCCCCAATCTCATTCATACTCTGGCCAGAGATTTTAATCATATCATAGAGTATTCTCCCTCAAACCATTTTGAAGGTTAGAGATCCCTTGTTGCACATTCACTTGTCTCCATGACTAAGTGGCTTAACCCCAATGATGTCGTGGACACCCCGATGGGGTGACTTTGACATAATCAAAGATCAAGGACTTAACCACAAGACAACAACTGTGATGCCTCAGGTCAAAGGACTAATTTGCATTATCCCAAACATGAGTTCTCATGTGACATGAGTATGAGAACTCCTCGTTGATCGTGTTCAGTGAACTCATTCTCTATTGAGCACCTACGTACTTGTCTTGATGTCACACACACCAATGACTCGAGACTAGTCACTCTCCCTGAGAGAAGACATAGCACGTACTGATCTTAACGGACTGTCAATGCCCAATTGGCAATCCTATGATCAGGAATGTTTAGGATGTGTCTACGAAAGAATGGTCTCATTAATCTAGCTTCATTAGATTGCATTCTCCCAATCACATATTCCTTGGACTTTATCGTTTAAGCATATAACATTTATATGAGACATCTCAAAAAATAATGTTTCCCTTTTATATGTAAACTAGATTAGTTTAACATGTGAAATGTCCGTAAAGTATCATCATATGATTGGCTTTAGGGCACATTTCCAACATTAGTTTCAATTAATTCGAAGATTGCTAGCTACAACTAAATGGTGATTCAATGTTTGGACATGATATAGGTTTCCGAAACCATTATTAAGATAGTCTTGATAATTTATGTCTAAAACTATGAATCACAAGACATGTAATTTGTAGAGATCCATCCATCATGCATCTTAGCAAGCTAGTGGGAGCCATAAGCGTCTTATGAGGGAAAGATCAAATTGTTTGATTTTTCATATAGATGTAAATGAATCTTTTGTTTACTAGGTTTACAAAAGATTAGTGGGAGTTAATCATGTTCCTAAAATTTAGAATATATATATGATATATTAATTTTGGAAATGCAAAGAATACTTCATTGTTAAAGTTATGACTTTAAACTTTCTATAACGATAGAATGTATATGGGAGACATAGTCTATATACATGGGATGGAAATCTATAATGATAGATTTTAGGATATAATTGGATTATATCATGCCCTAATAATAGACAAAAGGATGCTAGGAAGTTTCTCATATGATGATAAACTTCAATAAGAAGAACAACTCTAGTGAGACTAGGAGGTAGCTCTTCTCAAAGGGAACGTACCCTTTGACTCCCATAGAAATAATGCATAAATAGAATCCTTTATGCATAGGCAGAAAGGTGATTTACGTATTTCATATTGTATGAAAACGTTGATATGAATTGTACCTAGATCGGTACAAGACGATATCAGTGCAAGCCCAGGATCAGAACCATGGCAACTGTCAAGTGAGTCCTTGAGTATTTAAGAAATACTAAAGGATAAATTCCTCAAAGATCGAGGAAGAATTAGAGTAACGTAATGGAAGCGTAAATGTATTAGATTGTGAATCTAATCCATCATTGGATGTTTCTTCATTATGAATGAAGAGATAAACATATATCTCTTTATTATGACTAAAGAGATATTTGGATGGAAACATTAAAGTAATGACTTTAGTGTGTTCCATTATGAATGCAAAATATATTGCCATATAGAAGTTTACAACAATGTTGTTTGGATGGGAAAGTTCATTTATGAACTCTCTATTCGGTTCCAACCAGAAAGTGTATCTAGTGTACTGACACTATGACACTAATGGGGCGATAGCTCAAGCCTGGGAATCAAGGTCTCATCAAGATCCGAACTCACATGAGAGACTGAACCACATGATTGGGAATCATGTATAATGGTGACGTCGATATTCTCAAGGTTGCTTCTATGGATAACATATAGATATCAATTGCCTAGGCCTACTACTCAGCCATTTATGAAATGACTAAAGAAGAGGAATCATAACAGATGACCAAGCTGATTGGCTCTAGTGCAAGTGGGAGATTGTTGGAAATGTGCCCTAAAGCCAATCATATGATGATACTTTACGGACATTTCACATGTTAAACTAATCTAGTTTACATATAAAAGGCAAACATTATTGTTTGAGGCGTCTCATATAAATGTTATATGCTTAAACGATAAAGTCCAAGGAATATGTGATTGGGAGAATGCAATCTAATGAAGTTAGATTAATGAGACCATTCTTTCGTAGACACATCCTAAACGTTCCTGATCATAGGATTGCCAATTGGGCATTGACAGTCCGATAAGATCAGTACGTGCTATGTCTTCTCTCAGGGAGAGTGACTAGTCTCGAGTCATTGGTGTGTGTGACATCAAGACAAGTACGTAGGTGCTCAATAGAGAATGAGTCCACTGAACACGATCAACGAGGAGTTCTCATACTCATGTCACATGAGAACTCATGGTTGGGATAATGCAAATTGGTCCTTTGACCTGAGGCATCACAGTTGTTGTCTTGTGGTTAAGTCCTTGATCTTTGATTATGTCAAAGTCACCCCATCGGGGTGTCCATGACATCATTGGGGTTAAGCCACTTAGTCATGGAGACAAGTGAATGTGCAACAAGGGATCTCTAACCTTCAAAATGGTTTGAGGGAGAATACTCTATGATATGATTAAAATCTCTGGCCAGAGTATGAATGAGATTTGGGAATGCGTTCCAATTCACATTCAAGGTAATCATATAAGCAAACGAATCACATTGGATAGTAGACATGAATAAATAAACTATCAAACCAAACAATGTGGTCAAGAGTATTAGATTAGAGAAAGACCGTATTGCATTTGTAATCCTAAACTGAATAGGTTCTCTACCTCTTCTGATTAGCTTGGGTAGCCATGATATGCTGCTAGGTGTCACTCATGGTTTGTGGAAGCCCTAAACGTGTGTAATCACTAAAGGGAGAATTGAAAGTAAGTTTCAATTCACAATCGATGTAAAATGGTTTTAATCGCCCACTGCCTCGCTAAAAGGAACCTAATGTATCGTACACCGTGTAAGGTGGAGATTGAAGAAACAAAGGAGATGAATAAGAATAATTAAATGGTTTAATTATTTATGGCAAGGATTAATTAATATGTTAATTAATCAAACGAATAAGTTCGTTAAAGACCTCGGGATAGTTTTGGACCTTAAGGCCCAATGGGCTTCGAACGTCAAAGCCCATTGACTTAAGTTGTATGACAACTTAATGAATAAAGATTCACAAAGGCCCAAAAGCCCATATCCATTTAGTGTTGAATTAGGGTTTTTGGTTCTTTAGGTCATTTAAAGAAGTGACTATATAAAGAACTTTATAACCTAAAATTTATAAGTTGTTGATTTTAGAGAAAATTGGTGAGAACACAAAGCTTCCATTTCTCTCTAAGAGGCCAACCACCTTGGGGGATATTGTCTAGCAATTCTACTTCCTCAAGGTCACTCATTTCCTCTCCAATCCAACCTTGGTGTAGAATCTTTAGAGGTTCTCTATTTTGGGAACTTGGAGAATCCTATTCTTTCAACCAAATCCATGGAGCTAAGAAGCAAGGAATGAAGGCCCTATCTCTTGGGTGATTATCCTTTGCATATGCAAAGAGGAATCTACAAAGGTAAATATTTCTCAACTAATAAATGTTGATTTAAAAGTTGAGTCAAGGTTCACCAATCTACTAGGCTTTGAATTTCATGGTTGATGTTTTGTTTTTGAGTGCATGCAAGCATGATTCCGCCTTTAATTTGTTAATTGCATGCTATTGATGTTGCTCAAATAAACATGTTTTTCATAAAATTTCCTTCACAATACATACTATGTCCCCTTCAAATGGATGGATGGAAAGTCTCATGCCATTCATGTAGTGACACTAAGACAAGTATGTAAGTGCTCATTAAAGGAATGAGTTCACTGAACACAATCAAACGAGAGTACTTGCATGGAGGTATACTCACATGTCAAGCAAGTAACTCTACTGGTTGGAATAATGTAATCCTTTGACTTGAGACATTATAGTTGTTTTGGGGATACGTTGCTGATCATTTGATAATGAGACGTGACCACATCTCATCTTGGATGTGTTCTATGCATTGTTGGGGTCATTGATTTATTCTCAGAGGTATGTGAATGATCAACAAGGTATCTCTAATCCTCGTTAAGAGAGGATCAATACTCTAAGATATGATTCGGGAATCTTCGGCCGAAGTATCGAGCGTAATGATGGAAGACATTCCTATACAACTCAATTGAATCATATAACTTGGTATAATCACATTAGGGGTTTCTGTAAGAATCTGGCATAGAACTGCTTTTTTGTTTTTTTCTTTTTGTTTGGTTGTTGCCACATTTTATGGAATAATTTTTTTTCTTTCACGAAGTGGTTTAGGCTCAGAGTTTTTACTTTTCTACATGTTTATTCATCCCATTGTTGCTTGTAGGTGATTGGTTCAGGAATAGACAGGGATAGAATTCCTGGCCTTGATATTGCTTTGAATGATGGAGACAAGTGGATGTTTGCAGGGCACAAGGTGCAGGTTATGGAGACTCCTGGGCATACTAAAGGTCATAATTAATTACTTGTTTACATTCTAAAAATCCCTTGAGGTTTCCTAATCAACTTCCCTTTCTCCTTCAAAAATTCTACTCAAGTATGACTATGTGCTGTATTTGGACACTCATCGCTGAATAGTTTAGTTTCTTGGTATGTTATTGTTGGTGTTTAGTTAATTTTCTGAACGACTGAACTCTTCGGTGAAGTGCATGTGATAGGAGCATATTTATGCAACTTAGTTAGTTTGTTTTCTTGCATTTTCATAGCGAGTTTGTGTTTATTATAGTGATTTAAGCTATTTTCGTGTGTTTGTATGTCTAATTGGCAAAGTTGGCAAGAAAATGCATTTTGAAGCATTTTAGAGCACTTTTGGGCGGAATTGGATTGCATGCATGTGGAGCACAAGGAATGGACGTTTTTGAAGATCAAGTGAAGCTAGGAACGTGCTAAAGAGATGGAGAAATCAATTCAAAACTTGGAAGATGAATAAACAGCTGCAAGGGCACCTAAATCCCTTCTAGAAGGCCTATCCCTTCTCCTAAACATATGCCGCACCACCCTTTCTAGAAGCCCTAGAAAGGTGGCGCCCCAAACCCTTCTAGAAGCTCAAGAACCTGCCACAAGACATTCTTTCTAGAAACCCTAAATAGGTGCCGCACCCCTTCCTTCTAGAAACCCTAAAAATCTACCAGAAACCCCATTTATTTTCCCCCTTGGATTGGGCCAAGCCTTGTGCCGCAAACCCTAAGCATTTTCCTTCAGAAATTCGGCCAAACCCTAGCCTATAAATATATGTTTTCAGCCATAATTTTGACGATCACCCCCCATATAATTCTACACCCCGTTTTCAGCCGCAAAAACACCATTCTACACCCTTTGCCGCAACTTTGGAGAAGAAGAAGCCTTTGTCGTGGCTTCCATTGGAGAAGGAGGACCTTGTCCGCAAGCCACCTGCAACCATTGGAGTTCTAAGAGTTCTTTCTTCCCTCGTTTCGTTTCCATGTTTATTTTTTGTTGCTTTTCAATTGTTATGAACATGTGAAACTAATTCCTTTTTAGTTAGAGGTGAATTCAAAGCCATGGACATATGTTTAATATGAATTGATTACTTTCAGTTTTTGTTTCGTAAAACATGAATGTGATTTACTTATATGTTTGATTGAGAACTTATTCTTGTGTGTTGATTGAGGATGCATACTTAGTTTGCATGCATGAATCTGATGCTAAAATATAAGGGAGTTTCACCTAATAGTTACAAACTTATATTTACAAGTGGTGAAGGTTGCTAGTCACAATCGTGTTAAGTAGATTCTTGGCAAGAGTATCATGCAGTTCATAGTTACGAATGCCATGTCAATGCTTATGATTTTCATAGAACGTAATGATCTTTGATATATATCTCTATCATGGTGTTCATATAGGGAACTTGATAAGAATACTTTGGTTGCGATGCGTTGTCCATTCAATTCAATGAACTTAGGAAAATTTGAAAGTTAATTAGTGCATTCACAATTAATTTGGGGCATTGTCATTCATGGTTTGAAGAAACAATGCTGGAAATCAATTTATGTGCTTATGTTTCATGTGTGGAGAAGGACACTCTAACTAGCTTTTCACCCTTGAATTCATCTTAATCTCATTTTAACTTACTTTGTTTGCTGCAATTTACTTAGTTTTGTCAAATTCGTCCAAAAACCCCCTTAGTTCTTATTTGGTGTCTTCATTTAGTTAATTTCGTTCAAATCTGTCCCCATTTAGTATTTTGAGTCAAGTTAGTTTAGAATTCGTCCAAATCACTCTTTAGTAGTTGTTTTGAGTCTTTTTAACTTAGTTTTGCTGTTTTGAGTCAATTTGGTCAGTTTTGAGTCATAAGAGTCTAGTTTAGTGTTTTAAAGTTTAATTTGAGTAGATTAGCATCCCTTCTAATCCCGGCCTAAAACGATCCCTACTTACATATACTACAATCATAGGGTTTTAATTTGATTGTTGGAATATTTCACATCAGCATGTTACACCCTTCCTACTTTATGATATTCTTCCTCAAAGAAATTGTCAAGTTTCTTTCATTATTAATGTAGTTTACTTTACCCACCAGTTTATCTTCCTAAAGCACAATGACTGCATACCTAATCACATGAAATATCCCTTTTTTCTTTAGATTTTATTGTTTCGCTAACTTTAGATTTGTCTGGTTCATCTGTATATAAGCAGCATCCTGTTGGAGCTTTATATTAAAGTTTCATGCTAATAGTTGTAAAAATATGTCTAAGCAGAATCTCAAATCTAGAGTCTAGAATCGTGATTAGTACCCCCATTGGCCCCTTTCTACACCTATTTCAATATTTAGTATCTAAGCATTAAGACCAAGAATTGTAGTCCATCTATCTCCAAGTAGCTTCTTATGTGTATTTCCAAATGTCATTACATTACGGATGATCCCCCCTCCCTTTTTTATTTATTTCTGATATTTTCAGTCGGTCTTTGTTGGAAGCAGGTCACGTTAGCTTCTACTTTCCTGGATCAGGGGCAATTTTTACTGGCGGTACTCTCTTCAGCTTATCATGTGGCAAGCTGCTTGAAGGAGCACCTGAGCAGGTGATTTTTGTTCGAGTATTGTCAATCATTTTATCTGAAAGTCTGGTTGTGTACTTGTTTATTTCTGAAAATGAGGTGATACCCTGCTAACCCAATGGTGTTAAGTAGAGTTAATAAATGTGATCACATATATAGCAGGGAATGTATTGGGTTCGCAAGCATGTTTAGTATTTGGACAATTGGACATGCAACATTGTCAATAGTAATCTTTTCATGAGAATATTGACTTACTACTGTATATGGAAAAGTAATATATCTGAGGTCCGGGCGATAATATTTATTTTCAGAATATGGGAGGCCTGTGCAAGAGATGTGTTTGAAGTTTCCGTATGGAATTGAGCTGTAAATACATTGGAAAAAAAATGTTATTCTCCACTTGTTACAGAAAACTGCTTATTTTCTTGATAAATATCAGTCTTCTTGGGTTAATCCTTTCCCTTATGATAAAAGAGAACGTTTGCAACCTATTGAGAGGTCAAACAATGGCCTTTACTGAGGTTAATAGGTGAAGGTGACCCTAAGATTTTGAAGTACTGATGCCAAGTTATGGCTGTGTTGCTCGACTCTAAATTATCTCTTCATCTATGAAATGTGTATCTTTTCTCCTTTTCTTCTCATGAGAAGAAATGGATGAATTTCTCATTATTTTGTTTCTTGTACGCGTATATATTACAATACTCGAACAGTTGATTTTTCTTTGTAACAGATGCAATCTTCCCTTACAAAGATCACATCTTTGCCAGATGACACAGATATATATTGTGGTCATGAACAGTGCCGGCCCTGAGTGGGTGCACAGGAAATAAGGGGGGCAACAACACTGCGGCAATCCAAATATATATATATATATATTAGTTGGCCGAGGAAGTAATACAAATTTGCTAAGAAGATGTGATATTGCAGCATGTATTTCATTGTGTGTTTTCATGCGAATATTTCTTGGAAGCAAGCAGGCTACGTGCTCGGCAAGAAGAGCCGAGAAAGAACCCAGATTTCAACACAGAAGAATTTTGTGGCCGAGAAACAAAAGTATATGGTGAACTCAGTTTGGTGGGCTCGGCTAGAAGCATTATGGGGTGTTTGCCATGATATGGGCCAGGTGCATGCATGCTGCATCCTCCAAATATTGGAAGAAATGCATATAATAAAATTATATTATATATATATGGCTCAAGGATGCATGGTTGCAGGACTTGCTCGGTTTTTGTGCCTGTTATTTCATACATATGTATGCAACTGAAGGCCGTTGAGATGAGCAGTGAGAGTTTCCTCTTCATATTCCAATCGATGTATGGTCCAACTCGGTGGAGTTGGTTGGCAATATATGCCAAAGGCACAGCAGACAAATCATATCAGTCAATATATATATATATATATATATAGCAGGCACTAACATATACATATATATATCCCGAGTATCACGAGGAGCAGTAGGCGAGAGTCATCGAGACGTCGATCCCATTTTGTTTTCTTGGCCTGATCGTCAAGGTCTCTTTCAAGACGTGTCAGGCTATGGAGTGGATTTCTTGACCATATAGTTCTTCGACTGACTAATTTCCTTCACCATTCGGCTTACGGGCCGAAGCTCAAGGAAACTAGAGGGCAATGTTTGAACCCAAATTTACACCATCGGCCCGTGTAATCAAGGTCGTTGAGTAAGCATAGTTTTCAACCGTCGGATGGAAAAAGGAAGATATTTTTGTTAAAGGATAATATTATGGTTTTTATCATAATTATCTTTTAATACGAATTATATGCATCTTCTTAAACTGGATAAATAGGATTCGAATTGTATCTCAACGGAGAGACAGGTGGAACAGTCCGATTTAATTTGGATTTGTTAGCAATGTACCGTGTGGGTTAGAGCAACTCGGCTATATATATATATATGATTATATACATATATATATATGATTATATATATATATTTTGATTGATGGCTGCCGTAACATGCATATGGCAAGAAAAGGAGGCCTAGCCTAGCTAGGCTTCTAAGATGATGGAAGGTCAGGTGGTCAGGATGACAGCAAGGTGAGCTTTTTGACTTGAAGAGCCGTGTAAAACCATCCCAAAAGATTTAGTGATTGGATAGAGATAAGTCAAAGGTGGGATAAAGTGAGATTGGCATGCAGAAGTCCCTATTTTTCATCAGATTCGCATGTGGTCATGGTTTTATTTCTCAGGATATTCCGTCATAAAGACTTTGGGTGCGATTGAGATGTTTATCATCCAACCGCGGCAAGCAGATATCCAACCCTATAAGTACAAGACTCGGTGCAACGGAAGGTGGACCTCCAATTCAACACACAACTGCCCTGCGCAAACTCTCTCAACAACTTTGAGATTTTTATTTTCTCTTTTCGCTGACACATCTTCCGTTGGCATCAACAGCACTGTGAAGGCAACCGGTGATATCTTAAGTCGGCATAGATAGCTCTGTCGCCGTAGAATCAGCCGGTCTCGCAACATCTTCCGTTGGCATCAACAGCACTGCGGCGAGGACGGTTGGTTACCTATCCAAGTCTCGGTCGAGAAGGATTTCCGAATCCTTATTGATTGAGGTCATCTCATTAGCTTTCTCGGCGAAGTGAGGTGTTACAGTTTACTGAGCTCGGCGCATTGCACGCCGAGTTATTTTATGATTGGATACTCTCAAGTGGGATTTAGAGTTCGGCATTCAGACGGCCGAACCACGTTCACTATTAAGACTTATATTCACTTTGAGTATTTGTGCCCTTACACTTTGGTGTCGATTCAGCGTGAGTTTACTCTAACGAATAACATCATTGTGACCGAATCCAACGACGGCGATTCGTGAACTTCGTAAGAATAGTAGCCTTGTCTTCAGGTTCGAAAACCCAAGAGGCCGAGACGTGTTCCTTCCTCGGTCGCAATCGCAAGACGCAGAAGTCAGTCGTGCACCCAACGCAACATCAACAAATTTACTCCTCGGCCGAGCTCGATCGACGAGTTGGCACGCCCCGCATTCACCAAAGGACGTAGTTAGCTTATAGATTACTTGGCCTACGCGCCACATAGGCTTGGTAGTTTTTAGGGTCAACAGGTGTATGTATTAGGTTCCAACCAAATTAAAACTGGAAAGGGCATGCAATCCTGTTCTTCGCACTTCAAGTCGAGAGATTCGACAGTCATTGAAGATTCCAGCCACAGCAAACGATGCAGAAGCCTTGGGTGTCATACGCCAAGCAAAGGATACTTTTTGATACTTGTGAAGCCTTTTTTTTTTTTTCTGGAACAAGTTTTCTTTGTATATTAAGATTGAGATAAACCAACCATTTGTGAAATAATTACAGCTAAGATATATGCATTTGTCTATACATGGCCTCGTTTGGAAGTTCGGATTGTAGTGACTATTTCAGTCGAATAGGATAATTTGTGTTTGGTACTGTATCAAAAAGGACTTTGGACTCTTATTATTTTTTAAGAGAAAAATTGATGATAAAATGAAAAAGAAAAAGGGGAAGTTTTTTTCAGAAAATGATAGAAGAAAAAAATAGAGAAAAAAAAAGGAGAACTAAACAATAATATTTAAAAAAAAATCCATTGCACCACCAGAAAACAGGAAGTAACAAAAGGTTAAGGCAGGCGGTATTGATAACAAGGATGGAAATCTCAGTCATTGCCATAAATTTCAATTCCAAATTCTAAGGGGGCGGAGGAGGGGACGAAGGAGAAGGGTGGTGGTGGAACCTCTGGGATGGCCAATCGAGTCTTCGTTTTTACCGTTGCCGCAATTCAGTCCTCTGATTAGATTCAGTCCCTGGAGAGGACTTCACAGACTATGCGCAAGGAGCAGAGATGGCAAGAAATCGTTGGACAAAAACGAGGTGCGTGAACCCGACTAATTATATGGAACTTTAATAAAAAGCTCTCAGTACTGTTCACTTTAACGAAAAACCACATTTTTATACTAAAAAGTCAATTTTGGTACTATTCACTTTACCCTTTATTTTATCCTTGTCGTTAAGACTCAAAATTTTCAAGCCCTTTTTTCATTAGTTTTTCTCTAATTATAATGTATGCCGAGGTTTTGGAGAGGATAAGAAAGCGGGTGTGAGCTGAACAAAACCTTTCTTCCCACTACACCTCACCAACTACATATTATATACACTAGCATAAATGTTAGTGCGATGTTGTGGGTTTTAAAAACATTTAAGATGATATTATTTACATATATAACATGTTTATAGAGAGAGATGATACTATTTATAGTGCTGCATTTAACTGTACATCGGATTACAATGATCAAAATATTGGTAGTATTCAATTGCTCATGGTTCAAAATATGTGCATAGATTATGAACATGCTATTAGGACGTAGATTTTCCTACTTTACTGTTCTAGGGCTCATACTCATTATATAGAGGTGTTCTCTTTTGAATTTTCCTTTGTAGGGATTTCTAGTTGATGTGCAACGAAGACCTACCGACGCTCCGGCTAGAAGATGTGATTATGTGACAGAGGTCCAGGGCCGAAGGGGTAGAGGAAGACCTAGGAAGACTTTGGAAGAGATTCTAAGAAAAGACTTAGAGTACTGGGATCTAACGGAAGACATGACACATAATCGAGTGCAATGGCGTTCTAGGATTCATATATTCAACCCTACTTAGTGGGAAAGGCTTTGTTATTGTTGTTGTTGTAGTAGGGATTTCTAGTTGGTTGCTACAAATTTGGGAAAAGGGAGATGTTAGTGTCGTTGGTTTGTTAAATTTAACTCGAAACAACAGTGTTAAATTTAACTTAAACAGCAGGACATATAATTCAGTGCACTGCTCACGAAGGTATTGTAAGTCATCTAGGGAAAAAGGAAGCTCTTTGTCGTCTAATCTAATGCACTGCTCAACTTCAAATCCTAGTGCCCTTGATTCGCGTATGTGTTGGAATCTGGCTAGGATAACAATCTGAATTTCTTTGAATCATGGCATCTTCTTTAAAACTGGTAAAAGTCAAGTCCACATAATCTTAGCATTCTTTAGGCAAGCCGCATAGATCGTTGGCCGAGTGAGTAAACTCTTTCATGTATTCCAGAGCTTCGCCAGTAAAAGGAGGATGCATGTTGTGCTGAACCTTGACCAGGGGGTCTTGTGGGGGAAGCGGAGGAAGAGCTTTTTGGGCTTCCTCGGAGAAAGGTTTAACTTGTGCTTTCCTCTCGATTGGTCGAAGTAATAGCTTGATTGGTTACTTAGATTCTCTATTTTGATTTATATCGTTAAAGGTGAAACTTTTTTCCCTTCAACTATCTCAGTAGAATTGTAAGGACTTGACCCGCATAATCCATCTCCATTTCTTCCTTCACATGTCGAACCTTGGCTGCATTTCTTTGAATATTAGCGATCTCATAACAAAGCCGAGCTCTTAGCCCGTTACCTTGTTGTCGGCATTTATGTGATTGGACCTTGTAGTATGCGCACCAATCAGAAGATTGTATCCATGTTATCTAGCATCTGTTGGCTTTGGTGGCTTGAAAGTCCTTTGGTGGTTTGCTCTTCAACATAAAATGCCTTATCAAAATCAAGTTGTCGCTAAACAGGAGGCTTCTAATCTTTGAGACGTGGTTTTAATTTGTTGAAAACTCATGATAGGTTTTCCTCTAATCCTTGGTCGAATAGCTCAAATGGTCTGAGATTTTGAGATGACCCAGAATAATGAGATTGCTTGGCTGAATGATTAACGTTCAACCCCGTAAGTTTGACTTCATACTTGCATCAACTACAAAGCACCATTGATTCGTCTAATTCGCTTGCCTCCTGACAAACAGAATTTTATCCTTGGCTAAGTGCTCTCTTCAAGAATATGAACTGTTGCTAGGAAGGATCATTATGTTGAGTAGAATCAATGTGTAACCTTGGCCGACCATTTTTCTTGGGTAGGTAAGCTTTGACCATATTGACAATTGCTGTTGGGAGAGGGTCGGTGTCAACAAACATATGGGCCTTATCATAAAACCTGGGCTTGTCATTATCTATCTAATCCTAAATGGCATCTCAAAACACGACGCAGTTGTTGATGGCATGCTTATTAGAATTGTCAAACTTACAATGTACCTTCCCTTTCAAGTCTTCGGCTTTAGGTATGACAAGGCATGGCCAAAGCTTGATAATCTTTGTCGCGAGAAGTTGATCAAAGATACCATCAGCTTTGGCGATATCAAAGGTGTAGAATTTTGAAGTTTGGACTACAACCTCGACCGATGTTGTTTGCATTTTGACATCTTTCGTATTGGCATGAGACAACGTCTTGCACACAAATGGTTTGTCAATGATGATTTCAGCATCAATAATGACGTACGGTGCCCCCATGTCCTCGGTTGAGGCGTAACTCATGGCCGGATTCTTATACCATGTTCATTGGGACACTGTCTTTATGGCGAACTCTTCCTTGAGCATGCTCACATGTCACAGAAATTCATGCCGAGAATTTCTTTTGGAACTCTATATCGAGGTCGTTTAAGCTATCCTAACATACTCTTTCCCATGCAAAGGAATTTTGCACTAGTTCTTCGCCACTTTGAATCGGTAAAGGTACTGAGTAAGTGATTTGTCTGGTTCTTTAGCCATTCTTGCTAAGGAATATACCGACACCTCTATTCCAGCCCTATAAAACTAATCATGGAACCTTCTGACCAAGTCGTCCTAGGTTTGAACAGAGTTCGATGACAGATTAATGTACCATGAAAAGTCGACTGAAGTCAAGGAGAAGTTGAACAATCGTAATTTATGGAAATCATGATTAGCATCTCCACATTGAGTTGTCAAACGAGCAAGATGTTCTAGGGATGCAATGGTCCATTCACCAAGAAAATAGGCTGAAATTAGGAATCTTGAAGCCCTGGGGACACTTGAACTTTCTATCGTTGAAGGATAATGATGGATGAATCGTGGAATCAATTGCCCCTTTTTCACGGCCAAATCGATCATTTGTTGGATCTTATCCATATTGACTACCTTTGGATCTCCTTTTTCTTCAAGTCTGGCCACGCCACTTGAAGGTGACAACCCATAAGGAGATTCTTGGCCCACATGTACTGGCTTCGAGCCTTTGTGACTGTAGGGATATATCTTCATTGAGAAAGATTTTCTTCTTACAAGGGATTGGGCCTTTACTTTTCAATAATGGTATCTAATATGGACTGTCGAATTTCTGTGAACAGTGCCATTAACAAACGGTTTGATTCCTTATAGAATCAATGTATACCCTTATGGTAATGATTCGCCGTGTCTTGCTTGAGGCTAAGCTGGCCGTGTTGGAAGTATGCCCATAAAGCCACTCATTTGATGTAATAGCTTTTGGGATACTCATTATGTTAAACTATTATTTGTTTAATGGAAGGGCAAAGCTTATTGTTAATCATTATTTATTGTATCATGTGTTTAAGTAATAACCGAATCTGAGGAATGTCTACAACCTAAGAGAGAAGTGATCTAAGTAAGTTTGATTAACGAGACCTTTCTCTTATGTTCATTCCTAAAACGTTCCTAACCATAGGATTGCCAATTGGGCAATGACAATTTGCTAAGGTTAGTATGTGTTATGTTGACTCAAGTGTGAGTATGACTAGTCTCAAGTCATTTAGATTTGGACACTTGGACAAACACATAAGTGCTCAAAAGAAGAACACTATGAGATATGATTCGGGAGTCTTTGGCCAAAGCAAATGAATATGACTTAGGAAGAATGTTCCAAATCATATTCAATTAAACTATATAGAGAAGTATCACATTGGATAGTAGAAATGAAACAATTATCAATTAAACAATATGATCAAGAGTATTTAATTAGAGAAGGGCCATATTGCATTGTAGTTGTAATTGTAAATGTTCTCCAACCACTTCTACCTAACTTAGGTAGCCATGACATACTGCTAGATGTCACTCATGGTGTGTGGAAGCCCTAAAGATTAGCAAACACTAATCTTCATCAAAGGTAGAATTAAAATCTGGTTTCAATTCATAATCGATCGTTAAGGGTAACAATCGTCCATTGCCTTGCTAATTGGAACCTAATGGATCGTACACCGAGTAAGGATGAATGTGAAGAAATATAAATGATATGGACAAGCAATTAAATGGTTTAAATGAGCATAGTCAAAAATTAATTAATTAGTTAATTAACCATATGAAAGGTTTGTATGGGCCTTCTAAGTTAGTTTCGAGTTTCGGGACCTAAACGGGTTTGGGTCCTCAAGGCATATTTAGTTTGGTTGTATGACAGCTAAATTAAAATGAACAATTAACCAAACGAGAAAGGGGAGGCCGGCCATACTAAGGGGAGTGGCTTATTTACAAGTTTATCACTCAAATGAAGGGATGTATAAAAGTGACTTTATAGCATTTCCTCCATTAGGGTTTTTAGAAAGAAAGTTTAGAGGCACAAACTCTCCGCTTCTCTCTCTATGACCGGCCACTTAGATGAGGTATAGCTAGCAATCGTTCTTCATCTAAGTCATTCCATCTCTTCTTCACACCTCATCCTTGGTTTGGAGACTTAGAGGCTTTCTATCTTGAAAGCTTTTGGAGATTCCTTTCCTAAAGTCCTCAAGGATTGAAGGAGAAGCAAATCAGCAAACATTCAAGGAGATAAGATAAAAAAATAGAAGGAAATATCCAAGGAGCAAAGAGCCCATTGAGTGAATCTCTTGTGCAAACAAGGATGAGCTTCAAGGGTAATGAAACTCAAACTCTCTATTCACTTTAATTTGTTAAGAGTCTTGTGGTTCACCATTCACTAGGCTTTGAAAGTCATCGGTTATAGAATTGGTTTTTAATGCATGCCTACTTTAAGAGTTATTTGTATGCTTGTATGTTCAAATATTAAAAATTTCTTCGGCCCAAGCTCGCGCTCCAAAGTAAGCTCAAAATGCATGGTGTGCTCAGCAAGTTTACGTTGAAAGAAAGTTTTAAGAGGCACGTATGAGGTCTCATGATCATTGTCGTCCTCTTCCTCGACCATCCCTTTTGGAGGTCGAAAATCGGCGGGCGTAGTAGTCTTTGTAATAGTCATCACCATTAATCTACCGCTGAGATTTATCTCTGCTTCTTGGCGTGCTACGGGATATGATGTGAGAGTAACAGGAAGATCTTTCGCCAGTCCTACACTGGAAGGCAAAATTGCCTAATTTTCAAACGTCTGATTAGTAGATGTCTAATTTATAAATGTTTTTCCCATTGCTGTCTTCTTCTTGACAGAGCGAGTTTCGATAAATATAGACTTCGTAGTTTTTAGCACTAGGTCCCACCGAGAATGCCAAAACGTTGACCCCTAAAAATTACAAAGCTTATGTAGCGTGCGGGCTAAGTAACTATTGAGCTAACTACAACCTTCTTGTGAATGTGGGAAGGCTAAATCATTACCGAGCTCGGCCAGGCGAGTAGAATAAATGTGATGTTTGGGGTGGTGATGCGCTGCTAACTTTTGCACCTGAGCGACTACGGCCAAGGAGAGGCACCTCTTAGTTTAGGGTTCTAGAACCTGAAGGTAAGGTTGCTTAGTTCACTATGAAGTTCGGGATATTCTGCACTAGGTTCGGCAATATGGATGCAAATTTCTGCCTTCCTTTGATTGAAGAAACTGCACCTACAAACAATCAACACCTTTGGTCAAAGACCAAAAGCCACACGTGCCCACGATGAGTTGGGGGAGGGGGAGGGGGGAGGGTTGGTCAAAGGACCTCTAATGCTTGAGTCAGAAACTTTGAGAGAATAAGTGTTTGGCTTCTCTATAAGAGAGAGGGCTGGCTCTTTAAGGCTTATAAGTGGCTGGCCCTTTAAGGTTGAATTTAGGTGGGAATATTCCAAGATATTTGTGTAATTAATATATTGGAATAATTAGGTAAATATCCTAAATAAATGAAATTAGGATTACTTAATTGAAATAAGTCTTCTCTGATTAAGAATGTATTTATGATAGGAATAAGGAATTATTCCATCATAAATACCTTTGACTTTCCTACAGGCAGGGGTGCCTTGAGTAGTCGTGGTTCTCTTCATGCTCTACCTTAGCTGCGCATGATGAATGAGAATGATCCCTGCTCATTTAATAGGGGCAATTTTGTCCTTCTTGGAAAATAATCCATGTGTCAGCTCCATGATTTTTGAGATTATTTTTTGTTCCACAAGCAACTTCAAATATATTCGTGAGAATATAAGTGCATCGGATTGGCCACTTTGCACTATGATCTAGTGGTATTCCTCTTCACTTGTAAGTGAAAGGTCTTACGTTCGATTCTCACCAAAAACGAATTTGAACCACATTATTACTAGTCCATTATGAGGCGTAACCCATTCCCTCACCTCCTTAGTGTAGATACTATCGTTTGTTCAAAACAACAAAAGTGCATCGAATTGGTATCAGGCTATACCCGCAAAATACTCAAAAGAAATGAGTGTCTTCATGGTGAACGTGGTTTAGCCGCCTGAATTTCGAACTATGAAGTGCAACTGGGAGTAACCAATCATAGAAGACCTCAACTTTGTTGAGAAGCTAATGAAGTGACCTCTCTAGGCGAAACCATTGAAAACTCTTCGCCGACGAAGAATTGGATAGATAACCAACCAACCAGAAGCAATGATGCTAATCCAAACTGTAGATACTCCCAACTCGCATGATTCTACCACTCTAGTGCTGTTAATCCAAACTGAAGCTGGCACCGGTTGTCAACACAAAGATGTTGGACCGCATAGGTCTTATAATAGAGATATTCAATGCTCATGCATGCACAAATGAGGGAAAGCTACAGGTATTATTGCTATCTTTGGTTAAGGAGTTAGTATTTCAGTGAAGAGCTTCGAATGATCTTTCCATGGAACTTTTTTTAGTTTTTATTTTTTTATTTTAATTTTACAGGCTAAGTTAGCAGCGCTAATGTATAAGAAAATAAGACTTGTGTGACTACATGGCCAAGGTGGACTTTCTACTTTTGGAATGGATTGAGAAGCTAAAGTTGTTAGTGCATGAGGGTAATGTATTGTCTAAATTTAAAAAAATTAAGTAGATTAGAGACTTTACTTAGTTGTTCGGTACATTCGTACTTAGAGAAGATTTTTACTAGATGAGTGTAATTTGTCTTCTTGCTCGTCCGTTGTCCCTCTTTTGAATCCTTTGTTAAACCGGAGTAATTAGAACAATGGGGGCCTTAGGTCCGAAGTCAAGACTCTCAGCTCTTATTTCTAAACTCCTATGAACCTGAATAGCAAGTGGAAGGGTGCCCTTCCCTGGTCTCAAGAACTTGAGCGGTCTTTACTTTATAGGTACTAGTAGCCGATTTAGATTGTATAGCTGCTAGGAAGCATAAAGATCAATCAATGTCTCTTGATTGCAGTAGAGAAAGCGGGGGACGTGGCTTCATTAGTGGTGCAAGAGAAACTGAACTTCAGCTCCAATGACGAAGGTTGATTCCTCGACTCTAATATCTTCTGTTAATCTTTATTTCTGGATGCTCTTGTTTTGTGGGACTTCCACGGAAAGTGGCTATTTCATTGAGCTTATGAAGAAAAAGCACTAGTTTTTCAAAACTACATCAGTTTGACATGTTGCTCTTACTAAAATATTGTGTTATGTGATATTTCCGCCAATTCATTCCAAACAGTCTTATGCCTATATCAACCACTAGATTCCAACTACTACAATTTTCTTCATTTTACTTGTTCCTTTTTTTTCTTTTTCCGCTTGTTTCGTTTTATTACCTCTTTTCTTTTCTAGATTAAAGCTCAAAGTTTTATGGATACTCTTCTTTTCTTATATTAAAAAAAATGAAGCTATTGAGCTAGGAGTGGAGTCTAGATGACTATTACTATAATCTCAGAATTTCAGAAAGGAGGAATAGTCTGTTATTGCAAATTCAAGATGTTCATCGTACTCAAGTCGTGCAACGCGCTGGTCGCAAGAATCATGGAGGATCTTATGGTCATGGTTTACCTATTGCTGTTGTTGTTGTTGTTGTTGTTGTTGTTGTTGGGTATACGAATGTTGTATGTGGTCTAATCCATTCTATTTACTTTGATTTTGCACAAATTATCCAAACATTTGATTCTCACTTTTTGTGATAGGGGAAATCTACATTAGCTAGTGCCATCTCAAATAGTGATCTGTATAGTAATTCTCTGTAATATATTCCACTCACACAACATGTTATTTCATGTATAAATTTATATGTATTATAAGCGGATGTTGGTTTTTAATAGCTTGACGAAGATTGGTGTGTTTGCAGATTGTTTGCTATAGTTGATCCTAAATTGAGAAGTGTTCTTCTTCCTCCAGGGTATATGACCAGCAATGATAACTATGTTTGTCGTTCTTATTAGAATGTATTTTCAAGCTGTGTTTGATCAATGGAGATTTCAGTTACCTAAGAATTTATCTCAGCAAGAACAATCACTAGATTTCTAGGAGAATGTTGATAAGCTCATATTTATACATATTTTACATCAAATTCTCTCGTCTTTTCTTAGTTAGTTTCTTATATTTTTAAGTTATTTACTTTGTTTTTGTGTTTATCGAATTTATCTAGCTAAGAAAATAAAATTAACACAAGAAAGATTTTAAGTGAAAAAAAAAATTCGTAAAAATTATATTGCTTACTTATTTGATTTTTATAGTTTTAGAAAAAATAATGGGGCGTGACACTGACAGGAACCAAGCACGCTGCCTTTGGCAGCTTGAAAGAAGACCGACTGCAGCGTGGTGAGCACTGCAGAAAGAAGTGGACAGCAGTGCGCAAGAGTGGAGGACACACTGGCATCAAGAAAACAAATAATAAGAAGAGAGTTGGTGGAGACGGCATTAGGAAATAATAAGGAAAAGGTGTGGAGCACTTCGTGGGGGGTGCAGGAAATAAGAAAATAAATAAGGAAAAGGTGAGGGCAGGGGGGATAAGGAAAGAAGGAGAGCTGCCTTTTGGCAGCTGGACGAGAGCCTTGCGTTGACTGACGCAAAGGAGACGTGGGGGAGCAGGGAGCAGGGAGCGGACGCGAGGAAGGAGCGGGGAGGACAGCTGCCTTAGGCAGCGCGGAACCGAGAAGGAAGAAGGCTGCACTTGGGCAGCTGACGCGAGGTGGGAAGCTAGTGGCGCACGCAGGGACTGACAGCGAGAGGAACGTGCAGCAGCACGCTGCCAAAGGAGCAGCACGGGGACAGAGGAAGAAATTCCTCTCTCGGTTAATTCGTTCCAAACTTATGTTTTATTTTACGGTTTAATTTATGAATAATGTATAATTAATTTCTGTTTAGTTAGAGGTGAATTTGAAACCATGGATAAATGTTTATTATAATTTGATTTACTCCAGTTATGAATTCTTGAACTTTGGATGTGGTTTATTTTTCTGTGTTGATTAATAACTTGTTTATGTATGTGGGTTAAGGGTCGACACTTAATTTGCATGCTTAGACTTGATGCTAGGATATAAGGGAATTTCACCTAATCGTTATGAACTTATATCCATGAGTAGTAAAAATCGCTAGTCACGATTGTGTTTAGTAAACCCTAGGTTGGATTAACATGCGTATTCCATAGTTATGAATGCCTAGTCGATGCTTATGATTTCCATTGAACTTAATGATCTTTGATATGTCTCTCTATCATGCGTATTCCATAGTTAGGGAACTTGATAAGAATAATTTGGTTGTGATGCGTATCCCGTCCAATTAAATGAATCTAGGGAAATCTGAAGGTTAATTTAAGCGGACCTAATTAACTTGGAGCATTGTCATTTATTCGTTTGTTGAAGTCATAACTGGGAATCAAATTGTATGCATGTATTTATGTGTGGATAAGGAACCCTCTAACTAGTGTCTCATCATTTTAATTCTATAAAATATTTTTTTCTTTGAAGTTTATTTTTAAGTTTCTGTTTTAAATTCAATTTCGTCAAAAATCAATCCCCCGTTTATTTTAAAGTGTTAGATTTGTTAGAAATAAATTTAGTTTGTGTTTTCTTAAGTCTTGAATTATTTTGAGTCTTTGGATTTGTTTTGGTTTATTTGTTAGTTTTATTTTGAGTGATTCTAGTTAAGTGTTTTGATTTTAGTTTAGTGTTTTAAATTTTGTTTTTACGTTTTTAATTAAATTTTACTTTGATTAGCAATCCCTCCTAATCCCCGGCCTAGAACGATACCCTACTTACATCTATACTACAATTGTCACAAGAGGGTTTAATTTGTGCGTTAAGTTAATTTTCGCATCAAAATTTTGGCGCCGTTGCCGGGGATTAGAAAATTTGCTAATCCTTTGTTTGTGTTTTATGTTTTTGTTTGTGTTTATTTTTGTGTTTTGTCTTTTACTTTTGATTTTTGTTTTAGTTTTATTTCTTTGATAAAAAATAAAAAATAAAAAATAGTAAAAAATAAAAATAAAAAAAATAAAAAAAAAAAACATAAACATTCATATAAATAAAACACAAAAATATTTACATATATATATATATATATATATATAATTAAATAAACTTAAATACATAAATATTTTACAATAACTTGTAAACTAATTTCGTTCATTGGTCGTTGGTAGGTGGTGCCTCGGAGGTCGACGGAGCCCCTGAAAGACGAAGCGCCAGAGTTGGATCATTCGGAGCCTCAATACTTGGTGCAGCTCCCGAGGACGAAGGCAACATAAACCTCGGGAGTAACGCCATAAACCGTTGATGATCACTATGAATCCGCACTTCGGACTCCTGCAGCTGATCAAGCTTCCTCTTCATGCTTGTTGAGTAATTAGTTGCGAGCATGTGCAACTCCTTATTCTCATGCCTAAGCACTCTGACCTCTTGCCGAAGACTAGCCACTTCAGCCATCAACGACTCCACTTGACGAGTTCGTGCAAGAAGGTGCTGGCCCATGTTTGATACTGAGCCTGCACTTCGGACGCTGTAGGCCATAGAGTCCTGAACAGCCAGTTCGTCGGACCGCCTGGAAAGTATCCTAGTGTCTCTAAGAGTGAGCAGATTTCTGGCCACCGCCGAAGCGGTTGTATCATTCATCATCATGGAATCCCCAACTGTAAGAGGACCATTTGGGGATATGAAGGACGGCTGCCAAATGTTGGTTGGAGAAGACATATCAATATCTTCTCCAACATTCAAGTTAAGGCGACGATCAGAAGGGCAAGACATTTTCTGAAGGTGTTGAGAATGAAGAGGTCGAACTGATCAAGATTAAAAGAAATGCAAGAGGGAGTGTTTACAGGAGGGAACGTTTACCGGATAGAGTGTTTACAGGAGGGAGCTCAAGTGTGTTGTGGAACAAAATTGCGCCTCTATAAAAAGAAGAAATCAAGAGGCGCTCATCAGAAATCAAAGAGGCGTCTCCTCGCAAATCGAAGAGTCGGGCTCCTTTCTCAAAAGCCGGACTCCGTCTCAAAAGTCGGACGCCGTTCTCAAAAGTCGGGCGCCTCTCTCAAAAGATGGAGCGGTCAGGAATCACGAGGCGAGCAGCTTTTCCAAATTTGTCGTCACTCGTCACGCGCGCTGTCAGCTTTGCGCAAATTACGGGTTGCTTTTTCAGAAAGCGCGTCACCTGTACTGTTCATCCATTCACCGGTTGCCGACAGGGGTAAAAGAACAGTTTCGGTTGTGAAGAATCACCTATAAACGTCTACCTTCGCCATCCATTGCAAAGGCAAACCCTCTCAGCATTTCTTCATCTCCAAAAATGCCTTTCCAACAAACCCTCTCGAGTTACTCTGTGTTTCTCATTCCCTGGGATACCTTTGCAAACAAGTCATCAAGAGCTAGAGTATTTCATATCATGAATGTTGAAAGCAAGAGTATCTCATATCATGCTTTCTCCCTGTCCTTATCCTTGTCTTTGTGACAAGGAGAAAGCGAGCAATCAGCCAGCACTCGGTGTCAATCTTCCGATCTAAGAACCGACTGCCTGGAAATCCTTCCTGATTGCTTACCTAGCATTGCTCTCGAGTGCTCATCTTCAACCGCTGATGTACTTCCGAAGAAGACGCCACATCTGCCTGGAGAACAGATAAGGCAAGTGAAAATGATTACTTGAAGCATGTGGAGACAAGGTGCTGCTTCATCTTCAAGATCAAGTCTCATTTTCCTTGCTAAGAAGTTCCCCAGCCCAGTTCAAGCATACACCTGTGGAACGATACTTCTTCAAAAGCAAAAGTATCCCATATCATCAGAGTCAAAGGCAAAGATATCTCATGGCATGCTTTTCCTTTACCCTTGCTCTTGGCTACGGGACAAGGTGAAAGAAGGCAATCGGTCGGCACTTGGACAGATTGAACAAAGAATCAGACCACCACCTCTACCTCGTGCCTACCTGCCATGCAGAAGAAACAAAAAGAGAAGAATGTAGCCTGCAGACTCATTCAACCCGGCAGAAGGAGTCCGAGTTGAAACCAAGAGCTCGAGAAGCTTCAACAACACCACCAATCAAGTCTCATTTTCCTTGCTAAGAAGTTCCTGAGGCCAGTTCAAGTTCAAAGTTGTGGAAAGTCAACAAACAGGACCAATGATCACTTATTAGTTCTATTCATTGTTTTTATCGTCATTTTCAATTTTTCGTTTGCATTTTCTACATTTTCTTGCGTGCTTAACTGAATTATTTATTTTCTTTGCAGGAACTTTTGGTCATTTCCACCCTTGAGGTTGATTGCAGAATTTAAGCTTCGGGGTCATCGCTTGATTTTACTGCAAATTAGGGAAGTTTTTCAGTCCTATTGCTTTATTTTGTTTCTTTATATTTATTTATTTTATTTTTATTTGCATTTTATTATATTTTCTGACATTGGGGACAATGTCTAGTTTAAGTGTGGGGGTAAAGAGTATAAAAATGACCAAATTGAAAATTTTTGTACCTTCGACTTTGAACTGGTTTCATTTTATTCCATGTTATTGCTTTGTATTTTCTTAATTAAGTTGTTGTTTTTTAAAAAAAAAAAAAAAAAAAAAAAAAAAATCGGAAAATTTTAAAAATCCAAAAATATTTCATTGTTTTCTTTATTGTTTTGAATTAGATTTTTGTTAGTTTCCCGGCCCAATGATATAATTGGATAAAATTTGAACCATGATGATCAAGAACTTAGTTAACATGTGTTGTGTGAAATTCCTAATTCTCGTGTTAGTTTGTACATATTTGATTATCTTTGAAAAACCAAATGCACATAGCCTTGTTGATGTGAAACTAAAGCATGATTTAAAGCTTCATATGTGAATTTAGTGACCATATACATCCTATGTGAGTTTTTGAGCCTATTGAAAGTGTGTGCATTTTTCATACACTCTTATTCTTTCATGTGTGACGAACTTATGTGAGATACTTCTCTAGAACTTGCATAACGATCTTTCGAAATATTTGTCATTGATTGCATGAACTTGAAAATGATAGAGGCATTAGGTTTACCACCATGGCCCAAATAACCTTGTTTCCCAAAGAAAAATGATATCATTAGATTGCCAATTTGAGCCGTATTTGTGAACCTTTTATTTCTTATCACCAGATATGTCTACCCTTATGCCTGAAATTTTTTTTCCTTACCCTTTCCAAGCAAGCTAATGAGTAATGGGAAATTATCTTATGAGAAATGTTTGTGAAGTACTTGGAGAGTGTTTGGCAAAAGAATAAGTGTGGGGGTTTTTCATATTTGTTTATGTGAAATATAAAAAAAAAAAAAAAAAAAAAAAAAAAAGAAAGAAAGAAAGTTGTTTACGAAGAAAAAAAAAAAAAAGTGGTTAAAGTTTCAGAATTTAGGGTGTGGTTGGAAGTGTCAGAAGAATCGTTGGAGAGCTTGAGTTCTTATAAATTTAAAGAAAAGAATTGCTTGCAATGTAGCTTGGAATTTGTGTTTTCCTATTTCTTTCGTTTTAATAACCCTCGCCCTAAACCTCATTACGTCCAATAAAAGTCCTCTTGATTTAAGTTTTGCAATTATGATTGTGGAGAAGTGATCTTTATGCAAGCTTATGGTAGAACTTTCACATTTGATTCTTTGAGAGAAACACATTAAAACTAAACACATGTGTGATTGAGTGTAAATCCCGTGAGAAGGTTGCTAGTTTGCATATGGTGATTTTAAAATAAAAATTTGAAATTGCATTAGCATGGCTATCTCACACACTACACTTCAAGGATGTTTCAAAGATTACTGCTAATATTTGAATAAGGAAAATGAACTTGAATTGCTTGTTGGTGTTAGCTATGGTTCTTGATGATTGTGTTCTCAAATGAAGTTCTATGAGGGTCACATAGGGGGAAGCTAATAATTTTCATGTTATTACTTGTTCTGTTTTCTCTGTTTTGCTCGAGGACTAGCAAAAGCTAAGTGTGGGGGTATTTGATAAGCTCATATTTATACATATTTTACATCAAATTCTCTCGTCTTTTCTTAGTTAGTTTCTTATATTTTTAAGTTATTTACTTTGTTTTTGTGTTTATCGAATTTATCTAGCTAAGAAAATAAAATTAACACAAGAAAGATTTTAAGTGAAAAAAAAAATTCGTAAAAATTATATTGCTTACTTATTTGATTTTTATAGTTTTAGAAAAAATAATGGGGCGTGACACTGACAGGAACCAAGCACGCTGCCTTTGGCAGCTTGAAAGAAGACCGACTGCAGCGTGGTGAGCACTGCAGAAAGAAGTGGACAGCAGTGCGCAAGAGTGGAGGACACACTGGCATCAAGAAAACAAATAATAAGAAGAGAGTTGGTGGAGACGGCATTAGGAAATAATAAGGAAAAGGTGTGGAGCACTTCGTGGGGGGTGCAGGAAATAAGAAAATAAATAAGGAAAAGGTGAGGGCAAGGGGGATAAGGAAAGAAGGAGAGCTGCCTTTTGGCAGCTGGACGAGAGCCTTGCGTTGACTGACGCAAAGGAGACGTGGGGGAGCAGGGAGCAGGGAGCGGACGCGAGGAAGGAGCGGGGAGGACAGCTGCCTTAGGCAGCGCGGAACCGAGAAGGAAGAAGGCTGCACTTGGGCAGCTGACGCGAGGTGGGAAGCTAGTGGCGCACGCAGGGACTGACAGCGAGAGGAACGTGCAGCAGCACGCTGCCAAAGGAGCAGCACGGGGACAGAGGAAGAAATTCCTCTCTCGGTTAATTCGTTCCAAACTTATGTTTTATTTTACGGTTTAATTTATGAATAATGTATAATTAATTTCTGTTTAGTTAGAGGTGAATTTGAAACCATGGATAAATGTTTATTATAATTTGATTTACTCCAGTTATGAATTCTTGAACTTTGGATGTGGTTTATTTTTCTGTGTTGATTAATAACTTGTTTATGTATGTGGGTTAAGGGTCGACACTTAATTTGCATGCTTAGACTTGATGCTAGGATATAAGGGAATTTCACCTAATCGTTATGAACTTATATCCATGAGTAGTAAAAATCGCTAGTCACGATTGTGTTTAGTAAACCCTAGGTTGGATTAACATGCGTATTCCATAGTTATGAATGCCTAGTCGATGCTTATGATTTCCATTGAACTTAATGATCTTTGATATGTCTCTCTATCATGCGTATTCCATAGTTAGGGAACTTGATAAGAATAATTTGGTTGTGATGCGTATCCCGTCCAATTAAATGAATCTAGGGAAATCTGAAGGTTAATTTAAGCGGACCTAATTAACTTGGAGCATTGTCATTTATTCGTTTGTTGAAGTCATAACTGGGAATCAAATTGTATGCATGTATTTATGTGTGGATAAGGAACCCTCTAACTAGTGTCTCATCATTTTAATTCTATAAAATATTTTTTTCTTTGAAGTTTATTTTTAAGTTTCTGTTTTAAATTCAATTTCGTCAAAAATCAATCCCCCGTTTATTTTAAAGTGTTAGATTTGTTAGAAATAAATTTAGTTTGTGTTTTCTTAAGTCTTGAATTATTTTGAGTCTTTGGATTTGTTTTGGTTTATTTGTTAGTTTTATTTTGAGTGATTCTAGTTAAGTGTTTTGATTTTAGTTTAGTGTTTTAAATTTTGTTTTTACGTTTTTAATTAAATTTTACTTTGATTAGCAATCCCTCCTAATCCCCGGCCTAGAACGATACCCTACTTACATCTATACTACAATTGTCACAAGAGGGTTTAATTTGTGCGTTAAGTTAATTTTCGCATCAAAATTTTGGCGCCGTTGCCGGGGATTAGAAAATTTGCTAATCCTTTGTTTGTGTTTTATGTTTTTGTTTGTGTTTATTTTTGTGTTTTGTCTTTTACTTTTGATTTTTGTTTTAGTTTTATTTCTTTGATAAAAAATAAAAAATAAAAAATAGTAAAAAATAAAAATAAAAAAAATAAAAAAAATAAACATAAACATTCATATAAATAAAACACAAAAATATTTACATATATATATATATATATATATATATAATTAAATAAACTTAAATACATAAATATTTTACAATAACTTGTAAACTAATTTCGTTCATTGGTCGTTGGTAGGTGGTGCCTCGGAGGTCGACGGAGCCCCTGAAAGACGAAGCGCCAGAGTTGGATCATTCGGAGCCTCAATACTTGGTGCAGCTCCCGAGGACGAAGGCAACATAAACCTCGGGAGTAACGCCATAAACCGTTGATGATCACTATGAATCCGCACTTCGGACTCCTGCAGCTGATCAAGCTTCCTCTTCATGCTTGTTGAGTAATTAGTTGCGAGCATGTGCAACTCCTTATTCTCATGCCTAAGCACTCTGACCTCTTGCCGAAGACTAGCCACTTCAGCCATCAACGACTCCACTTGACGAGTTCGTGCAAGAAGGTGCTGGCCCATGTTTGATACTGAGCCTGCACTTCGGACGCTGTAGGCCATAGAGTCCTGAACAGCCAGTTAAGTGTTTTCTTAAGTCTTGAATTATTTTGAGTCTTTGGATTTGTTTTGGTTTATTTTTTAGTTTTATTTTGAGTGATTCTAGTTAAGTGTTTTGATTTTAGTTTAGTGTTTTAAATTTTGTTTTTACGTTTTTAATTAAATTTTACTTTGATTAGCAATCCCTCCTAATCCCCGGCCTAGAACGATACCCTACTTACATCTATACTACAATTGTCACAAGAGGGTTTAATTTGTGCGTTAAGTTAATTTTCGCATCAAATGTTTAGAGAGAATTTCACAGAGAAATGGAATGCTTAATTGGATTTGATTCTCTCACAAAGTGTGAGGAATATGTTACCATTAGAGAGGGGAGGTCACTCTCTCTCATACAACATTACAAACTCATCTCAGCCACTCATCCTTAACTAATTGCATAAGATGCTTACACTTGTCATGAGCTATAACTCACTACAATCTAATCTAAGATGTCATAATGGCTCAAATTGAACCATCACATAAATCAGCAAATACATTTATAATTCAACATTCCCTTCTAAATGTTTAGCTGATTTCACTCTAAGCTCCTTCCTGAGAGTTTCAAAACGATCATTTGACAAAGTCTTTGTAAATATGTCATCCAATTGATCTTCTGTTTTGCATTATATAAGATCAATGGTTCCATCTTGGATTGCATCTCGAATAAAATGGTACCTTCTATTAACGCATTCGAATAAGTTAAGGTTTCTCTTGCTAACCCACCACTTTTGATGCCCCCCCCCCCCAAGAAAGCCTTTAAAGCTTTATTTGTTAGCTGTCAAAGAACCCATCGGTTGCCTCCTTGCCCAGGATAATGAGAGCTACAAAGAACATGCCCTTTTTTACCTCAGCCGCAATCTTAATTTGGACGAGATCAACTATACAATTGTCGAGAAACTTTGTCTGACTTTGTTTTTTGCAGCTTCTAAGCTTCACCATTACATGTTCCCTTCGGTGACCCAGGTTATCACACAAACCGATGTCATTTGGTACATGCTTACTCTGCCAGTGGTCAGTGGCCATATCGGTAAATAAACAGTAGCATTATCCGAATTTACTATCCAGTATGTACCCCAGAAAGCCGTCGAAGGACAGGCTTTGGTCGATTTCCTGGCTCAGCATCGTACCCCTTATGGTTTAGGGGCGAAAACGTCGAAATTAGCATGGTCCAGATGCGGGAAAACTACTGGACGATGTATTTCAACGACTCTAGTACTGCAACGTCGACCGACGTCGGCATTGTTATTCAATCCCCAGAATGACAACGTTGAACATTTGCTACATCACAGTTTAATGAAGATTTTGAGGGAAAAGCTAACAGAAGTATGAAAACATCACACAATCCTCACCTTAAATACGAAACTAAGACGAACAAAATTGACGTATGAAAGTTTGAAAATTACGATACTTAAAATAATAAAATGAGAATTACCTAAAAAAGGAGTCAACCGCCACTTAGTACTATAGTCTAGTTATATTCCTCTTCACTTGTAAGTGAGAGATCTTAGGTTCGATTCTCGCTAAAGACAAGTTTGAACTATATTATTACTAGCTCATAATAAGGTTAAGCTAAACCTCTCTCTTAATGTAGATAATATCGTTTGTTAAAAAAATATATATATATATAAAAACCCCAGCCAACCCGTGTAGAATCTATCGCAATCGAATTTTTTGTGTTTGGTCAAAATATCGGAATGGAATTTCAGTTCACTCGAAAGCACTAAAAAAACTGCACCATTTGGAGAAATTTTTCCAAGTTACAGTCACTCCAGCAAGATTGACAGCTAGTGTTCTGCACAAATTAAACTTCGACACCTACCCTCTGTTCTTTTTAAATGGCTTCACATGGCTTTTGATTTAACCATGGTTAATTGTAATTAATAAATGCTGAAGTAAATTTAGGTTGTTAAATTTGAACCATAAGATTGATCTAGTGGCAACTGTTAAGGATACAATAGGACCACCAACTAAGTCTATATCTGATTAAAAGATTTCTTATTTGTTAAGATATAGTTGGTAGAGTAGGTGGTTGTATCTATATATATATTGCATTGTACATATTCTGAAAGTGTAATGAAATCATTCTATTCAATCATCTCTCTCTCTAGAATTCTTTCTCTCTCTACCTCTAATTGTTCTCTCACAGAATCATGAGTTTCTACATGGTATCTTCGCCGTTGTCTAACGACCTAGATCCACCACTTCCGTCTTCTTGAATTTTCTCACCTCTTTCTCTTTTCTCAAACAGATCTTTTCTGCCCTAATTTCTTCAATTTCTTGAATTTCTTGAATTTTCTTCTCTAATCTTCTGGATGGCTGCAGACTCTTCCTCTCCGGCTGCTTCGTCTGGTTCTCGTGTCGAGGTTCCAAATCCGTCAGCTCAATCTCTCTATTCGATTACTGTTCATAACATTACTGGTATGGTGGCGACGAAACTCACTCGTCACAATTACATCACCTGGCGCAATCTCTTCCTCCCTGTTCTAAAGCGATTCAAGCTTTTAGGGCTTGTCAATGGCACTGATGTGTGTCCTTCTCCGTTTGTGCTTAATTCTTTCAGATCTCAAATTCCTAATCCAGTGTATGAGATTTGGTGTGAACGAGATTAACTCTTGATGATTTGGATCAATTCGACTTTATCTGAATATCTACTTCCTTTGACGGTTGGCATGGATGATTCTAAATCTCTCTGGCAATCTCTCGAGCATCGTTTTGCTGGTGCCTCTCGCACTCATATTCACAGCTTACGCTCGAAGATCCAAACTATTCAGAAAGGTGACTCCTCGATGACGGATTTTCAGAAAGGTGACTCCTCGATGACGGATTACCACAACTCTCTCAAGGAGATCTCTGACAAACTTGCAGCGACTGGCGATCCGATTTCTGAATCCGATCTTGTTGCCTACATACTTTCTGGCCTCTCTGATGAGTATGATTCCTTCGTTGACTCTATTGAAACAAGAACTGAAGCTGTCAACACTGATGAACTCCACGGATTACTTCTTAGTAAGGAAATTTCTCTTCAGAAATGAAAGACCAAAGCCTCATTTTCATCATCCGCACCGTTTCACGCTTATACGGCTCAACAAGGATCTTCTGGTGTCAACTCTTACAGAGGTAATTCTCGAGGTCGCTTTCAGAATCGTAATCGCTATCATAGCAATCGCCCTTCTCATAACACCTCTAGTGGTCTTCTTGGCTCGGGTCCAAATTCAAGATCTACAGGATTTGGTCAGCACAATAATACCTCTTACTCTGGAAGGTTTCTTCAGTGTCAGTTATGCCTCAAATCTGGTCATGAAGCTCTCAATTGTGAGAAGCTCTCTCAGTTTGCTTCTCAACGATCACATACTGGACCTCCTCTTGGTATGACCACTGCTACTTCTCCTCCACCAAGCTATTGGCTAACTGACAGTGGTGACACTGGATCCTGCTTCTCTCAATTTTGCCATTCCCTACACTGGCAGTGATCAACTTTTTGTTGGTAATGGTAAAGGTATGTGTATCTCTCACACTGGATCTGCTTTAATTCGCACTATGAATGCTACATTTCAACTTAATGATGTGTTGTTAGTTCCCAAAGCTTCACATAACTTGTTATCCGTTTACAAATTTGTTTGTGATAATTGGGCTTCTCTGACTTTTGATCCATTTGGGTTCTATATCAAGGACCTAAGTACTGGGAAAATGCTCTTCCAGGGCCCCTGTGAAGGTGGCTTATATCCTTTCTACTGGGATGCATCCAATGGAACCTCAGGCATTGCTCTCTCTCCTCATGCATTGATGATTACTAAAGCGGATGCTCATGTATGGCATCAACGACTAGGTCATCCATCGAGTCTAGTCTTTCATAATGTTGTGAATAAAAACCAGCTACCTATGATTGGTTCTGTAAACACAGGGTCTGTTTGTATTGCTTGTAAGTTGGGGAAGGCTTCTAGACTACCCTTTTCCATTTTGCCTTGTACTACTACTAGGCCATTTCATTTACTCCATACCGATGTTTGGGGTCCTTCTCCCACTTCCTCCTGTACTGGTTATAAATATTATCTCATTGTAGTAGATGATTACACGAAATACAGCTGGTTATATCCATTGTTTTATAAATCTGATGTTTGCTCTGTCTTCAAGACTTTTGTTCACAAAGTTCAAACCTTTTTCGATTGTAAAATACAATGTCTAAGGTCTGATTCTGGTGGTGAATTTTTAAGCAAGGATTTTCAGGGGTTTCTTAATGAACAAGGGATTACACATCAATTAAGTTGCCCTCATACACCTGAACAAAATGGGTGTGCCGAAAGGAAACATAGACATGTTGTCGAAATGGGCAGGACTCTCCTTTTTCAGAGTGGTTTGGAACCAAAATTCTGGGTAGAAGCTTTTCAAACTGCAGTGTATCTCATCAATCGCCTGCCTCCTCAATCTTCTTATGTTAGTCCTTGGGAGAAATTGTTCAAAGCGCCTCTTAAGTATCATAATCTTAAGGCTTTTGGTTGTGCTTGCTATACTTGGTTGCAGCCCTACTCATCGCATAAACTGGATACAAAGAGTACTCTGTGTGTATTTTTGGGGTACAGTTTTAATCATAGTAGATACAGATGCTTTGATCCTGTGGCTAATAAACTCTATGTATTTCGGCATGTTACATTTGATGAACAATTATTTCCCTTCAAAACTGGAATGTTCTCAGGTTCTACTCTGTCTTCAGATGCTTCTACTACAAGTACAGCTCCTGCACCTATACATATCACTATTCCTGTTTCTTCTTCAACAAGTACAGTTCAGTTGGCTCATCCAGATAATGTCTCACCACTTTCAGCCTCTTCACCATCTGCTGATTCTTCTTCTCATATTCCCTGCAATATAACAGAGTGTCTCTCATCTACTCCCTCCTTCGCACCTGCACCTATACCGATTATTTCCATCCTATGCTTACAAGGGCTAAAGCTGGAATTCACAAGCCAAAAGTCTTCACTGCAACCAAACACTCTCTTCCTGCTTCTGTTGATTCCATTACTTGTCTTCCTCCAACACCTACCCCTTTTTTACAAGCTTCCAAGAATCCAAACTAGATGGCAGCCATGAAGGCTGAGTTTCAAGCCCTGCAATCTACTGGGACTTGGGATCTAGTTCCTTTTCATCCTGAATTGAATTTAGTAGGTTGCAAATAGGTTTTTAAAGTGAAGCATAGACCAGATGGTTCGATAGAACGATATAAGGCTCGGCTGGTGGCTAAAGGGTTCCACCAACAAGAGGGTCTTGATTTTACTAAGACCTTCAGTCCGGTTGCTAAGCCTACTACTATTCGAATTTTATTATCCATTGCAGTTTCCTATGACTGGTTCATTCATCAACTTGATGTAAGTAATGCATTCTTGCGTGGTACTTTAAAATAGGATGTCTACATCATCCAGCCCCCTGGTTTTGTTGATTCCAACCACCCACAACATGTGTGTAAACTTAAGCGGTCTCTCTATGGTTTAAAACAGGCACCTCGGGCCTGGTATGAAGCATTTTATAAAGCTATTCTGTCCTTGGGATTCTCAGCTTCTTCCTCTGACACCAGCTTGTTTATCAAAAAGGATTCTACCATCACCTTCATCTTAGTCTATGTCGATGACATTATCATCACAAGGAGCTCTATCTCCGTCTGCACCTCTATCATTTCTCAGTTACAAACTATGTTTCCTGTCAAGGATTTGGGTGATCTTCACTACTTTTTGGGAATTGAGGTTCACAGATCTGCCACAGGTTTATTTCTTCATCAGTCTAAATATGTTCTTGACTTGTTAAAGATGACTGATATGGTTGGTGTTAAACCTTGCTCCACTCCTGTTGCATCTGCCAAACTGGATCACTCTGGTACTCTACTCTCCGATCCTACATTTTATAGATCAACAGTTGGGGCCTTACAATATCTAACATGGACGAGACCCGATTTGGCATTTGCTGTTAACCAAGTCTGTCAGTATATGCATTCTCCTCGGACAATTCATTTGTAGGCAATCAAACGAATACTTCGTTATTTGAAGGGTACTCTTGATTCTGGTTTATGGTTTACTAAAGGTTGTCAAAGCCTTACTGCGTGGTCTGATGCGGACTGGGCAGGTTGTCCTATTGATAGACGATCCACTAGTGGCTATTGTGTTTTTATTGGACCTAATCTCATCTCTTGGAGTGCCAAGAAGCAATGCACTGTTGCCCGCTCGTCTACTGAAGCCGAGTATAGGTCTCTGGCCAATACAGCTGCTGAACTCAGTTGGATCCGTAAGATTCTGCAAGATATCTCATTTCCCATCATCAAAACTCCTGCAATTTTATGTGATAACAAGAGTGCGATTGCATTGGCCTTCAATCCTGTCTTCCATGCTCGGACAAACCATGTTGAAATCGACTACCATTATATTCGGGAAAAGGTTCTCAGTGGCACAGTTAGTGTTCATCATGTTACATCTCTTCTTAAACTAGCAGATATTTTCACCAAATCCTTGCCTTCTCATCGTTTTGCCGAGTTAACTTCCAAGCTTTCAATTAAAACCCCTAACTTTAGCTTGAGGGGGTGTGTTAAGGATACAATAAGACCACCAACTAAGTCTATATCTGATTAAAAGATTTCTTATCTGTTAAGATATAGTTGGTAGAGTAGGTGGTTGTATCTATATATATTGCATTGTACATATTCTGAAAGTGTAATGAAATCATTCTATTCAATCATCTCTCTAGCATTCTTTCTCTCTCTACGTCTAATTGTTCTCTCACATAATCATGAGTTTTGTTGAAGAAGATCGAGCTTAAAATAGGAATGTTGACTTTGTTTATATTGTAAATAATTCCTTTCCTTATTTGTGAATGTTTTAGCTTGATTGTAGGAACCATATTAGGCATTATTGTAACTACAAATAGGCGGTTCTGCCTCTTGAATCTATATCAAATCAATTACACATCATTCTTTTACATGGTACTAGAGCATTGATCTGGGCAATAAACCAAACACAACAAAACCCTAGCCGACCTTCATGGCAGACGACAAAGCATCAGGCACGGCCTCAGGAACCCAGTGGGATAATCCCACTCATCAACTATATCTTCATCATTCAGACCAACCCGGTGCTATTCTTGTGCCGCAGCCCTTGGTCGAAGACAATTACAGCACATGGAAACAATCCATGACTATGGCCTTAACGGTCAAGAACAAAATCGGACTCGTAGACGGTTCGATCGAAGAACCAGATGGAAAGAATCTCCATGAATGGCAGCAGTAGAAGCCCTAGAAAGGTGGCGCCCCAAACCCTTCTAGAAGCTCAAGAACCTGCCACAAGACATTCTTTCTAGAAACCCTAAATAGGTGCCGCACCCCTTCCTTCTAGAAACCCTAAAAATCTACCAGAAACCCCATTTATTTTCCCCCTTGGATTGGGCCAAGCCTTGTGCCGCAAACCCTAAGCCTTTTCCTTCAGAAATTCGGCCAAACCCTAGCCTATAAATATATGTTTTCAGCCATAATTTTGACGATCACCCCCCATATAATTCTACACCCCGTTTTCAGCCGCAAAAACACCATTCTACACCCTTTGCCGCAACTTTGGAGAAGAAGAAGCCTTTGTCGTGGCTTCCATTGGAGAAGGAGGACCTTGTCCGCAAGCCACCTGCAATCATTGGAGTTCTAAGAGTTCTTTCTTCCCTCGTTTCGTTTCCATGTTTATTTTTTGTTGCTTTTCAATTGTTATGAACATGTGAAACTAATTCCTTTTTAGTTAGAGGTGAATTCAAAGCCATGGACATATGTTTAATATGAATTGATTACTTTCAGTTTTTGTTTCGTAAAACATGAATGTGATTTACTTATATGTTTGATTGAGAACTTATTCTTGTGTGTTGATTGAGGATGCATACTTAGTTTGCATGCATGAATCTGATGCTAAAATATAAGGGAGTTTCACCTAATAGTTACAAACTTATATTTACAAGTGGTGAAGGTTGCTAGTCACAATCGTGTTAAGTAGATTCTTGGCAAGAGTATCATGCAGTTCTTAGTTACGAATGCCATGTCAATGCTTATGATTTTCATAGAGCGTAATGATCTTTGATATATATCTCTATCATGGTGTTCATATAGGGAACTTGATAAGAATACTTTGGTTGCGATGCGTTGTCCATTCAATTCAATGAACTTAGGAAAATTTGAAAGTTAATTAGTGCATTCACAATTAATTTGGGGCATTGTCATTCATGGTTTGAAGAAACAATGCTGGAAATCAATTTATGTGCTTATGTTTCATGTGTGGAGAAGTGTCATTTTAACTTACTTTGTTTGCTGCAATTTACTTAGTTTTGTCAAATTCGTCCAAAAACCCCCTTAGTTCTTATTTGGTGTCTTCATTTAGTTAATTTCGTTCAAATCTGTCCCCATTTAGTATTTTGAGTCAAGTTAGTTTAGAATTCGTCCAAATCACTCTTTAGTAGTTGTTTTGAGTCTTTTTAACTTAGTGTTGCTGTTTTGAGTCAATTTGGTCAGTTTTGAGTCATAAGAGTCTAGTTTAGTGTTTTAAAGTTTAATTTGAGTAGATTAGCATCCCTTCTAATCCCGGCCTAAAACGATCCCTACTTACATATACTACAATCATAGGGTTTTAATTTGATTGTTGGAATATTTCACATCAGCATGTTACACCCTTCCTACTTTATGATATTCTTCCTCAAAGAAATTGTCAAGTTTCTTTCATTATTAATGTAGTTTACTTTACCCACCAGTTTATCTTCCTAAAGCACAATGACTGCATACCTAATCACATGAAATATCCCTTTTTTCTTTAGATTTTATTGTTTCACTAACTTTAGATTTGTCTGGTTCATCTGTATATAAGCAGCATCCTGTTGGAGCTTTATATTAAAGTTTCATGCTAATAGTTGTAAAAATATGTCTAAGCAGAATCTCAAATCTAGAGTCTAGAATCGTGATTAGTACCCCCATTGGCCCCTTTCTACACCTATTTCAATATTTAGTATCTAAGCATTAAGACCAAGAATTGTAGTCCATCTATCTCCAAGTAGCTTCTTATGTGTATTTCCAAATGTCATTACATTACGGATGATCCCCCCTCCCTTTTTTATTTATTTCTGATATTTTCAGTCGGTCTTTGTTGGAAGCAGGTCACGTTAGCTTCTACTTTCCTGGATCAGGGGCAATTTTTACTGGCGGTACTCTCTTCAGCTTATCATGTGGCAAGCTGCTTGAAGGAGCACCTGAGCAGGTGATTTTTGTTCGAGTATTGTCAATCATTTTATCTGAAAGTCTGGTTGTGTACTTGTTTATTTCTGAAAATGAGGTGATACCCTGCTAACCCAATGGTGTTAAGTAGAGTTAATAAATGTGATCACATATATAGCAGGGAATGTATTGGGTTCGCAAGCATGTTTAGTATTTGGACAATTGGACATGCAACATTGTCAATAGTAATCTTTTCATGAGAATATTGACTTACTACTGTATATGGAAAAGTAATATATCTGAGGTCCGGGCGATAATATTTATTTTCAGAATATGGGAGGCCTGTGCAAGAGATGTGTTTGAAGTTTCCGTATGGAATTGAGCTGTAAATACATTGGAAAAAAAATGTTATTCTCCACTTGTTACAGAAAACTGCTTATTTTCTTGATAAATATCAGTCTTCTTGGGTTAATCCTTTCCCTTATGATAAAAGAGAACGTTTGCAACCTATTGAGAGGTCAAACAATGGCCTTTACTGAGGTTAATAGGTGAAGGTGACCCTAAGATTTTGAAGTACTGATGCCAAGTTATGGCTGTGTTGCTCGACTCTAAATTATCTCTTCATCTATGAAATGTGTATCTTTTCTCCTTTTCTTCTCATGAGAAGAAATGGATGAATTTCTCATTATTTTGTTTCTTGTACGCGTATATATTACAGTACTCGAACAGTTGATTTTTCTTTGTAACAGATGCAATCTTCCCTTACAAAGATCACATCTTTGCCAGATGACACAGATATATATTGTGGTCATGAACAGTGCCGGCCCTGAGTGGGTGGTGCCACCGCATAGGGCCCCCAAATCGGAAGGGCCCCCGATTTTTGAAATTTGCATGCATTTACGTAGATATAGTAGCATGTGTAGAATATTACAAACTTGAGTCTTAGCGCAAGTGGTATTATTGCTTCTTTACAGCGGCCTAGGAAATGGGTTCGAAACTTGTTCCATCATCTTTTTAGTTTATTTTTATTAAATGCATAAGTTTCCACAAAATAATATAAAAATTTCACACAATAACATGAAAATTCGAACCTGACCCTCTAAATAGTTAAGGAAAAACAATACCCCACATTTCCATTTGTTGATTTGTTAAATTTGTTTGTGCTATTAGAATTTATAGAAACTCAATTGAAATATAAAATTATTGTTTTGAACAAAAAAATTAAAAAAAATAAATTCTTAGTGCTTTTTAGGGCCTCCAATTCACTTTCGCACATGACCCTGAAATCTCATAGCCGGCTCTGGTCATGAATATACGTAAATGCAGAAAATGGTTCTCTCTTCTATCCTTTCACTTACTTTCTGTAGCTTACAGAATTTTTTTAAAGCCCAGAAAAGGCCCTGACAAGAAGAGAGAACCATTTTTTTTTTTGACAGATTAACTCAAAGTTTGCCTTGTCAATAGAACCCGAAAATGAGGCACTTCAGTTCTATGCAGCTCATGTCACCCATCTTCGCGACAAGGGCATGCCTACGGTAAACTGAACAACTTCTTTTTTCCCTTTTTTTGGTTATCAGGTGCTTAAGGCCAGAAACCTTCCTTTCTTTGAACTAGTATAGTCTTTTGAAAGATTTTACTAATTGCGCTCTTGGATCGGGTTTGGAAAGCCTTAGCTGCTGAGGAATAAAACTACAACGTAACTCACCAATACGCATGTCAGTTCCTAATCAGGCAGCGAGCAAGTGCATGCCATTCTTTTTATTGTCCATGGCTATTTACACCACATACATCCACATACATTTTAATCAGTAAATTTCTAGAATTCGTAGTGAGTATGGAAAACGTGTTTATTTCAAGTGTACTGCAAATCAAGTGATCTCAACTCAACTCTTTTGTGGTGTTGTTTGAACCCAAATTTACACCATCGGCCCGTATAATCAAGGCCGTTGAGTAAGCATAGTTTTCAATCGTCGGATGGAAAAGGGAAGATATTTTTGTTAAAGGATAATATTATGGTTTTTATCATAATTATCTTTTAATACGAATTATATGCATCTTCTTAAACCGGATAAATAGGATTCGAATTGTATCTCAACGGAGAGACAGGTGGAACAGTCCGATTTAATTTGGATTTGTTAGCAATGTACCGTGTGGGTTAGAGCAACTCGGCTATATATATATATATGATTATATACATATATATATGATTATATACATATATATATATATAATTATATATATATTTTTTTATTGATGGCTGCCGTAACATGCATATGGCAAGAAAAGGAGGCCTAGCCTAGCTAGGCTTCTAAGATGATGGAAGGTCAGGTGGTCAGGATGACAGCAAGGTGAGATTTTTGACTTTAAGAGCCGTGTAAAACCATCCCAAAAGATTTAGTGATTGGATAGAGATAAGTCAAAGGTGGGATAAAGTGAGATTGGCATGCAGAAGTCCCTATTTTTCATCAGATTCGCATGTGGTCATGGTTTTATTTCTCAGGATATTCCGTCATAAAGACTTTGGGTGCGATTGAGATGTTTATCATCCAAACGCGGCAAGCAGATATCCAACCCTATAAGTACAAGACTTGGTGCAACGGAAGGTGGACCTCCAATTCAACACACAACTGCCCTGCGCAAACTCTCTCAACAACTTTGAGATTTTTATTTTCTCTTTTCGCTGACACATCTTCCGTTGGCATCAACAGCACTGTGAAAGCAACCGGTGATATCTTAAGTCGGCATAGATAGCTCTGTCGCCGTAGAATCAGCCGGTCTCGCAACATCTTCCGTTGGCATCAACAGCACTGCGGCGAGGACGGTTGGTTACCTATCCAAGTCTCGGTCGAGAAGGATTTCCGAATCCTTATTGATTGAGGTCATCTCATTAGCTTTCTCGGCGAAGTGAGGTGTTACAGTTTACTGAGCTCGGCGCATTGCACGCCGAGTTATTTTATGATTGGATACTCTCAAGTGGGATTTAGAGTTCAGCATTCAGAAAGCCGAACCACGTTCACTATTAAGACTTATATTCGCTTTGAGTATTTGTGCCCTTAGACTTTGGTGTCGATTCAGCGTGAGTTTACTCTGACGAATAACATCATTGTGACCGAATCCAACGACGGCGATTCGTGAACTTCGTAAGAATAGTAGCCTTGTCTTCAGGTTCGAGAACCCAAGAGGCCGAGACGTGTTCCTTCCTCGGTCGCAATCGCAAGACGCAGAAGTCAGCCGTGCACCCAACGCAACATCAACAAATTTACTCCTCGGCCGAGCTCGGCCGACGAGTTGGCACGCCCCGCATTCACCAAAGGACGTAGTTAGCTTATAGATTACTTGGCCTACGCGCCACATAGGCTTGGTAGTTTTTAGGGTCAACATTTTGGCACTCCCAGTGGGACACAGTGCTAAAACTACGAAGTTCACATGATCTATCTCGATCAGGCTTCATGGGATGAGTGTCATCGCCTATTGAAGAAGCAAAAACAACTCCTCGAAAGATCGGGAAGAATTTATGAAAGGCAAGAGGCCGGGGGGGAAATTTCCACTCCGGCCACAACCAATATTCGGCCCAAGAAAATTGTTCATTTGGCCGAAGAACAAAGGCCACCTGTTTTGTCGGTCGAGACTGAAAGTGTGGTACGCCTAGAAGAAAACGTTCAAGTTTCTGAGCCAAAAATCGATTTAGAAAATGATTCGTCAGAGGAATGCTCTAATGACGAACAACGCCGAAACATAGGCCTAACCGGAAAAACCAGGCCAATTGATATGATTATTGGCGATAAAGCCGATATGGAGAAATCCCATTCGGTTAAATTGTTTGAGTTAAAAGCTGAAATTGGTGAAATTATTATGCCCAGATGACGTAGTAATTGTTCAATACATTCGGCAGTCGATGATAAAAACTATTTTGCCAAGTCAAAAGTATTTGGAGGTGATTCTTTATTCGGCCTAGAGCAAAATCAATTTCAAAAATCTGTTATTACAAGATCTCGGCTTGGAATAAAGCATTGTTGGCCTCCTCCTGACTATGGTTCAGCTACTTTTATTTCCATTTAGAAAAAATAAAAATAAAAAAAAAAGAATAAATTATTTTCTTAATCATCTGGCTAATTAAGCCGATGCATAAGAAAATAAGGGGGGCAACAACACTGCGGCAAACCAAATATATATATATATATATTAGTTGGCCGAGGAAGTAATACAAATTTGCTAAGAAGATGTGATATTGCAGCATGTATTTCATTGTGTGTTTTCATGCGAATATTTCTTGGAAGCAAGCAGGCTACGTGCTCGGCAAGAAGAGCCGAGAAAGAACCCAGATTTCAACACAGAAGAATTTTGTGGCCGAGAAACAAAAGTATATGGTGAACTCAGTTTGGTGGGCTCGGCTAGAAGCATTATGGGGTGTTTGCCATGATATGGGCCAGGTGCATGCATGCTGCATCCTCCAAATGTTGGAAGAAATGCATATAATAAAATTATATTATATATATATGGCTCAAGGATGCATGGTTGCAGGACTTGCTCGGTTTTTGTGCCTGTTATTTCATACATATGTATGCAACTGAAGGCCGTTGAGATGAGCAGTGAGAGTTTCCTCTTCATATTCCAATCGATGTATGGTCCAACTCGGTGGAGTTGGTTGGCAATATATGCCAAAGGCACAGCAGACAAATCATATCAGTCAATATATATATATATATATATATAGCAGGCACTAACATATACATATATATATCCCGAGTATCACGAGGAGCAGTAGGCGAGAGTCATCGAGACGTCGATCCCATTTTGTTTTCTTGGCCTGATCGTCAAGGTCTCTTTCAAGACGTGTCAGGCTATGGAGTGGATTCCTTGACCATATAGTTCTTCGACTGACTAATTTCCTTCACCATTCGGCTTACGGGCCGAAGCTCAAGGAAACTGGAGGGCAATGTTTGAACCCAAATTTACACCATCGGCCCGTGTAATCAAGGTCGTTGAGTAAGCATAGTTTTCAACCGTCGGATGGAAAAAGGAAGATATTTTTGTTAAAGGATAATATTATGGTTTTTATCATAATTATCTTTAATACGAATTATATGCATCTTCTTAAACTGGATAAATAGGATTCGAATTGTATCTCAATGGAGAGACAGGTGGAACAGTCCGATTTAATTTGGATTTGTTAGCAATGTACCGTGTGGGTTAGAGCAACTCGGCTATATATATATATATGATTATATACATATATATATATGATTATATATATATTTTTTGATTGATGGCTGCCGTAACATGCATATGGCAAGAAAAGGAGGCCTAGCCTAGCTAGGCTTCTAAGATGATGGAAGGTCAGGTGGTCAGGATGACAGCAAGGTGAAATTTTTGACTTGAAGAGCCGTGTAAAACCATCCCAAAAGATTTAGTGATTGGATAGAGATAAGTCAAAGGTGGGATAAAGTGAGATTGGCATGCAGAAGTCCCTATTTTTCATCAGATTCGCATGTGGTCATGGTTTTATTTCTCAGGATATTCCGTCATAAAGACTTTGGGTGCGATTGAGATGTTTATCATCCAACCGCGGCAAGCAGATATCCAACCCTATAAGTACAAGACTCGGTGCAACGGAAGGTGGACCTCCAATTCAACACACAACTGCCCTGCGCAAACTCTCTCAACAACTTTGAGATTTTTATTTTCTCTTTTCGCTGACACATCTTCCGTTGGCATCAACAGCACTGTGAAGGCAACCGGTGATATCTTAAGTCGGCATAGATAGCTCTGTCGCCGTAGAATCAGCCGGTCTCGCAACATCTTCCGTTGGCATCAACAGCACTGCGGCGAGGACGGTTGGTTACCTATCCAAGTCTCGCTCGAGAAGGATTTCCGAATCCTTATTGATTGAGGTCATCTCATTAGCTTTCTCGGCGAAGTGAGGTGTTACAGTTTACTGAGCTCGGCGCATTGCACGCCGAGTTATTTTATGATTGGATACTCTCAAGTGGGATTTAGAGTTCGGCATTCAGACGGCCGAACCACGTTCACTATTAAGACTTATATTCGCTTTGAGTATTTGTGCCCTTACACTTTGGTGTCGATTCAGCGTGAGTTTACTCTGACGAATAACATCATTGTGACCGAATCCAACGACGGCGATTCGTGAACTTCGTAAGAATAGTAGCCTTGTCTTCAGGTTCGAAAACCCAAGAGGCCGAGACGTGTTCCTTCCTCGGTCGCAATCGCAAGACGCAGAAGTCAGCCGTGCACCCAACGCAACATCAACAAATTTACTCCTCGGCCGAGCTCGGCCGACGAGTTGGCACGCCCCGCATTCACCAAAGGACGTAGTTAGCTTATAGATTACTTGGCCTACGCGCCACATAGGCTTAGTAGTTTTTAGGGTCAACAGGTGTATGTATTAGGTTCCAACCAAATTAAAACTGGAAAAGGCATGCAATCCTTTTCTTCGCACTTCAAGTCGAGAGATTCGACAGTCATTGAAGATTCCAGCCACAGCAAACGATGCAGAAGCCTTGGGTGTCATACGCCAAGCAAAGGATACTTTTTGATACTTGTCAAGCCTTTTTTTTTTTTCTGGAACAAGTTTTCTTTGTATATTAAGATTGAGATAAACCAACCATTTGTGAAATAATTACAGCTAAGATATATGCATTTGTCTATACATGGCCTCGTTTGGAAGTTCGGATTGTAGTGACTATTTCAGTCGAATAGGATAATTTGTGTTTGGTACTGTATCAAAAAGGACTTTGGACTCTTATTATTTTTTAAGAGAAAAATTGATGATAAAATGAAAAAGAAAAAGGGGAAGTTTTTTTCAGAAAATGATAGAAGAAAAAAATAGAGAAAAAAAAAGGAGAACTAAACAATAATATTTAAAAAAAAAATCCATTGCACCACTAGAAAACAGGAAGTAACAAAAGGTTAAGGCAGGCGGCATTGATAACAAGGATGGAAATCTCAGTCATTGCCATAAATTTCAATTCCAAATTCTAAGGGGGCGGAGGAGGGGACGAAGGAGAAGGGTGGTGGTGGAACCTCTGGGATGGCCAATCGAGTCTTCGTTTTTACCGTTGCCGCAATTCAGTCCTCTGATTAGATTCAGTCCCTGGAGAGGACTTCACAGACTATGAGCAAGGAGCAGAGATGGCAAGAAATCGTTGGACAAAAACGAGGTGCGTGAACTCGACTAATTATATGGAACTTTAATAAAAAGCTCTCAGTACTGTTCACTTTAACGAAAAACCACATTTTTACACTAAAAAGTCAATTTTGGTACTATTCACTTTACCCTTTATTTTATCCTTGTCGTTAAGACTCAAAATTTTCAAGCCCTTTTTTCATTAGTTTTTCTCTAATTATAATGTATGCCGAGGTTTTGGAGAGGATAAGAAAGCGGGTGTGAGCTGAACAAAACCTTTCTTCCCACTACACCTCACCAACTACATATTATATACACTAGCATAAATGTTAGTGCGATGTTGTGGGTTTTAAAAGCATTTAAGATGATATTATTTACATATATAACATGTTTATAGAGAGAGATGATACTATTTATAGTGCTGCATTTAACTGTACATCGGATTACAGTGATCAAAATATTGGTAGTATTCAATTGCTCATGGTTCAAAATATGTGCATAGATTATGAACATGCTATTAGGACGTAGATTTTCCTACTTTACTGTTCTAGGGCTCATACTCATTATATAGAGGTGTTCTCTTTTGAATTTTCCTTTGTAGGGATTTCTAGTTGATGTGCAACGAAGACCTACCGACGCTCCGGCTAGAAGATGTGATTATGTGACAGAGGTCCAGGGCCGAAGGGGTAGAGGAAGACCTAGGAAGACTTTGGAAGAGATTCTAAGAAAAGACTTAGAGTACTGGGATCTAACGGAAGACATGACACATAATCGAGTGCAATGGCGTTCTAGGATTCATATATTCAACCCTACTTAGTGGGAAAGGCTTTGTTATTGTTGTTGTTGTAGTAGGGATTTCTAGTTGGTTGTTACAAATTTGGGAAAAGGGAGATGTTAGTGTCGTTGGTTTGTTAAATTTAACTCGAAACAACAGTGTTAAATTTAACTTAAACAGCAGGACATATAATTCAGTGCACTGTTCACGAAGGTATTGTAAGTCATCTAGGGAAAAAGGAAGCTCTTTGTCGTCTAATCTAATGCACTGCTCAACTTCAAATCCTAGTGCCCTTGATTCGCGTATGTGTTGGAATCTGGCTAGGATAACAATCTGAATTTCTTTGAATCATGGCATCTTCTTTAAAACTGGTAAAAGTCAAGTCCACATAATCTTAGCATTCTTTAGGCAAGCCGCATAGATCGTTGGCCGAGTGAGTAAACTCTTTCATGTATTCCAGAGCTTCGCCAGTAAAAGGAGGATGCATGTTGTGCTGAACCTTGACCAAGGGGTCTTGTGGGGGAAGCGGAGGAAGAGCTTTTTGGGCTTCCTCGAAGAAAGGTTTAACTTGTGCTTTCCTCTCGATTGGTCGAAGTAATAGCTTGATTGGTTACTTAGATTCTCTATTTTGATTTATATCGTTAAAGGTGAAACTTTTTTCCCTTCAACTATCTCAGTAGAATTGTAAGGACTTGACCCGCATAATCCATCTCCATTTCTTCCTTCACATGTCGAACCTTGGCTGCATTTCTTTGAATATTAGCGATCTCATAACAAAGCCGAGCTCTTAGCCCGTTACCTTGTTGTCGGCATTTATGTGATTGGACCTTGTAGTATGCGCACCAATCGGAAGATTGTATCCATGCTATCTAGCATCTGTTGGCTTTGGTGGCTTGATAGTCCTTTGGTGGTTTGCTCTTCAACATAAAATGCCTTATCAAAATCAAGTTGTCGCTAAACAGGAGGCTTCTAATCTTTGAGACGTGGTTTTAATTTGTTGAAAACTCATGATAGGTTTTCCTCTAATCCTTGGTCGAATAGCTCAAATGGTCTGAGATTTTGAGATGACCCAGAATAATGAGATTGCTTGGCTGAATGATTAACGTTCAACCCCGTAAGTTTGACTTCATACTTGCATCAACTACAAAGCACCATTGATTCGTCTAATTCGCTTGCCTCCTGACAAACAGAATTTTATCCTTGGCTAAGTGCTCTCTTCAAGAATATGAACTGTTGCTAGGAAGGATCATTATGTTGAGTAGAATCAATGTGTAACCTTGGCCGACCATTTTTCTTGGGTAGGTAAGCTTTGACCATATTGACAATTGCTGTTGGGAGAGGGTCGGTGTCAACAAACATATGGGCCTTATCATAAAACTTGGGCTTGTCATTATCTATCCAATCCTAAATGGCTTCTCAAAACACGACGCAGTTGTTGATGGCATGCTTATTAGAATTGTCAAACTTACAATGTACCTTCCCTTTCAAGTCTTCGGCTTTAGGTATGACAAGGCATGGCCAAAGCTTGATAATCTTTGTCGCGAGAAGTTGATCAAAGATACCATCAGCTTTGGCGATATCAAAGGTGTAGAATTTTGAAGTTTGGACTACAACCTCGACCGATGTTGTTTGCATTTTGACATCTTTCGTATTGGCATGAGACAACGTCTTGCACACAAATGGTTTGTCAATGATGATTTCAGCATCAATAATGACGTACGGTGCCCCCATGTCCTCGGTTGAGGCGTAACTCATGGCCGGATTCTTATACCATGTTCATTGGGACACTGTCTTTATGGCGAACTCTTCCTTGAGCATGCTCACATGTCACAGAAATTCATGCCGAGAATTTCTTTTGGAACTCTATATCGAGGTCGTTTAAGCTATCCTAACATACTCTTTCCCATGCAAAGGAATTTTGCACTAGTTCTTCGCCACTTTGAATCGGTAAAGGTACTGAGTAAGTGATTTGTCTGGTTCTTTAGCCATTCTTGCTAAGGAATATACCGACACCTCTATTCCAGCCCTATAAAACTAATCATGGAACCTTCTGACCAAGTTGTCCTAGGTTTGAACAGAGTTCGATGACAGATTAATGTACCATGAAAAGTCGACTGAAGTTAAGGAGAAGTTGAACAATCGTAATTTATGGAAATCATGATTAGCATCTCCACATTGAGTTGTCAAACGAGCAAGATTTTCTAGGGATGAAATGGTCCATTCACCTAGAAAATAGGCTGAAATTAGGAATCTTGAAGCCCTGGGGACACTTGAACTTTCTATCGTTGAAGGATAATGATGGATGAATCGTGGAATCAATTGCCCCTTTTTCACGGCCAAATCGATCATTTGTTGGATCTCATCCATATTGACTACCTTTGGATCTCCTTTTTCTTCAAGTCTGGCCACGCCACTTGAAGGTGACAACCCATAAGGAGATTCTTGGCCCACATGTACTGGCTTCGAGCCTTTGTGACTGTAGGGATATATCTTCATTGAGAAAGATTTTCTTCTTACAAGGGATTGGGCCTTTACTTTTCAATAATGGTATCTAATATGGACTGTCGAATTTCTGTGAACAGTGCCATTAACAAACGGTTTGATTCCTTATAGAATCAATGTATACCCTTATGGTAATGATTCGCCGTGTCTTGCTTGAGGCTAAGCTGGCCGTGTTGGAAGTATGCCCATAAAGCCACTCATTTGATGTAATAGCTTTTGGGATACTCATTATGTTAAACTATTATTTGTTTAATGGAAGGGCAAAGCTTATTGTTAATCATTATTTATTGTATCATGTGTTTAAGTAATAACCGAATCTGAGGAATGTCTACAACCTAAGAGAGAAGTGATCTAAGTAAGTTTGATTAACGAGACCTTTCTCTTATGTTCATTCCTAAAACGTTCCTAACCATAGGATTGCCAATTGGGCAATGACAATTCGCTAAGGTTAGTATGTGTTATGTTGACTCAAGTGTGAGTATGACTAGTCTCAAGTCATTTAGATTTGGACACTTGGACAAACACATAAGTGCTCAAAAGAAGAACACTATGAGATATGATTCGGGAGTCTTTGGCCAAAGCAAATGAATATGACTTAGGAAGAATGTTCCAAATCATATTCAATTAAACTATATAGAGAAGTATCACATTGGATAGTAGAAATGAAACAATTATCAGTTAAACAATATGATCAAGAGTATTTAATTAGAGAAGGGCCATATTGCATTGTAGTTGTAATTGTAAATGTTCTCCAACCACTTCTACCTAACTTAGGTAGCCATGACATACTGCTAGATGTCACTCATGGTGTGTGGAAGCCCTAAAGATTAGCAAACACTAATCTTCATCAAAGGTAGAATTAAAATCTGGTTTCAATTCATAATCGATCGTTAAGGGTAACAATCGTCCATTGCCTTGCTAATTGGAACCTAATGGATCGTACACCGAGTAAGGATGAATGTGAAGAAATATAAATGATATGGACAAGCAATTAAATGGTTTAAATGAGCATAGTCAAAAATTAATTGATTAGTTAATTAACCATATGAAAGGTTTGTATGGGCCTTCTAAGTTAGTTTCGAGTTTCGGGACCTAAACGGGTTTGGGTCCTCAAGGCATATTTAGTTTGGTTGTATGACAGCTAAATTAAAATGAACAATTAACCAAACGAGAAAGGGGAGGCCGGCCATGCTAAGGGGAGTGGCTTATTTACAAGTTTATCACTCAAATGAAGGGATGTATAAAAGTGACTTTATAGCATTTCCTCCATTAGGGTTTTTAGAAAGAAAGTTTAGAGGCACAAACTCTCCGCTTCTCTCTCTATGACCGGCCACTTAGATGAGGTATAGCTAGCAATCGTTCTTCATCTAAGTCATTCCATCTCTTCTTCACACCTCATCCTTGGTTTGGAGACTTAGAGGCTTTCTATCTTGAAAGCTTTTGGAGATTCCTTTCCTAAAGTCCTCAAGGATTGAAGGAGAAGCAAATCAGCAAACATTCAAGGAGATAAGATAAAAAAAATAGAAGGAAATATCCAAGGAGCAAAGAGCCCATTGAGTGAATCTCTTGTGCAAACAAGGATGAGCTTCAAGGGTAATGAAACTCAAACTCTCTATTCACTTTAATTTGTTAAGAGTCTTGTGGTTCACCATTCACTAGGCTTTGAAAGTCATCGGTTATAGAATTGGTTTTTAATGCATGCCTACTTTAAGAGTTATTTGTATGCTTGTATGTTCAAATATTAAAAATTTCTTCGGCCCAAGCTCGCGCTCCAAAGTAAGCTCAAAATGCATGGTATGCTCAGCAAGTTTACGTCGAAAGAAAGTTTTAAGAGGCACGTATGAGGTCTCATGATCATTGTCGTCCTCTTCCTCGACCATCCCTTTTGGAGGTCGAAAATCGGCGGGCGTAGTAGTCTTTGTAATAGTCATCACCATTAATCTACCGCTGAGATTTATCTCCGCTTCTTGGCGTGCTACGGGATATGATGTGAGAGTAACAGGAAGATCTTTCGCCAGTCCTACACTGGAAGGCAAAATTGCCTAATTTTCAAACGTCTGATTAGTAGATGTCTAATTTATAAATGTTTTTCCCATTGCTGTCTTCTTCTTGACAGAGCGAGTTTCGATAAATATAGACTTCGTAGTTTTTAGCACTAGGTCCCACCGAGAATGCCAAAACGTTGACCCCTAAAAATTACAAAGCTTATGTAGCGTGCGGGCTAAGTAACTATTGAGCTAACTACAACCTTCTTGTGAATGTGGGAAGGCTAAATCATTACCGAGCTCGGCCAGGCGAGTAGAATAAATGTGATGTTTGGGGTGGTGATGCGCTGCTAACTTTTGCACCTGAGCGACTACGGCCAAGGAGAGGCACCTCTTAGTTTAGGGTTCTAGAACCTGAAGGTAAGGTTGCTTAGTTCACTATGAAGTTCGGGATATTCTGCACTAGGTTCGGCAATATGGATGCAAATTTCTGCCTTCCTTTGATTGAAGAAACTGCACCTACAAACAATCAACACCTTTGGTCAAAGACCAAAAGCCACACGTGCCCACGATGAGTTGGGGGAGGGGGAGGGGGGAGGGTTGGTCAAAGGACCTCTAATGCTTGAGTCAGAAACTTTGAGAGAATAAGTGTTTGGCTTCTCTATAAGAGAAAGGGCTGGCTCTTTAAGGCTTATAAGTGGCTGGCCCTTTAAGGTTGAATTTAGGTGGGAATATTCCAAGATATTTGTGTAATTAATATATTGGAATAATTAGGTAAATATCCTAAGTAAATGAAATTAGGATTACTTAATTGAAATAAGTCTTCTCTGATTAAGAATGTATTTATGATAGGAATAAGGAATTATTCCATCATAAATACCTTTGACTTTCCTACAGGCAGGGGTGCCTTGAGTAGTCGTGGTTCTCTTCATGCTCTACCTTAGCTGCGCATGATGAATGAGAATGATCCCTGCTCATTTAATAGGGGCAATTTTGTCCTTCTTGGAAAATAATCCATGTGTCAGCTCCATGATTTTTGAGATTATTTTTTGTTCCACAGGCAACTTCAAATATATTCGTGAGAATATAAGTGCATCGGATTGGCCACTTTGCACTATGATCTAGTGGTATTCCTCTTCACTTGTAAGTGAAAGGTCTTACGTTCGATTCTCACCAAAAACGAATTTGAACCACATTATTACTAGTCCATTATGAGGCGTAACCCATTCCCTCACCTCCTTAGTGTAGATACTATCGTTTGTTCAAAACAACAAAAGTGCATCGAATTGGTATCAGGCTATACCCGCAAAATACTCAAAAGAAATGAGTGTCTTCATGGTGAACGTGGTTCAGCCGCCTGAATGTCGAACTATGAAGTGCAACTGGGAGTAACCAATCATAGAAGACCTCAACTTTGTTGAGAAGCTAATGAAGTGACCTCTCTAGGCGAAACCATTGAAAACTCTTCGCCGACGAAGAATTGGATAGATAACCAACCAACCAGAAGCAATGATGCTAATCCAAACTGTAGATACTCTCAACTCGCATGATTCTACCACTCTAGTGCTGTTAATCCAAACTGAAGCTGGCACCGGTTGTCAACACAAAGATGTTGGACCGCATAGGTCTTATAATAGAGATATTCAATGCTCATGCATGCACAAATGAGGGAAAGCTACAGGTATTATTGCTATCTTTGGTTAAGGAGTTAGTATTTCAGTGAAGAGCTTCGAATGATCTTTCCATGGAACTTTTTTTAGTTTTTATTTTTTATTTTAATTTTACAGGCTAAGTTAGCAGCGCTAATGTATAAGAAAATAAGACTTGTGTGACTACATGGCCAAGGTGGACTTTCTACTTTTGGAATGGATTGAGAAGCTAAAGTTGTTAGTGCATGAGGGTAATGTATTGTCTAAATTTAAAAAAATTAAGTAGATTAGAGACTTTACTTAGTTGTTCGGTACATTCGTACTTAGAGAAGATTTTTACTAGATGAGTGTAATTTGTCTTCTTGCTCGTCCGTTGTCCCTCTTTTGAATCCTTTGTTAAACCGGAGTAATTAGAACAATGGGGGCCTTAGGTCCGAAGTCAAGACTCTCAGCTCTTATTTCTAAACTCCTATGAACCTGAATAGCAAGTGGAAGGGTGCCCTTCCCTGGTCTCAAGAACTTGAGCGGTCTTTACTTTATAGGTACTAGTAGCCGATTTAGATTGTATAGCTGCTAGGAAGCATAAAGATCAATCAATGTCTCTTGATTGCAGTAGAGAAAGCGGGGGACGTGGCTTCATTAGTGGTGCAAGAGAAACTGAACTTCAGCTCCAATGACGAAGGTTGATTCCTCGACTCTAATATCTTCTGTTAATCTTTATTTCTGGATGCTCTTGTTTTGTGGGACTTCCACGGAAAGTGGCTATTTCATTGAGCTTATGAAGAAAAAGCACTAGTTTTTCAAAACTACATCAGTTTGACATGTTGCTCTTACTAAAATATTGTGTTATGTGATATTTCCGCCAATTCATTCCAAACAGTCTTATGCCTATATCAACCACTAGATTCCAACTACTACAATTTTCTTCATTTTACTTGTTCCTTTTTTTTCTTTTTCCGCTTGTTTCGTTTTATTACCTCTTTTCTTTTCTAGATTAAAGCTCAAAGTTTTATGGATACTCTTCTTTTCTTATATTAAAAAAAATGAAGCTATTGAGCTAGGAGTGGAGTCTAGATGACTATTACTATAATCTCAGAATTTCAGAAAGGAGGAATAGTCTGTTATTGCAAATTCAAGATGTTCATCGTACTCAAGTCGTGCAACGCGCTGGTCGCAAGAATCATGGAGGATCTTATGGTCATGGTTTACCTATTGCTGTTGTTGTTGTTGTTGTTGTTGTTGTTGTTGGGTATACGAATGTTGTATGTGGTCTAATCCATTCTATTTACTTTGATTTTGCACAAATTATCCAAACATTTGATTCTCACTTTTTGTGATAGGGGAAATCTACATTAGCTAGTGCCATCTCAAATAGTGATCTGTATAGTAATTCTCGGTAATATATTCCACTCACACAACATGTTATTTCATGTATAAATTTATATGTATTATAAGCGGATGTTGGTTTTTAATAGCTTGACGAAGATTGGTGTGTTTGCAGATTGTTTGCTATAGTTGATCCTAAATTGAGAAGTGTTCTTCTTCCTCCAGGGTATATGACCAGCAATGATAACTATGTTTGTCGTTCTTATTAGAATGTATTTTCAAGCTGTGTTTGATCAATGGAGATTTCAGTTACCTAAGAATTTATCTCAGCAAGAACAATCACTAGATTTCTAGGAGAATGTTTAGAGAGAATTTCACAGAGAAATGGAATGCTTAATTGGATTTGATTCTCTCACAAAGTGTGAGGAATATGTTACCATTAGAGAGGGGAGGTCACTCTCTCTCATACAACATTACAAACTCATCTCAGCCACTCATCCTTAACTAATTGCATAAGATGCTTACACTTGTCATGAGCTATAACTCACTACAATCTAATCTAAGATGTCATAATGGCTCAAATTGAACCATCACATAAATCAGCAAATACATTTATAATTCAACATTCCCTTCTAAATGTTTAGCTGATTTCACTCTAAGCTCCTTCCTGAGAGTTTCAAAACGATCATTTGACAAAGTCTTTGTAAATATGTCATCCAATTGATCTTCTGTTTTGCATTATATAAGATCAATGGTTCCATCTTGGATTGCATCTCGAATAAAATGGTACCTTCTATTAACGCATTCGAATAAGTTAAGGTTTCTCTTGCTAACCCACCACTTTTGATGCCCCCCCCCCAAGAAAGCCTTTAAAGCTTTATTTGTTAGCTGTCAAAGAGCCCATCGGTTGCCTCCTTGCCCAGGATAATGAGAGCTACAAAGAACATGCCCTTTTTTACCTCAGCCGCAATCTTAATTTGGACGAGATCAACTATACAATTGTCGAGAAACTTTGTCTGACTTTGTTTTTTGCAGCTTCTAAGCTTCACCATTACATGTTCCCTTCGGTGACCCAGGTTATCACACAAACCGATGTCATTTGGTACATGCTTACTCTGCCAGTGGTCAGTGGCCATATCGGTAAATAAACAGTAGCATTATCCGAATTTACTATCCAGTATGTACCCCAGAAAGCCGTCGAAGGACAGGCTTTGGTCGATTTCCTGGCTCAGCATCGTACCCCTTATGGTTTGGGGGCGAAAAAGTCGAAATTAGCATGGTCCAGATGCGGGAAAACTACTGGACGATGTATTTCAACGACTCTAGTACTGCAACGTCGACCGACGTCGGCATTGTTATTCAATCCCCAGAATGACAACGTTGAACATTTGGTACATCACAGTTTAATGAAGATTTTGAGGGAAAAGCTAACAGAAGTATGAAAACATCACACAATCCTCACCTTAAATATGAAACTAAGACGAACAAAATTGACGTATGAAAGTTTGAAAATTACGATACTTAAAATAATAAAATGAGAATTACCTAAAAAAGGAGTCAACCGCCACTTAGTACTATAGTCTAGTTATATTCCTCTTCACTTGTAAGTGAGAGATCTTAGGTTCGATTCTCGCTAAAGACAAGTTTGAACTATATTATTACTATCTCATAATAAGGTTAAGCTAAACCTCTCTCTTAATGTAGATAATATCGTTTGTTAAAAAAATATATATATATATAAAAACCCCAGCCAACCCGTGTAGAATCTATCGCAATCGAATTTTTTGTGTTTGGTCAAAATATCGGAATGGAATTTCAGTTCACTCGAAAGCACTAAAAAAACTGCACCATTTGGAGAAATTTTTCCAAGTTACAGTCACTCTAGCAAGATTGACAGCTAGTGTTCTGCACAAATTAAACTTCGACACCTACCCTCTGTTCTTTTTAAATGGCTTCACATGGCTTTTGATTTAACCATGGTTAATTGTAATTAATAAATGCTGAAGTAAATTTAGGTTGTTAAATTTGAACCATAAGATTGATCTAGTGGCAACTGTTAAGGATACAATAGGACCACCAACTAAGTCTATATCTGATTAAAAGATTTCTTATTTGTTAAGATATAGTTGGTAGAGTAGGTGGTTGTATCTATATATATATTGCATTGTACATATTCTGAAAGTGTAATGAAATCATTCTATTCAATCATCTCTCTCTCTAGAATTCTTTCTCTCTCTACCTCTAATTGTTCTCTCACAGAATCATGAGTTTCTACATGGTATCTTCGCCGTTGTCTAACGACCTAGATCCACCACTTCCGTCTTCTTGAATTTTCTCACCTCTTTCTCTTTTCTCAAACAGATCTTTTCTGCCCTAATTTCTTCAATTTCTTGAATTTCTTGAATTTTCTTCTCTAATCTTCTGGATGGCTGCAGACTCTTCCTCTCCTGCTGCTTCGTCTGGTTCTCGTGTCGAGGTTCCAAATCCGTCAGCTCAATCTCTCTCTTCGATTACTGTTCAGAACATTACTGGTATGGTGGCGACGAAACTCACTCGTCACAATTACATCACCTGGCGCAATCTCTTCCTCCCTGTTCTAAAGCGATTCAAGCTTTTAGGGCTTGTCAATGGCACTGATGTGTGTCCTTCTCCGTTTGTGCTTAATTCTTTCAGATCTCAAATTCCTAATCCAGTGTATGAGACTTGGTGTGAACGAGATCAACTCTTGATGATTTGGATCAATTCGACTTTATCTGAATATCTACTTCCTTTGACGGTTGGCATGGATGATTCTAAATCTCTCTGGCAATCTCTCGAGCATCGTTTTGCTGGTGCCTCTCGCACTCATATTCACAGCTTACGCTCGAAGATCCAAACTATTCAGAAAGGTGACTCCTCGATGACGGATTACCACAACTCTCTCAATGAGATCTCTGACAAACTTGCAGCGACTGGCGATCCGATTTCTGAATCCGATCTTGTTGCCTACATACTTTCTGGCCTCTCTGATGAGTATGATTCCTTCGTTGACTCTATTGAAACAAGAACTGAAGCTGTCAACACTGATGAACTCCACGGATTACTTCTTAGTAAGGAAATTTCTCTTCAGAAATGAAAGACCAGAGCCTCATTTTCATCATCCGCACCGTTTCACGCTTATACGGCTCAACAAGGATCTTCTGGTGTCAACTCTTACAGAGGTAATTCTCGAGGTCGCTTTCAGAATCGTAATCGCTATCATAGCAATCGCCCTTCTCATAACACCTCTAGTGGTCTTCTTGGCTCGGGTCCAAATTCAAGATCTACAGGATTTGGTCAGCACAATAATACCTCTTACTCTGGAAGGTTTCTTCAGTGTCAGTTATGCCTCAAATCTGGTCATGAAGCTCTCAATTGTGAGAAGCTCTCTCAGTTTGCTTCTCAACGATCACATACTGGACCTCCTCTTGGTATGACCACTGCTACTTCTCCTCCACCAAGCTATTGGCTAACTGACAGTGGTGACACTGGATCCTGCTTCTCTCAATTTTGCCATTCCCTACACTGGCAGTGATCAACTTTTTGTTGGTAATGGTAAAGGTATGTGTATCTCTCACACTGGATCTGCTTTAATTCGCACTATGAATGCTACATTTCAACTTAATGATGTGTTGTTAGTTCCCAAAGCTTCACATAACTTGTTATCCTTTTACAAATTTGTTTGTGATAATTGGGCTTCTCTGACTTTTGATCCATTTGGGTTCTATATCAAGGACCTAAGTACTGGGAAAATGCTCTTCCAGGGCCCCTGTGAAGGTGGCTTATATCCTTTCTACTGGGATGCATCCAATGGAACCTCAGGCATTGCTCTCTCTCCTCATGCATTGATGATTACTAAAGCGGATGCTCATGTATGGCATCAACGACTAGGTCATCCATCGAGTCTAGTCTTTCATAATGTTGTGAATAAAAACCAGCTACCTGTGATTGGTTCTGTAAACACAGGGTCTGTTTGTATTGCTTGTAAGTTGGGGAAGGCTTCTAGACTACCCTTTTCCATTTTGCCTTGTACTACTACTAGGCCATTTCATTTACTCCATACCGATGTTTGGGGTCCTTCTCCCACTTCCTCCTGTACTGGTTATAAATATTATCTCATTGTAGTAGATGATTACACGAAATACAGCTGGTTATATCCATTGTTCTATAAATCTGATGTTTGCTCTGTCTTCAAGACTTTTGTTCACAAAGTTCAAACCTTTTTCGATTGTAAAATACAATGTCTAAGGTCTGATTCTGGTGGTGAATTTTTAAGCAAGGATTTTCAGGGGTTTCTTAATGAACAAGGGATTACACATCAATTAAGTTGCCCTCATACACCTGAACAAAATGGGTGTGCCGAAAGGAAACATAGACATGTTGTCGAAATGGGCAGGACTCTCATTTTTCAGAGTGGTTTGGAACCAAAATTCTGGGTAGAAGCTTTTCAAACTGCAGTGTATCTCATCAATCGCCTGCCTCCTCAATCTTCTTATGTTAGTCCTTGGGAGAAATTGTTCAAAGCGCCTCCTAAGTATCATAATCTTAAGGCTTTTGGTTGTGCTTGCTATACTTGGTTGCAGCCCTACTCATCGCATAAACTGGATACAAAGAGTACTCTGTGTGTATTTTTGGGGTACAGTTTTAATCATAGTAGATACAGATGCTTTGATCCTGTGGCTAATAAACTCTATGTATTTCGGCATGTTACATTTGATGAACAATTATTTCCCTTCAAAACTGGAATGTTCTCAGGTTCTACTCTGTCTTCAGATGCTTCTACTACAAGTACAGCTCCTGCACCTATACATATCACTATTCCTGTTTCTTCTTCAACAAGTACAGTTCAGTTGGCTCATCCAGATAATGTCTCACCACTTTCAGCCTCTTCACCATCTGCTGATTCTTCTTCTCATATTCCCTGCAATATAACAGAGTGTCTCTCATCTACTCCCTCCTTCGCACCTGCACCTATACCGATTATTTCCATCCTATGCTTACAAGGGCTAAAGCTGGAATTCACAAGCCAAAAGTCTTCACTGCAACCAAACACTCTCTTCCTGCTTCTGTTGATTCCATTACTTGTCTTCCTCCAACACCTACCCCTTTTTTACAAGCTTCCAAGAATCCAAACTAGATGGCAGCCATGAAGGCTGAGTTTCAAGCCCTGCAATCTACTGGGACTTGGGATCTAGTTCCTTTTCATCCTGAATTGAATTTAGTAGGTTGCAAATAGGTTTTTAAAGTGAAGCATAGACCAGATGGTTCGATAGAACGATATAAGGCTCGGCTGGTGGCTAAAGGGTTCCACCAACAAGAGGGTCTTGATTTTACTAAGACCTTCAGTCCGGTTGCTAAGCCTACTACTATTCGAATTTTATTATCCATTGCAGTTTCCTATGACTGGTTCATTCATCAACTTGATGTAAGTAATGCATTCTTGCGTGGTACTTTAAAATAGGATGTCTACATCATCCAGCCCCCTGGTTTTGTTGATTCCAACCACCCACAACATGTGTGTAAACTTAAGCGGTCTCTCTATGGTTTAAAACAGGCACCTCGGGCCTGGTATGAAGCATTTTATAAAGCTATTCTGTCCTTGGGATTCTCAGCTTCTTCCTCTGACACCAGCTTGTTTATCAAAAAGGATTCTACCATCACCTTCATCTTAGTCTATGTCGATGACATTATCATCACAAGGAGCTCTATCTCCGTCTGCACCTCTATCATTTCTCAGTTACAAACTATGTTTCCTGTCAAGGATTTGGGTGATCTTCACTACTTTTTGGGAATTGAGGTTCACAGATCTGCCACAGGTTTATTTCTTCATCAGTCTAAATATGTTCTTGACTTGTTAAAGATGACTGATATGGTTGGTGTTAAACCTTGCTCCACTCCTGTTGCATCTGCCAAACTGGATCACTCTGGTACTCTACTCTCCGATCCTACATTTTATAGATCAACAGTTGGGGCCTTACAGTATCTAACATGGACGAGACCCGATTTGGCATTTGTTGTTAACCAAGTCTGTCAGTATATGCATTCTCCTCGGACAATTCATTTTCAGGCAATCAAACGAATACTTCGTTATTTGAAGGGTACTCTTGATTCTGGTTTATGGTTTACTAAAGGTTGTCAAAGCCTTACTGCGTGGTCTGATGCGGACTGGGCAGGTTGTTCTATTGATAGACGATCCACTAGTGGCTATTGTGTTTTTATTGGACCTAATCTCATCTCTTGGAGTGCCAAGAAGCAATGCACTGTTGCCCGCTCGTCTACTGAAGCCGAGTATAGGTCTCTGGCCAATACAGCTGCTGAACTCAGTTGGATCCGTAAGATTCTGCAAGATATCTCATTTCCCATCATCAAAACTCCTGCAATTTTCTGTGATAACAAGAGTGCGATTGCATTGGCCTTCAATCCTGTCTTCCATGCTCGGACAAACCATGTTGAAATCGACTACCATTATATTCGGGAAAAGGTTCTCAGTGGCACAGTTAGTGTTCATCATGTTACATCTCTTCTTAAACTAGCAGATATTTTCACCAAATCCTTGCCTTCTCATCGTTTTGCCGAGTTAACTTCCAAGCTTTCAATTAAAACCCCTAACTTTAGCTTGAGGGGGTGTGTTAAGGATACAATAGGACCACCAACTAAGTCTATATCTGATTAAAAGATTTCTTATCTGTTAAGATATAGTTGGTAGAGTAGGTGGTTGTATCTATATATATTGCATTGTACATATTCTGAAAGTGTAATGAAATCATTATATTCAATCATCTCTCTAGCATTCTTTCTCTCTCTACGTCTAATTGTTCTCTCACATAATCATGAGTTTTGTTGAAGAAGATCGAGCTTAAAATAGGAATGTTGACTTTGTTTATATTGTAAATAATTTCTTTCCTTATTTGTGAATGTTTTAGCTTGATTGTAGGAACCATATTAGGCATTATTGTAACTACAAATAGGCGGTTCTGCCTCTTGAATCTATATCAAATCAATTACACATCATTCTTTTACATGGTACTAGAGCATTGATCTGGGCAATAAACCAAACACAACAAAACCCTAGCCGACCTTCATGGCAGACGACAAAGCATCAGGCACGGCCTCAGGAACCCAATGGGATAATCCCACTCATCAACTATATCTTCATCATTCAGACCAACCCGGTGTTATTCTTGTGCCGCAGCCCTTGGTCGAAGACAATTACAGCACATGGAAACAATCCATGACTATGGCCTTAACGGTCAAGAACAAAATCGAACTCGTAGACGGTTCGATCGAAGAACCAGATGGAAAGAATCTCCATGAATGGCAGCAGTGGAATCGCTGTAATAATCTGGTCCAGACTTGGCTGCTAGGGTCGATGTCGAAAGACATCGCTAGCAGCGTGATCAATTGTAAGAACGCCAGGCAGATGTGGCTGGAACTGCAGGAGCGATTCTCGCATGTGAACGTGGTTCAACTGTTCAATATCGAGAACGAGATTCATGATTGTGTGCAAGGAGGTATGTCTGTGGGATCTTACTTCACGAAGTTGAAGGGACTATGGGATGCCCGTGACGCTCTCTGCACTTTTCCGATCTGCACTTGTGGCTCAGTCAAGGAACTGGCTGCATATTTGGACACACAGAAAACTATGAAGTTCCTCATGGGCCTCAATGACTCATATGCAATGTTCGCAGCAACACCTTGCTGCAAGATTCGTTACCCACAGTGAACAAGGCATACTCCCTTGTTCTGCGGCATGAGAAGCAATCGGAAGTAACAGCAGGAAAAGCTTCGACAAAACCGGATGCGGCGGTGTTTGCCGTGAAGAATGCCAACCGTGAATCCGAAGGAGAAAAAGGTGAGTTGAAGTGCACCAAGTGCAACAAGACCAACCACACTGCCAAGACTTGTCGGGCACACCTCAAATGTGCATTTTGTGGCTGGAAAGGTCACACGGCAGAATACTGTCGTAAGAAGAAGGCAGCGGCTGAGGCTAATTTTGGGGCAGTGCTTTCCAAAGGGAATCAAGCAGCAACGTGTTTGACAGAAAGGAAGGAGATGAAGTTCCTGTTTACTGCTGAAGAGTGCAAACAAATCTTGAGTATGCTGCAAAATAAATCCTCATCTGCCAATCATGTTAGTAATCCTGCAACCCATGAAGAACTCTCAGGTAAAGCCTTTTCACTCAACTCTCATGGAAAACAAAGCACTTGGATTTTAGACAGTGGCTGCACAGATCATATGATTTATGATCCCGACATGTTCTCCACCTCGAGGCCTGTCACTAATCACACAGTGGAATTGCCGAATGGGTCCGTAACACAAGTGACTCACATTGGCAAAGTTGTCTTGTTCCCCAATTTGACCCTTGAGAACGTTTTATGTGTCCCGTACTTTAAGTTGAATTTGGTTTCAATTAGCAAGTTAGCCAATTCATCTTGTATTACAATTTTTCTGAACCAATTTTGTATCATACAGGACCTACGTTCGGGGACGATGATTGGGACGGGAATTGAACGGGAGGGCCTCTACTATCTCGATCATACCAAGAAAGGAACATGCAATCAGGCACACAAGACCCATCCCATCCTTTGGCACCAACGCCTTGGCCACCCATCTACCAAAGTTCTTCCATTATTTCCTATTACTACTTTTAAACATGCACCTTGTGATACCGACAAGTGCACAATTTGCCCCTTGGCTAAACAAACCAAGCTTCCCTTTTCTTCTAGTTTAATTACTACTCATTCTAGTTTTGATTTAATTCATATAGACATATGGGGTGGTTATAAAATTGCTTCCACTTCGGGTGCAAAGTATTTCCTTACTATTGTTGATGATTACACTAGATGCACCTGGATTTACCTTATGAAACACAAGTCTGATGCTCGGCCTCTTCTAGTTAATTTCATCAATATGGTTGCCACTCAATTTGATTCCAAAATTAAAATCATTCGTAGTGATAATGGCCCTGAATTCAAAATTGACAGTTTCTATGCAGATAAAGGTATCATGCATCAAACTAGTTGTATCAACACACCATAGCAAAATGGGGTTGCTGAAAGAAAACATAGACACTTGTTAAACATGGCACGTGCCTTGCTTATTCAGGCCGGGCTTCCAACTCATTTTTTGGGGGATGTCATTCTCACATCCGCTTATCTCATCAATCGTACACCTACTCCTTTTCTCAATGGCAAAACCCCGTATGAAAAATTGTTTAACAAAACTCCCAGTTATTCCCATTTGCGTGTTTTTGGTTGTTTATGCTTTACTTCTACCCATGCCCAAACTCGTTCCAAATTTGATCCACGCTCCTCTCGGTGTATTTTTTTGGGCTATCCTTATGGTAAAAATGGCTATCGGGTTTTTGATCTTAGTCAACAAAAGGTACTCATTTCTCGTGATGTGTGTTTCTTTGAGGATGTGTTTCCTTTTCTTCTTCCTCACCATTCCGCTGCATCACCACATCCCCATATTACCCACATTCCCAACATTTCCTCATCTCACCCTGACCCATTTTTACCCTCTGATTTGGACTCTTTTTCCGCAGCCCCCCTGCCTCCACCTCCCGTTGGGCCTACTCCTACACCCGGCCCACCTCACCCCACCTCACCCCACATCCCTTAACCCACTTCCTGCATAACCCACACCTGCAGAACTCACACCTCTGCTTTCTCCTTCTCCGCTCCCCGCTCACTCTCCACCGACACCTCTCCTTTCCCCACCACCGTCACCCCCGCCTACCATCCCCGCTCCGCGCCGCAGCGGTCGCTCCACCCGACCGCCTGCCTATTTGCAGGACTTTCATCTCGAGACTAGCCTCCCTTCCCTAACCACCTCATCATCGTCTTCGAACCAGGTCACCCGTTCAGGTACGGCTCACCCGATCTCTCAGTTTTTGTCTTATGCTCACCTTTCTCACCCTCACAAAACATATCTTGCTCAACTTACTCTTCTTAAAGAACCCACCAGTTTCTCTCAGGCAGTCCAAATCCCATACTGGCGTGATGCCATGAAAACTGAGATTGCTGCTTTACAAGCTAATGGGACTTGGAGCTTGGTGTCGTTGCCTCCTCATAAGCGGCCGATCGGTTGTAAGTGGGTGTATAAGGTGAAATTGAAGGCTAATGGTACAGTTGAACGCTACAAAGCCCGCTTAGTGGCCAAGGGCTACAGTCAGGTTAAAGGCGTCGATTACCGGGAAACCTTTGCCCCCGTTGCAAAAATGGTGACAGTTCGTGTTCTTCTTAGTATGGCCTCTCTGCGTGGCTGGCATCTCCATCAGTTGGATGTGAACAATGCGTTTCTGAATGGTGACCTTGATGAAGAGGTCTTCATGTCCTTGCCTCCTGGTTTCGGACGAAAGGGGGAGCATCGGGTCTGCCAATTGCACAAGTCGTTGTACGGGTTAAAACAGGCATCTAGGCAGTGGTTTATCAAGCTGTCCACTGCCCTCAAGGCCGCGGGATTCCAACAATCACGATCTGACTATTCTCTCTTCGTCCGACGTCGTCAAGACAACTTCCTAGTGTTGCTTGTATATGTTGATGATGTTATACTGGCAGGGAACAATTTGGAAGATATAGAAAACACAAAGTTGTTCTTGGCTAACCGATTCAAACTCAAGGATTTGGGGCAGTTGAAATATTTCCTTGGCATCGAAGTTGCCAGGTCACGACATGGAATTAGTTTGTCACAACGAAAGTATGCTTTGGAAATCTTGGATGATGCAGGATTTTTGGGTGTCAAACCTTCTCGATTCCCTATGGAACCGAATTTATCACTTACACAGCTCGATGGAAAGCTGTTAGATGATGCTTCGGTATACAGAAGAATGGTTGGGAGATTAATATATTTGACCATAACTAGGCCAGACTTGACTTATGTTGTACATGTATTGAGCCAGTTCATGGACAAACCACGACAACCGCATCTGGAGGCAGCCCACAAAGTGCTTAAATATATTAAGCGAACACCGGGTCAAGGCATCCTACTGCCATCTACAGGGTCGCTACAATTGCGGGCATTCTGTGATGCCGATTGGGCACGTTGTAAGGATACAAGAAGATCGATCACGGGATACTGCATCTTACTTGGGCAAGCACCGGTCTCTTGGAAGACTAAGAAACAGACAACGGTATCACGTTCGAGTGCGGAAGCCGAGTATCGTTCCATGGCTACCACTTGCTGCGAAGTTACATGGTTGAAGAACATTTTGAAGGATTTGGGAGTTGATCACACTCAGCCAGTAGCTTTGTTTTGTGACAATCAGGCGGCTATACACATAGCATCGAATCCGGTGTTTCATGAGAGAACCAAACACATAGAGATAGATTGCCATCTGGTTCGAGAAAAGATACAAGAAGGGATGATTCGGACAACTCACATTCGAACCACAAATCAGCCAGCAGATTTGTTCACTAAACCATTAAGCTCGACACAATTTGAAGTGCTACTTAGCAAGTTGGGTGTCGTAAACATACACTCCAACTTGAGGGGGAGTGTTGAAGAAGATCGAGCTTAAAATAGGAATGTTGACTTTGTTTATATTGTAAATAATTCCTTTCCTTATTTGTGAATGTTTTAGCTTGATTGTAGGAACCATATTAGGCATTATTGTAACTACAAATAGGCGGTTCTGCCTCTTGAATCTATATCAAATCAATTACACATCATTCTTTTACAAGTTTCTACAGCGACTATCATTCTTACTGTCATGTTGATCCAGTCGGCTCTTCACCGGCTTTTTCTTAGGCTGCCATGGAGAACCTCAGTTTATTTGGAGAAAGTAAGGTCACCCTGCAGAATATGAGCTCGCATATATATAATAATCAAATTTCTACACAAAACAAATAATCCGGAGGGTTTGATTCTAGTATATATCGATCTTATCGGAAAATCATTCCCAATGTCTGAAGATCTATTTTAGCCCACAACGGCGTCTTGTCATCGTAGTGAGCATGGTGCACCGATTGGACGATGACGTTTCTTTTCCCCGTCAAATCAATTCTTTTACGAGTTCATCTTATTGTTTATTAGCATTCAAAATCCAACAAACACCACATACAAATCAATTTTTCTGTGGGTGTGAATTTTGTGTCTTTTTTTTTTTTTTTGTCTTTGGAAAAACTAAAACATGTAAGAAATCAATCCATAATTTCGAGACTTTTCCATCTGTGTCTTTCTGGCAAAATAAGTTGGATTTGGGTTCTAGGTTTTTTCATTTCGAATTCATCTAAGTAAGAGAGGAGAGAGGAGAGAGGAATGGGAAGAGAATGATGAGCCATTAAATCAATCAGAAGACAGAAAGTTAAATGCATTTATTAATAAGATAAATCATAATTCACTTGAATAGCACATGTGGTATTTATTTTATTTGAAAGATCCAAATTTACAGGTATCAATTACGTATTGGTTAGGAATAGGTCTAGCAATTCCTGACATGACCCGATAATCCTACACGACACGACACAAAATTAACAAGTGTTCGGGTCGACACGATAACGAATCGGGTCATTATCGGGTAACCCGATAAGCACCTGTTAAGATAACGGGTTGGTTCAGGTATACACGTGAGTAACACGATACACAATAAGCAAAATATTAATTTTATAATTTTATAAGCCCAAAAAAATACTATATTAATTTAACAATTTTATACCCCTTAAGGCCATCTCCAACCGAGGGCTGGCCAGAGAGTTCGTTTTAGCCATCTGGCCCTTCAAGATATTAATATTTTAATGAACAGTACATGGTCATATTTGCCACCATCTCCAACTGAGGGCCAAAGGGTCAAATGGCTCATTTTAGCCCTGTCACAAAAAACCGTCTTCAACCGAGGGCCAAAAGACCAAACATAATTTATTATTTAAAAACTACAACTTAAATGTTGTTTAAGTTTCATGTTGTTAAATGTTTTTTTTTTATGTTGTATAATTTTTATGTTGGTTAATGTTATTTAATGTTGTTTCATACTGTTTAATATTGTTTCATGTTACTTAATTTAATTTAATGTTGTATAATGGCTTAGGAAGTTATAGGAAAAAAATAGAATTAAAAAAAAATATGAAACAAATTTTGTGAAATAGAAGTTATAGGAAAAAAATAGAATTTAAAATAAAATGAAACAAATTTTGTGAAATATAAGTTATAGGAAAAAATGGAATTTAAAAAAAATATATGAACCAAATTTTGTAAAATAAAAGTTATAGGAAAAAAATAGAATTTAAAAAAAAATATGAAAAATAGAAGTTATAGGAAAAATTTTGTAAATAAAAAATATTAATAAAACTGTTAAAAAAAATTCAAAGAATTCCTACCGACAGTAATACATTTATATTAAGTAACATGAACGTATTCCTGTCGGTTAGAACCGACAGGATTTCCATTTTTTCTGGCCAGCCACGAGCTAGCTGGCTGGCAGCCCTCCAGCCCTTTCCGATTTTGTGGGGCCCTCTCAGATTTCACAACCCTCTGGCCTAGCCCTCGGTTGGAGATAATTTTCGGGCTATTTTCGGCCCTCTAACCCTCTGAACCCTTCGGTTGGAGATGGCATAAAAACTATAATAATTATATATATATATATATATTAAATTAAATATTAAAAATTGGTGTGACACACCCCGACTGAGATCAAGGCATGCTGGCCGTCACGTAAGGGTGATGTAGTCATGTGCACAATGCAGAAGCAATTAAGATAAGAAATATACGAATATTTAAAAACCGAAACTACTAGAGTGCACTAGAAAACAAGAAGTGTTAGGAGTCAATTACAAAAGCAAATACTCCTAATCAGAGCACAATAAGTTTAGGTGCAGTCCAGTAGGACAAGTACTATTTACCCAATACCATAAATGTCCTACTATTATTTAGATATGTCAGGACCACCGAAATCCTCAAGGCCACCGACAGCAAGCTTACCTAAAACCTAGAGGGGCGCAAAACAGGAAACGTGAGTGGGCAAAAACAAATGTTTTACAAAACCATTTCATTTATCAACATATCTAGCCCCTCGCTGTAAAACATGTATAATTTTTCCCAGAATCAAGATATATGCATATACATAAATATATATGTAATTATATCAATTCAAATCATGCTTCATATAATCATATTCATATGTATGCCATGCCAAGATATAACAGAGTAAGCAATTCAGGTAAGAATAATTACATATAAATACAACATGTTAGCCGGAACCCCTGTGGTAGTCTGTATGGCTGAATTCATAGCTCAAACGTCAATCTAGCCAGAGTCACTACAATTACCTATACGGCACTATACTGCACAAGAGTCGGAACCAAATGAAAAGGTCTGTACGACAATAATGGGTGTAATATAATCATGCTCAATACTACTCACACATAATAGCTGGGCGATAAATCGCTAGTCACCTACGAGTCGGAACCACCTAAGATGGTCTATACGACATGATTGTGCACCTAAATTGGATCCAATATGAGCATATGGTGCGGGAGATGACATAATAAACAAGCATGTGCCATATCTCTGGCTAAATCACAATCACCCTAGGTGCAGTTTTATGAGCTCAACATTATTCAATCACATATCGCACCATTGATAATTCACATAACCAAACATAACTCACATGAGCTTACCTGAGCGTCCACAGCACCACAATTATATATATATATATATATATATATATATATAATGCATCATATATCAATTCATATACGAATTGTAAATTTATATGCATGGCATTCAAGGCATATTTTCATTTAAACATATTTTCTAGGAAAATATCAAGTATATAAATATATACTGAAAACCAAAAGCCCACTCACTGGTATGTCGAAGGGTCGTAGCCCCCGAGTCGCCCTTGAACGCGCTCGTCCTCGGGATAAGTCTCACCTATATGCGAATTAACTATAAAAACGTTATTTAAAGCACATAGGCAAAACTAGCTAATAACTTATCATACATAGCTCAAATTGGGTATATGAATATACCACAGTGACCTATACAATCTCAGGATCGTCCCCAAATTTTTTAAAATAATTTTTCATCCACCCACGCGCCGCCACGTGCCGGCGAGTGCACGGCAAGACGCACGGCCACGCGCAGGAAACCCTAACTAAAACAGTAACGGCAGTTAGGGAATATTCCGCTAAATCCTAACAGATTCCGTTAAACTTAACTGACGGCGTCAGAATTGACAGAATATTCTGTCGTCTTCAACCTCAGACTCCGGCGACCGTCGCCGTCACCGGAAAACTGAGAATTTTTCAAATCGCTATATCTCACTCATTTTTCATCCATTTCCTATGAAATTTGCACCTAAATGAAGCTTACAACTTGAAGAACATTTCCTTACCAATTTGAAAGTCCAAAAGTCACGAAATCTCGTCGGAGAAATTCCACAAAATTCGGCCAAGCTTGAAACTCACGATCTCGACGTCCAATTTCACCCAACGAACCACTCCGAGCTTCCTTAGGACCTCCTAAAGCTTCCTATGTCCTTAAAATTCCCTAAAAATCAACATTTTATGTGAGCATGAATAGTACCTCAAATTGGGGTTCGGATTTCACGAGTTTTCAAAAGAGTTCTTACCTGAAAATGGTGCCATTCAACTCGTATGGTTCTCATGAACACAATGGTGTGCTTCACACCCTCGATCTTCACACTTTCGATGGGTTTTGGGTGTAGTCCGTACAAGAGAGAAGAAAAGAGAGAGAGTGTGCGTCCGAGAGAGAGAGAGTACGGGAGGGTGAGAGAGAGAAAGTTTTGGGTGTGTGTGTGTTGTCCTCACACTAACACATCACCAAACCCACATCTACAACCAAACAAAAAGTCTAAGTCCCAAATTATCCAAAATTAAGCTAGGGCAACCAAATAAACCCTAATATTAAACCCCATGAAACGTTTAAGGGTTCTCGACATTTCCCGTCCATGAGAATAATTTTCCGGGACGGGCTGTGACATGGTGACTATTGGATCGGCTTAAATATACATACCATTCAATTTCTTAAATGTTATATGTACAAAATAAATAAATTTAAATCTACTTAATAAATATATATACCATTGAACTTGATGGGATACGAATTCTACGAAACTAATTTTAACGATCCAACCGTCAAACTTGTTTGTATATACTTCGAGATCGCATACGCTAAAAATCGCAAAACACAAACATTCAAAGATCAAGTAACGGGACAAAACTTTTCAACGGTTATAAACGAAAAATCTTGATTTAACGGTTATTTTAACTCCGACTTTGATGATTTTTTACAACTACACTCCTTGACTCTATATGAATACAATGAATGAATTCGATCTTCAATTTAAAATATTTACACTAGTGCATCTTATGTTATACTTAATGAAAGTATAAATAAACTCTAAGTGTTAGTTAATATATCGTTTTGATGGGATACACATTCTACGAAACTAATTTCAACTATCCAACCGTCAAACTTGTTTGTATATACTTCAAGATCGCATACGCCAAAAATCGCAAAAAACAAACATTCAGAGATCAAGTAACGGGATAAAACTTTTCGACGGTTGCCAACGAAAAATCACGATTTAACGGTTATTTTAACTCCGACTTTGATGATTTTTTACAGCTACACTCCTTTCCCTATATGAATACAATGAATGAATTCGATATTTAATTTAAAATAATTACACTAGTGGATACCACAAAATCTTCTGTTATACTTAATGAAAGTATAAATAAACTCTAAGTGTTAGTTAATATATCCTTTTGATGGGATACACATTCTACGAAACTAATTTCAACTATCCAACTATATACTTCAAGATCGCATACGCCAAAAATCGCAAAAAACAAACATTCAGAGATCAAGTAACGGGACAAAACTTTTCTACGGTTATCAACAAAAAATCACGATTTAACGGTTATTTTAACTCCGATTTTGATGATTTTTTTACAGCTACACTCCTTGACTCTATATGAATACAATGAATGAATTCGATCTTCAATTTAAACTATTTACACTAGTGTATGCCACAAAATCTTATGTTATACTTAATGAAAGTATGAATAAACTCTTAAGTGTTAGTGAATCTATCGTTTTGATAGGATACGCATTCTACGAAACTAATTTCAACGATCCAACCGTCAAACTTGTTTGTATATGCTTAAAGATCGTATATGCCAAAAATCGCAAAAAACAAACATTCAGAGATCAAATAACGGGATAAAACTTTTCGACGGTTACCAACGAAAAATCACGATTTAACGGTTATTTTAACTCTGATTTTGATGATTTTTTACCGCTACACTCCTTAACCATATACGAATACAATGAATGAACTCGATCTTGAATTTAAAATATTTACACTAGTGAATACCACAAAATCTTATGTTATACTTAATGAAAGTATGAATAAACTCTTAAGTGTTAGTGAATCTATTGTTTTGATGGGATACGCATTCTACGAAACTAGTTTCAACGATCCAATCGTCAAACATGTTTTTATATACTTCGAGATCGCATATGCCAAAAATTGCAAAAAACAAACATTCAGAGATCAAGTAACGGGACAAAACTTTTCTACGATTATCAACGAAAAATCACGATTTGACGGTTATTTTAACTCCGATTTTGATGATATTTTTACAGCTACACTCATTGACCCTATATGAATACAATGAATACAATGAATGAATTTGATCTTCAATTTAAAATATTTACACTAGTGTATGCCACAAAATCTTATGTTATACTTAATGAAAGTATGAATAAACTCTTAAGTGTTAGTGAATCTATCGTTTTGATGGGATACACATTCTACGAAACTAATTTCATCGATCCAACCATCAAACTTGTTTGTATATGCTTCGAGATCACATACGCTCAAAATCGCAAAAAAAAAAATTTAGAGATCAAGTAACGGGACAAAACTTTTTTATGATTATCAACGAAAAATCACTATTTAACGGTTATTTTAACTCCGATTTTGATGATTTTTTACAACTACACCCCTTGACCCTATATGAATACAATGAATGAACTCGATCTTCAATTAAAATATTTACACTAGTAGATACCACAAAATCTTATGTTATACTTAATGAAAGTATGAATAAACTCTTGAGTGTTAGTGAATCTATTGTTTTGATAGGATACGCATTCTACGAAACTAGTTTCAACGATCCAACCGTCAAACATGTTTGTATATACTTCAAGATCGCATACGCCAAAAATTGCAAAAAACAAACATTCAGAGATCAAGTAACGGGACAAAACTTTTCGACGGTTATCAACGAAAAATCAGGATTTAACTGTTATTGTAACTCCGATTTTGATGATTTTTGACAGGTACACTCCTTGACCCTATATGAATACAATGAATAAATTCGATCTTCAATTTAAAATATTTACACTAGTGGATACCACAAAATCTTATGTTATACTTAATGAAAGTATAAATAAACTCTAAGTGTTAGTGAATCTATCGTTTTGATGGGATACGCATTAGTGGATACCACAAAATCTTATGTCATGATGATCGATGAAAATTGAGGATTTTGTAAAAGGAATAACATGCAAGCTTTGAGTTCCATTGGCATGGTTTAAACTTTTGAGAAAGGCTTCACAACCTTGAAAACAAAAACTCTTTCATTTTGCATATCCTTGCACATTTAATATTTTGTAATAGACTAGTAGTGTATAGATGTTTATTTATTAGACTCTTATTTTTGAGTGTAGATGTAGTACTTAAACGAAAAATGTGTTTTAATGGTTTGAAGTAATATTTAGGGTAAAGTACAAAAAACTACCTCAACTATTGGTGTCACGACACTTTCATACCTCATTTTTTAAAATTGACAATGTCATACCTTATCTTACGAATTTGTGCCAATGTCAGACCTCCGTCAGTTTTTCTGTTAATTTCTCTGTTAACTGCTGACGTGGCCAGAGACGGGATCCACTTTTTTATTAAAAAATTAATAAAAAATTATTAAAAACTAAAAAAATCATTTAATATTTCTTAAATATTAAAAAAAATAAATCATAAGAGGTAAATTGACCTCATCCATCGTAAATCTACCCTCACCACCCTCCCATCTCTCTATCTCTTTCTCTTTCTCTCTCACGGGCACACAGAAAGGTTGACCTTTTCCATCACCAATTTCTCCATTCTCCTTTTTCCTGAATTTTTGGTGGATTCCCAGCACTTTTTACCCAAATAGCAACCATTCAGATAACTCCTCCAACTCAAAAAGCAAAATACAAAAAAAGTGAAAAGAAAAACCCTATAAGATTTACTCCTAGTACAACACTGAGAAGAAGAAAGATCAGAACAAACCCAATCCCTCTCCAACTCAAAAACCCAAATTCTTTCACTTCCAAACTCTCACAAATTTAAGCCCCACAACCCTTCCCATTGGAATTTAGCAATGCCAGAAAACTAGTACCCTGCCCATTCAAAAGTAAGGAGCTCCCGATTTTTCCCGAGAAAATTTCCGGCAATGGACAAACCCAGATTCCGCCTCTGTTGCTCCATCACCAAGCTCATCTTCTCTTGGATCGCAATCCTCCTCACCATCTTCTTCTTCTTCCACCGAACCCCTTCTTCCAATCCCAACTGCCGCGTCCTTCCCAGCCTCCCCGCCTGGGAAAACGTCGTCGTCCAGTCTGCCAGGCCTCTTGCCAACTCTACGACCGGCCTCTCCGTTCTCGACACAGGCGCAGCCGGATTCGTCAGGATCCATCTTCATCTTCTTCCTCCTACCTACAACCTAGAAAAAAGAAAAAAAAACGAATTTGCCTTCCCCCCGCACCCACCCTCAGTTTGTCTTCCCCCTCCCCACCCCCTCTTCTCCTCCACCTAAGCCCAACCTGCAACCCAAAAAAAAAAAAAACCATCTTCATCTTCCTCAACCCCCTTTCCCTGCAACCACCTCTTTCTTCCCCCCTCCCGTCTTCCCTAAACCCTTCGCATCCACTACCTGCAACCCAAAAAAAAATAAAATAAAAACCCAGAAAAAAACCCAGATCCCGTCTACGCCGCCATCGCCGGGTTCGTGAGGTGGAATCGGGAACCCCCTTCGCCAGGCCGATTCCGCAGGTGGAGAACCTGGGCATGGAGAAAATGGGGGAAATGGGTGTGAATTTAAGGAGTGGGGTGTGTAGAGGAGGGAAGAGGGTGGGTGCGGGGGGAAGACGAATTGGGAATTATTTTTTTTTTCTTTCTGGGTTGCAGGTAGGGGGTCGAGGAAAGAAGATGAAGATGGGGGAGAAGAGAGGAGAGGATGAGGGCACGAGGAGGGGTTAGGGAAGATTGGGTTTTTTTTTTTTTTTAAAGGGTAAATTATTATTTTTTAATATTTTAATAATTTTTTAATAAAAAGTGGGCTCCAAATCAAACCACGTCAGCATTTAACTGAGAATTCACAGCCAATCTAATGGAAGGTATGACATTGGCACAAATTCGTAAGATGAGGTATGACATTGTCAATTTTAAAAAATGAGGTATGAAAGTGTCGTGACACCAATAGTTGAGGTAGTTTTTTGTATTTTACCCTAATATTTATGTGACAATGTGTGATATGTGCAAATTTAAGAAAAAAAAAATATTTTTCTTAATGGGTCAAGTGACCCGACCTGTTAAGGACCCATTAAGATAACGGGTATGACACGACACGACCCGTTAAGATAACAGTGTTACACAAAAATGACACAAACGCGACAGACACGATCATTTTACCAGGCCTAGTTAGGAACCCCATGTAAGCTTGAGTGCCGGTTACCTGGAAAAATTTCTCCACCATTTGGGCCCCCACTCCACCTCAAAACCGTGAAGAAACAATCTCTCTCTCTAACCAGTGACTCAGCACTCATCATTTTCTCACATCAACACACTAATTTCAGCGCCAAACACACCCACGCTCTCGCTCTCCCCCTCGCCCTCTCTCGGAGAAAATGGGGATGGACGGTCGGCTAGTGGAGCTCAACCCTAAGCCCCGAACTTGTGTCGTCTTGGGCGGCCGAGGCTTCCTCGGGAGATTGCTCGTCCTCCGGCTCTTGAACCTCGGCAAGTGGATAGTCCGCGTCGCCGATTCGACTCAGTCCCTCCATCTCGATCCCTCCGAGCGCGACCCGCTCATTTCGCAAGCTTTCTCCGCCGGCCTCGCTTCCTTGCACGGCGTAGATGTTCGCGACACGTCTCAAATCATCACTGGTAAAATATAAATTTCGAATTCATTTTGTTTTCCATTTCGTGTTATTGTTTGGATGCTGAGATAATTTTTGATGAAATCAAATGGTAGCTTAAGACTGAAGTGATGCACTTTCTTGATTGAGTGGAGTGGTTCTTGGCCTTAAGTTCTGATTCATTACTTGGTTTTTTAGTAATTCGTTACAAGGATTTTCGAGAAAATGCGAAATTAAATGAAGAAAAGTTGATCAGAGGTGGAAAATATAAGGGTGTTTTTTCCAAGATTATAAGTATTACTGGGTGAATATTCTTGTAAACATTAAAAACTAAAAAATAAAACCTCTAGAGGATTCTTGAAACCAAACTGAAGGAATGGAGGAAAAGGCATAAACTTACGAATGTTTCATTGATCAAAACTTGTGATTCAAATTTGAATCTAATGTTTACTCAGGTTGTTTGGGTTAAAACTTGAACTTTGGGCCTAAAGAAGGAATTGGCCCAAAGGGATGCCAAGAAAGAGAGATGGCTGAAGCCCAACCAAAGCCCAGAAATCAGAAGAGGCCTTTTCCGACTTGGTGCAGTTCACTTGCACCACTTGCTCACCTACCAAGCCACCAAGTGGAGTAGGCTAGACAGCTAATCAGCCCAAAAAGTACTTTACAGTGGCAGAAGTAAGTAAATAGCTGATGAGTCACTATCCCTCAAGCTGCATTCGGGCAAGATTGCAGCTACATGAAGCCCAGCCGAGTTGCCTATAAAACAAGAAAGAGAAATCTGGAATAAGGACACTCAATCAAATAAACAAACAAGCACAAACTCTGCTCAAAGCCAGATTTGCCTTCAAACGATAGTTGTAGTCAGCCAAAGCCTTCATCCCTCTCGAGATCAACTCCCACTCAACCCTTTTTGTAATAGCTCTGCTACCTTGTCTAAAACACTTGATGTAGTATCGATTTCTCTCTGTAAACTCACCTCTCAAACCCCTTTTCTCTAAACCCTCAAACCATAAGAGCGATCATGTAAAAGGCCTTGGTCTCAAGGCATAAAAAAGAACTTTATGTGGACTTAACCCATCCACGACAATCCTTGATAAACGAAGAAGTCTGAAGTTACTTGGGGCGCAAGTAATCGACTGATCTTGTAGTTTTACCACTGTTATATTATGATTATTCTAGAACGTTTGAGTATGGAATGAGTTCTGATAGGAAGCCTCAAGGCCTACACCTAAGGCCCCACAAACGCACCTATTTGGATTCATTCTAAGCTCTGCGGGCTAGAACGTTTGGGTATGGAATGAGTTCTGATAGGAAGCCTCAAGGCCTACACCTAAGGCCCCACAAAGGCACCTATTTGGATTCGTTCTAAGCTCTGCGGGCTATCTGTTCAGAAGTATAACGGTGGTAATACTATGTGCGACAATGGAACCGGCAGTGTATATGTCCAAGTGCTGGATTGGTTATGGATTGGAAGCCTCAAGGCCTATACCTAAGGCCCCACAAAGGCACCTGTCATAATTAATACGGTCTCTCGGATATATATATATATATGTACATAACTAAACTCAACATCCATTCTACATCTGCCATGATAAAGATGGCAGTGGCACGCCTGAGCACGTGAAAGTTAACCTTGATTGTGAGCCTTAAGGCCTACACCTAAGGCCCCACAAAGGCACCTTTCAGAGTTAACTATGTCCTTCTCTTTCAGCCTTGCCCGACGAGTCTTGCCCGACAAAGCCCGACAGTAAAGCAAAAACCCGACAGCCAAACATCAACCGGCGCCAACCTCTCCCTGGGAGCTGTGTGCTCGTCGGCCAGGAAGCATCCCCTACGAAAATTCCTGCCACGAACATAGTTTTGGCACGCCCGGTGGGATACACTTGATCAAAGCAATATGTCAGGATTACCAGAAGATTTGCAAACTACCCTGCTGCAAATGCTGCAAAGATTAGAAGATGTCTCCACAGATTTCAAAAAGGAAGCTGGTATGGTTCCGAGACCAACTATTCCTACATCTTTACCTCGGCCTGGGGAAAAAGATAATAGGGAGAAAAAGAGGCTCAAAACTAGCCAGTTAGAAGAAGCAGTGGTGAACAGACTTGCGAGCCTTTCTGAGAAGCCCCAATAAATATGATCAATATGACATGGGCTGAGAAAGGGAAGGAAAAAGTCACGGAGCCAATAGATGAAGAAAGATTGGCTGGCAAAACTATAAAATGGGTAATTAAGTTGCCCGAGTATCCAAAAGCTGCCATAATCAAAGGGATGGTTTTATGCAGCAAGTGTTAATGCGAGTGCGAGCTCGAAATACCACCCTCAGGAGTTCTCATTGATCAGGAGTTGATCAGAAGAAAGGAGGCCCGTGAGAAATCTAGACGGACTGCAGGAAAAGATGCTTCCCGAAGTGTCTTTCAACGTTTAGGAGGCGATTCCCAGCCTAAGGCTTTATCAGAAGTTTTTCGAAACCGTGAAGCTTATGAAGAGGCAGAAGACATGGAGGCCAAAATACGAAGGAGTGCGGATCATCCTCAATATGGCCATATGGTGGGAGAAGCTAAGAAGAATGATGGGATAACAAATCCTGTCAAGAGAAATAACCCTGCCCACCTCGGACGAAAATGGTACATGTTTGGAAAGAATGGACAACCCGTCAAACCAATGGGAGCTTCCATGGTCAGGAGAGTACAAAGGCAACACAAAGCCTATATAAACTCCTTGAAAACTCCTGCGACCTCGGAAGCATCTAAGAACCAAAAGGTGGAGAAAACATCATCTGAGGGGAGTAGCCAGTTCCGCTGGAGAAGCAAAAAAGAAGTGGAAATGGCTAATAGCAAGACAGAGGGCGAGGGAAATCATGTACCCCAGAGCCTGCACCCAGGGAAATATAGGATCTTGAGGAGAGCTCAAGAAGATATGTTCATGGTGCCAACCCCAGGATGGAAGACGGAGCAGACAAAGCCTATTTATTTTGGAACTGTTTCACCCGAAAGAAAACCACCTTCTCTGTCAATGGTGAATCCTTTTGGTGAGGTTCCAGAGCAAGTACCACATCCAGGCATGAACCAACAAGAGGGGGCACCAGAACCACTACTTCCTGCAGATGCGATGGCTTGGTTGGATGAGTTCATGGACCATGTCGGGAAAGAAAAAGAAGAACTGCCCGAGCCTAGCAACTTTCATATCAATATGGCGTACGTGTTATCCGCCATGTTCGGTGCTAGACCTGACCAGCCTGCTACCATGGAAGGCGACTACTTGACAACTGAGCCAATGATGGCACATGTCAATGTGGGAGTAGTCGAGGGGGGAGAAACAGAAAGGGGTGAATCATCTGAAGCCTCCAAAAATGGTCCTCTAAGGATCTACACAGACAAGATGGTATTCAGCCGCCTGAACACTTTGCTGGCCAATCACCTTAAGCCTATATATGTTACAGCTCATTTGGAGGGGGTGCCCTTCAAAAGAATTCTAATTGATGGAGGAGCAGTTGTTAATGTGTTACCGGCCAAGCAAATGAAGAAAATGGGGAGAAGCACAGAAGATCTCATTCCTACAGACCTCACAGTTTCAAGCTTCTGGGGTGCTATCACCAAAACCCATGGGATATTGCCCTTAGAAGTGGATTTGGGGTCTAAACAAATCATGCTGGCATTCTTTATGGTAGACTGCACTTCCACTTATGGAGCATTACTTGGAAGAGACTGGATCCACCAAAGTCTTGCCATACCCTCCACCCTGCATCAACAGGTCGCTGTCTACCACGAAGAGGGACCGAAAGGACCAGGTTTCTAGGAGATGGTAGAGGCCGAATCACGGCCATTTCTCCCCACAGCCAATGTTGCAGAAGCAAGTTTCTACAATCCCAACGTAGGAATTTTGAAGTGTTCAGGAGCAGATGAGAACGACCACCCTACCAAGGTGACGGCCCAGAAGCTTCTAGAACAAGGAATGCTCCTTACTAGAGAGGAGTGGGATAGACCTTGTATCATCCCGACACCCCTACACCACCAATGATAGAACAAAAAAGAAAATATCAGGTAATGGCAGTCAGATCCCTGATTAAAAGACTGTTGGTGTATGGGAGAGAGAAGAAGCAAGAAATTGAGCTCTTAGGAGAAGAAGAGCAGGAATGGCAACCAGGAACTTCAACCAGCCAAGATGAAAGTAGGGAAGAGCCTTGTAAAGAAGAGTTGGAGAGGGCCATACAAATGGCCGAATGCATTTATGACCTGGATGGGCCAGACGACTTGCCCGAAAACCCGGAGTTAGTGGAGTTTTTATGTGCAGAACCTGATAAGCCACCACCAGAAGTGCGGGATCCTTTGGAAGTTATTGATCTAGGGACAGAGGTAGATCCAAGACCAATACAAATCAGTGGCTTATTGGAGATTCATGATCGGGCAAAGATTATCTGTCTCTTGCAAGAATTTAAAGATTGCTTTGCTTGGCATTACACTGAGATGCCAGGTTTAGATTCAACCTTGGTGGAACACAGGATGCCTATCAAGGAAGGGTATAAACCTGTTAAGCAAGCACCACGAAGGATGTCCAAAGAGATAGAAGAGAAAGTTAAAGAAGAGATTGAAAGGCTTGTAAAAGCTGGATTTATTAGGCCAGCCAAGTATGTGGAGTGGTTAGCCAACATTGTACCTGTTTTAAAAGCTATAACAAAAGCAGTACGATGTTGTGTTGATTACAGAAATATTAATGGCGCTACACCGAAAGATGAATATCCTATGCCCATGGCCGATCTATCCATAGATGCAGTAGCAAAGCACAAAGTTCTATCTTTTATGGATGGAAATGCCGGGTATAATCAGATAAAAATGGCCCCTGAAGATATACATAAGACAACTTTCAGGTGTCCCGGACATGTGGGGGCATATGAATATTTGGTTATGCCATTCGGGCTCAAGAACGCTGGTGCAACATACCAAAGGGCAATGAATGCCATTTTTCATGATCTAATTGGCCAGAATATGGAGGTATACATTGATGATATCGTGGTAAAGTCCAAAACAGAAGAACAACATCTGGTAGACCTTAGGCAAGCTTTGACAAGGATAAGGATCCATAAATTGAAGATGAATCCAAAGAAGTGCGTATTTGGAGTAAGAGCGGGCAACTTCTTGGGATTCCTGGTTCATCAAAAAGGTGTGGAGGTGGATAAAAACAAAGCTCGGGCTATAATGGAATCACCTTCACCTACCAACAAAGTGCAACTTCAAAGGCTGCTGGGCAAAATTAATTTCTTACGGAGATTCATTGCTAATTTGGCGGGCAAGATCCAGCCGCTGACTCATCTGCTAAAACTAAAGGATAAAGAGAATTTCGAGTGGGGACCACCACACCAACAAGCCTTCGACAGCATTAAAGCCTATTTGACTTCTCCACCAGTGTTGGTGCCACCTCAAATGGGAAAACCCTTGAAGCTATACATCTCTGCTTCAGAGAAGTCAATTGGGAGTTTGTTAGCTCAAAACAATGAAGGAGGAAAAGAGCAAGCAGTGTACTACCTCAGTAGAATCCTGACCGAGGTAGAAACAAGATATTCCCCGGTGGAAAGGCAGTGCCTGGCTCTGTATTTCACTGCCAGTAAGTTGAGACATTACATGTTACCCTGTCATGTACACATCATCGCCAAGACAGACGTGATAAAATACATGTTGTCAAAACCAATGCTAGCAGGAAGGATTGGGAAGTGGATTCTAGCATTATCAGAATTCAGTTTCCAATATGTACCTCAAAGGGCAGTCAAAGGCCAGGCAATTGCTGATTTCTTGACAAAGCATCGGGAGTCTCAAGATGAGACAATCAATATTCCGGGAACCCTGGAAGTTACTAGTATTTGGATCCCGTCAAGCAAAGATATCTCAAGCAAAGAGGAGTGGGTCCAGCAGGAAATAAGAAGGGTAACTGGTCTCTGGGTTACTCCTTGGAAATTATATTTCGATGGTTCCTATACTCAGAGGGCCTCAGGAGCCGGGATTGTGATTATCAACCCTCAAGGGGTCTATCATTATTACTCATTTCTACTAGATTACCAAGGAAATACCAATAATCTGGCAGAGTATGAGGCCTTAATAATTGGTTTGGAAATCTTGATGAACCTGGGGGCAGTGGAAGTGGAAGTCTTTGGTGATTCAGAGTTAGTAGTCAACCAGCTAAACGGGGAGTTCAAGTGCAGACATATTACCATGGCAGGGTACTACTTGGCGGCCACGCAATTACTGAGTTATTGGGATTCTGATATATCAATTAATCACATTCCCAGATGATCCAACTTGGCGGCCAACGAATTGGCACAATTAGCTTCAGGCGTGCCCATGCAGGAAAGAAAGTACGGCTTGGAGGTCGAGATTCAAAGAAGAAACCTTCCTTCTATCCTAGAAAGGGGATTTAGTCTGGATGTGATGATCTTAGAAACTGAAATAAAAGATTGGAAGTCGCCCATCATCCATCACTTACAAGATCCTTCTTCGCCCACGAGCAAGAAGAATAGACAACAAGCAACCAAGTATGTCTTATGGGCGAAGGACCTGCTAAGGAAAACTCCAGACGGGTTATTGTTGCAATTCTTAGGCCAAGAAGAATCCATGAGAGTGATGGCCGAAGTACATGAAGGAGTATGTGGTGCACATCAAGCTGGGACAAAGATGAGGTGGTTGCTAAGAAGGTATGGTTATTTCTGGCCCGACATGGAAAAAGATTGCAAATCCTATGCCCGAGGTTGTGAAGAATGTCAAAGGCACGGACCCCTCCAACATGTGCCTTCAGTACCTTTAAATCCAGTGGTCAAACCTTGGCCTTTTAGAGGATGGGCGATGGACTTCGTCGGGCAAATCTATCCAGCCTCTAGTAAAGGGCATACCTTCATCATTGTAGCAACGGATTACTTCACCAAATGGGTGGAGGCCTCGACTGTGAAAACTATAAACTCAGCCACAGTCAAGAATTTCATCGAGACCAAGATTCTGCACAGGTTCGGGGTGCCTGAAACCATAATGACTGATCGTGGGCCATCTTTTATTTCAAAAGAAGTTGAGGAGTTTGCAAGCAAGTACAAAATAAAGATGATCCAATCTAGTCCTTACTATCCACAGTCAAATGGCCAGGCAGAATCTAGCAACAAGATTTTGGTGAACATTATCAAAAGAATGGTGATAGATGACCCAGAAAGGTGGCATGAAAAGCTGGGGAATACATTGTGGGCATACCGGACATCTAAAAGGGCAGGAACAGGGACAACTCCTTATGCTTGAACTTTCGGGCAAGATGCAGTTCTTCCCATGGAAATCAATGTAAGTTCGATCAGAATTCAAAATCAATTCGGGTTACACAGTGAGGAGTACATAGAAGCCATGTGTCAATGTATTGAAGACCTAGATGCAGCCCGAATTGAAGCCCTGAACCAGATTCAGGAAGGAAAGAAAGCTGTTGCCCGAGCTTATAACAAGAAGGTGAAGATAAAGTCTTTCAAAGAAGGAGATTTAGTATGGAAGACAATCATTCCCTTGGGAGCTCAGCTTAGGGGCTTTGGAAAATGGAGCCCGACGTGGGAGGGCCCTTTCGTGATCAGTCGGGTTTTAGACAAAGGAGGATATTACTTGGCGGATCTTGAAGGAAATTGGCAAAGACATCCCATTAATGTTAAATTCTTGAAAAAGTATTGTCCTACATTATGGGATGTAAGAGATTGCTATATTGAAGAAGATGCAAGGTAAGGCAAGATTCGGGATACCAAGGTGCAGTATATGTTCATCAATCATTCAAGCAGAAAGACAAAAATTGCTAAACAATATTCATTTCATTTCGACAAATTGGTGAAGATTACAACAATTCAGATCCGATATGTTGCATTCGATTCTATTGGAATACAATGATGTCTCAACTGGTCTTTCTGATGTCTTCATGGATGGAGCCCGATCAGATGATCAGGTTGTGTGGCCAACATGTGCTTGGTAGAGGATCCTCAAACCAAGTCACCACCATATGTGATGGTAAAGCCTGATTTACCATGACCGCAAGCAGGCAGGCAAGCCGTCACGAGGAAACCGCCTGACCAAGGGTGTTGGAGATAGCGGGATGTTCGACCAAAGGTGTTGGGGATAGTGAATGTCTGATGAAAATTTTGTTTCTCACGAAAAACGAGTTTCAGGAAACCCCACTTGAACCCTGAGGAATTCATCTCGCAGTTTTAGAAGAGAGTTAAAGAGACGAACATACTCAGGATGAATAAAAGATAAAGTCCAAGATGGGTTATGGACAGAGTCAGGATTTATAGGACTATCAGAAAAAATTCAAAGGTCATGGGGAGATCAAGAGACCCCATGCAGCATTAATCTTAACCAGAAGATACAGGTTCCAAGAACAAAGGGCCAGACGCATGCGGATTTTCAATCAATATTGGCGCTTGGAATTCCAAGCTGAATATTGATTGAAGGGGGCACTGTTTGGGTTAAAACTTGAACTTTGGGCCTAAAGAAGGAATTGGCCCAAAGGGATGCCAAGAAAGAGAGATGGCTGAAGCCCAACCAAAGCCCAGAAATCAGAAGAGGCCTTTTCCGACTTGGTGCAGTTCACTTGCACCACTTGCTCACCTACCAAGCCACCAAGTGGAGTAGGCTAGACAGCTAATCAGCCCAAAAAGTACTTTACAGTGGCAGAAGCAAGTAAATAGCTGATGAGTCACTATCCCTCAAGCTGCATTCGGGCAAGATTGCAGCTACATGAAGCCCAGCCGAGTTGCCTATAAAACAAGAAAGAGAAATCTGGAATAAGGACACTCAATCAAACAAACAAACAAGCACAAACTCTGCTCAAAGCCAGATTTGCCTTCAAACGATAGCTGTAGTCAGCCAAAGTCTTTATCCCGCTCGGGATCAACTCTCACTCAACCCTTTTTGTAATAGCTCTGCTACCTTGTCTAAAACACTTGTTGTAGTATCGATTTCTCTCTGTAAACTCACCTCTCAAACCCCTTTTCTCTAAACCCTCAAACCCCCTGACAAACCACAAAGATAGGAAGTTGCAAGACGCCCAGTTTTGCCCGACAAGGTGAAACCTTGTCCGACCCCCTTTGGTTTTGTCTTTTCATTTATTAAACTAGCAATATGTTGTATACTTTCAGTTGTATTCAAGTTGTTTCTAGTAAAATGATGATTAAAAGACTCTCTCAGTTCTTGAATCTGATTTAAAGATGTCTTCATTGTTTAAATCAGATCTAAGTTCTAATCTTTCGGACATATAAGAGCGATCATGTAAAAGTCCTTGGTCTCAAGGCATAAAAAAGAACTTTATGTGGACTTAACCCATCCACGACAATCCTTGATAAACGAAGAAGTCTGAAGTTACTTGGGGCGCAAGTAATCGACTGATCTTGTAGTTTTACCACTGTTATATTATGATTATTCTAGAACGTTTGAGTATGGAATGAGTTCTGATAGGAAGCCTCAAGGCCTACACCTAAGGCCCCACAAAGGCACCTATTTGGATTCATTCTAAGCTCTGCGGGCTAGAACGTTTGGGTATGGAATGAGTTCTGATAGGAAGCCTCAAGGCCTACACCTAAGGCCCCACAAAGGCACCTATTTGGATTCGTTCTAAGCTCTGCGGGCTAGCTGATCAGAAGTATAACGGTGGTAATACTATGTGCGACAATGGAACCGGCAGTGTATATGTCCAAGTGCTGGATTGGTTATGGATTGGAAGCCTCAAGGCCTATACCTAAGGCCCCACAAAGGAACCTGTCATAATTAATACGGTCTCTCGGATATATATATATATGTACATAACTAAACTCAACATCCGTTCTACATCTGCCATGATAAAGATGGTAGTGGCACGCCTGAGCACGTGAAAGTTAACCTTGATTGTGAGCCTTAAGGCCTGCACCTAAGGCCCCACAAAGGCACCTTTCAGAGTTAACTCTGTCCTTCTCTTTCAGCCTTGCCCGACGAGCCTTGCCCGACGAGTCTTGCCCGACAAAGCCCAACAGTAAAGCAGAAGCCCGACAGCCAAACATCAACCGGCGCCAACCTCTCCCGGGGAGCTGTGTGCTCTTCGGCCAGGAAGCATCCCCGACGGAAATTCCTGCCACGAACACAGGTAGTGTTTGGTTGCTAGAGAAAACATTAGAATGGCATTCATTAGCTACCCCGCCATGCCCGTGGAGGAGGAGAGAAGCGAATTACAAGTGTTTTTCATTTTTTTTTTTTTGCTTCAATCTGTGAAATTAGGGTAAAATAGGTGTTATGAAATTCGATGGGTGTGATATCAGGCATTTGTGGACTTTTCTTATTATATCAAAGCTTGAGTTCAGAAATTAATTGCCATATTATGACCTATATCTCTTGCAGCAATTGAAGGTTCATCTGTAGTGTTCTGTTTGGATGGGGCTGATTTACCCAAAGATGATTTCTACCAGTGCTATATGATTGTTGTTCAAGGTAAATCCCTATTAATGAAGAAACAAATCAGATTTTGTGCAATGCGTATCTTGGAGGAAGAGATGGTTACTTTCATCTCAAATTCTTGTATAGGTGCAAAAAATGTCATCAGTGCTTGTCGGGCGTGCAAAGTTAGGCAGTTAATATACAATAGTTCTGCTGGTGTAGTTTTTGATGCTTCAAAAGATATATTAAATGGAGATGAATCTTTGGCATACCCTTGAAAGTATGCCACTGGCAAGGGACTTTCTTCATGTTTATAGTAGAGCGTTGTCTACTTTTTTATCTGCTAAAATTTCTTTCTAACTTAGTTTTATTATGCTTGATACAGTTTGATGATATGTTAAGTGATCTCAAGGCTCAAGCAGAATCACTTGTCCTGTTGTCTAATGACATTGATGGTCTTTTAACATGTGCACTTCGTCCTAGCAATGCATTTGGACCTGGAGACACGTATCTTGTGCCATTTTTAGTGAACTTGGCAAAATCTGGCTGGGGAAAGGTTTTCTAACTATCTGTTCATTTGATCCTATGTACTGTTTCACTTGCACGTACACTTTGTTAACTTGGAGCCTTATTTAATAATCATGATAATTGATGTTTGTGTACCACCAATTACGATATCAACTCTTTCTCTCTCTCTCTCTGGTATCTTGGTCAGCATGTTGTTTGTTATCTTATCATTCCTTGTATAGATGTTATTTTCAGTATTTTTTGAAGTAACAGAGATTCTCATTTCAGTTTATTATAGGGACTGGTGAAAACACGTTGGATTTTACTTACGCTGAAAATGTTACTCATGCTCGTATCTGTGCAGAAGAAGCCTTAGAATTTCGGATGGTCTCTGCTGCTGGAAAGGTACTTACAATTTTATGTCTCCTTGGTGCACATCACTTTATTTTTCTGTTTCTTCTGGGTCCACGGTTAAGGAGGTTACTTGTGATCAATCTGTAGGCCTTTTTCATCACAAATCTCGAGCCTGCGAATTTTTGGGCATTTGTATTACTAATCTTGGAATGCCTGGGATATCAAAGGTAAAGCAAACATTCCTATTTTTTTCTGAGAGGGACTTCACATTCTTTCGTTGTTATGTTATTGCATAGCAGGGACAATAGTAAGAGAAAGAAAGAGATGAGAGATCCAATACTCACTCTGGCCTTTGGCATTGCCCCAAAGGTTTATCGGAATCACATCCAATGGGGAAATTAGAAAACGTTAGGGTTTAGTCTAGGAATCCAAGAGACTAAAATGAACGCACTATAAATGCGTAAATTGCATAATCTTACAAGAACAGTGAAAGGCACAAAAGGCTCTTAATCATGTGGTGCTTGGTACTTGGGTGTACTTGTATATAATTTGAACTTTGACTCCTTTATTAGTATATTTGCTGCTTCCCTGACATTCTATATGTATAAGATATGCAAAGATTACCACCTTTATAAAAATTTATCCATGGTTCAAGTCATACTAAGTTGTCATCATGGCCAATTTTCTCTGTGTATTTGTTGCTAAATTTCAGCAATAGGCTGTAGGAACAGAGAAGTGTGGCCCCACCTTGGGAGTGGGAGAGAAAAGAATATGTAATTTCTTAGTAGAGTTAAGGAAATGATTGTATTCCACCTCATTGCTAGTTGAGGAAAAAAGAATTTTAACCACCCTAGCTGTCCCAGATATGGTAATTTCTGAATTGTTAATTAATTGTGTAGTGCAGTTTTTTATTTATCATGCATTATTCTGCTTGATTTGATGTTATAGTTGAGGTGTAAAAGAAGAAAATGCTTAATATCACTTGTGTACATGGGCGTACTCTTTTTGGAATTTCAGTGAACACTTCATCTTACATTTTGTGACGACCCGTCCCAATTTATTATATAATTTTCTCCTCGAGCGTGTAAAGTGATGAATATGCCCTCGTTGGCTAAGTGACGTGGATGTGTCTATGAAGTTTTAAATTATTATTTCCGCTGTCGTAATTAAATCGTACTCGACATCGCGAGTGCGTTGAAGCGAGTTAGAACCGAATTGGAGCCGTAACGAAAAAGTTACGATTATTTAGGTGCGTAAATGGGCAAATTGTGGACCAATTATATGGGCTCCTATTTCTTTTAGCCCAATCATATAATTTGTTTTTCTTCTTTTGGGCCAATTAAAATTAGCTCTCTCTCTCTCTTAGCCAATCAGAACACACACACACACACACACACACACACACTCTTCCTTCTCTCTCTCCTTCTCGACTCTTCTCCCTCCGTACACCCGAGACATCCCACCTACACAACCATCATCAAACTCACATGGATCGAACTTTTGGAAACCACCACCATCCTCCTCTCGACCACACGATCACCACCATACCCTTGGTTTTTCGTTTTGGTGAGTTTTAGCTTGGAAACCAGAAGCTTCGACGAGGAGTTAGTTTGCTCCGGCATGATCACGAACGATTTACAAGGTTTTGAGGCTCGGGATGGTCTCTATGCAACTTCCCTAGCACTTTAAAGTAGATTTGGAGTGGAGTGGACGTCGGAATAGGTGAGTTTGAAGAGTTGCAGAGTTGGCTTGATTTTCCAAGGAATTTTCCGATCGTTTTTCATTGGATTTTGGACTTCTAATAGGTACGAACGTGTTCTACTCTTCGAGACCTTCAAATCCATATAAATTTCATGGATATTGGTTAAGAAATGAAGTAGATATAAAGCTTTGAAAATTTTCCAGAAACCGGCGTGTGCAGACGGAGGCCTGTAGCGGCGGACGGTGGAGACCGGCAGGTGATCGGAGAAGAAGAAGGTATATTTCATTAACTTTAACAGAATATTCTAACGGCGTTAGGTAACGCCATTACCATTTAACGGAATATTCCGCCTATTTTGACGGAATATTCGTAACGCCGTTAGGGTTTTCGTCAATGTGATGTGCACGTGCCTGCGCGTGGCCGACACGTGCGGCTGTGCCTTGGTCGGCGCGTGAAGGCGCATCGGGTGTCCAAAAATCTTTCTAAAAATTTGTGTGGTTCGTATCATCGAGTAGATCACGTTCGTATATTCAAACTTTACATTTGAGCAAACTATGAGGAGTTATTCCTGGATTTCATATATGTGCTAATTAATTAACGTAAAAATAGCTGTATCGCATATAGGTGAGACGTACCTCGAGGACGAGCGAAGCTAAGGGGCTACGATCCCGCTACTTATCAGTGAGTGGGCATTTGTTTTATATATATATATATATATTTATATGCAGTTTCCAATAATGTTTTTATATGGAACTATGCTTTGCTTGCCATGTCGTAAATAAGTTACATTTTAAATATTGCATTGTTACACTTGTGAATTGTATTGTGTGATGTTGCGGAGACTCAGGTAAGCTTCAGGTGAGTATTATGTGATTGAATGGGTTGTATTGCATTGGTATGCACCAATGTTTTAAAGAACTCGCCTCGGGGCGCGCCTAGGGCGCCCTTGAGGCTGGGCGGTGAGGCAAATGCCTCAGTTTTGCTGGAGTAGGCGAAATGCTTCGTCGGAGACGCCGAGGCGGCGGAGGTGCACCTCAAGGCGTCCAGGCGCCTTGTTAGACCCTTTTTCTTTTTTTTTTTGAAAACCATCCAAACCCAAAACGATGCCGTTTGGGTAAGGATTTTCAGTCTTCGTACCATACCTTCGAATTCGATCGCCTTTGTCTGCCTCTGCCTTCTGCCTTCTTGCTTCTTCTTCTCTCGCGCGCTAGAAGCCCAGAACACCAGTCTGGTCGCCACGTCGCCGCTTGGAGCAACATCGTCGCCACACCGCCATCAGCCCACCGCCTTCACCCCAGCACCGTCAGCCCAGCCCCAGCGCCGTCAGCCCAGCCCCAACGCCGTCAGCAAGATCCCAAGGGTTAGGGTTTTTGAAATTCTGAAATTAGGGATTTAGTTTTCTGGGGAAGGTTTTGCTATAATAGAGGGGTTAATAGTTAGACAGAAAAGTTATTAATCTGCCTCTATGTGCTGCCTCTGCGTGCTGCCTTGTTTAGGCTATAAATTTATTAATCTGCCTCTACATTTTCTGGGGAAGGTTTTCTGAGGAAGGTTAGGCTATAAATTTAGTGGAAGGTGCTAGTAGGTTGGAAATTGTTAGGCCTAAGTAGTCGGGACTACAGGGGTATATAAATTAATTAATAAATTGTTGGAAATTGTTGGTGTATAAATTAATTAATAAATTGTTGGTTCATTAACTGTATGCATGCATCGAATGTTTATTGTTTTCTTTGTTTGGATTACCTTTTAAATGATGAATTTGGATGATATTACCTTTGAATGATGAATTTAGATAATATTATCTTTTGAATGACTATGGATTTGAATGAAAAATTGAGAATGGATGTTTATTTTACATAGTATTATTTTTGTACAATTATATGTATAATATATAAAACATATATATATATAAAAAATTAAATCCCGTGAGGCACGCCTCACTCCTAGGCCAGGCTTCGCCTCTGACGCCTCGCCCACGCCTCACGCTTTTAATACATTGGTATGCACACATTTATTTAGAGCTCATCATGGTTGCACCCCAGTATTAGTGCTCCCGCTCGGGGCTAGGGCCAGCCTTCACGTGATTGTTCATCTCTCGCACCGCACGCTCACCTTGGATCCAAGTCTGGTGCCAGCCTGTCATACAGACCACAATAAGTGGTTCCGACTCGTAGGTGACCCGCGAATTATCGCACAGCCTTCACATGATCGTAGCACTTGAGCGTACATATTTATACCCAGCATGTCGTACAGGTCACACTAGGTGACTCCGACTCGTGTGCTAGCCTGGATTGATGAGCTACAGGTCTAGTCGCACAGGTCACATTAGGTGACTTCGACTGGCATACTATTTTATATTGGTTTCACACCTGGCTTACATTTATTATCGCTGAGATATTATGACATGGCATACTTCAGTTTTCACTGCTCTTGTGCATTGGTTTTCATACCTACGTAGTAGTTATACGGGTTTTATGGAGAGGGGTTATTATGTTCATAAAGATAAATATATTTTCAAACGCTTTGTTTTTGCCTACTCACCCTTCTGTTTTGCGCCCCTCCAGGTTCTAGGTAGCTGTTCATCTTTGGTGGCTCACGAGAACTACTTGGCGGTTCTGACGTTCTACTAAATAAAAGTAGGGATCTTCTCCCTGTTTGTATAATTAGTACTTTGTTAGTTCGACTGCACTTTCGTTTTACCTATGCTCTGATATGCGTGTATCTTATACTTGATCACTTTCACACACTTACATATTATCTCTAGTTAAATAAGTTTAGTTTTGGTTTTTATTTATTCGCATTTTCTTATTATTATCACTTCTGTTGTGCACTTGGCTACGTCACCCTCATGTGAAGGCCAACACGTCTCGACTCTGGTCGGAATGTGTCACATATCGTATGGAACATTTATATAAATGAAATTATTGAAAAATAAGTTTCTTTTCAGACCCTAAATTGATCAGTATAGTTTTGATTTTATCTTCACCTTTTTCTTATTCTGATATGTGATCTTCTGTATTGGCATCTTTTATGTGCTTTTACTCACGTACTTTGTAGTCCAAAGTGTTAAAAAAACTGTGGGTTTTCACTTTTTATTAGTTTTATGTTTCTTTAGGATCTTTTGAGGTTTCTTTGGAATCTTTTCATGTTGCGCCTCATAAGTCATTTTTTTACCACATTTTTCTCATTGCAGACCATTACTGAAAGTTCCTGCTAAGATGGCTTGGTACATCCTATTGTTCATCAAATGGATAGCCGAAAAGTATGGAATGATAAAATACAATGATTCTATGTCAGCGCAATACATTCGATTAGTTTCACGTACTAGAACGTTCGACTGCACTGCGGCTCAAAAGCAGATTGGGTATTCACCAATTATCTCACGGGAAGTAAGTTTTTCATTCGTTTATTATTGTTAGTCCTTCATGTCATTTAGTTGCAACTGTACTCTTGCCTTGCCCTATGTTTTTCTCCATGTTCAAATATATTTTGCAAAGTTGCATGCATTAGAATATCCATGGGGTTTTTACATCCGTCTATAGATATCCAATTGAAGCTTTTGACCCTTACAAGGTGTCTGGCTAGTTTAGGCTCCCATGTGTTCATCGTCATGCCACATCTTGTATGCTGGATCCTGAGCAGTATCTGATTGCTGTAGTACACAATACATAGCAGAAAATTAATGAAGACTACTCCCTGCTCCTTCCATTTTGGAAAATAAATTCCCACTGTTTTTTGTTGCATATAAAGTGGTGTAGCTTGTCATATTCTCTTATGGCTTACTATAGAGCATACAATTCCAGGTTTAACATTCTTCTTTGTCTGTGTACAGGAAGGTGTCACATTAACCATTGAGTCATTCTCTAATTTAGCCAGAAACTCATCTTTCCCAACTTTCAGAAACTTTAATGAGGAATCAAAAGTGGAGAAGCTGCTAGGCAGTGGAGAAGGTTGTTTTCCGTTGTAGCATTTTTAATTTGATTTTGCATGGTCCCATGGTAATACGGAATTTGGTCCCCAGCTTTACTTCTACTGATGAAAAGGGTTTAAAATAAGTTGGAACATACCAAGCTGGCAACTTAGACAGGATTTGCGTTTCAGAATACATATCCAGATCAAACGTGATTGTTCATATGCATTCACACAGGCCAGAGGAAGCTTTGTCCTCTGTTTTTGTACCTTTTCTTTTCTTTGAATTTTTTTGCTTATAATAAATGAAAATATATGCATGCTAGAACTTTCATGAAAGCTGTTTATTGTTTTATTTGGACTGTAGAATGACCTTGAACTGTCACTGCAGTTGCAGACATTTTGTCTACAAAATGTTTGCACCAACTTGATCCATGCGGAGTATGAACTTCAGCATCTTTTTTCTTTTTCTTTTCTAAAATAACCGTTTAAACCTCATTTATTTTATGAACAAGTATCTCTTTGTGATGCATAAATTTTGATATTTCTCAATACTACTTTTATATGAATGGGTGAGTTTTCATTGACAGCAATTATTCTCTCGTGGCCATCTCTACAGTTTTCAGCATCCCTCTTTTTCCTCAAGTTGATTTTCTCTCAAGCCTTGACTGCGTTGATAGGTGTAGGTAATGGAATGCCAGTTTCACCATGCCGGAGTCAATTAATCGCTTATTTGTATAAACTTTGTATTGATCTTGTTGGAAATGTTTTGCAGCGCTGGTGTTGGCTTTCACCCTATTTTTCGTTTGTGAATAATATGAATCGGAAATAGATGGATTGGCAAAGCTCCTGTTCAACGGGTTCATATCAGTTTCTGGGTCATTGAGAAGAAATCTACCTGCTTCCATGCAACTATATATCTTGAAAAACATGGAATCTTGCATCACGATAAAGGTAAAGCATCATAAATAGCTGCCACTGTCACCTCAATAGCCTTTTCGCAGAGGTTTTTCTAACTGTATAAATCCAATCCAATGGTCTGCTAGCTAGCTTAGATTTTTATGAAAATATAGATTTTGGGGCAAATCCAACAAAAGAAATAGCACAATACAGACTCTTGCTCTGTTCTTATTGTTAACCAAAATGTTATAGGCTGTAGAAATCAATGCCTTTTCGACATATCTGTAAAACCGAGAAATATTTTGGTAAAATATTAATCTCTTGTGAGTTTCATGTTCTTATTGTTACAATTACGATGAGGTCGTTCGAATCAAGTTTTGTTTTTCTTTCATTTTGGGTGAAGGAATCAAGCTTTGCATTGAGTGGGAAAGATTGGTAACATAGATTAGTGCTTGAGGATGTGATTAAAAGTTAAACGATCTTTGTTATAAACATTTCACAATCCTTTGCGTAAGTAAAATAAGTCACTAAACGATCTTTTTTATAAACATTTCACAATCCTTTGAGTAAGTGAAATAAGTCACACTCAAAAATCTTGATTGAATCCACACAGATATTCAACCGACTTTTCCTTCACACATATAATAAAATAATAGGGATGGTAGGCTAGCACAAATCACAATGATCTGCATTCCTAATGCGCTCATAGAAGCAGGTAACAGAAATATATAGAAATTGGATTTCAGACTTTCTCACGGCAAACCGATAACAGAAAAATTTAGATACTGTATTCCAGACTTTCTCATGGCAATTCGAATATAGTTCTGCCCCATACTTTCTCATGGTTGACAGAAAGAATTCTAGGCCCTGGCTTTCTCATGACAAACTTAGAATGAAGGTATTCACAGGGATTCAGATCTACTCATGAAACAAGAAAGAAAGATAGATATCTAGGGTTACGATCACACTCATGAAACTAGAAAGAAAATATGCAACGACAACTGTTCTCTATTAACCCTCTTAGTTCGCAATCATTTCAAACATGTATACATATATCATTTCACAAAGTAGATCGATGACTGGATAAGAACACATTTGTAAATCCATACTAAACACAAAAAGTATATAACAAGGGAATCTTTCATATGCCAAGTAATTTATCACACAATATTAAAGTCAACTCACCTGGAGTCCAAGCTACAAACAACTGTAGCACGAAGGTCGAAGCACTCAATCACAATCAACGCCTATAAAACAAGTAAGTCTTATCGTAGATACCTATAAATAAACAATACAACAGAATAATTTGGGTCACCTTGACTAAAAAGTCAACCGTTGTTCAAATTCAAAGTCAAAGTGGGCCACATGTCACTCCCCGATCTGACATACGTCCAGGATCGACGCATGACAGTAGGCTGTAGGGGGATGCCAGGAAATACAAACTGAAATACTAAACTAAAAATAACAATAATCACATCTGTTTAAGGAAAGTATAGGGGTAACCTAACACTCCAAGCTCTCTGAACTGTCTGCTACTCCAAAGCTCCTCATATCTACTAAAACCTTCACAATCGCCCCTACACCATGAGAATGGTGCACCGGGCAAATAACAACCCGGATAAGCCGCGAAGCTCGTGTGAGTGACAATAATTCTACGTATGTGATACTAATAAAAACCATCCATCGATCACGGTTTATAAACGTCAAATATAAAATCATATCACTGAAAATCCTGAAGGAGTCAACCAGACATCCAACGGCTCGTTTGAAACAAGTCACAAAAGCTCACAACCATAGACTCATACAACACAATGAAAAGTAGGGCTAGAATGACACAGTTCGGCCGAAGCCTACATCTCTGAAGCTATCTCAATCCAAACTTAATCCGAAGAATCAACAAAGCAATTAATCGGGTTTCAGACCTTTCAACGGAACCATAATACCAAACGAGATTCTGGACCACTCAACAGAATCCAACCAAGATACGATTCTGGACCACTCAATGGAATTGCGGAGTAGAAGGGATTCCGGACCTCTCAATGGAATCCGAGTGGATATGATTTCAGACCTCTTAATGGAATCGTGGAGTACAATGGATATTGAACCACTCAACGAAACCCAAGCTGGATACAATTATGGACCACTCAACGGAATCGCGGAGCACGAGGGATTCCGGACCACTCAACGAAATCTAGATGGAGCAGGGAACCGGACCACTCAACGGAACCCCAACGGAAACCCAATTCCGGATCACTCAACGGAACCGAGTGGAAGGCCAACAACCATAATGTACAACGGCTCAAAGAAACGAGACATGAATCAAGTTACTCAATTTACAAAAGCTTAACAAGTGAAACAAGGCACAAATATTAAATTTGGAACGAATCAACGAAGTGGGAAATGAAACAATATCGAAGCAACAAATCCCCATGACAATGGGTTAATGGTCCACTACTATCTCTCACATTTCATCACAATATGTCAATCATACAAATCAAACTATATTTCAAATATCCACGTCAAATCTCATTTCATAAACATAAATTGATAGCTAAGTATTAAAAATAACAATTCAATAGAAAACATATTTATAAAACCAAGTCATATCCACACAGGATAACAATTACGAAAACAAGGTAATCACCAATATCACATATATTATAGTCACTCACCTGGAGTCCACGCTAACGCACCCTAGCACAAGAATCGAGACGTCACGCACTATCGTTGCCTAAAACAAAGTATAAGTCAACATTTAGATTTCCTTCGATAATTCACATACTCAAAAACTCTCATATGTCCCCCACAACAACATTTAATGAGAATCAAACGGTCGTTGGGTCCATGATCCTACGTCACTTGCTCCGTAAGATCCAACCACTAGATTTTCGATTCATAAGTTCCTAAGGTCCTTAAATATTACGTACAATAATACCTCAAAGTTTGGTGGCGATCCAACGGTCGGATCTCCGCCAGCGCCTAAACATAATTGGGAACCATTTAATAAAACTCGTACTCGCCACTTCGAATTTTCTGGAATTTTTCCATATTTTTCGTCCAACTTTGAGAGCTCATTTCGAACTCAATACAAGCTCAAATCGAGTGATTCAAAAGCCAAAATGTAGTTAGGAATGTGGAGAAGAGATTCATACCCTTTGATGGCTCTCTGGAATACGGGGTGGGCCAAAAAAGTGTCTAGAATATGGCCAAACAGTCACGGTTTTGAATTTCCCGATTTCTGGAAGATGTTCCCCGAGTTGATTTTCGTGTTAAAACCTTCACCAAATTCACTTTTAATCGTCAATAAAGTGATCTAGCCTACATAGGAGGAAGATAGAAGGAGTTTCGAAGATCACCTTCGCCGGAGACGGCGATACATCGTCGAAAATGGATGCACAATAACTGTGCCGTGCTATGTGAAGGAGAAGAAGAGTCCAAAGTGGAAGTATGACAACCAATTTCGTAGGTAAACAATGTGGGTCCCCAAGACTTCATGGTGTCGGTTTGCCGCCTACGTTGGTTTAACAACGGCGAGGTTGGTCGAGTTTTACTCCTTGGATGATGGGTTACAAGACCTAAGTGGTGGCATCGGTCGCTACTTAGCCGATTTCTCAAAAAGTAAAAAAGAGTCATTGAAATTCGTTGGTTTTCATCGATTTTTGTGGCTTCAGATCACCACGTATAGGTTAATCAAGGTATTTCTTAAGTGGGTTTTGTGGAGGGAAGTCTAAGCTTCAAGGTGGTGGTGGTGGCATGGTCTAATTCCTCTTAAGTTGGCCAGAATTCGCGTAAGAAGTTCGAAGGGAAAATGAGTTGGTGGAAGGGAAAATGAGTTGTACTCTTGCAAGTATTTTTAAGTATCCCTACTTTTGCAGGTGGTAAAAATCCCTATCAGTACCCTAACTCTAAATTATGAGCATGTGTGGTATCATTTACAAATTTTGACGAGGGAAGCCAAACAAAAACCTAGTACTTAACAATCTCCCCCTTTGGCTTTCCTTGACAAAATAACCCCAAACCTATGACTAATTCACACATCACCCACACTCAAGAGATCATGCAGCGACAAGAGATGAGCAAGTAACAACTCTTGCAGCAAACATACAATTCTCGGCAAGAGACAAGTGAGATCATCATGGGTTATTATAACATAAGCTCGTTTAAAAAAAATGATACCACACATTGCATGATCAACACATGATTTTCCAATTACCACGTTTAAAAGAGTTTTAAATTTTTCTCCCCCATTTTGTCATGGTAAGACAAAGGAAGAAAATAACAAGAAGCACAATACATAACAAGGAATAAATCGTGAAGCATAGCACGCAACAAAGAAAGGTCAATGCATCTTGGAGAACCAAAACAACCCACAATGGTGCAAAGTTTTGGAACCAAAGTGATAATATATAACAATTTTAAGCTCAAAAGCCACAAGATTCAAGATAGAGTCAAAAGAGCAGCACGATTAATTACAACAGAAACTAAAAGAAATTAGAGTTTCAAATTTAACAAACATTGTTCAATAGTTAACAAAACATAAATCCCCCATGACACTTGCTCGCAATTAAACTAAAACCCCTACAAGAACTCCCCCATAAACTTAAAACTCCTCCGATTGTGATGAGCCATCTGAGCCAACAGGAGATCCAGCAGTAATGGCATCTTCAACAAGGGCATCTCCAATGCGGGTACCACTACCAAAACGTTCTACATCTTTATCTTCATCAGAGGAATATGTGAACCTGATGTGCTTGCCCTTCGAGGTAAGAGTGGAAGAAAAATGTTGATGGACATTGATGGACACTCATTTCCCTTTAACAGCATAGATTGCTACCATCTTGGCAGTAACAGCCCTCGAATGACCAGACGAGGTAGCAATGTGATAGGATAAGGAAAATGGATCCAAGGGACAATAAGGGACAAGTTTTGGAAGACGCAGAGATGGCCTGGGGACAAAAGATGGAGGATTTAGGGAGGTTTGACTCTGAGACGGTGCGGAGAACGAGTTACTGATGTGAGGAGAAAACTTTGATGGATTGACCAAAGTTGAAAATCAACTAATTGTTTCCTAAGAATGGTGATCTTAAACTCAAGATGTGCTATTTTCCTTTCCTGGAAACATTTGGTAGTGGGACTGGTCTAGGATTACCCTGAGCAATAGCACTCATGACATTGCTCAAGCTCATCAGATTTTTGTCAAGATCTTTAGTTGTTCTAGGACAAATATCACCCGGATGTTTTGGGACTCCAGCACCCTCACAAAGTTGAGTGATCAGACAAGGATGGACTGTAGAGCTTCTCTGGTGAGTTCCAAAGCATTTCGACTTGGAGAAATAGACTTAAAAATCAGAAACCCAAAAGGAACATCACAATTAGTCAACATTGCGAACAACACTTTGGCAGACTCTAAGGTAGGATTACCATTGCTGGAAGACCCTAAGACATTTCTACGCAGAAAATCTGACCAACTCCTATAGAAGGGTTTGAGACGAGACTTGGACGCTTGACCTTTAACCAGCGGGATGGACAAGTCAACATAAGCCTAACGATGGTAGGCTTTCATGTCATACTGACAAGTAGCTAAGTTATAGCTTGGTAAAACAGAGGTAGAGGAAGGGTCAAGTTCTAGAACCATGCAAATGACGGACGGGTCAAAGGGTACTAAAATACCACAAACATACACAACCCCACCAAATTCAGGAAAATTAGACGGAATATTAGAATAAAATTTTTGAACCATGGTTAGATTGAAATTGGTAGGACGAGAGTTTACCCTATGAAGCTTGTCCTTTTCAATGAGGTCATCAGATCAGATAACATCAGTCACTGGGAGATCATCCCATATGATTCTTCGTTCAGGCACAACTTTGCGAGCAACCACCGTTGTGAAAAAGTTCTTGGCTCAAGTGGTAGAAAAGGCAGGCGCTTGATCCCCAGATGCAACACTAGATAAATTCCTCGCAGTCTGAGACCAAGTAGAATGACGAGAGGGTTGAGCATGGGAACAACTTTTGTTTGTAGCCATGGGTAATCAATCTTTCCAAGGGAATGGTTCAAGATTTTGAAATGGAGGGAAATGATTCAACCAAGGCAAACGGCACAAAATGAGGTAAGGTAAAAACCTAGATGGGTTAGAGAAGGTTAAACCTAGGACACTGTGAAATAGACTAAGTCTTACGATGAAAACCAACGAATGAGATACAACAGTTAAAATCAGACGGTGTAAAGATAAGAATACCCTTAATGAACCTCACCTTTCTTATTAGACAACGTGACTAGTCAGAATGTTGAAATTAACTACAACAAAACTAGTAAAGTGCAACAAGATGTAACTACGAGAGAAAACAACACATAAACATAAGAAATCAGCTACAGATACAAACTTAGTACCATTTTAGCTACAGCCAACTGTGAATTTCAAGAGAAAATACCAAGAATAAACAGATTCAATAACCAAGCTTTCATGACAATTTTGATAATAAATATTTGACAAAGCAAATACATTTGAAAAGAAACATGCAATGCAATACTTCGAAACCAATTCTTTACGGACACACAATGATAGCACAACAAGATTAACACTTGTTCATACCACAACCATGATGTGTCCAGGTAGGAAAGGGATTAGTGATAGCCATAGAAAACTAAGTTTCACGCAACTAAGCAAATATTTAATTCAAAAGCTAACCAAACATTTAATAACCCATTGACATTAAGACACAACCCTCACAACATAAATTGAGCCAATATCTAAACACAAAACTACTCACAATGAAGAACCAAGCCCAATAGAACTTCTAAGTTGGCAAATGAGATGCAAAGCACATGACCATTGATAGGATTGGTGAGAATTGTACTTCGACAATATAAGACACATTTGAGTCTTTCTTAAGACAGGGAGAGAGGAATTGAATGATCATGACATTGCATGAGAAATACTTCTGAGAAATTTAGAATTTTCCTTCCCACCCCCCCCCCCCTTTTGAATTTTTTAGAACTTTGCGTATGAGTGAAGTGATTGAAGCTCAGATAAATGATTTTACTTTTGAGAGGATTTGAGCACAATGAAGGAAAAACTAGGTGGTGTTTTGCACTGAAAGGGACACTTAGCCTAATTTATAGAGAAGAATTGTCACTACACCTCAATCAAGACCAAAGTAAGCCTAACCCTCAAATCAACAAGTGCTTTTGTCAAATGAGACAAAGATTTTTTACAAGCTATTAGCCATAACAAGGAGAACCTTTGACATAACAGAGAAAGAATTAATCAAGGTTAATCAACAAAATGCCAACATGTGAGACAATTAAGAAATGCACAAAGTGACACATAGACTTAACTGATGAGTTGATTGACAAGACAGACATAAGATCAAGAAAAAGAACATGCCGAAGAATAACAAAATGGAAGCAAGATTACTTAACCTATTTAGTCAAAGGCACAGAAGTCAACAGACCATCAAAGATTTTTTCATCTTCGATTTTCCAAAAGACTTATGAAATACACAACTAGTAGTTCCTCACATGGCACCAAGTTTATATTTCTTTGCATAAACCTCCTAAGAGCAAGATATTTATTCCCAAGACACTTGGAAGATAAATATTTAACAACATTCATCCAAACAACCAGTGCATAATCATGATCAGAAAGCACACCAGGAACCAAATCAAGGTCATCAACTTGAAGAACAAGCGACACTGCAAAGATGTAATCCAACAAGGCATATGAAGAATTTGCAATCATAAGTGATAGAGAAGCATACATGTTGTAATGCTTCAAGCAATCAATATGAGAGGGATCTCACCATGAATCAACATGGAGATTGAATGATTGAAATTTCATTCTCTGGATAATAGGCTTTGGAAAAATCAGAGCAATACGCCTTTGTGTGAGATATAATAGGCATCCTAAGATGCAAGGTTCACATAAGTAGCATTCAGTGACAAAAACTTGTAATTGTCCACATTGGACCATTTATTCAAAAGGATCAATGTTCCAACTTGAACAATCATCACACTTAGAGGCAACAATTGAATAGCAATTTTCATTTAATCTTCGAACCACCAACATGTTTTTCCCATATTTATCAATAACTCTGCAACTCGTCTTGGAAAAACAAACTTCATTAGCAACTTCATCATAGAGTTGACAATACTAAGAAAATTAGTTGACAACCTAGTCACATAGTGAACATCTTCAAGCATAAGAAGTCCAAGAATCTTGACCACTCATTTTCCAACAATCTCAGCCTTGTCTCCTCCACCAAACTCAATCAAACCACTTTTGAATGGTATAAGAGACAGGAAAGCATCTTTGTCACCAGTCATATGGTAAGAGCAGCCATTATCAAGATGCTAGGTGTCTGATTTGCAGAATGAAGTTGACCTTTGAGCAATCAAGCACCTATCAAAATCACGTTGAAAGCCACCTGAACTTGACTTGACATTTCTTGAGCTTGATGAAATGACAATATTGGACATTCTGCTGACCTTTATAGTTAGACGATCTACCTATTCCTTTAGAACATTTTTCCTTTCCAAATGTAGCTTTCTACACATAGGTCTAATGTGGCCAAGATCACCACAATGATTACATTTAGGAACAAATCTAGTTCTAGAAGGAGAGTCAACCAAAAGGGATACAAAAGGAAGTTCCTCCAAAGCATGTGAGTTGACACCCATGGAACTTAAACTGCTTTCATCAACAGTAAGCACATTTGTACCTTCAAACTGATTTCCAACATACAATACTCTTTCTGATGAGTCAGCACATATAGATAGACATTTTAACTTGTATGTAGCCTCATTCAATTTAGAAAATAGCTTCAAATTAGCTTCCCGATACAATTCATTGTTTTCCCACAGCAAAGGAATTTGTTGAAGCAGACTTTCAAGCGATATCATTAAACTCTAAACATGATTTTCAACAGAGGCGAGTAAGTCATCCGTTTCATCATCACCACCATAAAAGGAGCCTCTTTCATTCAGCATGCAAAGTTTGACCTCTAACCGTATGATTTTGTCACTTAATTATGTTCTGACTAGTCGGAGAGACTCAACCTCTTCTTATAACACAAACACCTTTTTGGTAAGATCAGTATTGTCCAGAGTTGGGACACATATCTCATCAAATAGGGATTCATACAAGCTTGACAACTTCTGAGATGATGACACATTAGTATCATCTAATGCTTCATTTTTTCCACTAGAAGGTGCTTCATCAACAGATGCAACAAACCCAACAATCTCTTCATCATCATCTGATGACTTATCTGATGACACAAAATCGTGTTCATCATTGTCACTCTAAGTAGCCATCATAGCCTTTTCACGTTTCTGACCAAGAAATCTAGTGTTGGCACATTCAGCGACACAGTGCCCACTTCCACCACATGCAAAGCAGGGACTATAAACTTTTGATAGATTTTTGTCTTTCTTTCCTGAGGAATCACTAGATTTTTCACTAGAGAAAAGTTTCCCATGATTGTTCGATGACCCCTCAGACCACTTGACATCCCTTCCTTTTTTTTAAACCTCTTCTGAATTACTTAACAAATAGGGCAAAATCATCCTTTGAAATTTGCTCACATGTGTCACTTGTAACTTTGTTGTTCTCAACACTTTGAAGAGCGACATATTTTCCCTTCTTAGAGACACCGTCATCCATGTCAAACTCCATCTCATAGGTAATGACTTTCTCAACTAACTTTCCGAGCTTGATCTCACTTAAATCATAGAACTCTTGGATGGCAACCTTCTTTGCTTGGAATCTTTTGGGTAAGGATCTTAAGATCTTTTGAACAATTGTTGTTTCACTGATAGGTTTCCCCAATCCCAAAGCTTCATTCGTCAACATTTCAACTTTCTCATAGAAGGTTGAGAAGGTTTCAAACTCAAGCATTCTTAAATCCTTACACTTTGAGAGGGTCATTTGGAGCTTTAAATCCCTCACTTGTTTGTCACCTTCCTGAAGAATTCTGAGTTTATCCCAAGCTTGCTTGGCAGTTGTGCAGTAACGGATATAAGCAAACTGAGTTGGTGATATGGCAGATACAATGGCATTTCTTGCTTTCCTATTTGCCATGGTAGATGTCACTTCACTAGAAGTCCATTCGCTTTTAGGTTTGATCACCAGTTCCCCATCAACAGCTCTAGATGGAGCCCTCAGGTAATCAACAACAAGAAAGTCATATGCCTCAAGAAATATTTGAAACTTCTCACTCCAAGCTGTATAGTTCACGCCATCAAAGTATGGATGAGAGTTACACGATCCAGCAACACGATCACGATCCATGATGATAGTCCACCTAATATACCAGCAAAATCACAGAGATTACTTTATGTATGTCTAGAGCAAGGCTCTGATACTATTTGAAATTGGTACCAGGTCTATTACCCTACAATAAAACTTAAAACCAATTGTATTGACTAGCCAAATGTACTAGTCAACTGAGTACAGATTGTTAGACCCCCAAGCATATAAACCAAACAAACTTAAAAGGTTAACACTTAACAATGTGAACTTCAATTAAGTTTTAGTCTTCGTACTTAAGTTCAGTTCACTTGATTAATTAAATGTCAATACTAGCAAACCCTACAATGTTTAACTCCAACAAGGGATATGAATAAAGCTTTGTAAAGTATTGAACACATTGAAGTTTTTGGTCGGAAAAACCAACCTCTGGTGTGGAGCAAAAAATAATCGAGAAAAATATGGAGGTGACATGTGGATTCTTGGGTTAAAAAGACAAAATTATCCTCAAGACACACCGGAACTCCTACGAGCAAGCAGTGGATAATCACAACTCAATCAAGGTCAAAAGTGATCAAAATAGGTATTTATTCAAAACTTATTTCATCTATCCTCATCAAATCCTCCCCACAAGGTAACCTTCAATTATTCATTCAAAATAAGATTAATTACCTAAATTAATTTATTAATTTCCTAATTAATTAATTTTCTAAATAATTTTCTAATTGATTGCAAGATATTATTTTGACATAATATCTTGCAATTACACCCAAAAACCACCATAAGTGGCTGTACCCTTTTTCTCCAAATAGGGGTCGGCCACACCCCTATAAATAGCTCCCATTTCTCCCAAAACCTAAGTCCCATCCTCTTGCAAAATTCTCCAAATTTCTCTCAACACTTTTCCCTCAAATTCTAACTTTGGCATTGGAGGTTCTTCAGCCAAAACCCCCCCATTCATCGTGGGCGTGTGAGGCTCTTGGCCTTGACCTAAGGTGTTAATTGTTTTGCAGGTGCATTTTCCTCCAAGAAGAAGAAGATGGAAATTTGCATCCACAAATTGGTGTTTTTATTGAGAGTTTGAGTCACACACTCGTAGAAGACTCTCGCATTCAAGGCTTTTCGTTTTCTTGTTCATTTGTAGATTTTTCGTACGTTCTTATTCTTGGAATTTTTATTTATAAAAATTCTTAGATAAAACGTAAAAGAGAAGTACAATCATAAGAGATTCAGAAACCTCGACGAACGAAAATTCCAACGTTTAAGAAATAGAACCACGACGATCCATAAGACTTAACAAGATGATAAATGGAGCGGCACCAGCACCATCGTGGCAACCACCATAGCAGCCACCATTGGCAAGGTCCACAGTGCCACAACCACGGCCCAAGCTATGCCATTCAAGCCCATATGAGCCCAAGCCCATGGCGAGCTGGCCTGAGCCACTCAAGCCCAACGCGAACCCAACACGCTGACGAGTTGAGCCCTAGCCTCGCACCCACGTGCACCACACGCCAAGTAGCCCACTCTCATGGCCCAACCCACTCCCGTGGCCTTCCAAGCAGCCTAAATCGGTCCAAGACTAGTTCAACCGTTCCGGCTCTAAATTTCTGGATCGACGATTGAACCAAGGGCATTTTCACCACATTTTTAGTGGATTTGACATTCCCCAACTCAAATCTTGCACTCAGAGTCTACCACACTTCAACTACTCAAGGAGACGCATTCCTTCCAAGCTCTTCCAACCTAAATGGATAACAACACTTGTCTCGACAAGTTATAGAGTTGATGAGCGCCCTCGCACATCAGACAACCTTGGCGAATCAGCTCTTGCAGTGCACTAAGATGCAACGTGCCCTAGATGAGGTGTCCCAAAGTAGGACAAGGGCAGAAAAAGAACCTTTCCAGTAACGTCCCAGGAAGCAACCACTCAACCAGCCACAAACCGAGTGTTCGGGCAGTGTACACTCTCAACCGGGCCCCCGAGATAGTGTATACTCCCGTCTTAGCGTGTGGATGAGTGTGCGCTATCGACTAGGCCCACGAACAAGCATACATTCACGGTTGGGGCCACATTCTGATAGTCAACATGAGAAACCTTTCAGGCGAAATGTTCATTCGCGGCTAGGCCCGTAAGGAGCATCCGCCCCTCACATTGGAGTAGGCAGCATGAAGGACGGAGAGAAGCAATCACTCAGTCCAGCTCAAGTTCAACCAGTAACCTGTTAGGAACAAACCACATGCACCGCCGCCGCAGCATAGATGAGCCGAGCACGTAAAATAGCAGCTTAGACCAGCAGGTCAAGATCGGGGGCAGTCGAGAGCATCGCTACCCCAACAAAACGAAGTTGCAACGAGATAGAGAGGCTCTTAAAAGAATGATTGAGTGATTTCCAATGTAACAAAGTCGCCGACGAAGCGCTACAATAAGACATGACCAATATGAGCAGGTCACCCTCTACGCAAGTTTAGCATGCCATATTTCACATTTTTCAAAGGAGATGGAGATTCGGAAAGACACTTGAAGCACTACCAAAGCACGATGGTCCTTTATCGGAACAATGATTCTCTTACGTGCAAGATATTCGCCACCACTTTACAAAGCATAACTTTCCAAAAATGACTCCTAACAGACCACCTATTGTTTGGAGAATTGATCATGAAAAAAGATCTAACCCTGTCAAACTGTTTTGCTCTGGCAGAGAAACACGCACTTTGGGATGAGGCTCGACGAGTAGACAAAGCGCCTGAGTAGCCTCGAAAAGAGTCGGCAGTGGCTCAAAAGAAGAAGGATGGGAAGCAGTACAACAAAAGCAGGCATGAGGCTAAGCGTAGGGACTGACGACCAAGAAGGCTCGACGACCAAGAACTACTCTAAGTTCTCAATCTCGATCCACCAAATCCTTCACAACATCAAGAATAAGCCATGGTTCAACCTGCCGAAACAATCAAAATGAGATACTTCCAAGTTAGACCACACCAAGTATTGTGCATTCTACCGAGGTCTCGGTTACATAACCGACGACTGCTACACTTGGAAGAATTACCTAGAGAAGCTCGTGAAAGAAGGCAAAGTCGACAAATACTTACACAAGCTGGTTGCATAGCCTAGAAGGAACACAAATGCCGACAAAGAACTGCCCAATAAGACGATTTAGATCAGTGGCATCTTCGCCAAATCTGAGCACTTGAGGGCAACCAACAACTCCAAGAAAAGAAAGATCCAGCAGGCTCTACTAGTCTCACAGGTCCAGGCAGTCAACACTCAACCTGGACCCATCGTTGGTGTCACCGAGCAGGATGCAGAATGTGTCAACTTCCCACACGACGACGCACTAGTGGTATCTGTCCAACTAGCCCATGCTATAATCGACATAATGATGGTTGACAGCGGAAATGCAGTCAACCTACTTCAGCTCTCAGTAATTCAGAAGATGGGCCTGTAAAACACAATCATACGTCGAGTGGAGGTATTCATCGGATTCAACGGGCACACCTCGACTACCAACACCGCCAGTTGTCTCAAAGCAGACGTTCACGATCGTAAGCGACCCATCTCCCTACGATGGGATTCTTGGGAGACCTTGGTTGATCAAGCTGGACGCTGTAACCTCCGTCAAATATCAAAAAATTTGATTATCTATCCCGAGATGAGGAGTCAGAGAAATCAAGTTTGACCAGGCCATATCTCGACGATGCACTGTACAAGAACTAAAGGAATCAGGAAAGAAGACCTTTACCCCCATATAGGTTACCGAGGTCCAAAGGGACGAAGAAGCTACCAAATAGCAATTACAACAGCTGGATCAAGAAGATGGTGTCCAAGTCTGGATGGAAACTCAAAAAGAACGCCGAGCACATCATTCTTAATCCCCAACAGCAGGAGAAGACTACTAGTATCGGCTCACGTCTAAGCCCAAATGAAAAGGAAGAACTCACAACTTTCTTTAGGGAAAATCGTGACATCTTCGCATGGTAACCTTCTGACATGCCCGGCATTGACCCCAAGATAGCTTGCCATAAGCTGCATGTCAACCTAGCTGCCAAATCGGTGATCCAAAAAAGAAAGCATTTTGCACCCGAACGAGTGACGTTCATTGAAGTGAAAATTGACAAGCTACTGGAGTCTGGATTCATAGAAGAGCTAGCACACTCAGCATGGCTTGCCAACGTCGTACTGGTAAAGAAGAAATAGAATGGCAAATTGAGGGTTTGCATAGACTACATCGACCTCAACAAAGCATGCCCAAAGGATCGTTATCCACTTCCCCGAATCGATCTATTAGTAGATTTAACTTCTGGGAACCAGCTACTCAGTTTGTTGGACGCATACTCTGGTTACAACCAAATAGCCATGTTTAAGCCCGACAAGGAGAAAATCGCATTCATGATTGAGCGAGGCACCTACAGCTACAAGGTCATGCCTTTTGGCCCCAAGAACACGGGAGCCACCTACCAAAGGTTAGTAAACATGATGTTCAAGAAGCAAATTGGAGTAACCATGGAGTTCTATGTCGACGACATCATGGTGAAGGGCAAGCAGTGATCAAACCACATTGGCAACTTGGCGGAAACTTTCGACATCCTTAGAAAGTACAAGATGAAGCTCAATCCCGCCAAATGCACATTTGGAGTATCTTCAGGCAGATTCTTAGGGTACCTAGTAGCCCAACGAGGAATCGAAGCACATCCTAAGCAAATTCGAGTGATCCTAGAGATGAAATCTCCAACTACCTTGAAGGAGATCAAAAGATTGACTGGACGGGTAGCCGCCTTCAACCGTTTTCTCTCGTTGTCCACCGATCGATGCAAACCCTTTTTCAAGGCCATCAAGAGGGCACAACGAGACAAATGGGATGATGAGTGCAAAAGAGCTTTCCAAGACCTGAAGAAGTATCTCACATTACCTCCCTTACTATCCAAACTGAAAGTAGCGGATGACTTATACATCTACTTGGCAATCTTAGAAGTAGTAGTGAGCTCTGCCTTCTTACAATAAGAGTTGGGGGCCCAACTGCCGGTTTTCTACACATCTAAAGCTTTTCTCGATGCGAAAACCAGATATCCAAAGATCAAGAAATTAATTTTGGCGCTAGTTGTTGCGGCTCAGAAGCTCAGACCATACTTTCAAGCTCATACATGGTCTAGACGCTTCTCAACGAGTGATGAAATTGGCATTGGAACTTGGCCAATACGATTTAGTTTTCTGACCTTGCATGGCGATAAAGGCCTAAGCCTTGGCGGACTTTATAGCAGAGTTCACGCCTAGCCTAGGTGACGCAACAAAGCGGCCCAACGACGCCCCCGAGGTAGCTGAACACACTTTAGCCACGCCTACTCTACCCGATGGAAACTTCCAGCACTTACATGTCGACAACGCATCTAACTACAAAGGCCCGGGAGCAGGCGTGGTCTTTGTCACCCCGGACGATTCGATGCTCGAGCAAGCGATCACTCTAGGCTTCATAGCATTCAACAACGAAACAGAGTACGAAGCCCTACTGGCAAGCCTTTGAATGGGAAAGACTTGGAGGTGAAAAAACTCGCAATTCATTCCGATTCCCAACTAATCACCAGCCAGACTACTGGGAAGTACACGGTAAAACATTCAAGGATTGCGCAATACCTAGAGAAGGTACGCAAGCAACTTGAGGCATTTTAGACTTACACCCTCATTTAAGTTCCGCAGGCAGACAGGGCCCACACAAATGCACTAGCCGACCTAGGCTTCGTCCTTAACCACCAACTCAAACGCTCTATCTCGGTGGAGTATCTAGACAAGCCAAGCATAGAGGCAGAGTTGGCAGCCGAAGTGTCACTGGTTAGTACAACTCCCAACTGGCAAAGTTCTATTATAGACTACCTAGTCAATGACACACTCCCTGCTGAAAGATTGGAGTCTAGAAAACTCCAAATAAAGGCAGCTCGCTACTACATGTGGAACGACATTCTCGTTCGAAGATTCTATATTGGACAACATTTCTGCTGCCTAGCACCTCTCGACGACCTAAAAGTTATAAGCTAAATCCACGAAGACGTTTGTGGAAATCACTCTGGAGGCCGATCTTTAGTGCAGAAGGCTTTTAACATAGGCTACCATACATCAAGACGCTGATGAGTTAGTACAAAAGTGTAACCGCTACAAACACTACAAGCTGGTACCAGCATTACCTGCCAACGAGCTACACCCGCAGACGAGTTATTGGCCGTTCATGCAATGGGCAATCGACTTGGTAGGGACAATGCCGCCCACTACTAGGGGCAGGGGCATGATGATCGTGGCAACCGATTACTTCACCAAATGGGTTGAAGCATAGCCTATGATGACCATGACTCAAGCGAACATAGAGCGCTTCATATGGAGGAACATCATTTGCTGATTTGGCATCCCTCAATCCATCGTCACCTACAACGGCCCGTAATTCGTGGGCAAAGATTTGGCAAAGTTCTTCCAAAAGTATGGCATCAAGCAGCACATGTCCACGCCGAGATATCCTCAAGGCAATGGGCAGGCTGAAGCATCCAACAAGATGATTCTTGACTGCCTTAAGAAGTCCCTCTCCCACAAGAAGGGAAAATGGCCAGACGAACTCCCCAGATGTCTGTGGGCGTATCGCACCACCAAACGACAAGCCACCAATGATACTTCTTTCTCTTTGGCATTTGGTTCAGAAGTAATCATCCTCCCAATGTTATCGTGCCAAGTATCAACACTCTACTGCCAAGCATTAAGCAAAACAATAAGGAGATGACCACAAGCTTAGATATGGGAGAGCAAAAGCTCGAGCAGACCATCACCTGCATCGTAGCCTACCAACAGCATCTCATCTCCAACTACAACAAAAGAGCCAAGATTTGGCAGTTCTAACCCGAAGATCTAGTTCTAAGAAAAGCCTTCATCACTGGCTGCAGAGAAAGCTCTAAAAAGATGGATCCCATCCAAGAAGGTTCGTATAAGATCAGTAGAGTAGGCGATAAAGGTAATTACACCCTCGCCACCATGAACGACAAAGAGATCGAAAAGCAATGGAACTCTTACAATCTGAGGAAGTACCATGTGTGACCTCCCACTACATTAAGGCCCAAAGAACTCAAGTAGCTCAATGGGCACCACCTCGCGAGCCGAGGATTATCCAGTTGTTATGCAGTTTCTACTTTATAGCTGAGTTTTCGTTCGTTTCACTCGTTTTTCAATGAGGAATTCAGAAGTAATTTACAACTTACGTCAACTACATGTCTACAACAACTGATCACTCCTGCACTTCAGAAGAAGACCACGCCCTTCTTAGGTATTTATCGTAGGAATTGCACCCCCCGATGGACCAACCATGCTCTCCAATGCAATAGGGTAAACCAATTCCCCGACACCCACATGGGGTTGCTCTCCAAAATGGAAGGATAAACTCAACACTCCGAATATCCACATGTGGATGAGCTGGGCTGCCCTAGTATAACTAGATGCATAATGGCTTGCATCAGGATTCCTAGAAGTAGCCACAATGGTCTTTTTCAAGGCTTAGTTAACTGAAGGATTTTGGGTCTCTTGGCCTAATCCGCAGGGAACCGGGCCTTAGAGACAGAGGGGCACATTATGCAGTATGTCCTATAGACGACTGCCTTGGAACCCTAAAGCTGTTACCGAGTGCACTAAGGGTGCGTTTGGTACACGGGACGGGATGGGACAGAACGGGACGAGGCGTTCCGTCCAACGTTTGGTGCGCCTAAAACGAATGGAACGCGCTGTTCCACGGGACAAGTTTTGGATGATTTTTCGTTCCACCTCCTCCCTGGAACGAACTCGTTCCACATCCGTGGAACACAAAATTATAACCTTTCTGTCATTCTTCTTCCTCGTCACTTCCATCTGAGGGCATGGGAGCTAACAGAAACTGCGACCGTGGCGGGAACCAAAGTGGCACCAGCAATGGCGACACTGGCGGTGCCCCGGTGGACAAAGGCGTCGACTTTGCCAACTACTTCTGCACCTACGCCTTCATCTACCACCGGAAGGAGAAGCTCTTTGATCGACTTCGCCAACTACTTCTGCACCTACGACTTCGCCAATTTACTGAAAAAAATTTGAAATCGAGAGGTACCCACTTGGCCAATCAGATGCTACGATCGGAGGGATGAGAAGTCGAAGTCGGCGATCTGGGTTTTGTTGAAGTCGGCGATCGAAGGGATGAGAAGTCGAAGTCGCCAATTTATTGATCACTATTTGCGATAAGATCTGTTGGTTTTTGTTGAAATGGCCTGTGGATTCGTGGGTTTTAGAGGGTTTTCGTTTTTGATGAAAATGTTCGAGGATTTATGAACTGGGTTCTTGAATTTACATGCAGACACTTTAGATTCTTGAATCAGATGCAGGAAGATCCAATCTGAATTGGGGCTGCGATCCGCAGTCATTTGTGTTTCGTCCAACGCATATCAAATGCAGAACGGAACAACCAACATGTTCCGTCTTGCGTGTACCAAACATACACGGAACCTTCATCCCATCCCGTCCCGTCCCGTCTGCATACCAAACGCTACCTAAGGTAGCCTACGGTTTTTAGAAGACTGCCTACGGCTTGCCCTTCGAGCAGTAAGCCGCACTAAACTTATACAACCACACGTTTTCGTGAGAGGTTAAACAAGTTAGCGCGCATATACGAAGCTTCATCCACTGCCGACATGCTACGTAATCGATGGGCTTCATTTCTGCCAAAGCACGAAATGACCTACACCAAGTCCTAAAGTGTTGTGATACTAACTACACAACCTGTGGAATTGGAGAAAGCCAAGGTTAATAGCCTAGTGGTAATGCGGACTAGTCTGCTTCTGTAAGTAAGGCGTCCAGCTACCTACCCTATGGCTAACAACTTTGTAAAGTTTTACGACAACACCTACGACTGCATAGGCCACGCAAGCCTCTCTGCTTATAGAAACGTAGCACGCCTACCATTGGCCTATAAAGTCTAAAGGTTAAGGCATGAACAAAAGAAGCGAAGATGGAGAAAAACGAGGAAGCAAGTTTATTAAATTTTCTAGCAAAATTGATAAACAACTAGTAAAGGCCGAAGTAGTTCAAGCAAAGCAAAAAGCAACAAGGAAAGCAAAGGAAATATTAAAGACTGCCTAAAAGACTACTCTTCAACAACTTGGACATCTCATGACTACTTGGTCGCCACACCTTCAGCAACTGCAACATCCTCAGTAGCGGCACCATTCGGCGTTTCACCCCCAGCTGCTCCAGGCTGGGCATCAGCCTCTCCGACTACTTCACTAATAGAAGCCTCAAAAGTAAAGGCAAGCAAGTTTTCTGAAGAAATGGAGAAGGTCTCAAAGTCTTTACCAACAAACTCAAAGTCAGATAGCCTCCCAAAGAGATGGTCTACATAACCCAGCTTGTAGAAATCGGCTTGACTCTGAGTAAGCGAAGCATCAAACCCGGCCTTCTCACCCTTCAATTGCTCATTCTCCTCGAGCAGACTAGCACGAACCTGCTGCAGCTCTTTCACTTCCTTCTTCAGACTGTCGTTGATCTTCAAAGCACCTTAGAGTTCCAACACTTGAGGTTCAAGCTTGTCAACGACCTTTTTTGAAATGGATCACTTGGTTGTAAGCAACGATCAGTTCTTCGTCCTTTACGTAAGCAACATAGCGAAACTTAGATATGGCATGCTCAAGATCTTGAATATGAAGTATATAACACTCGATCTCATTCTCGTGCATCAAGCCTAGTCTTCAAATCCACGATCTCTTGGCGAGCGATCTCAAGCTGCAAAGAAGTGGGGGCAGAGATATTAGACACTTTTAAAGTAACAAGCTCAGATTCAAACCACTTGACTTTCTCAGCCGAGGAGTACGCTTCGGTTGCCACAGTTCTTGCCACCTCTTTGGCATCCTTGGTATCTTCTTGATCAAAGAACATAGACTCGATTGCTAGAATCACCATTTTCTGCATCATAACCAGCAGAGCAATCCTCCTATACTCGATCGAATGTTTCACAAAGGAACTTGGGCCAATGGCCCATTTGACGCCATCAACAAATTTGGTGCACACATCCATGTCCTCGAGCAAATATGGTCTCAAGAGTGCACAAATCCCAGTAGCTTCCCTAGGAACAGACTTGGTGGATTTCTCACAACTACTCGCACGAGCAGTCTCTTTCTTCTCAGCAGGTGAATCAGTCCCGACAGCAAGGGGAGAGGGTTTTAGTGCCACTTTGGTAGCAGAATCTACCTTATCACTTTTCACGTTTGCAAGTTTTTCTAAAGGTGAACCAGACTTAGCCCCCGATGGACGTTTGGGCATAAATTTCGGCATTGAGGGCACAGCGGAACTTCTATGTTTAGCAATCATGTTAGAAATCGAACTAGTCACCATTGGAATGGCAGGCGTTACTAGCACAGATCTAGTAGCCTTATCTTTCTCGCCGTTGGAGGAAGTTAAGTCAATCACGAGCTTGGGGCAGCCGATAAACCTTCACAAGCAGCGGAAGAAGTCCTAGGCTTTTTCTCAGCCGGCATCTCTTGAGCTGACGGGGAAGATCTCTTCTTCCCACCTTCATTTGCAGCAGGCTCGACAACGGTGATCGGGCAAGCCAATGCTTCAACCTTGATTCTCTTTACCTCCTCTCTCGGGGGCAGCCAATGCCACTCCAGGTACTCGGGGGGAATACCTAGTACAATAAGCACTTTCTTCATGTCTGGAGAAGTTTTAGGAGTCGAGCCAAATTCCAAATCTACAAGAACAGAATAAGACAATCAATAAATCAGAGAGCAACTTAGCAAAAGTACAAAGCAGCCGAGGGACTGAGCAATCTACTTACCGAATATGAAAAACGTCGGAACACACAGCTTGGGGGAAGAATAAGACTCTCATTCTCCACTTATCTCCAAAGTCTTCTTGGCCCAGTTATGATCTCCCTTACTCGAATTGTCAAATAGCCTATGGCGGAATCACAGCTGCCCAACTCCTTCGATGTGGCCTATGTCAAAGAAGTACCAGAATTCGTTGACAGTTATGTCTAAGTTGAAAAATTGGCTTAGATTGAAACCCCACCATGACACGAACCGCGTTCGGGGAACATTAAGCGGTGGCACACTTCATGGAACATAGCACTCCTTGGAAGAAACGTGGCATAGGAAAAGTGAACCCCAACACAAAGTAGTAGGGGTGAAACTTGATGGCATTCTGAGCCCCACTACAAGGCTCACGGCTGCTACCATCCTTGACACGCTTCACACACACTCCTGACATAATAGCATGCCTATATACCTCAAGGAAGTCTCTAAACAAGTCATCATAACTAATTTTGAAGTGAGCAGCCTTGAAGTAGCCAACCTTGCTCAAGACCCGCCTTGACAATACAATGGCGGCACACCATCATCATTTTTGTGGCTCGTGGAAGACATGCTTAAAGAAATTCTACAAGACGCAAGGAAAATTCATTAGATCCGCACACAAAACAAAAAAAAACAAAAAGGAAGGGAAAACACGGCATAGCAAGCCCCATGACCTAACAAGGCTCTCAGCCTCTCTTTTTCCCCTTAGGCACGGGCTCGAGCACAACCTCAAAAAAAAATGATGAAGCAATCTTCAGTCCAATCAAGCGGGTTAAGCCCAGCGGCCCACTACTCTCTGTTTCTCCTCTCATGCATGGGCCTAATCCCAGCATTCACCAAAAAAAAAAAAAAAAAAAAAAACCTTACTCATGGCCCAAGCCGCAGAAGCCCAACAACCATGTCAGATCACAGCCTGGCCAGATACTTCCTTAGCCCGTAGGCCTCACGGCCTAAATAAAAGGAAAATGGGCTAACGCCCTGCTCTTCCACTCCTTCTAGCAGGCCGAAGCCCATTCATTTAGCCCAGCTTCCTGGTCGATGCCCGCCATGTCAACCATCGGCCCGAGCCGAGCCGCCACCACGCCGCATTTTTCCACCCACGGTAACAATGCCGTGAACTTCTCCAAGAAATTTTTCACACATCCTCGACCCCCGTCGAGCCAAATTTCAAGCCTTGAGGCTCCCAAAATTGAGAAGACAAGGAAAATTAATTTTTTCTTACCTTGGAGCAGCATGAAGACGAAGAAAGCAACGAAAGACGGTCCTTTGCATGGGCAAGTGTAGAAGATTGCTAGAGGAGGGGGAACAAATATCCTCTAGCTTTCTCTCTCTTGTAGGGTAGAATAAATTGTTCTCCAAAGTTGATTTAATAATCTACTTAAGGTAAACTTAAATAGACTTTGGGAGAAATTTATTTCCTTTTCCTAGAAAGATCTAATTTCCAATTAAAGAGGGAATCTTCATCAAAATAGGAAACAATCTTATGTTTCCTAAAGCAAGTGATAAGCTCATATTTATACATATTTTACATCAAATTCTCTTGTCTTTTCTTAGTTATTTCCTCATATTTTTATGCTATTTACTTTGTTTTTGTGTTTTATCGAATTTATCTAGCTAAGAAAATAAAATTAGCACAAGTGTGATTTTAAGTGACAAAATTCGTAAAAATTATCTTGCTCACTTATTTGATTGTAATTACCAGTATTTTGTTTTCACAAAAATATAAAAGTTAAAAATTGAAATGATTATCAAATAGTACAAGAGGTGGTATGCACTAAGATTAATTTATGCATTCATGGTTTATGCCTCAAGTAAAAATAAGGGGTAGAAAATGTGCATTAATATATTTTATATAGATTAAAATATGCATCCACTGAGAATTAGAAAGTCAGAAACCAAAGCTGCCTTTGCAGCTGGCAGCTAGAAGGTGAGACGGTGTGGGAGAGCTGGAAAGAAGACCGAGGCAGCAAGCTGAAATGATGAGGCAGCTGTCATTGTGGGGGAATAAACAGCAAAGCTGCTTTGGCAGCTAAGCAGAAAAAGAAAATAAAACAGAGGGGAATAAAGAAGCAAATGAACGATGGGACTTGGGAGCAGGAGAGTGCGAGAAGAATAGAGGCACGTGCAGCGAGCCACAAAGCAGCTGGCAGAAGCTGCGTTGGAGCGTGAAGAGGACAGGAAATAAAAGGAGGGCCTCGGGGAAAAGTCGGGGGGAGGCACGCTGCCTTCCTGGCAGCGAAAGAACGGGAAGAAGACAGCAGGCAGGTGGACTGACAGGGGGAGCCTGCGAGACAAGCAGAAGAGCAGCAGTGCTTCCTGGCGAGACGCGGGATAGGATGAGAGAAACCAAAGGAGGAACGCTGCCCTTGGCAGCGTTAAGGGACGCAACGCGAGCAGGAGGAAAGGCGCGCTGCCTTGAGCTGACGAGAGGAGAGTCCCTGACGCATGAGGAAGGCAGCACGATGCCTTGAGGAGAAGCGGCGAGAGCAGGATCTGGGGCGCAGTGGAGACGTACTGGCAGCGGGACACGTGGCAGCGAAAAGGAAGCTGCCTTGGCAGCTGACCAGGGAATTCGAAGGCTTGGTGAAGCAGGACACGCGGAGAAAAAACTGACAGGAGGTCAGTGGGAGACAGGCGCGAGCTGGCGGAAAGGACAACAGTGCGCAGGGAGGGAGACGCTGCTTTGGCAGCATGCGCAGTGAAGAACGCGGAAAGAGAGCAGAGGAGCAACTCCTCATTTGGTTTTATTTTTCTTAAACTCATGTTTAATTTAATTTGCTTTTCAATTATATTAAACATGTGTAATTAATTTCTGTTTGGTTAGAGGTGAATTTGAAGCCATGAATATTTGTTTATTATAATTTGATTTACTCCAGTTATGAATTTATGAATGTTGGATGTGGTTTATTTTTCTGTGTTGATTAAGAACTTGTTTATGTATGTGGGTTGAGGGTCGACACTTAATTTACATGCTTAGACTTGATGCTAGGATATAAGGGAATTTCACCTAATCGTTATGAACTTATATTCATGAGTAGTAAAAATTGCTAGTCACGATTGTGTTTAGTAAACCCTAGGTTGGATTAACATGCGTATTCCATAGTTATGAATGCCTAGTCGATGCTTATGATTTCCATTGAACTTAATGATCTTTGATATGTCTCTCTATCATGCGTATTCCATAGTTAGGGAACTTGATAAGAATAATTTGGTTGTGATGCGTATTCCGTCCAATTCAATGAATATAGGGAAATCTGAAAGTTAATTTAAGCGGACCTAATTAACTTGGAGCGTTGTCATTTATTCGTTTGTTGAAATCATAACTGGGAATCAAATTGTATGCATTTGTTCATGTGTGGATAAGGACCCCTCTAACTAACGTCTCATCATTTTAATTCTATAAAATATATTTTCTTTGAAGTTTGTTTTTAAGTTTCTGTTTTAAGTTCAATTTCATCAAAAATCAATCCCCCATTTATTTTAAGTGTTAGATTTGTTAGAAATCAATTTAGTTTGTGTTTTCTTGAGTTTTGAATTATTTTGATTCTTTTGATTTGTTTTAGATTATTTGTTAGTTTTATTTTGAGTTATTCTAGTTAAGTGTTTTGAGTCTAGTTTAGTGTTTTAAATTTTGTTTTTACGTTTTTAATTTAATTTTACTTTGGTTAGCATCCCTAGTTAATCCCCGGCCTAGAATGATCCCTACTTACATCATTACTACAATTGTCACAAATAGGGTTTAATTTGTGCATTAGTTAATTTTCGCATCAAATTTTTGGCGCCGTTGCCGGGGATTAGCAAATTTGCTAATCCCTTGTTTATGTTTTTGTTTGTGTTTTATTTTTTTTATTTGTGTTTATTTTATTTTATTTTATTTTATTTTATTTTAATTTTTTTTGTTATGTTTTTTTTTAACTTTTGATATTTGATTTAGTTTTCTTTCTTTGATTTTAGGTACAAATGGAGCGAGACATGGCACTTGCATCCATCCAAGCTCAATTGGCACAGCTCACTGCTCAATTGACTCATAATGCCGAACGGACCACAATGCCAAGTGTCCCTACACTTGATGTGCCCTATGGGCAAGGATATCAAAGTCCTCAATTTTCTGCCAATGAAGATGTTTGGGGATATCAAGGCTATAACCAATCAAGGGGCAACATATTTTCCAACGCTTGCAATTCAGATTGGAGAGGTAATTCAGATTATATGTGGGATGAACCTCAACAATTTCAACAAGGTGGATATTGGCAGCAAGACGAGTTCTATTCAAGACCTATGCAGCCACCACAGCATCCCCCACAACAATTCCACTCAAATCAAAGTGTGCCCATGAATTATAATGAAATTCTTGAAGGACTAATTTCTGTGGCGCAGGGTTTACGAAAAGAAGAACAATTGCCGCCATCGGAAGAGTTCTATCAATGGCCATATGAACCACCACAGCCTCCACCACAATCTCCCCAACCAAATGCAGGTACGTCTTCGGATAATGACATGTTGAATAAGTTACTCACCTCTTTGACCCAGGACGTAGAAAATCGAAACATGGAGATGCAAAATAAAGCCAACAAGGTGGATGAGTTGGAGAAGCAAATTGGGCAGATTATGGAGTTCATGGTACAAATTCAAGATCAAAGTGAACTCTCCAACTCCACATTTGCAAATTCAGAGGGAGAAATGGAAATCAATGAAGCCATCACTTTGGGAAGTAATATGGAGGATGAGGTTGTCCCAGAACCATCCAAACATAACCTGAACATGGATGAATTGCCGCTTCAAGAAGAAGATGAGGATGACGACTTGGGCAGTTTAGAAGAATTCTTGTCGCAAACCCCTCAAGTCCTTATGTCATCCAACTCAGGTGAGGAGGTTCAAAATTCATTTCATTCTAACATTATTCCGCCAATTGTCCTTTTTCCTTGCAGGTTTTTAAATCCCAAGGAAGAAGTGAATGAAAAAGAGGTTGTGGAAGCTCTTCCAGAGGTGCAAAATAAGATCCCAATTTTTGGTGCACCAAATTATGTTCCCGACGATGATGATGAATCATTCAAAGAACCTTGCACACCAAGAAGAGGGATTCCAGAAAAGGAAGTGGCCGGAGAATATGTTGAATGCATCAAAGAGGATGTAGTTGAGACAACAAATGCCAAAGAAATTGAGACTGATGACACGGGACAAGCCACAACCATTATATTAAATTTGGCCAAGTTCAAAGTCCCTGAAACGTTAAAAAACATGGTGTTTGTCATTGAGTTTGTGTCGGAAAAAGAAAGTAAGCCATCTTCTCCATTTTTAATTTTGTTTTTTACTAACAATCTAATTTTGATGATTCAAGCACCGTCATTAGAACTTAGACCGTTGTCGGATCATTTCAAGTACCACCGTCCGTTCAAGGATAAACCCATGCATTTGAATAATGAAGGGAGACCTAGGAATCACCCATAATCAGATTTGCATTCCTAATCCCTTCTCTTTACTGCTTTCATTTTGTTTTGTTTATTTAGTTGTGATTTTTGTTTAGAAAGTTAAACATAGTCTTTTTACTTTGATTTACTTATTTTACATTGATATTTAAAAAAAAAAATAATAATAAATATCACATAATTTAAAAAATAAAAAATAAAAAAAATACTTATATTTATATATTTAATTAAATAAACTTAAAAGCATAAATATTTTACAATAATGTGAACTAATAGCTTTCATTGGTCGTTGGTAGGTGGTGCCTCGGAGGTCGACGGAGCCCCAGAAAGACGAAGTGCCAGAGTTGGATCATTCGGAGCCTCAATACTTGGTGCAGCTCCCGAGGACGAAGGCAACATAAACCTCGGGAGTAACGCCATAAACCGTTGATGATCACTATGAATCCGCACTTCGGACTCCTGCAGCTGATCAAGCTTCCTCTTCATGCTTGTTGAGTAATTAGTTGCGAGCATGTGCAACTCCTTATTCTCATGCCTAAGCACTCTGACCTCTTGCCGAAGACTAGCCACTTCAGCCATCAACGACTCCACTTGACGAGTTCGTGCAAGAAGGCGCTGGCCCATGTTTGATACTGAGCCTGCACTTCGGACGCTGTAGGCCATAGAGTCCTGAACAGCCAGTTCGTCGGACCGCCTGGAAAGTATACTAGTGTCTCTAGGAGTGAGCAGATTTCTGGCCACCACCGAAGCGGTTGTTTCATTCATCATCATGGAATCCCCAACTGTAAGATGACCATTTGGGGATATGAAGGACGGCTGCCAAATGTTGGTTGGAGAAGACATATCACTATCTTCCCCAACATTCAAGTTAAGGCGACGGTCAGAAGGGCAAGACATATTTGAAGGTGTTGAGAAAATGAAGAGGTCGAACTGATCAAGAGTAAAAAAAAGTACTCGGAGGGAGTGTTTACAGGAGGAAGTGTTTACAGGAGGGAGCTCAAGTGTGTTGTGGAACAAAATTAGCGCTTTTATAAGAAGAAGCAATCGAAGAGGCGCTCATCAGAAATCAAAGTGGCGTCCTCTCACAAATCGAAGAGTCGGGGCTCTTTTCTCAAAAGCCGGACTCCGTCTCAAAAGTCAGACGCCGTTCTCAAAAGTCGGGCGCCTCTCTCAAAAGACGGAGCGGTCAGGAATCACGAGGCGAGCAGCTTTTCCAGATTTGTAGTCACTCGTCACGCGCACTGTCAGCTTTCCGCAAATTACGGGCTGCTTTGTCAGAAAGCGCGTAACTTGTACTGTTCATCCATCCACCGGCTGCCGACAGGGGTAAAGGAACAGTTTCGGTTGTGAAGAATCATTCCTATAAACGTCTACCTTCGCCATCCATTGCAAAGGCACACCCCCTCTGCACTTCTTCATCTCCGAAATTTTTCATCTCCGAAAATGCCTTTCCAACGAACCCTATCGAGTTACTCTGTGTTTCTCATTCCCTGGGATACCCTTGCAAACAAGTCATCAAGTGCTAGAGTATTTCATATCATGAAGGTTGAAAGCAAGAGTATCTCATATCATGCTTTATCCTTGTCCTTTTCCTTGTCTTTGTGACAAGGAGAAAGCGAGCAATCAGCCAGCACTCGGTGTCAATCTTCCGATCTAAGAATCGACTGCCTGGAAATCCTTCATGATTGCTTACCTAGCATTGCTTACCTAGCATTGCTCTCGAGTGCTCATCTTCAACTGCTGATGTACTTCCGAAGAAGACGCCACATCTGCCTGGAGAACAGATAAGGCAAGTGAAAATGATTACTTGAAGCATGTAGAGACAAGGTGCTGCTTCATCTTCAAGATCAAGTCTCATTTTCCTTGCTAAGAAGTTCCCCAGCCCAGTTCAAGAATACACCTGTGGAACGATACTTCTTCAAAAGCAAAAGTATCTCATATCATCAGAGTCAAAGGCAAAGATATCTCATGGCATGTTTTTCCTTTACCCTTGCTCTTGCCTGCGAGTCAAGGTGAAAGAAAGCAATTGGTCGGCACTTGGACAGATTGAACAAAGAAGCAGACCACCACCTCTACCTCGTGCCTACCTGCCATGCAGAAGAAACAAAAAGAGAAGAATGTAGCCTGCAGACTCAATCAACCCGGCAGAAGGAGTCCGAGTTGAAACCAAGAGCTCGAGAAGCTTCAACAACATATGGACGCATCAGTCACCACCACCAATCAAGTCTCATTTTCCTTGCTAAGAAGTTCCGAGGCCAATTCGAGTTCAAAGTTGTGGAAAGTCACCAAACAGGACCAATGATCACTTATTAGTTTTATTCATTATCTTTTATTTTCATTTTCAATTTTTCGTTTGTTTGTTTTTTATATTTTCTTGCGTGCTTAACTGACTTATTTCTTTTCTTTGCAGGAACTTTTGGTTATTTCCACCCTTGAAGTTGATTGCAAAATTTTAGCTTGGGGGGTCATCGCTTGATTTTTCTGCAAATTAGGGAAGTTTTCAGTCCAATTGCTTTATTTTGTTTCTTATTATTTATTTCATTTTATTTTTATTTGCATTATAGTGTTTTCTGACATTGGGGACAATGTCTAGTTTAAGTGTGGGGGTAAAAAGTATAAAAATGACCAAATTGAAAATTTTTGTACCTTCGGCTTTGAACTGGTTTCATTTGTTTCCATGTTATTGCTTTGTGTTTTCTTAATTAAGTTGTTGTTTTAAAAAAAAATAAAAATAAAAAAAAATCCAAAAATTTAAAAAATCCAAAAATATTTCCTTGTTTTCCTTATTGTTTTGAATTAGATTTTTTGTTAGTTTCCCGACCCAATGATATAATTGGATAAAATTTGAACCATGATGATCAAGAACTTAGTTAACATGTGTTGTGTGAAATTCCTAATTCTCGTGTTAGTTTGTACATATTTGATTATCTTTGAAAAACCAAATGCACATAGCCTTGTTGATGTGAAACTAAAGCATGATTTAAAGCTTCATATGTGAATTTAGTGACCATATACATCCTATGTGAGTTTTTGAGTCTATTGAAAGTGTGTGCATTTTTCATACACTCTTATTCTTTCATGTGTGATGAACTTATGTGAGATACTTCTCTAGAACTTGCATAACGATCTTTCGAAATATTTGTCATTGATTGTATGAACTTGAAAATGATAGAGGCATTAGGTTTACCACCATGGCCCAAATAACCTTGTTTCCCAAAGAAAAATGATATCATTAGATTGCCAATTTGAGCCGTATATGTGAGCCTTTTATTTCTTATCACCAGATATGTCTACCCTTATGCCTGAAATAAATATTTTTCCTTACCCTTTCCAAGCGAGCAATGCGAGATTGTCTTATGAGAAGTGTTTGTGAAGTACTTTGAAGGTGTTTGGCAAAAGAATAAGTGTGGGGGTTTTTCATATTTGTTTCTGCTTAAAAAAAAAAAAAAAAAAAAAAAAAAAAAAAAAGAAGAAAGTTTGTTTACGAAGAAAAAAAAAAGTGTTTAAAGTTTCAGTTTAAGGTTGTGGTTGGAGGTGACTTGAAGAATAGCTGGAAAGCTTGAGTTCTTATAAATCTAAACAAAAGAATTGCTTGCAATGTAGCTTGGAACTTGTGTTTACCTATTCTTTCGTTTCAATAACCCTCGCCCTAAACCTCATTATGTCCAATAAAAGTCCTCTTGATTTAAGTTTTGCAATTATGATTGTGGAGAAGTGATCTTTATGCAAGCTTATGGTAGAACTTTCACATTTGATTCTTTGAGAGAAACACAACCAAAACTAAACACATGTGTGATTAAGTGTATATCCAGTGAGAAGGTCGCTAGTTTGCATATGGTGATTTTAAAAATAAAAATTTGAAATTGCATTAGCATGGCTATCTCACACACTACACTTCAAGGATGATTCAAAGATTACTGCTAATATTTGAATAAGGAAAATGAACTTGGATTAGCTTGTTTGGTGTTAGCTATGGTTCTTGATGATTTGTGTTCTCGAATGAAATTCTATGAGGGTCACATAGGGGGAAGCTAATAATTTTCATGTTATTACTTTTTCTGTTTTCTCTGTTTTGCTCGAGGACTAGCAAAAGCTAAGTGTGGGGGTATTTGATAAGCTCATATTTATACATATTTTACATCAAATTCTCTTGTCTTTTCTTAGTTATTTCCTCATATTTTTATGCTATTTACTTTGTTTTTGTGTTTTATCGAATTTATCTAGCTAAGAAAATAAAATTAGCACAAGTGTGATTTTAAGTGACAAAATTCGTAAAAATTATCTTGCTCACTTATTTGATTTTAATTACCAGTATTTTGTTTTCACAAAAATATAAAAGTTAAAAATTGAAATGATTATCAAATAGTACAAGAGGTGGTATGCACTAAGATTAATTTATGCATTCATGGTTTATGCCTCAAGTAAAAATAAGGGGTAGAAAATGTGCATTAATATATTTTATATAGATTAAAATATGCATCCACTGAGAATTAGAAAGTCAGAAACCAAAGCTGCCTTTGCAGCTGGCAGCTAGAAGGTGGGACGGTGTGGGAGAGCTAGAAAGAAGACCGAGGCAGCAAGCTGAAATGATGAGGCAGCTGTCATTGTGGGGGAATAAACAGCAAAGCTGCTTTGGCAGCTAAGCAGAAAAAGAAAATAAAACAGAGGGGAATAAAGAAGCAAAGGAACGATGGGACTTGGGAGCAGGAGAGTGCGAGAAGAATAGAGGCACGTGCAACGAGCCACAAAGCAGCTGGCAGAAGCTGCGTTGGAGCGTGAAGAGGACAGGAAATAAAAGGAGGGCCTCGGGGAAAAGTCGGGGGGAGGCACGCTGCCTTCCTGGCAGCGAAAGAACGGGAAGAAGACAGCAGGCAGGTGGACTGACAGGGGGAGCCTGCGAGACAAGCAGAAGAGCAGCAGTGCTGCCTGGCGAGACGCGGGATAGGAGGAGAGAAACCAAAGGAGGAACGCTGCCCTTGGCAGCGTTAAGGGACGCAACGCGAGCAGGAGGAAAGGCGCGCTGCCTTGAGCTGACGAGAGGAGAGTCCCTGACGCATGAGGAAGGCAGCACGATGCCTTGAGGAGAAGCGGCGAGAGCAGGATCTGGGGCGCAGTGGAGACGTACTGGCAGCGGGACACGTGGCAGCGAAAAGGAAGCTGCCTTGGCAGCTGACCAGGGAATTCGAAGGCTTGGTGAAGCAGGACACGCGGAGAAAAAACTGACAGGAGGTCAGTGGGAGACAGGCGCGAGCTGGCGGAAAGGACAGCAGTGCGCAGGGAGGGAGACGCTGCTTTGGCAGCATGCGCAGTGAAGAACGCGGAAAGAGAGCAGAGGAGCAACTCCTCATTTGGTTTTATTTTTCTTAAACTCATGTTTAATTTAATTTGCTTTTCAATTATATTAAACATGTGTAATTAATTTCTGTTTGGTTAGAGGTGAATTTGAAGCCATGAATATTTGTTTATTATAATTTGATTTACTCCAGTTATGAATTTATGAATGTTGGATGTGGTTTATTTTTCTGTGTTGATTAAGAACTTGTTTATGTATGTGGGTTGAGGGTCGACACTTAATTTACATGCTTAGACTTGATGCTAGGATATAAGGGAATTTCACCTAATCGTTATGAACTTATATTCATGAGTAGTAAAAATCGCTAGTCACGATTGTGTTTAGTAAACCCTAGGTTGGATTAACATGCCTATTCCATAGTTATGAATGCCTAGTCGATGCTTATGATTTCCATTGAACTTAATGATCTTTGATATGTCTCTCTATCATGTGTATTCCATAGTTAGGGAACTTGATAAGAATAATTTGGTTGTGATGCGTATTCCGTCCAATTCAATGAATATAGGGAAATCTGAAAGTTAATTTAAGCGGACCTAATTAACTTGGAGCGTTGTCATTTATTCGTTTGTTGAAATCATAACTGGGAATCAAATTGTATGCATTTGTTCATGTGTGGATAAGGACCCCTCTAACTAACGTCTCATCATTTTAATTCTATAAAATATATTTTCTTTGAAGTTTGTTTTTAAGTTTCTGTTTTAAGTTCAATTTCATCAAAAATCAATCCCCCATTTATTTTAAGTGTTAGATTTGTTAGAAATCAATTTAGTTTGTGTTTTCTTGAGTTTTGAATTATTTTGAGTCTTTTGATTTGTTTTAGATTATTTGTTAGTTTTATTTTGAGTTATTCTAGTTAAGTGTTTTGAGTCTAGTTTAGTGTTTTAAATTTTGTTTTTACGTTTTTAATTTAATTTTACTTTGGTTAGCATCCCTAGTTAATCCCCGGCCTAGAACGATCCCTACTTACATCATTACTACAATTGTCACAAATAGGGTTTAATTTGTGCGTTAGTTAATTTTCGCATCAGCAAGAAGATCTCTACACCTTCTGCCCTTTCCTGCGAACAGCCCAACAGGTGAGGGGCATTTGTGGAGCCAAAAATAATCGAGAAAAATATGGAGGCGACACGTGGATTCTTGGGTGAAAAAAGACAAAATTACCCTCGAGACACACCGGAACTCCTACGCGCAAGCAGCTGACAATCACGACTCAATGAAGGTCCAAAGTGATCAAAATAGGTATTTATTTAAAACTTATTTCATCAATCCTCATCAAATTCGCCCCACAAGGTAACCTTCAATTATTCATTCAAAATAAGATTAATTACCTAAATTAATTGATTAATTTCCTAATTAATTAATTAATTTTCTAATTGATTGCAAGATTTTATTTTGACATAATATCTTGCAATTACACCCAAAAACCAACATAAGTAGCCGAACCCCTTTTCTCCAAATAGAGGCTGGCCACACCCCTATAAATAGCTCTCATTTCTCCCAAAAACCTAAGTCCCATCCTCTTGCAAAATTCTCCAAATTTCTCTAAAAACTTTTCCCTCAAATTCTAACTTGGGCATTGAAGGTTCTTCGGCCAAAGCCCCCCCCCCAATTCATCATGGGTGCTTGAGGCTCTTAGCCTTAACCTAAGGTGTTAATTGTTTTGCAAGTGCATTTTCGTCCAAGAAGAAGAAGGCTGAAATTTGCATCCACATCTGGGTTAAAAAATCGGAGACTCTCCACTGTATCCAATCCACTAGTGTAAGCAAAGTTCATATAAGGACCACACAAGTTCAATTCCTATATCCCTATCTACGAAGCAGCTTTACCTTTATATAACCTTGTCTTACACGAGATGAACTCCTTCGGTTTTCACGAAGTGGCAACTCCTCTTAAGCTCTTCACCTTGTGGCACCGAGATCAACACAATTAATGATATGATGTTATGATAGTTTATTAAATCTGGATTCAAATGACCAATCAGATTCTTCAGTTAAACAGTTGAAGGAAGAATTTAACTTGAATCCAAACGCTTGGTCTATGAAGGATATGAAACTTAAATTTAGACCAAAGCTTAATGCAAAACCATTAAAACAATGCAACCCTAATATGCAGTAATTAGGTGTTTGTGCATGGGATGGTTTTTATGGCTAGGGTTTCGTTTTGGAAGCTTAAGAGGTAGCTCTAGGCTAAGTGCACTTTTTTCTTAAATGTAAAAATCATAACCAAGGAACAATTGAATCCTTGAGAACCCTTTTAATGGGAGAGATGAATGTTTCAGACAAGGGGAACAAGGAGACACGTGTCAAAAGCCAAAGAAACTTTTCCATATCAAGGGTGAAAGATCCATGCATGAAAAAAGGTTTCTTATGGCTCATGTGGGCTGTCTTAATTTGCCTGCCTAGACAGCTGAACAACATATGAAATTTCGAACTTGACAACAACACTAAACAAAAGGAATCTAGAAAAATAAGCTTGACATGCATTTGCAAATGTATGATTCAAACCTTTTGTAGTGAAGATGGCAGGTGCTTTGACATGTTCAATCCTAGTAGAAATTCCAGATCAGCATTGTACCCTAACTCTAAATTGTGAGCATGTGTGGTAGCATTTACAAATTTTGACAAGGGAAGCCAAACAAAAACCTAGTACTTAACAAGTGGTGACAATGGTATTCGTGGTAGTGTTTAATTTTTCCATTACATTCTCCAGGTTGAAATTTTAGAATGAAGATTTTGGCCTAAGTAAATGAGCCAGCCATAATAAAAGGCTTATTTGAGATTACTTTTGTAAGAAGCACTTCTAATCGTAAGTGCCTTATAAAAATTCATTGAACATCGAATTGTTTTTTGGCACATAGTTGGTGCTTCTTAAAAAAACACTTCTACGATAAAAAAAAGGGCTTCTAATTTTCTCTGATGGTGTGAAATGTCTAATTTACCCTTAAACGTTTGTGGTCTTGTGTGGTTTAAGTTGTGTTGTGGACCAATTATTTTCTTTCTTAAGTTTATGGACCCAACTAGAACTAAATTTTTTCTTTTGTTTTTGGTTGGCTGCAAGCCGGACCACACACTCACACACACACCTTTACCCGTTGACTCTCTCTCTCTCCTCCTTCTCGGTTTTTCTCCATTTTTTGTACAATACGTACGGACAAACCTCAAACCAAGAAATTTCTTCACGAATCGAGGTTTTTGAAGTCACCTTCGTGTTCCTTGTGAGCTCAGGAACACATCTATACCGTTTTTAGAACGTGAAAACCTTATTTTCCCGAGAATCCGAGAACCCAGTTTTGGGTTACTGTTCATGCACACGTGATTGTGAAGTTTTTAGGAGATTTTAAGCTGCTAGGAAGCTTTAGAACTTCTTCGTGAAGCTCGGAAAAGAAAAACGAAGTGTTTTGGCTGTCGGGAAGTTGAGTTTGGCAAGTTTCAAGTTTGGCCGGAATATCAAGGTTCCTCCGGCGAAATCCAGTGGATTTCAAGGCTTGAAAGTGGTAAGGTTTTGTTCTTCTAGTCCTAAGCTTCATTTTGGTACAAATTTCATGAGTTTTGGTGGAAAATGAGCGAGATATTGAAGTTTTAAAATTTCCCAGTTTCCGGCGATTGCAGCGGTGACTGGCGCCAGACTCCGGCGAACCAAGGAAGAAGGAGAAGAATATTCCATCAAAGTTGACGGAATATTTTGACGCCGTCAGGTAACTTTAATGGCATATTCTGATTTTTAACGGAATATTCCCTAACGCTGTTAGAGAATCCGTTTGGTGTGCCAGGCACGTGCCTACACGTGAGCCGTGCGTCTGGCCATGCCTTGGCTGACGCATAAGGGCGCGTGGGGTCATGAAATTTTCTTCTAAAAATATGGGGATGTTCCTGAAGTTGAGTAGGTCATGGTGGTATATTCAAATACCCCATTTGAGCAATGTATGAGAAGTTATTTCCTAGTTTTGTGTATGTGCTTTAAATAACATTTATTCAGTTATTTCGCATATAGGTGAGACCTATCTTGAGGACGAGCTCCATCAATCGAGGCTCGGAGGCTACGACCCTTCGACATATCAGTGAGTTGGCTTTTGGTTTTCCGTATATACCTATATACTTGAGATTTTTCCCAGAAAATGAATTTGAATGATTATACGTTTTGACATGCCATGCAAAGTATCTACCTATTTTATTTATGCATTAGTAGTTGCATATATTTATGATTGGTGATGCGGACACACAGGTAAGTGCCAGGTAAGTTCATAAATTAAAGATATGAGATTGCTTCAGTTATGCGAGATATGATGTGATGTATTGAGAGCTCATAAACCTGCACCCCGGTGTTAGTGCTCCCGCCCATAGTTAGGGCACAGTCTTTCACGTGATGTTCACCTCCCGCACCATATGCTCACCTTGGATCCAAGTTAGGTGCACATGCTTGTCGTACTGACCACTTTAGGTGGTTCCGACTCGTAGGTGACCCGCGATTATTCGCACAACTTTCACATGATCGTAGCACTAGAGCATATTTATTTTACACCTAGTCTTGTCATGCAGACCACTTTAGGTGGTTTTGACTTGTGTGCAGAATTTGATTTGATATGATTGAGATTGGTTATGAGCTATATACTCAGCCGTGCAGATTGAGTTAGAGGGATTTGGCTGATGCGATATTTGACATTGATATATTTTGCCTGGATTACTTATAGCATTGAGATAGTTTGGCATGGTATACTTCTATGGATTTTCATCTTGAGTATGATTTCTGATACAACTTAATATTATTATTATTTTCTGGGAAATTATACATGTTTTACGGCGAGGGGTTAGAACTTTTGAGAAATGAAATGATTTTGAAAAGCTTTGTTTTGCCGACTCACATTTTCTGTTTTGCGCCCCTCCAAGTTTTAGGTAGAAGTGCTTGGGTGGCTCACGGGAATTTCGACGGTGGTTCTGACAGAACATCATAAATGTAAGATCACCCTTGGGTGTTGTATAATTAGTACTTGTCCTGCTTGACTGCACGTAGACTATTTATGCTCTGGTTGTGTATTTCACACTTAATCTCGCATTGGCACCTTATCTTATCTAGTACTCTAGTTGATTTGGTTTTTGTTTATTCGTATCTCTATTGCTTCCGCACTGTGCAATGGCTACGTCACCCTCACGTGACGACCAGCATGCCTCGATCTAGGTCGGGGTGTGTCACAAAACATAGTGATTTTGTTTGTTAAAACACTCTTTCTATCATTTTACAAGAGCATCTTTAATAGACTCCCTAATTGAGCTCCTGGCTAAATTTTAGAAAGAATTTGAAAAAAAACATCATCTCTAATCACTCTCTGAGATAAGGATTTTCTAAGAGCTCCTAAATCTAGGAAGTGAGAAAGGAGCTGCTAGCATTAATATTAATATTTTAAATCAAAACTCTATTCTTATTGGTCGACGATCATTATGACTCCTTAAAGCAAAGAGTATGATTGGAGTAGAATTTTTTTAGGGAGCTCCTAAACTAAATTTCTAGTCTTTCTAACTAAAAATTAACTAAAAAGACAAAATTGAATCACATTATTACTAGCCCATTAGGAGGCTTAGCCATTCCCCCATCCTTTAGTGTAGATAATATCGTTTATTCAAAACATAAAAAAAAACCTAAAATATAAAGTGCATAATTAAAGATGTTTAAGTAATTTCAAACATATCGTATTAAAATCATATCCAAATTCGCCGGACCATATATTATTGATTTACAAGTGGAGAAAGAAGTCTCATATACTAATGCTATAGTGAATGAAAGTGGTTTGACTTGTTTTAAATCATAGGGGTATATTTGACACTTCACAATGTGTACGGATGAGGGAGAAGCAAGTCACTGGCAAGTAGACCCGGCAGTTTCTGACACGACACGGTGACACGACACGAAAACGACACGAAAATAACGGGTTTCAGGTCAACACGATAACTTATCGGGTCATTATCGGGTGACCAGTTAAGAACTCGTTAATAACGGGTATACACGCGGGTAACACGTGGGTAACCCATTTTGACCCGTTAAGAAAAAAATTATTTTGATAATTTTAAAATTTAATTACTAAAAGATTTATTATAAAATACAATAGTCATATTAATATATACAATATATTCTATATTAAATATATAGTTTTGTATTATTATTCTATATAAGTTTTTAAAAAAAAAGTTTTTGTCATTATTTATTTTTATTATGAGAGTTCCTTATTATCATTACTAGGATAAATTTTACTTAACATGTTGTTGTCCAAAATTAAAATAAACTAATATAGTATTTGTATAGGCAAGAACTAAGAAGACATACATATACAAGTATGAAAAATGTGAAAGAATAAATAAATACTCGTGATTCATCATTATTCCTCCACGAATAGATAATGGTTACACTTACATTATCGTTTCGATTTTTAAAATCCTCCAAACCTTCATGAATAATGTTTTTTATTTGAGGGAAAAATTAATAAAATTAATAATAATTATTGTAGAAGTGTAAAAAATGTAAAAAAAAAATATACAATCACTCATAGTGACAAACTTTACAACTTTCATGAAGGGGTCAGCTTCGAAATCCAACACTATAATTCATAAACCATAAATTTATATTTAACCGTCGATTGCCATTTACGTTTTATTCTTCTTATTGAATTTCATTTTTTAAATTTTCTTTTTTGAAAACATGATCATCTGGCAGATGTAAGAAGATGAACGGTTAAGATCTTTGATATCACGTTTCAATATTTACGATTAACTGAAATATGAGTCGATGTCATATTGTTTGTAGAAACTTTATAAACATCAAACAATATTTTCACTAACCATAAAACTCTTAATATAATATTAACGATCCAAACCGTTCATCTTCCTGCATCCTCTAATAGATCAAGTTTTCAAAAAAGAAAATCTGAAAAAACAAAATTTGATGAGAACAATGAAGTGTAAATGTAAACAACAATCAACGGTTAATTTTTTATCTATGATTTATATGATTATAGTGGCAAATTTCGAAGTTAAGCTCTTCATGAAAGTTGTAAAGCTTGTCATTACGAGCGTTTATATATTTTTTCTATATTTTTTTACACTTCTACATTAATTAAAAAACTATTAAAGACTTTAGGTAAGTGAAAATATACTTAAAAGAAAATTGCGTTTTTATGTTTTGGATGTGACAATATGGTATGTATATACTTATTTAGTATTATGTTTTTCATTTGATTATTTATTGGTTTAAAATATATTTTCCTTAACGGGTAACGGGTCGGGTCATATTACCTGTTAATATTATCGGGTCGGGTCATTTTACCCGTTTATTTTAACGGGTGTTACGCGACACGACCCGTTAAGATATCAAATATAACACGAAAACGACACGAACACAGAAAACATGACACGAATGCCAGGTCTATTGGCAAGGGACTTTGGATTTCTATTCTTCCGACATTGGATCCCCTGCCTGATTCCAGAACTTCTTCTTGTGATGACACCTGGATCCCACTTTATCTTTGTCAAACATCTATAATATCAAAAAAGCTTTATTCCCTCTCCCCTGCAATAAATTATCTCTTCTCAGTGAAAGAAAATTAGCCCTCCTGCTAATCGAAGGAAAATCCTTCACTCAATCGTTTTTGCTGCTACCTCAGTTATTGATGCAGATGGTTGCGGCCTTGTAACCCATCTGAGTTAATTTGGTAATTCGTCTAAAATTTCTGTAATTTTCCACAATTTTGTTAATCTGTACCTGCAAAATTCTAGGGTTTTCTGTGTTCTTAATTTTCTGGGTATCTTGGCCTTGTAAGTTGTAACCCATCTAAGTTAATTTGGTAATTCATCCCAAATTTCTGTAATTTTCCACAATTTTGTTAATCTGTAGCTGCAAAATTCTAGGATTTTCTGTGTTCTTAATTTTCTGGGTATCTTGGCCTTGTAACCTATCTGAGTTAATTTGGTAATTCGTCCCAAATTTCTATAGTTTTCCACAATTTTGTTAATATGTACCTGCAAAATTCTAGGGTTTTCTGTGTTCTTGATTTTCTGGGTATCTTGGCCTTTGATTTGTCGGGTGATAGTGTCGAATTTGTATCATGGGTATGCGTTCTGTTAACATTTTTAGAGGTGGGTGCTTGGTATTAGATGATGTTGGCTTTTTGCCTTCTCAATCCATGTTACTTTTAAGCATGAATATAGTTGTGTGGAATTCTAGAGGATCGGGTTGCACCAAATTTCAGAATAATGTTAAGGGTTGCACCAAATTTCAGAATAATGTTACTAATTTAAAGCAGAACCACAAAATGGAGATTCTTGCAATTTGTGAGCATAGAATTAGTGGTACGAGAGCCTTTTCTATGGTCAAATCATAGGGCTCTCCTTCATTTGAAATAGTGGATGCTAATGGGTTCTCTGGAGAGTTGTGGCTTCTTTAGGATAACAGCAAGGTTCAGATTGATGAAATTAGCCCCACTGATCAATCCATCTCGGCTTGTGTGAGGGGAGATGGTTTTAACCCCTAGTTGTTTACGTTTATTTATGCTAGCCCTTGTATTGTGAAGAGAAGAAAATTGTGGGATTACCTTAATGGTGTAGCTGACTGCCACCAAATGCCATAGATGCTAGCAGGGGATTTTTATGAAATGTTAAAGGTGGGTGATAAAATAGGTGGTGCTCCTCTTTGTAGAATCAAGGACTTTAAATCTTGGGTGGATACAAATAGTTTGCTGGATTTGAGATATGTTGGTCTTAAATTCACTTGGACTAATAAGAGGACTCTAGAAGGAATTGATAGAGGCATATGTAATATGGCTTGGAGAAACTTATTCCCAGAAGCTTGTGTTTTCCACTTACCACGTACTAAATCTAATCATTGTCCTCTCAAAATCAGTCTTCAATCTACTTATGTCCCCAATCCTCTTTAAAGACCTCTTAGATTTGAGGCTATGTGGCTTAGGCATGACACATTTGATGAGCTTATTACATAAAATTGGGGTAATTCTCATGGCTCTTCCATGGACAAAACTTGTGCTCTAGTTGAGCCCCTGAAAATATGGAATATTCATGTCTTTGGGCACTTAAAGTAGAAGAAGAAAAAGCTCCTTGGACGCATTGCTGGTGTCCAGAAAGCACTGTGTAGAGGCCTAAACAATTTTCTTCTCAACTTGGAGAGGGAATTAATTTCCGAGTTCAACAGAATTTTAAATCAAGAAGCTATCTTCTGGCATCAAAAGTCTAGATTGAAATGGTTACAAGACGGCGATCGTAATACCAAATTGTTCCATCTTACCATGATTGTGAGAAGAAAAAGAAATAAAATTGAGGGACTGAAGAATGACCAAGGTGAATGGATTGTAGACCCTGATAACCTGAATAGTCTTGTTGTGGAGTACTTTCAAACACTCTTCTCTCATGGGCAATGGTCTCGCCAGGTTACTTCTCTACCTAAACTCTTTCCTTCTATTCATTTGGATGATATTGGATCACTTAATAGAGAGATTGACCCTGCTAAAGTTAAGGATAGCCTTTTCAGTATTGGAGGTACTAAAGCACTATGTATAGATGAGTTTCCTGCTTGCTTTTATCAAGCGCAATGAGGCAGATGTGCTAGTGATATTGTTGATATGGTTAAAATAGCATTTCAAACTCATAGATTGCCTCATGGTTTCAACAGTATGTTAATTGCTCTTGTGCCTAAAATTGAGAACCCTCAAACGATGTTGTTAGACCAATCAATCTATGTTGCACTTTATATAAGGTCATAACTAAGATTATTGTAGCTAGGCTCAGGCCTCTCCTCCCTAAATTGATAAGCCCAAATCAAGCTAGTTTTGTGCCTGACATACATATAACTGATGATATTCTCATTGTACAATATATTGTTTATAAGATTAGAAAGTCCAAGGGTAAGAAAGGTTTTTTGGCTTGGAAAATTGATTTTTCCTAGGCTTATGATCGTTAAAACTGGAGCTTTATTAGTGGTGTGCTCTATGAGATTGACCTGCCTGAAAGTTTGATCCATCTTATTGTGGACTGCATATCCTCTGTTAAATACCAGGTATGTGTTAATGGTGAATTAACTGAGAGCTTTACGCCTAGTAATGGTATCAGGCAAGGGGATCCTTTGTCCCCTTATATTTTTGTACTTTGTATTGAGAAGTTGTCCCACATTATTACTAATGAAGTCAATTCTGGTCAGTTGAAACCTGTTAAAGCTTCTCAATTTGGTCCCGGCATCTCTCATCTTTTTTTCGCAAATGATCTTATGCTCTTTGTAGATGCAACACCAAAACAAGTTAGGGTGATGAAGAGATGTATTGAAAAATTCTGCTTATCACCTGGCCAGGTACTTGCAAGGGAGCTCTATTTTGGATACTAAATTACATGAGAAATCTGACTGCTCCTACACTTGGAAAAGAATTCTTTATGGAACTGACTTATTGTGCAAAGGAATGAAATGGAGAATTGGGAAAGGTGATGGTGTAAAGTTTTGGAAAGAACCTAGGGTGTTGAATGATCATTTAATTAATTATGTTGATGCTAATTACTTTCCTGATGAGGACTTTCCTATCTCTTATTTCCTTCGGGATGGTTGGTGGGACATCAGTAAGCTAAGATATGCTCTTCCAAAAAACTTGGTCAAAAAAATAATCAGTTGGCTTACTGGGACTATTGGTGCTGAAGAGGACAAACTTATATGGGGGTGCACTTTAAATGGAACTTTCACCCTAAAGACGGCCTATAATGTGTTATATGATTGTGAAAGAAGGCCTGTTTTTTATTGGTTTGGGATTTGGACTCTCAAAATCCCTCATCCCCCAAACTTAAGTTACTGACTAATGAGCAAAGAGCCAAAAGAAACTTAATTGTGGATTCCTCTTGCAAACTTTGTTCTTGGCCTTTGGAGACCATCACGCATATTTTAAGGGAATGTAGCAGAGCTGGATGCATTTGGGATATTCTACGGATTCCTTCTCAATTGCACAATAATTTTAATTTAGACTTCAAAGCCTAGTTGATGGCTAATGCGGCGTCCAATGTAATGTGGTCTGACATGGAATTGTTTGTTTGTCTTTGCTTGCTGGTATATCTAGAAATTGAGGAACCACTAGATTTTTGATGTGGATTTCTCCCTCCCTAGTGATCTTAAAAAGGTTATTGTTGGAGATGCATCTGAATGGATGGATTCCCTTCTAAAAATTGATAAACCACCTTCTCGGATGCATGTTATGTTGAAGTGGGAGCCTCCTATTTTTCATTGGCACAAGTTGAATGTGGATGGATCTAGAAAAATGGTTTCGAGCAACATCGCTGCTAGAGGAATTCTCCATGACCACAATGGTGATTGATTTGGAGGTTTCTCTATTAACCTAGGGCAAGGGCAGATTATAGATGCTGAAGTTTGAGGTTTGTATTTCGGACTTCAGCTTGGTATTGAAAAAGGCATATCTAAGTTAATCATCGAGATGCACTCTTCCTCTGCTGTATTGTTATTGAACCAGTCTGTGCCACATTCTTTTCACCCCCTTACTACCCTTTTGAAGAGTTGCAGAGATTTGATGAGACGAATTGAGCATTGAGACCTAAAGCATATTTTCAAGGAAGTGAACAATGTTACAGATTAGCTAACCAAATGGAGCTACAATTTGGACCTTGGGTTGTATTCTTTTCAGTTTTCTCCCCCAATGGCTTATGCAACATCTAATGGATGATCTTGTAGCGCCCCTGTGGGCCGCTCTATAGTTCTTAATGCTATGTATTAGTTCATCTAGGGTATCTTCACCTCCTCTATTCACCAAAAAAACAAAAAGGAGCATGTCACGCCTCGAACTCGAGGTCGGTGGAAAAATAAACCCATGCGCCTGGTGCGCAAGTAAAAATAAAAATAAATATGAAAACTGAGCTTCTCTTATAAAAATAAAATAAAAAAAATTACAGGTTGTACACAAAAATAAAGAAAACTCTTAAATCCCTCATCTAACACAAACTTAGCCGTCTATCACCTGTCTTGCCAAAAACTCATATGTAAAATAAAAGTGACGGGTGAGCAACAACCACCGTCACTCAGTGAGTAGAATATGTAATATGCTAGGCAAGCAATGTTGTTTTACCCACGCTATAAAATATGATAATTATATCAAATCATTATACACATAGTGCCATATCACATCGTCCCTTCACGTGTTGATTATATCATTCATCAAATGTAACTCACCACACGACCCCTAATGGCCATTCTGCCCTAATGTCCCTGTGTGCAGTTTACATTTATCCCTCGATTAATGCAACACCAAAGTTCTCATGCTCCATGAAGTATCTCAAGTAATTCCACATATAACGTATATATATCCCATCATAAACATTTCAACAAATCCAACATGCTTGACTTAAAATATAATATTTATAAATAGATCAAAACCCATGATAACTTGTACTTTTCATTTATCAAAAAATAAGAATATTTTAAACACATTACATAAACCATTCACCTCGATCGATAGCTAGAACCCCGGCAAGACAAGCTCACTAACAAAAAATCAAAACCTGAAAGAAACCCCCCACCCCCGTGAACCCCCCAAACCAGAAACCCAAAAAGAACCCCCCCAAGACCTTCCCTCCCCCACGACCCACCTCCCCTCCCCTCCCCCCCCCCCCCCCCCCGAAGCCACGACCCACCCCCTCTGAGACCTTCCCTCCTTCACAACCCACCTCGCCCAAAAACCCACATCCCTCCCTCCGCACCCACCCTCCTCCCTCATCTACACACCCCCCACTCCTTAAATCCACACCCATTCCTCCCACCTCACGAACTCGATGATGGCGGCATACACGGGATCTAGGTTTTTTTTTTTTTTGGGTTGCAGGTAGGGGGTCGGGGGAAGAAGATGAAGATAGGGGAGAAGAGAGGGGAACATGAGGGGGGAAAGACGAACTAAAGGGTTTTTTGTTTTTTTCTGGGCTGCAAGGGGAAGAAGATGAAGATGGGGAGAAGAGATGAGGAGGGGGGATAAGGTTTCTGTGTTTGGGGGTTGCGGGGAGAAGAGAGGAGAAAGAAGGGGGCGATAAGGTTTCAACTTTTTTTTTTTTTTTTTTAAATAAAAAATTATTTTTTTTGCCACGTGGCACAAATATGGCAGCCACATCAGCGTTTAATGGATCAATGGATGAAAATCTAACGGAGGTATTATTTTGAAAAAAAATAGTACGTGAGGTATAAAAGTGAAATGTTTTAAAGATGTTGTATGGGGTTGTAATAGACCTCAAACCTGATGGGTTAATATGTAATTTACCGTAATAAAAGAGATGCAATAATACCAATAAAGACTCAACCGTTTTTTTTTTTTTTTTTTTTTTTTTGCTTTCATTTACACTACCAATTCAATTATTCAAAATTGCTTATGGGTATAAAATAAAATAAAATTGTCACATCCCGACCCAGGCCCCCACCATATCCCGAGCTCGACTCTACCCTAGCACGATATTGTCCGCTTTAGGCCCCGACCACGCCCTTACGATTTTGTTTCTGGGAACTCACACAAGAACTTCCCCAGTGGGTCACCCATCATAGGATTGCTTTCGCGCGAACTCGCTGAACTTCGGAGTTCCGATGGAACCCGAAGCCAATAAGCTCCCAAAACCCTTCGTGCTAGGTAAAGATGGGAATATACATATAAGGCTTGTAGGATCCTCACCCCTGGGTGATGTGGGATCTTACAATCCACCCCCCTTAAGGGCCCGACGTCCTCGTCGGCACACTTCCGGCTAGGGATTGGCTTTGATACCAAATTGTCACATCCCGGCCCAGGCACCCACCATATCCCAGGCTCGACTTCGTCGTAGCACGATATTGTCCGCTTTGGGCCCCGACCACGCCCTCACGATTTTGTTTCTAGGAACTCACACGAGAACTTCTCAATGGGTCACCCATCATGGGATTGCTTTCGCGTGAACTCGCTTAACTTCGGAGTTCCAATGAGCTCCCAAAAGGCCTCGTGATAGGTAAAGATGGAAATATACATATAAGGCTTACAGGATCCTCACCCCTGGGCGATGTGGGATATTACAATAAATTGTCACATCCAGCCTGGGGCCCCACCACATCCCTGGCTCGACTCCGCCATAGCACGATATTGTCCGTTTTGGGCCCCGACCACGCCCTCACGGTTTTGTTTCTGAGAACTCACACGAGAACTTCCCAGTGGGTCACCCATCATGGGATTGCTCTCGCACGAACTCGTTTAACTTCGGAGTTAAGATGGAACCCGAAGCCAGTGAGCTCCCAAAACACCTTGTGTTAGGTAGAGATTGGAATATACATATAAGGCTTACAAGATCCATTCTCCTAGGCGATGTGGGATGTTATAATCCACCACTCTTAGGGGCCCGACATCCTCGTCGGCACACATCCGGCCAAGGATTGCCTCTGATACCAAATTGTCACATCCCGGCATGGGCCCCCACCACATCCCGGGCTTGATTCAGTTGTAGCAAGATATTGTCCGCTTTGGGCCTCGACCACGCCCTCACGGTTTTGTTTCTAGGAACTATTGTGAGATCCCACATCGCCCAGGGGAATGGATCTTGTAAGCCTTATATGTGTATTACCATCTCTACCTAGCACGAGGCCTTTTGGGAGATCACTGGCTTTGGGTTCCATCGGAACTCCGAAGTTAAGCGAGTTCGCGCGAGAGCAATCCCATGATGGGTGACCCATTGGGAAGTTCTCGTGTGAGTTTCCAGAAACAAAACCGTGAGGGCGTGGTCGGGGCCCAAAGCGGACAATATCGTGCTACGGCGAAGTCGAGCCCAGGATGTGGTGGAGTCCGGGTCGGGATGTGACAATTTGGTATCAGAGCCAATCCCTGGCCGGAAGTGTGCCGACGAGGACGTCGGACCCCTTAAGGTGGTGGATTGTGAGATCCCACATCGCCCAGGGGAGTGGATCTTGTAAGCTTTATATGTATATTCCCATCTCTACCTAGCACGAGGCCTTTTGGGAGCTCACTAGCTTCGGTTTCCATCGGAACTCCGAAGTTAAGCAAGTTCGCGCGAGAGCAATCCCATGATGGATGACCCACTGAGAAGTTCTCGTGTGAGTTCCCCGAAACAAAACCGTGAGGGCATGGTCGTGCCCCAAAGCGGACAATATCGTGCTACGGTGGAGTCGAGCCGAGGATGTGGTGGAGCCCGGATCGGGATGTGACAAAAATAATTACTTATGGGTGCATTCTAGATTATTAAAAAAAGGATTTTATTTTATTTTCATCAAATATGAGTACATTTATATAATAAAATTGGTACATTTATATAAAAATATGGGTACATTTTAAATACAAAAATTTGTTACATTTTATACAAAAAAAAAAGGGCACGTTTTATATACCAAAAAATGAGTACATTTTATATAAAAAACAATGGATACAATATATATAAAAAAAAAAGGTGCATTGTAGATTAAAAAAATAAATAGATTTTACATTAAAAAATGGGTACATTTTACATCAAAAATGGTGCTTACACAAAAAAAAAAGGATACATTTTGTATATAATAAAGTGGTACATTTCTAAACAAAAATGGGTACCTTATAAATAAATTATGGGTACAAATAAAATATTAAAAAATTACGAGTACAAATAAACGACTTAAAAGTTTTAAAAATAATGGGCAAAAGAAATTAATGTAACAGCCCGCCCCTAAAAATTATGATTTTTATAATTTTAATAAGTGAGTTTACGAAAATGCCCTTCGAGGCAAAGCGTTGATTTTTTTGTTGACCGTCTTGTCATGTCATGCAAGTTCCTTTTGTTAGCGTATCCTCGTAGTACTCGTCGCTACGGACGCGTGGGCGCAAACAGAATGCAATTTGGAATTATAACGAATGAGTTATTAACGTTTAAAGTTGGGGTCATTTTAGTAAATTGGTTAATATCTAGAAAATTCCAGATTTTTGGAGCAAAATCTGGGATGCCACGTGTGTGGCCCAGATTAAAAGGAACAAAGGATGGTAAGTGCAGATGGAGTATAAAGGAGAGAAATGAGGGAGAGGTGAGACAAATCAGAAGAGGAGTGATGTGAGGAGAACTAATAGGAAGCAGAAGAAATGAGGAGAAGGAAGAGAAACGAAAAGCACGGAATCACCCTTGACCCGTGCGACCCGCGAACCCGGTTGCACCTGTAGGTTTCTCCGGTGAAATTCATCATTTTTCTGATGGATTGGGCCAATCTACTACTCCCAATCCTCATATTGACCTTTCCTCTACCATTTCTACATCAAATTTGAGGAGATTAGGTTCAGAATTGGGAAGAAATGGTCCCGTGGGTGCTGTGAGACCGTGGCTGAGATCCACCAAATCTGAAACATTTTCATCCCATTACCACCACCATTGGACTCCACTTGAGGCCTGGAACAAAGCCCAAGCATTGGTTGGGGCGTCAGAGTTGTTTTGGAGTCGAATCAAGAACACGCCAAACCTAGGGTTCTGGCAGGTTTTCATGAAATTGAGGCTTTTTCCAACCAAATTGGTCTTAGTCACAGGTATGAAAGTTGCTTCACTCACTGAGATCTTCATTTCTGTAATTTTTGAGAATTTTTAAAAATAGTTGATTTTTTCGGCAAGTAGCCGCCAACCGCCACCTGCGGTCGCACATGGGCCGAGACGTCCCCTGACCTTCCTAGGCTAAATTTAAATACCCTGATTCCATTGGTGAAGTTTGATTGATGAATTTCCGCCATTTGAGCGTAGTTCCATTAAGGTCTGTCGCTTGATCATTATAGTTATTGACGATCCGACCATTGGATCGTCATCAAACTTTGATACGTTATAGTACATAATATTTGAGCATATTAGAAACTTACAAATTGGGAATCTAACGTACAGATCTTCCCGAATAGAATATGTAAGTTACATGTTCTATTGATAAGAATTCTAAGACATGATTTGATAAATGTTCTAGGCGCCGATCGTTCGTGACGCCTTGATGTTTGTGCTAGGGAGTTGTAGCGCGGACTCCAGGTGAGTGGGCTTTTGCTTTTCTATATATACGTATATATGCTTTACATTTTCCTAGGAAACTGTTTTCAAACAAGTGTATTCTTTTAAATGCCATGTCATGCTTGCATTTCATTTTATTATATGCATTCGTATGTATATGCATACTATTGTACGACGCTGCGGAGGCCAGGTAAGTTCAGGTGAGTACTGTATGATGTTAGTGGTTGCATTGGTTATGGTTATACGTAGAGACATGTAGAGCTCATTATACTGCACCCCAGTGTTAGTGCTCCCGCCCGTGGCCAAGGCACAGTCCTTCACGTGAAGTTCACCTCCCGCACCACACGCTCACCTTGGATCCAAGTTTGGTATATAGTCTTGTCGTACAGACCACATTAGGTGGTTCTGACTCATAGGTGACCCGCGATTATTCGTACAACCTTCACGTGATCGTAGCACTTGAGCGTACTTATTTACACCCAGCCCTGTAGTACAGACCATATTAGGTGGTTTCGACTCGTGTGTAGGAATTGGTTGATGAGCTATAAGTTCAGTTGTACAGGTCACATTAGGTGACTCCGGCTGGCATATCATTTTGCATTGATTTATTTCACCCCGCTTACTTATTTCATTGTTGAGATACTTGATATGGCATATACTTGGTTTTCACTACTCTCGAGCATGATTTCTATATACGTATGTATTATTATTTTCTAGAAAATTATACGGGTTTTACGGCGAGGGGTTATAACGTTTTCAAAAGGTTTTTATTAAAAACTTTATTTTCAAGCCCACTCACCCTTGTTTTTGCGCCCCTCCAGGTTTTAGCTGCTGAAAGTCCGTATCGGCTAGGATTCTTGGCAAATCTCAGTATAGGTGGCTACCTCCGAGGGTATGATCCTTACCCACACTACTGTACTTTACATATGCTTTGACATCGCGTGTGAAATGGGTTCATTCCCGCTCACAACGCACTCTTGTCTTTAGGTACTTGTAGGTTTAAATTTATTCACATTTTCTACATCACTATACTTTATGGCTTCGTCACCTTCTAGGTGTTGGCCAGCATAGCTCGATTCGTAGTCCTAGTGGACATTCCGGGTCGGGGTGTGTCAATTTGGTATCAGAGCATAAGTTGGGTAGTATTGCGTTCCTCACACGCGTGTTGTAAACATTATCAATTTTTGAGCCTAATGTTCGAATCTTGCCACCTCGTCGAATACGAAAAAAATGTTAACTTTTCCTAAGTTTTGGGTAGTTTTGTCGACTTGTCGACGTCTTAGAAGAGCACTTTGGCGAATGCCCTTAGACTTAAAGCGAAGAAATTCCCTATCAAGGAAAGATGTAGATTTGAGGCAAGTTGATGGCCTAAAGCAGGGCTAATGTATCGGTAACTGTGTATCATCGGAGACTTTACCAACCAATTCCATCCTTATCCTCCAGCCATCAGTATTAAACCTTTTGAGATTGGAAATCCGAAATAGTTTTGATTTTTTGGCAGTATCCGTTAGAATACCACCTATTAGAATTTCTGCGAAGTCTACTTTTATCAAGACCCTAGAAATGTCTCATGTGACGATGATGCTAGAATGGTAACGCTCGATGGAAGAACATCTTGGAAAAATCAATTTTGGTTCCTGATAGCTCTAATACTTTTGTGATGTTACTTTTCGATCATCAAGAAACCTTGTTAGCTCATTCTTAAAATTCGACCTTTCTACTTTTGGCCTGAGACAACCATAGAATTGTTTAGTCTTTCGGCATAATTCATCATTTTTGGAATTGTCCAACTCTTTGATATTTTAGTCCGCATCAGCTCTGTTCGTACCCTCAGTTTCACCTCCTGGTATTAAAGGTATTTTAGTTGATTTTGAGTCATTCATTTGTTCCCCATATCATTTTTTATGTTGATAGACTGTCCAGGATGACCACTTAGACGTCAAAACTTTTAGTTTAGACCATCAGTCCTTAAATCACCCAATCAACATTCTATCGAGCAAATCGTTACCATCGGTGATTTATTATTCCTGGAGCTATTGTGGTAACAAACTATTGTGAATTTTGAGTCAAGGAAAAATCTAAGTTTTCGTCCGTCAACCCTCCTTAAACTATTGTTCAAGTTGAGTTACCTTCCAACCCTTTCGTTGCTAACACATGATTAAGTTAAATATTTACACGTGTTCAGTTATCGAAATTGTATATTCAATCCAGAGATATCTTGTACTTTAGATTTCATGAACTTGTTTTGACTCTTAAATTCTTGAGTGTTCCTTTAGCCTTCTTGACATGGTTTCTCGCTCAATCAGTGAGGAATTCATGTTAGGTCGACTCGACAGATGCGTGCGCCAGTTTCATATCGATGCTAGTAGGAACCATTGGAGTATAATCTTCTTGCGAGTTTACCAGACTTACCAAAAAGAATTCCAAACAACTTTGAGGATTGAGCAGTAGTTCAGCATGGAATTGGTGAAGTTATGAATGTAGGTTTTGAGTCTGACGATTATGGCGTTAATTTCTATGTGTGGCTCGGAACTGCAACTGTCATTTGAAGAATGTGGTCAGAGATATAGTTTCTCTAAAGAAATGTTTTACGATAAGTTTTCGTCCAGGTGCATTTTCATTACTTTACTTCAGGATTTGATAGTTTGGGCTTACATGGACATCAAAACACTTCTAGCAACTGGATTAGTGCGCTCTGGATAGTACAGCATCACGATCGAGGCATGAATTGGACAATCTAGGTATATTCGCATATGAGGAGCAAGACGATATTTTGGCATTCTCGGGAACTTCTCACTAGCTTATTGAAACAACAATTAATTATCGGCATTACAGGTTGCAGACTGTAATATCAGTGGTTTAATTGTTGGGTTCACTAAGCAAGTGAGAAAGTCAGCTCATCTACGGCAGCAGTTATTAGTTAGTAAAGGTTTGGACTCGTCTCGTGACACACTCATTTTCAAAATTCATGACACGACGAATGTTTGGCGAGGTCCATTTTCATTTTGGGTTTTGATTTTTTGTACAAATATTTTTTTTACTACATTATTTTATACAGGTATTATACTACTATATTATCGAGGAAGGAAGAAGGTTTGAGCTTGGAGGCATGAAAGAGGAATAATTGCAATCCGATCGCGATGGGGATGACATTCTCTTTTCTGCAGCCGCTCTAACTCGAATTCTTCCTTATGTATGTATTTACATACATATTTTCTCCCTATTTTCGAGTATCTTACATTTAGCAAGTAATTTTAAATTTTCTTAAGGGGAGGTAGATTGTACTAGCCCATCCCTAAAAATTATGATTTTTATAATTTTAATAAGTGAGTTTACGAAAATGCCATTCGAGGCAAAGCGTTGATTTTTTTTGTTGACCGTCTTGTCATGTCATGTAAGGTTCATTTTCTTAGCGTATCCTCGTAGTACTCGTCGCTACAGATGCGTAGGCGCAAATGGAACACAATTTGGAGTTATAACGAATGAGTTATTAACGTTAAAAGTTAGGGGCATTTTAGTAAATTGGTTAATATCTAGAAAATTCCAGATCTTTGGAGCAAAATCTGGGATGCCACATGTGTGGCCCAGATTAAAACGAACAAAAGATGGTCGGTGCAAATGGAGTATAAAGGAGAGAAAGGAGGGAGAGCTGACACAAATCAAAAGATGAGTGATGTGAGAAGAACGAATAGGAAGCAGAAGAAATGAGGGGAAGGGAGAGAAACGAGAAGCACGAAATCACCCTTGACCCGTGCGACCCGCGAACCTGGTTGCGACCAGTAGGTTTCTCCGGTGAAATTCATCATTTTTCTGATGGATTAGGCCGATCTACCACTCCCAATCCTCATATTGACCCTTCCTCTACCATTTCTACATCAAATTTGAGGAGATTAGGTTCGGAATTGGGAATAAATGATCCTGTGGGTGCCATGAGACCGTGGCCGAGATCCACCAAATCTAAAACGTTTTCTTCCCATTACCACCACCATTGGACTCCCATTGAGGCCTGGAACAAAGCCCAAGCATTGGTTGGGGCGTCGGAGTTGTTTTGGAGTCGAATCAAGAACATGCCAAACCTAGGGTTCCGGCGGGTTTTCATGAAATTGAGGCTTTTTCCGGCCAAATTGGCCTTAGTCAAAAGTATGAAAGTTGCTCCACTCACTGAGATCTTCATTTCTGTCATTTTAGAGAATTTTAAAAAATAGTTGATTTTTCTGGCAAGTCGGGGCGGCCAACCACCACCTGCGGCGGCGCGTGGGCCGAGACGTCCCCTGACTTTCCTAGGCTAAATTTGAATACCCTGATTCCATTGGTGAAGTTCGATTGGCGAATTTCCGTCGATTGAGCGTAGTTCCATTAAGGTCCACCGCTTGATCATTATAGCAACCAACGATCCGACCGTTGGATCGTCACCAAACTTTGATACGTTATAGTACATAATATTTGAGGATATTAGAAACTCACATATCGGGAATCCGAATTACAGATCTTCCCGAATAGGATATGTAAGTTACATATTCTATTAATAAGAATTTTAGGCATGATTTGATAAATGTTCTAGGCGCCGATTGTTCGTGACGCCTTGATGTTTGTGCTAAGGAGTTGTAGCGCAGACTCCAGTTGAGTGGGCTTTTGCTTTTCTATATATACCTATATATGCTTTACATTTTCCCAAGAAACTGTTTTGAAACGAGTGTATTATTTTAAATGCCATGTCATGCTTGCATTTCATTTTATTATATGCATTGGTATGTATATGCATACTATTGTATGACGTTGCGGAGGTTAGGTAAGTTTAGGTGAGTATTGTATGATGTTAGTGGTTGCATTGGTTATGGTTACACATAGAGACATGTAGAGCTCATTATCCTGCACCCCGGTGTGAGTGCTCCCGCCCGTGGCCAGGGCACAGTCCTTCACGTGAAGTTCACCTCCCGCACCGCACGCTCATCTTGGATCCAAGTTTGGTGCATAACCCTGTAGTACAGACCACATTAGGTGGTTCCGACTCGTAGGTGACCCGCGATTATTCGCACAGCCTTCACGTGATCGTAGCACTTGAGCGTACTTATTTACACCCAGCCCTGTCTTACATACCACATTAGGTGGTTCTGACTCGTGTGCAAGAATTGGTTGATGAGCTATAGGTTCAGTCGTACAGATCACATTAGGTGACTCCGGCTGGCATATCATTTTACATTGATTTATTTCACCTGGCTTACTTATTTCATTGTTGAGATACTTGACATGGCATATACTTGGTTTTCACTACTCTCGAGCATGATTTCTATATATGGATGTATTATTATTTTCTATGAAATTATACGGGTTTTACGGTGAGGGGTTATAACGTTTTCAAAAGGTTTTTATTAAAAACTTTATTTTCAGGCCCACTCACCCTTGTTTTTGTGCCCTTCCAGGTTTTAGCTGCTGAAAGTTCGTATCGACGAGGATTCTTGGCAAATCTTAGTATAGGTGGCTACCTCCGAGGGTATGATCCTTACCCACACTACTGTACTTTACTTATGCTCTGACGTCGCGTGTGAAATTGGTTCATTCCCACTCACAGCGCACTCTTGTCTTTAGGTACTTGTAGGTTTAAATTTATTCACATTTTCCACATCACTATACTTTATGGCTTCGTCACCTTCCACATGTCCCCCAGCACAGCTCGATTCGGAGTCCTAGTGGACATTCCGGGTCAGGGTGCGTCATTAATATATGGGTACAAATTAAAATTGAAAAGAAAAGGTGGTACAATTTAAAAAATGTCACATCCTCGCCCGGGTCCACCACATCCCGGGCCCGTTCCACCACCGTAGCACGATATTGTCCGCTTTGGACTTACCATTCCCTCACGGTTTTGTTTTTGGGAACTCACGAGCAACTTCCCAGTGGGTCACCCATCCTTGGAGTGCTTTGGCCTCCTTCTCGCTTAACTTCGAAGTTCCTACGGAACCCAAAGCCAGTGAGCTCCCAAAAGGCCTCGTGCTAGGTAGGGATGGGAATATACATTTAAGGATCACTCCCCTAGGCGATGTGGGATGTTACAATCCACCCCCCTTAGGGGCCCGACGTCCTCGTCGGCACACTTCCGGCCAGGGATTGGCTCTGATACCAAACTGACACACCCCGACCCGGAAGGTCCACTAGGACTCCGAATCGAGTTGTGTTGGCCGACACCTGGAAGGTGACGAAGCCATAAAGTGTGATGATGTGGAAATATTGTGAATAAATTTAAACTTAAGAGTGCCTAAATACCAGAGTGCACTGGTGAGCGGGAATGAACCCACTTCACACGTGACGTTGGAGCATAACAAGTACAAAAGAGTGAATTAAGAATCGTACCCTCGAAATAATCTCCAATACTAAGAATCGCCACGATTCCTTGACGATAAGAAGGCTCAGCTAAGAAGACCTGGAGGGTGAAGACAAGACAAAGGTGAGTGGCCCAGTAGATAATTTTAATAGAAACCATATAAATTTCTATAACCCATCGCTACAACGCCTGTAAAATTTCTAGAATTAGAATATAAAAATATCCATATATATATATATATATATATATATATCAATTCAAGTCATGCTTCACATGTTTATAATCACATGCTAACTTATCACATATTCATTACGTCTGCTAGTTTATCACGTATTCACCACATATGCTAGCTCATCAAGTATATTCATTATATATATGCTAGCATTTCACCATATATAGGCTAGCATCTAAGTCGGAGTCACCTCTAGTGACCTATACAACATATTCATATCTTATCAATCATGACTAGCATGCAAGTCGGAGTCACCTCTAGTGACCTATACGACATATTGGTATCTCATAACATATCTCATCAATCATGGCTAGCATATAAGTCGGAGTCACCTCTAGTGACCTATACGACATATTCATATCTCATCACATATCTCATCAATCATGGCTAGCATATAAGTCGGAGTCACCTCTAGTGACCTATACGACATATTGATATCTCATCACATATCTCATCAATCATGGCTAGCACATAAGTCGGAGCCACCTCTAGTGACCTATACGACATATTCATATCTCTTCACATATCTCATCAGTTCCATTAATATCGTATACTTACTTGAATTTACCTAAACTTACCTGAACTTACCTGTGTGTCCTATGTTCACCTTTGCACTTCAGAGCGTTCACAGTACCACAATTATATATATATATATATATATATATATGCAAACAATTCAACTCATCATTTAAGCATTATTCAATAGGCATGGCATTTTTAAAGTATAAATCATTTAATTGCATTTTCCGGGAAAAACATCAAGTGTGTGTGTTGATCACTCATATATTTCATGCATTTATACCATCCATTTATAAAGTCTTTGTGATGTTTTTGTGTTAAAATTGTAGCATTTTACCTTATCTTGTGTTAATGTGCAATTAATTTTGTTTTAGAATCAATTTCAAGCAAAATGGAATAAAGGAAATAGAAAAACAAATAAAAGAATTAAAGGTGGAGCACTAAGTGTGAATTGAAATGGCTGCCTTTTGACAAAGGCAGAGAGACTCGGGGATGGCAGAAAGAAAAGAAACCAGAAATAAAATAAAGACAGTGGGAGAGGGTAACGGCATAAACAAAGAAAGTGGATGGCACACTGAGGGAAAAGCAAATAATAAGAGAAAGAGAGCAGGCCACAGACTAAAAAAAGTAGTGGAGGAACGGCAAAGAAATAAAAGAATAAGGGAATAAAATAAGAGATGGGACAGAAGGAATAAAAGAAAGTTGAAGACAGGCAGCATCACGGATATATAACGCAGGGGGGCAGCTGAAATAGGGCTGGGCATTTTTAGAAACCAGCTGCACTTGGCAGCTGGCAGTGAGGCAGCGTGACTTGCGCGAGGAAAGACAGGCGAAGGAAAGCCAGCTGCTTTGGCAGCGCACAGGAGAGAAGCAGAGGAGCCAGCTTGGACGCGAGGGAGAGCTGCCCTGGGGCAGCTGCACGTCTTGGCAGCAGCGAGAGAGGTTAGGAGACGGAGGCAAGTCAGCACGGGGGAGAGACAGGGAGCAGGAAGACTGGCTCGGCATTTTTTAAGAAGGAGCTGCCTTGCCTTGGCAGAAGTCAGCGTGGACAGGAGCTGAGGGAAACGTGGGCTGCCTTTGTGCAGCGGAAGGAATGAAGGCAGCAACGCACGCAGGGAGAAGAGAGGGGCAGCACGAGCAGGAGGTCAGCACGATGCAGTGCTGACTTGGGCAGCACGGAGGATATAATGCACAGTGGCGCATCACTCTATTTCTCAACTCGGTTTATTTTTCCTAAACTCACGTTTTATTTTATGTTTTAATTTTAATAATGTGTAACTAATTTTATTTTGGCTAGAGTTTAATTCAAAACCATGATATATTTGTAATTTGAATTGATTACCTTCAGTTGTGATTTCTGAGTTGTGATTTAATTTGCTTAACTGCTTGATTGATAACTTATTTTTGTATGTCGATTAAGGATGCATACTTAATTTACATGCATGAATTTGATGCTAGAATATAAGTGAATTTCACCTAATCGTTATGAACTTATATTCACAAGTAGTGAAGGTCGCTTATAAACGATCGCGTTAGGTAAATTCTTGGCATAAGTTTCATGCAATTCATAGTAACAAGTGCCTCGTCAATGCTTATGATTTTCATAAAACTTAATGATTCTTGCTTGTATCTCTATTATGGAATTCATGTAGGGAACTTGTAGGGAATGTTTTGGGTTGTCGTATGCAATCATCCAACCTAATAAAAGTAGGAAAATCTGAAGGTTAATTTAAGCGGACCTAATTAACTTGGGGCGTTGAGAATTTACAATTTATTGAAAGAACAACTGAAAATCAATTTAGGTTGCATATGTGGCATGTGTGGAGAATAATCCTCTAGCCAGTCCGTCATTTATCATTTTACCTTAATTTTATGTTTTTGTCAATTTTGTAATTTATTTAAGTTTAATTTACTTTTCATCAAAATCAATCCCCCATTTTATTTTAAAGTGTTAGATTTATTAGAAATCATTTTAGTTTGTGTTTTCTTAAGTCTTGAGTTGTTTTGAGTCTTTTGATTTATTTTAGTTTATTTGTTAGTTTTATTTTGAGTTATTCTAGTTAAGTGTTTTGAGTCTAGTTTAGTGTTTTAAATTTTGTTTTTACGTTTTTAATTTAATTTTACTTTGGTTAGCATCCCTAGTTAATCCCCGGCCTAGAACGATCCCTACTTACATCATTACTACAACTGTCACAAATAGGGTTTAAATTTGTGCGTGAATTTATTTTCGCATCAAAATTTTGGCGCCGTTGCCGGGGATTAGCAAATTTGCTAATCCTTTTATTTTTGTTTTTGCTTATGTTTATTTGTGTTTGTGTATGTTACTTTTGATATTTGATTTATTTTTCTTTCTTTGAATTGAGGTACAAATGGAGCAAGACCTGGATTCTACTAGCATTCAAGATCTATTGGCACAGCTCACTGCTCAATTAACTCATAATGCCGAACGGACCACAATGCCAAGTGTCCCTACATTTGATATGCCCTATGAGCAAGGATTTCAAACTCATCAATATCCCCAATTTTCTGCAAATGAAGATGTTTGGGGATATCAAGGCTATAACCAATCAAGGGGCAACATGTTTTCCAACGCTTATAATTCGGATTGGAGAAGTAATTCAGAGTATATGTGGGATGAACCTCAACAATTCCAACAAGGTGGATATTGGCAGCAAGAAGACGCGTTCTATTCAAGACCTATGCAGCCACCACAGCATCCCCCACAACAATTCCAATCGAATCAAAGTATGCCCGTGGATTATAATCAAATGCTTGAAGAATTAATTTCTTCGGTACAGGGTTCACAAAAAGAAGAACAATTGCCGCCATCGGAAGAGTTCTATCAGTGGCCATATGAACCGTCACATCCACCACAATCTCCCCAACCAAATTCAGGTACGTCTTCGGATAATGATATGTTGAATAAGTTACTCACCTCTTTGACCCAGGACGTAGAAAATCGAAACATGGAGATGCAAAATAAAGCCAACAAGGTGGATGAGTTGGAGAAGCAAATTGGGCAGATTATGGAGTTCATGGTACAAATTCAAGATCAAAGTGAACTCTCCAACTCCACATTTGCAAATTCAGAGGGAGAAATGGAAATTAATGAAGCCATCACTTTGGGAAGTGATATGGAGGATGAAGTTGTTCCTGAACCATCCAAACAGAGCCCGAACATGGATGAATTGCCAATTCAAGAAGAAGATGAGGATGACGACTTGGGCAGTTTAGAAGAATTCTTATCGCAAACCCCCCAAGTCCTTATGCCATCCAACTCAGGTGAGGAGGTTCTAAGTTCAATTCATTCTGACATCGTTCCACCAAATGTCCTTTTTCCTTGCAGGTTTTTAAATCCCAAGGAAGAAGTGAATGAAAAATATGTTGTGGAAGATCTTCCCAAGGTGCAATGTGATATCCAAATTCTTGGTGTACCAAATCAAGTTCCCGATGGTATTGAAACATTCAAAGAGACTTGTACACCAAGAAGAATTATTCCAGAAAATGAGGTGGCCGGAGAATTTCAAGAATACATCCAAGAGGCTGTGCATGAGACAATCAAGCCTAAAGCAGTTGAGTTTGATGACACGGGACAAGCCACAACCATCATAGTAAACCTGGCCAAGTTCAAAGTCCCGGAAACGTTCAAAGACGTGGTGTTTATAATTGAGTTTGAATGTGACTGTAAGCCATCTTCTCCATTTTTTTTTTTTTTTTTTTTTTTAAGTTATACTAACTTGTTTTTAATTTTGATGATTCAGGCACCCACTCTTGAATTTAAACCATTGCCGGATCATTTCAAGTACCACCGTCCGTTCAAGGATAAACCCATGCATTTGAATAATGAAGGGAGGCCTAGGAATCACCCACAATCAGATTTGCATTCCTAATCCCTTCTCTTTACTGAATTTATTTTACTGTATTTAGTTCTTTCATTGTTTGTTGGCTCTTGTATGAATTTATTTTACGTTGATTTCTTTTTACGTTGATTTCATTTTGTTTTGTTTAGTTAGTTGTGATTTTTGTTTAGAAAGTTAAACTTAGTCTTTTTACTTTGTTTTACTTATTGTTGTGTTTTCTTAATTAAGTTGTTAAAAATACATAAAAAATAAAAAAATAAAAAATATAAAAAAATATAAAAAAAATATAAAAAAACTTAAAAACATAAACATTCATATAAATAAAAAAAAAAAAAAAAATTAAAAAAAAAAAAAAAAAAAAAAAAAAAAACTTAAATGCATAAATTTTTTTACAATAACTTGTAATTTAATTTCGTTCATTGGTCATTGGTTGGTGGTGCCTCGGAGGTCGACGGAGCCCCTGAAAGACGAAGCGCCAGAGCTGGATCATTCGGAGCCTCAATACTTGGTGCTGCTCCCGAGGACGAAGGCAACACAAACCTCGGGAGTAACGCCATAAACCGTTGATGATCACTCTGAATCCGCACTTCGGACTCCTGCATCTGATCCAGTTTCCTCTTCATGCTTGTGGAGTAATTGGTTGCGAGCATGTGCAAATCCCTGTTCTCATGCCTAAGCACTCTGACCTCTTGCCGAAGACTAGCCACTTCAGCCATCAACGACTCCACCTGACGAGTTCGTGCAAGAAGGCGCTGGCCCATGTTTGATACTGAGCCTGCGCATCGGACGCTGTAGGCCATAGAGTCCTGAACAGCTAGTTCGTCGGACCGCCTAGAAAGTATCCTAGTGTCTCTAGGAGTGAGCAGATTTCGGGCCACCACCGATGCGGTTGTTTCGTTCATCATCATGGAATCCCCAACTGTAAGAGGACCATTCGGGGATATGAAGGACGGCTGCCAAATGTTGGTTGGAGAAGATATATCACTATCTTCCCCAACATTCAAGTTAAGGCGACGGTCAGAAGGGCAAGACATTTTCTGAAGGTGTTGAGAATGAAGAGTCGGACTGATCAAGATTAAAAGAAGTGCAAATGTGAGTGTTTACAGGAGGGAGTGATTACGGGGGAGCTTAAGTTTGTTGTGGAACAAAAAATGAGCGTTCTTATAAGAAGAAGAAATCAAGAGGCATCACTCAGCAGTCGAAGAGACGCCCTCTCGCAAATCGAAGAGCCGGGCTCCTTTCTCAAAAGCCGGATTCTTTTCTCAAAAGCGGCGTCTCCGTCTCAAAAGTCGGTTCCTTTCTCAAAAGTCGGACGCCGTTCTCTCAAAAGTCGGGCGTCTCTCTCAAAAGCCGGAGCAGTCAGGAATCACGAGGCGAGCCGCTCCCTGATTTGTCCAGACGTGTCACATGCAATTCCTTTCTCAAAAGTCGGGATTGCTCAGAAACCACGAGCCGCTCCCTGATTTTTCCAATTTTGTCGTCACTCGTCACGCGCTGTCAGCTTTGCGCAAATTACGGGTGGCTTTTTCAGAAAGCGCGTGACCTGTACTGTTCATCCATCCACCGGCTGCCGACAGGGTAAAGGAATAGTTTCGGTTGTGAAGAAAAATTCTATAAACGTCTACCTTCGCCTTCAACAGCAAAGGCACACTCTCAACACTTCTTCATCTCCGAAATTTTTCATCTCCCAAAATGCCTTTCCAACAAACCCTCTCGAGTTTCTCTGTGTTTCTCATTCCCTGGGATACCTTTGCAAATAAGTCATCTAGAGCTAGAGTATTTCATATCATGAAGGTTGAAAGCAAGAGTATCTCATATCACGCTTTCTCCCTGTCCTTGTCCTTGTCTTTGTGGCAAGGAGAAAGCGGGCAATCAGCCAGCACTCGGTGTCAATCTTCCAATCTAAGAACCGACTGCCTGGAAATCCTTCCTGATTGCTTACCTAGCATTGCTCTCGAGTGCTCTTCTTCAACCACTGATGTACTTCCGAAGAAGTCGCCACATCTGCCTGGAGAACAGCCAAGGCAAGTGAAAATGTTACTTGAAGCATGTGGAGACAAGGTGCTGCTTCATCTTCAAGATCAAGTCTCATTTTCCTTGCTAAGAAGTTCCCCAGCCCAGTTCAAGCATACACCTGTGGAACGATACTTCTTCAAAAGCAAAAGTATCCCATATCATCAGAGTCAGAGGCAAAGATTTCTCATGGCATGCTTTTCCTTTACCCTTGCTCTTGGCTACGAGTCAAGGTGAAAGAAAGGAAATCGGTCGGCACTTGGACAGATTGAACAAAGAAGCAGACCACCACCTCTGCCTCGTGCCTACCTGCCATGCAGAAGAACAAAAAGAGAAGAATGTAGCCTGCAGACTCAATCAACCCGGCAGAAGGAGTCTGAGTTGAAACCAAAAGCTCGAGAAGCTTCAACAACACCACCAATCAAGTCTCATTTTCCTTGCTAAGAAGTTCCGAGGCCAGTTCAAGTTCAAAGCTGTGGAAAGTCACCAAACAGGACCAATGATCACTTTTTATTTTTATTCATTGTCTTTATTTTCATTTTTAATTTTTCGTTTGTTTGTTTTTTTTGTTTTATATTTTCTTGCGTGCTTAACTGACTTATTTCTTTTCTTTGCAGGAACTTTTGGCAATTTCCACCCTTGAAGTTGATTGCAAAATGGAACCTTGGGGGTCATCGCTTGATTTTCTGCAAATTAGGGAAGTTTTCAGTCCTATTACTTTATTTTGTTTCTTTATATTTATTTATTTTATTTTTATATGCATTTTTTTTTTTTTTCTGACATTGGGGACAATGTCTAGTTTAAGTGTGGGGGTAAAGAGTATAAAAATGACCAAATTGAAAAATTGAAAATTTTTATACATGACCAAATTGAAAATCTTTATACCTTCGACTTTGAACTGGTTTCATTTGTTTCCATGTTATTGCTTTGTGTTTTCTTAATTAAGTTGTTTTTTTTTATTTTTTTTTTTTATTTTTTTTTTTTTTTTTAAATAAAAAAAAATAAAAAAAAAATCGAAAAATTTAAAAAAAATCCAAAAATATTTCCTTGTTTTCCTTATTGTTTTGAATTAGATTTTTGTTAGTTCCCCGACCCAATGATATAATCGGATAAAGTTTGAACCATGATGATCAAGAACTTAGTTAACATGTGTTGTGTGAAATTCCTAATTCTCGTATTAGTTTGTACATATTTGATCATCTTTGAAAAACTAAAAGCACATAGCCCTGTTGATGTGAAACTAAAGCATGATTTAAAGATCCATATGTGAATTTAGTGACCATATACATCCTATGTGAGTTTTTGAGCCTATTGAAAGTGTGTGCATTTTTCATACACTCCTATTTTTTCATGTGTGATGAACTTATGTGAGATACTTCTCTAGAACTTGCATAACGATCTTTCGAAATATTTGTCATTGATTGCATGAACTTGAAAATGATAGAGGCATTAGGTTTACCACCATGGCCCAAATAACCTTGTTTCCCAAAGAAAAATGATATCATTAGATTGCCAATTTGAGCCGTATTTGTGAGCCTTTTATTTCTTATCACCAGATATGTCTACCCTTATGCCTGAAATAAATATTTTTCCTTACCCTTTCCAAGCGAGCAATGCGAGATTGTCTTATGAGAAATGTTTGTGAAGTACTTTGGAGGGTGTTTGGCAAAAGAATAAGTGTGGGGGTTTTTCATATTTGTTTCTGTTTGAAAAAAAAAAAAAAAAAAAAGAAAGAAAAGAAAAGAAAAGAAAAAGAAAAAGAAAGATTGTATACAAAGAAAATAAAAAGTTTTTAAAGTTTCAGTTTATGGGTGTGGTTGGAGGTGACTTGTAGAATAGCTGGAAATGTTGAGTTCTTATAAATCTAAAGAAAAAATCGCTTGCAATGTAGCTTGGAACTTGTGTTTTCCTATTCTTTCGTTTCAATAACTCTCGCCCTAAGCCTCATTACATCCAATAAAAGTCCTCTTGATTTACGTTTTGTAATTATGATTGTGGAGAAGTGATCTTTATGCAAGCTTATGGTAGAACTTTCACATTTGTTTCTTTGAGAGAAACACATTAAAACTAAACACATGTGTGATTGAGCGTATATCCAGTGAGAAGGTCGTTAGTTTGCATATGGTGTTTTTAAAAATAAAAATTTTTAAATTGCATTAACATGGCTATCTCACACACTACACTTCAAGGATGTTTCAAAGATTACTGCTAATATTTGAATAAGGAAAATGAACTTGAATTAGTTTGTTGGTGTTAGCTATGGTTCTTGATGATTGTGTTCTCAAATGAAGTTCTATGAGGGTCACATAGGGGGAAACTAATGTTTTTCATGTTATTACTTTTTCATGTTTTCTTTGTTTTGCTCGAGGACTAGCAAAAATGTAAGTTTGGGGGTATTTGATCACTCATATATTTCATGCATTTATACCATCCATTTATAAAGTCTTTGTGATGTTTTTGTGTTAAAATTGTAGCATTTTACCTTATCTTGTGTTAATGTGCAATTAATTTTGTTTTAGAATCAATTTCAAGCAAAATGGAATAAAGGAAATAGAAAAACAAATAAAAGAATTAAAGGTGGAGCACTAAGTGTGAATTGAAATGGCTGCCTTTTGACAAAGGCAGAGAGACTCGGGGATGGCAGAAAGAAAAGAAACCAGAAATAAAATAAAGACAGTGGGAGAGGGTAACGGCATAAACAAAGAAAGTGGATGGCACACTGAGGGAAAAGCAAATAATAAGAGAAAGAGAGCAGGCCACAGACTAAAAAAAGTAGTGGAGGAACGGCAAAGAAATAAAAGAATAAGGGAATAAAATAAGAGATGGGACAGAAGGAATAAAAGAAAGTTGAAGACAGGCAGCATCACGGATATATAACGCAGGGGGGCAGCTGAAATAGGGCTGGGCATTTTTAGAAACCAGCTGCACTTGGCAGCTGGCAGTGAGGCAGCGTGACTTGCGCGAGGAAAGACAGGCGAAGGAAAGCCAGCTGCTTTGGCAGCGCACAGGAGAGAAGCAGAGGAGCCAGCTTGGACGCGAGGGAGAGCTGCCCTGGGGCAGCTGCACGTCTTGGCAGCAGCGAGAGAGGTTAGGAGACGGAGGCAAGTCAGCACGGGGGAGAGACAGGGAGCAGGAAGACTGGCTCAGCATTTTTTAAGAAGGAGCTGCCTTGCCTTGGCAGAAGTCAGCGTGGACAGGAGCTGAGGGAAACGTGGGCTGCCTTTGTGCAGCGGAAGGAATGAAGGCAGCAACGCACGCAGGGAGAAGAGAGGGGCAGCACGAGCAGGAGGTCAGCACGATGCAGTGCTGACTTGGGCAGCACGGAGGATATAATGCACAGTGGCGCATCACTCTATTTCTCAACTCGGTTTATTTTTCCTAAACTCACGTTTTATTTTATGTTTTAATTTTAATAATGTGTAACTAATTTTATTTTGGCTAGAGTTTAATTCAAAACCATGATATATTTGTAATTTGAATTGATTACCTTCAGTTGTGATTTCTGAGTTGTGATTTAATTTGCTTAACTGCTTGATTGATAACTTATTTTTGTATGTCGATTAAGGATGCATACTTAATTTACATGCATGAATTTGATGCTAGAATATAAGTGAATTTCACCTAATCGTTATGAACTTATATTCACAAGTAGTGAAGGTCGCTTATAAACGATCGCGTTAGGTAAATTCTTGGCATAAGTTTCATGCAATTCATAGTAACAAGTGCCTCGTCAATGCTTATGATTTTCATAAAACTTAATGATTCTTGCTTGTATCTCTATTATGGAATTCATGTAGGGAACTTGTAGGGAATGTTTTGGGTTGTCGTATGCAATCATCCAACCTAATAAAAGTAGGAAAATCTGAAGGTTAATTTAAGCGGACCTAATTAACTTGGGGCGTTGAGAATTTACAATTTATTGAAAGAACAACTGAAAATCAATTTAGGTTGCATATGTGGCATGTGTGGAGAATAATCCTCTAGCCAGTCCGTCATTTATCATTTTACCTTAATTTTATGTTTTTGTCAATTTTGTAATTTATTTAAGTTTAATTTACTTTTCATCAAAATCAATCCCCCATTTTATTTTAAAGTGTTAGATTTATTAGAAATCATTTTAGTTTGTGTTTTCTTAAGTCTTGAGTTGTTTTGAGTCTTTTGATTTATTTTAGTTTATTTGTTAGTTTTATTTTGAGTTATTCTAGTTAAGTGTTTTGAGTCTAGTTTAGTGTTTTAAATTTTGTTTTTACGTTTTTAATTTAATTTTACTTTGGTTAGCATCCCTAGTTAATCCCCGGCCTAGAACGATCCCTACTTACATCATTACTACAACTGTCACAAATAGGGTTTAAATTTGTGCGTGAATTTATTTTCGCATCATGTGTGTGTGTGTGTGTGTGTGTGTGTATCCTTAAAACCAAAAGCCCACACACATTGCTCAATTCCTTAAACAAGGCTATGATCTCGATTATTTAATCTCATTTCTTATATGGTTGCATCTAACGTCTCGTTAGACTGCCTACGTACCATAAGCAGGGATCAAGCCATTCGTAGTTCACAATAATCATTTACAGTAATACGCACAAGGATATATCACGATGAAATCTAAACTCAACCATCTCATAGTATTTTATAACATATAAATATAAATATATATATATATATATATGTCATGGCATAAATTTCTCAGTTTTATTTAAAAGCATTTATAGAATTATAAATCATGAAACATAAGATGAGCAAGGAAAGATCTACTCACCTGGAATCCGCGCTACAACTTCCTAGCACAAACATCTAGGCATCACAAACAATCAGCGCCTGTGACCAAGGCCAATTTGGCCTGGAAATGCTCCAATTTTATCAAAACCCGTCGGAACCCTAGAATTGGGTGTGCTTCAATTCGACCTCCAAACTTGTTCCAACACCTCCACCACTGCTTGGGCTTTGTTCCTGGGTTCAAGGGGGGGTCTAATGGTGGTGGTGGTTGATGGGATTTGCTTTAGAAATGGTGGATTGCCGCTACCCCACCTCTGGCGCACTATCTTGAAAAACCCTTCAATTACCCTCAAATTCCTTCCAATTTTGGGTGATAATGGGAAAAGGAAGGGTTAGATGATGATTGAGAGTGATGACTTGGTCCAATTCGTGAGAAATCCGGTGGAAAACCACCAGAAAATATGGAGGAGTGGACGGGTTTTGCACGGGTCACGGGTTGGGTACCCGTTTCCCCCCCCCCTTTTCCCCCGTTCCTCACTCTCCCTCCTTTCCCTCCTTTCTTCCCCCTCTGATTGGTCCTTCCATTCTCTCTTCTTTCTGGTTGGGCAACATCCCTTCTCTTTCTCTCCTCTTCTTCTTCTTCTTCTTCCTTTTTTTTCTTCCCTCTTTCCCGTCACATACACATACACACCCACTCACACACATACACTTGTCCTCTTAATTAGTATGCCATAACATAATATAATTAGAAAGGTTATTTCTTCAAAATACTTTCGGTTCGTCACTCCAAATTCACTTCCGCTTGCGCATACTTGTTCGTATCGTCGATTACCTCAAGAATACGCTAAAAGAATATTTAGTACATCTCACCACAAGCTAGTCAATGAGAGTCAAAACCTTCGTCTCTAGGGCGTTTTCGTAATTTCACATTTTAAAATTCATAAATTAATAAAATATGGGGCGGGTTGTCACAAAAAAAGGGTTGCAAATTAAAATGGTTACAAACAAGAAATAGAAATATATGATAAAAATTTAGCTATAAATATAAATATACCAAATGTAACGTTTCAAACACTAAATGAATATATTTAGAAATAAATTTTAATTATCTTGACATGTAACTAGTTTATTTTTGTAATTAATGACGTTTATTAAAACTTAAGGACCTTGATAAAAAATTGAAAATAAATAAAGTTTTAACCAATGAAATAGAAAAAATAGATATATATATATATATATATACATGCAAGACTACTACTATATAATATGCATGCAGTGCAACGCAACTAAAGAAAGGTGAAGAGCCACTACTAGAAAATATCATTTTGCCGACAAATATAAAGCCTACAGAACAGCACAAAAGTTTTCCCCCGACGAAAATTTTAATTTGTAGGTTCCAAACTTCTAGACCTACGCGGACCAAAATTTTGTTGGCAGAGAACATTCAAGCCGACGGATAAACTAAAGGTCGGCGAAAACATCAAGAGAGGGGCGCAAATTATTAATTCCTTCCCGCCCCTTTATTTTTTGTCTTTTCGATTCCCCCGCTTAATTTTTTCATCGAAAGAATTTTCCCCTTAAATCTTTTAGATACAATGTTTGACAAACCCTATTATTTGTGGATAACCGTCCCCTCTTCTTTCTCTCTCTCACAAGGCGCCGCTCTTCGCTTTCCGTCGACATTGTTTTTTTTTTTTTTTTCTCGCCGTTGTCGTGGCTTCATCTACTCTCCATTGCTGCTGCTGTTGCCGTCGAAGGGCCCCTGCTATTCTAGCTTCGAAGTCTCCAATACAGAGTGCTTCTCTTCATTTCGTTTCTCTTAAACGTTTGGGTAATGTTTTCAACCCTATCTATTCTAATTTTTTCCCTCAGCTCTCTATTTAATCTCAATTTTATGGTTCCTTCCTTATACTGTTTTTCCCCTGTAATTTTGAGGGGTTTTAGGCAATGATTTGATTGAGGATCCTTAGTTAGGGTTTGTAGTTTCTCTTTCTGGGTTTCTGGGATTGAGGATGCTTAATCCATGTTCTGGAAATTACTTTTAACTTCAATTTCTGGGAAACTGCAATTAATCTGCAGTAATAGTTATATAGTTAAAATTGATTGTGAGTCTTTGCAATATAATAATCAATTCCTCTGTGTAATCAATTGAAATTCGGTCATGGTACTTGTGAGATTGTCATTTTCTGTATATTTTACTATTTCAGTATAATAAACAGTTTTTTTTTTATTTTTTTTTAAATATTAAAATTCCAAGCTTGACATTGAAACTGAATTAGCAAGAAAAATGGTCCCAAAATGTTAAGAGCAATGAAATAGCGTTGATGGGGTGGTGTGAGTAATGGCAACCATGTACTTGATAACAGCTTCTTACAGTTACAAGTGCCTTGTGATGGTGAATTCTTATTTTAAAGTATGTTGTAGTTTGTACTGTTCTTGTTTTTGCTGACCATTTGATCTAAAATTGGGAATGATCTTTTTCTGGTTTCTGAATTCTTAACCAATTTGAGCAGGCTGTAATGTCATGCCTATTCAAAAGTGAACAAAGGTAAGGTTGTGATTTTATTATCAATTTAAAAAATGTGGTTTAGTATTGTTTTGGCATTTTGGTGAAATGGGTTTGTTTGTACCTAACTGCAAACCTTTTGTTGCTCATGATTTAATGGTTGACTGAGTATCCATGCTTAACATACTTTAATCATTTTTTTTGCAACATGTATTCATGTGGCTAAAATTCTGTGATTAGTTTTCTTCCTTGAAACTTTTGATTAGTTTAATTCTATTCGAATATGAATTATTTCTTTATGCAACATAGATACCTTTTGGTTTGTTGGTAAGGAATTATTTACTAAAGGTGGTTTTATAGGAACTGCTTGTGATTAGAATGAAGTAGCAAATTTTTCATACAATTGTCAATACTAAAGTTACAGAATGAATCTACGGATGTAAGTTTCCTTACAAACTTAGTTCAACTTGAAAGTGTTTCTTTGAAAGTTTGCAAGTTTTATTCCTCTTCACTGACAAAAATTCATACATTGGCAGCTTGTGACATACTAACTTGTAGTAGTAGAGGGAAAGGCTTGTTATCATGGACAAAGAATGCGTTCACCAGTCAAGGTTAATTCAAATCCCTGAACCCTTAAATGCTTTTGTACAATTGTATGTGTCGGTTTGGAGCATGTTGTAACAACTACTACTTTGTGCTAAAAGCCTTTATTCACCATGTAGTCATTCAATAAATTTATCTTTATTTAACTTCATCACAAATAGCTATGCCATATACATTTTGAATTTTACATATGGTGGATGGTTCACATTTAGGATTGTCAATATGAGCTACAGCTGCATGAAAGGATTTATAAGGTTTTGGTGGAATAAGTGAAGATTCATCTGGGTAATTGATGACTAGTAACTTGAAATGATCTTCAAATTATACACATCAAAGATATTATTAACTGTAGACAGTACTTTTCTTAGTATATTGGCAATGTGTTTGTTGGCTAGGAAGTTGTGTCATATGTGATATAGGTCCCTGTTGGGTATTTTGTTACAGGTTCTTTGCTCTCAAGTATGCTGCAGGTGCAACATGATTGTGATTGTGCAAGTGCTATTGCTAGATGGTTGTGATTATGCAGTGGCAAGATGCAAGATGTGTTGTGATGCTACGTGGCAGCCAATTTTGAGGAATGACAATAGGATAATTTTATTATGTGATATGCTTTTGTATAAGTACTCTAGATGTACGTTCCAAACTTATCAAATAAAGTATTATTTCTTAACAATTTTTGTGTATTGTATTTTGATTTTTGTGTATTGTATTTTGATGTGCATATGTAGTAGCTAAGCATAAAAGCATTTATTTTATTTTTTTATAAATTAATTGTCTTCCTGATGAAATTAATTTTGTTGGGAGATAGAAGACTTTGCTGACAAAATATTCATGGCGACAAACATATTTTGTTGGTTGAAAAGTATTATTTGTTGGCTTAAACAGCCTCTATCGATGAAAATATTTGTCGGGGAAGATGTAAATGCCGACAAAAAGGAGTTTGTTGGGAAAAGTTGAACCTTAGTCGACGAAATACCAAAATTTGTCGGCCAAGTTCTTGCATGACAAAATGGCCGACAAAAATTTTTGTCGGAAAAGACTTTTTGCCGACAAATTTTAACTTTTGGTGACAAACTAATTTTGTCGGTAAAGCCAAAATTTCTAATAGTTAGGTGATATGAATACAAAGGTCGGCCATGTTGGTGAATAAGCACTAGATGTGTCGAATGGTTAAAGCAAAGACATGAGGACATGACACTTAGGAAGGAATAGTGCTGGACATAATTTGTAGGCAGGAGCAGGGGCGGATCCACAGTGGGGTCGTCGGGGTCGCACGACCCCTTGGAAACCATGGAAACAACCTTGAAGCTCCCATACGCGACCTCTTGGAGCTGGGGTCGTCGGGGTCAGAGTCGCACGCCAAGTGTTCGACAAAAATCCTGAACGAAGCTCGGCACTGCAGGAAAGTCTTCGGGGTGGTGGTGATGTAGAGACGAGAGAGAGAGAGAGGGAAGGAAAGTCCTCGGGTGGTGGTGATGTAGACCTTCGTCGGGGTAGTGGTGTGGGTGTGCGTGGGTGTGGATTCTTTCGTCGGGATAGAGGTAGGAAGATTTCTTTCGTATCAACTTGTTTTGCGTGGGTGTGGATTAAGACATGTCTGATATCTTCGACTTTTTTGTGCTTTGCTTGTCATATTGGGAGGGGTTTTACAGAAACCCTTCTCAACACTTAAAAGCATCATACCAAGACCCGATGAAATGACGATATACATGCTGTTTCTGTTAAAAAAAAATTTCGCGCTGCGCGCGCTATGACCCCCCAAACATCATTTCCTGGATCCGCCACTGGGCAGGAGGTGTCTAAATGCATGCAAATAAGATGAGGGAACAATTGACACGCACTTAAATGGATTATTACATACTAAATTACTAATAGTGAGACCAAATTAAGTTATATAGGTGTCATGCAAAGGCTAAGTGTGACAAGGAATGGGCAATGGTTATGGTGGACGGGTAACCGCGGTTATTTACCCATAACCGTTTATGCTTATACCCGCATAACCGTTTACCCGTTGGGTAATTGTCTAAACAGTTATACCCATACCCATAACCGTTTATAAACGGTTAACCGTAACCGTAACCACATACCCATTTAAACGGTTATACCCATACTCATAACAACATACCCATTTAACCGTAACCATTTACCCGTTTATCCATTGAGCCATTTTTTTACCCATTTACCCCTTCTTCTTTTTTACCGTTTACCAATTTATTAGTTGGTAAAGTTAATTTGAAGGGATTGTTAAGGGACCATAGTGTATATATATGCATATATTCTGTATCTATACATAAAGCACAAGAGTGTAGCAAGTGAGATTGATTGGAGTCTATCTTCTCCAGTCACGGCCATATAAGTGTCCGCGTATGTCGGATTCGTATGTCGGATAAGCCCCTGAACTGAAATATGGCCATAGTCTCTGAAGTAGAAGTTGTAGATTACCTTGTACCTATCTCCCTCTTTCTCGGGAAAGTTTTGGATCAAAACTCACATGCCTCTGTCCCTCTCGTGTACACATGCAGTTATTGAACTTTTGAGAAAAATTAAAAACACAAATGATCAGTTGCTCACTTTTATAATTAAGTTTCCACAACTCGTCCAAAACTCACTTATGTTCATAATCACTTTTAATAAAAGTGCTTTTATTAAAATAAACGGTTTAGGGTTTTTATTTTTTATTTCACATATATTAAAATAAACGGGTACCCATTTATAACCGCGGTTAATACACATAACCACCCATTTAAATTTCACGGGTAAACGGTTATACCCATAACCATTTAATTATTTAAACGGTTACCCATAACCGTAACCGTGAAATTTAAGTGGGCGGGTAACCAACCAATGAGTTTTTGCCCATCCCTAAGTGTGACTAATACAAGTTTGTAAAATATCACAAAACTTCTCGTAAGTAAATAAATATAATTTAAAATGGGAAGTGTTATTGGCACTTCAAAAATTTCATTCTACACTCCTCACAAGTGTATTTTTCTTTCCTAATATAGAAAGTTTGGAGTGTAAAATGAGATTTTTGGAGTGCTAATAACAATTCCCTTTAAAATACGGGGTCTTACAATCTACCCTCCTTAAAAAAAATTTCAAATCTTCAAAATTTATTAAACCTTATTCATAGACTCTTAAAATTCTATTCGCTAGCTTAATTCAATTCAACCTACTGGCTCCATAGTTTCCCAAAAGTGTCTAATAACTGGGCTCTAATACCATTCTGTGACATCCCACATCGCCTAGGAGAGTGATCCTTAAATGTATATTCTCATCCTTACCTAGCACGAGGCCTTTTGGGAGCTCACTGGCTTCGAGTTCCGTAGGAACTCCAAAGTTAAGCGAGAAGGAGGCCAGAGCACTCCCAGGATGGGTGACCCACTGGGAAGTTGCTCGTGAGTTCCCAAAAACAAAACCGTGAGGGAATGGTAAGCCCAAAGCGGACAATATCGTGCTACGGTGGTGGAACGGGCCCGAGATGTGGTGGACCCGGGCCAGAATGTGACAAATGGTATCAGAGCCAATCCCTGGCCGAAAATGTGTCGACGAGGACGTCGGGCCCCTAAGGGGGGTGGATTGTAACATCCCACATCGCCCAGGGGAGTGATCCTTAAATGTATATTCTCATCCCTACCTAGCACGAGGCATTTTGGGAGCTCACTGGCTTCGGGTTCCGTAGGAACTCCGAAGTTAAGCAAGAAGGAGGTTAGAGCACTCCCAAGATGGGTGACCCACTGGGAAGTTGCTCGTGAGTTCCTAAAAACAAAATCGTGAGGGAATGGTAAAGCCCAAAGTGGACAATATCGTGCTACGGTGGTGGAACAGGCCCGGGATGTGACAAATGGTATCAGAGCCAATCCCTGGCTGGAAGTGTGCCGACGAGGACGTCGGGCCTCTAAAGGGGTGGATTGTAACATCCCACATCGCCCAGGGGAGTGATCATTAAATGTATATTCCCATCCCTACTTAGCACGAGGCCTTTCGGGAGCTCACTGGCTTCGGGTTCCGTAGGAACTCCGAAGTTAAGCGAGAAGGAGGCCAGAGCACTCCCAGGATGGGTGACCTACTGGGAAGTTGCTCGTGAGTTCCCAAAAACAAAACCGTGAGGGAATTGTAAGCCCAAAGCGGACAATATCGTGCTACGGTGGTGGAGCGGGCCCGGGAAGTGATCCGCCTCGGGCTGGGATGTGACAAATGGTATCAGAGCCAATCCCTGGCTGGAAGTGTGTCGACGAGGACGTCGGGCCCCAAAGGGGGGGTGGATTGTGACATCCCACATCGCCCAGGGGAGTGATCCTTAAATGTATATTCTCATCCTTACCTAGCACGAGGCCTTTTGGGAGCTCACTGGCTTCGGGTTCCGTAGGAACTCCGAAGTTAAGCGAGAATGAGGCTAAAGCACTCCCAGGATGGGTGACCCACTGGGAAGTTGCTCGTGAGTTCCCAAAAACAAAACCGTGAGGGAATGGTAAGCCCAAAGCGGACAATATCGTGCTACAGTCGTGGAACGGGCCCGGGATGTGGTAGACCCGAGCCGAGATGTGACAAATGGTATCAAAGCCAATCCTTGGCCGGAAGTGTGCCGACGAGGATGTCAGGCCCCTAAGGGGTGTGGATTGTAACATCCCACATCGCCCAGGGGAGTGATCCTTAAATGTATATTCCCATCCCTACCTAGCACGAGGCCTTTTGGGAGCTCACTGGCTTCGGGTTCCGTAGGAACTCCGAAGTTAAGCGAGAAGAAGGCCATAGCACTCCCAGGATGGGTGACCCACTGGGAAGTTGCTCATGAGTCCCCAAAAACAAAACCGTGAGGGAATGGTGAGCCCAAAGCGGACAATATCGTGCTACGGTGGTGGAACGGGCCCAGGATGTGGTGGACCCAAGCCGGGATGTGACAATTCTGTCACACCCGGGACTTGAGGTCGGTAGAAAAATAAATCATGCACCCGATGCGTGAGTAAAAATAAAAATAAATACGAAAACCCGAGCTTTTCTTATAAAAAAATCAAATATTTTACAGGGTGTACACAAAAATAAAGAAAACTCTTGAATCCCTCGTCTAACACAAACTCAGCCATCTATCACTTGTCTTGCCAAAAAACTCATCTGTAAAATAAAAGGTGAGGGGCGTTGCTCAGTGAGTAGAATATGTAATATGTCAGTCAAGCGATGTTGTTTTACCCACACTATAAAATATGATAATTATATCAAATCATTATACACATGGTGCCATATCACATCGTCCCTTCACGTGTTCATTATAGAGCCTTCTTAGACCGAGCAAAGTAAGCGGCCTAGATGTGGAGCTAGGCCATGTTGCCAACATTTTGCGCAGTCACTTTTTTCCAAGTCACGTCTGTTAGAGCATCCTCAGTGAGGGCTTTACATGAGGCTAGAAAAGTGGTGGATATAGCCAATTTTAGAGCTCCGAGGTATCTTTGGGGCTCTATAAATGAATCCCCCAATGAGAGGCCATTTACTTGAAGGAAATTTTGTGAAAAACATGTTCATTTGAGCAACATCTATGGCATGCAATTAACAATTAAAGGCGGAATCATGCTTGTATGCACTCAAAACAAAACATTACCCATAAATTCAAAGCCTGGTAGAAGGGTGAACCAAGACTCAACTCAAGAACAAAGTGAGTTGAGAGATTTTATACCTTTGTTGATTCCTCTTTGCATAAGCAAAGGCTAATCACCCAAGGAGAGGGCCTTCATTCCTTGCTTCTTAGATCCATGGATTTCTTGGATGAGGATGGTTGAAAGGATTCTCCAAGTTCCCAAAGTTGAGAACCTCTAATTTTTCCACACCAAGGATGGACTTGAAGAAGAGATAAGTGACCTTGGAGGAGGAAAGATTGCTAGCTAATCTCCTCCAAGGTCCGGCCTCCTAGAGAGAAAGGGAGAGACATGTTCTCTCCAATTTTCTCCAAAAGAAAACCCTAAGGATGAAATGTCTATAAAGTTGCCTTTATACCACCTCACAATGGAGTGGCAAACTTGCAATTAACCCAAGTTCACTACCCCTCTCTATATGGCCGGCCATTAAGGGTTCATTGGGCTTTCATGCCCTTTGTGTTTTCAAGTTGTCATACAACTTGAGTTAATGGGCTTGCCATTCAAATCTCATTGGGCCTTGCGGCCCAAAACTAACCCGAGGTCTTTAACGAACTTTATTCGTTTGATTAATTAACATATTAATTAATCCTTGCCATAAATAATTAAACCATTTAATTATCTTTACTCATCTCCGTTGTTTCTTCAATCTCTACCTTACACGGTGTACGATCCATTAGGTTCCTTTTAGTGAGGCAGTGGGCGATTAGAACTCTTTCCAATCGATTGTGAATTGAAACTTACTTTCAATTCTCCCTTTAGTGATTATACACGTTTAGGGCTTCCACAAACCATGAGTGACACCTAGCAGTATGTCATGGTTACCCAAGCTAATCAGAAGAGGTGGAGAACCTATTCAGTTTAGGATTACAATGCAATACGATCTTTCTCTAATACAATACTCCTGACCACATTGTTTGGTTTGATAGTTTAATCATGTCTACTATCCAATGTGATTCATTTACTTATATGATTACCTTGAATGTGATTTGGAACGACTTCCTAAATTTCATTCATACTCTGGCCAGAGATTCTTAATCATATCATAGAGTATTCTCCCTCAAACGGTTTGAGGTTAGAGATCCCTTGTTGCGCATTCACTTGCCTCCATGGCTAAGTGGCTTAACCCCAACTATGCCGTGGACACTGGCGAAGCTACGGCAGAGCAAGGAGGGGCGGACGCCTCTCCAGTCGTCGGAATTCAACACTAAGAACAAGAATCCGCCCCTCTGCAATCGCTGCTTTTGTGCTTGAAGAGCACCAGGAAATAATCAGAAAACCACAAATTTTGAGGAGCAGGAATTTGAAGCCCTGAAAACGACGACTTACAGAGGAGATTTAGTTGCCTATCTTCTCCGATTAGGAGGAAAACCAGAAGATGAGGGCGTTAATATTGCAAGGGAAACACGATCGTCTTTTGCTTTTGACTTTTTAGCCAAAATTGGTACTGTATTTGTTGTGATATATCAAAACTGCCGCTGGACCTAATACCCGGCCCATTAGGTACTACACCCTAATGCTCAATCATGAAAAATGATCCCGACCAAAGATTTGATATATTAACTAGTAGTATAGTCACACATAAAAGATAACATCATCAACAATTTTTACAACCTTTCTTTTTTCTTTTTGTCTTCATTTTCTTGTTTATGTCACTTAAATTTTATTACTTCATTGAATGCAAATGCTAGAAAAAAAACAAAAGAAAACTAATGAAAAGAGCTTGAAAACTTTGAGTTTTAACGATAAGGACAAAATAAAGGGTAAGGTAAATAGTACCATGATTGATTTTTTAGTGTAAAAATGTGGTTTTTCGTTAAAATGAATAAATACCGAGAGATTTTTGTTAAAGTTCCCAAAAAACGAAGGATTGAAAGGTAGAAAATGACACTGTGAATATTATTTCCCATATATTAGAGAAAAATAATATGAAGACTGAGAGGTGCTAAGACTACAAATTAGTGTATAAGCTTCTTACATTGGATTTAGTGTTACCAGTTACAATTGATTCGGTGGAGATAGCGTTTTCGCCCTTTTGCCCGATAATTCCTGGCTTCGCCACTGGCCGTGGACACCCTCTGACAGAGTGACTTTGACATAGTCAAAGATCAAGGACCTAACCACAAGACAACTATGATGCCTCAGGTCAAATGACTACTTTGCATTATCCCAACCATGAGTTCTCATGTGACATGAGTATGAGAACTCATCGTTGATCATGTTCAGTGGACTCATTCTCTATTGAGCACCTACATGCTTGTCTTGGTGTCAATCACACCAATGACTCGAGACCAGTCACTCTCTCTGAGAGAAGACACAGCACGTACTCATCTTAACGGACTGTCAATGCCCAATTGACAATCCTATGATCATGAACGTTTAGGATATGTATACGAAAGAGAATGGTCTCATGAATCTAACTTCTTTAAATTACACTCTCCTAATTACATATTCCTTGGACTTATCGTTTAAGCATATAACATTTATATGAGACGGCTTAAAACAATAATTTTTGCCTTTGATATTAAACTAGATTAGTTTAACATGTGAAATGTCTGTAAAGTATCATCATATGATTGGTTTTAGGGCACATTTCCAACAATCTCCCACTTGCACTAGAGCCAATCAGCTTGGTCATCAGTGATGATACTTCTTTTGAAGTCATTTCAAAAATGGCTGAGTAGTAAGCCTAGACAATGGATATCTATATGTTATCCATAGAAGCTACCTTGAGAATAACGACGTCACCATTATACATGATTCTCAATCATGTGGTTCAGTCTCTCATTTGAGTTCGGATCTTGATGAGACCGTGATTCCCTGGCTTGAGTTATCGCCCCATTAGTGTCGTAGTGTCGGTACACTGGAGACACTTTCTGGTTGGAACCGAATAGAGAGTTCATAAATGCACTTTCCCATCCAAACAACATTGTTGTAAGCTTCTATATGGCAATATATTTTGCATTCATAATGGAACACACTAAAGTCATTACTTTTAATGTTTCCATCCAAATATCTCTTTAGTCATAATAAAGAGATATCTGATTATCTCTTCATTCATAATGAAGAAACATCCAATAATGGATTAGATTCCTAATCTAATACATTTACGCTTCCATTACGTTACTCTAATTCTTCCTCATTCTTTGAGGAATCTATCCTTTAGTATTTCTTAAATACTTAAGGATTCACTTGACAGTTGCCATGGTTATGATCCTGGGCTTGCACTGATATCGTCTTGTATCGTTCTAGGTACAACTCATATCAATGTTTTTCATACAATATGAAATACGTAAATCACCTTTCTGCGTATGCATAAAGGATTCTATTTACGCATTATTTCTTTGGGAGTCAAAGGGTACGTTCCCTTTGAGAAGAGCTACATCCTAGTCTCACTAGAGTTGTTCTTCTGATTGAAGTTTATCATCATATGAGAAACTTCCTAGCATCTTTTGTCTATTATTAGGGATTGATATAATCCAATTATATCTTGAAATCTATCATTGTAGATTTACATCCCATGTATATAGACTATGTCTCCCATATCCATTCTATCTTTATAGAATGTTTAAAGTCATAACTTTAACGAAGAAGTATTCTTTTCATTTCCAAAATTAATATATCATATATATGTTAAATTTTTAGGAACATGATTAACTCCCACTAATCTTTTGTAAACTTAGTAAACAAAAGATTCATTTACATCTTTATGAGAAATCAATTGATTTGATCTTTCTCTCATAAGACGTTTATAGCTCCCACTAGCTTGCTAAGATCCATGATGGATGGATCTCTACAACTTACATGTCTTGTGATTCATAGTTTTAGACATATATTATCAAGACTATCTTAATAATGGTTTCAGAAACCCATATTATGTCCAAACATTGAATCACCATTTAGTTGTAGCTAGCAATCTTCGAATTAATTGAAACCAAGACTACGTCAAAGATGGTTTCTTCAAAGTCAACCAATCTCTTTGATTGTAGTCACCTTAAGCTACCAATTAGCTATAAAGGTTTCATTATTTCGGGTCAAATGGTACTTTACCATTTCCTTGAGTTTATGTCGTATATACACTCAATGTAGTCATAAGAATTTTCATTCTTATTTCTTTCGAATTAAGAGGTGTAACTCTATGACATAGTCATAAAGTTCAAACCATTCAACTGAGACAGTTTATAAATCCTTCTCGACTACCTTGGAGCTTGTGGTGTAGGAACTAGGTTGTTATATTTGTTGATTATCATCTTGTCTCTCAAAGAACCCATTCTTTGAGTTCTATCTCTCGTTCATTTGCGCTTAGGCAAATCATATTGTAGGACTACAATGAACTACCCAACAAAACAACATTTGTTAGTTGGTTTATAGAAGTGATATCCAAAGGTTAATTTAAGGATATCCACAAGATAATTCTCAAACAAATATTGCTTATTAGCACACAACCCCTAATCTTAACACGAGTAAGACTTATCTTTCTTTCCAACTACATCCTATGGAGTCATGAAAATTTTGGAAGATCTTCTAATTGACAATCATATTGTCTTAGAAGTATATATCCTATATATATATGGGTAATTAATAACATCTAATGAACTAAATCTTATTCGAGTTCGTTCTTCTCTTAATGGAGAAATCCATTATCTTATGATGCTTCTTTCCTTGATATCTTTCAAGGAAACTGTTCTAAAGTGTTACTTTTCCTTGGATCAAATCTAAGGAGGTAAATACTTTAGACATCTTACTCATCAAATTACATTTCTTGAATTCTTTGAAACCTTTTGCAAAGTATTCGGACTTGTGTTTATTCAAAATAAATGATAGTCAAACCGAGAGCGATCTTCGGTGAATGTCATACAACATGAGTAGTATTATGTTGTGGACAAGTGCCACTAACATCTAAGTGAATTAACCTCAACAACTTTGTGATTATTTCTTCCTTTCCAAAAGAATAAAGATTCAAACATTTTGCCTCTATACAATTTTAACAAGAAGGCATTGGATCCGGATCTAACGATCCAAAGCATCCATCTATGACCAACTCGTAATTTATGTTTTAGAGGTATCACGACTCAGTTGGGATTAGTCACTACCTTGCAACCTTTTGGGTTTTAAGCATCGTTATATTCTAAACAGTTAACACTACCATATCATCTCTACTATAGAGATAATCAATTAGATTACAATAATCTAATCATTCATTAATAAAGAACAATGTTTTGTCAAACAAAACGTTCATCCATTTCTCATACGGAATTAAGTTCCTTTATTCAAATTGGAATGTAAAGACAATCTTTGTTTTTCCATTTTCTTTGGTAGTTCATATGAGGAAGTAAGTACTACCTGCTTTCGCAGAGATCTATATTTGATTCACGGTCCGAATGTGAAGTACTTTCTCTTCTCTCGTTAATCTTCTACTTCTTATTAGCCACACTTTTACAACGATTGTAAAACATAGTTACTAATACGGAATCAAGCATTCAAGTAGAAGAACCAACTGTTTTGAACTATTCAAGAACAATTTACAACACCTTCGAAAGGTGTGTTCTTGACACTTGCAAGACATTTCTTGCAAATACCGCTTCCAATATCCATCCTTTCATAAAGAAAGTTTGTTCTCTTGGAGTTATTTCGCTTTCTTCATTTGACTTCTCCTTTGACTACAATAGTCATGGTCCCTAAACTCCCACTATCTCTCTTGAAACTTATTTCAATTGTGTTATACACATCAAACAATTTGGAGAGCGTGTGGTTATTGTTCACTATATAGTTTACAATAAACTTAGTGAACCATTTGGATAGGGACACAAAGGTGAAGTCCTGGCCTAGTTTCCGTCTCGTGAAGTGGTTTAACACTTCAACACTCAATGATTCAAAATCATCATAAGTCCATGTTGATGAACTATTTTTGTCAACCAACCATTATGTTCTAAACATAATTACAAACTTTCAAGAGTTGTTCAAGGCAACTCTCATTTCTTCATACAACAATTCGTAAGTGAAGAATCATGGCACATAAAGTGTCCATGCCCTTGTGCTTTCTTCTCAAGTTCTTTGTTCATTTAACAAAGAAACAAGCACTAGTGTTTGCATTAACTAAGGGTTGTTCAAAGCAACTCTTATTTCTTCATACAACGATTTGTAAGTGAAGAACTATGACATTAAAAGTGTTGTCCTCTTTATGATAGACTTATCTAACATGTTCTTCCAATGATACATTATCAATAGGAAGATTGCGAGGATGAGACTACTTAGGTACTTATACAAGCCATTAAAGACAATTTATGGGATTGTAGTACCAAGTCCGGAAACTAAAGCTTTCGGCTTTTTTTGTTGTCAAGTTTTGGATAGTGTTTGCAAATATATTGGTAAATAAATACATAACGAATATAAATTGATTGATTTTAAGCCATTTGATTCGGGTCTTTAAATCAAATAGCACCACCCATTATTTTTGGCAAATTCCATATCCCTCATCGAAATTCGAGAGTATTGGAGGAAACTCTTAGTAGGGTATGGGAGACTCATCATTACCAAGCCCACCTTACAATGATATGATGTTGGCTAGCATCAATAATAATGAAAGAGTACGCTTGCTCATTTGCATCTCTTGCAAGTACCCATCTTATTTGGCCTCTAGAGAATGAAGCCTCACAATGATATAATGTTGGCTCCATTGCACTTAGTTAAGTCATTCCCACCATGCAAGTTCGAGTAGGGGTTCAAGAACAACCTCACAATGATATGATGTTGATCATTCTCGTTGCCTACCTTCACAACATCATGTATGCATATAGAACTCCTCCTGAGTGTAAGCACGCACTTTGTACTCCCCCATGATAGGGTGAAGTCGATGTACGAGTCACAAACGATCGGAGCCTACCACGGTGGAAGACCACGAAAGAGTGTTCAAAGCACTCTCACGCTTATCAACTTAATAATGGTTTGGTTGAGGGTTTTAGGTCTCATCATATATAAGCATGCATTTTAATCCTATTAAAACAATTTGGTCCTATTGCAACTATTGGTCCATTTGATTGATTTAGTTGTATATGATACTCTCACTATGCTTGTAAAACGGTTTTTAAAGCAAGAGTATATGGTACTACTAACATAAGGTTTGCATTCATTGATGGACTATATAGTTGCCTTAGGGCCTTAGGATGACTATGAACCTTTGATTCGATCCAACACGAGCCTAGTGTTGAATCTTGGTCTAGGGATGATGATTGATTTTAGTTACACGTTTAATCACATTAATGCGTGTTTTCTTATTGGGTGTTGGACCCTCTACTTCATTTTCATGCATATCAAATAAAGCAAGAAAGAAGTACTTCAAAGTAAAGAAGAGCTTATGCTCTTTTACAACATTTGCTCAAAACAAATTACTTTAAAGTAAAGAAGAGCTTATGCTCTTTTACAATATTTGATCATATCAAATTACAACCAAAATCTAATCTACACATTCCCATGGTTCAAACAAATTTGAGACGGCATTTCACATAGCTCAATTATTGTAGGCTTAGGTTCATAATCACCCTTTCTTTAATTAATTAACGCTTTAACTAATTAAACTTGAATGCAACATTTTCATTTGGCTTTTGTTTCCATAGAATTGATTTAAATGGAGCTAAATGAAGTGAAAATCCAATTCTCATTTAAAGATACAAAACTATTTTGTTCTCAACTAATTTGGGCCAAAAACAATAACCTCAACCATTGGGCTATATTGCAAAACACAAACTTTTGAGGTCACTTTGTAAAAACACAAAAGTCCACTACTTCATGTAATTACAACTAGAACCCAAAAATTTCAACAAATTCAAAACTTCATTAAAGGAACAAAACAATTTGTCCTTTAGTGATTTTGGGCCTTTACGTAAAAACGTAAACTTTCGGGTCAAAGTACAAATACACAAAAGCATCAAAACTTTACGTAATTTCATAAAAGCCTCAAAAGTACCCTATTTTAATAGGGTGGCTGGTTGGTGAGAGTGATGGTGTCATAAAAAACTTTTGAATTTTTCAACAAAAGTGAAAGGTGATGGGTTGAAAAGGTGATGGAAAGTTGTAAGAAAGTAGGTGTGGGCATTGATGAAAAATTCAAACCATCCATCATTAACAAAAAGTTTATTCAACAACCAAAACTTTTGAATCAAAATACCCAACCTTTTTGTTCTTGCCAAAAAAAAAAACAAGAACAATGAAGAACACCCATGAAAACCCATAAGAGCTCCATGAACATTTTTCACCCAAAGACACCCCAAAAACTCTCAAACTTAAGGGAAATAAGATATTACCATACTAGGGTACTTAAGGGTTCCTAATGTCACTTTAAAACACTTTTAACAAGACAAACAAGAACCCAAAAATCCACCCTTTGGATTTGGCCGAATTTCCCCAAAAACATGGCATCAAATTTTAGCTCCAAAATTCATGCTCATATGAACTACATCTACAACATTTGAGATGGCAAATTTTCTAACAAAATTTACATTCAAAGAAGCAAGAATAAAGCTTGTAACAATTACAACATTCAAATCATAAACTATGAAAATACAAAACCCAAGAGGATTCACCAACTACTAGACCTAGGCTCTTGATACCACTCGAAGGAAATTTTGTGAAAAACATGTTCATTTGAGCAACATCTATGGCATGCAATTAACAATTAAAGGCGGAATCATGCTTGTATGCACTCAAAACAAAACATTACCCATAAATTCAAAGCCTGGTAGAAGGGTGAACCAAGACTCAACTCAAGAACAAAGTGAGTTGAGAGATTTTATACCTTTGTTGATTCCTCTTTGCATAAGCAAAGGCTAATCACCCAAGGAGAGGGCCTTCATTCCTTGCTTCTTAGATCCATGGATTTCTTGGATGAGGATGGTTGAAAGGATTCTCCAAGTTCCCAAAGTTGAGAACCTCTAATTTTTCCACACCAAGGATGGACTTGAAGAAGAGATAAGTGACCTTGGAGGAGGAAAGATTGCTAGCTAATCTCCTCCAAGGGCCGGCCTCTTAGAGAGAAAGGGAGAGACATGTTCTCTCCAATTTTCTCCAAAAGAAAACCCTAAGGATGAAATGTCTATAAAGTTGCCTTTATACCACCTCACAATGGAGTGGCAAACTTGCAATTAAGCCAAGTTCACTACTTCTCTCTATATGGCCGGCCATTAAGGGTTCATTGGGCTTTCATGCCCTTTGTGTTTTCAAGTTGTCATACAACTTGAGTTAATGGGCTTGACATTCAAATCCCATTGGGCCTTGCGGCCCAAAATTAACCTGAGGTCTTTAATGAACTTTATTCGTTTGATTAATTAACATATTAATTAATCCTTGCCATAAATAATTAAACCATTTAATTATCCTTACTCATCTCCGTTGTTTCTTCAATCTCTACCTTACACGGTGTACGATCCATTAGGTTCCTTTTAGCGAGGCAGTGGGCGATTAGAACTCTTTCCAATCGATTGTGAATTGAAACTTACTTTCAATTCTCCCTTTAGTGATTATACACTTTTAGGGCTTCCACAAACCATGAGTGACACCTAGCAGTATGTCATGGTTACCCAAGCTAATCATAAGAGGTGGAGAACCTATTCAGTTTAGGATTACAATGCAATACGGTCTTTCTCTAATACAATACTCTTGACCACATTGTTTGGTTTAATAGTTTAATCATGTCTACTATCCAATGTGATTCATTTACTTATATGATTACCTTGAATGTGATTTGGAACGACTTCCTAAATCTCATTCATACTCTGGCCAAAGATTCTTAATCATATCATAGAGTATTCTCCCTCAAACGGTTTGAAGGTTAGAGATCCCTTGTTGCGCATTCACTTGCCTCCATGGCTAAGTGGCTTAACCCCAACTATGCCGTGGACACCTTCTGACATAGTGACTTTGACATAATCAAAGATCAAGGACCTAACCACAAGACAACTATGATGCCTCAGGTCAAATGACTACTTTGCATTATCCCAACCATGAGTTCTCATGTGACATGAGTATGAGAACTCCTCGTTGATTGTGTTCAGTGGACTAATTCTCTATTGAGCACCTACATGCTTGTCTTGGTGTCAATCACACCAATGACTCAAGACCAGTCACTCTCCCTGAGAGAAAACACAGCACGTACTGATCTTAACGGACTGTCAATGCCCAATTGGCAATCCTATGATCATGAACGTTTAGGATATGTATACGAAAGATAATGGTCTCATGAATCTAACTTCTTTAAATTACATTCTCCTAATTACATATTCCTTGGACTTATCGTTTAAGCATATAACATTTATATGAGACGGCTTAAAACAATAATCTTTGCCCTTGATATTAAACTAGATTAGTTTAACATGTGAAATGTCCGTAAAGTATCATCATATGATTGGTTTTAGGGCACATTTCCAACATTACTTTCGGGCTCTATACGAGGCTATGTATATTTAATTATGTAGTAATTTGATTATGTGACAATTTTTTTTTTTTTTGTTTTAACCTTTCTTAAGTGGATTTTTGGACGTGTTTCTCAAAAAGAATTTGGGAACATTTCAACCTTGAAAAAGCCAAATTCTGGCAAAGTTAGATTTCATCATTTATGAACCGTTAGATTAGTTTTTCATATCTCAATCTTATTCGTTAGTTTGTTTCTCTAAAATCAGACAAGATAAGATTTCATCTAATGACTAAATTGTAATGCCTTTCAATTTAGGTATGTTGTTTGTTTATGTTTTCGGTTTAGGTCTCTAAACGTCCAATGTCATTTTAATATGCAGTGCGTTTTTATTTGGAAATTAAGAAAAGTAAGCCCTTTTAGACGTAGAACATCTTATATCATTTTATATCTCAAGCATTAAACGTACAAACAAAATGGAGGAGGACCTTTGGAACAAAAGAGAGTATGAGTATATTTGCAAGGGGGGGGAGAGAGTGGAAAATTTGGCTTATATGGGTAGCTACTTTTCTCATGGGACCCACTGCTTTTTGGTGCTGAATGTAGCCTAATTTTTTGCTACCTAGGGAAGGAAGTTGCTAGCCCGGACCTAGCTCCATTTTCCAGCTCACTTCATGGAGATAAAACCCCCATGAGGATGCTCTTAGGCTTGCGCCGTCACTTATATGCAACGCCCAGTTGCCACTTAGTATTATAGTCTAGTGATATTTTTCTTTACTTATAAATGAGAATTCTTAGGTTCAATTCTCGCCAAATAAGTCATTGTGAGGCTTAACTCATTGTGAGGCTTAACTTACCTCTTTCTCTTAGACCATCTCCAACCCTTGAGGATAAAGCTTAAAAATTTGAGTCAGAAAATTCTAAAGTCAAAACCCAGAAACTGTTTTTGACACACCCCGATCCTAGAATCAAGGCATGCTGGCCGTCACGTGAGCGTGACGTAACCATAAGTGCGGTGCGGAAGCAAATATAAGAGAATTACGAAAGAATAAAAAACCAACTACTAGCAAGAATAACCAAATAGCATGCTAGAGTGAGTTAAAGTGTGAGTGCACACATAAACAGAGCTTAAGCAATAGGTGCAGTCAAGTAGGACTATAATTAAAGTACAACACCCGCAGGTGAGTCCTACATTAGGGAATGCCGAAGCGAAACCTTGTGAGCCACCAACTGCTAACTAGAACCTGGAGGGGCGCAAAACAAAATTGAGTGGGTCAGTAAAGCAAAGCTTTTCGAAAACCTTTCATTTAAAACATTTCTAACCCATCGCTGTAAAACCTGTATACTTTCCCAGAAAATAGCATAATACTTTTCACAAATCTCAAAATCATCAATCTTTCTAAAAAAAACCAGAAAGTATGCCATGTTAAAAAAACTTTCAAAAACAGAATGAATGATGCATCAATGTAACAGGTGAAATGATGAATTAACCGGAGACCCTGCAGTTGGTCCTGTACGGTTAATTCTATAGCTCAACATCCAATCCAACCGGAGTCACCTCGGTAACCTGTACGGCACTACACTGCATATAAGTCGGAACTACCTGAAGTAGTCTGTACGACATGAATGGTGTAATAATACGCTCTAGTGCTTCTCTCATCAATCATCTGTGCACATAATCTAAGGTCACCTATCAGTCGGAACCCTCTCATGGTCTGTACGACATGCACCTACTTGGATCCAAGGTGAGCGTGCGGTGCGAGGTGAATAATATAAGCACTAACACCATGATTGCAGGTTATCAGCTATCAACATAATACACATCATCAATGATTCACATGAATAACATAAAACTCACCTGATACTCACCTGTGCGTCCACATCACCAATTCACATATATATATGCATCAATTATCAATTCATATCATTTATATCATGCATATCATTTATATCATGCATGCATGGCAGTTTAGAAACATACTTTCATTAAAACTCAATTTCTGGGAATTTTAAATAGCATATAGGTATAAACAGAAAATACTGCCCACTCACTGATAGGTCGAAGGGTCGTAGCCCCCGTGACGTCCCTGGATGCGCTCGTCCTCGGGATAGGTATCACCTATATGCGAAATAACTATAAAAACGTTATTTTAAAGCATATAACCAACAATACGTAATAACTTCTCATACGGTGCTCAATTTGGGTATATGAATATACCACAGTGACCTACTCGACGTCGAGGAATTTTTAGAATTTTTTTTTGACGTGGCACGCGCCCCCACGCGCCAGGACAGGCACGGGTACACGCGCGCCCACGCGCGTCTTCTTCCTCGCGAGCTCGCCGGACTGTGTTTTCCGATGGCCGGAAAACTGGGTAATTTTCAATTGCCTTGTTCTCCCTCGTTTCTCAACCATTTTCTTCGAATTTTATATCAATTTGAAGCCCTCAACAAGAAGAATCACGATAGGCTAGTTTCAAGGTCTAAAATCCACTAGATTTTACCTTAGAAAGCTCGATAATCCGGCCAAATTTGAAAAGCTCCGATCTCCGTACTTCGACGTCCAAACTCTACCAACGAAGTACCCCGAAGCTCGTGAGGATCTCCTTAAGCTCACTGTGAGCTTGAAATTCCCTGAAATGCAAGATTTTACATGTGCATGAACAGTGCACATTTTCGGGGTTAGGGTTTCACGACGATTCTGAGGGTTTCACTTCCTAAAACTAGTACCATTCAACTCAGAACGTCAAAGGGATGAAGAACCATACCTTATTAGCTTCGATCCGTGGAAGTTCGAGGGTTTTGGGCTTCGTCCGTACAAGTCGAGAGGGAGAGAGAGAGAGAGAGAGAGAGAGAGAGCACGGGGGAAGGAGAGAGAGAGGTTGAGTCCGTGTGAGAGGGTGTGGTCCATCCAAACAAATCTCATTCCAATCACTAACCACACAATTTAATAAACCAACTTTTAATCCAACTTAAATAAATTTCCAAAACTTAGGAAATATAAAATATTCAAAACATGTCACACCACTTACCTTAGTACCCGTTAGGGGCAATCCCGTCAATTCCCATTCCCGTCAAATGTACCTCCGGGACGGGCTGTGACAATTTTTCTCATCTAATGGTTATGACTTAAAATTTTAATTTATTTTTATGAAGATTTCTTAATTTATTTTTATGAATATTTTAATTTAAAAATATTTTAAATTCTAATAAGTAATTAAAAAGAAATCATTTACAATTAGTTTAGACATTAGATTTAATTTTGGACTATCAATCCTTTTTTGTCATTAAATTTAATCTCATTTGATCACAACCGTTGAATCATAAATAAAATGTTTTAAAATATGATAGTTTGATGGGTCTAGAATTATTTAAGCCATACTTAATTTCTGAGGGGAGTTTAGCCCAAAGATATATTTGTTTCCTAGGTCTTATTTTAGCCCAATAGTTAAAGATCCTTTGAAGGAGTTTTAAAACTTATATTTAAGTTTTATTTCATGAGTTGGAGATGGTTTTAGGATAGATAACACCGTTTGTTAAGAAAATGGTCAAATTGCGCCAGATAATTTATGTCTGACCGTGTGGGCCCCAGTAAGAAATAACTAGACAAAATGCCATTTTCAAATTTGAAAACGTACGGACGATAAATTGATGTTTTAGATGGGTCTGGATTCGGGAAGAAGCCTATTATATCTTAACTGGCTTTCCCGGCATATCTTCACTTGCTTGAGTTGAGTTCCTTCGTCCTTAGTATTAAAACACACAATTCTAGCCCTCTTCACTATCAATCAAATCTCCCAAACCCTAACCCTAAAAACATATCCACAAAATTATTTACTTTCGCCATCTTCAGTCTAAACACTGCTAGGGTTTCAATTCTATGCAATTCAATCGCAATGGCGCCTCCGACCAAACCCAACAAGCTAGCCACAGACGATTCGGAGACGCCGTCCAACAATCTCTGGGTTGGGAATTTGGCCAGCGACGTCACCGACTCCGATCTCATGGACCTTTTCGCCCAATTCGGTGCTTTGGATAGCGTCACCACCTACTCCTCCCGGAGCTACGCCTTCGTCTTCTTCAAGCGCGTCGAGGACTCCGCCGCTGCCAAGGAGGCATTGCAGGGTGCCCTTCTGCGCGGAAACCCTGTTAAGATTGAGTTTGCCCGACCGGTTCGTATTGATCTTTGTGCTTCGTTAGGTTTATTTGGTTGTTTTTGTATGATATTTATCGATTTCTTTGTTTTTCAAACACGAATTTTGGGTTTATTTGATTTCAATCAAATTGTGCCTCCCGATTTTCGCGAAGTTGAGTATGAGTGATGCGCTTATTAGATTATAAACTAAAGAAATTGGGAAAGTTTCGCTTACAAATCTAAAGGGTTAGGCATGAAGAAACATAATTTATAATGGGAAACTAAGAAGTATATGGACGCTGATAATTTTGATTCCAGCGTATGTTTTTAGTGGGAAACTAAGTAGCCCTTGTTTTGCGCCACCGTATGTTTTTAGGTATCCCATTCTAGAGTGCTTAGAATCAATAATTTTCATTCCAGCGTTTCTAAATGCTGCAAAAGTCGATAATTTTCAGGATATGAAGGATATTTATAATGTATCATGCATCCATTGCTAGGATTTTTCCAACCATTTCATGAAATCCAGTTCGTTGTAAAAGTTTAACAATTAGCAAGATGCGTGCTAGTGTGACCAATTGAATCCATAACCAATTTAAGTCTCAAAACTGCGAAACAGAATTTACATCAGCGGTTAGGTCTCTGACTCCCCATATATAACTTTTCTAATATATTAAGAATTTGGTAGTAGCTTAGCTGTTATTTGAAATATTCTTCTTCTTTTTCCCCCACGGATAGGAGTGATTTCAAATATTATTGTGACCTGCATATCAGATGTTACAAAACATATATACAGATGCTCAACTCAAAATTGTGAATCGATCTCAGTTAGTACAAAGAGGGGTTTCAGTCGAAACTGAAGCACCAAAATCAATGTGTGCACACACCAATCTCAAGGCTCAGTTATGAGTTATGAACATTTTGAAGTCCCAAAACCATTGAAACGAATCCCTTAAACATCCCCATGCTCCAAAACAGCAAAACGAACGCACAACTTCAGCCTTTGTTGGTCTCTGCAAATCACTAAATACAACTCCCAGTAACATGATAGGTGATTAATTTGAAATCCCTTTGTACAGATAGGTGATTGATTTCAACTTAAAGGCACAACACAAAATTATGAACCGACTTAAAAAAGTTGTGTTTCAGTTTCATATTAATTTAGCACCAAAATAGGCGAGTTTTAATTTCAACTTGAGCACAAAAATTGATATATGTGCACTCACAGTTTCAATGTTTTAGGTGCAGACACAACAGAAAGGATTATATAACCATTTCCAAGCTCCCAAACTGCAAAACAAACACTATCTCCTGTGAATCAAAACTGTGAAACAAACACTACCAACTGCGAAAGATCAGCTACGATTCCTATATTAAATGATTTGAAATCTTATTTTAGTCGCATTGACTGTACACAATACTTATTACCTCGACAAATAACTAAAACGCTTACTAATGCCAGTAAGTGCACAAAGGCGTGTTTCTGTTTCAAGCTAACACCGAAGTGTGAGTTTGTGTAAGCAAGAATCTCAAACGATAGTTAATCAACTGTTGAGGTGACCAGATCTGACAAATTCTAGTTTGATGGCCTGAATTAACTATGTACTAAGCTTCACTGTCTTCTTTTACCACCCATATAACGTATGTTTGAAATCCTTTGATTTTTATAATTTCAGCATAACTGTGTTCCAAGAAACGAATTAATAGGAGAACAAGTGTTGTGGAACGAAATTTACAAAATGATTGTATAATTCATATTAATTGGATCAGATGATGGCACTGTGCATCTCTCTATTTTTTCTTTTTTTTGTCTTGCAACAAAAAGGTAGGCCCATAACAAAATTCACAAAGAAAAATTAAACAATGGTAGGGATACAACATTGTGAAACAGAGTAGATATCTCTCTTATGTACTTGTATTGCGCTCTAGTCTTGGTCACACTACCACTCACCTATCAGTAACCTTTGAATCTCCATCCTGCCACCTATTCTATAGATGACAAAAGGCTACAATTGTTGCTTCTCATTTAAAAAATTTCTGCAACAATACTTAAAATGAAAGATGGGGATGGAGGAAGAGTGAAACCTAAGGTCATTAGATATTTGCGAATATGAAGTTATAGAAAGACAATCATATAATATCGTGTTAAGGGCGAAGCAAGGGGCATAAATTCATTGCCAAAAGAGAGATGTGATGTTGTAGTGTAAAGACTCCATTTGATTCTTCGCAAAATAGGAACAGAAGCAAGTGTCCTAGTTGCTTCTATTGCCTTGTCAAAAGGGGGAATAGAGATGCAATATGTTAATCATGTTTATTTGTTTTTTCCGCTTTTATTTTGTTGACAGTGTCTTTAGCTTTTCGTAGCATGAAATCAAGCTTACGGTCTTAACTATGAATGCATTAGCTCACTGAATATGCTGGCGCAGGCATTCCACTGATGTGTTCTTAACTATGCATGCATTAGCCCCCATGTCCGGATGTGGCTTACTTCAAATTTTTTATGCATTCGTCTTGCCATTGATTTTTTTTTTTCTAATACTTCACAGTTTAGTAATACATGTGATTTTCTTCCTCTGCTTAACAACTGTTATACAAAGTGTTTTTACTCTGAGATCACTTTGTTTCACTTGTTTATTTTTTTCCTCGCCTTGAGATAAATTTTTGCAGCTTTTTACATTTTTGGGGAACTGAAATTTGTCGTTCTTACGCACTATTTACAGGCAAAACCTTGCAAGAATCTATGGGTAGGTGGAATTAGCCCATCTGTCTCAAAGGAAGAATTAGAAGAAGAGTTTTGTAAGTTTGGAAAAATGGAGGACTTCAAGTTCCTTAGAGACCGTAATACTGCATTTGTTGAATATTTTAAATTGGAGGATGCTTCCCAGGCAATGAGAAACATGAACGGGAAGAGATTGGGTGGTGACCAGATACGTGTTGATTATCTTCGATCACAACCCTCGAGAAGAGTAAGTTTATTATTCATAACTTCAATGGTATTTCCATGTGTATATTATTGCGGTTCCAGGACTTTGTAGGTTAGCAGAATATTGCGAGTGAAAATTCGCTAGAGAGCAGTAATAGGCTCACTGCGTGGCAAACTCTGGTGCTGATACTTTGTTTTGAAGGATTCTTTCTAGGGCTATGTGGGTGTCTAAGGACATGACACTCCCACCTGAGTAACAATGCCAAATATATTACACTTATTAAATGGATAGAAGGAAAGGAGTTCACTGTTTTAGAAGGGTTATGCATTTTTGTGGAGATACTTATCGTGTCTAATATTTCAATCATTTTAGTAAATATGATAATTTTCCATGATAACTAATGGGAAACGTTGTCTTTCTATATGCATATTTTTGAATTTCATAAACTGATAATCATTATTTTGTTGTTTACATGGAAAAAGAAAAGACCAAAGAAAAACTAAGAAACAATTAACCTAGGCCGGGAAACACCAGCCATATTATCAGCAAGAATTTGAATCAAACAATCAGGAGGAGCATCTATTAACAATTGTTTATTGATCAGTGTACTGTGATTAATGCATGATTTGCTTGTTCGCTGTAACATGTCTGTCTTCGGTTACTTATTAAAACGCTTTCTGGTTTCCTTTGCTCTTTTGAACAGGAACAGTGGCCTGACTACAGAGACGGACAGTTTCCAGCCAGAAACACGGGGCCTGATTCTCACAAAAGGCAACAGGTGAGTAATAAGCTACATACAGTGTTCTACTAGAGATTGTGAACTTTTAGAATGTTGATTGTGTATATGTTTGTTGCTTCATAAGAATGATTTGTTTGCTGGTTATGTCACACAAGGTGCATCTTACCTCCAATATATAACTTGAGTTGTAGACTTACCTTTGGTCCTAGGATCTGATTTATGGATTTGTGGGTTAGACAGAAGATGGAAATCTGTATGTGAATTCCAAATAGGAGTAAACTTCTCAGTTGGGATTATTTTCTCAAAGTTTTGTGTCATGTTGCAGTATCCTCAATCTTCCGGGGGACGAAAAGGTGACAGCCAACCCAGTAATGTTCTGTGGGTTGGTTATCCTCCTTCTGTTCAGATTGATGAACAAATGCTCCACAATGCCATGATTTTGTTTGGTGAGATTGAGAGAATTAAAAGTTTTCCTTCAAGGCACTACTCCTTTGTTGAATTCAGGAGTGTAGATGAAGCTCGGCGGGCCAAGGAGGGCTTGCAAGGCAGGCTTTTCAATGATCCTCGGATTACAATTATGTTCTCAAGCAGTGGGCTGGCACCTGGGAAAGATTACCCTGGCCCTTATCCTGGAGTCAAAGGACCTAGATCAGATATGTTATTCAATGAACATCCATTTCAGCCTTTACAGATGGACATGTTTGGTCATAACCGTCCAATGATGTCTAATAATTATCTTGGAGCTCTACCACAAAATGGCATTCTTGGACCAAATGCTCCAATGAGGCCTTTAGGTCCTCAAGGTAGGTTTGACCCTCTGCTTTCAGGCCCCGAACTTAATGATTTGGCGTCACTTAATAATTATCAAGATGGAAGTTCCAAGAACCTGATGGGTCTCAACTGGAGGCAGCTGTCTCCTCCCACACCTGGGGTCGTGTCTTCTCCTGCGCCTGGTATTAGTTCACACACGAGACCTGCATCTAGTGCATGGGACGTTTTGGATGTTAACCAATTTCAAAGGGATGCTAAACGGTCAAGGATAGATAGTCCTTTGTCCATAGACGACCCTCCATATCCGTTGAGAAAGATTGATGACCATGGATTAGGGTTCGACTCATCTTACGGACTTGGTCCAGTAATTGATGGAGGTGCTTCTGGACCATCTATGAATGTCCAAGGGAAGAATCACCTTAGTCCAGCTGGTGTAAGGGTCTCAGTTGGAGGGCTTCCTGATAATGATTTTATATGGCGTGGAACTATTGCCAAGGGTGGAACACCTGTTTGCCATGCTCGCTGTGTCCCTATAGGAAAAGGAATAGGAAATGAGCTGTGAGTACAATTTTCCTTTCATCATTTTTTTTTTTCCATTTTCTTTGGGCACTCGAATGGCATATTTTATTTGAAAGTTTATTGTCAAGTTACCAAGAAACCATAGTATTTCACAATTGTTCATATTTATCCATGCAATATCAGCTTTCTCATGATTACATTGGCAACCGTTTCTTATTCGCCCTGTTATACTTTCTCAGTATTTTGGAAACAAAATTATGGTTTCGACTGATGTTCCAAATGGTGTATCTTGAAAGAGGGTCTTAAGTGAAGTTGATCAGACGCCTTACTGCACACTTAATAAAACAAAATCGTTTAGCGTGTAGGCTTTTTTTGTCTAATGCATGTTCTATGACACCCTTTTTTATTTATTTAATGTATTTTATGTATGGATAGATGAAGCCGTTACTATTAGCAGTTTGTCTACTTTATGCTAGAATCCCCTGAAGCATCCCTTTTGAACTTAATAAGACTATTAGCATAGAAGGGTACAATAGTCACCTAATTATTTATGTGAAAAATTCACATAATTATTTATTTTTTATTATGATCTTCCTTTCAGAGCTACCTATCCGGCTATCCCAATGCTTTAAACTTTTCTTCTTTATGGTTTTGCAAGTTTATAGTCTCAGACTAATACTTCTTACCCTATCCTTCACCCTAAAGAAATAATATTTGAGTTAACTCGCAATCATACGTTCCATATGTATTTCAGTACGTAGGTGGATAGTTCTAGAAGTGTATAAATCAAACAACTTGGTTATAATGTAGTTAAATCCTTATTATGATTACTAAAAGCACAAAAGTGAGTTCAGACTTGCTAATATCCCTCTTTATTTTCAAACTGTTTCCAGACTATGATTTTGGACTTCCAAAATATTTATTATGTTTCTTTTGTTATATTTCTGGATAATCTTTGAAATTAAACTTAGTTGCCCCGTATCTTATATCAGCATGGTGTGTGACTAGAGAATTCTCTTGTTTGTGTTTAATGTATTTGTATTCTGTTTTGCAGTCCTGGAGTTGTTAATTGTTCGGCTAGAACTGGACTGGATATGCTCACAAAACATTATGCTGAGGCCATTGGATTTGATATAGTATTCTTCTTGCCAGATAGTGAAGATGATTTTGCTTCCTACACTGAATTCCTTCGTTATCTAGGTGCAAAAAACCGTGCTGGTGTTGCAAAGTTTGATGATGGGATGACCTTATTTTTGGTGCCTCCTTCAGATTTCTTGAAGAATGTTTTGAAAGTTGCAGGCCCTGAACGTCTGTATGGTGTGGTTCTCAAGTTTCCACAACAAGGTCCTAGTACAGCTTCCATGCACGAACAGATGCAGCCTATGCCACCTTTACAGTTTATAGACAGACAGCAGATTCCTTCTTCACAAGTTGAGTATAGTGTAATCCCACCAAATGATGATCATATTTTACCTATGGATTATAACAGGGTTTTGCATGAGGGCTCGAAGCTTTCTGCAAAACCACTGTTTCCACCTACTAGCGAGTCCTCTAGAGTGCAACCACAAGACTATGCTTCTAGTAATAGTGCTGCAGTATCACAAGCTGGAGTTTCATTAACTCCTGAACTTATTGCCACTCTGGCCACTTTACTGCCTGGAAATGCACAGCCGTCTGGTCCAGAAGGTGCTAGGGTGCCAGTATCCTCAGCAGCTAGGCATTCATTTCCTGCTTTTGCTCCAAGTAAAGTATCCTCTCCTCGATGGAAACAAGATCAACAAATTTCTGATCATACGGGTCATGCATTACAACAGTTAGGTAGTCAGTTTAATCCACACGAACAGAATCTTTTGCAGTACCAGCCTTATCCATCTGTTCCAAACTCATCCAACCATTCTGCCCCGCTGGCCCTTGGTATCAACCAAATCCCAGACTCTTCTACCGGTCAGCCCTTGCAGTCTGCAAATCCTTCTAGGCCTTTGAATAATTTTACAATCCCTTCTCAAGGTGGTGGACAAGTTACTGGATCCTCTCATCTCAGCCAGTATCTGGCTGAAGCTCCTCTTGGTACTCAGAAATCAGCACATGGAACTGGGTTGTACAATCCACCTGTTTCTCAGCAACATAATAATTCCGTGGCCTTTTCTGATCAGACTTATGGTGCTAATTCGCAGTCTCAGACCTTTCTGCCATTAGCGGCTGAAAAGGTAAACCCAGAATACCCAAATCAAGTGCAGCAACTTCAGTCTGCACTTATTGGGGCTGGTCAGAGCGCCCCAGATGGTGAGGCTGACAAAAATCATCGGTATCAGTCGACGCTCCAATTTGCAGCTAACCTCCTCCTCCAATTACAGCAGCAACAACAGCAGCAGCAAATGGGTAGTCAAGCAGGGCGAGGGTCTGGAAGTCAACAGTGATAATTATTATCCCATATAGGTATTTTCCCGTCTCTGGCTTATGGCTAATTTTTTTTCTTTGCATATGATCAAATTTATGTGCTAGTATAATAGTATTTGTTTTATATTAATTAATGCCATAGGTTTAGCACATATTTCCTTGGGCGATTGAACAATATGTGATGTGCTCTTTCTAGAGAAAAACACATCTTTTGGAAGTATTAGTCGGCCAACTCATGTGTTTGTTTCTGCTTTTTGCATATGGTGAAACTTATGTGCTAGTATTCGTTTTCTATTACTTCAAGGATAAGTTTAGCGAATCATTCTTCTTTTGATTGAACTATATATAGTCTACATTCCTGGTTGCATAGACATCCACGTTCAGTTATTTATTTGTGCCAGTGACTTTGTACTTTGGTATGAATGTTTTTTCTAGAGAAACATGCATCTTTGAAAGTTTTGTTAGTTGGCTAATCTATTTGCTTGTTTTCTTTTCTTTTCATATGGTGCAACTTATGTGGTTGTAATTTTTGTGTAATTAAGTCCTTAGGTTTTATAACATATTTCCTAGGAAGTAGAATTGTAGAGCTATATATGATGTGACATGTCTGGTTGGATGGGGTTGCTGATGCAGAATAATATCTAGGATATTATTATTTAGTTTCCTATATTATTTTATATACCTATTTATTATGGAATTAAGATTACTTTCCTATTTCTAGTAGATTTAGGATGGCTTTTTAGTCAAAATGGTCCTGAGATTGGCGTAACTCCTCAATTTGATCACTGAGATTTGAAATAAATAGAAGTGGTCCCTAAGTTTGTCCACTAATTATTTTGGTCCTTCCATGAAAAATCTCCATTAAATAAGAATAAAGTGACAAAAATTCCCTCAACTTTTGTCAAATCATTTCTCATTGGTTATTAAACTGAGGGAATTTTTGTTATTTTGGTCCTTATTTAACAAAATTTTTCACGGAAGGACCAAAATGATTGATAGTGGACAAACTCAAGGATCACTTCTATCGATTTCAAAATCTCAGAGACCAAAGTGAGGAGTTATGGCAATCTCATGGACCATTTTGGCTAAAAAGCCATTTAGGATTCTTTCATATTTGTTGTAGGATTAGGTTACTTATTATAAATATGTGCTTTGTAATTGTGTTCGGGCAGTTGAATGATTGATTAAATGGATTTTTTCTGAGTCTTTATTCTATCTCGATCGTCCTCTCTAAAGTTTTATTCTAATCCTGTCTGATTCTTCGTAATTCTCCTCAACCTCCCTATTTCCCTATCTACTATCTCTCTGATCTAAAGTTACATACTGGTACTACATCACTTGCTGCAGGCATATTTGTATTCCGTGATTTGTTTGTAGAACATGGTTCTGGTTTCATCAACATTTTCAATATTGTAGAGTAGTTGGCTCGTGAGTGTTCATGCATGTCTAGATACCAAAATCACCAACATATCTTCATAAATAAAGAAAAATGTTGTACCAGTATTAAATTATAATTTCTATAAATGTACTTTTGTGTTTTTACAAGCAAATATGTAACAGGAGTATATCACATACCCATACCAGTATCCTGGCTATCCAGGTATGTACCCAATTAGACAATATGATTTTTGCATCTCATCTATATGATGTAAGCCCATCAGTTTCAATTCAGAAAATGTTGAGAAATAATCTAGAGTGCATTCATTTGAATCATATTGCTTCGATTTGAATGTAGAATTGAAGATAGTTGTCACATTCTGTTTTAGTTACTTTTTTCCCCTGGGAGAAATGGGCTTTTCACGGCCATCATGATCTTTAGAGAAGGATGGAACGTTTGGTATCTATCTTCCTATCAATAGTTGACAAATAACTTGATATTATTTGATATTATCGTTTGAAGATTATTTGAAGGAAGGAATTGGGGTTTGGTTTTGGGAAGATGTTTATCAGTGGTGACTATTACTAGGGCTATTTTGATAGAAAGGAATGTGCAGAAATTTGAGGATGTGAGGGGTAAAGATCTATGTGGGGAGGGAGAGGTTTGTCTTTGGGTATTGGTGTCAGCAAAGTCTAGGAAGAGGTTTGCTGTTGCAAATTGCGATCATGAGCAAATAATGGTTTTTGTAAACTGGATTGCTTGATCGCAAGCATGCAAAAAGAATAGACATGTTCATCCTTTCTCGTTGGATGTGTGGGCACACGAGAAAGGATAAGATTAGGAATGAGAATATCCAAGGTAAAGTAGGAGTAGCCGAAATTGAAGGAAAGCTGAGAGAAAATCGGTTACGGTGGTTTGGACATGTGAAACGAAGGTCTACTGACACTCCGGTTAGAAGATGCGATTACGAGACAGAGGTTCAGGATTGAAGGGGTAGAGGAAGACCTAGAAGGACTTTGGAAGAGACTCTAAGAAAAGACTTAGAGTACTTGGATCTAACGGAAGACATGACACATAACGAGCGCAATGGCGTTCTAGGATTCATATAGCCGACCCCACTTAGTGGGAAAAAGCTTTGTTGTTGTTGTTCATCAGATCATATGGCATGTTTTTCAGTTTATGAAAAAAGAAGACTGTTGAAGGGTTTTGTCTTCTTCTGTTTTTCCGTCAGTATGCTTCTACCATGCAGTACGCGTTAATTTTATTATCTGTAGGTTAAACTCATTCCATATGGCTTATTTTCTTCTGTCGTTTTGAGACTTACTTAGGGCCTTGTCAAATTGTAACTATCATATGTAATTATGTTTTGTAAAAAATTCAGCTGTTTCTTCGAACTCTGAAACCTTTTGGTTTCTCTGGGAATAATGCGACGACTTGTTTAGTCGAGGTAAGTCCGGGGAAAAACATGTTCTTGGAAGAATGCTACCGACGAATCTCATGCGGTTACTAGGCCAAGCTTTCAGTTCCCATCCATCCGATTCGATTCTATGCAATGTCTTGCTAATTTCGGCATATATAGGAACATATGAAACAACTTACTCTCATATGGTGTTCTCTATGAAACAAAACAATTAAATGTTTTTAACATTACCAGAAAACGCGTTATAAAAACCTTGTACTTCGTTTTTCCTAGGATATCGGAGGTTATACGCCACCCTTGTTTGTTTTGCTTTTGGTTTGAGGGAAAATTATAGATGACAGCATACCGAGAATGTTGAACATCATATTGTTATTCGTCTATGATAGAAACCACCTACCGTTCCTGCTTATAATTGCATCTATATGGCAGAAATGGATGAAGGAAGGAGACGGAGCTGAGGTCCAGTGAAATGCTATTTTTCAGCCCCACCAAATTTTAAGAGAGAGAGACAGAGAGAGAGAGAGAGAGAGCCATTGCTCCATTTAAAGCTTCAGCCCCACCAAAGGTGCCAGCTGGACATTCCACTAACAAACTATCTTTACTAAAGACAAATCAACATAACAGAAATTTTAATTATTAATATTAGTGAATAAGGAAATCACTAATCCTATCATCACTGCCCCCCCTGAAGAACAACCTTGTCCTCAAGGTCATTAAAGCTGAAAATCTAGACATCCGGAATGGAACTCTTCATAGTCTTCCCAAGTAGCATCAATCTCTTTTGACCTGCCCAATGTACCAGTAGCTGTACTCGTGCAACAACACCCTTCTTGTACATTCTCCTGGCAAAGATTGCCAAAGGAGGATCCTGCATTTTCCCACTATCAGTTACTTTAGGCAATGCAGTGCTAGGTTGTACCAGACTTCCAAGGTCTTTCTTAAGGCAACTGACATGAAGCACAAGGTGTATCTTGGAATTGGGAGGTAGCTTCAACTTATAAGCAACTGGACCAATCCTTTCAGTGAGCTCATAAGGACCATAAAATCTGGGATGTAATTTGTGATAGGCATGAGAGGCTAGAGACTGCAGTTGGTATGGAACCAACCTGAGATACACAGTCACCCACCACAAACTCCCTCTCAGTCCTATGTTTCTTGGCATGAACTCTCATTCTATTCTGTGCAACTTCCAAATTTGTTTTCAACATCGAAAGCAGCCTGTCTCTGTCTAGCAAACCTTGTTCCATTGTCTCCAAGTTAGCTGTTCCCTTCTGATGGGCAGTCACAATCTTGAGTTTTTGCTTAATCCACTCGTCCTGTTCATTTTCTCTTCTCAATTCATCTAACCACCCAAAATAGGGTTAAGAAATGGAAGAAGAATTGATTTCTGTCAATTATGAGTGATATCACTAGAGTCAGAACCATGAACCCTTGAAAGTGCAGCTGTCACCACATTGTCACACCCTTTCTTATACCGGATCTCACTTTTGTTGAAAAGGAGTATTTGCCCTTTGAATGAGAAAGTACTTCAAACTGCAGTGATCAGTTTTTATTTTAAGATAGCTTTGCCATTTTGTCACAGCATGCACTATAGCAATAAGCTCCCTTTCATAAGTTCTTAAGTTGACAGTTTTTGGTTCTTAGGTCCTAGAGCCTGATTAGTCAAGGCTATAGGCTTCCCTTGTTGTAAAACTGCCCCTATGCCATTACCCGAAGCATCACACTCGAGTTCAAAGGAAATCACTAATCCTATCAGTCTATGCAAGCATTCTAGGAGTGAATGAGAAAGTACGTCGTGTAATTCTTTGTTTTCGTATGCCCCAACTTACGTTTTCCTGCACTAGTTTCCATTCAAAACATTTCCACCCATCGGCAAAGCTATCCAGTCGTTTCTTTTCTTTGTCTTGTGAGCAAAGCATCATTTTCTTTCGTTGGGTTCGATAATCTGTTAAATAATGTCTCGTTATCAAGCTAATCGAGCTGTGTAGACCACTGATCATGCCAACTAAAGCAAAATTAACAAGCGTTTGTCCTTGGTTTTTTATTTTCGGGGTTGTAACGAACGTTTATGTGTGTAATTGGACTTGTAGGTGTTCGGGGTAAATTTGGAGTTTCACGTAATCGACGACCGTTTTGCAATCACCAAAAGAAAGGGTCCTTCGGAGAAGCTCAAAATCCAGGAGATACTTTGTGTAAGCTTAAAAGTTAAAAAGCACGTTTGGCTTATTTCAAAAGGTCAACATGCCTATTTTTTGTTTTTTGTTTTTGTTAAGTTTTTGCAGCACATACAAATGCAGTGATGTTGCCCCTTGTTTTTTTTGTTTTTCGTTTCCTAGATTGTTAGTTTCAACCTGCTCTTTAATTGAGCATTTGTGCTCTCTCTCTCTCTCTCTCTCTCTCTCTCTCTCTCTCTCTCTCTCTCTCTCTCTCTCTCTCTCGTTTTCGCTTCCAAGGAGACGTGGGAGAAGCTACATTGACTATAATAGATGTGCTACCCCTACGCATCCGAGCTCGAATCCCTTTTGAGTAACTAAATAGTTCAGAATCCCGAAAATATAAAGAATTTACTGTTCTTAAATAATAATTGGAACAAAATCCCGTTTTCACAAAAGGAGAAAAAACATTTGCAAGAGTCATCCATTCCTAGTTTCAAAGTAGGCGTATGAGTTGAACACAAGACTGTCGTTTATTAGTGAAGAGGAGTACCATTAACAGTAGTATTAGTTAGTGTAGTCCCATGAGGTTTGAATTGGAAAAAAGAAGAGCATACCAGATGGCATTGTGTCTGCTCAGAATTTTTACTCCGTGACTGAGAAATTAGGCACTCTTCCACGCCCATGCTTAGAGCGTCCAAGTAAACTAGCTGCTAAAGCTCAATTCAACAAGATTAACCAATATTTGACCCAAAAAAAGAAGAAGAAGATTAACCAATACTGTTTTGTTCTTGTTGATGGTGTGTCGAAATTTATGGAGTTTAATTGATTTGTAGAGATTCCATGTAAAATTTTGATTCAATTCCCTTGAAATCTCATGGGAAGATGTGAGATTTGTAGATGCTTAAAATACACTTCAAAATCTCTCCAATTCCCTCTAGTTCCTCAACTTTTTCAAATTCTTTAAAATAAAATTCTACTTGAATACACCCGGAATGTTAAAAACTTCTTTAAAATTCTAATTGAATACACCCAGATTTCTAAGGATTTTTAAAAACTATCTTAAAATCTTGATTGAATACAGATTGAATTTCAAATAATCACTTAAAATTCTGATTGAATATACCTAGATTCATTAAAAGAATAAAATCCCTCAAAATCTTAATTGAATATTGACACACCCCGTCCCGAAGGAAGGCATGTTGGCCGTCACGTGAGAGTGACGTAACCATTTACACAGTTCGGAAGCTTTAAAGATACAATTACTAAGATGTAACACCCGAGGGTGAGTCCTACTTTTGTGAATTCTGTCAGAACACCGTTGGATTCCTCGTGGCCACCAAAGCTCTGCTATCTTGAACCTGGAGGGGCGCAAAACAAAGTTGAGTGGGTCAGTAAAACAAAGTTTTTTCGAAAATCATCTCATTATCAAAGCGCTAACCCCTCGCTGTAAAACCCATATACTTTCCCAGAAATATGTAATACGTATACTTGTCTCAAAACCATGCTCAGAAGTAATGATATGTGAATTATATGCCATGCCAAAATATATATATCTCATCAAATCATATAAGTAACTCATGCAAAATAATATGTCAACCGGATCCACCTATAGTGGCTTGTACGGCTGAATCTATAGCTCATAATCAATCTCATCAATCAATCTAGCCGGAGTCATCGCAAGTGACCTGTACGGCACTACTTTGTACGACTGGGTGAATATAGTTATGCTCACGTTATCCTCCCCTGATAGTTATGCAATAAATCAATAGTCACCTACGAATCGGAACCACCTCTAATGGTCTGTACGACATGTCGGAACCACCTCTAGTGGTCTGTACGACTGGGCACCTAAATTGGATCCAATTGTGAGCATATGGTGCGGGGGTGACTATATATATACAGGCCTGAATCATCTCTACTAAATCACAATCACCCTAGTGCAGGTTTATGAGCTTTCAATCATATCAACTCAACAATTACATAATTAAATTTATGAACTTATCACATTTCATATCACATTTCACTTAAATTGATTTCCTGGGAAAAATCTCATTTATATAGGTATATACGAAAAACAAAACTGCCCACTCACCTGGAGTTCGCCCTACAACTCCCTAGCACAACACATCAAGACGTCATGACGATCGGCGCCTAGAACAATCATCAAATCAAACCTCAGAAATCATATTGATAGAATATATAACATATATAAGACACGTCACTACTTAGTTCGATCCGGAAGATCTGCAACTCATATTTCCAATCCATAACTTCCAAAGGTCCACAATATATCTCTAGAACAACATCGTAAAATTGCCTTACCATCCAACGGTCGGATCTCCGCCAATTGTCAAAACCAAGTGACAGTTAACATTCTATTTTATGAACTTACAACTCCAATTCCGGAAGATCCGTAAATCGGATTCCCAATCCGTAAGTTTCTATAATCCTCAAATATTACGTATTACAACGTATCAACGTTTGGTGACGATCCAATGGTCGGATCGTAAATTCACATTTCCACCTAACCACGAATCGTAACGAACTTAGATTCAATTACTCAATTTACATCAATCAATCATCAAAACTGAACCTAGAACATTAAACACATGCTAAGAATGACATTGGCGGGCCACTGGCCACCCGCCGCCGTACGGGCCGCCGCGGGTGGCGGTCGGCCGCCCCGGCTCGCCGGAAAATCCAACTATTTCCAAAAATTACCAAAATTTACAGAAATGAAGATCTCAATGAGTAGAGTAAACTTTATACTTGTGGCCAAGGCCAATTTGTCCTGGAAAGGCTCCAATTCCATCAAACCCGTGAAGAACCCTAGAAATGGGTGAGTTCCAATTCTTCCTCAAATCGACTCCGCCGTCCCAACCAATGCTTGGGCTTTGTTCTAGGCCTTAAGAGGAAGCTATGGGTGGTGGCAATTGGAAGAAATTGCTTCAAACATAGGAGAATTTTGAATATGAAGCTCGCGGCATCCGTGGGTATTTTCATCCAAACTCACACCTAATCTCCTCAAATTTGATATGGAAATGATAGAGGGAAGGCATATAAGATGATTGGGAGTGGTTGTTTGGCTCAATGCATCGGAAAAATGGGTGAAAAACGTCGAAATTTGGGTGTGGGTGCCGCGGGTCGAAACGGGTCGCGGGTGAAGACCCGTTTTCTTCCTTCTCTCCTCCGCTTCTCGCCCTCTCTCCTTTCCTCCTTTCTCTGTTCCGATTGGCCGGTCACCTCTCTCTCTTCTCCCCATTCGCCAGTCTCTCTCCCTGGTCTGTCCTGGAGCTCCTGCCTCTTCTTTGGTTGGGGAGTTTTGCCCAACCCGCTCCTTACTTCTTCTTTTTCACCAGTCACGCACACACACATACACATACAAAACCTTCTTTCATCTTTTATTTTTATTTTCTTTCCCTTACATCCGAGCCATCCATTTCAGATTTCCTTTAATATGGGCCATCCAAATGGCACACCAAATTTTTATAATAAAATTCATAAAATGCCCAAACTTCAAACTTTAAAATCTTTTTCGTTATAATTCCAAATCACGAACCGTATGTGCCCACGCTTCCGTAGCGATTGAGTACTACGAGGATATGTCAACAAAACAAATCTTAGATGGCACGACACGATGATTAACCTCGAATAGTGCGCGTACCTCAAAGGGCATTTTTGTAAAATCCTTTATTAAAACTTTAAAAACTCTTAAAATCAGGGACGGGCTGTCACAAATACACCCCCCAAGGTTTTTTAGGTGTTGGAGAATGTCGAAACTTGAACGAGCTAAATGTGTTAAATGTAAGAACTCCAAGGTTAGCAGAAGAAAAAAAAAACTATTTGTGAACTTTTTTGGGCCAAAAAAGGGAAACATAACCTAATATGTATTTTAGGTGTTGCATTCAATTGAGATTTTAAAGGATTTTACAAGAGTTATAAGTTTGTGGAGTTTAATGGATTCTCATAGACTCCATGTGAATTGTAGGTGAGTTCATTCAAAATCTTAGTGGGAGTGGTTTGATATACTAAAGCCTAAAAACATTAGAAAATCCATCAAAATCCTTCACCTTTAAAGTACTTTAAAATCATATCTTAATTGAATACACAGCCTTAAGGACTACTTTAAAATCTTGAATGAATACATGCCGATTTCTATGGAGTTCATAAACTTTTTTAAAAGGGTAATTACAGTTTACCCCCTCCGCTTTGTGTTCAATTAAAACTCTTGAACCCCACCTTAGGCCAGCTGGACTATCAGGAATTTTATAAACAAAAAAAACTTAAATTTTTTATGAAATTGAGGATACGTGTGCGGTAGAATATAAGGTAAATAAAACACAATATTTACGAGGTTTGGCAAGTCCTACATCCTTGGGACAACAGTAGTATTTTCTTTCATTATTTGAAATAATAGGTGATAGGAGCGTATTTATGCGACTTAGTTAGCTTGTTTTCTTGCATTTTCATAGCTAGTTTCTACTTATTAGAGTGTTTTAAGCTATTTTCGTGTGTTTTCAGGTTCAATTGACAAAGTTGGCAAGAAAGTGCAATTTGGAGCAGTTTTGGGCCAAGAATGGATAGCACATGCATGGAGCAAGGTGGATGGACGTTTTTGGAGTTCAAGAGGCTAGGAATATGCTAAAGAAATGAAGAAAATAAAGTCAAGACAAAGAAGAGAAGGAATCAGCTAAAAGGAAGGAACATTATCCAAAACCTTATCTTAACCAGACTAACCTTATCTTATCTTATCCTATCCTAATCATATCATACCTTAATTCCAGCTGCAAGAGGGGATCAATTTCACATTAAATCACCTAAATACCCCTTTCTAGAAGCCTTATTCCTGATCCTAAGAAAGTGTTGCACTTAGCCTTTCTAGAAGGTTTGTGCCGAACTCCCTAATCATTTCCCCCCTGGAATCTAATGTGAAGTGTCCTTTTTCCTTGATGATTTGGAGTCCTGATTCCTCTCCTTCTCAGCCTTTGCCAAACCCTAGCCTTATATATACATATCTTTGCCGCATAATTCAATCACCACCACCACAATTTCGCACCACATACACAAAAGAGAATTCAGAGAGAAAAATACACCTTTGTGCCCCATCTTTGCAAGGAGAAGAAGGAGCTTTGTGCCTTGCACTGCAGCCAAGGATTGTGCCAAATCTGCCATTGGATTGCTGGAGCGTTTCTGGGTTCTTTCTATCCTTAGTTTTAGTCCAATGTTTAGTTTTTCAATTATGATGAACATGTGGAACTAATTTCGTTTTAGTTAGAGGTGAATTCAAAGCCATGAACATATATGTGATATGAATTGATTACATCCAGTTATGATTTCTTGAATCGTGAATGCAATTTACTTATCTGTTTGATTGATAACTTGTTCTTGTGTGTTGATTAAGGAGGCCTACTTAGTTTGCATGCAGGGATTTGATGCTAGAATATAAGGGAATTTCACCTAATCGTTATGAACTTATATTCACAAGTAGTAAAAGTCACTAGTCATGATTGTGTTAAGTGAATTCTTGGCAGGAGTATCATGCAGTTCATAGTTACGAATGCCTTGTCAATGCTTATGATTTTCATAGAACTTCATGATCTTTGATATGTATCTCTATCATGCTATTCATATAGGGAACTTGATAAGAATAATTTGGTTGTGTTGCTGAGTCCAATTCAATGAATTTAGGAAAATCTGAAAGTTAATTTGTGCTTCTCACGATTAATTTGGGGCATTGTCATTCATGGTTTATCGAAAGAATAACTGGAAATCGATTTGTATGCATGTGTCATGTGTGGAAAAGGACCCTCGAACTAGTCATTCACCCTTTAAATCACCAATTTCATCCAAAGTATTTAGAGTCTTTGGAGTCTTTAAATCTGTTTGCTTTTAGTCTTAAATTCGTAAAAAACCAAACCCTCTTTCTATTTCGTGTCCTTAGGTTAAAATCTGTCCAGATTGGTTGTTTTTCATTGTTTTGAGTCTTTTTAGTTTAATTTTCGTCCAAATCACCCTCTAGTTTTTGTTTTGAGTCAATTTAACTTCGTTTGTGTGTTTTGAGTCAGTTTAGTCTATTTTGAGTAGTTTTCTGTTTTAGAGTCTAGTTTTGTGTTTTTGAGTTTAATTTGTGTTGATTAGCATCCCTAACTAATCCCCGGCCTATAACGATCCCTACTTACGCGTACTACAACTATCTTAATAGGGTTTAATTTGTGTGTTAGTTTTTACCACATCAAATTTTGGCGCCGTTGCCAGGGATTAGCAAAATTGCTAATCTTTCCTTTGTTTCTGTTTTTGTTTTTCTGATTTTGTTTTCTTTGTTTTAGGTACTAGTTTATGACTCGAAGTTCTCAACCTGTTCGTGCACACATATTGGAGTTTGACGACGATTTTGAACGAACGTTGAGAAGGAAGAGGAAGCAGCCAAAACCCAATCCACCTAGTTCTAGTTCCGAATCTGAATCTGAAGTGGAAATTGAAGAGGAATTCGAAAAGGAACAAGACATGGCTATTGACAATCGAACAATCAAGGAACTTTCAGCCTCGGGATTGGACAATGCCGTGCCCCTTTGCATTCAATACCCTACAACAGCCCAAGGCAAGACCGATGAGTTCGAATTGAACTCTAGTTTGCTACATCACATTCCCAAATACCATAGGTTGTCCATGGAAGATCCAAACAAGCATTTGAAGGACTTTGAAGCGGTGTGCTCAAGCATGACACCAATCAATGTGGATGACAATATTCTGAAGATGAAAGCCTTTCCATTCTCTCTTATGGACAAGGCTAAAGATTGGCTATATGAATTAGCACCTAGAACTGTCACTTCTTGGGAAAGCATGAAGAGAGCATTCTTAGAGAAATTTTTTCAAGAGTTATTCTTTTGAGGAAAAAAATTAGTGGAATTCAACAAAGCCAAGGAGAATCATTTCCAGTGTATTATGAGCGTTTTAAGATGTTAGTTGCATCCTGCCCACACCATCAAATGAAGGAAGAGCTTTTAATTCAATATTTCTACGAATGACTACTTCCAATTGAGAGACAAATGCTAGATGCCTCGGCAGGTGGTGCTTTGGTTGACAAAACCCCCGTTGCAGCCAAGATCTTAATAGCGAATCGAGCCTTGAATGCACAACAATACGAATGAATTAGACAGAGAGACACCCCACGACAACACCAAGTTAATGAGGTAAGTTCAATGGCCGAAATTCAATCTCAATTGGCTAATCTCACTGTTCTTGTGTCACAGGTTGTTGAAGGATCCAAAGGGCAAGGAACAAGTGCTTGTGGCATGTGCTCTATGCAAGGACATCTCAATGATCAATGCCCTCAGTTGATAGAGAATGGGGGATGGGAAAGTGCCAATGCCATAGGTTATCAAAGCCAAAATCAACCAAGAATGACCCATTTTCCAACACTTACAATCCGGGCTGGAGAGATCACCCAAATATGAAGTGGAGGGAGCCTCAACAGGCTCAACAACAAGGGGGATATAGATAGCCACCTCCGGGACTATATCAAAGGCCATTTGCACCAATTCAACCTCATCCACAATCTGCCCAATCAAACTCAGGTTCGTCATTGGATAATGATAAAGTTCTTCAACTACTAACTTCATTGACGCATGGATTACAAAATCAAGCCAAAGAGATGGGCAAAGTGAAGAAGCAAATGGGGCAGATGGCGGAATTCATAGGGCAGTTTAGAGAAGAAGGCAAACTGCCTAGTTTAACCATTATCAATCCGAATGGAGGATTTGAAACCGCAAAGGCAATCACGTTAAGAAGTGGCAAGGAGGTTGGAACCAACCCACAAACATCCAAATCAAGCCAAAAGGAGGAATAGAAGCTGCTGCTTGAAGAAGAAGAATTGGACAAAGCCACGGCAAGGATAGAACAACCCTTGCCGCGAGTTTCTAAGCCTTCCACACCATCCAATTCAGGTAAGGTTGGTTCAAATTCGATTATTTCTAACCCTATTCCACCAAATGCGCCTTTTCCTAGTAGGTTCAAACAATCTAAGAAAGAAGAGAATGAAAAAGACATTCTAGAAACCTTCAGGAAAGTACAAGTCAATATCCCACTCCTTAATGCAATCAAGCAAGTTCCAAAGTATGCTAAATTTTTTAAAGAGCTTTGCACAACAAGGAAAAGGATTTTGAAAAAGGAAGTGGTACGGGTAAGTGAGAATGTTTCAGCAGTTTTACAAAGGAAACTGCCTCCTAAATGCAAAGATCCAGGTAGTTTCACAATCCCTTGTGTTATTGGAAATACCAAGTTTGAACATGCCATGCTAGATTTAGGTGCTTCCATCAATGTCATGCCATACTCTATCTATGCATCTATAAACCTAGGAGAGCTAAAAAATGATGGGGTTATCATTCAATTAGCTGATCGTTCTAATGCATATCCGAAATGAGTTTTGGAAGATGTTTTGGTGCAGGTTGACTACTTGATATTTCCAGCAAATTTTTATGTGCTTGACATGGAAGATTCGGCCCATTCTACACCATTGTCGATCCTACTTGGGAGACCTTTCATGAAAACAGCCCGCACCAAGATATATGTGTTCAAGGGGACGTTAACAATGGAATTTGATGGTGAGATTATTGATTTTAACATTTCTGAAGCTATAAGGTATCCTAAAGACTATCATTCTTGTTTTTCTATTGATGTATTTGATTTGTTGGCGCAGGAATATCTTGACTCCTTGGAGAGGGATCCCCTTGAAACAACCATTGCCGAAGGAATAAAACTTAAAACCAAAGTGGCCGAGCCTAATTGTGCAGAAATTGGCGAGATGGTAGCTGCCCTTGAGTCTTTGCCACAACACATTGGTAAGCCTCCAATCCCAATTCCAATTCTCGTTTCTACTAATAAGTTGTTACCCTCAATGATTCAGGCACCCTCCCTCAAGCTTAAACCATTACCAAATCATTTGAAGTACATTTTCTTGGGAGATAAAGAGACGTTACCTGTCATAGTTTCTTCATCACTCATGGTAATGGAGGAGGAGAAATTGGTTCGGGTGTTGAAAGAGTACAAAACACTTGAAGGAAAAATTTTGTCCTAGCTAAGAACATGTATGAACATTTGAATACATATGCTAACAATTAACTCTTTAAAGTAGGCATGCATCCAAAAACAATTCATGAAACCCATGACTTTCAAAGCCTAGTATATGGTGAACCAAAAGACTCTTTAACAACATTAAAGATAATTAAGAATTTAGAGATTCTTTACCCTTGAAGCTCATCCTTGATTACACAAGGGATTCACCCAAGTGGAGGGCCTTCAAGTCACCTCCTTGCTCCTTGGATCTTCCTTGTGATTTTCCTCCTTTTAGTGCTCTTTTGCTTCTTTGAGGATTTGAGGATTAGTTCTCCAAAACACCAAAAGTTTGATGTCTCTATGTCTCTTCACCAAGGATGTAATTTGTGAGGATGAAAATGGATCACTTAGGGAAGTAAATTTGCTAGATAACTTTCCCCAAGTAGCTTAGAAAACCCTAATTGAAAACAAAGCTATAAAGATGAATTTATACTTCATTTCTTAGGTGAGTGGCAAACTTGCAATTAAGCAAACTTGCATACCCTCACCCTAAATGGTTGGCCTATATGGTTATTGGGCTTATTGCCCATTTTGTTTTAGTTGTCATACAACTTAAACATAATGGGCCTTGTGGACCAAAACACTTTTGGGCCCCGAAGCCCTAAAACCAACTTAAAAGCCCAATACGAACATTTCGTATAATTAATTAACTAATTAATTAATCTTGACCATTCTTCAATTAAACCATTTAATTGCTTATCCATTTCATTTAATTGCTTCACATATATCCTTATTTGGTGTGCGATCCATTAGGTTCCAATTAGCGAGGCAGTGGGCGATGTTACTCTTAACTATCGATTGTGAATTGAAACCACATTTCAATTCTCCCTTTTTGATGATTAGTGTTTGCTAATCAATAGGGCTTCCACAAATCATGAGTGACACCTAGCAGTATGTCATGGTTACCCAAGCTAAGTAGAATTGGTTGGAGAACCTATCCAGTTACAATTACAATGCAATACGGTCCTTCTCTAATACAATACTCTTAACCACATTGTTTTAAGTGATAGTTTGTTTCATGTCTACTATCCAATGTGATACTTTCTTATATGATTCCCTTGAATATGATTTGGAACATCTTCCTTAGTCATATTCATTTGCTTTGGCCAAAGACTTTAGAATCATATTTTAGAGTATACTCCTTCCACCATGGAAGGTTAGAGATCCCTTGTTGTGCATTCATATGCCTACATGACTAGATCACATGACCCCAACAATGCCGTGGACAATCCGAGGGAATGCCTTTGTCATGATCAAAGATCAAGGACCTAACCATTAGACATCTATGATGCCTCAGGTCTAAGGACTACTTTGCATATTGTAACCTTAGAGTTCGTACATGACATGTATGTTTGAACTCTCATTAATCGCAGTTCAGTGTACTCGATTACTCTTTCGAGCACCTATGTGTTTGTCTTAGTGTCCAACACCAAATGACTTGAGACTAGTTCATACTCACGTTTGAGTCAACATAACACATACTAACCTTAGCGGATTGTCAATGCCCAATTGGCAATCCTATGGCTAGGAACGTTTTAGGAATGAACATAAGAGAAAGGTCTCCTTAATCTAACTCATTAGATCACTTATCTCTTATGTCAAATACATCCCTTGGATTCTCTTATTGATTAAACACATGATTCAATAAATAGTGATTAACAATAAGTATTGCCCTTCCGTTAAACATATAAAAGTTTAACATATTAAGTATTCCAAAAAGCTATTACATCAAATGAGTGGCTTTGTGGGCATACTTCCAACAATCTCCCACTTGCACTCAAAGCCATCCTCCCATGTATCTAATACTCATCTTATCCATATGACGATCAAGCTGGATTTGAGTCATTGGCTTTGTCAGTGGATCTGCTACATTATCGGCTGAAGCAACTTTGAGGATGTTGACTTTCCCCTTGGCAGCATATCATCTTATGATATTAAAGTGCCTATCAAAATGCTTGTTCTTTTGATGAGCCCTGGGTTCCTTGGCTTGAGCTATCGCCCCACTATTATCACAGTACAAAGTTACTGGTGATGTGATGGTTGGAACCACTCCAAGTTCAGTAATGAACTTTTTCATCCAGAACGCTTCTTTGCCGGCTTCAGCTGTAGCGACATATTCAGCCTCTGTCGTGGAATCAGCAATTACACTTTGTTTCTTGCTTTTCCAACTGACAGCCCCACCATTCAGAGTGAATACATATCCGGAGTTGGAACTTCTATCATCGACGTCAGATTGGAAATCTGCGTCTGTATAAGCTTCCACTCGCAACTCTGATGCTCCTCCATAAACGAGGAACATGTCCTTAGTTCTTCTTAAGTACTTAAGGACCATCTTGACAGCTGCCCAGTGTTCTGATCCTGGGTTAGATTGATATCGACTAGTAATGCTCACAGCATACGCGATATCAGGCCTTGTGCATATCATGGCATACATGAGACTCCCTATGGCGGAAGCATAAGGAATTTCATTCATTTAGCCGTATCTCTTCAGGAGTCTTAGGTCCCATGGACTTAGAAAGGTGAATTCCATGTCTCACAGGAAGAAAACCTTTCTTAGATTGTTCCATTTGGAACCTACTTAGCACCTTATCAATGTACATCGATTGGGATAATCCAATTAATTTTCTGGATCTATCACGATAGAGTTTTATCCCAAGTACATAAGATGCATCTCCTAAATCTTTCATGTGGAAGGTTTTAGACAACCACACTTTTACAGAAGAAAGTACTGCAGTGTCATTCCCGAATAGTAATATGTCATCTACATATAACACTAGGAATACAACTGCATCCCCAACGACTTTTTGATAAACACAATTGTCGTCTTCGTTTTGAGTAAAACCAAACGTTTTGATTTCAGTATCGAAACGAATGTTCCAGCTCCTGGAGGCTTGCTTAAGTCCATAAATGGACCTTTGAAGCTTGCATGCCTTAGTCTCTTCAGACTCGGACACAAAACCTTCGGGTTGAGTCATATAGAGCTCTTCCTGTAGGTAGCCGTTCAGAAAGGCCGTCTTCACGTCCATTTGCCATCTCTTTGAATCAATGTCGGACATTGCTTCAGTGTAGTCCCTAGGGTCCTCCTTTGTTTCATTGTCACCTAAAAGGTACAATTCATCAAAGTCATTTTTTAAGCCAAACCTCATAGGTGGCTTACTAACCCGTTCAGATCTACGTGGAGCTAGGGGTTCAGGAACAGGGTTGTCAATATGTCGAGTGCTTGTTTGTGGTTCATTATTAATCTCATTAATTTCCATCTCTTTGCTTCTAGTTCCTTTGAGAACAAATTGTTCCTCTAGAAACATAGCAGTTCTGGCGACAAAGACTTTCTGGTCGTCAGGATGGTAGAACTCATATCCCATAGTTTCTCTAGGATATCCCACAAAATAGCATCTTACTGATCTTGCTTCAAGCTTAGTGGCCTCAAGCTTCTTGACATATGCTTCACAACCCCAAATCTTAATATGATTAAGACTTGGCTTTCTTCCATGCCATATCTCATAGGGTGTTTGTGAAACTGATTTGGAAGGTACTCTATTAAGCAAGTAAGCTGCTGTATATAGAGCATATCCCCAGAATGTTACTGGTAGATCAGCGGAACTCCTCATAGAACGAACCATGTTCATCAAGGTTCGATTTCTCCTTTCAGAAACTCCATTAAGTTGTGGAGTTCCCGGTGGAGTCCACTGTGATATTATTCCACACTCTTTGAGATAATCTAGGAACTCATTACTCAGATATTCACCCCCTCGATCTGATCTTAGGATTTTTATCTGTTTCCCAGTTTGCTTCTCAACTTCATTCTTGAATTCTTTGAACCTTTCAAAGGATTCTGACTTGTACTTCATAAGATATACATAGCCAAACCGAGAGTGATCGTCGGTGAATGTGATATAGTATGAGAAGCCTTCTCTCGACGTAGTAGACATAGGTCCACATACGTCAGTGTGGATTAACCTTAGAATTTCAGTGGCACGCTCTCCTTTTCCAGTAAATGGAGATTTGGTCATCTTCCCTTTCAAGCAACATTCACAAGTACCCATCCGGTCATTACCTAATGGGTGGAAATATCCGTCTTTCGACATCTTGCGAATCTTATCAAGGTTCACATGTCCAAGTTTAAGATGCCACATCTTTTCTTGGTTAACTTCTTCTCTAGCCCTTTTGGGTTTTGAGGTATTCCCGCTTTCAATACAGTGCATCCCACTATTCGTCTCTAGGTGAAAAAGTCCCTCTATCATATTACCATGAGAGATAATACGACCGTTCAAGTATAAAGTGCAACTCATTTTGTCAAACAACACTGAGTGCCCATCTCGTAAAAGCTTAGAGATGGAAATCAAATTCTTTATACATGAAGGAAAATATAAACAATTTTTAAGTTCCAGGACTTCCCCAGAGGGTAGGTTAAGCATATAGGTGCCTATTGCTTTTGCAGAGATTTTAGTGCCGTTCCCAACTCGCACAACCATCTCCTCATTGCGCAGTGATCTGCTCCCTGTTAGTCCCTGCAACGTATTACAGATATGTTGACTAGCACCTGAATCAAATATCCAGGAATTGGAGCTCACTGTAAAAGCACTCTCTATGACAGAAATAGTCTCTTCAAAAGTTCGTGTCATAAGGCTCGCAATGCGCACCCTGTATTTCTTCTTCCAACGTTCATCCTTTCCACAATGAAAGCATGTTCCCTTGGATTTCTTTGCCTTCTTCTTATGTAACCTTTTCCTTATTATTGCATTCTCACTCCCACTGTCCCTTTTGAAACCTTTTTCAAATTTACAGCACATGTCAATCATCTCTTTCAAAGAATGATCGAATCTATTCACTTTATAGTTTACGATAAACTTAGTGAAATCATCCGAGAGAGATGCAAGGAAAAAGTCTTGGGCCATTTTCCCATCGATGGAAGTTCCTAAACTTTGAAGATCTTGAAAGATCCTTTCCATCTTTTGTCCATGTTTATGGACCGATGTCCCCTTTGCCATTTTGGCATTCATTAGACTACAAATATTTGAGAATCGTACATTACTAGTCTCAATGTCATGCATCTTATGCAAACTTTCAACCATGGCACAAGAAGTGTCCATGTGCTTATGTAGCTTCATAAGCTCCTCACTAAGTGAAGTGAGGATTAAGTATTTGGCTTGTTAGTCATCCTCATAGTGTCTAACATAATTTTGACACTCCTCCTTTGAAGCTAGTTTCGTAGGAGGTACATGAGGAGGGGATTGCTTAAGTACATACAATATGTCTTTCACCTTTGAGACATTCTCAATGTGGCGATACCAAGCAAGGAAACGTTGGCCCTTTAGGCCCTTTTTGTCAAGTATAATGGTGGGTATAATTTTAGGCATGTCGTTCACTACATAACATAACAGAAATCGAATTAGCATTGTTGTTTAAAACTATTTTGATTGGGTCTTTTAATCAAATAGTATCACCCACCATTTTTGGCAAATTCCACATCCCTCAATAGAATTCGAGAGTTATATTTGAACTCTTAGTGGGTTATGGGAGACTCACCATTACCAAGCCCACCTCAGAAGAATATCTTATTGGTTAGCAAAAATAATGATGAGAGAATAACGCATTATTCATTTACAACCTTTTGTAATTACCCATCTAGTTCGGCCTCTAGAGAATGATGCCTCAGAAGAATATCTTATTGGCATCATTGCACTTAGTTTAAGTCATTCCCACCATGCTAGTTCAAATAGGGGTTCAAGAATGGCCTCAGAAGAATATCATATTGGCCATACTCGTTGCCTACTTTCACTTCATCATATGTTTATGGGCTTCTCCTGAATGTTAGCACATACTTTGTATACCCCAGAACTGGACGAATACGGTGTACGAGTCACAAACGATTGAAGCCCACCACGGTGGAAGGCCTACGAAGAGATATTCTAAACATCTCTCGCTTATCAACTTAATATTCATTTGTTGAGGGAATAGCGTTGGGCTACATCAAAACATTTTAATCACATTAAAAGAACTTGGGCCTATCACAACCATTGGTCCAAGTTTATATGAATTAGTAGTATATAATACTCCCACTGTTTCGTTGAAACAAGCGAGACTATATGGAACTACTAACGAATGCTTTGCATCCTCATATGGACTATATAGTCATATTAGGTTTTAGGATGATTATGAACCATTTGATTTGATCCAACACGAGCCTTGTGTTGGACCTTGGGTCTAAGGTATGTAGTTGTTGATTTTAGTTACGCGTTTAATCCAATTAAACCGTTATTTCCTATTGGGCGTTGGACCCAACTATTCCATTTTGCATACATTTAAACAAAAGGAATACATGAAATAATAATAAGGGCTTATGCCCTTTTACAACATAAATGATGGACTTATGTCCATTTACAACAATCTTGAACTAATCAAATTACATTCATATCTACACTACCAAGCCCAAACATTCATAATGTAAAGCGGCCAATCACATAGCTCAATTATCGAGGCATTTGGTTCATAATCACCCTTCTCTTAATCAAACACATTTAATTAAGAAAACAACTTTAAAACAATTGGTTTTCGGATCCATAGAATTGATTTAAATGAAACTAAATAAAATGAAAATCCAATTCTCATTTAAAGAGACAAACCATTTTGTTCTCATCTAATTTGGGCCATTTTCTAAAAACAAAAACTTTTGGGGTCACTTTGTAAAAACACAAGAGTCCACAACTTCATGTAATTACAACTTAGAACCCAAACATTTTTAATAATGTCAAAAACATCATTAAAGGAGCAAAACAATTTGTCCTTTAAAGTTTTTGGACCTTAACGTAAAAACGTAAACTTTTGGGCCAAAATGCAAATACACAAAAGTATCAAAACTTTATGTAAGTGCACAAAACACCCAAAAATACCCTATTTTAAAGGGGTGGCTGGCCATATAGTGTTTTAGTGATGAAAATTCAAATTTTATACAAAGTTTTGTAAGTGGGTTATGTTAGGTGAGGTAAAGATGAAATAAAATTTTGTATGAAATGATTTATGTCATTCTTTAAAACAAAGTTTGTCTCCCATTAAAATTACTTAATCATTAACCATCACCCACTAAAATTAAATCAAAACTTTATGTAAAAACATAAAACTTTTTGAATCAAAACTTCAAAACTTTTTGTTCTTGGCAAGAACTCCAAGAACATTGAAGAACACTTATGAAAACTCAAAATACATGGCACCAAATTTTTAGTTCCAATATTCATGCTTAAATGAAATACATCTACAACATTTGAGATGCTAAATTTTCTAGCAAAATTTATATTCAAAGCAAGAACAAAGCTTGTAACATTTACAACATTTAAATCATAAAACATGAAAATCACAAAACCCAAAAGGATCCACCATACACTAGACCTAGGCTCTTGATACCACTTGAAGGAAAAATTTTGTCCTAGCTAAGAACATGTATGAACATTTGAATACATATGCTAACAATTAACTCTTTAAAGTAGGCATGCATCCAAAAACAATTCATGAAACCCATGACTTTCAAAGCCTAGTATATGGTGAACCAAAAGACTCTTTAACAACATTAAAGATAATTAAGAATTTAGAGATTCTTTACCTTTGAAGCTCATCCTTGATTACACAAGGGATTCACCCAAGTGGAGGGCCTTCAAGTCACCTCCTTGCTCCTTGGATCTTCCTTGTGATTTTCCTCCTTTTAGTGCTCCTTTGCTTCTTTGAGGATTTGAGGATTAGTTCTCCAAAACACCAAAAGTTTGATGTCTCTATGTCTCTTCACCAAGGATGTAATTTGTGAGGATGAAAATGGATCACTTAGGGAAGTAAATTTGCTAGATAACTTTCCCCAAGTAGCTTAGAAAACCCTAATTGAAAACAAAGCTATAAAGATGAATTTATACTTCATTTCTTAGGTGAGTGGCAAACTTGCAATTAAGCAAACTTGCATACCCTCACCCTAAATGGTTGGCCTATATGGTTATTGGGCTTATTGCCCATTTTGTTTTAGTTGTCATACAACTTAAACATAATGGGCCTTGTGGACCAAAACACTTTTGGGCCCCGAAGCCCTAAAACCAACTTAAAAGCCCAATACGAACATTTCGTATAATTAATTAACTAATTAATTAATCTTGACCATTCTTCAATTAAACCATTTAATTGCTTATCCATTTCATTTAATTGCTTCACATATATCCTTATTTGGTGTGCGATCCATTAGGTTCCAATTAGCGAGGCAGTGGGCGATGTTACTCTTAACTATCGATTGTGAATTGAAACCACATTTCAATTCTCCCTTTTTGATGATTAGTGTTTGCTAATCAATAGGGCTTCCACAAACCATGAGTGACACCTAGCAGTATGTCATGGTTACCCAAGCTAAGTAGAATTGGTTGGAGAACCTATCCAGTTACAATTACAATGCAATACGGTCCTTCTCTAATACAATACTCTTAACCACATTGTTTTAAGTGATAGTTTGTTTCATGTCTACTATCCAATGTGATACTTTCTTATATGATTCCCTTGAATATGATTTGGAACATCTTCCTTAGTCATATTCATTTGCTTTGGCCAAAGACTTTAGAATCATATTTTAGAGTATACTCCTTCCACCATGGAAGGTTAGAGATCCCTTGTTGTGCATTCATATGCCTACATGACTAGATCACATGACCCCAACAATGCCGTGGACAATCCGAGGGAATGCCTTTGTCATGATCAAAGATCAAGGACCTAACCATTAGACATCTATGATGCCTCAGGTCTAAGGACTACTTTGCATATTGTAACCTTAGAGTTCGTACATGACATGTATGTTTGAACTCTCATTAATCGCAGTTCAGTGTACTCGATTACTCTTTCGAGCACCTATGTGTTTGTCTTAGTGTCCAACACCAAATGACTTGAGACTAGTTCATACTCACGTTTGAGTCAACATAACACATACTAACCTTAGCGGATTGTCAATGCCCAATTGGCAATCCTATGGCTAGGAACGTTTTAGGAATGAACATAAGAGAAAGGTCTCCTTAATCTAACTCATTAGATCACTTATCTCTTATGTCAAATACATCCCTTGGATTCTCTTATTGATTAAACACATGATTCAATAAATAGTGATTAACAATAAGTATTGCCCTTCCGTTAAACATATAAAAGTTTAACATATTAAGTATTCCAAAAAGCTATTACATCAAATGAGTGGCTTTGTGGGCATACTTCCAACAAAAACAACCATTGGATGGACCTTGGCCGACATTAAGGGAATTAGCCCTACAACATGCATGCATCGCATACTTCTAAAGGAGAGGGCTAAACCAACTCGAGAGGCTCAACGTCGACTCAACCCTCCAATGATGGAAGTTGTGAAAAAAGAGATTATCAAGCTTCTTGATTGTGGAGTGATTTATCCAATTTTGGATAGCCGTTGGGTTTCACCGGTTCAAGTTGTTCCAAAGAAATCTGGAGTCACGGTGGTGAAGAATGCAGAGAATGAACTTGTGCCCATTCGTATCCAAACAAGTTGGAGAGTTTGCATTGACTATAGGAAGCTCAACGCCACCACAAGGAAAGATCACTTCCCTTTGCCGTTCATTGATCAAATGCTTGAAAGGTTAGCTGGTCATTCTTTTTATTGCTTTCTTGATGGTTATTCGGGATATAATCAGATTGTTATAGCTCCAGATGATCAAGAAAATACTACTTTTACTTGTCCATTTGGTACTTTTGCTTATCGTCGAATGCCATTCGGTTTATATAATGCACCAACCACGTTTCAAAGATGCATGGTAAATATCTTTTCATATTTTGTTGAGAAGATTATTGAAGTTTTCATGGATGATTTTAGTGTCTTTGGTGATTCGTTTGATGATTGTCTAGCTAATCTCACTTAATCTTAAAACGCTGCATTGAAACTAACCTTGTTTTAAATTGGGAAAAATGTCACTTTATGGTCAAACAAGGCATAATTTTAGGTCACATAGTTTCAGAAAAGGGAATTGAGGTTGATAAATCAAAAATAGATCTTGTACGCTACTTACCCTCTCCCACTTCGGTGAGAGAGATTCGTTCTTTTCTTGGACATGCAGGATTCTATAGGCGATTCATCAAAGATTTTTCAAAGATTTCCCAACCTCTCTGCCGTCTCCTTCAAAAAGATGTGCCCTTTGAATTTAACGAGGAATGTGAGAAGACCTTCAATCACCTCAAAAAGATGCTAACTTTGGCCCCCATCATAGTTCCACCAGATTGGAGTCTTCCTTTTGAGCTTATGTGCGATGCCTCAGATTATGCAATAGGGGCTGTTTTGGGACAAAGGAAGGACAAGCAGCCACATGTCATCTATTATGCATCTCGGACCTTGAATGACGCTCAATTGAACTATTCGACCACTGAAAAAGAACTTCTTGCTGTTGTGTTTGCTTTAGATAAATTTCGTTCGTATTTACTTGGTACTAAAGTTATAATTTACTCAGACCACGCAGCTTTGAAGTACTTACTCACAAAGAAAGAAGCTAAGCCAAGACTTATTCGCTGGATGCTTCTTCTCCAAGAGTTCGATATCGAAATCCGGGACAAGAAAATGAGTGAAAACGTGGTGGCTGACCACTTGAGCCGTTTGGTACACAATGAGGAGCCCTTACCCATCCTAGAAGCATTCCCAGACGAGCAACTATTGTCCATTGAGGTAAGTGAGCCATGGTATGCTGATTTAATGAATTATTTGGTGTCTAAACAAGTTCCAAGCACCCTAAACCAGCACCAACGTGATAAACTTAAAAAGGATGCACATTTTTATGTATGGGATGACCCATACTTGTGGAAATATTGCCCTGATCAGATTCTTCGTAGGTGTGTGCATGATTCTGAATTTACTTCAATTTTAACTTTCTGTCACACTTATGCATGTGGGGGTCACTTTGGTACACAATGCACAGCACTTAAGGTTTTAGAATGTGGATTTTATTGGCCTACTATCTTTAAGGATGCTAGACTTTTTGTATGACTTGTGATCGTTGTCAAAGAATGGGCAATATAGGTGCAAAATATCAAATGCAGCAAACCCCTATCTTTTCTGTTGAGATTTTTTATGTTTGGGGTATTGATTTCATGGGTCCTTTTCCTTTCTCACATGGTTTCAATTATATTTTACTTGCTGTGGATTATGTGTCGAAATGGGAGGAAGCAAAAGCCACCCGTACTAATGATTCCAAAGTAGTTGCAGATTTTGTCAAAACTAACATATTTGCCAGATTTTGAATGCCAATAGTACTTATAAGTGATGGGGGTTCCCATTTTTGCAATTGAACCATTGAGGCGCTGCTCAAGAAGTATAATGTCACACATAAGGTTTCGACACCTTATCATCCTCAAACAAGTGGGCAAGCCGAAGTTTCCAACCGAGAAATCAAGCAGATTTTGGAGAAGACAGTTGGGCTAACTCGAAAGATTGGAGCTTGCGTTTGAATGATGCACTGTGGGCGTATCGTACAGCCTACAAAACACCAATTAGGTTGTCTTCATTTTGGCTCATTTATGGGAAACCGTGCCATCTTCCGGTTGAGTTGGAGCACAGAGCGCATTGGGCAGTCAAAACATTCAATATGGACATAGATGCGACTAGAATTCATAGGAAGCTTCAATTGAATGAGCTTGGGGAGATTAGGTTTGAGGCGTATGAGAACGCTCATATTTACAAGGAGAAAACAAAGACATTCCATGACAAGATGATTCGTAGCAAGACATTCTCTATAAGGCAGAAAATGTTACTTTTCAACTCCCGCCTCTGATTGTTTCTGGGTAAGTTGCGTTCTAAATGGATTGGTCATTTTGTTATTACTAATGTCTTTCCCTATGGTGCAGTCCAAATTCAAAGTTTAAAGACAAGACATGAATTCAAAGTGAATGGACACCGTTTGAAGCCTTACTACGAGAATTTTGAGGAGCATGTCGTGGAGGATGTACCCCTCCATGCCGTGGGCTCTAGTGAAGCTTAAATGGAGGTACCGTCCGGCTGGAAGACATTAGAGCAAGCGCTTCTTGGGAGGCAACCCATGCGTTCAAATAAAGAAGACCTAGGAATCTCCGGCTCCACAACCAAATTTGCGTTCCTAAACCCTACTCTTTATTGCTTTTACTTTTCCATGATCGTCGTGATTGTTAGTTGTGTTGTTTGATTGCTTGCGTGTTAGTCTATGTTTGAAACATTGAGGACAATGTTTGGTTTAAGTGTGGGGGGGGGGGGGTAAACAAAGTGTTTTGCATTGATTTTCGTGGGATTTTACCACCTAGCACCTCTAGAGTTGTTTCTCATTGTTTTTAAGTGCTTTTATTGTGTTTTGAAGTGTTTTAGTGTGTTTTGAAAGAAAAATACGAAAATTTGAAAAAAATTAGAAACAGTTTTGAAAAACCCAAAAATAGTTGTTTTTAGAGTCGTTTTTGTGTGTTTGTGTCTTAGGGTACCTTCCAACACAATGATGAGGATTTGGTTTTTAATTGCATGACTATTAAAGAAAGTTACAAACATGGGTGGAAGTTTGATATGCTCTTTGGTTAATGCTTGGTTGTAGTTGACGTTTAAGAATTCACATGTAATCACAAAGGAAAAAAATCAGTTTTTGTAACATCCTTGAAGGAAGGAACTCAAACTAACGCTACAACCCTGAGAGACTTGAGCCTAAACTTTATTTGGAGAGTTATTAATCTGTGATGTTTTTGTTTTCTAAAGTCGTTGCATGATCTCATTATTTCTTTGCTTGGCTGCTACTTAGAATGCTTTTTCATCATTTTAGTTCCAAATACTAGAACTCATGCCCGTTTAATTCAAAGCTTAAAATTGAGTGCATAACATATAACAAGATGAAGTTGTTTAGTAGTTACCACCGGAGCCAAAAAGCCTTTATCCCTTGCATATGTTTTGTAGGTTTAACCCTTTTGAGCCTTATTTAGCCTATTTTCTTTGTTAGCCACATTATCCTTACCTAGCCTAGAATAGGACTATCCATACCCTTGTTCTTAAAGTATAGTGGAGCATGACTTAGAGGGAATTCCTTTTGATCAAACATATTGCAGAAAACAAGTGTGAGGGAAGGTTATTAAAAAAATTAAAAAAAAGAGAAAAACACGTGGAAAAAAAAAGAAGAAAAGAAAAGAAAAGAAAGGAAAAGAGTTGAGAAATAAGTGAGAATGAACTCACAAGTATTGGTTGTTGAAGAAAGGGTCCAAAAGTTTGAATCTGGCCCTAAGTGTTGTAAGAATCTTTCCCTTGTGTTTAAAGTTGGTTGCTGCATTCAAAAGTGAATTCTAACTGTCAATTTCATTATTTTTGCTTACTATTGCTTTAAGAACCTTTGTTTATCCTTAACATTTCTTTGTTAGCCAATACCCTTAGCCCCATTACAACCCTTAGACTTTTATCTTGGTTGTTATGTGTTTCAATCTGTGGAGTTTGAAATTGGTACGAGCATATGGAATCCCTGGTTCTTGCTTCTAAGTAGTGGCATTTCGTTCACGAGATCATAAATATACATGCATTAATAATTTTTAGAAAGTGCCTTCTTTGATTATAACGTATGCGAGTGCTAGTTTACATGTTTACATCAATCTTCTCACATATACCTAGTATAGGGAGTGTAGTCAGAAAATCTGTGTGAAAATAGAGAGTATATCCGGTGAGGAATTGAGGGAATTCTCTAAGGCATGTTACTACATTCAAACCATTGTTTTAATTGATTAAATGCGAGCTAGTGAGTGGTGACTGCGATTAAGTATGGGCTCGAGGGTAAGGATAGCTAAAATTTGTGGGAGTAGTGATTTTTAACGTGTCATGTTTCATTGGAAATCCCTGAGGCAAATGTTATAAGGTCTAGGTTATGTTTTGTTTGTTTTGTTTTGCTCGAGGACTAGCAAAAGCTAAGTGTGGGGGAATTTGATAGGAGTGTATTTATGCGACTTAGTTAGCTTGTTTTCTTGCATTTTCATAGCTAGTTTCTACTTATTAGAGTGTTTTAAGCTATTTTCGTGTGTTTTCAGGTTCAATTGACAAAGTTGGCAAGAAAGTGCAATTTGGAGCATTTTGGAGCAGTTTTGGGCCAAGAATGGATAGCACATGCATGGAGCAAGGTGGATGGACGTTTTTGGAGTTCAAGAGGCTAGGAATATGTTGAAGAGATGAACAAAATAAAGTCAAGACAAAGAATATAAGGAATCAGCTAAAAGGAAGGAACATTATCCAAAACCTTATCTTATCCAAACTAACCTTATCTTATCTTATCCTATCCTAATCATATCCTACCTTAATTCCAGCTGCAAGGGGGGATCAATTTCACATTAAATCACCTAAATACCCCTTTCTAGAAGCCCTATTCCTGATCCTAAAAGAGTGTCGCACCTAGCCTTTCTAGAAGGTTTGTGCCGAACTCCCTAATCCTTTTCCCCCCTGAAATCTGATGTGAAGTGTCATTTTTCCTTGATGATTTGGAGTCCTGATTCCTCTCCTTCTGAGCCTTTGTCGAACCCTAGCCTTATATATACATATCTTTGCCGCATAATTCAATCACCACCACCACAATTTCGCACCACATACACAAGAGAGAATTCAGAGAGAAAAATACACCTTTGTGCCGCATCTTTGCAAGGAGAAGAATGAGCTTTGTGTCGTGCCCTGCAGCCAAGGATTATGCCAAATCTGCCATTGGATTGTTGGAGCGTTTCTGGGTTCTTTCTATCCTTAGTTTTAGTCCAATGTTTAGTTTAATTTGGTTTTCAATTATGATGAACATGTGGAACCAATTTCGTTTTAGTTAGAGGTGAATTCAAAGCCATGAACATATATGTGATATGAATTGATTACATCCTGTTATGATTTCATGAATCGTGAATGCAATTTACTTATCTGTTTGATTGATAACTTGTTCTTGTGTGTTGATTAAGGATGCCTACTTAGTTTGCATGCAGGGATTTGATGCTAGAATATAAGGGAATTTCACCTAATCGTTACTAGTCATGATTGTGTTAAGTGAATTCTTGACAGGAGTATCATGCAGTTCATAGTTACGAATGCCTTGTCAATGCTTATGATTTTCATAGAACTTAATGATCTTTGATATGTATCTCTATCATGCTTTTCATATAGGGAACTTGATAAGAATAATTTGGTTATGTCATTGAGTCCAATTCAATGAATTTAGGAAAATCTGAAAGTTAATTTGTGCTTCTCACGATTAATTTGGAGCATTGTCATTCATGGTTTATCGAAAGAATAACTGGAAATCGATTTGTATGCATGTGTGTCATGTGTGGAGAATGACCCTCTAACTAGTCATTCACCCTTTAAATCACCAATTTCGTCCAAAGTATTTAGAGTCTTTAAATCTGTTTGCTTTTGGTCTTAAATTCGTCAAAAACCAAACCCCATTTCTATTTCATGTCCTGAGGTTAGAATCTGTCCAGATTGGTTGTTTTTCATCGTTTTGTTCTTATTTTGAGTCAATTTAACTTCGTTTGTGTCTTTTGAGTCAGTTTAGTCTATTTTGAGTAGTTTAAGTTTAGTTTTCTGTTTTAGAGTCTAGTTTTGTGTTTTTGAGTTTAATTTGTGTTGATTAGCATCCCTAACTAATCCCGGCCTAGAACAATCTCTACTTACGCGTACTACAACTATCTTAATAGGGTTTAATTTGTGTGTTAGTTTTTACCACATCAATAGGATTACAAAGATATCTCTCACTATTTTTTTTTCTTCTCTCTAGCCTTATAGCTTACTGATATATTTCTCTTCTATGTCCTCTGCTACTTCTTCTCCTATTTGTTTTATAGGCATATGGCTTACCATCTTTTCTTCATTCAACCTTACATTTCCAGTAGTCAATAATATTAAATACAAAAGTTATGTGATGAACCTACCAACCACGACGTGATGTCTAAAGTCTTCAAGTGGGTGCTGCTTTTATAGAGGACATTCACACTGCTTTTACAACACTCTCCCTTGGAGGTCCATATGTCAATATTGGTTGCCACATTAACAAGAGTACAACACACATGTGTCTTGGATGCTCCCCCTAATGAGTAGCTCCCCCTAGTGAGTATCTCGTCCTGATTCCACATTCTTCAATCTAACTGATTACTAAATCGCGTAATCCGATATTATGCACCAACTTATGGAATATACACTTTGGTAGAGATTTGGTGAAGAGGTCTGCAAGATTATCGTTGGAACAAATTTGTCTAACTTCAATAACTTTAGCCTTCTGAAGCTCATGTGTACTGAAAAATGTTGAAGATATATATTTTTGAGAGATATGAAGATGTAACAACAAATGTTTGCTTCATTGAGCGTTATAGGATTAATCTATTTCCATATGAAAATACAAATCCTTTCTGTGAGCTATCTACTTGCATGCTAGAGTGATATTAAGATTTTGTTTGCCCAATAAGACTGTGGCTATTAGTGAGTTGTTTGGAATAGAATAAGCACATGTCTATAATTTTTCGGAGATATCAATGGATAAGTTTCACTTCATTCCAATACCCATATGTTGGAATTGTGCTTCACATGAAACGTAACATCTAATTCAATGTATTATGCTAAATACAGTAGGACACATACTTCACTAAGATATGGTACTTATGGACCAAATATCAATTCATTATTTCTGTCATGAGGATGAATGATCTTTCTTATTGTCTAAATTTTGGTTAATCATTTGAGTGTTCAACTCATAATCTTCAATCCATATGACTCTTTAACACCATAAACATTTTGATGGATAAGAATCGTGTTGGTATATTGTTCGATCTGCAGTTCGAGACAATATTCTTTTCAACACCTTGTAATTTTTCTAGACTCTTCAAAAGTCTCAATCTAATATCAACTCTTGCTAGAGATTTAGTATGTTGCAACAATATCATAATGATAGTACTCACTAAGGCAATTTATACCATCCATTTGTATTAAGTACATAACTTTTGCTTGACCCTTCTAGGGTTCACTATAAGCAATTTGAATCCTTCAGGAATTTTCTACATTTCATGACATATTCTCCTTTGAAATTTATACAGAGCAGTTTGTTTCTATGTATAATTGAGGGATTTATTTATGGAGATAGGCTTCAGGAATTTCAGAAGCCTTCGTATAATATAATTCTCCATTGAAATGAACAAGTTTCACAATGGGAAATCATGTTTATAGGAATGTATTAAACTTTCAAGTTTCAACTAGGATCCTTGTGTCATATTATGTGAGTGTACTTCACTGTATTTCAAATCTCCATATGTAACCTTCTAAGTTTAACATCATTTGGCGATTTGCTCTATAGATCAATTTTACTACATAGTAATAGAGTTGCCTCTCTCCATTTTGGCCAATAATTTATCTTTTCATCGACAAACAAAAGAACATGGTTACATATCAACACATCATTGATGAATCTAGTAGTTATTGTAAAACCAAAATTAACAATGGCTATCATCAATTCGTGATCCACAATTATCATGTACATGTGCATGTACAGTTTATAAGCATTTCTTTACTTTGGATATCCTTGCCTCTTCAGGGGCTTTACATTGTCTCTTCTAGGACAGTCATCTCTTATTAGATAAATTGTATTGAGAATTTGAATCATAACCTCCTATAGAACGTTATAGAGCTTAAATTTTTTAACTCTACTTCCGAGGAGTTGAGTCATTGGAACCTATACGTCTATCATACTTCAAGCATGAGATATATTAAAATTGCCATGTCCATGAATTGTCCCACTTGAATCCATGTGGCGACTGTCATGTTTCGGGCATGGAACAATTTAGTAGTGCCAAGTGCATGGGTAGTCTTATTGAGACTTCAATCCATGCGCAATCTTTGTAACTTGTTAATGCATTTGGTAGTTTATTAGTAATCATGAAAATTGTATTACCTTTTGTACATCATCGGAATGAATAAAATAGTGAGACAGAATAATTGTTGAAGTCATCCTTGTCCTTTGGTCGTCATAAAGTTAGGTAGAGTTTGCAAGGGTTGTGAGTAGGATTCCCGTCATTGAACTTTGGTCTTCCATTTAGTCAACTGCTCATTTTCTCCCTTTGAACTTTTATGGGTTCTTCGTTGATCCTTCAACTTTAGCCTTATGCATAACAGAAGTGGTGTGCGTAACCTTGTGCCTTTGGATGATCCTTCAAAACATCATTTCCGGTGACTAATCGAGAGCAATGCAAGGTAAGTAATCATACAAGGTTCCAGGCAATCGGTTCCAACTGATTGCTTTTTTTTTTCTCCTTGTCTTGCAAGCAAAGGCAAAGGAAAAGACAGGAAAAAAAGCATGATATGTGATATTTTTGCTCTCGACCCTGATGATATGAGATACTTTTGCTTTTGGAGAAAAACAATAGAAGGATTTGATGCTGATATATTCTCGATCAAAAGTATTTTCTTGTTAAGGAAATGAGTTGGGCATTTTGAGGGACTTGGTTGAAGAGGTATTCTCAGAGAGGATGAAGGCTGAGTATTTGAGAGGCTTGGTTGAAATTCATTCTCTACAAGGTAGAACAATTAGGCATTTCAGAGGTCTGCTTTTCCATGGAGGACGGAGGTCGACATATATAGGGATTTTTCAATAGCAGGTAGTGGTGCTATTGGGACCTTGTCATCCATGCTTGTCGGCAACAGTTGTGTAGTTGGAATAGTGAAATTCACGCGTTTTAATTTTGTCAAAGATATTTTGATGGAGTTGTCCTTGATATCTAGAAAGCTAAAATTGCGTCTGAGAAATGACTAAGAACCTTATTCAGAAAACTTTGAGCCTTTGAAATTCGGAAAACGGTGTCTCTTTGATTTTTGAACAAGTGGTTATATTGCCTCTCCTTTTATAGAGGCATCAATTGTGTCCAAAAAGCATGCTTGGAAAGTTGCCCGCCTATGGAATTTGCCCCTGTTGCATTTTTTATATTTCAATTTATCTGATTTCCTTTTCTTTCATCATTTCTAAAAATAGCTTGCCCATATAACCGTTGTTTTGATTTGAATGCTATGGAAGATGCATACGTGCCTTTTCAGGATCATATATTGTGCCCATCCTTCTTGCCCTCTAATGGTCCTCTTACAGTTGGAGATTCTATGATGAAGAATGATATAACTGCCACAGTAGTAGCTAAGAACCTTCTCACTCCCAAAGATAAACGAATACTTTCAAAAAGGTCTGATGAATTGGTTGTTCAAGACTCTTTGGCTCTCATTATTAAGTGTGCGAGTTCCTATCCAACAAGAGCCAACGTCTACTTGCTCGAGCTCGCCAAGTTGAATCATTAATGACTGAGGTGGCAAGTCCAATAGAATTTTACAGCTTAATTTTCATGTATTGCATAATTGGGAATACAATACATACAATTCTTGTTCTCCAAGGTAAACTAAAAAAGGACATAAGAAATATCCTTCCTAATAAAGGACTCTAATATTTACACAATATTTACAATCCTATTCTAAACCACCTCACACCACACTCCCCCTCAAGTTGGAGCATAGATGTCACACATGCTCAACTTGACAAGTGAGTCACCAAAAACTCTACTACACACGACATGAGTGAGGATATCCGCAAGCTACTCTTCTGAGTTCACAAATGGTACTGACACAATCTTCTTCTCGAGCTTTTCCTTAATGAAATGTCGATCAACCTCCACAAGCTTCGTTCTGTCATGTTGTACCGGATTCTCTGCAATTTCTCGTGCCGACTTATTGTCACAATACGACTCTATAGCCTTCTTTGGTTTGAAACCAAGACCCTAAAGCAACTTACGTAACCAAAGAACTTCACACACTCCATGCGCCATACCTCTGAATTCGGCCTCCGCAGAAGACCTAGACACCACATTCTGTTTCTTGCTTCTCCAAGTAACCAAATTTCCACCAACGAATGTAAAATATGCAAAAGTAAAACGCCTATCAGTCACATCACCTGCCCAATCAACATTAGTGAACCCCTCAATTTTTAGATGACCAAAATTTCTATACAAGATTCCTTTCCCTGGGGCCGACTTTAAATATGCCAAGATACGCATAACAGCAGCCATATGATCCACACTTGGTGAGTGCATAAATTGACTCACCACACTCACTGCATAGGCTATATCTAGACGGGTATGAGCTAAATAAATTAGTCTTCCTACCAGCCTCTGATATCTGCCCTTATCCACTGGTTCTTGATCCAGATAAATCCTTAAGTGATGTTTCTCCATAATAGGCGTATCCACAGGTTTACACCCAAGCATACCTGTTTCCTTTAACAAATCAAGAACATACTTCCTTTGAGACAAGAAAATACTTTTGGACGAACGAGCAACCTCAACTCCTAGAAAATACTTTAAGTCACCCAAACTCTTCATCTCAAACTCAGCCGCAAGGTTCTTCTCCAGTTTGACAATCTCATCTGAATCATCCCCTGTTATTATCATATCATCCACATAAATAATTAAAGTTGTTACTTTACCGTTCCTTCGTTTCACAAATAGAGTATGATCAGAATGACTCTGATAATACCCATTCTTTCTCATGGTCTGAGTGAATCTTCCAAACCATGCACGAGGTGACTGCTTTAGCCCATAAAGAGACTTCCGCAATCGGCACACTCCCATTTTTCCTCCATTATCATATCCTGGAGGAAAATCCATATACACTTCCTCTTCCAATTGTCCATGAAGAAACACATTTTTTACATCAAACTGTTTCAATGGCCAATTTAAATTTGCAGCTAATGAGATAAGAACTCGTACCATATTCATCTTAGCTACTGGAGAAAAAGTTTATTGGTAATCAACACCATACGTTTGAGTATATCCTTTTGCTACCAACCTCGCCTTATACCTGTCGAGTGAACCGTCAACTTTGTATTTAACTGTAAAAACCCATCGGCACCCAACTGGCTTCTTCCCTTTCGGCAACTCTACTACTTCCCATGTACTATTTTTATGCAGTGCCTTCATATCTTCATCCATTGCTTTCACCCATTCTTGACTCTTCAAAGCTTCCTCTACCCGAGTTAGCACTTGAATTGACTCCACATTGTTTACCCAAGCTTGACATTCAGGTGAAAGGTTTTCACACGACACATAATTTGCTATGGGATACTTTACTTTTCCTTTTGGAGAGAACCTGTCAGGAGGTACACCACGATTTTGCCTTGGTGGTAGTTTTATATGTACTTATAATATCATTAGTTACATGAGCATCACTAGTACTTACCTCAGGGATATTCAGAGAAGACGTATTGGATGATGGCACGATCGAGCTAGAGAGAGGGGGGAAGCTTCAGCATAAATCTCATGGCTGCTAGATTCGGCAGATGCTTGCGGTAAGGCTAGCTCGGCCTCGGTAGCAGCTGGCTGAACACCACCTGCAGCATAGGGGGTCTCAATACAAGTTTCCTCGGTGACAATCAATGGTTGCCCATCTATATCATCTTTGGGAGGAAGCAACTGAGACCCTGTTTCCTCCATTGGCACGGTATTGTCATCTCCCCCTGAAGGACGCACGTCTTGGACATCCAACCTCCCAAATACACCATCAAGATTACAAATAACACTCTCCCTTGGGATCGAAGGGTGAGAATACGGGAGTATAAAAATACTCAGATTCAGAGAAAGTCACATCCATGGTGACATACATGTGGCGGGTTTCAGGGTGATATCATTTATAACCTTTTTGTTGGGATGCAAAGCCAAGAAAAACACATCGAAGAGCACAAGGATCCAATTTACTACGATGAATCTTGTGGATATGAACGTAAGCAACACAACCAAACACTCGAGGAGTAAGAGTGTTGGTAAAGACAACCGGAACATGTTCTGTCAGAACTTGGAGTGGAGTACAGAATTCTACAACCCAAGATGGCATGCGATTGATGACATACACGGCATACGTAAAGGTGTCCGGCCAAAAACTCTTAGGTACAGACGCGCCAATAAGCAATGCACGAGCAGTTCCCAAAATATGACGATTTTTCCTTTTAGGCATCCCATTTTGTTGCGAGGTATAAGGACAAGTGGTCTCATGGAGAATACCTTGATCTCGGAAAAAAAGAAGAAAGCTCAGAGTTAACATATTCAACCCCGTTATCAGAATGAAGAACCTTAATAACAGAGGAATATTGTGTAGCCACCATCTGAGAGAAAGATCGAATAATCATACTAACATCACCTTTATGTTTCAACAGATAAACCCATGTCATACGAGTGCAATCATCAACAAATGTAATAAACCATTTAATTCCCGAAGTAGTACTAATAGGGGAAAACCCCCACACATCAGAGTGTACTAGCGCAAATGGAGAAGATGTTCTATTCATACTTGGAGGGAATGAAGCACGATGACTTTTGGCTAAAATACATACTTCACATTTCGATTCTGAGTCTTCAATACCACTGAACAAATTAGGTAATATATGTTTCAAATAACTAAACGATGCATGCCCCAAACGACGATGCAATAACAATACCTTTTATATATTACTATTACGTGACGCACGAACCAAATTAGCTCTTTTGAGAACCACGTCATCCACATAATATAGCCCCTCTCTCTTAGTGCCACGCCCAATGATCTCCTTTGTCTGAATATCCTGAAGCAAGCAAAATGAAGGATACATTAATACAACACAATCCAGTTGTTCAGTGACTTGAGGTACAGACAATAAGTGATGGGACAATGACGAAACCAATAAACAATTATGTAAGGGAATAGAGGGTGTAAGAGACACTGTTCCCGCTCCAACAACAACAGCAGTAAAACCATTGGCAGTTGCCACATACTCTCTATGAGGACGTGTCATAGATTGAAATAAGGTTTTATCATACGTCATATGATCCGTTGCACCAAAATCCAAAATCCAGCCAGCATTTGCCATTGTAATAACACACGAAACAGTATTACAAGAAAACCACAAATACGCGACAATTATCCCAATACACGAAAATTGTAGCAAGAAGGCACGATGATTACTGCTTTTGAGGCTTGATTACAGCTTCTGAAACACCACTCATGGAAATACAGACAAGACCACACGACCACGGGAAAAGGGAAGACCACGTAATTGTCATGCTAAAGGTTATCACCCGCTGCCTAAGGCAGCAAGCAGCCAGAGTTGAGCAAATCCCTTTTTCTATTTTATTATTTGGTCAGTACCTTTACTTGCTGCAATCATGCAACAAGCAGCATCAAAATCCCCTTTTGTTTTGGTCAGCAGCAGGAGCCAATCACAGTATAAAATAGGAAAAATCCACTCTCCTCAATACACTGCACAATTTGTACTTTGAAGCAGCAGCAGGATCACAGCCTGCAATACCAGGATACACGGCCTAAACCAATTTCTGCAACAACTGCGCAGGAACCAATTCGACCGACACATTAGCGGAAGGAAAAAAAGTTTTACAATTTCTAACGTTACGGCAGCTTGGCTCTGATGCCAAATAGAATTTTATGGCTTAATTTTCATGTATTGCATAATTGGTAATACAATACATACAATCCTTGTTCTCCAAGGTAAACTAAAAAAGGACATAAGAAATATCCTTCCTAATAAAAGACTCTAATATTTACATTCCTATTCTAAACCAGCTCACGCAACAAGTCTTAGACAAGAGATTAGAGGGCTCAAGCATGAGAATATAGAGTTGCACATACTTGCAAATAATTACTTGATGAATATGAAAAGAAAGCTTAACCAGCTGCAAGAATCTGAAAGTCGGATTCAAAGTGACCACCAGATGTTCATGGCTTTATTATGAAGGTACATGTTGCCTCCATCTTCTGGGTTTTGCCAAGTACTGAGGCTTCAAATGATCAACATTTGTGAAAGCTCATTTTTTTTGTTTTTTCCTTTTTGTATTGTAACTCGTGTATGTACATGTATATATATAGAAAAATTGCCTCTCTTCTGGTTTTATAAATGTTATTATAAGAAGGGCGATAGTGTCGCGCCATTCACAAACACGCACGCACGCGCACACACACACACACACACACACACATATATATATATATATATATATTAATAGAGGAATGGCGATGAATTTGCACCATTCATACTATAATAATATATACATTATAGATTCGCGATTATACCACACCAATCACATGAATAACAAAATTAATAATGATGAGGAAAAAGTAAATATTAACTTACTATACTTCCCTTTTTCTTTCTAACCGTGGTCATGTATCATCTGTAGTGTCTGAGAATTATAGGAAGATCAAACAGTTAGATCTGACCCAAATTTAGTATAGTAGCGACAATAGGGTAATGAACAACTTCAATGAAGAAATTGTTTCCATCTAAGGTCAGGAAGTTGGAGTTCAAAAGTCGTTAACTTGGCTGTTAGTTTTTCTGTAGATTTCAGGTCTGTAGTAGTATTTATAAGATGTGGAATGAATTAACCATTAGATCTTTCTGGAATTTTGATATGTTATGGGAGAGAAGATATGGAACAACTTTAAGAAGGAAACATTTATGTTTAAGCACTGGAAGTCGGAATTTTAGAACTCGTAACACGACTGTTGGTTTTTCAGCGAATTTCAAGTATGTGCCCTTTTTGTTTCTGCAAAGAATGATATACAGTCATATAACAAGATACATACTTACTTTATGAAAATTAGTCTTATTGAGATATGATCATGAAACGAGAAGATTCTCTTATCTGTGAGATTCCAGCCGACAGAGGTGAGAGGTATATAGTGCTTCATTAGATTTATGGCATTGTGCTTTCCACTAACCTGAGAGATTCTCGTGCTGATAACGTGTTGTGAAATTGAGGATATGTGTGCAGTGAAATATAAAGTAAATAAGACAATATTTACAAGGTTCGGCAAGTGTTCCTACGTCCTTGGGGCATCAGTACTTTCTTTTATTATTTGAAATAATAGGAGTACTAAAATATCTTTCACTATTTTTCTTTCTTCTCTAGCCTTATAGCTTACTGATATATTCCTCTTCTACTTCTTCTCCTATTGGTTTTATAGGCAGATAGTTTTCTTCATTCGACCTCCCCTTTCCACTAGTCAATAATAGTAGGATAAACTACATAAAACTACCCCAACTATGGGTCAAATCACAATCTCATATCTTATGTTTTAAACATTGCAATGTTATACCTCAACTTATGAATTCGTTTTAATATCAGACATCCGTTAAATTTTCTATCAATTTGGCTATTAAATGATGACGTGGCAGGAGCGGCCCCCCTTTGCCAACTGGAATAAAACATTAATTTAATAATAAAGTAATTTTTATTTATCAATATAAATTAATTAAAAAAAAATCTCTCCCTCTGGCCAGATTCTGCAAGGAAGATTACCAGAAAATTTCGGCTCCGTTCAACACTCAAATCTCCGCTGAGCCCTGACCTACATGTTTACAGTAAAAAACTCAATCACTCACTCGACTTTTTCACCCCTTCAGCGAATAAAATCAAACCCCTTTTGGGATTTTTTTTTTTTTTTTTTTTTTTTTACGAAAAATTGAATTGAAAGAGTTGGGGAGTTGGATTTTGAAGGATTACCAATGTCGAGGAGCAGCTTGGGGATTGCGAGTGTACTTGCAAGCTTCCTCTTCATTGTAGAATATCTCAGGTGAAGCTTGCAGCTCTGGCCGATACATGTTTATTTTTCTCTTCTGTTTCGCGAGAGGGTGGAAGAGATGGGGGAGAAGAGAGAGAACTTAAACCCTAGCAACGTTCTCAGGCCATTCTTTGGCCACAGCTTGTACTTAAGTGTTGAACGGAGCCGGAATTTTTCAGTAATCTTCCTTGCAGAATCCGACCGGAGGGAGATATTTTTTTTTAATTAATTTTTTATTTAAGTTGACGAAGGAGGTGCCGCTCCTGCCACATCGTTTAACAACCAAATTGACAGAAAATTTAACGGAAATTTAACATTGCAACGAATTCATAAGTTGAGGTATAACATTACAATATTTAAATCATAAGGTATGCGATTGTGGTTCGACCCATACTTGAAGTAATTTTGTATAATTTACCCATAATATTAAATGCAAAAATTAGGTGATAAATCTACCAACCACGGTTTGATGTTCAAAGTCTTCAACTGGGTGCTGCTTTTATAGAAAGCATTCATATTGCTTTTAGAACAAAATTATAACTTTTTTCTCGAAGGACGAACCTAGATCCCTTCAACTACCCCCACTCTCATCGAGTACACCACATACTCCCAAGTTTAAACCTAAAATCCCAAATCGAGAAGCTTAGAACCCTAGCGCCCCGTCGCACCCCTAGCCTAATGTCATTGCTAAGGACTCGAAGTGAAGGAGGAATTCTCTAAGAGAAACAAAGAGGAAGATAACCTGGAAGTGAAGGATCGGACAGTTGCAACATGACTTGGCGGAAGTGAGTAGATCCGTTGGATCCATTGCCAACATACTATAAGTGATTTGTGCATTGTTTTTTTATTTGTAAGAAGCAAAGTAAATCGGTTGGAGGTTCGAAATTTTTTGAGAAATGTTGGGGTTTGGTCTCTATTTAGTCTTGTCAGAAATGTTAGGATTCGGTCTCTGTTTAATCTTGTTGTAAAAAGCGTGTGGGTTATTTTTCTTGTGGTGCTTTGTGGTTTAACAAGTTTGAAAATAACCATTTTCTGTATCTTTTTCTACTTTGTCTGTAATGTGCTTTTGGGGTGTATGAATAGGACAAGGATTGTCTGCCCTTTCACTTTCTGTGTCCTTCTGTTTTGTATGGTCACGGTTAAACCATGTCAACATTTTATATTGATTTTTTTATAGAGATAATAAGACAAAAATGAATAGTAATATAAAATGTTGACGTGGCTTAACCATGACCACACAAACAGGAGGGCACGAGAGGACACCGGAAGTGGGAAGGCAGACAATCCTTGTTCGTGTGAATATTCTTGTGCACAGTTTAAAATATTCATATCAAAATGTGGTCCTAAAATTTGTTGGTACAGTGGAATTAAAAGGGTAATTGGATGGTGGACATAGGGTTTTTAAAGTAAAGTTGCACTTTGTTTTTCCTAGGGTTTAGTGTTGACTCGTTTCATCATTTTAAATTAGGGTTTCTTTGTTATGAATTTCAAGGACCAACGAACTTTTCACAATCAAAATGTATCATGGAAGGGATTCAATGATGACTTTTATGTCAGAGGCAAGGTTGATTTTTTTTTTTTTTTTTTTTACTGTTGCGACAAAAAGGATGCCAACCCTTGATGGTAAATCCTAATGTGATTGATATGTGCAAGTTTGTGCCAAAGCACATGATGATTCACGTGTACATGGAGAGGATAACACCCGAAGAATGTGTCTCTCAAGAGTTAGAGTTTAGTAAGTCCTTTGAGCTGGTTGCTACGAGTAATGTGGTTATCCAAGAAATTAGTGAAGATGAGGATGATCAAAGGAGGCTAGGCTAGTGCAAGTTAATGCATGAAAGGGTAGACTACTTATTGAATATCCAGTCAGTGGGTCTGGTGAGGATGGTAGTGTGCCTTCTCAAGCTGTGAATCACATGGAGACGATGATCACATAGATGCATAGGAAGATGCAATTTTGGCAAGCATTAGGGCACAAATTAATCAACAAGATAGAGAGGAAAATGAGCAACATAAAGTTTGAACAAGACATTGATGTAGACGTTGTTGGTGAGCCAGACTATAATTCAAATGGCCTTCGTAGTGTCCATTATGATGAAGAGACAACAATAATAAGCCATATCCTGAGTTCAACGAGGAGACCGACATGAAGAACTCACAATTATCACTAAGGCTGATATTTAGGGATGTTGCAAAGTTTAGGAAGGCAATAAAATGCACTATGAAATAAGAGGTACAACATTGGTGCAGCTTGCATAGAAGGATGTCCTTGGTTTGTTAAGTGTGGTAAGATGTGTAATTCCAACAACATACATATTAAAACATTGCTTGATTTTCACACATGTGGGATTATGGGTCAATGGGAATATGAAAGTCTTGTCTTATTGAAACATACGTGGAAATGATTCAGCTTAATCCAACCTGGCATGTTGATTTTGTGTGGCCACAATTGAAGCTTAATGGAAACATGGTTGTTCAAAGATAAAAGGGAACTTTAACGAAAAGCTTCCGGTACTGTTCACTTTAACGAAAAACCATATTTTTACACTAAAAAGTCAATCCTGGTACTATTCACTTTACCTTTTATTTTGTTCTGATCGTTAAAACTCAAAGTTTTCAAACCCTTTTCATTAGTTTTCCTAAGATAAAAGGCTATAGGGTAATGACTGTTGTTTCGAAGATTATTGAGGGTAAACATGATGGGCATTACACAAAATTATGGGATTTTGTTGAGGAAGTGAAGAAGAAAAACCCATGGAGCACTCTAAAAATTAAACTGAATAAAGGAAGGTTCCAGAGGATGTGTGTGTTTTGCTGCATGGAAGGAAGGATTCAAGGTTGGGTGTAGACCTCTAATTGGTTTAGATGGCTCCCATTTAAAGTCTCAACATGGATTTGGTTTTTGGAGTTTTTGGCTGATGACGTTGAGATTGTAAGTCAACAAGCAAAAGGGTTTAATTCTGACATTTTAGAGGATTCTTCCTAAATGTCACCACAGGTTGTGTGGGGCATTTGTATACAAACTACAGAGAACAAATTCAAGGGCAAAGCTTTGAAGGATGCTTTATATTGCCAAAACCAAAACAAATCCATACTTCAAAAGAGAAATTGAGGAACTTAAATTGTTGAGCAAAGATGCCTTTGATTGGCTCATGAAGAGGCCTGCCATTTACTAGAGCAAATCTCATTTTTTAACTTTTACCAAGTGTGAAATTTTGTTCAACAATCTGTGTGAAAGCTTTAAAACTGTGATATTGAATAGAATGTCCAAGCCAATCATAAATGCTTCAAATCATTCATACCATGTTGATGAAAAGAATTCAAATGAGGAGAGACATTATAGGGAGGAAAATGAAGATTTGAGCCTCAAGATTAAGAAGTTGGAGGAGGCAAAGATGGGGAGTGGTTGGTGTAGTGCTCAATGGTCCAAGTTGATGCTGGAGGAGGTGACTAATATGTGGTTAATTGATTGAACGAACATGTTCATGTAAAAAATATGACCTCACAGGCATACAATGCCATTGCTACCAATAATTACAAGGGAGATAAACTAGAAGACTATATAGATGCTTGTTATTCCAAGACAATGTTACTTGGACATATACTCCTACTTGATCTAGCCAATGAATGGAATGTTTATGTGAGAAGTCACTGAAAAATCATCCTAACCCCCTCTATATACCCAACAACTTGGAAGACCCAAGAGGAAGCGAAACAAAAAGGTTGCAAAGAAGGAGAACAAGCTTAACCTAGTCAAACTGAATATGGAAACAGAACTGGAGATATTCCACAACCACCGAAGCTTTCAAGGAAGGATCAATGGACCCTCAAATAGGGGAGAGTAAAAAAGAGGGTCAGAATACATGGACTCATTTTAGACATCTATACATGGACTCATTTTAGACATCTTCCTATAAGATAGGACGTGAAAACACAACCAGTTACATACTTTTGGCTATTTTTATTTGACACATACTTATATGATTTATCCAAGGCCTTCATCTTCTCCTCGATGTCAACGGAGTTTAAGCGGTTCTCCACCTGAGAAGCCTTGGAGGTCTTTTACATATTACCAACAAAGGTGCTGATCTTCAGTAAAGTCTCTCATATCTGGTCCATGATGGGAGAGGCTCCGGTAGCAGGAACCTTGTTGTTCCCTAGGACGATATAGGCGTCAGGGAGTTGATTGCTTGCATCTGGGGTGGCAGAGGCGTCGGGAATCAAATTGTTTCCAGTCGAGTTGTTAGCATCAGTGTTAGCCGAACTGCCTTCAGCAGACATGATTGTGGTAAAGTGATTTGGTCGGGGGAATATGAGTTCATTCTCAATGAAAGCACCAATTTTAGTGGTAATAAATTCACGCACCACCGTGTGTGGAAGAGATGCACAAACTCAACTACCTGTAAAAGAACAAACACACGTAAGACAATGTTTGCACATGTGGGGTACCTGGACAAAGGTTTTCCAACGGTAAAGTTAGTAACCAATATATGAGACTCGAGAAGTTGGCAAGAGAAAAAGGTATACGATAATTGATTTACTAGAGATGAACTCTAGATGGGTATATTTATACTAGTCAGGGGAGAGACCTTTTAGGATATGGATTTCATATTAAACCGGGAGAATCTTAAAGGATATCTAGAGATAGATATTGTTATCTTTTAGGAGTATGATTACTTGCGGCGCACGCCAATCCCTAGATTGTAATTGTAGGAATCTCCAAGAATATAGGAAACTTATCCTATCCCCAATCAGAATAGGTTTTTGTGTCTTCTGGAACAAGAATGGTCAATCTCAACGAAGTCGACAGACTTCTCCTACCTTTCCTGAATGCAGGATGTGGTGGCATTGTTGGCCCGTTTGAGCAGCCCAACCCGAACGGAGTTGTTGAGTCCATGACAGGACTTCTGAGGTATAAGTATCCCGATCTGTTTTACTTTGGCCCTAGAAAATCATGGTTCTACAGCAGGCAATTACACAACCTCAACAAAACCTCCCCAACAAAAGGCAAACCCTAAAACCCCAATCACCAAATCAATCAACAAATACCATAAACCCTTGTTGGAAAACTATAAATTAAAGATGAACAAATTCAATATGAAACATACCTAGTGGAAATAACAAATTCCGGATCGCCGTCTCGTTCCTATGAACCATATGAACCATTAGACGAACCACGAACAAGGACGACACCAAAAGGAGTCAGTTGGATCTAGCCCAGCTAGATTGCCTACGTACCTTGTGCCAATGAACAAGGATCAAACCATTGTAGTTCTTAATAGCCTCCTAATCCTAGGGTCAAAGTGATACCCTAAAGGTTAAACTAAGCGAGACAAAGATTACCAGAAGAGTGGAGAGAATTTCCTCTCCTTTCTAGAGTGGAGAGAATTTCCTCTCCTTTCTAGAGCTAAGAGAATTGTTTCTCTTGGTGTGTCTCCTCATTTCCCCAAAGCCCTCTTTATATAGTGGCTAGGAGGGGATGAGAAAATGAAATGGTCGATGTGGGTCAAAGAACACATATGAAGAACATACCTTATATTGGGAGAATTAATATTGTGTTATATATATTGGGTGGATTAATGTGGTCAATTGCCAATTTAGTTCTTGAATCATCACCTAAGTAAAAATAAGGTCCGTAAACTATTTTTTCAGAAAAAATCAGTCCTTGAATTATAAAAATCTGCTAACTACTTCCCTAATATTAGATTTGAAGCTACTATATTCGATTTTCCGTCAATTTAAGTCATGTTACTTACATGTGATATTCATTGGAGGGTAGATTGGTAATTGTTCATAAAGGAATTGTGTATTGAGTTAACTTTGGAGGGTCAATTAAATGTTAGATTCGCAACCTATATGAAATGTTAAGAGCTTATAGGCGAGAAAATGACGGTATTACACTCTAAAGTGTGTTAAGTGACTTAAGTTAACGAAAAATTGGATAAAATAGCTTTGAATATGATATTAGGGATTAAATTAGCAATTTTTAATAATTCAATGATCTAATTTTCACTGAGATGATAGTTCAGGACCTAATATTGTGTTATATATATATATATATATCTTACATCTCCCATTCACTCACATAGGATGTTGGCATCATCTCTATTAGCTAATTTAATTTTCATATGTTATAGTTTACCTCTTCATACAAGATATGGGGCGTACGACCTTGCAAGACGAACATATATATCTAGGGGCGTTGTCACAAACGCCTACTTGAGCACCCATCTCAAGTATATTTTCTTCACCCTATTGAGAAAGTATTTCAACCATGAGTAAACATGGAATTACTGGCACCTTGAACAATCATTTCCCACGAAGGATCTTATAACAACCTTATGGTGATATAAGAACCAAAATGATGTTTAATGGACATTGAGAACTTGTTCCCTACTCTAAGTTTAGCAGTGATTTATGAGTACTTCTTAAATGGCTTGGTTTGGACAGTCATCACTTCTCTAATAAGTTACACGTCAACGCTTTGTGAATAGCGGGCGTACATTTTATCATGAGGACTGATGAGTTTATACAAAAACTTTGGAAGAGACTCTAAAAAAAGACTTAAGAGTACTTGGATCTAACGGAAGACATGACATAGAACCGAGCGCAATGGCGTTCTAGGATTCATATAGCCAACCCCACTTAGTGGGAAAAAGCTTTGTTGTTGTTGTTATTGTTGTTGTTGTTGTTGTTGTTGTTGTTGTTGTTGTTGTTGTTGTGACTGATGAGTTTATACAAACACCTTTAAAATGGTATTTATAATTTCTTATTCATACACGAGTGTCATACATGCAGCTACATAATTAGTACGTGTGGGAACATAAACAAAGAGTCATATATGTCGTCTCGTAATTGACACACGTATTATCTCTTTTATTATCTAGATATAGACACGTAGATCATATATCCCGCCTTACAATTGGAGTGCGTATGATTTCTCTTATCGTCTAGATGCACGATTTTAAGACATTGGTTAACCCTACTCCTCATTTCGCACTCTAGGAAGCGTTGATCTAGAATCACAAGGCACTCTTATCTCTTCTAGGATGTCTTTGAGTTTCAGTATAGCCCAGATGGCAACCGTAGAGCTTATTTATGTTAACTTTAGTATGAAGCATCTAAGAGTTTCACTGAATCATCTCCAGCATGTCAAAAGGTTTTATGTCTCACACCACAATGATGGAGACAATCTATTTTTCAATAGAGACATCAATTGTTAGCACTCATGAAAGACAAGAACACCTTAGGTTCTAAGTCAAGTACAACAACTAGACGGATTTCAAATGTCAATCCAAATAAGGACACATTTCTACAGGTCAATTGTGTGTAAACCCAATTCTCTTTTCGGATTGAGAATTTTTTACTTAGGTTAGTTCTTGAAAAATAAGTCACGTCTCACCCCACCTTGGGAAGACATCTCATAGCTTCCATCGACATTGAAAACCATTTCTTTAATGCAAAGAAAAAAAATATCAATTTCGCTTGTTAAATGAAAGATAGGAAAACTAATGAAAAGGGTTTGAAAACTTTGAGTTTTAATGATAAGGACAAAATAAATAGTAAAGTGAATAGTACCAGGATTGACTTTTTAGTGTAAAAATGTGGTTTTTCGTTAAAGTGAACAGTACCGGGTGCTTTTTGTTAAATTTCCCATGAAAGATTTGTCTGTGAATACCATCTCCGTAAGTCATTTAACAAAGCGGAGAAACATTTCTCACCATCTAGGGAGAATGTCTTTTAAGACTTAATAGCCTTTTGTGGGATCTTAAGTTCAATGATCCACAAACTTCAGCCACTTTGCTGATCCGACTACTAAGTGGGATATGAACCCTCTAAAACCACACTAATTTTAATAAGTTTCAAGTCACATACTTCGTGACTTTTATTACAAGTCACTCAATTATTGACTACATCATTTTCACAATATATATTTATTTGTGAATTCCCTTTTCTTCAAGCCAAAAAATGCGACGAAGAGGGAGATCTTTGTTCTTCTCACACAACTGCAGCGGTACGATTCCCTTAGCTGTACTTTCACAATGGTTTAGTACACTCTCTTTGATTGTACTTCCCTAAGGAGGAAGATTACTTGTAGTTTAGCGGTACACTTCCTTTAGTTACATTCCCGCTAAATTTATGGCGCGTTTACTTAATCGTAATGAAAATAAGAGGAATTGAATTGAGGAGGAGTTGGAATGAGGAGAAGTTAGAATCGAATTCCTGTTGAAGCTATTTACTTAAATGTTTTGGAAATAGAATAGAAATGACACTAATTCCATAAAGCTGTTTACTAATTCAACAGAATCGGAATATAAACCAGTATGATTACTAAAATGCCCTTGTCCCAAATCAAATATTTTATATACTTTCTTTAATAAAATTTGACATAATATATAATAGTAAGAAAAAAAATTAAATTGCTTTTTTATTTCAGACACACTAAAATGCTTTTGTTTATTTTTTTTTTATAAATTTAAGTATTTACTTTAATATTTAAATTTTCTCGCTCAAATTGTAGTTTCTTCTCTTCGGCATATGCATGGAGTTGTGCATAATGTGAATGAGGGCATAATAGGAAGAAAAAATGCATTCCTAATTCCCTCACCCTCCTGGAATTCAAATACCTCATCTATCCAGGGAATCTCACTCCTCCAATTTCAGGAATTGAATTCCTTGTTTCGGGTGGGGTCCACCACACTATTGATTCCCCAGTATTTAGTAAACACCCGGGTAACCAGTAATCAGAATTCAATTCTGTTTTTTTATTCCCATTACCCTTACATAAACGCGCTCTTACAACCTTTTGTACGTAAGCTAGTATTCCAGCTTTGAGACTACTTTCAGACAAGTGGTACATTTCCATTTGTAGTACTCCCACTAGGCCCAACACAAAAACCTTATGCTTGGAGAAACTCTAAAGTCTAGTGGTACACTTACATTAGTTGTACTCCCACTAAACTTCCAATCTTTTAGAGACATTTAGTAAGGATGTTTCACTTTTTCCACCTTCGCTTGAACATTGGAAGATCTCTCCAATGTGAAAAACAAGTTTATAGTCGATTTTATTGCAATTTAAATGTCACAAGAAATTAGTCAACCTGTAAGTCTATATCCTAGACAATCGTCTCTCTATATGTTAGAAGTGGTGTTGTAAGCTAATTGAAAATGCAATGCCTATCTCCGCTCATTCAATTTATTTAGGGTTTTATGGACTAATTGTAGGCAGCAAACTTTCAAGAAACGTCTCCCACTAGGTTGGAAGAGTTAAATTGCGCATACACCACCTTAAAATGTTGTGTGACATTACCCAAAAAAATTTAAAAATCCTTTCATTATATGTTTATATAATGTTGTGTGACACTTGTCTTAAAAACACTTGTCTTAAAATTACAAAGCATTTTAACATTTCAAATGTTGGTACATCGAAGGGGAAAAATATTCCGAAAAATATTGCTCAATCATGAAATGTTGAAGAAATATTCTAAGTCCAAAGTTAGGGTTTAGGGCTATTTTGATCATGCCTCATAGCATCAAAGTGATACCGTCGAGGCTAAAAACTACAAGAGAAAAAAATTACTAGTAGAGTGAAGAGATTTTCCTCTTCTCTCTAGAGCTAAGATAATTGTTTCTCTCATTGTGTCTTCTCCTTATGCCAAAGCCCTCTTTATATAGTGGCTAGGAGGGGACGATAAATGAAACGGTCGATGTGGGACAAATAACACATATCAATAACACACCATATATTGAGTGGATTAATATTGTGTTTTATATAATACAATTATCATATAAATCCTACAACCCTAAAACCCAACAGAGAGATTACAAGTGATAGGAACAAAGCGAAGAAAATTGAATATGCCAAACAGAGATTTTCAACTTAAAAATCAAAATTTGAATTTTAAAAGAACAGAAAAATTGAAGAGATTGACTTACCATTACGATTAAAGTGGCAGCGAGTTCGACTGGAGTAGACGAAGAATGAATCGGGGTTGATTGGAGGGCCGCTGCTTGTCTGTCTGAGGTGGAGAATGAGGGATGAGAGTCTCAGTCGAGACTCAAGAGGCGGAGATACCGCAAGAGTGAGTTTGGGAGAGAAACTAGAGTCTGGAGAGAATGATGGTGGTGAAGGAATGATGGTGGAGGAAGGCGACTAGGTTTGACTTCGAGTGTGAGAGTCTGAGACTAAGAGATCGAGTCCTCTCGAGTCGAGGGGGTGAGAGAGAAAATAAACTGATCGGGTGGGGTAGAGTCTATGTATGGACTCGGCTACCACCCAATTGAATCCAACCACGTGGCAAAAGAAATTTTAAAAAAAAATTTGAGCGAAATGATATATACCGGTTCGGTTTTGTATCGTAATCGGAAAAAAATAAACTTAAACAAAATTGAATCAACCAGCTTTTTTTCAGTCAGTGCTAGGTTTGGTTTCGGTTCGGACATATGGAGAACTAGTACCGAATAGAAATGATATATACCGGTTCGGTTTTGTATCGATATCAGAAGAAAAACAAAACTTAAACAAAATCGAACCGACTGGTTTTTTTTCGGTTCGAGCTGGGTTCAATTTCGGTTCTCGATTTGTTATGCCCAGGCCTAAACAAAATTGATAAGTGACTCTATGGATAAAAGACGAAATTGATGAGTTTCGAAACATAAATGACCAAATTGATGAGTTAGCAAAATATAAAAGACTATTGCTGATAAAAAAAATTAAAAAAAAAAACCATTGTATTAATTTGCAACTTTTAAAGTCCAACATTGGACTCTCCTGCACAACACATGAGGTTATACGGATCCAAACCAATACACACTTAGTCACGGCCTTGTTTGGTCTCTGTGATTAAAATCGATTGGATAACTTTGTAAATTGTACATATCTAAAATGAAGTGGATGCACTTTACCTTCAACTAGGACACAATTTTGAAAGTTTGACTAGGACACAATTTTGATGACGAAAAGGGGGGAGTTTATTTTCATGACGAACATCTCTACCTTCAACTAGGGGCCGTAAGTCTGCTGTCCCCAAATTTCATGTCTCTTTTCTGTCTCTTTTCTAATTGTACGACACATGTCTCTCAACCTAACAAGGTTTAACACTGTTAACTTTTAGTATTTTGTATTAAAAATATTTATAAAAAAAAAACCCAAAATCATGAAGGCAGTGGACGGCCAAAGCTCTACAGCCACCAAATTGTCATCGCCCACGACCAACCCACCTCACCGAATCGCCATCAATCTCCACTAATCAGCCCCGATAGCCACCGAATGGTCATCACCGACGACCAACCTAGTGTGATTGCAAGCAACAAATTAATTAGATTTCAATTATCGACTCTGACTCAGTTTCATTTCTAAAACATTTGAAATCTGCATCGCAGCTCTCGATTTTTCTCATCTTGATTTTGTCCAGGTACAGGTGTGCACATAATTTTGTGAATTGAGGTTGTGTTGCATTGGCTGGAAGATTGGATTATAATATTAATAAGAGATAAGAAGGAGGAAAGCAGAGAAAATGGAGAGAAAGAAGAGGATTTTTTTTCCGGCGACTACTAAATGGGGTCTTGTCATCCGTGTTGATCTGGGTTGATGTGGGTGTGCCCAAAGGATTTTTGGAACTCTATTTTAATAATGCAAAATAGTAGAAGTTAACAGTGTTAATTCTATGTTAAATTGAAGGACATGTGTCAAGCAATTAGAAATGAGACACGTAGGAGACGAAGTTAGGAGACAGCAGACCTGCAACCTCAACTAGGACATAGTTTTGAAGCTCGATAAATATTTCCTCTTTCAAGCTGCATTTACTCTAATTCTAAACCCAAAAGGAGGCTTAAATAGGCTTGAAAAGGGAAAAACATGACGAGACATATGAAAAAAAGGGTTGAGAGCGAGCTATCAACAGGAACAAAAAAAGGGTTGCATTTGGCCTTTTGAGAAAAAATGGGACTTATTCGGTCAAATCTAGATACTATTGGGCCTATGCAAGGAACCGACCCCAAAGAAATCTGAGGTCTTCCACATCGGCCACCATCCCAAACTCACTATGGAAAATTGTGTGGAATCTGGAGGCCACACCCAAAATTAGGTGTTTCATGTGGAAAACTCTTCATATGGCTATTGCTACTACGAGTCCATCAACTCTATGCCCCCTTTGCAATTCGCATGAGGAGCCGATTGAACACCTCTTCCTCCTATGTCTGTGGGTGGAAGTGGTTTGGTTTGGGGGAGCTTTGAATCTCAAGATAAATCGAGATGAAGTCACAACATGGGCAAATTAGCTGCTTGATATCTCTACTTTGGCCAATGGTTCGAAGAATGTGGTGAGAAACTTGGTGTCATATGTTTCCTTTACATGCGGGCAAATTTGGAAATCAAGATGCAATTTTCTGTTCAACCAACAAACAATCAACCCAAGTCAGGTAATTGCGGCAATATCCATCTCGCCTGGAGCTTTCATCGAGGCTACCTGCTTGTCGGTCACTCGCCCGATGCCCATCACTTCAGTCATGGATAATATAGCCCGATGGACTCCACCAAGCCTGGGGTTCATAAAGATTAATATGGATGCTAGTTGGGTGGTGAGTATGTGCTCGGGATTTGCAGGGGTGGTGAAGCGGGATGAGGAAGGAAATTTCTTGGCTGCTTGCAAATATTGCATGAAGGCCACAAGTGTAGCTATGGTGGAGGCATTGGCAATCATGCATGGATGTGAGCTAGGTATCCATATGGGTTGGAATTCAGTTATCATTGAGTTCGACTACTCGGAATCAATTTCTTGCCTCCAGGATACGCCAACAAAGGGTAGTTGGGAAGCATTTCCTGCTCTAGTGAAGAGTATTAGATTAGGGGAGTCTTTCCAAGACTATCGCTGGTCTTGGACTCCAAGATTGGCCAACACGGCTGCAGACCTCTTGGCGTCGCGGCTATGTAGGGAAATGTGCGACTTCATCTAGGTCAACATACCTCCATCTTCCCTAGTTCATGTGTTATGTAAAGATGGTCTTCCTTGCCCCCCCTAGGTCCTTTGCTGGTAGTGTGAGGAGTGATGCTTTTAGCATTAGATGTGGCGTCGTGGAATCCTGTATCTCCTTGCACTACGTGTTTGGCTGTTTGCCTCCGTGTAGGCACTCTATGTATAACTTTAGCATCTTTGCCCGGATAATGTAATATCATTTTCACCAAAAAAATAAAAGGGTTGCGTATTAATTATCATAAAATTGTCCTAAATTTGTTTAACTGAAAACCGCAAGATCTGCTCTGACATAAATATCTTAAACGATGGATATGATATTTCAAGGTCATCCGTCGAATTTCTTTATTAATAATCTCTATTAGAACCTTAAGAATCACTTTCAACTTTCAACTTTCAATTTTGAGAGCTGTTTTCTTGAGTGTTTGACAAAAAACCAACGCTTCACCATGCAAAACAGAAGAGAAGCAAATCCATTGGGAAAAGAAGCAGCTATTGGTAATTTGGTAGTGACTTCCAACTTTCAAATTCATAGGTTTACTTTACTTACATTAGCTTTTAAATATTAGAAAGTGTGTCAACTTATTTAAAAACAAATTGGCTAAAGTATTAGAATGAGCCAACTTACTTTAAAAACGGCTTATTAAAACAGCTTTTTAATCTCACTTTATTCTCTAAAACTTGAACTTTTTACTTTATTCTCTGAAATTGTCAAAATGAATTATTTCATCCCTTTTATGTTCATGTTGGTAGACATTTGACCGTTTTAGAGGTTTAGGGTAATTTGTTAATTTCATACCTTGCCAACTACAACGGCTCATCTCTTCCAGCACATTATGACATATCTAGACTGCCCTTTCATTTAAGGTTCATGAGACGGAATTGATCAAAATAGGGTGAAATGTTTAGAGCGCAAAGTCTGACAAATCTAATTTCATGCCCACCATCACCTCCATTGTCTCACCATCATCGCCAACACCATTTTTGGTTTACAAAACGGTTGTTCAAAATCGTTTACTAAAATTTTGTAACAAGTTGCCAATAGCTTTTCAAGGAATAAAGCAGAAACTTGATTTCAAATATAAACAATCCATTCAATCAAATTCATATCATTCGGTGGAGGTTTAGAGTCAATTGTAGCTATAATCCCTTAACTTTTACTCAATTGGAGCAATGGTCCCTCAACTAAAAATCTGACACACCCCGACCTGGAAAGGTCGAAGCATGATGGCCTTCACCGTGAGGTGACATAACCATAAGGGTAAGTGATGCAAAAAGTGAATAAAATTAAAACTAATTAGAACTAAACAGTGAAAGAGTGCGCAATTCGTGGGTTGAACCCACTACAATTATTCAGAGTGTGATAGACAGTGAGACTACAAAAGAGTAGTCAAAGCAACCAAAGTACACTTATTACATAATAGTGATAAGTTCGTACGTCTAAACAGAATGAAATGTCAGAACTGCCGTGATTCCTCGAGTGCCACAGAGAGTACAGCTATCTAGGTCCTGGAGGGGCGAAAAACAAAGTTGAGTGGGTCAGCAAAACCATGCTTATAAGAAAACCTTTATCTTTGAATATACTAACCCCTCGCCGTAAAACAAGTATAGTTTCCTCAAAACATACTACGTAAGTATGAAATCCAATATATAAGCTGATGAGTAGATTTTATATTATATATTTTACCCTAATCTTAGTATATTTTGGTTAATATATTGGAAGAATTGTAATACTTTGAATTGTATTTTCAATATAGGACTTTCGACTTCCTCTGGAGCAAAACAGGACCAAATGGACGAATTTTGGAGTAATTCCAGTTGGAGGACATTCGTGAGTCACTTAGCTTGATCGTATCAAAATTTGGGATTTTTTCACCAAGCGGTTATTTTCTGGCGATGGAATAAAGAAGCAGTGCGCAGTGCTGGAAAATGACGTTTTTAGGCTTAAATTGCGTTTTTGGAGCCCAAGATGACCTCAGATGGGTTCGTGGCCTTCTGAAGAAGTGTTCAGAATATTCCAAACATTAAATCCAGCTATATTGGGCCAGTTTTGGAGCAGCTTATGGGTCCAAAACGTGGCTGTTCAGATTTTAGACGAATTTTACCATTTAATTTAGGGTTATGTTTCCTAATTTATTGGGTTTTTATTAATTTTAGTTTCCTAGGGTTTGTGTGGAGGCTTAGCATATATTGCTTGGCCGTCTACCATATTTTTTTGAAGCTTTCTTTTATGCAATTTTGGAGACGGAGATGATTGCTAGGGTTTTGGAGATTTTCTACTCTAAGGTGTTTTCAATCATTTTCTTAATAATATTTTCTATGATTTCAATTATGAATATGCGTAACTAATTTCTTTTGCTAGGGCGAAGCCTTAAGCCTTAGCATGAATATGTGATTTTTATTTAATTGCTTATGATTGATTTCATGCATACTTTGAATTGTTAATCACCGGGATAAAAACTATCTAATTGTCTTAATGCCTGATCACCATTAGGATCTTTAGAAAAGTAATTTGATGCAATTTTGGTCGGAAGGTTCCCTGAAATTGACGCTGGCTTCTTGTGATTAATAATTGTAATTTCACTTAGGATGCATATCACGTCGTAAGGATTGCATGGTTTTTCAAAGGATTTTCATAAAGCATAATGAGTCTTTCATGTTCAGATTTGATCCGAACGTCCGGACGGGTTGCATGTTAGATATACGTTCTATGTTGGAGGTTCCAAGTAGAATATGAATTAGGAAAATCTAACCTTCAAAGTGGCATGTGTAGATCATAAGTAATTGGTAAAAGTTCATAGGATTGCTAGGTGATGGTGGAACCCTAGTGGTTTCTTAAATTGATTTCTCCCAAAACTGTTTTCTTTTCTCTCTAGTTTTAATATTGCAGATTGTCTTATCTTTAATAGTTAAATTCGTTTTTAATTTAAGTAGGTTATAAAATCAATCACCTTAATTTCTACTTTACAATAACTAATTGGAATTTGGTTCGCTTTGAATTATTTAATAATCCATGTGGAGAATGACATTGCGAGATCCGTTTATACTACAACAACCTTGTGATTCTTGCAAGTATAATAGGAGTTTTTAACTCATTCACATGAGTAGTAAAATCCCTACCATAAGCCATATAACCAGAAATATGCCAAGTAAATGATGTATCATATGCCACAATAATAATCATGTGATAATCAATATAACTAAGTGCTCATCCATCTAAGCTAACACACAAGTTCGAACATATGGTTTCTGACACAAACAGGACTGGGTGTAATCAATATGCTCTAGTACTACAATCACGTGAAGACTGGTGCAAAAGCACATCACATACATGTCGGATCGCCTAATGCAATCTACCCTACAAGACTGGCACCTAAACTTGGATCCAAGGTGAGCGAACGGTGCAGATGTGAACATACATGTGAAGGACTGGCCCTGGCCCTGGGGCGAGTACTAACACCGGGTGCAGCAAGATGAGCATGTACACAAGCACGTATGAATGCCATGACAGTAATATCACAACCATATAGCAGCATTTATCACAATTTATATCACAATAATGATACTAGGCAAAATAGGCGTAAAAGTGACATAAATATGCATTTATGGAAACTATAAATATATATAGGTATAAAACAACTGCCCACTCACAAGTACGTCGCTGGGTCGTAGCCCCCGAGCCTAGCTTGGCCTCGAAAATCCTCGGAATAAGTTTCCCCTATATGTGAAATAACTAAATAACATTAATTAAAGCACATAACGGAAACCTAAATAAAATCCCCATAGTTTGCTCAAACTTAGGGTATAAATATATGAAATCTATCTACTCGACGACACGAACGCACACGCGTCAACCACGCGCCGGCCAGAGGCCGGACGCGCCCCCATGTGCCGCCCAAGGTGGCGGTCCACGCGCCCCCGCGAGTACACTGTACTCGCCTTCTTCGCGAAAATCTGCAGTTTTGTAGATTTTTGGGCCAACTTCCAGAGCCCATAACGAGCTCGATTCTCAACCAAATTCACTTCTACAAAAGCCAAATTAAAGCTAGGAATGTGATCTACCGATCCCAATTTACAGAAAGTTCGAATATAGTCCGTGTTGTTCAGAAATTTGGCCTGAAAGTGGCCAAACGACCACGGCTGAATTTTTCTAGAAAACTAAAATTTTCTTCCCAACTTCCAGAGTTGATTTCTAACTCGTTACTTAACCAAACTCAGTGATTCAAAAGCCATTTTGAAGTTAAGAATGTAGAGAACAAGTTTGTACCTAGAAGAAGTCCACTTGTGGTCGAGGTTGACCAGAAAAATGGTTCGAAAGTGACTAAATGGCCACGGTTCTTGTACGAAAAACTTCGGGTTCTCCTTCTTCTCGAGTTTCTAGGTAAAACCACACGTTCAAAACACAAACAAATGATCAATAACAACCCATAGAAGTGAAATGAAGGTTCTAAGGGTTTCTTAAGGCTTACCTTAGCCATGCATGGCTTGAAAACCGTAGTATCGAACTCGCCGAGTCGGACCTTCCGAGTTGGACGTTCAAAACTCGGTCAACATGCGAACCAGGGGTATGGTCGTGATCGTGGGGCTGAGATGAGCATGATGATGTAGTTTGTTTGTTCGATCTGTGAGCTTTGGAGCTCGCTCATGGAGTTGCAGAGGGAGAGAGAGGAAGAAGAGAGGTTTTCAAATTTTCTTTGCTTTTTCTGATAGAGGGGGGACAGAACATACAGAAAAGATGGGATGGAATAGTTGAAAGTGGAGTGATGCAGAGAGTGCACGGGATGGGTTTAAAAGGAATCCAAGGGATAGATTTCTAGATTTCCTACAGTAAAAGGAAATTGAAATCTATCCGAAGTAGATATTTTTACACTTTAAAATATACGTCTACTCGTACTAGCGTGTACAATTTAAATGCGATAGCGAGAAATAAAATGGAAAACGATAAGAATAAGTCCACGTCACTTGCCAATAAGGCATAATCGTCAATACACATACTCGGGGAGAAATTACATAGGAAAATTAGGGACGGGTCGTCACAAAATCCATTACCATTGGTCTCTCAACTCATCAAAACGTGCAACTATGGTCCCTCAACTAAAAATCCATTAACATTGGTCCCTCAACTTTTATTCAACTGGAGAAATGATCCCTTAACTTTAATCTAATTGTAGCAATGGTCCTTCCAACACAACATAACTCGTTTTGACAAAAAATTTGACGTAGTTAACAAAAATGATCATAATTACACACTTTAATGAGTTGAGGGACCCTAATTATATAAATGGTTATTCCAACATAACTTATTTTGACAAAGTTTTGACGAAATTGATGAAAATGACTATAGCTACACATTTTGATAAGTTGAGGGACCAATAGTAATGAATTTTTAATTGAGTGATCATTGCTCCAATTTAATTAAAGTTGAGGGGACTATTGTTACAATTTACTCGGAGGTTTAATATCAAAGTTCTGAAAAGAATATATTGACAATGTTCAAAATCCATCTATGTATATTACAATAAAAGGGGAGAAACATATATGGCACGGGTACACCATCATCATAGAATCTTGTGTTAATAAAATAAAAATATATATAAATTGTCAAAATGATTTTTGTTTTATTTGTACAAAATGCCACATAGTGGTGTACGGATTTGATTTATAATGTTCTCAATATTTTAAGGTAAAAAATAAGCACGAGCACTCGCGTTATGTGAATCCTAGCCTTTGAAATAAGGGAGATTTCTTCTGGTACTATTCATTTTAACAAAAAAAACCAAAATTTTAAAACTAAAAAATCCTGATACTATTCACTCTACCTATTATTTTATAATTATTTTCAAAGTTTCATTAGTTGTCCAGGGTTTGACGCCTATCAGCCGCACCATACGCAAAACCCCCGACTCTAACCCAAAATCCTCTCCTTCCCTCTCCTTCCCTCTCCTCAATTCTGTTTTAGGTGCCTCCCTCCCTCGTTCAGTCAATCCTCCTCTCACCCGCCATTGAAGCTCTGCTGCCAAAGCTCCCTTTCATCCCTTTCATCAACTGTAATTTGTTTGCTTCTGCGTTACTTATCACTTATCCTCCAGTTAATTTCAATCTGAGAACCCTAATTTTGGAGCTTTTGTCTTTCCGTCACAGCTTTAATGGCCATCTCTGCGCTTAATAAGAGAAAGGGTCCGAAAGCGAACAAGGCTTCCCCCAAAAAGAGGCAAAAGAAGGGGTCTTTCGCCCCTAAAACCCCAAAGGAAGCTGAGCTTTCGGACCATTACGACAGCCCGGACGAACAGGAGGTAGAGGAGCAACATGTAGAATTTGACGCAGACGAGGAAGGGTCTGGTTCGGATTCTGACAGTCTTTTCGGTGATGATCCCCTTGCTGATGATGATGATGATGATTCTCTCCAAGGAAGTGATGATGGAGGTATCGGAATTTTTATTGTTTCGTGTATCTGTTATTGTATGTTGTGCTTTTAGTTCTTTAATGGTTGAATATCATATATTATTGTGTTGTTATGCTGTTGTTGTAGGGAACGGTTCGAGTTCTGATTCAGGTTCTGATTCGGATGAATTTGATATCGAGAAAAAATCAAGAGTTATTGATGAAGAGAAGGCAAGGGAAGCAAAAGAAGGTGAAGGGGAAATGCAGCTAAACATTAAGGAAGAATCCGATGAGTTCAGATTACTAACCCAAGAGGTTTACTGTTGGACCTCATTATGTTTTTGCAAGCAAGTTATTGGAATATTAGATCAACAGTTGATGCATTCTATCTTCTTGCGTAACTTCACTTGTTTTCTTAATGATATAGGAACTGGAAGAAGAGGCGCATCGGCCTCCTGATCTTTCAAATCTCCAGAGCAGGATAAAAGAGAGTAAGCATGTCTTGGGTTTCTGTATTTTTAAATTTTTTATAATTTATTACTATTATTTTTTTTTTTAAATCTAAGCTTAACAATTATATCTAGTTGTTCGAGTGCTCTCAAATTTCAAGGATTTGAGGCAAGATGGGGCACCAAGGAAGGATTATGTTGAGCAGCTTAAGAGGGATATAAATGGCTACAATAGCTTTTTAATTGCGGCTTTAGTAGTGGTGATTGATACATCCCATCACATCGTCTTGTTTTGTGTATCAATTCCGCAACGATCTTTTCTTTCTTTGTTTGGTTTCAGGAACTTATTAGTAAGTTATTGTGTTTTCTAGATGTTTCCAGTTGTTGAGCTTGTGGAACTTGTAGAAGCTTTTGAAAAGCCTCGACCAACATGTCTCCGAACAAATATGCTAAAGGTGACAGAATATTTTAACATTATTTACATTGCAACCTGTCACTTGTTTATATGTTTTCCCTCTCAGTATTTTACGTCATTTTAGATTGCTGTTTTCCATTGTGCTTAGACACGAAGGAGGGATTTGGCAGATGTTTTAATTAACAGAGGAGTCAACCTACAACCCTTAAGCAAGTGGTCGAAAGTAAGGATTATCTCATCTGTGTATTTTTCTGATCTGTCCTTTTCATCTTCCATCTATTATCAAGATTAATAAGGCTGTTCACATTGTGATTGCAGGTTGGATTGGTTGTGTATGATTTTCAAGTTCCAATTGGTGCTTCCCCTGAATATATATGGCTGGTTATCACATGGTAGATGCTTCACGAGTTAGCATTATATTGCGGTGCTTCATTTCAATTGTCATCCTTCAAGTGATTTACTTAGTGTTAATTTGTTTGCTCAGTTGCAAAGTGCAAGCTCCTTTTTGCCTGTCATGGCCCTTGCTCCTCAAGAAAAGGAACAAATTGTTGATATGGCGTAAGTAATTGCCTTTCTTATTTTATTTTGCTTATCTACTTTCCTACTTGTGATATATCATTATATTATCAAATCATAAATTGAACTTTGAGAATACCTTAAGAAGGTTGTATCATCGGATACTATGTGCATGCCACACCTAATACACCCGGCTACATAACAAATGCTATGCTCCATTTTAGAAGTTCTTCCAGCTGTAATTGGAGATCTGATAAGCCAAAAGTGAATAAACCATATGCTTAAAATTTAGGGTTAAGATGGAATTAAACATTTTAGTAGAACATTGAGTATAAATAGAAGAAACCTGGTCTGTTGATGGGTTACCTTCTCCGAATGTAAGTCATGTAACCTCGCTCTCGCAGGGTGTGTCTGAGAGAGTGAGAGAATAAATTCTGCTCATGTTTTGAAGTGTTAAATTTCTGGGTTAAATATCCTTAGGGTTCTGGAATACTCGGCAATTATGTGCTTGGCATCATCTTCATGCTTGAATGCCCTATCATGTAACAAGAACTTATTGATTTACTTGTGTCTTGAACACAATATTGCAACTGCTACCACTGTTGTATTCTCCATTGTGATAACACCTTTTGTCCTTTTTCAGGGCTGCACGTGGTGGTAAAACAACTTATATTGCCGCTTTAATGAAAAATAGTGGTATGTGGAATGATGCGATTGATGAATGGCATGTTATGCTCTAGTAAACAGAATGGTGTTAAGCCATTCTAGGCATCCTTTTGTATTCCGCACAACATTGTGACAACATTTGGTCTTATTATTTTCAGTTTCATTCCTTTTACTTCACCTATCTGTTCCATTTTTTTTCATTGTTCTGATGCAATTTGTTTCAGGAATAATTTTTGCCAACGAAATGAAGGAGCCAAGGCTTAAGTCACTCACTGCTAATTTGCACCGCATGGGGGTGACAAACACAGTCGTTTGTAACTATGATGGCAAAGAGGTTAGATTTTCAGTCGTTTATAACGTGACTGACGTTATGAAATTGTATAAACTTATACCTTATGTTCGTTTGAAAGTCTAATCCTCTGTAAAATCGATAACATGCCATGTGGGACCATTTCTAGCAATCCAAGTGCGCATAAAGCAAACAATCATCGTAAACATATTAGCATATGGCAGTCAAGTCCTTCAAAATGGTGGTCGATGGAAGGTTTAGAGAAAATTAGAAATTGCTGAGAAATGATTCTGGGAGTGGGATTAGCACATCAAGGAATTGAGAATACAACTGAGATGACTCGATTAGCCCGAATTACAAGAGATATACACATAAAGAGATCCCCTCTCTCACAAGTCCAAAATTAATATATATATAAAAAAAAAAAAAAAAAGAGTAAAATTTCCCCTCTTCCTATGCTTCAAAAATTTGGCATCACCTAACTCCAAGACGTAAAGGACCTAATAAATAATTTGATACAAACACCGGATATAACGTAGACCGTAAACGATGAAGGAGCGGATCCTCCAACACAATTTCAGAGAAAAGCAACAGCAAATAACAGCTTCAGCCTCCACCCTGTTATGCTTTATAATCCTCATCCCTGTTATTTCTGAAACAATTATGTTGTCATATTGCCTGTAGCTGCGAGAAGGAGATCCGAATCATTGACCCACCGAGCGAGGTAGCATGCTTGCATACAAGTGCTTCAGTGGCCTGCTCCTCAGTATCAAACATAACCAAGGCCTGCTTCTTCCCATTCATCTCAAAGACCCTTGTGCCGATGATGGTCCCAATTTCCTCCAGGTGGCTCACAATCTCCTCTTCGGTGACTTCCTGGGGAAGAGAAGACAAGTGGATCATCTTTGTAGGAGAGCAGCAATACCGGTAGTTCTTTGCTGCGTTACGGTTGAAGCGGTTGAGATTTGAGTTCACATATTCATGTGTGTCAGCACCTTGCATTATATTTGGATGCTTCGAGAAGTTGACCTCCAATCGCTTCCCAAACAGTAGTGCACCCTGCATCACAAATATGAATTTGCATTGGTACCAGGAGGAGGACAGCTTTTCTCACTATAAGAAATGTGAGGAAGAAATGAGAGAGAATATGTAAAACTTTTAACTGAGGGGGAAAACGTCCATTTAACATTGTTTTTGGCTTTTGTTGTTTGATTGGCCGTGTGAATCATTGCATTGTCATCATTCCCTCGTTTTCTTCTCTACCTTTAGTTACAAAAAGAAAAGCCAATAACGAAAATTCTGCCAGACTACTCAAAACCAAAGTTGAGTTGCACCAAATACTGCATTATTCAACTTCTAAAGCAAGCTTTCAGAGACTTGGTACACCATCAAGAACAATTATGATATATCGTTCAGAATATATAGGTCGTGTACAACTACCAGAAAACCAACAAACAGATGCCACACATCTCTTGTCAAAGCTGTTACAGTCCATAAGCAGAAAAAGACCCCAGATAGTTAAGCTTGCATCACTCACCGAAAAATATTATAATTCCATAGTGAGATTGACCACCCTAAGTATAAACACACTGTATCCTACAATAAGTAAGAGAAGTTTAAACAACCACACCTTTAGAAAGTGTACTGCCAGTTCAGCCTGAAAGCCATCACCCATCTGGACAAGTGCATGGTCGGGCTTGTTCCGAACAAGTTTAATTCTCACAATGTTTCCATACATGGAAAACAGGTTAAAAAGTTTGTCCTCATCTATTTTCTGAAATAAGTGTGCCGACGTGTCAAGAATAAAGAACATAGGAGAAAGAAGGAAGAGGAGTAGTAGCACGACTTACATCAGGATTCAGATTGGAGACAAGGACTGTACACCTGTCATTGGTTCCACTTATACCAGGAGGCAAACCTCCACCAAAGGCTTCCGCAATTGCAGCCGCATTAGTCATCTAGATTTAAGAGGGGAAAATGGTCAATTACTTTAATATTTTGCATTATAGTATGAATGAATATAAACAGAGATACAATTGGGAAATGAAATCCACACACCCCTTTTCCTATTTCTGCATGCCCCTGTAAAATTCTGTCCATTGATTTTCCTTTGATTTATTCAATCCAAAGGCCAGAAAAAGAGAGAGCCGTGTAGGGGAGAAAATGGGGTGCAAGGATCATTTCCCATATAATTAAGGCGCCACATGCTAAATAGGAGAGAATATCACAAAGTAGAAGCTATAATGTTTCTTTAAAACTACATACATTTGGAGGCTCTTGTTTTAGATAGTCCTAGTGTTCCTCACATGGATCTACTAACAGTTCAGAAAACATAAATACACAGAAACCTTGGGTACAATCCTCTTTATAAGGACCAATGCAGGCCAAGGCGATCCAAAGAATTTTTTCGGTTTTCAGAGGCTGGCCATGCAAAGGTATTATTAGCAGATTTCTTTACCTTATGCCCCAAATAGTGTAATATCTCAAATGACACAACTTCCCCCCACTCATTACCAAAAGCAAAAAAAAAAAAAAAAACTGTAGGAGATCCCCAATAGCGGTAGGCACATTTCAAATGAAACAGGCACGAAACCATGTGGCCAATTTCACATTTAAGAGCAAAAAGAATCAAGCAACAAGGAAAGAAGTCATCCACTAGACATCTTAAATATTTTCCACAAAATTGCAGGTAATATCCTCAGCTCAGCATTATCTCATACACATATCCAAGACAGTCTGAACAATACCAACCTGCGGAAATCCAACTGAAAAACAAAAATGAATGTAGATATTAATAAATTATTGTCGATCACAAGATTGCTGCAATGAATAAAAAAACCAGGAAAAATAGAGCACCTGCGCTGGCTCCAGTACCTTGAAGGCCATACATGCCTCCTGCATCACCATATCCAGGCTGTAGCACAAAGTGAACAAAAATATAAGACAAAGGGGCTAGGTAACTGGAGAGAATATAACATATGAATTTAAAATAAACAACAAAATGCAGTGGAACACACTTGCGGGGATCTTCCTATCTGTTCTGAAGGCAAATTGGGATTGGTGAAATCCCTAGGCAGGAAGAAAAAAAAAAATTGATTCAGCACTAACAGCATGATAACGTCAAAAAGATATAGAGGATAAAATTAAGTCCATTAGATTCCAACAAACCTTGAACGTTCATTATTGTAGTTCACTTGTAATTCGTCAAGGCTGGATTACAATCAGAATAATGAATAAAATTATCCTCAATAGACAATGAGAAAGAAATATGATCAATCCAAGCATATAAATGGAATCCGCAAATGATAAAAAGAAGGTTTGAAACCTACTTTGAGAACTGAATGTCTAGTTGACAACAACCATCATAAATATTACGTCCCTGTAAAGAGCAGATGTGTTAACCAATGCAGACTTCAAACAAATTATAAGTCCAAGCTGTAAAGCAATATGGATGTTTGAAGAATACCTGCAGGGCAGTTCTAGCAGCAATAGCACTCTGTCGGGATTGATACTGAATTAGGGCCTGAAAACCTACATTGTTGCACAAACAGGACAGCAAATACATTACAACAAATAAAGCATTCATGCACTGTATGTTTAAAGTATGTGCCTTTTTTTCAACTACAAGGCATAAGGTATCCATACAGAATCATTCTACAAAATGCAAAAATAAAAAAATTAAAAAAAAGTTTTTTATAGCTACTGAAACACTGGTCATCAATAATTAAAGCGAAAACGATCATTCTTATAGAAACAAGCACATATGCATCCAGCTTTGGATCAAGAGTCAACTTCAGAGTTGAGAGTTGTAATCTAAAATAAAGGAGGCATAGACTGAGAGAGAAAGAGGGAGAAAACTTGTAGAAGCTGACCAGCTGACTTCTGAAAAGTGACGATCTTCTCTACAAATCCATGAGGAGAAAACACCTGATGCAGGACTTCCACTGTAATAGGATATAGCATGTGATGAACTGTAACTAACAGAATTCGGTTTGGCTGTGCATCCAGAAAGTGTCCGACAGCAGACCAGCATAGAGACAGAGGAGACAGGAGAATAAATACAGAAGTACAGATAGAGAAAGAGACAACTAAAGTGATAATAAAAATAATATCTAACTGGCTTTCAAAAAAAAAAAAACAAGCTTTCAAAAAAAAAAATAACATCTAACTGTAGAAGGATGGAAAGCATATAAAATATGGAAAGGAATATGAAAGGTTTTAAGATACGGATCTGGGTGCCTGTGAAGAATTTCGGAACAGACTTGATTTGTGTAATCTATACTATTTGTGTTCATTGGTGAATCCAGAAACCCCTGTCAACAGTATTCTTCAGATCAAACTGGACTATCAAAGATTGATTATAATCTTAAACCGTGGTAACAGAAAAATCTATTTAAGAGGTTGACAATACTCTATTAGAAGACCTTGTTAAGACATATTAAAGAGGGATGAAAGAGAAAGAAACTTCTCTTATTCAGGCTACCACGCAATCGATCCAATAACCTATCTGCATTTAATCTGGCTCTTCTAAGACAAGCATGCAGATGAGGCACTGGGCATAACATCACAAAAGACGAAAGATATTAACCTTTAGGAATATGCTAATCCTATCACTTATCATGTAATTTATACTGAATGTCCCTTGACCAAATTTGAAAAATCCATTTGACCTGAAATGCTAAATACTTTGTTTATATAAAATAAATGAAACACAAATGACCTCCAGAAGAAGAACAAAATGCAAGATGGGCCTTTACAAAAGGCACAAAAGACGAAGGAAACACATGAGTTTAAAGTTGCCTGGGATTCAACAACGTAAGCTCTGAGCATTATATCTTCCTCCTACAATTGCATGACTACAAGGGGTGCTCTACTCATTGCAAAGAGACTTCTTTGGTAACACGACATGCACATGTTTTGTTTTTCTTTGTAAGGTCACTGATAACTGACCCATCAATTTATGATAAACCATTAGAGGGCAAGCAGAACTATGCTTCCTCGATTCAATCATAATACACTAACTGCTCCCTATAAAAAAAAGGTTAAAAAAAAGGTTTACGTACATGAGAATATATAACATGTGAGGTGAAGAAAACAATGCGTGAGGCGGGTAAATATGACCTTAAAACATACATAATTACATAAGTTCTCTGAATAATAGATTTTTAAACATGATATAATTTTACTATTGCCTAGGTAATTATAACACTAACCATTAGCACCCGTATTAACTAAACTTATGGTAAAAGTACAGTATTCTAAAGAAGTTGTAAAAATTATATGGAAACTTATATGGTTTATGGCTTTAATACATAAGAAAGTTAAAATATAATGGGGTTTATGGCCTTAATACGTCAAGGTATAAAAAACTATATAATATATATGGTTTTTTTATTATTTATTTATAGAACATAGACGTCCACTTCTCCATGTGACATTTCAACCTCCATCGGAAAAATATCGGACCAATATGTCTATATCTTCACCACATGCCACTTCAGCTCTACTTACGACACAGTAAAAAGTATTAACATTACCAGAAGGTGATTCATTCTAATATTTATTACTGGACAACACTTTCTATAGAAATATCAGGCCTACAAGGTAACAACCTCGTTTCCTCGTCCTTGAGCATTCTGGTACATTGTTGTCAGTTCTTGATGTGAAGAGAACTGGACATATACATTCCTTCCCCTAGTATGATAGAAAGTATAAACATAGATTAAAACGTATGTGATATTAAAGACTAACCCACAAAATGGAAACAAATCGTTACTTAAATTGCTATGTAAATCACAATAATATATAGTGCCTGCTCACTAGAGGTTTCAAAGCAAGGGGAAAACACCATCTTTATACCTTATGGCAGGCTGAACATTTGGATAAGAGCCTGCACATGTAGCAGATTTCACATGACACATGTAATATACAACATAAACCCTCTATCTCTAGATTCTCTACCATATTGTAATGAGATTTTAAAAATACCTGATTTTTTGCACGAAGCATCACAAGCTTAGTTATGACTCCAAATGGCTGAAATAGCTGAAGCAAATCATTCTAATAGAACAACATAAGTTTCATCAGAAATAGTTAACAGATATAAAAGCATAATAAGCTCAAAATGATTCTACCTCGTTACATGTAACAAATTACAGAAATAAACTCCTTTAAAGAGAAAGGTGTTAAACTTCTGACTCCCTCTGGATCTTGCTCTTTGATGTATATGGCAATAGACTAACACTTAGCAAAATAGAGAAAACTAGAAACACACAAGATTTATACTTGTTCGAATGAACTTTTGCCTACGTCCAGTTGTGATTTCTCTGGGCAGAGAAACCACGGCTTCTTTGGTTAATAATAGAGTATACAATACTTTTGCAAACCATAGAACTAATCCCTCTCTTTTCCTCTCGGCTGTCTCTAGCTTTTTCTCTCATATATTCCAACCTTGCCGCACCCTATTTATATGTATCAGATTATATCCTATGCTAAGTGGAATAGTATCCTATTACACTTCCTTTCCAATTCCAATATACTTCTAGGATTCCTACTCTAAATTGAATAAGGAAACTAAGATTCTTTCCTAGTCCTTTCAGGAGAAGAATCGGTGCACCCTTTATTTCCCTAAAACAATCCTAAACAGAAGAGGACACTAAGTGACGAGCCAAAAATCCTAACAAAAGGTACTTCCCTCCAAAATCAGCACTAGATTATGCAGTTCAACTCTCACCATTCATCTACCAAACCATTCTCTTGACATTTAGCTTTGTGGTTTCCTCAATTCCATTTAAAAAAATCTCCTCCTTACTTATAAAACATTCACTTAGTGCACTGCTTCAGTTCTGATACTCAAACTTAGGCAAGGTAAATATACTATGAACTCACAGCCAATTGACTTGCGCAAAGCTGAAAAATGTATAAACAAAAGATTATCCTCAATTCCTGAAATTCTTTCTCGCCTTTTCCAAGAGTTTATTAATCTCAATTCCTTTAGATATAGTGAAAAGTCAATTAAACATAATTTTCTTCTGGATTGTCCCAGAAGCACTAAACTCATCAGTGTAGGACTCTATTTGTTTAATCTTAGGTATTTTTTAAACTGCAACTGAACAATCAGTCCTCATAGAGTGCTATTTTTTCTTTTCTCCAACACATATTCTCCCTTATGTTTGTATAAGCAATGGCTAAAACCCCCAGTACAGGCACAATTTTTATGTACAAGTGTAGTAAATCTTGAAGTTATCAAATATAGCTTGACATTATACACTCCTAGCATGAACCACCAAAAAACAAGACTGCAAACACAGTTTTATAGCTACATAACTGTAACTTCTTGTCCTAAATATGTGTCTATTTCTCTCCCGTCAAAGAGTCCACAAAACCACAAGGGAGGTCTAGTTGTGTTGGAAAAGCAACCTCACCAGTTGAAAACACCCCCAAGGCAAGGCAACAGAGCTAAGCTATCAATTAAGCATTTATTTAGAACCACTGCCCATGTAGGATACCCACTTTCACAACATAAAGGACATAAAAAGAACAAGTTACTCTGACTCTCAGTCATAGTTCTTAACGATAATCAGCATTCCACAACAGTTCAATTCTTTCCTTGCCTGCAGGGAGAAGCAGTCACTTACCCCAACAACAAAGAGAGAAGGGAAAGCGTCATACTAAGATTCCTCGCCATGCTAACTAGACATCATACGAAAACTTTACCCAAGTTCCTAAGCCAACCTTGAATATCACTTTCCAGGAAGGATCCAAACCATCCATAGTCGCAAACCAAGACTCCCTCTAACATTTACTTTCCATCCTCCTAGACAAACATACTTTCACTAAACCACCTCCCTCCACCATAATCTCCATAACAATTATCCAAACAAAGCTTTGGTTAAGAACACCAACCTCCCTAGGAAGGCAAAATATCCTCCTTCCATGAAACTTAAATTTGTCTAATTTCTAATCATAGAAAGCCCCTTCAAAAGTTCTCTAGACTCCTAGCCACCGCCACTCCAATCTCGAACAAGACATAAGATTTGTGGCATATAGCACAGGTATCCCAACCTCTTAACCTCTTATTCAAGCATTAAGTAGATCCCGGACCAGTTGTTCTTTAAAGGAAATTCCCATTCAAATATTTTAAATGAAGGTGTAACTCCTTTAAGCAGGCCACCAAGTTGTTAAATGAAATTATTCATCTCGCACTTAATTCTTATTCTCCTATGATGGATGCCATAGCCTCACCTCGCAGATTCAAAATCTTTTCTTTGTTGCTTTCGTAACATCAATTATATAGCCAGCTACTCAACAAAGCCAATCACCACCAATAGACAAAAAAGCGTGCAAGAACACAGACATCAAGTCACTCTATGCCTCTAGTTTTAGGTGACCATGAATTCAACCAACATAAAAGTTAATGACAATGATACAAATTTTGGAAAGGCATTGAAACAAATCTTAAATTTAAAGTACGCTAAATCTCGGCATTTGCATAAACACAGTTAGAAGGGCAGAAACATACTTCAGAAATTTCATGCCCCACGTTCCGAACATGAATGACTTTAGAAGGTTCTGTCATCGTGGAAAACCCTGCAACAAACCCAATCAACCATAGTCAACCACACATTACCGTTTTCAGGCACAACCCAATTTAAACAACACCAAATTCACCAAAGCTGAATAATAGCAATGCACATTCTTATGTTCAATGACAACACCAAATTAATCGGATAAAAATGGCTTCAAGTATTATTAAATCCCTTCAAAATACAAAAAAGTTATTTTTTCTTCAAAACATTAATTTGAATAGAAAACTAAGCTGTTTTATTAGAGGGCACAACACGCTAAACAAAAAGGGGTATTTGCTTTTATTAAACAAAACCGACTGAGCTGACAAAATTGAAAAGAACTCAAAACCCTAAAGACCTGTTTGGTTGCCGAGAAAGCAAAGGAAGGAAAATAATAGCTGAAGAACGAAACAGGTCCAGTGACTTATTAGATCCCAGTTACCGGATTAAGATTTTCCCTCGCTATTTCTCTGCAACCGACCGCACCTGCATATGCTTAAAAGGACATCGACAATGAAAGGTAAGACGGATGAAAGGGGCTTGGCTTGCCTGAGAGAGAGAGACAGAGACAGAGACAGAGACAGACAGACAGACACAGAGAGATCGAAGGAGGTCGGGAGTGAGAGGTAGACTCAGTCAGGTCAGAGCTGCAGAGAAAGAGATCGAGTGCTTGACGACATGTAATTGCAAAGATATCATATGCACTGTAAAAATCCCCGCCTAGCGCCGCCTAGGCCCCGCCTAGGCGCTAGGCGGCTGGTCACCGCCCCGATTAATGTCTAGGCGTTTGAAAATTAATAAAGGGCGCCTAGACCAGTTGAGGCGCCCGCCTAGGCCGCCTAGCCCGCCCAGACCCGCCTAGACACCTGCTTAGGTTGCGACTCACTTTGATAGAAAATAGATAACTTTCAATTTGCATTTAATTTTTTTCAATAAATTGTAAGAGACTTGTTGAATACTTAAATGGGCACACACTATATGCTTGTTCCCCATGTTTTCATTATGTTCCAATACTTTATAATACATATGTCATTCTATTTTGTAGTTTATGATGAAATTATATATATTTTAAGTATAAACAGACACTTATTTACACGAAATATAATGGATTTACTTAAATCCGCCTAGTCCGCCTAGGCGCCCGCCTAGACCCCGCCTAGCCGCCTAGGCGCTAGGCCCCAGCCCGCCGCCCGACTAGCGCCTAGCGTCTTTTAGAACCTTGATCATATGTGATTACATTCGAATGCACACAAAAACAAAGCACAAATTTTTAACACGTGGATGTGAGGTGAGAGGGCAAAGGTTGCGTTCCTTGGACCCCCACTAACTCGTCACCAATTATCCAAACTTCGGACAGTTACTTAATTCATGATACGATTCGATAATTTGATACAACATAACATGAAATTAACAGGTATTCGGGTCGATATGATAGCGAATTGGGTCGTTATCAGGTAACATGATAAGCACATGTTAAGATAATGGGTTGGTTCGGATATACATGTGAGTAACACGATACACGATAAGTAAAATATTAATTTTATAATTTTATAACCCTAAAAAATACTATAATAATTATATATATTAATTTAACAATTTTATACCCCTAAAAATATAATAATTATATATATATATACACACACACCATTGAACTTGATAGGATACGAATTCTACGAAACTAATTTCAACGATCCAACCGTCAAACTTGTTTGTATATTGACACACCTCGACCCAGAATGTCCATTAAGACTCCGAATCGAGCTATGCTGGCCGACACCTGGAAGGTGACGAAGCCATAGAATGTGATGATGTGGAAGATTATGAATAAATTTAAACCTAAAAGTGCCTAAATATCAGAGTGCACCGGTGAGCAGGAATTAACTCACTTCGCACGTGACGTTAGAGCATAAGCAAGTGCAGAAGAGTGAATTAAGAATCGTACCCTCGAAATAATCTCCAATACTAAGAATCGCCACGAATCTTCGAAGATAAGAAAGCTCAGCTAATAAAACCTGGAGGGTGAAGACAAGACAATGGTGAGTGGCCTTGTAAGTAAAGTTTTAATAGAAACCATGTAAAACATTATAACCCCTCACTACAACACCTGTATAGTTTCCAGAAAATTCATAATATACCACAACACAGCATTTCATCAATAATATCAAATAATCATGCGATTAATAACTCATACTAGTACGCAAGTTGGAGTCACCTAAGGCGACCTGTACAACTTACCCATATCTCATCACATATGCCAGTTCATAACATATTCATTACATATGCTAGCTCGTCACGTACTCATCATATATGCTAGCTCGTCTCTTATTCATTACATATGCTAGCTCATCACATATTCATAGCATATGCTAGCTCATCACATATTCATCGCATATGCTAGCTCATCTCTTATTCGTTACATATGCTAGCTCATCACATACTCATCACATATGCTAGCTCGTCTCTTATTCATTACATATGCTAGCTCATCACATATTCATCACATATGTTAGCTCATCTCTTATTCGTTACATATGGTAGCTCATCATATACTCATCACATATGCTAGCTCGTCACTTATTCATTGCATATATCAGCTCATCACATATCTCATCAATCGTGGCTAGCATATAAGTCGGAGTCACCTCTAGTGACCTATACGGCACTACGCTTGCACACGAGTCGGAACCACAGTAGTGGTCTGTACGACAGGACTAGGTGTAAATGTATACGCTCTAGTGCTACGATCACATGAAGAGTCACATACGAGTCGAAACCACCTATAGTAGTCTGTACGACAGGCATGTGCACCTACCTTGAATTCAAGGTGAGCGTATGGTGCGGGAGGTGAACATTACGTGAAGGACTGTGTCCTGGCCATGGGCAGGAGCACTAACACCAGGGTGCAGGTTTATGAGCTTTGAATGCATCTAATACAACATGTACGACTCATAAGCAACATGTACGACAATGCCGGAGTTGCCTACTATTGCAACATGTACGACAGTGTCGGAGTTGCTTTAAACATAAATGTAGTCATATCATAACTCCATCAATTCAACTAATACCGTATACTTACTTGAACTTACCTAAACTTACCTAAACTTACCTGAACTTACATGTGTGTCCTGCGTTCACCTTTGCACTTCAGAGCATTCACAATAATTATGTGCAAGGAATATACGTATGGATATGCCATGATGAAATCTAAAATAAAAACATTTCATAGTATTTCCAATTATATAATACGGTGTACTAACTATTAATCACCAAAACATAAAGTTAAAACGCAAAATTTTCACCAATATCCCTCACATTGCTCAATTCCTTAAACAAGGCTATTGTCTCGATTATATAATCTCATTTCTTATATGGCTGCATCTAACGTCTCGTTAAACTGTCTACGTACCCTAAACAGGGATCAAGCCATTCGTAGTTCGCAATAGTCATTTATAGTAATACGCATATGGATATATCACGATGAAATCTAAACTCAACCATCTTATAGTATTTTATAACATATAAATATATATATGTCATGGCATAAATTTCTCAGTTTTATTTAAAAGCATTTATAGAATTATCAATCATGAAAAATATGATGAGCAAGGAAAGATCCATTCACCTGGAGTCCGCGCTACAACTTCCTAACACAAACATCGAGGTGTCACAAACGATCTGCGCCTGTGACCAATTATCAAACCATATCTTAGAATTCTCGTTGATACAATACATAACTTACATCGCACATGAGTCTACGTAATTCGGTCCAGAAGATCTACAAATTAGATCTCTGATCCGTAACTTACAAGGATCCACATTATTCTTCTAGAATAACATACTAAAGTTTCGGAACGATTCAACGGTCGGATCTCCGCCAATTGCCAAAACCAAGTGGCGGTTAACATTTTATTTTACGAACTTACAAATCCAATTTGAGAAGATCCGTACGTCGGATTCCTAATCCGTAAGTTCCTATATTCCTCAAATATTATGAATAATAACCTATTAAAGTTTGATGACGATCCAACAGTCGGATCATCGATTCATATAATGGCCTATTAACGTATCTTAGAGAATTTTGGTTCTAACGATCAATCTACGTCATTAAATTCTCAAAACTGAATTCAAGGCATCAAATATAGCCTAAAAATAGCATTGGCGGCCCTCTGGCCACGCGTCGCCGTGGGTGGCGGTTGGCCGCCCCGACTCGCCGAAAAAATCAACTATCTCTAAAAATTACCAAAATTTGGAGATTTGAATATCTCAATGAGTATAACAACTTTTATACCTGTAACCAAGGCCAATTTGGCCTGGAAAGGCTCCAATTTCATCAAAACCCGTCGGAACCCTAGAAATGGGTGTTCTTGATTCGTCCCCAATTTGACTCCGACGTTCCAACCAATGATTGGGCATTGTTCTAGGCCTCAAGGGAATTCTATGGGTGGTGACAATTGGAAGAAATTGCTTCAGAAATGGGAGAATTGACACAAAACCCGTCGGTGTCACCCTCGCCAAAAGTCACGGATTTGACCCAATTTCCATCGAATCTTGATAGAAGAATGAAGGGGAAGAGGTATGGTGATGATTGCAGGTAGAAATGGGGTGAAATTTGCCTGAAAAACGGCTCGGAAACGTCGGAATTCCACCAGTTTCGAAACCAGGTTGGGTGCGGGTTCAAGGGATCCGGCCGATCCTCTCCTTTTCTTTCTCCCTCCTTTCCCTTCTTTCCTTCTTCTGGTTGGTCACTCACCTTCCTCTCTCCTCTCCTCATTCGGCCTCTCCTTCATTTTTCCAGATTGGGCAGCTTTGCCCAATCCCTTTCTATCCTCTGTTTTCTTCCTCCCCGACGCCTTCATCTTTCTTTTTCCCATAATTCTCACAACAACTAATAAAATAATAATACTTATAATTATATACATATAAAAAAATATAAATAGTAACCAAAATAAAAGTACTTCTCGATTTAAAGTTCCTTAGAACTTTAACCGTAACTCCAAATCCTCTTCTGCTTGCGCCTACAAGCTCGTGTTGTCGAATACTTCAGGGATACGCTAAAGTAAAATTTCATATGCCTCACTATACGCTGATCAATGAAAATCAAAACTCTCGCCTCTAAGGGCACTTTAGTAAAATCATGCCTTTAAAATTCATAAAATCGTAAAATTAGGGACATGCTGTCACATATATGCTTCAAGATCGCTGATAAGCTCATATTTATACATATTTTACATCAAATTCTCTCGTCTTTTCTTAGTTATTTCCTCATATTTTTGTGCTATTTACTTTGTTTTTGTGTTTTGTCGAATTTATCTAGCTAAGAAAATAAAAATAGCACAAATGTGATTTTAAGTAATAAATTCGTCATTTTTACATGGCTCACTTATTATGTTTGTATGTATATGCGTGTGTGTGTAGAGATATATATAGATGTAATCACTTTGTTTTCTTCTGCATTGCTTATTTTCTCTTGTTTGTGACGCAGAGAGGAAGGAGCACACGCATTGACAAAAATACCCATTGGGAACTATGCATGTTTTGATTCGCAGGGTCGAAATCTGTGTTGGAAAGCAGTGGTAGAATGGTCAATTCGGCTATTGGGTGCGGTTAGCAGAATTATTGGGCTGCGTCATCCCCACAACGTAATGTTTCCACCAACCATGTGACAAAATGGAGCGAAAGAAAGCAAAAAGAAATAAAGGAAAGTATGAAGAAGCTGCCCTTAGCAACGTGGAGAGCACTGAGAATAAAAGAAAAGCTGCTTTTGTGAAGGCAGGTCAGAAGGTGCGGGACGAAAAAATAAAAAAAGAGGGGAGAGAGAGAGCTGCCCTGGGCAGCTCTTAAGTCGTGCAGAAATAAAAGGAACAGCTCCCATGAGGGCTGGGGAAAAAGGGAGACAGAGGTCTCGGTTGGGGGGTGAGAGCTGCCATTAGGCAGCGTGGTGGTAAAGAAGAGCTGCCATTAGGCAGCGTGGTGGTAAAGAAGAGCTGCCAGCTGGCAGCGTGTGAAGGAGTTGCGAGAAACCTTGGGGCAGCGTGAGCAGTGAAGAACCAGGAGAACGTGGGCAGCTGTGAGGCGCGGAAAAAAACGGAGCACGCAGAAGGGCTGCCTGGGGCAGCATGTTGGAAGAAGAAACCGTGAAGTCAGCTTGCGTAGAGGTCACGTGGAGCTTGCAGGGGGAGCCTTCAGCGAGAGGAGACCGAGGGACGTGATTAACCAAGCTGCCTGGCAGCTTGTGGAGGGAGCAGCTCGCAGGAAGCCAGAGAAAAGGTGGCGCGCACGGGATGGTAGCTGGCAGGCGAGGAGAGACAAAGGCTAGGGCTGTCTTGGGGGAGCACAGAAAAGAATAAGGCAGCGCAAGCTGCAGAGCTCGAGGAAGAAAACTGAGTTGCTGCCTTGCAGCAGAGCACGGGAGACGCGGGAGAACAGGCAAGCTGCCTTTGCAGCTTGCGAGCAGGCGTGAGAGGAAGGAGAGGCGGAAGAGGAGCAACACGCAGGGCTCGTGGAAGAGCAGGGAAAGGCAAGCTGACAACGTGCAGAGAAAGAAAAAGGGCGGAATGAGCTGCCAACTAGGCAGCTGGCAGAGGGAAGTCCACTGAGCAGGCGCAGGAGAAACAAAGCAGTCAGCCTGGCACGCGGGGGAATAAGAGCTGCCTCATGCAGCGTGACACGGGAAGAAAAGGAGATCCTGACGCAAGTCAGGTGAGGCAGGAAGCTGGCAGTGCATGGAGCGCAGAAATAGAAGCTACAACCCGCATCTCTCTCGGTTAATTCGTTCCAACTTTATGTTTTAATTTCTGTTTTAATTTTAATAATGTGTAACTAATTTTATTTTGGCTAGAGTTTAATTCAAAACCATGGATATATTTGTAATTTGAATTGATTACCTTCAGTTGTGATTTCTGAGTTGTGATTTAATTTGCTTAACTGCTTGATTGATAACTTATTTTTGTATGTCGATTAAGGATGCATACTTAATTTACATGCATGAATTTGATGCTAGAATATAAGTGAATTTCACCTAATCGTTATGAACTTATATTCACAAGTAGTGAAGGTCGCTTATAAACGATCGCGTTAGGTAAATTCTTGGCATAAGTTTCATGCAATTCATAGTAACAAGTGCCTCGTCAATGCTTATGATTTTCATAAAACTTAATGATTCTTGCTTGTATCTCTATTATGCAATTCATGTAGGGAACTTGTAGGGAATGTTTTGGGTTGTCGTATGCAATCATCCAACCTAATAAAAGTAGGAAAATCTGAAGGTTAATTTAAGCGGACCTAATTAACTTGGGGCGTTGAGAATTTACAATTTATTGAAAGAACAACTGAAAATCAATTTAGGTTGCATATGTGGCATGTGTGGAGAATAATCCTCTAGCCAGTCCGTCATTTATCATTTTACCTTCATTTTATGTTTTTGTCAATTCTGTAATTTATTTAAGTTTAATTTACTTTTCATCAAAAATCAATCCCCCGTTTATTTTAAGGTGTTAGATTTATTAGAAATCAATTTAGTTTGTATTTTCTTGAGTCTTGAATTATTTTGTGTCTTTTTAGATTATTTGTTAGTTTTATTTTGAGTTATTCTAGTTAAGTGTTTTGAGTCTAGTTTAGTGTTTTAAATTTTGTTTTTACGTTTTTAATTTAATTTTACTTTGGTTAGCATCCCTAGTTAATCCCCGGCCTAGAACGATCCCTACTTACATCATTACTACAACTGTCACAAATAGGGTTTAAATTTGTGCGTTAATTTATTTTCGCACCAAATTTTTGGCGCCGTTGCCGGGGATTAGCAAATTTGCTAATCCTTTGTTTATGTTTTTGTTTGTGTTTTATTTTATTTTATTTTATTTGTGTTTATTTTATGTTATTTTATTTTTGGTTTGTTATGTCTTTTACTTTTGATATTTGATTTAGTTTTCTTTCTTTGATTTTAGTTACAAATGGAGCAAGACCTGGATTCTACTAGCATTCAAGATCTATTGGCACAGCTCACTGCTCAATTAACTCATAATGCCGAACGGACCACAATGCCAAGTGTCCCTACACTTGATGTGCCCTATGGACAACGATATCAAGGTCCTCAATTTTCTGCAAATGAAGATGTTTGGGGATATCAGGGCCATAACCAATCAAGGGGCAACATGTTTTCCAACGCTTATAATTCGGATTGGAGAAGTAATTCAGAGTACATGTGGGGAGAACCTCAACAATTCCAACAAGGTGGATATTGGCAGCAAGAAGACGCGTTCTATTCAAGATCTATGCAGCCACCACAGCATCCCCCACAACAATTCCAATCGAATCAAAGTATGCCCGTGGATTATAATCAAATGCTTGAAGAATTAATTTCTTCAGTACAGGGTTCACAAAAAGAAGAACAATTGCCGCCATCGGAAGAGTTCTATCAGTGGCCATATGAACCGTCACATCCACCACAACAATCTCCCCAATCAAATTCAGGTACGTCTTCGGATAATGACATGTTGAATAAGTTACTAACCTCTTTGACCCAGGACGTAGAAAATCGAAACATGGAGATGCAAAATAAAGCCAACAAGGTGGATGAGTTGGAGAAGCAAATTGGGCAGATTATGGAGTTCATGTTACAAATTCAAGATCAAAGTGAACTCTCCAACTCCACATTTGCAAATTCAGAGGGAGAAATGGAAATTAATGAAGCCATCACTTTGGGAAGTGATATGGAGGATGAAGTTGTTCCTGAACCATCCAAACAGAGCCCGAACATGGATGAATTGCCAATTCAAGAAGAAGATGAGGATGACGACTTGGGCAGTTTAGAAGAATTCTTATCGCAAACCCCCCAAGTCCTTATGTCATCCAACTCAGGTGAGGAGGTTCTAAGTTCAATTCATTCTGACATCGTTCCACCAAATGTCCTTTTTCCTTGCAGGTTTTTAAATCCCAAGGAAGAAGTGAATGAAAAATATGTTGTGGAAGATCTTCCCAAGGTGCAATGTGATATCCAAATTCTTGGTGTACCAAATCAAGTTCCCGATGGTATTGAAACGTTCAAAGAGACTTGTACACCAAGAAGAATTATTCCAGAAAATGAGGTGGCCGGAGAATTTCAAGAATACATCCAAGAGGCTGTGCATGAGACAATCAAGCCTAAAGCAGTTGAGTTTGATGACACGGGACAAGCCACAACCATCATAGTAAACCTGGCCAAGTTCAAAGTCCCGGAAACGTTCAAAGACGTGGTGTTTATAATTGAGTTTGAATGTGACTGTAAGCCATCTTCTCCATTTTTTATTTTAATTTATGCTAACTTGTTTTTAATTTTGATGATTCAGGCACCGTCATTAGAACTTAGACCGTTGTCGGATCATTTCAAGTACCACCGTCCGTTCAATGATAAGCCCATGCATTTGAATAATGAAGGGAGGCCTAGGAATCACCCACAATCAGATTTGCATTCCTAATCCCTTCTCTTTACTGAATTTATTTTACTGTATTTAGTTCTTTCATTGTTTGTTGGCTCTTGTATGAATTTATTTTACGTTGATTTCTTTTTACGTTGATTTCATTTTGTTTTGTTTAGTTAGTTGTGATTTTTGTTTAGAAAGTTAAACTTAGTCTTTTTACTTTGTTTTACTTATTGTTGTGTTTTCTTAATTAAGTTGTTAAAAATACATAAAAAAAAAAAATAAAAAAAAAAAAAAAAAAAAAAATAATAATAATAAAAAAAAAAAAAAATAAAATAAAAAACTTAAAAACATAAACATTCATATAATAATAAAAAAAAAAACTTAAATGCATAAATTTTTTTACAATAACTTGTAATTTAATTTCGTTCATTGGTCATTGGTTGGTGGTGCCTCGGAGGTCGTCGGAGCCCCTGAAAGACGAAGCGCCAGAGCTGGATCATTCGGAGCCTCAATACTTGGTGCTGCTCCCGAGGACGAAGGCAACACAAACCTCGGGAGTAACGCCATAAACCGTTGATGATCACTCTGAATCCGCACTTCGGACTCCTGCATCTGATCCAGCTTCCTCTTCATGCTGGTTGAGTAATTGGTTGCAAGCATGTGCAAATCCCTGTTCTCATGCCTAAGCACTCTGACCTCCTGCCGAAGACTAGCCACTTCAGCCATCAACGACTCCACCTGACGGGTTCGTGCAAGAAGGCGCTGACCCATGTTTGATACTGAGCCTGCGCATCGGACGCTGTAGGCCATAGAGTCCTGAACAGCCAGTTCGTCGGACCGCCTGGAAAGTATCCTAGTGTCTCTAGGAGTGAGCAGATTTCTGGCCACCACCGATGCGGTTGTTTCGTTCATCATCATGGAATCCCCAACTGTAAGAGGACCATTCGGGGATATGAAGGACGGCTGCCAAATGTTGGTTGGAGAAGATATATCACTATCTTCCCCAACATTCAAGTTAAGGCGACGGTCAGAAGGGCAAGACATTTTCTGAAGGTGTTGAGAATGAAGAGTCGGACTGATCAAGATTAAAAGAAATGCAAGGAGGAAGTGTTTACAGGAGGGAGTGTTTACAAGGGGAGCTCAAGTGTGTTGTGGAGAAAAAAATGAGCGTTCTTATAAGAAGAAGAAATCGTTGAGGCATCACTCAGCAGTCGAAGAGGCGCCCTCTCGCAAATCGAAGAGCCGGGCTCCTTTCTGAAAAGCCGAACTCTTTTCTCAAAAGCGGCGTCGCCGTTCTCAAAAGTCGGACTCCGTCTCAAAAGTCGGTTCCTTTCTCAAAAGTCGGACGCCGCTCTCTCAAAAGTCGGGCGTCTCTCTCAAAAGCCGGAGCAGTCAGGAATCACGAGGCGTGCAGCTTTTCCATTTTTGTCGTCACTCGTCACGCGCGCTGTCAGCTTTGCGCAAATTACGGGTGACTTTTTCAGAAAGCGCGTAACTTGTACTGTTCATCCATCCACCGGCTGCCGACAGGGGTAAAAGAATAGTTTCGGTTGTGAAGAAAAAACCTATAAACGTCTACCTTCGCATCCATTGCAAAGGCAAACTCTCTCAGCACTTCTTCATCTCCGAAATTTTTCATCTCCGAAAATGCCTTTCCAACAAACCCTCTCGAGTTTCTCTGTGTTTCTCATTCCTTGGGATACCTTTACAAATAAATCATCTAGAGCTAGAGTATTTCATATCATGAAGGTTGAAAGCAAGAGTATCTCATATCACGCTTTCTTCCTGTCCTTGTCCTTGTCTTTGTGGCAAGGAGAAAGCGGGCAATCAGCCAGCACTCGGTGTCAATCTTCCAATCTAAGAACCGACTGCCTGGAAATCCTTCCTGATTGCTTACCTAGCATTGCTCTCGAGTGCTCTTCTTCAACCACTGATGTACTTCCGAAGAAGTCGCCACATCTGCCTGGAGAACAGCCAAGGCAAGTGAAAATGTTACTTGAAGCATGTGGAGACAAGGTGCTGCTTCATCTTCAAGATCAAGTCTCATTTTCCTTGCTAAGAAGTTCCCCAGCCCAGTTCAAGCATACACCTGTGGAACGATACTTCTTCAAAAGCAAAAGTATCCCATATCATCAGAGTCAGAGGCAAAGATATCTCATGGCACGCTTTTCCTTTACCCTTGCTCTTGGCTACGAGTCAAGGTGAAAGAAAGGCAATCGGTCGGCACTTGGACAGATTGAACAAAGAAGCAGACCACTACCTCTGCCTCGTGCCTACTTGCCATGCAGAAGAACAAAAAGAGAAGAATGTAGCCTGCAGACTCAATCAACCCAGCAGAAGGAGTCTGAGTTGAAACCAAGAGCTCGAGAAGCCTCAACAACACCACCAATCAAGTCTCATTTTCCTTGCTAAGAAGTTCCGAGGCCAGTTCAAGTTCAAAGCTGTGGAAAGTCACCAAACAGGACCAATGATCATTTTTTTTTAGTTTTATTCATTGTCTTTTTCATTTTTAATTTTTCGTTTGCATTTTTTTTTTACATTTTCTTGCGTGCTTAACTGATTTATTTCTTTTCTTTGCAGGAACTTTTGACTATTTCCACCCTTGAGGTTGATTGCAGAATTTTAGCTTGGGGTCATCGCTTGATTTTTTCTGCAAATTAGGGAAGTTTTCAGTCCTATTGCTTTATTTTGTTTCTTTGTATTTATTTATTTTATTTTTATTTGCATTTTATTATATTTTCTGACATTGGGGACAATGTCTAGTTTAAGTGTGGGGGTAAAGAGTATGAAAAATGACCAAATTGAAAATTTTGTACCTTCGACTTTGAACTGGTTTCATTTGTTTCCATGTTATTGCTTTGTTTTCTTAATTAGTTTTGTTTTATTTAAAAAAAAAAAAAAAATTCGAAAAATTTAAAAATCCAAAAATATTGTCTTGTTTTCCTTATTGTTTTGAATTAGATTTTTGTTTAGTTTCCCGACCCAATGATATAATTGGATAAAATTTGAACCATGATCATCAAGAACTTAGTTAACATGTGTTTTGTGAAATTCCTAATTCTCGTGTTAGTTTGTACATATTTGATCATCTTTGAAAAACCAAATGCACATAGCCTTGTTGATGTGAAATTAAAGCATGATTTTAAGCTCCATATGTGAATTTAGTGACCATATACATCCTATGTGAGTTTTTGAGCCTATTGAAAGTGTGTGCATTTTTCATATACTCCTATTTTTTCATGTGTGATGAACTTATGTGAGATACTTCTCTAGAACTTGCATAACGATCTTTCGAAATTTTTGTCATTAATTGCATGAACTTGAAAATGATAGAGGCATTAGGTTTACCACCATGGCCCAAATAACCTTGTTTCCCAAAGAAAAATGATATCATTAGATTGCCAATTTGAGCCGTATTTGTGAGCCTTTTATTTCTTATCACCAGATATGTCTACCCTTATGCCTGAAATAAATATTTTTCCTTACCCTTTCCAAGCGAGCAATGCAAGATTATCTTATGTGAATGTTTGTGAAGTACTTTGGAGGGTATTTGGCAAAAGAATAAGTGTGGGGGTTTTTCATATTTGTTTCTGTTTGAAAAAAAAAAAAAAAAAAAAAAAAAAAAAAAAAAAAAAAAAAAAGAAGAAGAAAATGAAAAGAAAAAGAAAGATTGTATACAAAGAAAATAAAAAGTTTTTAAAGTTTCAGTTTATGGGTGTGGTTGGAGGTGACTTGTAGAATAGCGGGAAATGTTGAGTTCTTATAAAAGAAAAGAATTGCTTGTAATGTAGCTTGGAACTTTTGTTTTCCTATTCTTTCGTTTCAATAACCCTATCCCTAAGCCTCATTACATCCAATAAAAGTCCTCTTGATTTAAGTTTTGTAATTATGATTGTGGAGAAGTGATCTTTATGCAAGCGTATAGTAGAACTTTCACATTTGATTCTTTGAGAGAAACACATTAAAACTAAACACATGTGTGATTGAGTGTAAATCCCGTGAGAAGGTCGCTAGTTTGCATATGGTGATTTTAAAAATAAAAAAAAAATTTGAAATTGCATTAGCATGGCTATCTCACACACTACACTTCAATGATGATTCAAAGATTACTGCTAATATTTGAATAAGGAAAATGAACTTGGATTAGTTTGTTTGGTGTTAGCTATGGTTCTTGATGATTGTGTTTTCAAATGAAATTCTATGAGGGTCACATAGGGGGAAGCTAATATTTTCATGTTATTACTTTTTATGTTTTCGTTTGTTTTGCTCGAGGACTAGCAAAAGTTAAGTGTGGGGGTATTTGATAAGCTCATATTTATACATATTTTACATCAAATTCTCTCGTCTTTTCTTAGTTATTTCCTCATATTTTTGTGCTATTTACTTTGTTTTTGTGTTTTGTCGAATTTATCTAGCTAAGAAAATAAAAATAGCACAAATGTGATTTTAAGTAATAAATTCGTCATTTTTACATGGCTCACTTATTATGTTTGTATGTATATGCGTGTGTGTGTAGAGATATATATAGATGTAATCACTTTGTTTTCTTCTGCATTGCTTATTTTCTCTTGTTTGTGACGCAGAGAGGAAGGAGCACACGCATTGACAAAAATACCCATTGGGAACTATGCATGTTTTGATTCGCAGGGTCGAAATCTGTGTTGGAAAGCAGTGGTAGAATGGTCAATTCGGCTATTGGGTGCGGTTAGCAGAATTATTGGGCTGCGTCATCCCCACAACGTAATGTTTCCACCAACCATGTGACAAAATGGAGCGAAAGAAAGCAAAAAGAAATAAAGGAAAGTATGAAGAAGCTGCCCTTAGCAACGTGGAGAGCACTGAGAATAAAAGAAAAGCTGCTTTTGTGAAGGCAGGTCAGAAGGTGCGGGACGAAAAAATAAAAAAAGAGGGGAGAGAGAGAGCTGCCCTGGGCAGCTCTTAAGTCGTGCAGAAATAAAAGGAACAGCTCCCATGAGGGCTGGGGAAAAAGGGAGACAGAGGTCTCGGTTGGGGGGTGAGAGCTGCCATTAGGCAGCGTGGTGGTAAAGAAGAGCTGCCATTAGGCAGCGTGGTGGTAAAGAAGAGCTGCCAGCTGGCAGCGTGTGAAGGAGTTGCGAGAAACCTTGGGGCAGCGTGAGCAGTGAAGAACCAGGAGAACGTGGGCAGCTGTGAGGCGCGGAAAAAAACGGAGCACGCAGAAGGGCTGCCTGGGGCAGCATGTTGGAAGAAGAAACCGTGAAGTCAGCTTGCGTAGAGGTCACGTGGAGCTTGCAGGGGGAGCCTTCAGCGAGAGGAGACCGAGGGACGTGATTAACCAAGCTGCCTGGCAGCTTGTGGAGGGAGCAGCTCGCAGGAAGCCAGAGAAAAGGTGGCGCGCACGGGATGGTAGCTGGCAGGCGAGGAGAGACAAAGGCTAGGGCTGTCTTGGGGGAGCACAGAAAAGAATAAGGCAGCGCAAGCTGCAGAGCTCGAGGAAGAAAACTGAGTTGCTGCCTTGCAGCAGAGCACGGGAGACGCGGGAGAACAGGCAAGCTGCCTTTGCAGCTTGCGAGCAGGCGTGAGAGGAAGGAGAGGCGGAAGAGGAGCAACACGCAGGGCTCGTGGAAGAGCAGGGAAAGGCAAGCTGACAACGTGCAGAGAAAGAAAAAGGGCGGAAGGAGCTGCCAACTAGGCAGCTGGCAGAGGGAAGTCCACTGAGCAGGCGCAGGAGAAACAAAGCAGTCAGCCTGGCACGCGGGGGAATAAGAGCTGCCTCATGCAGCGTGACACGGGAAGAAAAGGAGATCCTGACGCAAGTCAGGTGAGGCAGGAAGCTGGCAGTGCATGGAGCGCAGAAATAGAAGCTACAACCCGCATCTCTCTCGGTTAATTCGTTCCAACTTTATGTTTTAATTTCTGTTTTAATTTTAATAATGTGTAACTAATTTTATTTTGGCTAGAGTTTAATTCAAAACCATGGATATATTTGTAATTTGAATTGATTACCTTCAGTTGTGATTTCTGAGTTGTGATTTAATTTGCTTAACTGCTTGATTGATAACTTATTTTTGTATGTCGATTAAGGATGCATACTTAATTTACATGCATGAATTTGATGCTAGAATATAAGTGAATTTCACCTAATCGTTATGAACTTATATTCACAAGTAGTGAAGGTCGCTTATAAACGATCGCGTTAGGTAAATTCTTGGCATAAGTTTCATGCAATTCATAGTAACAAGTGCCTCGTCAATGCTTATGATTTTCATAAAACTTAATGATTCTTGCTTGTATCTCTATTATGCAATTCATGTAGGGAACTTGTAGGGAATGTTTTGGGTTGTCGTATGCAATCATCCAACCTAATAAAAGTAGGAAAATCTGAAGGTTAATTTAAGCGGACCTAATTAACTTGGGGCGTTGAGAATTTACAATTTATTGAAAGAACAACTGAAAATCAATTTAGGTTGCATATGTGGCATGTGTGGAGAATAATCCTCTAGCCAGTCCGTCATTTATCATTTTACCTTCATTTTATGTTTTTGTCAATTCTGTAATTTATTTAAGTTTAATTTACTTTTCATCAAAAATCAATCCCCCGTTTATTTTAAGGTGTTAGATTTATTAGAAATCAATTTAGTTTGTATTTTCTTGAGTCTTGAATTATTTTGTGTCTTTTTAGATTATTTGTTAGTTTTATTTTGAGTTATTCTAGTTAAGTGTTTTGAGTCTAGTTTAGTGTTTTAAATTTTGTTTTTACGTTTTTAATTTAATTTTACTTTGGTTAGCATCCCTAGTTAATCCCCGGCCTAGAACGATCCCTACTTACATCATTACTACAACTGTCACAAATAGGGTTTAAATTTGTGCGTTAATTTATTTTCGCACCAAATTTTTGGCGCCGTTGCCGGGGATTAGCAAATTTGCTAATCCTTTGTTTATGTTTTTGTTTGTGTTTTATTTTATTTTATTTTATTTGTGTTTATTTTATGTTATTTTATTTTTGGTTTGTTATGTCTTTTACTTTTGATATTTGATTTAGTTTTCTTTCTTTGATTTTAGTTACAAATGGAGCAAGACCTGGATTCTACTAGCATTCAAGATCTATTGGCACAGCTCACTGCTCAATTAACTCATAATGCCGAACGGACCACAATGCCAAGTGTCCCTACACTTGATGTGCCCTATGGACAACGATATCAAGGTCCTCAATTTTCTGCAAATGAAGATGTTTGGGGATATCAGGGCCATAACCAATCAAGGGGCAACATGTTTTCCAACGCTTATAATTCGGATTGGAGAAGTAATTCAGAGTACATGTGGGGAGAACCTCAACAATTCCAACAAGGTGGATATTGGCAGCAAGAAGACGCGTTCTATTCAAGATCTATGCAGCCACCACAGCATCCCCCACAACAATTCCAATCGAATCAAAGTATGCCCGTGGATTATAATCAAATGCTTGAAGAATTAATTTCTTCAGTACAGGGTTCACAAAAAGAAGAACAATTGCCGCCATCGGAAGAGTTCTATCAGTGGCCATATGAACCGTCACATCCACCACAACAATCTCCCCAATCAAATTCAGGTACGTCTTCGGATAATGACATGTTGAATAAGTTACTAACCTCTTTGACCCAGGACGTAGAAAATCGAAACATGGAGATGCAAAATAAAGCCAACAAGGTGGATGAGTTGGAGAAGCAAATTGGGCAGATTATGGAGTTCATGTTACAAATTCAAGATCAAAGTGAACTCTCCAACTCCACATTTGCAAATTCAGAGGGAGAAATGGAAATTAATGAAGCCATCACTTTGGGAAGTGATATGGAGGATGAAGTTGTTCCTGAACCATCCAAACAGAGCCCGAACATGGATGAATTGCCAATTCAAGAAGAAGATGAGGATGACGACTTGGGCAGTTTAGAAGAATTCTTATCGCAAACCCCCCAAGTCCTTATGTCATCCAACTCAGGTGAGGAGGTTCTAAGTTCAATTCATTCTGACATCGTTCCACCAAATGTCCTTTTTCCTTGCAGGTTTTTAAATCCCAAGGAAGAAGTGAATGAAAAATATGTTGTGGAAGATCTTCCCAAGGTGCAATGTGATATCCAAATTCTTGGTGTACCAAATCAAGTTCCCGATGGTATTGAAACGTTCAAAGAGACTTGTACACCAAGAAGAATTATTCCAGAAAATGAGGTGGCCGGAGAATTTCAAGAATACATCCAAGAGGCTGTGCATGAGACAATCAAGCCTAAAGCAGTTGAGTTTGATGACACGGGACAAGCCACAACCATCATAGTAAACCTGGCCAAGTTCAAAGTCCCGGAAACGTTCAAAGACGTGGTGTTTATAATTGAGTTTGAATGTGACTGTAAGCCATCTTCTCCATTTTTTATTTTAATTTATGCTAACTTGTTTTTAATTTTGATGATTCAGGCACCGTCATTAGAACTTAGACCGTTGTCGGATCATTTCAAGTACCACCGTCCGTTCAATGATAAGCCCATGCATTTGAATAATGAAGGGAGGCCTAGGAATCACCCACAATCAGATTTGCATTCCTAATCCCTTCTCTTTACTGAATTTATTTTACTGTATTTAGTTCTTTCATTGTTTGTTGGCTCTTGTATGAATTTATTTTACGTTGATTTCTTTTTACGTTGATTTCATTTTGTTTTGTTTAGTTAGTTGTGATTTTTGTTTAGAAAGTTAAACTTAGTCTTTTTACTTTGTTTTACTTATTGTTGTGTTTTCTTAATTAAGTTGTTAAAAATACATAAAAAATAAAAAAAATAAAAAAAAAAAAAAAAAAAAATAATAATAATAAAAAAAAAAAAAAAAAAAAATAAAAAACTTAAAAACATAAACATTCATATAATAATAAAAAAAAAAACTTAAATGCATAAATTTTTTTACAATAACTTGTAATTTAATTTCGTTCATTGGTCATTGGTTGGTGGTGCCTCGGAGGTCGTCGGAGCCCCTGAAAGACGAAGCGCCAGAGCTGGATCATTCGGAGCCTCAATACTTGGTGCTGCTCCCGAGGACGAAGGCAACACAAACCTCGGGAGTAACGCCATAAACCGTTGATGATCACTCTGAATCCGCACTTCGGACTCCTGCATCTGATCCAGCTTCCTCTTCATGCTGGTTGAGTAATTGGTTGCAAGCATGTGCAAATCCCTGTTCTCATGCCTAAGCACTCTGACCTCCTGCCGAAGACTAGCCACTTCAGCCATCAACGACTCCACCTGACGGGTTCGTGCAAGAAGGCGCTGACCCATGTTTGATACTGAGCCTGCGCATCGGACGCTGTAGGCCATAGAGTCCTGAACAGCCAGTTCGTCGGACCGCCTGGAAAGTATCCTAGTGTCTCTAGGAGTGAGCAGATTTCTGGCCACCACCGATGCGGTTGTTTCGTTCATCATCATGGAATCCCCAACTGTAAGAGGACCATTCGGGGATATGAAGGACGGCTGCCAAATGTTGGTTGGAGAAGATATATCACTATCTTCCCCAACATTCAAGTTAAGGCGACGGTCAGAAGGGCAAGACATTTTCTGAAGGTGTTGAGAATGAAGAGTCGGACTGATCAAGATTAAAAGAAATGCAAGGAGGAAGTGTTTACAGGAGGGAGTGTTTACAAGGGGAGCTCAAGTGTGTTGTGGAGAAAAAAATGAGCGTTCTTATAAGAAGAAGAAATCGTTGAGGCATCACTCAGCAGTCGAAGAGGCGCCCTCTCGCAAATCGAAGAGCCGAGCTCCTTTCTCAAAAGCCGAACTCTTTTCTCAAAAGCGGCGTCGCCGTTCTCAAAAGTCGGACTCCGTCTCAAAAGTCGGTTCCTTTCTCAAAAGTCGGACGCCGCTCTCTCAAAAGTCGGGCGTCTCTCTCAAAAGCCGGAGCAGTCAGGAATCACGAGGCGTGCAGCTTTTCCATTTTTGTCGTCACTCGTCACGCGCGCTGTCAGCTTTGCGCAAATTACGGGTGACTTTTTCAGAAAGCGCGTAACTTGTACTGTTCATCCATCCACCGGCTGCCGACAGGGGTAAAAGAATAGTTTCGGTTGTGAAGAAAAAACCTATAAACGTCTACCTTCGCATCCATTGCAAAGGCAAACTCTCTCAGCACTTCTTCATCTCCGAAATTTTTCATCTCCGAAAATGCCTTTCCAACAAACCCTCTCGAGTTTCTCTGTGTTTCTCATTCCTTGGGATACCTTTACAAATAAATCATCTAGAGCTAGAGTATTTCATATCATGAAGGTTGAAAGCAAGAGTATCTCATATCACGCTTTCTTCCTGTCCTTGTCCTTGTCTTTGTGGCAAGGAGAAAGCGGGCAATCAGCCAGCACTCGGTGTCAATCTTCCAATCTAAGAACCGACTGCCTGGAAATCCTTCCTGATTGCTTACCTAGCATTGCTCTCGAGTGCTCTTCTTCAACCACTGATGTACTTCCGAAGAAGTCGCCACATCTGCCTGGAGAACAGCCAAGGCAAGTGAAAATGTTACTTGAAGCATGTGGAGACAAGGTGCTGCTTCATCTTCAAGATCAAGTCTCATTTTCCTTGCTAAGAAGTTCCCCAGCCCAGTTCAAGCATACACCTGTGGAACGATACTTCTTCAAAAGCAAAAGTATCCCATATCATCAGAGTCAGAGGCAAAGATATCTCATGGCACGCTTTTCCTTTACCCTTGCTCTTGGCTACGAGTCAAGGTGAAAGAAAGGCAATCGGTCGGCACTTGGACAGATTGAACAAAGAAGCAGACCACTACCTCTGCCTCGTGCCTACTTGCCATGCAGAAGAACAAAAAGAGAAGAATGTAGCCTGCAGACTCAATCAACCCAGCAGAAGGAGTCTGAGTTGAAACCAAGAGCTCGAGAAGCCTCAACAACACCACCAATCAAGTCTCATTTTCCTTGCTAAGAAGTTCCGAGGCCAGTTCAAGTTCAAAGCTGTGGAAAGTCACCAAACAGGACCAATGATCATTTTTTTTTAGTTTTATTCATTGTCTTTTTCATTTTTAATTTTTCGTTTGCATTTTTTTTTTACATTTTCTTGCGTGCTTAACTGATTTATTTCTTTTCTTTGCAGGAACTTTTGACTATTTCCACCCTTGAGGTTGATTGCAGAATTTTAGCTTGGGGTCATCGCTTGATTTTTTCTGCAAATTAGGGAAGTTTTCAGTCCTATTGCTTTATTTTGTTTCTTTGTATTTATTTATTTTATTTTTATTTGCATTTTATTATATTTTCTGACATTGGGGACAATGTCTAGTTTAAGTGTGGGGGTAAAGAGTATGAAAAATGACCAAATTGAAAATTTTGTACCTTCGACTTTGAACTGGTTTCATTTGTTTCCATGTTATTGCTTTGTTTTCTTAATTAGTTTTGTTTTATTTAAAAAAAAAAAAAAATTTGAAAAATTTAAAAATCCAAAAATATTGTCTTGTTTTCCTTATTGTTTTGAATTAGATTTTTGTTAGTTTCCCGACCCAATGATATAATTGGATAAAATTTGAACCATGATCATCAAGAACTTAGTTAACATGTGTTTTGTGAAATTCCTAATTCTCGTGTTAGTTTGTACATATTTGATCATCTTTGAAAAACCAAATGCACATAGCCTTGTTGATGTGAAATTAAAGCATGATTTTAAGCTCCATATGTGAATTTAGTGACCATATACATCCTATGTGAGTTTTTGAGCCTATTGAAAGTGTGTGCATTTTTCATATACTCCTATTTTTTCATGTGTGATGAACTTATGTGAGATACTTCTCTAGAACTTGCATAACGATCTTTCGAAATTTTTGTCATTAATTGCATGAACTTGAAAATGATAGAGGCATTAGGTTTACCACCATGGCCCAAATAACCTTGTTTCCCAAAGAAAAATGATATCATTAGATTGCCAATTTGAGCCGTATTTGTGAGCCTTTTATTTCTTATCACCAGATATGTCTACCCTTATGCCTGAAATAAATATTTTTCCTTACCCTTTCCAAGCGAGCAATGCAAGATTATCTTATGTGAATGTTTGTGAAGTACTTTGGAGGGTATTTGGCAAAAGAATAAGTGTGGGGGTTTTTCATATTTGTTTCTGTTTGAAAAAAAAAAAAAAAAAAAAAAAAAAAAAAAAAGAAGAAGAAAATGAAAAGAAAAAGAAAGATTGTATACAAAGAAAATAAAAAGTTTTTAAAGTTTCAGTTTATGGGTGTGGTTGGAGGTGACTTGTAGAATAGCGGGAAATGTTGAGTTCTTATAAAAGAAAAGAATTGCTTGTAATGTAGCTTGGAACTTTTGTTTTCCTATTCTTTCGTTTCAATAACCCTATCCCTAAGCCTCATTACATCCAATAAAAGTCCTCTTGATTTAAGTTTTGTAATTATGATTGTGGAGAAGTGATCTTTATGCAAGCGTATAGTAGAACTTTCACATTTGATTCTTTGAGAGAAACACATTAAAACTAAACACATGTGTGATTGAGTGTAAATCCCGTGAGAAGGTCGCTAGTTTGCATATGGTGATTTTAAAAATAAAAAAAAAATTTGAAATTGCATTAGCATGGCTATCTCACACACTACACTTCAATGATGATTCAAAGATTACTGCTAATATTTGAATAAGGAAAATGAACTTGGATTAGTTTGTTTGGTGTTAGCTATGGTTCTTGATGATTGTGTTTTCAAATGAAATTCTATGAGGGTCACATAGGGGGAAGCTAATATTTTCATGTTATTACTTTTTATGTTTTCGTTTGTTTTGCTCGAGGACTAGCAAAAGTTAAGTGTGGGGGTATTTGATAAGCTCATATTTATACATATTTTACATCAAATTCTCTCGTCTTTTCTTAGTTATTTCCTCATATTTTTGTGCTATTTACTTTGTTTTTGTGTTTTGTCGAATTTATCTAGCTAAGAAAATAAAAATAGCACAAATGTGATTTTAAGTAATAAATTCGTCATTTTTACATGGCTCACTTATTATGTTTGTATGTATATGCGTGTGTGTGTAGAGATATATATAGATGTAATCACTTTGTTTTCTTCTGCATTGCTTATTTTCTCTTGTTTGTGACGCAGAGAGGAAGGAGCACACGCATTGACAAAAATACCCATTGGGAACTATGCATGTTTTGATTCGCAGGGTCGAAATCTGTGTTGGAAAGCAGTGGTAGAATGGTCAATTCGGCTATTGGGTGCGGTTAGCAGAATTATTGGGCTGCGTCATCCCCACAACGTAATGTTTCCACCAACCATGTGACAAAATGGAGCGAAAGAAAGCAAAAAGAAATAAAGGAAAGTATGAAGAAGCTGCCCTTAGCAACGTGGAGAGCACTGAGAATAAAAGAAAAGCTGCTTTTGTGAAGGCAGGTCAGAAGGTGCGGGACGAAAAAATAAAAAAAGAGGGGAGAGAGAGAGCTGCCCTGGGCAGCTCTTAAGTCGTGCAGAAATAAAAGGAACAGCTCCCATGAGGGCTGGGGAAAAAGGGAGACAGAGGTCTCGGTTGGGGGGTGAGAGCTGCCATTAGGCAGCGTGGTGGTAAAGAAGAGCTGCCATTAGGCAGCGTGGTGGTAAAGAAGAGCTGCCAGCTGGCAGCGTGTGAAGGAGTTGCGAGAAACCTTGGGGCAGCGTGAGCAGTGAAGAACCAGGAGAACGTGGGCAGCTGTGAGGCGCGGAAAAAAACGGAGCACGCAGAAGGGCTGCCTGGGGCAGCATGTTGGAAGAAGAAACCGTGAAGTCAGCTTGCGTAGAGGTCACGTGGAGCTTGCAGGGGGAGCCTTCAGCGAGAGGAGACCGATGGACGTGATTAACCAAGCTGCCTGGCAGCTTGTGGAGGGAGCAGCTCGCAGGAAGCCAGAGAAAAGGTGGCGCGCACGGGATGGTAGCTGGCAGGCGAGGAGAGACAAAGGCTAGGGCTGTCTTGGGGGAGCACAGAAAAGAATAAGGCAGCGCAAGCTGCAGAGCTCGAGGAAGAAAACTGAGTTGCTGCCTTGCAGCAGAGCACGGGAGACGCGGGAGAACAGGCAAGCTGCCTTTGCAGCTTGCGAGCAGGCGTGAGAGGAAGGAGAGGCGGAAGAGGAGCAACACGCAGGGCTCGTGGAAGAGCAGGGAAAGGCAAGCTGACAACGTGCAGAGAAAGAAAAAGGGCGGAAGGAGCTGCCAACTAGGCAGCTGGCAGAGGGAAGTCCACTGAGCAGGCGCAGGAGAAACAAAGCAGTCAGCCTGGCACGCGGGGGAATAAGAGCTGCCTCATGCAGCGTGACACGGGAAGAAAAGGAGATCCTGACGCAAGTCAGGTGAGGCAGGAAGCTGGCAGTGCATGGAGCGCAGAAATAGAAGCTACAACCCGCATCTCTCTCGGTTAATTCGTTCCAACTTTATGTTTTAATTTCTGTTTTAATTTTAATAATGTGTAACTAATTTTATTTTGGCTAGAGTTTAATTCAAAACCATGGATATATTTGTAATTTGAATTGATTACCTTCAGTTGTGATTTCTGAGTTGTGATTTAATTTGCTTAACTGCTTGATTGATAACTTATTTTTGTATGTCGATTAAGGATGCATACTTAATTTACATGCATGAATTTGATGCTAGAATATAAGTGAATTTCACCTAATCGTTATGAACTTATATTCACAAGTAGTGAAGGTCGCTTATAAACGATCGCGTTAGGTAAATTCTTGGCATAAGTTTCATGCAATTCATAGTAACAAGTGCCTCGTCAATGCTTATGATTTTCATAAAACTTAATGATTCTTGCTTGTATCTCTATTATGCAATTCATGTAGGGAACTTGTAGGGAATGTTTTGGGTTGTCGTATGCAATCATCCAACCTAATAAAAGTAGGAAAATCTGAAGGTTAATTTAAGCGGACCTAATTAACTTGGGGCGTTGAGAATTTACAATTTATTGAAAGAACAACTGAAAATCAATTTAGGTTGCATATGTGGCATGTGTGGAGAATAATCCTCTAGCCAGTCCGTCATTTATCATTTTACCTTCATTTTATGTTTTTGTCAATTCTGTAATTTATTTAAGTTTAATTTACTTTTCATCAAAAATCAATCCCCCGTTTATTTTAAGGTGTTAGATTTATTAGAAATCAATTTAGTTTGTATTTTCTTGAGTCTTGAATTATTTTGTGTCTTTTTAGATTATTTGTTAGTTTTATTTTGAGTTATTCTAGTTAAGTGTTTTGAGTCTAGTTTAGTGTTTTAAATTTTGTTTTTACGTTTTTAATTTAATTTTACTTTGGTTAGCATCCCTAGTTAATCCCCGGCCTAGAACGATCCCTACTTACATCATTACTACAACTGTCACAAATAGGGTTTAAATTTGTGCGTTAATTTATTTTCGCACCAATCGCATCAGCAAAAAATCGCAAAAAACAAACATTCAAAGTAATGGGACAAAACTTTTCGACGGTTATCAACGAAAAATTACGATTTAACGGTTATTTTAACTCTGATTTTGATGATTTTTTTACAGCTACACTCCTTGACCCTATACGAATACAATGAATGAACTCGACCTTCAATTTAAAATATTTACACTAGTGGATACCATAAAATCTTATGTCATACTTAATGAAAGCAGTGTTCTAAAAAACGGTCTGGGCGGCCGCCTAGGCGTTAGGCGGCGGTGCTCCGCCACGATTAACTTGAAATCGCTTATGAAATCGGCAAAGATATTAGGCGGCATAAGGCGGCCGCCTAAGTGGGCTAGGAGGCTTCGGCGGACGTTGGGCGGTCTGGGAAAAAACGTATTGTCGCAACACACAACCACTTTGTCTCCCCGAGCCTTGGCGTTGCCCTCTCGGTTTGCTTGAAATGAGCCTCGACATGGTCTACGAGAGAGAGAGAGAGAGAGAGAGAGAGAGAGAGAGAGAGAGAGAGAGAGAGCGATCTTTGTAGGTGAGAAGCTTGCAGTTGCAGTCTTGCAGAGAGGGGTGACGGCGGCAAGTTGTAGACGATAAGTCTGCAGTTGCAGAGATTGGTGCGGCGGCTTTGGTTAGGGTTTGAAGTTTAAAGCAGTTGGTTACTTTAGGCTTTAGTAGTTTAGCTATTAGGTTTTTCTTAAAGCAAGTGAGTCGGTGAAGTTATAATATATTAACACAACAATGAAAAAGCCGACCTTCTTCACTTTTATTAATGAGAATAAAGGCCCATCAATATAGGCTTTTCTAAAATGATACAAAACTAATTTAGAAAGTCTAAAATTTTACATACATACATGCATATGTATTCTTTATTAAAAATAATGTATTATTCAATGTGTTTTTTTATATGTTATATACATGCACCTCTTCATAATTTTCTCTTTATTATGAACCTCCTAACCCACTACGTGGGATTTTTACTTTTATTTTTTAAAAATTAGTTATAATCATTCAAAATGTCTCAAGTTATATGGCATATATGCTTAATATGTTTTAAAATTTTGGACTTGTTGGATAATTTTTTTTTCATTTTATCATTCTTTTATTATCTATACATGGATTTTATATAAGTATAATTTTTTTGTAAGTGTCAATATGTATTTATTTACAAGATATACAAGAAATTTACTTAAATCCGCCTAGGCCGCCTAGGAGCCCGCCTAGATCCCCCGCCTAGCCGCTAGGCGCTAGCCCGCCGCCCGACTAGTGCCTAGCGTTTTTTAGAACCTTGAATGAAAGTATGAATAAACTCTTAAGTGTTAGTGAATATATTGTTTTGATGGGATACGCATTCTATGAAACTAGTTTCAACGATCCAACCGTCAAATATGTTTGTATATACTTTGAGATCGCATATGCCAAAAATTGCAAAAAACAAACATTCAGAGATCAAGTAACGAGACAAAACTTTTCGATGGTTATAAACAAAAAATCACGATTTAACGGTTATTTTAACTCCGATTTTGATGATTTTTTACAGCTACACTCCTTGACCCTATATGAATACAACGAATGAATTCGATCTTCAATTTAAAATATTTACACTAGTGGATACCACAAAATCTTATGTTAAGTATAAATAAACTCTTAAGTGTTAGTGAATCTGTTGTTTTGATGCAATACGCATTCTACGAAACTAATTTCAACGATCCAACCGTTAAACTTGTTTGTATATGCTTCAAGATCGGATGCGCCAAAAATCACAAAATACAAACATTCAGAGATCAAGTAACGGGACAAAACTTTTTGACGGTTACCAACGAAAAATCACGATTTAACGGTTATTTTAACTCCGATTTTGATGATTTTTTACAGCTACACTCCTTGACCCTATATGAATACAATGAATGAATTTGATCTTCAATTTAAAATATTTACACTAGTGGATACCACAAATCTTATGTTATATTCAATGAAAGTATGAATAAACTCTTAAGTGTTAGTGAATCTATCGTTTTGATGGGATACGCATCCTACGAAACTAATTTCAACGATCCAACCGTCAAACTTGTTTGTATATGCTTCAAGATCGCATACGCCAAAAATTGCAAAAAACAAACATTCAGAGATCAAGTAACGGGACAAATTTTTTTTACCATTATCAATGAAAAATCACGATTTAACAGTTATTTTAACTCCGATTTTGATGATTTTTTACAGCTACACTCCTTGATCCTATGCGAATACAATGAATGAACTCGATCTTTAATTTAAAATATTTACACTAGTGGATACCACAAAATCTTATGTTTTATTTAATTAAAGTATGAATAAACTCTTAAGTGTTAGTGATCTATTGTTTTGATGGGATACGCATTCTACAAAACTAGTTTCTACGATCCAACCATCAAACTTGTTTGTATATACTTCAAGATCGCATATGCCAAAAATTGCAAAAATCAAACATTCAAAGATCAAGTAACGGGATAAAACTTTTTGACGGTTATAAACAAAAAATCACGATTTAACAATTATTTTAACTCCGATTTTGATGATTTTTTTACAGCTACACTCCTTGACCCTATATGAATACAATGAATAAACTCGATCTTCAATTTAAAGTATTTACACTAGTGGATACCACAAAATCTTATGTTACTTAATGAAAGTATGAATAAACTCGTAAGTGTCAGTGAATCTATCGTTTTGATGAGATACGCATTCTACAAAACTAATTTCAATGATCCAACCGTCAAACTTGTTTGTATATGCTTCGAGATCGCATATGCTAAAAATCGCAAAAAACAAACGTTCAGAGATCAAGTAACGGGACAAAACTTTTCGACGGTTATCAACGAAAAATCATGATTTAACGGTTATTTTAACTCCGATTTTGATGATTTTTTTACAGCTACACTCTTTGACCCTATATGAATACAATGAATGAACTCGATCTTCAATTTAAAATATTTACACTAGTGTATACCATAAAATCTTATGTTATACTTAATGAAAGTATGAATAAACTCTTAAGTGTTAGTGAATCTATTGTTTTGATGGGATACGTATTCTACGAAACTAGTTTCAACGATCCAACCGTCAAACATGTTTGTATATACTTCGAGATCGCATACGCCGAAAATTGCAAAAAACAAACATTCAAAGATCAAGTAACGGGACAAAACTTTTTGACGGTTATCAACGAAAAATCACGATTTAACGGTTATTTTAACTCCGATTTTGATGATTTTTTACAGCTACACTCCTTGACCCTATATGAATACAATGAATGAATTCGATCTTCAATTTAAAATATTTACACTAATGGATACCACAAAATCTTATGTCATGATGATTGATGAAAATTGAGGATTTTGTAAAAGGAATAACATGCAAGCTTTGAGTTCCATTGGCAAGGTTTAAACTTTTGAGAAAGGCTTCACAACCTTGAAAACAAAAACTCTTTCATTTTGCATATCCTTGCACATTTAATATTTTGTAATAGACTAGTAGTTTATGGATGTTTGTTTATTAGGCTCTTATTTTCGAGTGTAGATGTAGTACTTAAACGACAAATGTGTTTTAATGTTTTGAAGTAATATTTATGTGGCAATGTGTGGTATGTGCAAATTTAAGAAAAATATATATTTTTCTTAACGGGTCATAACGGTTCGGGTCACTTTACCTGTTGGGTAAAGTGACTCGACCTGTTAAGGACCCGTTAAGATAACGGGTGTGACACGACACGACCCGTTAAGATAACAGGTGTTACATGAAAATGACAGACACGACCCGTTTGCCAGGCCTACTTTCTCTAATACGGGAGAGCGTCATCGACATTTATGACTTATTTATTAATTCGTAATTAGATTGTGTGAAATTGAATTGAGAATGAATTTGATTAAGGAGAAAACAGAATTAAGGAAAACTAACGAAAAGTCCAAAAAAACTTCTCTTTTAAGGAAAAACCCTTTTTAAAGGTACAGTGAATAGTGTCAGTTAAAGGTAAAAATGTGGTTTTTCGTTAAAAGTGAACAGTACCGGGAGTGTTTTGTTAAAACTCCCACATAATTGGATTCCTATTAAAGTTTTTTCACCAATAGATTCTGCAAGCATAAACCTCCACAATGCCTTCTGTCATCTTCAATCATTTATCGTTTTCGTCAATAGGTTATGCAAGCATCCAGGAGAACAGGGTCCGGTGACCTGAGCCTTGAGCCTAAGTCCTTCAATGGAAGAAATTGGTAGGATTGGAGAAGATGGATATGGTGTCTGCTTGTTGGTGGTGAAGTTGTAAGATTATTTTGTAATAAGAAAAATTATAGGAGGGCAATCACGGAAGAAAAGTTGTATTCTGAATGGCCTCCAATTTCTGGAACTCAAATACCAGCTTAATCTAGAGAATCCTACTCAGGACTTGTGTTGGATTGACACCATATATAATATTTATATTTCTATACAACATAATTGATATAATATTGGCGAAAAAATAAATTGAGTAAGAAAAGGGTTTATTCACTAAAATAAGCAAGTTGTTGTAAAATCGACGGTGGGTGCAGTGGAATAAATGAAACAAGACACAAAATTTACGAGGTTCCTCTACAGTCAGTGTAACTGGAGTACGTCCTCGGGGCAGCAGTGGTGCTTTCATTATAATTTGGAATAATAGAAGTACAAAGATAACTCTCTCTATTATCTCCTCTCCTCTTCCTCTCTTTTCTCTCTTCCTCTTCATTCTCTCTCTTCCTCTTCCTTCCTTCCTCTCTTTTCTTTCTTTCTTTTTCTTCCTATCTTTCCCGTGAACCTCTCACATTCATCTTCAATTCTTCCTTTTTATCACCAACTTTTGAACACTTGTAATGCTCTATTTATAGAGCAAACAAAACACTATTAAACATGTGAAATGTTTACTATGTGCATGTGGGCATACATACCCACTATTTACAACACTCCCTCTTGGATGCCCACATAAGTCTTTAATTAACTTGTTAAAATCTTGATCTGTTTTTGGATGCTCTCCCTGATGAGTATCTCCCCCTGATTTGAAATCATTTAGGCTGATCGTTGGTCATTCTGCTTCAGTCTCTTAGTAAGAAGAGTTGCCGAAAGAGATGTTTTACTTGTTGTTAACTTTCCACAGGCTTTTTCTTGAACTGGGTTGTAGGACTTTCTGCTAGACTTGCATCGAAGATCTGAATTTACTTCTTTTATCTGGAGCGGAAGTTGATTCAAGGGTGGTGGACACTTGATCTTGAATCGGACTTGTGATTTCTTTAAGGACCTTCGAAGCGTGATCTTGAATGAAATTGGACCATGAGGAGCTTCACGTGACAAGTGATCTTCGGCTTAGTTGGGGATGAATCAACACGTGTTCATTGCACTTGTCTCCACATGCTTCAATGTATCATTTTCACTTTCCTTACTTGCTCCCCTGGCTTAAGTAGTATTTTCCCTGGTTTTCCCCCATGCATGTGTGGCATCTTCTCTTGTAGGATTTGTCCTCTGATGCAGGAGTGGAATGCAAACCTTTGCATTTGAATGGTTCATCACTTCTTGGTGACTGGGGACCCAGCTCCAACAACAGTTGAAGATGACTACTCGAGAGCAATACTAGGTAAGCAATCAGGAAAGGTTCCAGGCAGTCGGTTCCTTACCGGGAGTTTGAGTGGAGGTTCCGACATATTATTTTCTTTATCCTTGTCTTTGCAGGCAAGAACAAGGTCAAAGGAAAGGACAGGGAAATTGCATGATATGAGATAATCTTGCTCTGGTCCCTGAAGATATGAGATAATCTTGCTCTAGTGTGACTTATTTGAAGAGGTATTCTCGGAGAGGAAGAAAACTGAGTATTTCGAGATGCTTTGTTGAAGATGCATTCTCGGAGATGAGGAAGAGTTGGACATTCTTGCAGGTCTGCCTTGTTATGGAGAACGGAGGTCGACATATATAGAGATTTCCCAATAGCAAGTGGTGGTGCTGTGCTTTTACTCTTGTCAGCAACTGTAGTGTAAATAGAACAGTAAGATTTACGCGGTTTCAACTTTGTCAGAGATCTTTGACAAAGTTGCACGCGATATCCGAAAAAGCTGAGATTGCGTCTGAAAAATGCCAACGAACTTTATTAAGGAAAATCTGGCTTTTGAAATTCGGAGGGCCGTGCACCTTCGATCTTTGAACAAGTGGCTTTGTTGCCTCTTCTTTTATAGAGACATCAATTGTGTTCAAGAGTATGCTCAAAAAGTTGCTACATGTAGAAATTTTCCCCATCTTGCACTTCTGAAATTTTATTGGACCTCCATTTTCCTTTATCATTTCTGAAAATGACTTGCCCATCTAACATTTGCTTAGATTTGAGTCTTAGGAGTGATACAGATGAGCAACATCAGGATAACATATGGCGCCCGTCCTTTTTATCTTCTAATGGTCCTCTTACGGTTGGGGACTCTGTGATGAAGAATAACATAACCGCTACTGTGGTAGCTAGGAATCTTCTCACTCCAAAGGATAACATGATCATTTCAAAACGGTCTGATGAGTTGGCCGTTCAAGACTCTTTGGCTCTCAGTGTTCAATGTACAGGCTCTGTTTCCAATATGGGCCAACGCCTACTTGCTCAAACTCGCCAAGTTGAATCATTGATGGCGGATGTGGCAAGTCTTAAACAAGAGATCAGAGGGCTCAAGCACGAGAATAGAGTGTTGCACGTGCTTGCAAATAATTACTCGACGAGCATGAAAAGAAAGCTCGACCAACTGCAGGAATCCGAAAGTCAGATTCAAAGTGATCACCAGAGGTTCGTTGCTAGATTCCGAAAGCAACTGATGCCTTCCCCTTCTGGTGTTTTGCTAAGTACTGGGGTTTCACATGAGCAACCTTTGTGAAGGCTCTATCCTGTTTGTTTGTTTTAACTCATGTGTATGTACATATCTGTAATTTCTTGGAGATATTAATAGATAAGCTTTATTTCATTCAATGTATTGTGCCAAATACAATAAAGCATATACTTCACTAAGATGTGGTACTTCTGGACCAAATATTAATTTATCTTTACCCTCACGAAGATAAATGATTATTCTTAGTGTCTACATCATTTGAGTATTCAACTCATAATCTTCAATCCATATGGTTCTTTTAATATCATAAACATCATGGATAATATTCGTGTTGGTAGATTGTTCGATCTGCAGCTCGAGACAATAATTCTCTCAACACTTTATAATCTTTCTTGACTTTTCAGGAGTCTCAATTGAATATCATCAACTCTTCAGGAGTTCTAATTTAATGTCATTGACTCTTGCAAGAGATTTTAGTATGTTGCAACAATATCATAATGATAGTACTCACTAAGGCAATTTATACCATCCATTGGTATTGAGTACATATTTTATGCTTTACCCTTCGGGGGCTTACTTCAAGCAATTTGAATCCTTCAAGGATTTTCTACACTTCATGACACATTTTCCTTTGGAATTTATACAGAGCAATTTGCTCCCATGTATACTTGAGGGATTTACTTATGGAGATAAGATGTGGGCGACTCATAACCCTTTATATATAATTCTCCATTCATATAAACTCGTTTACAAGAGTATAATTAGTAACCTTGTGTCATATCATGTAAGTGTATTTCACTATATTACAAATGCCCAATGTAACCTCCTTGGTTCAACATCTTTTGTCTATTTGTATTGTATTAAAATATATAGGTCCATTTTTCCACGTTCTTACAAAATTGTAATGGAATTGCCTTTCTCCATTTTGGCCAATAATTTTCCTTTTGTCGACGAACAAAAGAACGCGACTCAATATTAACACAGCTCATTGATGAATTTAGTAGCTACTTGTAAAAACCAAAATTACCATTGGTTATCATCAATTTGTGATCCCATATTCTCATGTGCATGCGCATGCATAAAAGTTTTCATTTCTTTGGATATCCATTGCCTCTTCAAGGGCATGACACTATCTTTTCCAGGATAGTCATAATTTAGAGAATGTGGATCATAACCTCATCTTGAGCGTTATAGAGCTTGAATTTTAATCTCCACTTCCGGGAGTTAAGTCATTGGAACCTATACGTCTATCATGCTTCATGCATGAGATATCAACATTCCCATGTCCGCGGATTGTCATATCTGGGACGTGTATCCATGCAACGACTGTCATGCTTCTGGCATGCAACAGTTATGCTTCGGGAATGCAATAGTTCAGTAGTGCCATATTCTTCTTCTTTCAAATAACTAAACCTTTTGAGTCTAAAAGTCTGCCACGCTTCAGGCGTGCAACAGATAAATCATTTACTGTCTCATTATTTTGTCCAACAGGGACATCAATTCTTGTAGGCACTTTCATTGCATCATTCAATTATTCCTATTTCATTTTCTCATTGATTGCTTCGTGAATCAAAATAAAACAAATTCTATTCGTTCTTCTGGAACGGTCTTTTCTTATCATTCTTCTGGAATGATATTTTCTCCCCCTAATGACGGGAAAACTGTCTTATCAAAATGACAGTCCGCAAACCACGCGGTAAACATATCCCCAGTCAAGGATTCCAAATATTGAATGATATATGGTGTTCAACATCAATGCCTAATCCACGATGATGCCTCATTTCAGTATGTTGTGGCAGTGCAATAGGCATATAAATAACACAACCAAAAACTCGTAAATGTATAATGTTTGGCTGGTTCCCAAACCCGAGTTGTACTGAGAAGTATTGATGGTTGGTAACATGTCTCAACCGAATTAATAATGCATCATGTAAAGTTTACATGTCCTTATGTAGAAAACTGGCAATTTCGTTTTCATGAGCAGAGCATTGGTAATCAATTTCACCCACTTAATAAATGTTTTTGCTAAACCATTTTGAGTATGGACATGAGGAACTTCTGGTCCTTATTTAATAGTCTGTGAACTGAGACTCTTATGTCTTTTATTACAATTAAGTTGAGGCACTGTGGCACTTAAAACTTACGTTACTCATCAAGGAATTTCATGTCCTGATCTTCAAGATCAAGGGACTTCATGCCTGATCCTTTTGCATGATGGAACTTCAGGTCCAATCATTTTTATATGATGATGATCAAGAAACTGCAGGTTCTGATCTGATCAAGGAACTTCAGGTCCTATATATACTCATTGTAACAAAAGATAAATACAATACATAAATTAAAGCAATAGACGGTAATTCCAACCATAATGAATAAATTGCATTTAAGTAAATAAAGCTTGTGACAAGGGCTTTAATTTAGAACCATCAAAACTTAAAGCAATAGGCGGTAAAACCGTCCATGGTAAATAAATTGCTTTAAAGTAAATAAAGGTTGTGACAATGGCTTTGATTCAGCACCATTCACATAAATATCAAAGCTTTAAAGCAAAGGGTAATAATTCTACCCACTGTAAATAAATTGCTTTAAATAAATAGAACTTGTGACATGGGCTTTAAACCAACACCATGCACATAAATATGCCAAAACAGAAAATGCAATAATTAAGTCCTCATCTTTTGCTTTTTCTTTTTCTTGGTCTGCCACTTCTTTTGTTTGATTCCTTTTATTTTTATTTTTATTTCACAGTTCTGAAGTCATTTTGGTTACTCAGTAAATAATAGTAACAATAAGTTCCAATTGGTGTTCCTCCTCCGGTGAGTTTCGAAAAAGTCGAAACAGTTCCCATAAGTTTTGGAGTCAAGAGTGTCTGCAACTTATGAGAAGATCAAACCGTTAGATTTAGTTCAAATTTTAGTATGATATGGATAAGAGGATACCAAACAACTTTCGTCAAGAAACAATTTCGATTTGAGCTACAGAAATGGAGTTGTGGTACTCATAAGGTGGCTGTCCAGTTTTATGCGGAAATTGGAAACTGGTTTGGTATTTCAAACATCTGAGACGATCGTACCGTTAAACTTTTCTGAAAGTTTGATATGTTGTAGATATTGAGCGGACGAACAACTTTTAAGAAGAAAGTATTTCAATCCGAGGTCCGCAAGTTGGAGTTTCGAGGCTGTTTATATGGCTGTCAAATTCTCTACGAATTTTGAGTTTGTACTCTTTTGCTTCTGCAAAAGATGATATACAGTCATACAACAATATATATAGTTGCTTCAAGAAAATCAATTGTACTGAGATTTGAAGATGAAATGAAAAGATTTTCTTATCTGTGTGATTCCAGGAGACAAAGGTGAACAAGATTTGTGACGTTGTGCTTTCCACTGACACGAGAGCTTTCTCGTGCTGATAACGTGTTGTAAAATCGACGGTGGGTGCAGTGGAATAAATGAAACAAGACACAAATTTTACGAGGTTCCTCTACAGTCAGTGTAACTGGAGTACGTCCTCGGGGCAGCAGTGGTGCTTTCATTATAATTTGGAATAATAGAAGTACAAAGATAACTCTCTCTATTATCTCCTCTCCTCTTCCTCTCTTTTCTCTCTTCCTCTTCCTTCTCTCTCTTCCTCTTCCTTCCTTCCTCTCTTTTCTTTCTTTCTTTTTCTTCCTATCTTTCCCGTGAACCTCTCACATTCATCTTCAATTCTTCCTTTTTATCACCAACTTTTGAACACTTGTAATGCTCTATTTATAGAGCAAACAAAACACTATTAAACTTGTGAAATGTTTACTATGTGCATGTGGGTTTACTATGTGCATGTGGGCATACATACCCACTATTTACAACACAAGTGAAATCCTCTGTGTTTTTTTATTTGTTCCTTACATGGACCCTCAAAACTTTATATTTATAGACCTGATTACTTCATTTATTATTTATTCACTTTGTTTTTCTCTATCTACTTTACATATACCACTAAAATAAAAATAGATTTTTGTCGTTATAAAAGACACGATTTTATAGTAACAATAATAAATTTAGTATGACATAAATAGAACAAAAGATGAAATAGCAAAGAAACAAAAAGGTTATACAAGGATATACACAAATCATCCACTTTTTTCTATTTCATTAATTGAATTTTATTTCTTGATTAGGGTGAAGTTCCGGAAACCCCCCGCCCTTTTTGAAATATCAAGAACATGTTATGGTAGGTTGAGCACTTTTTTTTTAAGGAAATATAGAATAGCATGAACATTTAAGTAGATTTGTTTCTTTATCGGATCATAAAACCCCACCATACGAAGACCCCTTAACTATATAAAGAATTATAGAACAAATCACACTTTTACCACCAAACTATAGATGCTACAATCCGATTATTGTAAATAAATGAGCATTTTGTCAAACAAGAAAATGGGTCGTAATAAAAAGTTAAAACATTCAAATGAAAGGATAAGATCATAATATAATCATAAAAATTAGTAAATTTACGTGTTGTATCAATAAGATCATAATATAATCATAAAAAATTGAAATGAAAGGATAAGATCATAATATAATCATAATATAATCATAACAAGTGTTTTTTTTTTCTTTTCCCCAGAGGTTTTTGACCTAAGACGTCTTGACAAACACTCTCGGATGAGAAAAAGATATTAGGAAGGGCTCTTTCAATTCTTATTTTTTATAATGTAACATAGTATTATCCTTTTCCAATTGGGAGGAGAGATGGCTGAGTGCACTAAAGCATCGGATTGCTAATCCGTTGTACGAGTTTTTCATACCGAGGGTTCGAATTCCTCTCTTTCTGCTTTTGTTAATGACTTGGTATTTTATTTTGAATTTTTTCGTGAGCTTTATTTTTTATTTTTTTAATAGTTAAAAATGTGTAATAGATAAAATCCTATTAAGAACATTTAAAAATCAAGCAAGAAAAATAAAAACCTTATCTTTTATCCTTCATGTCCAGGATACGCCTTGGATCATTAGATAGGAATTCGAAAATAGAGGGAGAAACAAAGAATATCACTACCGTGCAAACAAATTGTAACATCCCACATCGTCCAGAAGAGTGGATTCTCTAAGCCTTATATGTATATTCCCATCTCTACCTAGCACGAGGCCTTTTGGGAGCTCACTGGCTTCGGATTCCATCGGAACTCCGAAGTTAAGCGAGTTCGCACGAGAGTAATCCCTAGATGGGTGACCCACTGAGAATTTCTCGGGTGAGTTCCCAGAAACAAAACCGTGAGGGCGTGGTCGGGACCCAAAGCAGACAATAGCGTGCTACGGCGAAGTCGAGACGGGATGTGGTGGGGGCCCAGGCCGGGATGTGGCAATTTAAGTTTTTATTCATGTCTACATCCCAAACCGAAACCAACTTTCCTCGATCGATAAATGGAAAAACATCATAGCCGAAATGTTATCTCACCTCATCTCTGTTTTACGTCTTTCATTGACGTTGATCTTTTGGGAATGTATGATGACGCGTCCTTTGGATGTTTCGATTGTGTAGAGGCAACTTGACGGATTATCATCTATATTACCAATGTGTAGAACCATTTGGAATGAACTATTTTATCCATGAATTAACGTTATCAATTATCATTTTTGCTCGAAAATCAAATGACATTTCTCTGTGGAGAACGTGTCCAAAATCTCTATCAACTTTAGAACTTCTTAAATACACTTATTTTTGGAACAAGCTAAGTTCTGTTAGTGGCAGTAGAAGAATTTAGTCAACAACTATGAGTGTACTATCGTGTATCTTTCCGGTTGTACGAAAAGGACATATGTACTCTTGAATAATTTCAGCTTGTCCTATTCTATTTCAGTTGGAAAATACGAGTATCGATATGGAATTACTGTTAATCTATCGAGAAATGATTCGAATGATTATAATCATTTTGTTATATGAATGGAGATTTCTTTCGAGGGTATGATTCTTAATCCACCCTACTGCACTTACTTATGCTCTAACGTCACGTATGAAGTGGGTTCATTCCCGCTCACCAGCCCACTCTGGTTTTTAGGCATTCTTAGGTTTAAATTTATTCACATTTTTCCACTTCATCATACTTTATGGCTTCATCACCTTCCAGGTGTCGGCCAGGACAGCTCGATTCGGAGTCCTAGTGGACATCCCGGGTCGGGATGTGACACAAATAGTTTGAGAGTAAGCATTACATAACCTCCAAGACTTTTTTTGGTAAAGAAGAGAATAGATTCTCCATTTTTATACTGCATACCCTAGTATTTTGATTTTTATTTTGACACCAAGAAATAAAGTGGGGTGATCTAGATTTTTTGCGGTTGTACACGAATTTCATTATTTGAATTGAGAGTTTAAACTTATCTGATCTCATCAATTATTTTATTTTTTGCTAATAAATCATGAATTTATCTAGACAATACTAAATTATAGATATCATCGCAAACTTACAGCAACTTGCAAAACAAAGAGCCGAGTGCTTCCCCATAAAGCGCTTTACGAGCATCAGAGGGCAAGTTGATCGTTGATTACTTTAAGGAACGAGGTCCTAGAAGCATAAGGGGCAGGCTTAGTCAGAGATCAACTCCAGGCCACATAGTGATTTGAATTATGTTAGCTTTTGTGTATTATATATGTTAGCTCTTGTTGCACAATATGGTCTTGAGCTAGTACAACTTGATGTGAAGACGACTTTCCTATATAGTAATTTGAATGAAGAGATTTATAAATGTCGACTGAATGGGTATAAAGTAAAAAGGAAGAAGAATTTGTTTTGCAAATTGAAAAAATCACGTTATACAATGGTATTTGAGGCTTAATAAATTTATGAGAGACCAAAATTATTCTAGAAATCAATATGATCATTATATGTATTTTAAGAAGTTGCAAATGGGTCTTTCATTTATTTATTGATATATGTTGCTGATATGTTGATTGCCTCAAAGAAAGTCGAACAGATTGAGAAATTGAAGGAACAAATGAAGAATGAGTTCGAAATGAAGGATCTTGGTGAAGTGAAGAAGATCCTAGACATGGAGATCACTAGAGATAGAGAAAACGGTTTGGTGCGCTTGAATAAAAAACAATACCTTGAAAATTTGATTCATAAATTTGGAGTTCATGATTCAACCAAATCAGTTAGTACCCCTTAGGCTCCTTATTATAAATTGAGTTCTCTACAATGTCCTAAAATTGATAAAGAGAAGTTGAAAATGAAAAATATACCATATGTTGATTTGTTTGGTAGTTCGATGTACGCAATGGTAAGCTCTAGATCGGATATTGCTCATGCAGTTGGTATGGTGACTCGATATATGCACAATCTTGGTAAAGGGCATTGGCATGTAACTAAGTGGACGTTGATGTATCTCCATGGTACTAGAGATTTTGGTTTATGCTTTGAGAGGGATGACTTTGGTATTGGCAACTCTACAGTCGGTTATGTTGATTCAGATTATGCAAGTGATTTGGATAAATGGAAGTCTACTACATGTTATTTGTTTACTATGGCTAAAGGGCCAGTTTGTTAGAAGTCCATTTGCAGTCGTCTTTTGCCTTGTCTACTACATAAGCTGAAAATATGGTAGTTTTGAAGCTATAAAGGAGGCCATTTGGATACATGGACTTATTAGAGATTTGGGGTTCGATCAGAAGCAGGTGGATGTGCATTGTGATAGTCAGAGTGTCATTTATTTGGCTAACTATCGGGTTCATCATGCGAGGACTAAGCACATAGATGTGCATTATAACTTTGTGCGTGAAGTCGTTTGTGAATGGGAGATCATTCTCCAGAAGATTCCAACTCAAGACAACCCCGTTGATATGTTGTCTAAGGTTATTGGTATAGCCATGTTTGTTTATTACTTGAACTTGGCTCACATTTTGCCTATATAAAAAAGGTGTTGAGCAGTAGGAGTTTTGAGCATTTTGGCTCGGCTTGAGTTATTCTCTTGCTACTCTCAGAAGTGGTTTTGTGTTGATTTTTATATTATGTTGGTTTGGCTCGTCATGGTACTTTCGGGAATTTGGCTACAGTGGAGATTGTTGAATTATGACCAAATTATAGCGTGTCATCATGGTCTAAAATATCCATAATATCCCGATATTTCCATCGAAATTTCCGTGTTTTTGGACTACCGATATTTCCGATATCATCGATATTTTATACCTTGCTAAGTCACTCATGTATCTTACCATGCAATGTATAAAGTGTAAAATATTGTACTAATTCATTATATATAAATGATTATGGTGTGTTTAAACTTCTTTAATTAATTACTACATATTTTCTACACTCACAATGTTTGCCAGCTCGCTATATAATCAACTTAAATCAGTTATATCTATCATGCAATGCATTTCTTTCCAATTTTTTTTGATAAACTAATAGATAATTGACTAAATAAACATCCTGCAAAGTTTCAATAAAAATTTCCAAGTTTTTCTTACAATTTCCGTGGTTTTTATTCAATTTTTATCGATATCGATAATATCCTGATATTTCCATCGAAATTTCCGTGTTTTTGGACTACCGATATTTCCAATATCATCGATATTTTATACCTTGCGTGTCATTAGTAGCCCAGAAGCCCAAAATTAATTGGGTGTTTAATGACCCATGTGAGAACCCACAATGAGACATGTAACTAGGGTTTTCACATGGCAAAATCTGCTGCCTTTAGAAGTTAGCAGAAGAGAGAAAAAATAGTAGCTGCTGCCCTATAGAGAAGCAGCCGACAACCCCAAAAAAGAAGATGCTACCCCCATTTTGTTAGCAACCATCCATCAAAGTTGTAGTTATTATATTAGCTTTAAGCTTTGTATAGAGAGGAAATTAATCGCTGTATTTCTTTTTCAATTTGTTTTTTTTGTGTGTGAGGGTAATTGGGTGTATTGGGGTTTTGGGTTCTGAGATTGCCAAACACTTTGTAAACACTCATATTTGGTTGATATTGGATTATCGGTGAGCTTTTACTGCTCTAAGGATGTACTCCAGTCACACTGACTACTGAGGAACCTTGTTAAATCTTGGTGTCATATCTATTTTGTTCTTGCATTTCATTTGGTATATTTCCTGTGAGTTACCTTGAGTTGGTTTCCAATTGGTTTGGTGTTATCTTAGCCAAGGTTCTGAAACACTAGGCGCTAGTTGGGCGGCGAGGGGGCAAGGTTCTAAAAGATGCTAGGCACTAGTTGGGCGGCGGGCTAGGGCCTAGTGCCTAAGCGCACTAGGCGGATTTAAATAAATCTATTATATTTCGTGTAAATATATGTCTGCTTATACTTAAAATATATATAATTACGTCATAAACAACCAAATAGAATGACATATATATTATGAAGTATTGGAACACAATGAAAACATAGGGAACAAACATATAATGTGTGTTCATTTAAGTATTCAATGAAGTCTTTTACAATTTATTGAAAAAAATAAAATGTAAAATGAAAGTTATCTATTTTTACCTATGTAAGTCGCAACCTAGACCGGTGCCTAGGCGGGTATGTGCGGCCTAGGCGGGCGTCTTAGTAGGTCTAGGTGACCTTTTTAATTTTCAAATGCCTAGACATTAATCGGGGCGGTGGCCAATCGCCTAGATGGGCCCTAGGGGGTACTAGGCTGGGTTTTTTTAGAACAGTGGGCAGTAGGGGCTATTAATTTATTATATGGTGTAAATAAGTGCCTATTTATACTTCAAAAAACACATAATTGCATTGTGGTATGGCAATTGCAAAATAAAATGACATATAGATTATAAAGTATTAGAACATACTGAAAACATGGGGAATAAACATATAATGAGTGTTCATCCAAGTATTTAACAAGTGCAAAATGATAGTTATCAATTTTCTATCTAAGTGAGAGTTGCGACCTAGGCGGGTGCGTAGGTAGGTTTAGGCGTGCTAGGAGGGCGCTTAAGCTGGCTAGGCAGATGCCTAAGGGGGGGTATAGCGTACTTTTTTAATTTTCAAACCCCTAGGAACTAATTGAGGCACTGGCCAGCCGCCTAGTGCCTAGGCGGGACCTAGGAGGCACTAGGCAAGACTTAGATGGCGCTAGGCGGAGATTTTTTGAACATTGATCCTAACACAACAAATTGCTCAAATTCTTCGACCTATCCCTTTACGCACTGCCGAAAAGACCAAATAGCTTCTACCTACCCACTCGGAGTACATAGGGTAAAGTAAGACAAGATAAAGCGTATGAATAAAGCAAGATTTTGTGTAAAGTATATGGGACATATCTAATTAAAAAATTACTCGTAATGAATCAAAAAATGGATAGAAGTGCTGCGAGGTTTATTAAAAACTCAAATGATTGATCAAACACATCGATGCTAGTTGTTCCTATGCATCTTAAAATAGAGTAAGATTTTCTCTTCTCCAATTCCCATCTCCTTCCCTCCCCACCTTTTACAGTTTTCTTTTTATCTCTCTCTACAAAAAAATCAATACAAGATGCTGACTTGTCTTGTAATCGTTTAAATAGGAGGGGCGGAAATGGGAGAGAGATTAGGTCCTCCTTTTAAAATTGGAAAGCCAGCTACGGTTCAAAGGTCCATTTTGCAGTTTTATTGACTAGTTAGAATTATGTTCCAAACTTGGAGTAGGAATATTATTTTATTTTTAAATTAGTATTATTGTTATTTATGGAGAAGGGGAGGATTTGAAGCTGTTATAAATTATAATTTAGAAGAGGGGAATTTCAAACCCGAGACGCATAAAATTGAAACTCAACATTCTATCCATTAGGATATCGAATGACAACGATAGTTGAGGGGCGAGCTTAAACGCTCTTATAGACCTTTCATTCTTTCAAAATTCATTAGTTCAACAATTGAATGCAGATGCAGTAAAACAACCAATTTCCCTACGCTTGGTTTCTCCGCTCATCGCACAAGATTTAGCCGTTAAATTAGATTTAAACGCAGGTTCGCAAGAAGTAACTCTAGAAAATAACCATCAAATATAAGTACCTCAAATGAAACAAAACTGAATTGACAACGTTCATTGTCATTGGGAATTCAAACCAAAACCGTGAAAACAGAACTGTTGCAACTTAATGTCTTTGGCACGGATACTAAAAACTTGACTACTATTTCGATACCTAATAATTCTTGGCCAGTTCTCATCCTTATGCCTTGAGTCGTCCATAGTACTGTTTCTCCTGTGTTGTCTGGAAGCGACCGTGACCAAACTTTGAGGAGGTATCAATGAACTTGAGTTTGATATCCTCAAGAGCAAGACGAGAGGTCTGCTTGAGAAGGGACTGGCGAAGAGCAACAACCCTCTTCTTAGGTCCAACACAACATCCCTTGATCAGAATGTAGTCATCCTTCACCACACCGTAGTGAGGGAAGCCACCAATGGGAGTAATGTCCTTCTCAGTCCTGAAACACAATAAAACATCAGACATCATGTAAAACCACAAATACACGAACCCAACAAAAACTAAAGAGGAACCCTTGCACAGAAGTTTGACAGAACATACACCAAAATGCTGTACTAACATCACGCAGGTTTATTAAGTTTACTAACCTGTCAAACTCAGTAACAGCAGTGTGTGACTCCTGCCCAGCCTTTCCAAGCTTATAAATCTTCTTGTTCATCTCAGTACAGTGATGGTATTCGTTCTGACCAGCCCTGGCAACCGTAAATGAGACTCTAGCAAGATGCCAGGCCCCAATACAAGCCACCTTCCTCAGACCCCTATGAGTCTTGCGAGGAAGACGGGTTACGCCCCAACAAGTAACAACACCTTCATAACCTTTACCTTTTGTGCCACCAATAATGTCAATCATCTCATCCTTCTGGAAAACAGCATCAATAGGGATTTGCTTCTCAAAGAAGCTTCTGGAAAATTCAACTTTCTGGGCAATGGTTCGTCTGTTGACTTGGATCTCCATAAGATGCGCTTTCTTTTGTTTCAAGCCCTTCATCTTCCTAATCTGCACATGTAAAATACAAAGCACAAGTTCACTGTAGGATCATAAGGAGGACAAAAAAGCAAGATATAGCAATTATAAGAAACAACTTAAATAAAAAGGGTAAATTACATAGTAGCCCCTCAGGTTTGAGCTCTATTGCAATCTTATACAACATCTTTAAAACATTTCACTTTCATACCTCAAGTACTATTTTATTTCAATTTCATACAACCGTTAGATTTTCCATCCATGGATGTGTTAAATGTTGACGTGGCTGCCACATATATGACACGTGGCTGCCAAATGTCTGCCACGTGGCAAATAAAATAATTTTTTAATTTTTTTTAAAAAACCTGAAATTGGAAGAAAAAAAAAAAGAAAAAGAAAAAGAAAGGGACCGAACCCAGAAGAAGGATGAAGAAGAAGAAGAGAAGAAGAAAGAGGAGGGAGGAGAAAGAAGAAGAAGAAGAAGAAAAAAAGAAAGAAAAAAGAAAGGGGTCCGAACCCAGAAGAAGGAGGAAGAAGAAGAAAGAGGAGGAGGAGGAGGAGGAGGAAGAAGAAGAAGAAGAAAAAAAAAAAAAAAAAAAAAAAAGGGGACCGAACCTAGAAAAAGGAGGAAGAAGAAGAAGAGAAGAAGAAAGAGGAGGAGGAGGAGGATGAGGAAGAAGAAGAAGACAAAGAAAAAAAAAAAAGAAAAAGAAAAAAGAAAGGGACCGAACCCAGAAGAAGAAGGAGGAAGAAGAAGAAGAGAAGAAGAAAGAGGAGGAGGAGGGAGAATAAGAAGAAGAAGAAAAAAAAAAAAAAAAAAAAGGTCCGAACCCAGAAGAAGAAGAAAGAGAAAGAGAAAGAGAAGAAGAAGAAGAAAGAGAAAGAGAAGAAGAAAGAGAAAGAGAAGAAGAAGAAGAAAAAAAAAGTGGCAGATATGTTTTTTTTTAAAAAAAAATTAAAAAATTATTTTATTTGCCACGTGGCAGACATTTGGCAGCCACGTGTCATATATATGGCAGTCACGTCAGCATTTAACAGATACATGGATGGAAAATCTAACGGTTGTATGAAATTGAAATAAAATAGTACTTGAGGTATGAAAGTGAAATGTTTTAAAGATGTTGTAAAGATTGCAATAGAGATCAAACCTGAGGGGCTACTATGTAATTTACCCAAATAAAAAACACGGTTACTTAACGTGCACAGAAAACATCAATCGGGAATTCCATGGAACATATTATTACTTGTTTCAATGCAAAGTTGCAGCTATTATAATAACTATATTTGGCATAATATCTTAAAAACAGAGCAAAATAACACGGGTTGCAAATTTGCTTCCAAACAATAAATTCCATCTAGTTGAATAGATAACACCATCATAAAACAGAACCACGTCTTTACGTATTTAAAAAAGAAATTTGTAGTGTAAAGTGGCAGAAGGTTCTATGAAGTAAATATAAAATATCATAACAAACAACAAAGGGTAAAAAAAAAAACAGAATCAATTCCACAAACTCAGTTCAATCTACCTGAGTGTTAGCCAACACACGAACGACAGTAGCATATTTGATAAGCTTCTCAAACTGGGATTCAATACTCTTCTTTCCCTCCTCACTTTCATAGTTCTTTGAGTACTTTGAGAAAGCCTTCTTCTTGGACTTGCACTAGTTCTTGTAGAACCTCCTCTTCACCTCCTCACTCAGATGCTGAGCCTGAGCCCATACCGTGTTCAGAGAACGAAGGCCACATGGTGTCTTCATGTAACCAACAACCACCATGGGAGGAGCCTCAATGATAGTAACAGCCTCGCAAATCTCCTTCTTGTGAAGCTCTAAAGAAATTAAAGGTTCGTTAGAATAAATGGAAGTAAAAGTGATACCTCATAACTCATCATTTTCTGCATGCTAAACATCTAGAGACATAAATTTTAGATTAAATACAAAAGAAATCTTGAAATTAAGGAACTATATCATATATCGGAAACCCATCAACAAAATATGTGACCTAAACAGATGTTGGTTAGAAAGTCACATACTTGATCGAGGCTTCTTGACATCTCTGACAATGTGAGTCATTCAAGCCTTGTAACCGAGGAAAGCAGTCATCTTGCAGGGTTTAGATGGGCCATCCTTGGGGAATGCCTTCACTGCAAATCCAAAAAATGCACAAACGAGTTTGAGTGATACACACACAAATAAACACAAACAAATTAAACCTATACAGATATTCAAGCTAAAGCTAACTATCAAAACACAGAAGTCGAAAATCTTTACTAATAGTTATACAAAAGGAACAAGCGTAAGCATTCCAATTAAATATAAGAAGTATCATATTAAATACTATAGTTGTTAAGATACAAACAATTAGCAAATGATAAAATGTTTTACGAATATCTTCCATGCAAGTTAGAAAACAAATGAAGGAGCTATATACCTTTGCCTCTGTGACGAGCAGCGCGTTTTCTTGGAAGAAATCCAAGCGATCCGTGCCTGGGGTGCTCAAACTTCCTATGAGACATCTTCGTCCTCCTTTAATAAAAAAAAAAATGGCAACAAAACTCAATACAAATAAAAAACATATGTCCTTACATGTTTATGAAAAATCTTAGAGGATCTAACACTAAATTTCAACAGTGACACAACCATCTATACATATAAAATATACTCAAATAATAATCCCATTCTGAAACTACACAATTTCTGTACATTCCAATAAATTGAAAAAAAAATCTGTAAATATCATACAAAAATGAAACAAATTAACTACAAAACGAGATTAAGCCCTAGAAATAAATATGATCGAACCCAAATAACTTTCATGGAAAATACGCAAACACAAGAAAACCCCATTTTACCAGAAGACAAGCAATGGAGCACTAAGGCGAGAGAGAGAGAGAGAGAGAGAGTGAGAGAGAGAGTGAGGGAAGGTGTAAACACGGAAAATTCCTGCTTTGAACGAGACAAGAACACGTGTACAAAATAATATTTGTATTAATGATTTAGGGGTTACAATCTCTTCTACAAATTTAGCCTCTGATTCTATCTTTGTAATGGGTAGATTTGTTGTTGTTGATCCAGAGGGCTGTCGGGGCTTGATCTTTAGGATGAACGGATGATGAATGATGAACACTTTCTTCAAGGGCCGTCGGGGCTTGATCTTGAATTAGTGGAAGTTTCTTCAAGGGCCGTTGGGGCTTGATTTTGAAGGAGGATTTTGGTGAAGAATGAAGAGGGCTTTCTTGATTCTTCGGGATTTGCTTGAGAGCTTTAGAGTTTCGAGGCTTCAAGGCTTTGGTGTGGTGTGAATTCTCTTCCAATTTGGGAGTAGAGAAAGTGTATGTAAAATCCCCCCCTTTATTCTTTGATGGAGGAGCCTATTTATAGGCTTTGGGAATGAATCACCACCATCCATTTGTTTTGGTGGATGTTATAGGTGAATTTTGTTGGATGTTGTAGGTGAAACTTGGTGGATGTTGTAGGTGAACCTTGGTGGATGTTGTAGGTGAACTTGGGTGGATGTTGTAGGTGAACTTAGTGTATGATGTAGGTGAAGTGAATGAAGGTTGTAATTTTAATACAATGGTCAACATTTATTTCACCAAAATTTCAATGTTTACAAATGTAATCTTAATGCAATGGCTAACATTTATGCCACCGAAATTTCAATGTCTACAAATGCCCCCACTTCAAGGCGCGTTGTATACATGTGCTTGTTACATGTAGAAGATGCGTTTTGAAGTCCCTTAATGTAGTTGTCGATCCAAGGGCCGTTGAGGCTTGATCTTGAACTGGGCTGGGAGTTTCTTCAAGTGCCGTTAAGGCTTGTTCTTGAATTTTGTTTGAAATTTCTTCAAGGGCCGTTGAGGCTTGATCTTGGATGAAATTGGACCACAAGGAGCTTCGTGTGGTAGATGATCCTTGGCTTTGGTAATGGATGAATCGGCACGTATTTTGTTGCGCTTGTTGACTTTCCACAGCTTTGATCTTGAACTAGGCTGGATGAGTTTTCTGGTTTCCTCCAAAGGACTTTCCACAGACTTAATCTTGAACTGGATTTGATTCAAGGGTGGTGGACACTTGATTTTGAATCGGACTTGTGATTTCTTTAAAGGCCGTTGAGGCTTGATCTCGAACTTAAACATGACCACGAGCAGTTTCAGGACACGCATGCTTTGAAAGATCAAGGAAGTTCGCAGCATTTTCATATGAACCCTGAGCAGTTTGGTCAATGGTATGATCTTTAAGATGGATGGGCTCTTCTTCCAGTTGGTGACTTGATCTTTAAGGATTATCGAGACTTTGCTCTTCGGTGACGGTGCCAGCGAAAGGTTGTTGAAGCTTATCGAGCTCTTTGGTTAGAGCAACGGTGTCCAGCTTGGATCTTTACTTGAACTCCTCCGTCTAGATTATGCGATTATGTGGGGAAGGGCTTCGTGCTACATGATTTGTTGCAGCCCGTTGTGTTGCATTCTTCTCTGCTTGTTTCTTTTGCATAGCTGAAGTGGTGTGCAACCCTTTGCCTTTAAATGGTTCTTCGGAGCACCACCTCTCAGCGACTCACTTATGCTTGGCAGCTTCAGTGGAAAGAGTCGATGTCAACAGATCCACACTCCTGAAGCATTCGCTGAGGGAATTCGAGACATATCAGCAGTTGAAGATGAGCACTCGAGAGCAATGCTAGGTACGCAACCATGCAAAGCTTCCGGGCAATCAGTTCCAGATCGGAAGTTTGATTTCAGGTTCTGACTGATTGCTTTTTTCTCCTTGTCTTAAAGGCAAGAGCAAGGGCAGAAGAGAAGATGAGGGAAGAGCATGATATGAGATACTTTTGCTTTCGACCCTGATGATATGAGATACTTTTGCTTTTGAAGAAGTAGCGGACGATCAGCACATGTATTCGTTGCGCTTGTCTCCACATGCTTTGAAGCATCATCTTCACCTGCATCATCTGTTTTCCAGGCAGATGTGGTAGACGAAGAGGAAGCATAAGATGTTGAAGATGAGTATTCGAGAGCACGGCTAGTTGAGCAATCAAGGAAGGGGTTCCAGGCAGTCGGTTCCAAGTCGAAAGGTTGATGCCAAGTGCCGGCTGATTGCTCTCTTTATCCTTGTCCTGCAGTGAAGATGGAGGACAAAGAAAAGGATAGGGAGAAAGCATGCTATGAGATACTCTTGCTCTCAACCCTAGTGATATGAGATACCTTTGCTCTGGTGCGACTGGGTTGAAGAGGTGTTTCCAGGGAGGAAGAAAACCGAGTATGTTGAGCGGTTTTAGTTGCAGATGTGTTCTTGGCAAGGAAGAAGAGTCATGCGTTTGTATTTTCAGAGAGGGAGAAAGCTGAGTATGGTGAGAGTTTTAGTTGCAGATGCATTCTTGGCAAGGAAGAAGAAGAGTTAGGTGGGATGTGTGTCTTGCTATATGATAGAGGTCGAATTATATGGTGAGCTCCCAACAGCAAGTGGCAGGGTGGACGTGGCCTTGTCACCCATGCTTGTCGGCCAAAAGTCGGGTAGGTGGGAATAACAAGTTGCACGTGATAGCCGAAAGCTAAGACTGCGTCTGAAAAGTGTCGACGGACTTTACGCAGGAAAATCCGGGTTTTGAAATTCGAAGAACGGTGTCTCTTTGATTTTTTGAACAAGTGGTTGTGTTGCCTTTCCTTTTAAAGAGGTGTCAATCATTTTCAACCTGCACACTTTGAAGATTGCCCGCCTTTGAAAATTGTCTTTGCTGTATTTTCTGAGATTTTTACTCTATCCAAGCTTTTCCTTTCAACAATTTTTTTGAAAATGGCTAACCCGTCTAACATTTGCTTAGATTTGAGTCTCAGCAGTGACGCAGGTGCACCGCGTCAGGGTAATACATGGCGCCTGTCATTCTTATCTTTTAATGGCCCTCTTACAGTTGAAGACTCTGTGATGAGGGATGCAACAACGGCTACGGTTGTAGCTAGGAACCTCCTCACTCCTAGAGATAATAGGTTGCTTTCGAGGCGGTCTGATGAGTTGGCTATCCAAGACTCTCTGGCTTTCAGTGTTCAGTGCGCGGGCGTCCAACATGGGCCAGCGTCTACTTGCCCGAACTTGCCAAGTTGAATCATGGACGGCCGAGGTTGAAAGCCTTAGACGAGAGATCAAACGTATCAAGCGCGAGAATAGAGAGTTGCATGTGGTTGCAAATAGTTATTCGTTGGGCATGAAGAGGAAGCTTGATCATTTGCAGGCGTCTGAAGGTCGGATTCAAAGCGACCATCAGAAGTTTGTGGCTTTCTTCCAGAGGCACCTTTTGCCTTCGCTTTCTGGCGTTCGACCAATCATTAAGGCACCACATGATCAATCTTTAGTGCCTTCTTCTTCTAGGGTTCAGCCAAGCGCTGAGGCTTCACGTGAGCAACCTTTGTGAAGTATCCGTCTTTTCCCTTTTTTCTTTTCTTTTTTTTTTTTTTTTTATTTTTTTATTTTTTACGCACTTGTAATTTCTTAGAGATATTAATGGACATGCTTTATTTTATTCAGTGCATTGTGCTAAGTACAAATAAAACATATAACTCATTAAGATGTGTTACTCCTTTTTTTTTTTTTTTTTTTTTAAGTCACACTTTTCCAAGGTGATGCCGTGCACCATCCTTCTTCTTCTTTCTTCTTTGCAATAATTCTGTCGCCACCACTTCTTTCCCTTTTCCTTCTTGACTTGCTAATAGTAGTATACACTTGTGAGTGGCTTGACGATAATACGATTGGGTTTCTTAGTGGGCGCTTGAATTGGCATAGGACATCATTCCTTTTTAGAAAAATGTGAGCTCCACCTTTGAATTGGCATGCGGGAACTCACATCAAATGTGTTGATGGGTCACTTTTGAACATGCGCCTTTGTCCTGCAACTTAATCCCACCTAGAACCCTTCTCATGGTGCCGTGCATCATTCCTGAAATTTTCATATATATATTTTTTTGTTTTTTGTCGGCCAACACCTTCCTTTTTTTGTTCTATATATACCCCTACATGGTACAGGGAGAAATGCAGAGGAGCTTGGAGAGGCACGGAGCAAGGATGCAAGTAGGTGTGAGTTGACAAACTTTGGTTTTGTCAATCACATTCAAAGGCAGCAGCCATGGTGGAGGTGCAGAAGCAGCTAGAGCATGAGGCAAAATGTAAGGCGTCAAGCTTCATGACCGGCTAGTCATTTGGCAGCGGTCACCAACCTCGTCCTTAAGTCCGCCATTCACAGCTGGCACCACAAGTTCCCGTTGATCCTTCTAAGCCCCTCGAAGCTCAATGACCAAAAGTATGGCGAAAGCAAACAATACAGCCTCATCAGGTCAGACGAAGTTTCGAAGCGCTGTCACAATCCTCGAGCCACAGTTGGAGGCTCTAATGAAATTAGCTGCTGCCGCAGTAGCAGCGTTTGCATCCCTGGAAGCCGTGAGCCAGGCAAGCGACACAGATGCCCAGATCAACACCCAGAGGGCAAATTCGACCGGCCGTTCCTCAACAACGTCAAAAGCCCATCTTCCTCGTCCTTTTTAGGAAACCACCGTAAAGAAACTCCCGCTGCAGCGCGGCAATGGAACGGATGAGCAAGCTTGGGATGAGATTGTTCTATTTGAAGATGTTTGCTGGATAAGTTTATAATCTGAAGGTGGTTGCTTTGATTAGAGGGCTCGAGCTTGGACTGAATTTGGTGATGGTTTTGGCGATAGAGGTGCGAGGGTGAACCGGCGCTCGTGTCTCAAGGGAGCGGTCGTAGGTGACAATCGATTCTTCAAACTGCGAAGGCTGACGGTAGGTGATGATGATGAAGCCGAGAGACAGAGATGCCGTTGTGTTTGGTCGTTGGCTCATTCCTCATTGTCAATCTATTGTCGTGGGCTTGCCTTGGAAGTAGTAGGAGATCGAGACAAGCTCGGCATTGGTGAGCTTGCTAAGATTGGGGACGGCGCTGGGCGAGGCAGCGGAGGTTGTTGTTTTAGTGGCGAGGTTTCCTCTTGGGTATGATGGTCGTGGCTGCAACAGAGGGTACCACGTGTTTTGCCTGAGACCCATCAAGCTCATTCCCAGTAAAAAAGGTTATGCTGCCTCATGAGGCTATCCGACTGCAGCTTCGAAAGCTTCTGCTCCGCCTCAATCAACTGCCGCCTCTTGAAGTCGCAGGGAAGAATGGACTTGCACAGAGAGGTCATCGAGTCGTGGAGATGAAGTTGGGAGGCTGCTGCGGGCTATGGCCTGGGCCGGGTCCTGGACTTTGGCGACGTAGACGAAAGCTGGATGCTCGGTGTCGCAGACCAAGCAGAGAAAGGCCCAATGACATTTATTTATTTTTATTTTGTTTACAATAAGGATACTGTAATTTTTTTTTTTACAAACAAATATTTGTTGCCTTTGTAATAAAATTGACTTTAATAAAGTCCTTATTTTATTTTATTTTATTTTGATGAGACTGTACTCGAAGTTTTGAAGTTTCAAGTTGCCTACGTACCCTTCCAAAAAAGAGATCAAGTCATAACGTAGTTCAAATGAGCGATAATTTTTTTTTGTAATGATTTTAGTGGTGATTTTGATGATGATTTTGCCGTACACAGTTTATGCTCTTGCGGGCCAGGAGCTTTGTGCTGTGTGCAGTTTAGGCTCATGCAGGCTAGGAGCCTTAGCCGCGCCTTTTAGGGGTAGTAGCGCTTCAAGAATTTGCCGTTGATGGGGCCGATCTTCAAGCCATCTTCTGCCATGATTAAGTAGGCGCCGTTCGTGTAGACCTCTTGTATTACGTACGGTCCATCCCATTTTGATGTGAACTTGCTTTTTGTCTTGTGAGTTGTGATGATAAGCCTTCGTAATGCAAGGACGAGATCTCCAGTTTGGAAAGACCTTGGGCGGACCTTCTTGTTGAATGCCTTGGATAGCCGTGCTTGGTAGCATTCCAAGTGTTGTTGAGCTTCGAGCCTTCTTTCGTCGAGTGCTTCCAACTCTTGAAGGCGCAACTTTGCATTCTCTTCATCAGTCAAGCCTTCTTGTATAGCCATCCTTAGTGAGGGGATTTGACTTTCTAGCGGTAGAACAGCTTCCACGCCATATACGAGAGAATAAGGGGTAGCTTGGGTAGGCGTCCTATGCGTCGTCCTATATGCCCAAAGGTCTTCGCTTATTCGGCCGATTACCTTCTTTAAGAGGTTGCACAATGTTTTGTTGAATGCTTCTGCAAGACTGTTGACCGGAGCATGATACATGGAAGACTTGTGCTGCTTGAACTTGTATTTCTCACAGAGCTCGTCTTCAAGTCGGTTGGATAACTGTTTTCCATTGTCAGTGATAATGTAGCGAGGCACACCATATCGGTGGATGATATGCTCTTTGATGAAACGGACAACGGTTTCCTTTTTTACTTCCCTTAGGGGTATGGCTTCAGCCCACTTGGAGAAGTAATCTGTTGCAGCTAGGATGTAAGCTTCTCCTGCAGATGACTTTGGAGTAATTGGTCCTACGACGTCCAATCCCCATGCATCGAATGGCCATGAAGCAGCTGTAGGGTGTAATGGTTCAGGTGGTTGATGTATGAAGTTGGCATGGAATTGGCAGGCTTGACACCTTTTGGCATGTTCCAGGCAATCCTTCACCATGCTTGGCCAGTAGTAACCCATTATTTTGAGCTGGAAATGTAGCTTTGGTCCAGATTGATGCGCCCCGCATACGCCTGAGTATGCTTCTTCCATGGCTTGATTGGCTTCTTCCTCACCTAGGCATCTCAGAAGTACTCATTCGAAAGAGCGTCGGTATAGTGTTTCTTTGTAGTAAAGGAAGCGAGGTGCTCGTCGACGTATTTTAGAGCGGTGTCTAGAATCATCTGGAAGTTTTCCATGCTCTAAGTAGTCGATCGGCGGTTGTCTCCATTCTTCAACATCGACTGAAAGTACTGAGATGGCATTTGTATCATCTAGTAGCATTTCGGTGACGAGGGGGATAACCCATCTTTGGCAAACTGGCACGTCTGCAGCTTCGTCTTCTCCTAGTGTCATACTCGAGGCTAGGTTGGCGAGAGCTTCTGCCATTTGATTTTCTTTTCTCGGCACATGTTCTAGTGTTACGGCCTCGAACTTTTGTAGCAGCTGAGTTGCCAGTCGGAAGTACGGAACGAGATCATCTTTCCTCACCTCATATTCAGTTAAGAGTTGATTAATTATGAGCTTGGAGTCGCCATATACCTCAAGAGTTGTGATTTCCATGTTGATCGCCATTTGGAGCCCGATGATCAGTGCTTGGTACTCAGCGACGTTGTTGGAGCATAATTCCCTTAGTTGGAATGTATAAGGTAGTATTTGCCTTTGTGGCGACATGAATACTACTCCTGCCCCCGCTCCGTCTGCTCGTGCGGATCCGTCGAAGAGCATCGTCCATGTCGGGAATATGTCGATGTAGAATACCTCCTCGTTAGGCAAGTCGTCTGAGATTTTCCAATCGGCTGGGATTGGATGATCGGCAAGGAAGTTTGCTAATGCTTATCCCTTGACGACTTTAGCTGGGACGTAGATGATCTCGTATTGATTGAGAAGCAACGCCCATTTAGCTAGTCGCCCTGTCAAAACTGGCTTGGACATGAAGTATTTGACCAGGTCAGCTTTAGCAACCAAGTGGATGGTGTAAGCATGCATGCATGTAATGTCTGAGCTTCTGGATGGCAAACACCAAGGCAAGGCACATTTTGTCTATTGGGGAGTAGTTCAACTCAGCGCCGGTGAGCGTTCGACTCAGGTAGTAAAGCGCTCATTCTTTCTGGAATTCGTTTTCCTGTGCCAAGAGTGCTCCCACTGAACTTTCCTGAGCGGCGATGTACAATATGAGTGGTTTCCCAGTCACAGGCGCCCCCAGGACAGGTGGGCTTGATAAATATTTTTTTATGCTTTCAAAAGCATTGTGGCACGCTTCGTCCCATACGAATGGAACATCTTTTTTCATGAGTCGACTGAACGGTTGACAACGCCCTGCAAGGTTGGAGATGAAGCGTCTGATGAAGGCTAGTCGTCCTTGTAGACTTTTCAGCTCGTGCAGGTTTCTTGGCTCGGGCATGCTTTGAATGGCCTTGATCTTTGATTGGTCCACTTCAATGCCACGATGCTTGACAATGAAGCCGAGGAACTTTCCAGAGGTGACGCCAAACACACACTTTAACGGGTTCATCTTGAGGTTGTATTTTCGCAGCTTTTCGAACACTACTCGCAAATCCTTCAAGTGATATGATCTTTTCTTTGTTTTAACCACCACGTCGTCCACATAACATTCTACGTTTTTGTACAGCATGTCATTGAAGATTTTCTGCATTGCTCGCTGATATGTGGCTCCAACGTTCTTTAGACCAAAGGGCATCACCTTGTAGCAGTAGATACCTTTTGGAGTGCGGAATGCTGTTAGTTCCTCATCTTCGAGAGCCATACGAATTTGATTGTATCCAAAAGAGTCTTCCATGAATGACAGTGCCTCGTGGCCAGTGGTTGCGTCCACCATGATCTCGATGATCGGCAAGGGAAAGTTGTCTTTCGGGCAAGCGTCATTGAGGTCCCGGAAGTCTACACAAACACGTATTTGTCCAAATTTCTTAAGGACGATGACGATGTTGGAGATCCACTTGGGGTATTGCACATCTCGAATGAAGCCTGCTTCGATTAGCTTGTCAATCTCTACCTCGATTTGTGGAATGAGCTCGGATCGATAGCGCCTTTGAGTTTGCTTTATCGGTCGCGTTCCAGGCTTAACTGCAAGATGATGCACATCGATGACAGGGTCAAGGCCGTACATTTCCTTGTAAGTCCAAGCAAAGACGTCTTTGTACTCTGATAACAGTTGGTAATACTCATATACCTTTTCCGCACTTAGCAGCGCACTCACGAAGATAGGTTTATGCTCCTCTTCTGTGCCTAAGTTGAGCTCTTTGAGATCATCAACCGTGGATTGCCCCCCATCCTCAAGTTGCGGTGGCGCAGCAGTGACATCTTCTTCGGGGATCTCATCTTCTTTGCTTTCTTGGATCGTGATGTGGAAGACATCTTGGAATCCCTCTTCAGTGTCGTCATTCTGGGTGTTGTAGTTACGAAAATATATGCAAGCGCGGAGTTCCCCTGATTTTTTAAAGGCAACGTTTAAGTTCCGTCCTGCGTCCATGACCCCTTGAATTAGATCACCTTCGATCATGTTGTCGATCTCAGCTTCATCCAGGCTTGAAAGTGTATTAATAATGGTTTCTTGCCCCCTTTTCGACTGGTGCATTTGTGAATGCGACGTAGGCTTCACGTGTAATTTCTTTGAAGTGACATGAGTCATTCCTTCAACCTTGCTTGACTTGGAGCATGCCTCCAACTGTTGAGGCGACGACTTTGAGTCAAAAGAGCCAAAAACGACGTTTTCCTTAGGGGTTTCATCTCCTTTGTCTTTTTGGATCGTGACGGGGAAGATGTCTTGGACCTCCCATTCAGTGTCGTCCTCTTGGGCTGGTTGGCATGAAGATTGTCCAGTGTGGATGATGGTGCGCCTTCTTACTTTTAGTGGTCCATTTGTGTCAACCTCCAAGATTGTTTGGCGCTTCATTCTTGAAGGAATCAAGCTTTGAATATCACATTTTTCTGCTGGCCTGTCGAGCTTTTCTTCCTTTGACGTTGTCTCCCTATTTCTAGAAAACTTCCTGTTGTCTTCAAGTCTTCCCAAAGCTGACCGACGAGGAGGAGAGCTAACCGTGTTGCTTTGCTTCTTAGGTTTTGACAACCTTTCAAAAGCAGAGTCTTGGGGTGTTTTCATGTTGAGCCTCTTGAAAACGGAGGTTCGGTTTTGACCACCAATGCGATTAAGTGCTGACATTCTGGGTCTTGAACGATTCATCCTATCGAAGACTGACGTCCGAGGGGCGGATTTAGGCTCCTCTTGATCTTGTTCAATGCTCACGCTGATGTTTGAGTGCTAGCATTTTTCACTTTGCTTGAAATCTTCACGGGTGCATTTGGTGTGAAGCCAAGTCCAGCTTTATTGTTGTCCACTCCATAACCATGCTTCTTCAACTTCTTTTGAGTCTCGGTGAGGTCACGTTCTTTATTGTTAACGATGTTTGAAACCTTCTTTCCATGATTCAAAGAAGAAGCGAAGTCGTACCCAGCCTTCGACATGAGTTTGTAGGCGTTTGGATCAAAACCTTCTTCGGTCCTCTGGGTTGGGAGAAAGCTCGGTTCCACCCCCTTTGGTAGAGCTTTTATGAAGCCTTGTGGTAGTCTTGCAACCTTAGTGTCGCCTAGCTGTGTCAGAGGCAAAACTGCATTCTTCTTGAGCAACTTTACATTATCCATATGCCGCTGTACGTCGGCCTTGCTTGCTCCAGTTTCGAACGGAGATTGACCATTCTTTCTTCTCGACATCGGGATGTATCGGAAGACGGGTGTGTTTGGTCCATTTGAGGGTGTCCTACTCCATTTGGTTGTTGTATGTTTAGCCAGCTCATTATCGTTCTTGCTTGAAGACGTCATAACTTCTTCCTCTTGCTTCTTGGGCATGGCTTGCCGCTCCTGCTTTTTAGGTGTTGCTTTGCCCGTGGATTTGATCTCTTTTGGAAGAGCTTCGGGCACAATGTCTTCATCCATGTAGAACTTGGCATCTGCGAAATGTGATTCGGCTTCAGTGAATGGTTTGGTGTCTCCATAGATCACATTCACTCATTCTCGGTAGAATTTCAAGCATTGGTGAAGGGTGGACGGTACTACTCCATTCGCATGGATCCAAGGCCTTCCTAAGAGCAAGCCGTAGGAAGTTCTTGCATCAATCACGTGGAATATCGTGCTTGACTTGAGTTCACCAATAGTCATCTCCACTCGGATCATGCCCATCGCTCTTTGTCCTCATTGATTAAAACCTTGGATTAGCAGACGACTTAGGGACAGTTCATTCGCCTTGATGCCGATTGTAGTCATTGTTGACTTTGGCATGATGTTTATGGCTGATCCACCATCCACAAGCATGCGGTTGACTTTGTGCTCCCTTACGTACCCAGAGACGAAGAGAGGACGGTTGTGAGGCTTGGATCCTAGCAGCAAGTCTTCGTCGGTGAAATGGATTGCGTCCTCGATGGCACAACATGTGGCATATTCATGTGGTCGAAGCTTCAAGCCTTCGGTTTTGCTTTCTTGCACTTCGTGGTCATTGGGACTTTCCAAGACCGCTGCTAATGCTATTCGCATTTTCTTTGGTAATCGTAGCGCTTCCTCAATGCTAAAGTGTGTTGGCAGACCTTCTTCGAGCGTGAGAGTTTTTTCTCCCTCAGTGGTGATATCTTTGCCTTTTGAAGGTTCTTCCATTTCTACTTCGACCATATGGCATGCAGCGATAGTGCACTGTTGGAAGAAGTCTTTCGGGAAGTACTCGTGCAAGGAGACATGAATGCGTGGCTCTTACTCCATAGGTTCCCCAGCATACGTTGGCTTATCAACTTTTACGTTTCTTTTGGGCTTTCTACTGTTGCGGCGACGGTGTTTTGTCACTTGTTCCACCTTTGGTTTTGTGGCTTGTGGTTTTGGTTTTGTGGCTTGTGGTTTTGGTTTCCTTGTTTTTTTGTAGGTCACAAATGTCCATCCTTCTTCTTCATCGGTATGTGCATCTTGTTCGTTTGCCCCCGGCGATGGTTGTGTAGAAGGCGCCGTGTAGCTTGCGCATTGATAGGAATGGTCGGGAGTCGCTTAGAGAGGCACGGGATCGAAGGATCCAAACGCCACTGTAGTAGTATGTGTTGCGGCTGTGTCTTCAAGGTCGAGCTCGATTCTCCCTTGTTGCGCTAGCTTCATAATGAGTTCTTTAAGGACGAAGCACTTGCCCACATGATGGCTCACGATACGATGGTACTTGCAGTACCTAGGATCGTTTGTTCGATTCATTTCTTCAGGGCGCTTGCACTCTGGTAACTCAATCACCTTATTTTCCAGCAAGTCATCTAACATTGCATCCACGTCTGAGTCAGGAAAAGGGTACGTCTTTTGCTCCAACTCTCTCAAGGTGTTTTTATACTTATCTTGGGTGCGAGGAGGCTCACTTCTCTTTGTCTCCTTTGCCTTGGTCTTGGAGGAAATCTTGATAGGCGCAGATGAGGTCTTGATAGGCGCGCATGAGGTTTTGATGGGGGTAGTGTTGACGGTAAAAGTTTCCTTGGCGGGCTTTTTTCTGGTCTTATCTACACTCGGGGCGAACACCTTATCCTTCTTGAAGTGGGTGATCAGCTCATTCTTTCCGTGATTGGCGATACTCAGCTCCATGTCGTGGGAATGAGTTGCCAGCTCCTCAAACGTTCTTGGTTTTATGCCTTGGAGAATGTAATGTAACCCCCAGTGCATGCCTTGAACACACATCTCAATGGCAGAAGTTTCAGAAAGTCGATCTTTGCAATCCAGACTTAATGAACGCCATCTATTGATGTAGTTGACGACAGGTTCATCCTTCCACTGTTTCGTACTGGTCAGCTCCAGCATGCTTACGGTACGGCGCGTGCTGTAGAAGCGGTTGAGGAATTCCCTTTCTAGCTGATCCCAACTGTTGATAGACTCAGGCTCGAGGTCGGTGTACCAGTCAAAGGCGTTGCTTTTCAGCGAGCGCACGAACTACTTGGCGAGGTAGTCTCCCTCTATTATAGCATTGCTGCAGGTTTCAATGAAGTGGGCGACATGTTGCTTCGGGTTCCCCTTTCCATCGAACTGCATGAACTTTGGTGGCTGATAACCCCTCGGCATCTTCAAAGTGTCAATCTTCTTGGAGTAGGGCTTTGAGTATAGTACGGAGTCATGTGAGCTTCCTTCGTACTGCGCCTTGATGGTGTTGGTGATCATCTCCTGTAGCTGCTGGATAGAGAGAGATCCCATGAGCGTCGCTGCTTGGTCTGGCTTCAGCTTCTCTTCTGCGTTCTCCACTGGAGGCTCCTCATCCTCGTCATTTTCCTTCTTTACTGGATTATCCCCTTGCTCGACTCTCCGGTCGGGCTTTGCATCTAGTTGGTTAACGAGTGCTGCGATTTGCAGGTCTTTGTCCTCCACAGTCCTTGAAAGTTTTGCGATCGTTTCATTCATCTGAGCCAGCTGCTCCTCAATTGAAGTCGCTCCAGTAACCATGACTTGCATAGCTATGCCGCCGCTTGAGTCGGCATCAGAAAGTAAGGATTCAGAGTACTTCCTCTGGCTTTCCTCTCTTGGCGCCCTGAGCGAGGCCAGGGTGATCACCGGTTCATGCCTCAGGTGCTCTTGTGCCTTCGGCGGAGTTGATGCATGGGCGGAAGAGGCGGCAGAAAGAGCTTTTGCCTTGCTTCGAGTTATGATGCCTGAAGTGACGCCCCCTGCCGTGATGACGCTCTTGTTTCTTGCATCGGCAGCGAGAACAACTTGAGCCTTCTTTGACGCCATTTGTGCTTGTTGCGGATTCAAAGATAGAGATGAGAGGTAGAGACTGTCCCACCGGGCGTGCCAAATTTGTAAACACGAAAAATTCCTGCTTTGAACGAGACAAGAACACGTGTACACAATAATATTTGTATTAATGATTTAGGGGTTACAATCTCTTCTACAAATTTAGCCTCTGATTCTATCTTTGTAATGGGTAGATTTGTTGTTGTTGATCCAAAGGGCCGTCGGGGCTTGATCTTTAGGATGAACGGATGATGAATGATGAACACTTTCTTCAAGGGCCGTCGGGGCTTGATCTTGAATTAGTGGAAGTTTCTTCAAGGGCCGTTGGGGCTTGATTTTGAAGGAGGATTTTGGTGAAGAATGAAGAGGGCTTTCTTGATTCTTCGGGATTTGCTTGAGAGCTTTAGAGTTTCGAGGCTTCAAGGCTTTGGTGTGGTGTGAATTCTCTTCCAATTTGGGAGTAGAGAAAGTGTATGTAAAATCCCCCCCTTTATTCTTTGATGGAGGAGCCTATTTATAGGCTTTGGGAATGAATCACCACCATCCATTTGTTTTGGTGGATGTTATAGGTGAATTTTGGTGGATGTTGTAGGTGAAACTTGGTGGATGTTGTAGGTGAAACTTGGTGGATGTTGTAGGTGAACCTTGGTGGATGTTGTAGGTGAACTTGGGTGGATGTTGTAGGTGAACTTAGTGTATGATGTAGGTGAAGTGAATGAAGGTTGTAATTTTAATACAATGGTCAACATTTATTTCACCAAAATTTCAATGTTTACAAATGTAATCTTAATGCAATGGCTAACATTTATGCCACCGAAATTTCAATGTCTACAGAAGGATCCTGAGCTTGTAGCTGGACGGCAAAATGCACCCATTCAGGGGTGGTTTGGGAGTGAGGTGCTTAAAAAAAAAGCACCCATGAAAAAAAGCTGTGAGGGTTTTAGGTGTTTGGTAAACTAAAAAAAAGGGGCTTATTTTGGAAGCTGTTGTGAGAATAAGTTGAAATCAAAGGAAAAAGCTGAAGCAGCTATTTGCAGCTTTGGAAAACTGTTTTTTTTTCAAAGCACACGGAGCTACAGTGCTCCTTTAATGAAAAGACCCACTATCAGACTGCTTTTTTTTTCCAAAAGCACTTTTACAAAAAAGTTTACCAAACACTCTGCTGATTTATTTCACAGTCGCTTATTCTCATAGCAGTTTTTTTTCAAAGCACAACAATACCAAACCAGCCCTCAGTACCCTAGTAGCTCTATTGGTGTTTAAATAATAACCAATTTTACGTAAAATGCCCTATACTTTAGGGGTAGGCATGGGTCGGCCCCAAATTTGAAGGGACTGGACCGGACCTGTTTTTAAAAGAAACCGGGGGTACATCAAATTAGATTACTGGAATTGGACCAAACTCAGCCCGTTTGAAACGGGCCGGGTCCATGGGTTTTTTTAAAAAAAAAAAACAGATTTTTATTGTTTTTTTTTTATAGCAGCACAGCTGTACAGATTGTCATTGTGCTGCACAACAGCACAAATTTCCAATTTGCACATAGACTAAGGGGGGTGTATTCAATTGAGAATTGGAGAGATTTTAAAGGATTTATAAATCCATGAATTTTTATGGAGTTTAATTGATTTGTAGAGATTCCATGTTAAATTTTGATTCAATTCCCTCAAAATCTCATGAAGAGAGGTGAGATTTGTGGATGCTTAAAATACACTACAAAATCTCTCCAATTCCCTCTAATTCCTCATCTTTTTGAAATTCTTTGAAATCAAATTCTAATTGAATACACCTAGAATGTTATAAACTTCTTTAAAATCTTAATTGAATACAATCAGATTTCTAAAGATTTTAATAAACTATCTTAAAATGTCGATTGAATACACATTAAATTTCAAAGAATTACTTAAAATCCTTATTGAATACCCCTAGATTCATTAAAAGAATTAAAATCCTTTAAAATCCCAATTGAATACACCCCTCTAACATTACATCCAAACATCCAAAGTCCAAGTCCATAGATTAACATTACATCCAAAATAACATTACATCGTCCAACATCATTCCATACGTTAAATCCGAGACATTCGAAATAACATCCAAGACATCCAAAGATCAAATTAACAGATGGGTACTTTGTAAGAAAAGGGAAATAAATGGCCATATATTCTTAGTAATTCACAACTGCAGATGCATCAAAACTACGACAAAAAATGAGTTTTTTTTAATATAAAAAAATGGAGGTAAGAGCTCTGCACTGCACAGAAATCATTTGGCAAGTTTACTTGGCAAGAATAAGAACATTAGAACAAATCAGTGCAATGGATTTTCATTAATTTATGAACAACTTTGGTTAAACTTGAGTTACCACTGTTAGTACATTTGCCTTAATACATGTTAAAACCAATCATGAAATACAAGCAAAATTGGGACCCAAACGATCAATCTCAAAAAACCCAATTGCAGGTCTCTGAGCACTCAAACCTGATCTTCAATGTTAATAGTTTTCTTGTGCTGGGAAGTGCACAAACTTCGAAACAACTGATAAGGAGTTGTGTTACTCTTTTATTGTCAATTAACTACGAAACAACCCAAGATCTCTAACCTGTCAAATGCTTTTATTTTTGGTTTTTAGTATTTTGTCTTTTAAATATTCACTTTGGGGTTTCAGAATAAACCTGTCTTGCAGTCCCAAAGGCGTGGTCAAGTAGGCATCCTTAACAAGTGCAACACGAAATTCAGCCTGAGGAGTTCTATAATCAACATGAAATTCCTAAGCAACGGAACAAAAATTAGTCCTAGTTTGATTCATTTGACAGTATATTACACCAGACCAGATACAAATCAAGCAACGTAGTACACATCAACAAATCCTTAAACATAAATCTACGCATATACACGCAAAAGAATGTCACACAAAACTTTAGCAATTTTCATCCGTAAATGTGGTTTTATTTCCCCTTGCCTAGAAAGAAATCAATAATATTCAGTCAACAAAAGTTTTCTCTAATGACAAAACCTGATTACGACAAGAGTTGAGTCCAATGTTCTTATAAGCAATTCTCTAATGACTACCTATGCAAAATGTGGAGACATACAGAGCTCGTGGCCTATCAAGCATCAAGTAAAAGATGCAAGCAGAAACCAACTTCGTTCATCGTATTCAAATTATGCAAAATTCACAGATTTCCACACATTAGTACTACCTGGGTTCAGCTTTCCACAGAACAAAAATCACAAACCCAACAGAACAAGAGCATGGAATCGGTTCAAATTATGCAAAATATGGGAATGAATCGGTTCAGATTTGGCAGGTTTTAGTATGGAATTAACATCAGAACTAAGAATTTACCTGAACTGGCGGCGGCGATGGGATGATGGTTGTCGCGACGGCGGTGATGTCGTCGAGAAGGAGAGAATCAAGCCGTCGTGGTTCTGGGACCTGGGTCAGTCTGGGATGTCGTCGGGGAGGAGAATCGAGAAGATGGGTGGTGCTGTTGTGGTGGTCGCGAGATTCGCGACGGCGGTGATGTTCTGGCTGGTGGAGACAGGGCCGGCCCTGAGAATTTGGGGCCTAGGCGAGCCTTCGAAGTGGGGTCCTAAAATTCTCTAATCTTCAGTTCTTTGTATATTGATTTGTATAAAAAAGAATTCGCTAAATACATAAAAAGTTCTATTTTTACATCAAATATCATTAAAAATTAATATCAAAAGAAGATAAATATACAAACATTATTTAAACATTACACGATTCACGTTTTTAGACACAAATGTACTAAATGTTTGCAGTCAAGAGTTTAAGATTGTGAGTGAAGAACAATAAAACTTGATGATCAAGAGAGTAAATAACAATAAAACTTGATTGACGAGTATAATAAATTCAACGCCAATTGTTTCTCTTGTGTTTTTTTCTTTTAAAATCAACATCACACTAACGAATTGAATATTAAAATAATCCATTGAATAAAAAGTTATTGAAAAGAAAAATATAAAATTCAAAGTTTTGATTACCTTAAAAGTACAATCTTTAAGACCATATGATAGTTGGTTTAAACATTTGATAGAAATGGACAGAATGAGAAGTTGGTTTAAACATTCGATAGAAATGGAGAGAATGAGAAGTTGAAAGAAAAAAGATTGCAAAGGGACTTGAGTTTTATAACTTTATATGCATTTGGACATATGGATTAGGAGTTGGACAGATGAATTGGCAGTAAATTTGAAAAACAAGAAAAATTAAGAAAAATCTAGTGATTGAAAGACAACTTCGTGTTTCAAACTCAACACCCTAAAGAAAAATGAAGCCAACATTTCTACTGCACTAACAAATGAATTATGATATTTCTTACTTTTTTTTGTATTTATATGTTAATTACAGGATATAAATATTTTTTGGGGGCCCTTCTGAAGTGGGGGCCCTAGGCGGGCGCCTACTTGGGCTACCCTCAGGGCCGACCTTAGGTGGAGAAGACGACTGATGGAGACTCTATGGGTGGGACTTGTTAGGGGATGAGAGAGTGAGAGTGAGTCACTGAGAGAGAGTCCGATAGAGAATGGTGCACTAGGGCAAAACCTGCGGTTGATGTCCATTCATTATAATTAGAAACGGGCCGTTCGGGGCCAGCTTTTTTACACTTTTGGACTCGGCCGGTCCTTTAGGATGCGTTTGTTGCACCGAATTATCTCATACTAGACTAGCTTAAGGGATTAAGCTGGACTGGCTTGGCATGGACTAAGCAGGACAAGAATAGTGAAGCGTTTGGTGCAGTGTCGGACTAAGTCACGGACTAAATTATTTTTAGAATCTAAATATTTTTTTACTACTTTTTAATTATTTTATTAATATTTTATTACCTTTGATTCATATATTTTCACTGATCCAATCTAAAGAGTTCCATAAATTGCATGATCTCCAAATTTCCCCAAAAAAATCCCAGACCACCGATTTCCCAAAAAAAAATCCAATGGCCTGCAACAAATTCAAGCCTTTTCGTTTTGTTTCTTCTTCCTCCGCAATTCTACCAAAAATTGCCAAGGATGCTTGCTTTCCTTGGATCTCGATAGAAACCAATTTCTCAGCTTTCCTACCAACCAAACAAAATTAACCCCCCCCCCAAAAAAAATACAGGAAATCAAAGAATTAACCTCTAGAAACTCGAAGGAATTGAATAATTGAATCAAGGAGTGCTAGAGCGAGATATTCCTCGTTCGAAATCCTGGGTTCGAGGCGAGAGGGAGAGAGTGGTGTTGGGTTAGCGGTGTATCTCGCTGAAGTTGGGAGTGGTGGTGTGATGGTGGTTGTTGGTGCTCAAGAAAACAAAGAGCAAATAGTGGATGAGAGGAGACGAGGATAGACCAGATGAAGGGCTTAGCAATCCCATGGTCTTGGGGGGCTCTCGCTAAGACCTCCTAGCGAGGGAGATAGTCGGAGCGAATCCCCTTTAGTCTCATTAACTTTAGTTTGTGTACGCAACAAACACATGATTTCACTGATAGCTAATCCAGTCTAGCCTAGTGAAAGTGAGGCCAAACAAACACACCCTTAGTGTCATCTCCCCGCTCCACTCCACCCCGTTTACTTTTTCAAAAAATTGGAACAACCCCTTACCTGTCCCGACCCGCAGTTCCTCTATCTGTTTGCCCACCCCTACTACACTTTATTTAATTTTTGTTTAAGCCCAATTTTCCTTTTTCAAGTACATTTGTGGGCCCAAGGCCCAAACCAAGCTAGAACACAACATGCCTTATATTGAATGAACACTTAAAGCCTCCATAATCCTCCAGTGTTTCTACGAGATTGGGACTTCTCCACATGTTTTAGCTGGTTCAAACTCGCTCATTTAATCACTCCAAAACCTATGCATTATTTAGTCAAGTATGAAGTGTGGAGACTAAAATATAACAACAACAACAACAAAGTCTTTTCCCACTGAGTGGGGTCGGCTATATGAATCCTAGAATGCCATTGCGCTCGGTTCTGTGTCCTGTCCTCCGTTAGATCCAAGCACTCTAAGTCTTTTCTTAGAGTCTCTTCCAAAGTCTTCCTAGGTCTTCCTCTACCCCTTTGGCTCTGGACCTCTGTCCCGTAGTCGCAACTTCTAACCGGAGCGTCAGTAGGCCATCATTGCACATGTCCAAACCACTGTAATCGATTCTCTCATCTTTCCTTCAATTTTGGCTATTCCTACTTTACCTCGGATATCCTCATTCCTAATCTTATCCTTTCTCATGTGCCCACACATCCAACGAAGCATCCTCATCTCCACTACACCCATTTTATGTACGTGTTGATGCTTCATCGCCCAACATTCCGTGCCATACAACATCGCCGGCCTTATTGCTGTCTTATAAAATTTTCCCTTGAGCTTCAGTGGCATACGACGGTCATACAACACGCGGGATGCACTCTTCCACTTCATCCATCCAACTTGTATTCTATGGTTAAGGTCTCCATCTAATTCTCCGTTCTTTTGCAAGATAAATCCTAGGTAGAGAAAGTGGTCGCTTTTTGGTACATCCTGGTCTCCGATCTTCACCCCTAACTCATTTGAGCCTCCATTTGCACTCCATATATTCTGTCTTTGATCGACTTAGGCGAAGACCTTTAAATTCCAACACTTCTCTCCAAAGGTTAAGCTTCGCATTTACCCCTTCCTGAGTTTCATCTATCAACATTATATCGTCTGCGAAAAGCATACACCAAGGAATATCATCTTGAATATGTCTTGTTAATTCATCCATTACCAATGCAAAAAGGTAAGGACTTAAAATAATCCTAAAAATTCTAGAGGCGACACTTGGACTTTTGCTCAAGAAAAACAAGATTGACCTCATTAAATGGGCATGCTTCTCATATACTTCCACGCGTAGCTCACACCCCTGAAGGTCTATGCCGCTGAATACGATTGCCCACATGTTAAACCCCACCCCCGAATTTATATGTAATTTTATAAATTCCCAAAGTCTTATTGAAATCAAATATTTTTATTTTTATTTTCTCCTCCACTCCCTAGCTGCCACTTGGCAACACCCTAACTCGTGACCTCCCTTCCCATTTCCTGAAACTCTCGAACTCACTCTCTATATAACATCGAGAGAGAGAACCCTCACTTCCACCCAAATTTCTTCACAAATCAAACTCCAAACCAACATTTTCGAGATCAATGAGACCCAGGGAACCTGATGATGGTCTTACATGCACCATCGGTGCACTGCGAGTGCAATGACCAGTGGACCCGAGAGCTTGAGCTCTCTCGAAATTTGCTATCTCAGGTATATTTAGATTGTCTCCTTTGTTTGGTGTTGGTTATGGTTAACCTGAGATAAAGTTTGAGTGTAATTTTGTACTTTAAACCTGGCATGCATATAATTTTGTTCTTCCAAAACCCGGCATGAAAATCTGGCTAGCTACGGGACCAAACTCGGCCAATCTCGAGCCCAATTGAGTCTATTTGTGGTAAAATCTTGCTTCCCTTCCCTCTCAGCATCATTTTTATGATTTAACTTCCTATTTTTACTTAGTTTTAGGTCCAAATCAGAATCGGGACGAATCCCAATCAAACTTTCTGGTGTTCTTCCCCAATCACCAAGCAGGCCTTCAGGCCGTTCAGAACACCAACGAGCCTTAGCCTGTTTTAGACCAGTCCAATACCCTGGCCCGCACATTTTCTTTAATTTTAGTTACTTTCTTTTTAGAAACCCAAGTTACATTAGGGCCTTGGGCCACCTCCTTTTAACTAGGGCCTTAAACCCAGCCCTTTTGATTATTAGGCCTGCGGGCCGAGTGTGTGTAAGCGTGTGTGAGTGTGTGTGGTGCACGTGTGTGAGTTGTGCCGTGCGTGTGTGTGTGTGTGTGTTGTGCCGTGTGTGTGTGTGTGGGTTTGGGCTTAAGCCCAATCCACCCCTTTTCACCCTAACCCTTTTTAACCAAAAACCTTAGGACCCAAAACCCAAAATCTCTCCTAGGCCAACTTCGATGTTCTGAATCCACTTTTGGCGTCCATTTCCTGGAATTCTATCGTTTGGGCATAGTTTGATAAATTGTACATTTTTGTGCTTAGGTGAAGTTGCTAGTGGGGATTTCCTTAATCCTTTTCCGCACAACTCTGCTGCTACGGAGTATCTGTGAGTGGACCCCTTCTAAAATTACATGATTTCATAGTTTAATTGCATAAATGAATAGCATGCCTTACGAGTTTATGAACTGATTTTATGTTAAGCATGTTCATGGAATATGTTGTTTATCGTCTCGTTTTTGGTGAGGAATTAATTGTTGGCCTATATTGAGCTATATTTTAATATATGGTATTTTCTATAAAAACCATGAACTGGTAGACTATCTGATGGATGACGATAGGATGCTAGAACATGTTTTAGAAACCCCTCTTTATAGTTTAGACGATGGATGACTTTATACTATGAAGTGGTTATTTATGAGAGGCGTAACTATTTGTGCATACCTAGTGGACACTATGTCGCCTGGGGCGAGGATCTGGTGTTGGCAGATAGGCCGGGAGAAATAATCCCTAGATACGGGCTGAGGGACACGGAGTAGGCATTGGGCCGGGAGTTGGTAATCTCTGGCTACGGGCGCAGAGACCACGGTGTTGGCATAGGGCCGGGAGTTATATTTATTCAGTGATCTTACTAGCAGCACACCGCGATTACGAGACGATATGTGAGATGATTGATGTTTTGATTTCCGTGATGTTTTTCCGCGATATGTCTTTTGAGATGTTTTTGGCATGCTAGGGTTTTCAGTAAAACTATCACTTATTATGCTAGTAGTTTTCTTTTTAAAAATTGTGGGGGTTAGTATCTTGATAACTGTTTTATTATTATTGTATATATGAACTTGGTCCACTCACCTTTGTTTTGCGCCCCCATTCAGGACTTAGAATCGAGGCATACAATCCCGGCGTCAAGGCACTTCCGCAGCGGTATCTTCGAGTCCTCTTGGTGTAGGACCTACTCCTTTGTTCATTCAATTTTATATTATTTCTTTTAGTATTCTGGTTAGTTGTATGCTCTGAACACGTTCCTTAAATGCATATTCATTATTCTTTTATATTTCTAGGTCTTATCTATTTTCTATTCTCAGCATTTGCATTTAATAAATGGCTTTCGTCACCCTCAGGTGTCGGCCAGCACGTGCCTATCCTGGTATTCGAGGAATATCGGGATCAGGGCGTGTCAGATTGGTATCAGAGAGTGGTTTGTTCAGAGCATACTTAGGATTCTCTTATTTTCTCGTAAAGTGTCGGTTTTGACATCATTTGGATGTCAGGACTTTTAGATTTGGTGCCATTCGGCGCAGTTGTGCGAACCTTTCTCTATTTGAATTGTCACATTCTTGTTGAAATTCAAGAAATTGTGTTGGGATTGTGCCTCATCGGTAACGTGTTTGATTTGTTGGACGACTTTCAAAATAGGACGATACTCTGCGGCGTGCATTCCCTGGGAATGGCGGGCATAGTCGGTGTTACTTGGAAGCGACGTGTTTTAGAAATCTCAGTTTACGGAAGTCTGGTTAAGACTAGCTGTAGATCCGAAATGGCGATGCCACTCTGCAACATGCGTTCCCTGGGAATGGCGGGCATAATCATATCTCTAGGAAATTGCTCGAAACATTCGAAGTGCGTGTTAAAGAAGCGAGTAAGTGCTAGTGGTGACGACGGTTAGTAGGTAGTAGTTGGTGGGAGCAAATCAATGTTCTCGGACTCGTTTCCACTGAGGATATTCGTGTGAATCTTTAGAATGAATCTTCGGCGATTGTTCTATCGATAACCTTCTTGCTTATTCCAACGACAAGTCAAGTTCACTAACCCTTGACCGTCAACTTTACACCAAATTCTTCGAGTGTTGACTTCGTTTACATTAATTGCTTTTCTTGGGAAACTCCTTGGTAACAGACGTTCTCATTAATTTTCAAAAGGAGTTGCGATTCTTATTGTTTTTGTAGTTGGACTTGGATGATGAAGATCCAAACTTGTTTGGATAAACAGACTCCTTGAATTCACCTGGGTTTGGTACTTGGTGGTAAACCCTAGCTCCTTGTCCTCGTACTTTTCAGTAGAGGTGAACTTAACATCTTGCTTGTAGCCCAATTTATCAGTGCTCTTGTCCACAAACTGTCCAGGCTTGAAATTTTCAGTGTAATGGCTTGAGACTACGATATTTATTATTGTACGAAGATCGAGCTTTACCCTGAACTTCTCTGGAATCATTGAATTTTGGTGTGCTCAAGGACATCGCTTTAAGATAGCCAATTGTGTCACTGCATGCATACGCATGGTGCTTCGTATCTTTCTTCTTCATCATTTTGTTGATTCAGAGGTTCTATGTTTAAATTTTTGAACTTTGAAGCAGCTCTCACAAAGTATTGTGAATTGCGAAATGTCTTGGCCTCGTCAAATCTTATTAACAGTTCTTAACTATTCTTGAGCTTAGACCTATTTTCTTTTGGCTAAGAAACTAGTTGATCTTACTGTGATGATTAACCAAATAATCATAGATAGTGACTCCTATTTCTGCATCTTTACCTTCATTCGCTTGTTTGTTTCTTAAAGTAAACTGGATCATGCTGGAACAATACACCGAGGATGAAAAAAAAATAAAAAACGTTTGTTCTCAACATGGTTTCTAGTTCAAATCCCAATATCTTGTACTCTAGATTTAATGGGCTTGTTTTGACCCTCAAATTCTTGAGTGTTGTTTCAGCCTTCTCGACATGGTTTCTTGCTCAATCAGTGAGGAATTCACGATCGATCGATTCGGCGGAAGTGTGCGCCCAATTCTTAACAATTCAGACAGGAATGTTAAGAGCATAACCTTTTCACAAGGTTACCAGACTTACCAGAAAGAATTCCACATGGGTGTGAGGTTTGAGCGGTCTTTTGGTAAGGGATTAATGAAGATTGTAGAGCAGGTGATTAGCAGATTGCATCACTATCTTTATGCTGAATTGGATGGTCACCACTCATTATACTGCTGCAGTTCATAGACAACATATCGTATGCTAGTAGTTCTTTTCTAACGATATGTGTCCTTCTCAATGCATCTTATCACTGCTTCACTCCAGGGCTCTTTTGTTTGTGAGTACGTGGTTGTTAAAACACTCCTAGCAAATCTGTTTGGTGCACTCTAGGATGGCACCACAGAGCGGTCGAGGCGAAAATCGGATAATCTCTACATTTCTCTTGAAATGTGTGTACTTTCACGGGGTTTTTAGATTGATCACTCGAGAGTCATTCTTCTTTCCACCAGCATTGATCTTGCTTGACTTGAAATCTGCAACTAAGCAAAAATGGAGAGGTGGATTGACCATTCCAACAACTCCCAAGAGATACTGCTTGTTGGGAAAGTGACTCGTCATTTTCTGCTTGCTTGGCTCGAGCTTTTGGGTATGCTACTATCATGGTAGCCACTTCTCTTTAATCCCAAAGTACCGTTGTCAAGTGGGTTCTTCGTTCGAAAAACCCTGGAGTAGTTGGTCACATTTGGAAGAACTGAGGAGAACATTGGTTGACAGAGTTTTATGATATTTGGTGCTGGATAGAGTTTTATGACGACAGTTTTTGTTTTGTTCGGTTTGGTGTATGGCACTTTTTACGACATGGTACGAGAGTTTCCTACGGGTAACATTGGTTGACAGAGGAGTATTGTGGACCGATATTTGGAGGATCGAATTTACGACATGGGATTTTGTGCATCTTCAGGAAATGACTATTTGTTTAACGAGACAACAAATGGGTGGTTGATATCGCGGGCGGCCGACTGTGATATCGATGGCTTATTTGTTGGGTTCGTAAAGCAAGTGGGTAGGAAGACCCGTCTTCAGCAGTTGTTATGGATTTGCGATTGTTGGGGCTCGACCCAAGGATACATATGTTCTCGAAGTGCGTGACGTTTCGTATGCTTAGGTGAGACCCACTCTCATTTTCCAGTTTTGGTTTTCAGCATAAGTATTTTAACTTCCTTTACTTTAGTTAATTGTTTTTGTCATTACAAATGTTTTAGGGGAAGTATTTCCGTTTTTAGTTTTAAGTTTAGCATGAGTTTTCAAACTATATGTTATTACTTATCTATTTTGGTATTATCGTATTTTACGTACATATTTTTTACCTTACTTCAATATGCGTTTTCGACTGTATATCTTTGTAAAGTATGTTTTCTACTTTTACACTGATGGGGAATAAAGTAAGAGCTTGGAGGCATGATAGAGGATTTTGCAACCCGTTCGCGACGATGTGGCATTTTCTCTTTTGTGCACCCACTTTGACTTGATTACTCTTTATACATATATTCTTCTTCCTATTTTTGAGTATTTCAATTTAGTAAGTGATTTTAAAGGGGGGTAGATTGTTAAACCCCACCCCCGAATTTATATGTAATTTTATAAATTCCCAAAGTCTTATTGAAATCAAATATTTTTATTTTTATTTTCTCCTCCACTCCCTAGCTGCCACTTGGCAGCACCCTAACTCCCCATTCTTTTCTTCCCTTTTCCCCCACCTCGTGACCTCCCTTCCCATTTCCTAAAACTCTCGAACTCACTCTCTCTATAACACCAAGAGAGAGAACCCCCACTTCCACCCAAATTTCTTCACAAATCAAACTCCAAACCAACATTTTCGAGATTAATGAGACTCAGGGAACCTGATAATGGTCTTACATTCACCATCGGTGCATTGCGAGTGCAGTGACCAGTGGACCTGAGAGCTTGAGCTCTCTCGAAATTTGCTATCTCAGGTATATTTAGATTGTCTCCTTTGTTTGGTGTTGGTTATGGTTAACCTGAGAGAAAGTTTGAGTGTGATTTTGTACTTTAAACCTGGCATGCATATAATTTTGTTCTTCCAGAACCTGGTATGAAAATCTGGCGAGCTCCGGGACCAAACTCGGCCAATCTCGACCCCAATTGAGTCTATTTGTGGTAAAATCTTGCTTCCCTTCTCTCTTAGCATCATTTTTATGATTTAACTTCTTATTTTTACTTAGTTTTAGGTCCAAATCGGAATCGGGATGAATCCCGATCAAACTTTATGGTGTTCTTCCCGATCACTAAGTAGGCCTTCAGGCCGTTCAGAACACCAACGGGCCTTAGCCCGTTTTAGACTAGTCCAATACCCTGGCCCTCACATTTTCTTTAATTTTAGTTACTTTCTTTTTAGAAACCCAAGTTATACTAAGGCCTTGGGCCACCTCCTTTTAACTAGGGCCTTAAACCCAGCCCTTTTGATTATTAGGCATGTGGGCTGAGTGTGTGGGTTTGTGCGTGTGCTGTGTGTGTACGGTGTGTGTGTATGTCGGTGTGAGTGTTTGTGTGTGTAAGCATGTGTGAGTGTGCGTGGTGCACGTGTGTGTGCGTGTGTGTGTGTGTGTGTGTGTGTGTGTGTGTGTGTGAGTTGTGTCGTGCGTGTGTGTGTGTGTGTGTGTGTTGTGCCTGTGTGTGTGTTGTGCCGTGTGTGTGTGTGTGGGTTTGGGCTTAAGCCCAAGCCACCCCTTTTCACCCTAACTCTTTTTAACCAAAAACCTTAGGACCCAAAACCCAAAACCCAAAACCTCTCCTAGGCCAACTTCGATGTTCCGAATCAACGACATCTTCACCGAATCCGAGCATCTGGGGGCCACCAACAATTCTAAGAAAAGGTAGATCTAGCAGGTGAGATCGGTCTTTCAGGTTTAAGCCATAGATGCTGTACCTGAACCAATCGTCAGCTTCATCGAGCAGGATGCTGAGGGAGTAGATTTTCCCCACGACGACGCCTTATTGATATCTGTCCAACTGGCCCACACCATCGTTGACAGAATCATGGTGGACAACGACAGTTCTATCAACATTCTATAACTGTCAGTCATCTAGAAGATGGCCCTGGAAAGCACGATCAGATGCAAATAACAGGTCTTGACCAGATTCAATGGACTTACCTCAACTGTCATTGGCACAATCACACTCGACGTAACCAGGCCTCCAATTAACTCATCGTTGACCATCATGATTATCAGCGACCCATCACCCATAACAGGATTCAGGGCCGACCTTGGCTAGTGAAGATTAGAGCTGTGACCTCGATCGAGTATCAGAAAAATCTAATTTCGAATCCCGATAGGAGTAGTTCGAGAAATTAAAGGCGACCCGGCCATGTCTCGGTGATGTATTGTACAAGTTCTCAAGGAGTCAAAGAAGAAGTCTTTTGCCCTATCAGTAGCAGCTGAAGTGTAGAAAGACGATTCTACCTCCACCAAATAACAATCACAGCAGACAGGTCAAGAATGTGGTGTTAAGGTCAACAATGCCCGGGCAGATGAGATGAATCAGGACTGGAACCCGAAGAAGACACCAAGCACATCTTCCTTGACCCTAAGCAGCGGTCAAACCACGCCAAACGCATATCCAAAGTAGATCTGAGTGATCATGGATATGAAGTCCCCTACTACTCTGAAAGAGATCCAAGGTCTGACCTGACGAGCTGCTGCACTCAACCGTTTCCTTTCATGACCTACCGATTGATGCAAGCTTTTTTCAAGGCGACCAGGAGGTATAGCGAGGCAAATGGAATGACAAAGTGTGAGAAAGCATTCCAGCACTTGAAAAGGTACCTGACATCATGTCTTCTACTATCCAAGCCGAAAATAACGGAAGACATATACATCTATATAGTGCTATCTGAAGCAGCAATGAGCTTTAACCTTATACAAGAAGAGCTAGGGGCCCGACTACCGGTATTCCATAGTTCAAAAGTTCTCATCGATGCGGAAACCAGATACTCAAAAATCAAAACTTTGATTTTGGCGCTAGTTGTTGTAACCCGGAAGCTCAAGTCGTACCTTCAGGCACACGCAGTCATCGTCATGATGCAATATTACGCACAATTAAGATGCGCAACGACAAAAGCGCATAACCTGGTAGACATTTTGACGAACGCACCAACTTAGCCTAGAAACGGCCTAGAGGCAGCCAAGCACTCTGTAACCGTACTAACCCCACCTACAAGAAACTTCTAGCATTTACACATCGTAAAATAATTTAACTACTAGGGATCTGGAGCAGGTCTAGTTCTCATTATCCCAGTCGGTTCGATCTCGAGCAGGCAATCACTCTAAGCTTCAAAATGTCAAACAACGAAGCAGAGTATGAAGCACTATTAACAGGTCTCTGATTGGCCAAGGACCTAGCGGTGAAAAATCTCACGATCTATTCTGATTCCCAACTAATAACCAACCAAACTTCAGGGGAGTATGCATCGAAGCATCCAAGGATGGCTCGATACCTTGAGAATGTACGAAAGTAGTTAACGACGTTCTAGGCGTACAAAGTCACTCAAGTTCCACGAGCAGAAAATGCCTATGCATACACACTAGCAGGCCTAGGCTCTGCCCTAGACCATCAGCTCAAACACTCGATCCCAGTTAAGTACATGGAGAAGCTGAGCATAGATGCGAAACCAGTAGTTAAGGTGGCGCAGATTAACATGACCACGAGTTGGGAAGATCCCATAATCGACTACATAGCCAATGGAATGCTCATGTGGACAGATTGGAGTATAGGAAGCTCCAGATAAAGGCAATATGCTATTACATGTGGAACAACATGCTCGTTCGTAGATGCTTTTCAGGACCACATCTTTGCTGCATATCGCCTCTCGATGACCTGAAGATTCTTAGCTTAATCCATGAAGGCGTATGTGGAAACCACTTTAGATGCCGCTTCCTGGTGCAAAAAGCTCTTAACGCAGGCTACTATTGGCCAACCATGCATCAAGATGCTAAGGAGTACGTTCAAAGGTGCAATAGCTCCCAATGCTTCAAGCTCATGCCCGCACTACCTGCTTGTGAACTCTACTAGCAGATAAGCCCTTAGCCATTCATGCAATGTGCGATCGACCTGGTGGGACCTATGTCGCCTGTCACTAGGGGCAGATGCATGATGATCGTAGTGACCAACTACTTCACAAAATGGGTCAAAGCCAAACCTATGACCACAACTACCCAGACGGACATAGAGCACTTTGTATGGAAGAACATCATCTGCAGCTTCGGCATCCCTTACTCCATCATCACCGATAATGGCCCGTACTTTGTGGGCAGATACTTGGAGAAGTTCTTCGAAAAATATGGCATTAAGCAGCATATGTCCACAACCCGATATTCGTCAGACAATGGGCAGGCCAAGACGTCCAACAAGACCATTCTCAACTGCCTAAAGAAGTCCCTTTCAAACAAGAAGGGCAAGTGGCTAGACGAGCTCCCTAGTGTTCTATGGGCGTATTACACCATCAAGAGACAAGCAACCGACGAAACTCTATTTTCCCTGACGTTTGGTTCTGAGGCTATCATTCATCCTAACATCATGGTGCCCATCATCAGTACTGTACTACCAAATCCTTAGTAGAACGAGAAGAAGATCACCATAAACTTAGACTTAGCAGATGAAGAGTTAAAAGGTTATCCTCGCATTGCGGCCTATCAGCAGTAGCTTCTCTCCAGTTACAACAAGAGGGCGAAGATCCAGAAGTTCCAGCCAGGAGACTTAGTCCTCAGAAAAGCCTTCATAACTGCCTGTCGGGAAGGCCAAAAAGATGGCTCCCATCTGGGAAGGTTCGTACAAAATTAGTCAAGTATGCGGGAATGGTAGCTACACCCTTACCACTATGAGCAATAAAGAGATCGAAAAGCAATGAAATGCCTACAACTTGAGAAAGTACTATGTGTGACCTCCTACCATTCCTTGGACCCTGTCCAAGACAAATAAAGTTCAAAGACTTAAGCAGCTCAATGAACAAGACCTCACACACATCGGATTATCAATTGTTATGCTATTTCTGCTTACAAGCAAAGTTAATACATTTCTCTATTTTCAATGAAGATCGAAGGAATTATTTTACAAGCCTGGGCCAAATGCATAAACATCCCAATTGACCACCCATGTCGAAGCAGAAGACGCCCCTACCCTAGCAGACATGGCATGTGCTGTCCCATCAAGAGTGGGTAAACTGATCCGGGATATCCAGACATGTATGGGTTGTTCGATTGCTTAGTTCCTCTCAATGCTTTGACTATCTGCGGTGGACACTCCCAAAATTGGCCATAATAGACTCTTTCCTAAAAAGACTTAGCCGACTGAAGGATTCAATTCCATGGAAGCCTGGGTCTCTAACCGGAAAAGACTCTAAGTGCAGGATCCCTGCCCATGAAAGATTCACGTGACTAGATGGTTCACCCACGACGTGCAATCTTCATGAACGTAACTCAACTTTAAATTGTTGCAATACTAGTTAAGCGACCTGCAGAATTAGTTACAATTGCTGCACAAGAGATCTGTATCGAGCTGGGTGCAGCTTGGAAGATTAAGAAATAGCAGATCGAAAGGATATGACCACTGAGTGGCAATTTTGCATTCAACTTAAGCCTAAAACGCCTCTGAGAGTTAGGGTCATGATAGGAGCATATTTAGGTGACTTAGTTAGCTTGTTCTTGTGCATTTATGTTGTTATGTCTTAGTTAATTATGTATTTTAAGCTATTTTCGTGTGTTTGTAGGTCCTAATAACAAAGTTGGCAAGAAAGTGCATTTTGGAGCATTTTTGGGCCAAGATTGGATTGCATGCACATGGAGACATGAGGATGGACGTTTTTGAAGATTAGAAGGCTGGAAATCAGCATGTGTGTGTGCAAATGTGTTGATTTTGGGCTGAAATGGTGAAGAGCATGTATGTGCAAATGCAAAGAGGAACACACACATGCAAAGACACTCATTACCACAACATTCACCCACTACACCCATTACATCCACTCATTACCACAACATCCATCCACTACACCCATTACATCCACTCATTACCACAACATTCACCCACTACACACACATGCAAAGACACTCATTACCACAACATTCACCCACTACACCCATTACATCCACTCATTACCACAACATCCATCCACTACACCCATTACATCCACTCATTGCCACAACACTCACCCACTACACCCATTACATCCACTCATTACCACAACTCCATACACTCTTATCCCTAGCCTATAAATACATCCACCTTTCACCATAACGAAGGGAGATCCATCAGAAAACACATTATGCCGCAAGGCAGAGTCTTTTCTCCTTAACCATTCATTCACCCATTCACCCATTCACGCCTAAAACAGATTCCCACTTTTTGCCGCACCTTTCCTTCACCATTCTCCATAGTTTCTGACGTTAATCAACCATTGTCGCACCATACATCCATCCTAACCATAATCCCATCCTTCTACACCATCCATAATCCCAAAACCCACCATCAAACCTTGTGCCGCAACAAAGAGAAGAAGGAAAGTTCTTGGACGTGCTTGCTGTTCAGTTTGGATCGCTGGAGCGTTTAGGTGTTTTCTTTCTTTTGTTTTCAATGTATAAACTTGTTATTCTTTGCTTTGCGATTATGAGGAACTAAACCCCTTTAGTTAGGGGGGAATTCAAAGCCATGAACATACTTGCAATATGAATTGATTACCTTCAGTTGTGATTTCATAAGTTGTGAATTCAATTTGTTTAACTGCTTGATTGATAACTTATTCGTGTATGTTTATTAAGAGTGCACACTTAGTTTGCATGCATGAATATGATGCTAGAGTATAAGGGAGTTTCACCTAATAGTTACAAACTTATATTCACAAGTAGTGGAGGTTGCTCATAAACGATCGCGTTAAATGAATTCTTGGCAGGAGTTTCATGCTCATCATAGTAACCAATGCCTCATCAATACTTATAGTTTTCATGATGCTTAAAGATCTTTGATTGTATCTTTATTGTGCTGTTCACGTAAAGGACTTTTGAAGAATGCTTTGAATTGTTGTATGTGTTTTCCCATCCAATTCAATAACTTAAGGAGAACTTGAAGGTTAATTTAAGCGGACCTAATTAACTTGGGGTGTTGAGTTTCATGATTTATCGAAAGAACAACTGAAAATTGGTTTATGTGCAAGTGTGTCATGTGTGGAGAAGAACCCTCTAGCTAGCCCATCATCCATAGTTTACCCAAAATTCGTCCAAAAATTTATTTTAGTTTACAATCTGTTTGTTTTGTTTTCAAATTCATCAAAATCAAATCCCCCTTTACTTTAAAGTGTTTTATTAGTCAAAATCTGTTTTGATTTGTGTTTTTAAGTGTCTTGAGTCAAGTTAGAACCTAATTTCGTCCAAAACCATCCCTAGAGTCAGTTTAGAGTCAATTCATTGTTTTAAACTAGTTTTGAGTCTTTTTAGTTCGTATTCCATCTTTTGAGTCTAGTTTGGTGTTTTAAACTTAATTTTACGTTTTTAAGTCAGTTTCAAGTGTTTTAGCAATCCCTCCTAATCCCCAGCCTAGAACGATCCCTACTTACATTCTTTACTACAATTGACAACAAGAGGGTTTAATTTGTGTGTTAAGTAATTTTCGCATCAGGTCAACGCGTAAAGTGGTCACGCGGGTCATCTGCTTCTGTAAGTAAGATGCTGAAGGAAATATTTGTGAAAACAAGTTCATTTGAGCAACATCTATGCATGCATTTAACAATTAAAAGGCAGAATCATGCTTGTATGCACTCAAAAACAAAACTTTACCCATGAAATTCAAGGCCTAGCAGTTGTGGTGAGCCAAGACTCAACTTAAATCTTAAAGAAAAGAGTTGAGAAACTTTTATACCTTTGAAGCACCTCTTTGCTTAGCAAATGATATTCACCCATGTGAGGGCCTTCTTTCCTTAGTCTCATTGCTCCTTGACTCCATGGATGTGGATGGAGGAACTTTGCTTCTTGGCTCCATGACTTTTTGGATGGGTGAAGGAATGGATTCTCCAAGTTCCCAAAATAGGGAACCTTTAAATCTCTACACCAAAGAGAGCATTGAGGAAGAGATGAGTGACCTAGAGGAAGAAAGATTGCTAGCTATTTTAGTTTAGGAGAACTTGTGTTCTCTCCAATGTAATATCTACACCAAAGAGAGCTTTGAGGAAAAGAAGAGCTTGTGTTCTCTCCAATTTAATTAGAAGAGGTGGAGAACCTATTCAGTTTAGGATTACAATGCAATACAGTATTTCTCTAATACAATACTCTTGACCACACTGTTTGGTTTGATAGTTTATTCATGTCTACTATCCAATGTGATTCATTTACTTATATGATTACCTTGAATATGATTTGGAACGACTACCTAAATCTCATTCGTACTTTGGCCAGAGATTCTTAATCATATCATAGAGTATTCTCCCTCAAATGGTTTGAAGGTTAGAGATCCCTTGTTGTGCATTCACTTGCCTCCATGGCTAAGTGGCTTAACCCTAACTATGTCGTGGACACCCTTTGACAGAGTGACTTTGACATAGTCAAAGATCAAGGACCTAACCACAAGATAACTTTGATGCCTCATGTCAAATGACTACTTTGCATTATCCCAACCATGAGTTCTCATGTGACATGAGTATGAGAACTCCTTGTTGATCCCGTTCAGTGGACTCATTCTCTATTGAGCACCTACATGCTTGTCTTGGTGTCAGTCACACCAATGACTTGAGACCAGTCACTCTCTAAGAGAAGACATAGCACGTACTGATCTTAACGGACTGTCAATGCCCAATTGGCAATCCTATGATCAGGAACGTTTAGGATATGTATACGAAAGAGAATGGTTTCATGAATCTAACTTTTTTAGATCACATTCTCCCAATTACATATTCTTTGGTCTTATCGTTTAAGCATATAATATTTATATGAGACGACTTTAAACAATAATTTTGCCCTTTATATTAAACTAGGTTAGTTTAACATGTGAAATGTCTGTAAAGTATCATCATATGATTGGCTTTAGGGCACATTTCCAACAATCTCCCACTTGCACTATAGCCAATCAGCTTGGTCATCAGTGATGATACCTCTTATGAATTCATTTAAAAAAAGGCTGAGCAGTAGGCCTAGACAATGGATATCTATATGTTATCCATAGAAGCAACCTTGAGAATAACGACATCACCATTATACATGATTCTCAATCATGTGGTTCAGTCTCTCATTTGAGTTTGGTTCTTGATAAGATCTTGATTCCTTGGCTTGAGCTATCGCCCTATTAGTGTTGTAGTGTCGGTACACTAGAGACACTTTCTGGTTGGAATTGAATGGAGAGTTCATAAATGAACTTTCCAATCCAAACAACATTGTTGTAAGCTTCTATATGGCGATATATTTTGTATGATGGAACACACTAAAGTCATTACTTTTAACGTTTCCACCCAAATATCTCTTTAGTCATAATAAAGAGATATCTAATTATCTCTTCGTTCAAAATGAAGAGACATCCAATGATGGATACGATATAAGATTCATAATCTAATACATTTACGAATCATCTTGTCATGGAATGCCTTCGACTTCTCTTTGTAAATAAGAGCGTTCTTGTACGCCTCGTTCCGAATCTCTTCAAGTTCATTCAATTGAAGCTTCCTATGAATTCCAGCGGCACCTAGGTCCAAATTGAAAGTTTTGATGGCCCAATGTGCTTTGTGATCCAATTCAACTAGAAGATGGCATGGTTTCCCATAGATGAGCCGAAATTGGGACATTCCAATTGGTGTTTTGTAGGCCGTACGATATGCCCACAATGCATCATTTAAGCGCAAGCTCCAATCTTTCCGGTTTGGCCCAACGATCTTCTCCAAAATCTGCTTGATCTCCCGATTAGAAACCTTGACTTGCCCACTTGTTTAAGGATGATAAGGTGTTGCCACCTTATGCGTGACGTTATACTTCTTGAGCAACGCCTCAATGGTTCCATTGCAAAAATGGGAACCCCCATAATCTAGCAAATATGTTAGTTTTCACAAAAGCTGCAACCATTTTGGAATCATTAGTACGGGTGGCTTTTGCTTCCACCCATTTCGAAACATAATCAACCGCAAGTAAAATATAAACAAAACCATGAGATGAAGGAAAAGGACCCATAAAATCAATGCCCCAAACATAAAAAATTTCAACACAAAAGATAGAGGCCTGCGGCATTTGGTCCCTTAAACCAATGTTTCCGGTTCTTTGACAACAATCACATGTTATGCAAAAAGTTCTAGCATCCTTAAAGATTGTAGGCCAATAAAAACCACATTCAAGTACTTTACGTGCAGTCTTTTGAGTGCCAAAGTGACCTCCACATGCATAAGTGTGACAAAAAGTTAAAATTGAATTAAACTCAGAATCATGCACACACCTACGAATGATTTGATCAGGGCAATATTTCCACAAATAAGGATCATCCGACACATAAAATCGTGCCTCTTTCTTAAGTTTATCACGTTGGTGTTGGTTTAGAGTGCTTGGAACTTGTTTAGATACCAAATAATTCACTAAATTGGCATACCATGGCACACTTACCTCAATGGACAACAGCTACTCATCTGGGAATGTCTCTGGGATAGGCACTACATCCTCTTCATGCACCATACGGCTCAAGTAGACAGCCACCACGTTTTCACTTTCTTTCTTGTCCCGGATTTCGATATCGAACTCTTGGAAAAGAAGCATCCAGCGAATAAGCCTTGGTTTGGCCTCCTTCTTCGTAAGTAAATAAGAACGAAACTTATCTAAAGCAAAAATAACAGCAAGAAGTTCTTTTTCCGTCATAGAGTAGTTTAATTGAGCGTCACTCAAGGTCCGAGAGGCATAGTATATGACGTGTGGCTGCTTGTCCTTCCTTTGTCCAGTTACTTGATCTCTCCTCTAGTGCAAGCCCAAAATGGTATGAGCCCAGCAGCATGCCAGGCCCCACAACCAAACCCCAGCTCTCATTTCTCTTGCGCCCAGCGCGCCCAATAGGGTCCAAGGCCTCTCGGTCCAATTTGCCAGCATCAGAGACCCGACCCATGCCGGCCTCTCTTTCTTTTCCTCCATAGCAGGCCCAAGCATGCTGCATGATGCTTGGCCCGTGCCAAGCCCAACCAGATAGGCTAGAGCCTCACGGCTCACCCAGCTCCGCGCCCCCACACTTCAAACCGTGGTTCTTACCACGCGTCACCTCAGCCTAGCCAAGCCGGGCCCATGACCCATGCCAGCTGACTCGCGCCCCTACACCACCTGTAGCATAGCAGCACCATGGCACCCATGCTACGTTTCTCATGCCTCATCGGCCCTCGCCCAGCCAATTTTTCAAGCCTTGGAGTTCCAAAAATTTCAGAAGAAGAAAATTCAAACTTTCTTACCTTGGTGTGCCACTAAGAAGAAGAATAACAACGAGAGACGACTCTTTGCAAGGGCAATAGATGAAGAAAGCTAGGGGCGGGGGAACAAATTTCCTCTGGCTTATCTCTTCCTTGTTGGAATAATGATTGTTCTACAAATTTATTTAATCATCTGCTTAAGGTAGAATTAAATAGGTATTGTGGGCAATTGGTTTCCTTTTCCTAGAAGAAGTCTATCTCCAAATCAAGGAAGGATACCTAATTCAAATTGGGAAACAACTCTACAAGCCCATGCAACTTGAGATTTCTACACCTACAACCCTTTTCCTACGTGCAGCCCAATAGGTGTGGGGGCATTTGTGGAGCCTAAAATAATCCCAAAAATTCTATAGGCAACACGTGGACTTCTTGTGGCCACGTGAGGCTTAGGTCTTTGACCAAAGGTGTTGATTGTTTTGCAAGTGCATTTTTGTCAAAGCTAGAGACGGCAAAAATTTGCCTCGACAAGAAGTATGCTCGCTCTCTCACTCTCTCCAACTGTCCCTAGCGAATATGGTCTGGGCATCATTTATATTGTCATTGTTCAACCATTGTTTCAACCCCAAGTTTTCTTTCTCCTCCTCCTCTCTATACGCCATCCTTCTCTATCGTTTTAGATGTTTCTCTCTTATTTTCCTTGCAATTCTTTCCAATTGATTGATTGTATAAGTTTATCTTGAATCTAATTATTGTTTTCACTCCAATTTTTCAATTGACTAAAATTAGTGTTTGCAATTGTTTTTGGGAAAACAAATAAAAATGTCCTCACAAACTTTTTTCCTTTTTTACCAAAAACACTTAATCAACTTAATAATATATATATGTGTGTGTGTGTGTGTGTGTGTATAAAGGGAGAAAGCAAAAATGGTAAAATATTTATTATCCCAAAATTACCCTTTCCCATTAAATTTTCAAATAAAATAAGAAATTCACAAAAACAAAACCCAACTTAATAATATATATGTGTGTGTGTGTGTGTGTGTGTGTATAAAGGGAGAAAGCAAAAATGGTAAAATATTTATTATCCCAAAATTACCCTTTCCCATTAAATTTTCAAATAAAATAAGAAATTCACAAAAACAAAACCCACGGAGTGGTTGGTACTAACTTTTTTATTTTTTTAAATATATTGCGATCAATAGCATCCTTGTTAGAAAAGTCTAATTAAGGATAGTCATATATTGTTTAAACAAATTTGCTATTGTTTTTTGTTTTTTCAAATAAAAAATCAAAAGAGCCAATTGCCACACGCATAGGCCTGACAATTCCTGACACGATCCAATAATCCAACACAACACGACACGAAATTAACAGGTGTTCGGGTCGACAAGATAACGAATTTGGTTGTTATCGGGTAACCCGATAAGCACTTGTTAAGATAACGGGTTGTTTTGGGTATACACATGGGTAACACAATATACGATAAGCAAAATATTAATTTTATAATTTTATAACCCTAAAAAAATAAAATACTATAATAATTATCTCTACTAATTAATAAAACCCTATTTGTCACAGCCCGTCCCGGGATTCTTAATATCGGGGACGTGAAATGACGGAATTACCCTTGACGGGTATTAAGGTATGTGTGTGTGTAATATATTTTGGACTAAATGCACTTATTTCATAAGCTTTTGGAAAATTATTAAGTTGGATTAAAAATTGGGTTGTATGATTTGTGTGGTTAGGGATTGAAATGGGACTTGTTTTGGGATGGACCACACACACATACACACGGTCAAACCCTTCCTCTATCTTCCCCGTGCTCTCTCTCTCTCCTCCCTCTCCGTTCTCGTCACTCTCTCCTTCTCGAACCGTACAGACAAAGAGCAAAGTCCTCAAATCTTCACAGATCGAAGGTTCTAAGGTAAGCATCGAACTCCCCTTGAGTTCCTGAGTTCAATTATACTAGTTTTAGGACGTGAAACCTTCGAAATCACGTGAAACCCGAACCCCCATTTTATGTCACTATTCATGCAATCGTAATATGTCGATTTTCAGGGAATTCTAAGCTTGTAGTGAGCTTAGTAAGGTCCCAAGGAAGCTCGGAGTGCTTCGTTTGAAGGTTTTGGACGTCGGGATCACTGGGTTCGACTTTGGCCGGTTTTCTTGGAATTTTTTCGGTGAGATTTAGTGATTTTTAGAGCCTTAAAGTAGTGTAACGTGAAACTACATGCTTAGGGCTTCATTTTGATATAAAATACGAAGAAAATGGTTGAGAAACGAAGGAAAACAAGGCGTTTGAAAATTGACCAGTTTCCGGCCACCGGAAAAACCAGTCCGGCGACTGGTTGAGGAAGAAGACGCGCGTGGGGGCGCGTAGGTCCGTGCCACCCACTGCGCGTGGGGGCGCGTGCCACGTCAAAAAATTATTCTAAAAATTTGTCGACGTCCGTGACGTCGAGTAGGTCACTGTGGTATATTCATATACCCATTTGAGCACCGTATGAGAAGTTATTAAAAATTATTGGTTATGTGCTTTAAAATAATGTTTTTATAGTTATTTCGCATATAGGTGATACCTATCTCGAGGACGAGCACATCCAGGGACATCACGGGGGCTACGACCCTTCGACTTATCAGTGAGTGGGCAGTATTTTCTGTTTATACCTATATGCTATTGAAATTCCCAGAAATTGAGTTTTAATGAAAGTATGTTTCTAAAATGCCATGCATGCATGATATGAATGATATGAGTTATATGAATTGATAATTGATGCATATATATATATATATATATATATATATATATATATGTGAATTGGTGTTGTGGACGCACAGGTAAGTATCAAGTGAGTTTTATGTTATTCATGTGCATTGTTGATGATGTGTATTATGTTGATAGCTCATAACCTGCAATCATGGTGTTAGTGCTTATATTATTCACCTCGCACCGCACGCTCACCTTGGATCCAAATAGGTGCATGTCGTACAGACCATGAGAGGGTTCTGACATGTCGTACAGACCATGAGAGGGTTCCGACTGATAGGTGACCTTAGATTATGTGCACAGATGATTGATGAGAGAAGCACTAGAGCGTATTATTACACCATTCATGTCGTACAGACTACTTCAGGTAGTTCCGACTTATATGCAGTGTAGTGCCGTACAGGTCACCGAGGTGACTCCGGTTGGATTGGATGTTGAGCTATAGAATTAACCGTACAGGACCAACTGCAGGGTCTCCGGTTAATTCATCATTTCACATGTTACATTGATGCATCATTCATTCTGTTTTTGAAATTATACCGTGGCATACTTTCTGGTTTTTGAGAAAAATTGATGATTTGAGATTTATGAAAAGTTATACGCTATTATACTATTTTCTGGGAAAGTATACATGTTTTACAGCGAGGGGTTAGAAATGTTTTAAATGAAAGGTTTTTGAAAAGCTTTGTTTTACTGACCCACTCAATTTTGTTTTGCGCCCCTCCAGGTTCTAGTTAGCAGTTGGTGGTTGACGAGGGCTTCTACGGCATCCTAACAGACTTCCCTAATGTAGGACTCACCTGCGGGTGTTGTAACTTAATTATAGTCCTACTTGACTGCACCTATTGCTTAAACTCTGTTTATGTGTGCACTCACACTTTAACTCACTCTAGCATGCTATTTGGTTGTTCTTGCTAGTAGTTGGTTTTTTTTATTCTTTCGTAATTCTCTTATCTTTGCTTCCGCACCGCACTTATGGTTACGTCACGCTCACGTGACGACCAGCATGCCTTGATTCTAGGATCGGGGTGTGTCACTATTTGTCAACCAAAAGAGGGTGAAAAGACATATTAGTCTTCTATCACAAAAAAAAATGATGGGTAATAATGTAATTTCACAGGTCCAAATTTTACTTTTTTTTATTGAAGCCTTACCTACATGTGATGTTAAAATACCTCCAATTTTAAAAAAAAAAAAAAAAGACCAAAAACAAAAACCTCCCACTCCCCCACGTTCTCTCTCTCTCACTCTCTCCTCATTTTCTAAAAAAATGTGTTCATACACACAAAGTGTGTAGGCAAATACTAGTATATATTAATTTAACAATTTTATACCCCTAAAAACTATAGTAATTATATATATATATATATATATATTAAATTAAATATTAAAAATTGGTGACCATTGGATCGGCTTAAATATACATACTGTGGATGCAAATTTTCTCCTCTTCGATCTTGGACGATTTTGCACCTACAAAACAACTAGCACCTTAGGTTAAGGCCAAAAGCCTCACGCGCCCACGATGAATGGGGGGGCTTTGGCCGAAGAACCTCCGATGCCAAAGTTAGAATTTTAGAGAGAAAAAGTGTTTAGAGTGTTTAGTATTTTTTGCAAGAGGATTGGCCCTATCTTTTGGTGAAAATGGGAATCCATTTATAGGGATAGGGGTGGTCGGCCTAGCTAGGGTTTTTGTGTTTGATTTAGGTTTAATTAGCCAATTTATTTGGCTATTAAACATAAAATGAATGTTTTGGTGGTTTTTGGAATTAATTGGCTAGTTAATTAGGGTAATTAAAAAGGGAAAATAGTGGAAAAGGTGGAGAATAAGATGGTTTACTTTTCTTGATGGGATTGGCCGGCCACTTTAGTAGTTTTAGGTTTGGATGGGTGTTTTAATTGATAATTAAGGGATTGATTAGGTAATTAATCCCTTAATTAGTCAATTATTATGATTTTAGGAAATATGAAGGGAATAAGTATATTATTTAGCTAATTGATTAGCTAAATAATGAAATGGGAAATATATGAATAAATCAGGTTTTAAGTAGATACCTATTTTGGGCACTTTTGACTTGGTTGAAGGATAATTGCTTGCTGATTGCGCGTAGGAATCCCAGTATGCCTCAAGGGTATTCTTGTCCTTTTTTATCCAAAGATCCACGTGTCGCCTTGTGATTATTTTTGGCTCCACACATACCATTCAATTTCTTAAGTGTTATACGTACAAAATAAATAAATTTAAATCTACTTAATATATATATATATATATATTTATACACCATTGAACTTGATGGGATATGAATTCTAAGAAACTAATTTCAACGATCCAACTGTCAAACTTGTTTGTATATGCTTTGAGATCACATCAGCAAAAAATTGTAAAAAGCAAACATTCAGAGATCAAGTAACGGGACAACACTTTTCGACGGTTATCAACGAAAAATCACGATTTAACGGTTATTTTAACTCCGATTTTAATGATTTTTTTACAGTTACACTCCTTGAGCCTATATGAATACAATGAATGAACTTGATCTTCAATTTAAAATATTTACACTAGTGGATACCACAAAATCTTGCACTACTTAATGAAAGTATGACTAAACTCTTAAGTGTTAGTGAATCTATTGTTTTGATGGGATACGCATTCTACGAAACTAGTTTCAACGATCCAACCGTCAAACATGTTTGTATATACTTCAAGATCGCATACACCAAAAATTGTAAAAAAACAAACATACAAACATTCAGAGATCAAGTAACAGGACAAAACTTTTCGACGGTTATAAAAAAAAATCACGATTTAACGGTTATTTTCACTCTGATTCTGATGATTTTTTATAGCTACACTCCTTGACCTTATATGAATACAATGAATGAATTCGATCTTCAATTTAAAATATTTACACTAGTGGATACCACAAAATCTTATGTTATACTTAATGAAAGTATGAATAAACTCTTAAGTGTTAGTGAATCTATTGTTTTGATGGGATAAGCATTCTACGAAACGAATTTCAACGATCCAACCGTCAAACTTGTTTGTACATGCTTCAAGATCGTATACGCCAAAAATCGCAAAAAAACAAACATTCAGAGATCAAGTAATGGGACAAAACATTTCAACGGTTATCAACGAAAAATCATGATTTAACGGTTATTTTAACTCCGATTTTGATTTTTTTTTACAGCTACACCCCTTGACCCTATATGAATCTTCAATTTAAAATATTTACACTAGTGGATACCACAAAATCTTATGTTATACTTAATGAAAGTATGAATAAACTCTTAAGTGTTGGTGAATCTATTGTTTTGATGGGATACGCATTCTACGAAACTAATTTCAGCGATCCAACCGTCAAACATGTTTGTATATGCTTCAAGATCGCAAAAAACAAACATTCAGAGATCAAGTAACGGGACAAAACTTTTCGACGGTTATGAACGAAAAATGATGATTTAACGGTTATTTTAACTTCGATTTTGATGATTTTTTACAGCTACACTCCTTGACCCTATATGAACACAATGAATAACTCGATCTTCAATTTAAAATATTTACACTAGTGGATACCACAAAATCTTATGTTATACTTAATGAAATATGAATAAACTCTTAAGTGTTGGTGAATCTATTGTTTTGATGGGATACGCATTCTACGAAACTAATTTCAGCGATCCAACCGTCAAACATGTTTGTATATGCTTCAAGATCGCAAAAAACAAACATTCAGAGATCAAGTAACGGGACAAAACTTTTCGACGGTTATGAACGAAAAATGATGATTTAACGGTTATTTTAACTTCGATTTTGATGATTTTTTACCGCTACACTCCTTGACCCTATATGAACACAATGAATAACTCGATCTTCAATTTAAAATATTTACACTAGTGGATACCACAAAATCTTATGTTATACTTAATGAAATATGAATAAACTCTTAAGTGTTAGTGAATCTGTCATTTTGATGGGATACACATTTTATGAAACTAATTTCAACAATCCAACCGTCAAACTTGTTTGTATATGCTTCGAGATCGCATACGCTAAAAATTGCAAAAATATACATTGAGAGATCAAGTAACGGGACAAAACTTTTCGACGGTTATTAACGAAAAATCGCTATTTAACAGTTATTTTAACTCCGATTTTGATGATTTTTTACAGCTACACTCCTTGACTCTATATGAATACAATGAATGAAATCGATCTTTAATTTAAAAAATTTACTGACACACCCCGACCGAGATCAAGGCATGCTGGCCGTCACGTGAGAGTGACGTAGCCATGTGCACAGTGCGGAAGCAATAAAGATAAGAATTATACGAATAATTAAAAACCGAATTACTAGAGTGCACTACTAAAAAGGAAGTGATAGGAGTTAGTTATAACAGTAAACACTCCTAAGCAGAGCATATTAAGTCTAGGTGCAATCCAATAGGACAAGTACTAATTATACAGTACCAGGAATGTCCTACTATTATTTAGATAGGTCAGAACCGTCGACGTCCTCAAGCCACCAACAACAAGCTTACTTAAAACCTGGAGGGGCGCAAAACAGAAAACGTGAGTGGGCAAAAACAAATGTTTTACAAAATCATTTTCTTTATCAACATATCTAACCCCTCGCTGTAAAACAGGTATAAGTTTTTCCTAGAATCAGAATATGGGCATATACATAATATATATATATGAAATCATATCAATTCAATTCATGCTTTACTTAATCATATTCAAATGTATGATATGCCAAGATATAACAGAGTAAGCAATTCAGGTAAGAATAATTTCATAGAAACATATCATGTTAGCCGGAACCCCTGTGGTAGTCTGTACGGCTGAATTCATAGCTCAAACTCAATCTAGCCGGAGTCACTACTATGACCTATACGGCAATATACTGCACATAAGTCGGAACCACTAAAAAGGGGTCTGTACGACAAGATTGGGTGTAATATAATTATGCTCAATTTTACTCTCTCATAATAGCCGGGCGATAAATCGCTAGTCACCTACGAGTCGGAACCATAAATAAGGTCTGTACGACAAGACTATGCACTTAAGTTGGATCCAATATGAGCATATAGTGCGGGAGGTGACATAAATAAACAGGTATGTACTTCATATCTCTGGCTAAATCACAATCACCCTAGGTGCAGTTTTATGAGCTCAACATTATTCAATCACATATCGTATCATCGATGATTCACATAACCAAACATAACTTACCTGAACTTACCTGTGCCTCCACAGCACCACATATATATATATATATATATATATGCAACCATGAAATGCATATTCAGAATATAAAAGCATTTGGCATATTATTTCAAAGCATACTTTCCTTAAAAAAATGCATTTCTGGGAAATATATCAAGTATATAAATATATACTGAAAACAAAAGCCCACTCACTGATATGTCGATGGGTCGTAACCCCCGAGTCGCCCTTGGATATGCGCGTCCTCGGGATAAGTCTCACCTATATGCGAATTAACTATAAAAATGTTATTTTAAAGCACATAGGCGAGACTAGCTAATAACTTCTCATACATTGCTCAAAATGGGTATATGAATACACCACAGTGACTTACACAACCTCAGGATCATCCCCAAATTTTTAGATAAATTTTTCGAGCTCCCACGCGCCGGCAAGGGCACGGCAAAACGCGCCCCCCACCCGCGGCCATGTGCCTGGCACATGTAACGGAACAGGAACGGCGTTAGGAATATTCCTCAGAATATTCTATTAAAACCCAACAGTAACCGTCCAAACTAACTGACGACGTTAGCATATTCCGTCAAAACTGACGGAAGATTCCCCTGTCTTCTCCGACGAGTCGCCGATCGCCGGTGACTTCGCCGGTTTCTGGAAAAATATTAAAATCGTCCTAACTTCTTCATTTTGGCACCATTTTTCATGAAATTTGAACCATTGGAAAGCTAACAACATGTAGAATCACGTTATACTATTTTTAAGCGTTGAAATCCACTAGAATTTACTTGAGGAAGCTCGATAAACCGATCAACTTCGAAACTAGCTATCTCGACGTCCAAATTTATCCAACGAACCACGCTGAGCCTTCTTAGGACCTCCTAAAGCTCTCTATGAGCTTGAAATTCCCTGAAACCAACATATTTACGTCTTCATGAATAGTGACCAAAATCGGGGCTAGGGTTTCCACGTGAAATCGAAGGTTTCCTTACCTGAAATTGATACCTTTGAACTTGTAGGGTCCTCACGAACACAATGGTACCATTTTCTTCCTCGATTTGTGAGGTTTGGGGTGTTCTTGCCCTTGTCCATACGTATAGCAAGGAGAGAGAGAGTGAAACCGAGAGAGAGAGAGCACGGGAGAGGAAAGAGAGAGGGTAGGGATGTGTGTGTGGTCCCAAAATGCACACCAATCACAACTAAGAGAACACTTAGTTCTAATTGGATCCAATAAAAGAGGAATATAATTAATTGGTCCAAAATCTTAAGTTTAAACCACCACATCCCATAATAATTCTCAACATCCAAGGATATTTAAGTAATTTCATACCGTCGATAACATAATTAACGTACATCTCCGGGACGGGCTGTGACATTTACACTAGTGGATACCACAAAATCTTATGTTATATTTAATGAAAGTATGAATAAACTCTTAAGTGTTAGTGAATCTATTGTTTTGATGGGATACACATTCTACAAAACTAGTTTCAACGATCCAACCATCAAACTTGTTTGTATATACTTCAAGATCGCATACGCCAAAAATTGCAAAAAACAAACATTCAGAGATCAAGTAACGGGACAAAACTTTTTGACGGTTATGAACGAAAAATCACGAGTTAACGGTTATTTTAACTCCGATTTTGATGATTTTTTAAAGGTACACTCCTTGACCCTACATGAATACAATGAATGATTTGATCTTCAATTGAATATATTTACACTAGTGGATACCACAAAATCTTATGTTATACTTAATGAAAGTATAAATAAACTCTAAGTGTCAGTGAATCTATCGTTTTGATGGGATACGCATTCTATGAAACTAATTTCAATGATCCAACCGTCAAACTTGTTTGTATATGCTTCAAGATCGCATAAGCCAAAAATCACAAAAAACAAACATTCAGAGATCAAGTAATGGGACAAAACTTTTCGACGGTTATCTACGAAAAATCACGATTTAACGGTTATTTTAACTCCGATTTTGATGATTTTTTACAACTACACTCCTTGACTCTATATGAATACAATGAATGAATTCGATCTTCAATTTAAAATATTTACACTAGTGGAAATCTTATGTCATGATGATCGATGAAAATTGAGGATTTTGTAAAAGGAATAACATGCAAGCTTTGAGTTCCATTGGCACGGTTTAAACTTTTGAGAAATGCTTCACAACCTTGAAAACAAAAACTCTTTCATTTTGCGTATCCTTGCACATTTAATATTTTGTAATAGACTAGTAGTGTATGGATGTTTGTTTATTTGTACTTGATCTCTGAATGTTTGTTTTTTGTGATTAGGTCAACTGTTCATACACAGGTCACCAAATCCTAAACCCTAAACTTTGACCTAATTGTGTATAAATAGTCGGTGCCACTAAAGTCCAACTTATTTAGAAAATGCGATTGCTCTCAAACTTCAACTTATTTACAAAAATGTCACCAATATTTTTTTCATGAACTTCAACTATATTTACGATACTACCACTAAACTTCTATTTATTTACAAAAATTCCACCACCTCTTTTTTGTCCTTATTATAATAAATTTCCTTTAAGTGTTTTTGATTAATTCTTTTTAATATCAAGGGATGCAAAGCTCTTTTTTTTTCAGATATGAAAATTAAGGAGAATATTTAATTTGTGTTTTTCTGGTCTGCTTGTTATGGTTTATCTTACCATTGTTTGCTAAACTGATAAACTTTTTGCTTCCACACCATGCCTCACTTAAAAAAGTCATTATTTACTTAATCACACTCTCTTCAAGTCATTGATCCATCTGAGATACTTCCTATAACACGCTAATTCTTTCGAGGTATTCTGGGACTTGGTACGTAAACGAACCAGGGGAAGCAAAACAGCGTCACCAAAGCTCAAGTCTAGCTCAGCCTAAAAGTCCCCTAACAGGTTTCGATTTCTCTCATTAGGAGAGTTTGCTAGTTTTATTCTCTCTATATAGAGTTACTTCATTTTAATTTTTGTTTTGGTGTGCTACATCTTTTTTGGATCAATGTATGAATGAATGGTGGAGCTGTTTGATTTACTAGAGCTACTTCACTTAGTGGTCTAGGACTGTGGGGGTGATTAGGTGATTCGATTAGGCCCATTGGCATCATACTCTCTATCCAAATATGATTTGAGAGCTTTTCACATGCTCTCCACATAATAAGAGGTTTACGGTTTTATTGATTTGTGTTGTGTAATCGTGTGATTTCCAATGAGCTTGAAATGTACTAACTGTTTTATGATTGATGAAACTTTATTATAATATTTTTATATTTAATTTTCAAAGAACCTCGTGCTCCATAAAATGTTGTAGTCGCTGAGATAGTCATTTTATTTTGGCCAAGATTTTGATCCAGTTACACATTGGATGTTGAGTTTGAAGCTGGAAATCTTGAAAGATGTTTGTGCGTCAGGATTGGGTTTAGCCAGTATGATACTATGTGTTTAGTCGTTGTGGTGCTATGACTTTGTTTAGGGATATTGGGAGAATGTGGAGCGGCAAAGTGGTTTTATTCTCTGTTGTTTTGATTATGTTTAATAATTTTCAAGAATTGTCTTAGAGTTTGGTTTCGATTTCTCTCTTTAGGAGAGTTTGCTAGTTTTGTTTCTCTTTATATAGAGTTACTTAATTTTAATTTTCATTCGGGTGTGCCACATCTCTTTTGGATCTATATGCGAATGGTGGAGCTATTTGATTTGCAAGATCTACTTCACTTGGTGTTTTGTGATTATGGCAGTGATTTGGTGATTCGATAGGTCCACTGGCATCATACTCTCTATCCCAATGTGATTTGAGAGTTTTTTCACAAGATTTTCGTGTAATACGAGGTTTTATGATTGATGATGCCTTGTTATAATATTTTTAGATTTAGTTTGCAAGAACCCTTTTGAGGCCAAATATTTCATAGAGTATGTTAGGTAGACCAACTTTTTAGACCACATTTGCAAACTGTGTAATGTGTCAATAATGGAAAATAATAATCTATAAACACTTTTAGTAATAATCCAATCATATAAACCACGTCATACAATTTAGGGAAATAGACAAAGCTACGCCTTTTTTCTTAATCTTGGGACAAAAATAAGCCAAACGAGTTATGCACACGCCATGCACACCATGCACAAAATCAAAATTATTAAAATATCCACATATAAATACTAAAAACCCTAAGCTCATTTCATCATTTTTGTCATTTGAAAGAAAGCTCTGTGAACTTTGGGTTTCTAGGTTGAGCTTAGATCTCTGAGCTTCGATTTCGAAGAAAAGGAAGTCGAGAGTGAATCTTCGAAGTATTGTTTTCTGGTTTGCATCAGTCTTTGATCCTTAAATATATGACCTTTGTACCAGATTTTCCATTTTGGCCAGAAAGTTCTATTTTTTCCAACAAGTGAAGCTTTAGCAGTCATATTTCCACAGCCATCTGGTTCGTCTCTCTCCCTCTCATCTCATCTCTTTCTCTCTCTAACTTGGTCTTCATCTCCATTTCTGCATCTAATTACTTGTTTTTTCAATTAGATTTTTTGGATTTGCAGAGATAGGAAGTCGAAGAAAAGAGAGATAGGGAAGAAATGGCTCGGAATGTGTTATGGAAATCTTTATTTGTATGAGGGTTTTGTTATTTTAGATTCTGGGTTTCATTTTTTGGGTTTCAATCTTAGAGTTTTGCATTTTAATTTTTGTTTAGGGTATTAAAGGTTCATGGAGTTGTGTTGGTGGATTTGGCTTTGTGGGTTTATTACAGAATGCTCAATATTTGTTAGTTTTGTTATGAACTTGCAAATGTTTATGAATTCAATCTCAGATTGGTGTTTGTTTGAAAAATGTTTATGAATTACAAGTCTTAGTTCAATATGTAAGAAATTGTACACGATATGCACATGACATGCACATTTGTCATCTCCATTTGATTCGCCTTGTGCTTCTATATTGTTATCAGTATATACAAGGTGTTGGATTTTGGGTTTCAACAGGTCCTTCAAATGATGAGTTAAAACCATAAGAATGGGTTTAGAAAGAAACAAAAATGAAGTAAAAACAACCAAGTTTCGAACCCATGTCTTGTTGAAACTATCAATGTATAGTCACCAACTGGCCAGACGCTTTATATTGTTTATATTTGCACATTGTTGATGCACAAAATCAGCGAGACTTTGGAACAACGTAAAATGTCAAGTTTGTGACCTTCGTTCGGTTGCTCCGGTCACCAGTGAGGATAATATGTAAAGAGATAGAGATAGGGAAGCAAACACAAGATGTACATGATTCAGCCTAAGTTTGGCTACGTCCACGGAGTAGAGGAGTTCTCATTAAAGTGAAGGGTTAGCATAAATACATGGGTTCAAGCATAATCATCATTAGTGGGTTCTAATGACTAGTTTAAGTATAATAATGACATTGGGGGATTAATTGTAGGAGAATGGTCTTCTTTTATAGTTGAGGAGAGCCTCCAACTTTAGTTTGCAGTCGATGTCGGACTCTAGGAGCTTTATTTTGACGTTGACACATGTCATGTTGTGATTGGCCTCCTGAGTGGAGGGAAACTTTTGTGCTTCGGTAAGAGTGGCCTCAGCATGAACCCCTCATTAGGTCCTTGAAGGTATGAAGTTGACTGATGCTTGGTAGTTTCAGGATTGGTCAAGTATGGTACAAATAGTGCTCCCTTAAGTTCCCGAATGAGGAAAACTTCTCAATTGGGGACTTGAAAATCCAAGTCACTGAGTAATCACGAAACTTCTGAGTACCAAAGTGTAGTAGCATATAGTGGGAGTCCCCCAAGTTTCCAAGCGAAGAGGATAGCCGAAAGAGGTGGCTTGATATTCTTGAGTCATTGAAGAAAAAAGACTTCAAAAATGTTCTCCTCTTTTTTTTTGTTCTTGTTTTTGTTTTTGTTTTTTTGTTTTGGGATGTAGCCCAAGTATATATATATATTTTTCCTTAAGTCCAATTTCTTCTTTCGTTTTGGTGAGAAAAGAAAATGTGGCTGAAACTCTTTCCTTTGTGTATATAACTTGAAAGGTTGAAGCTTTTTCCTTTGGACACATGGCTTGAATGCTTGAAGCTTTTTTCTTTGGGCACATAGCTTGAGTGGTTGAAGCATTTTCCTTTGGGCACATAGCTTGAGTGGTTGAAGTTAGTTATACGACCCCATAAATTGATTTTGCTTCACACTGTCTTAATCAAGAGTGTATGAAGCTTTCTACATGTTGTAGTGTTGAAGCTTTTTGGTTGAAACTTTTTGCTTAGGCACATATCTTGAATAGTTGAAGCTAATTGTAGGGCACCATAAATTGATTTTGCTTCACACTGTCTTGATCAAGAGTGTGTGAAGCTTTTGACATGTTGTAGTTGCCTCCTGTGTGTTAAAGCTTTGTTGGCCTCCTCCATATGTCATAATTAGGCAAACCACATATTGTAGTAGTTGACGGTTCGGAGGAACCAAATTAATTTTGCTTCCCACAGTCTTGATCAAGAGTGTACAAAGCTTTCTACTAGTTGTAGTGTTTGCATTGTTACAGAGGGAAATAATACTTTGTTGGTGACTATAACCCTTGTTGGGCATAAGTGCACCCTTAGTTAGGTTAAGTTAAGCTTGCTTATCCCCCTTTTTGAGTTGTAAGGCTTGAGGGTTTTTTATTATTTCTGAAAGCTAAGAGTTCACATGTACAAGTTGTACTACTCCTCACCTAGTTGGTGGGAAGAATGGTGAGTTGCCGAGGCAAAAACATTTACTAATAGTACTAGTTGTACCCTTCATTGCCTGGTTGGTGATACGAAGGTAAGTTCCTTCCTCAACTAGTTGGTGGCAAGAGTAACAAGTTGTCGAATGACAAAAGTGTATATTAGAGTAAGGGTTGTACCCTTCATCACTTGGTTGCTGATACGAAGGTGAGTTCTTTCATCACCTGGTTGATGAGAATAACGTCTAGTTTCCAAGACACATTGTAGCAAGTGTTGAAGGGCAAAATGTATGTTGACACTCCTTCAAAGCTCAGTTGGCTTATGTATGAATGTGTTGAAAGGTTTGATATTTATTTTGATTGACATAACTGATGCTTATGAATGTTTTGCTATGCCTGAAGGAATCCATTGTTTGGATAAATGAACTATGTTGGTTGTAACACTTAGTTTCACTTACTTTGTGTCAAAGTACGTATGTTGAAGCTATGAGTTAGAGTATAAAGGTAGGTCAGCGTAGACCAAGTGTTCCAGTGCTAGGAATGTAAAAGACTCAGACGAAGTTGTCAGAAATCCCGCTTCATTAAATATTTGCCAAATGGCTTGTATTACAAAGGATCTCAAATGGTTGAAGGTCAAAACATTTATAACGTGTATACCTTCTTATAATAGCATTTCCTTCAGCACTTAGTCCCCCCACTTTGAAAGAGCGAGGCTTGACCCCATGGTCATAATAGTTGAAGGTACGTTCACCCTTGGTTGTCTTGATACAAACCATTATCCCTCTTGTTGTAATGAGCTTGCTGAGAGTAAAAATTCTTCCTCTTGCCAGAGACGAATACGTTTGGTGACTTAGCGGGTAGTTAAGTGAGGCAATAGAGGATGCAATGGGTATCTGAATGGCTCAAACCGTTTCACTTGGTAGAACTTGACTTATACTCCCCACTTGTTGATAAGGGTTAATCATATGAGCGTTCACTTGGTATGTCATTGCCTCGGTAAATGCATGATTGTAAGCTTGCATCATCATCTCAGAGTAAGTCTTCCAAGTGTTAACATTGATCATGTACTTGAAGAAGCATTCACGCATGCTTACTGTAAAGGCTTTGAGTGCTGTTTTATCATCTGCCTCATCTCAACGAGAGTACTCATGGTTGAAGCGACGGGCATATTCACACAATGACTCGCACGACTTCTGACGAATGATGTATAACTCATCAGCGGAGTGTAAGTGCTCAGCTTGGAAGATGTGTTGAGCTACAAATAGTCTTCTTAGCTCAGCGAAGGAATCCATAATATTAGGTTAAAGAGAATAATACCAATTGGAGCTCCACCAAAGGGAGTTGAGGGGAAAATGTGACATCGTTCTTCATCATTTTGTCTTTAGTATGCCATGGTGGATTCAAAAACGTGGATATGCTCAATTGGATCTTCCCTCCCAATATATGATTGTAAACCAAGCTTCTGTTTCATTTTCCTTGTAGAGGGGTGCAAAGGATCTTCCTTGTTTGAGGGCCTGGCCTTGGCTGATTCCAGTCAGGTATCTTATCTTGACGCTCGACCTTCAACTTGTTTACTTCCTTAAGAAGCTACAGGATAAAGTGGCCATGAGTAAAGTCAGGCACCATTGGAACCTTCTTTCATAAGTTTTCATCATTTCTTGAAAGTAAGGAAGCTTGGTCAATGGCATGTTGTCTTTCCTTAGATTCATCGTACTGCCTGTCGGGATGTGCCTATTGAAAGTCCCCCGAGTCTCTTACGCCCTCTTGTTTCCCTAAGGCTTGTCGTTCATTTCCTGAATTGGGGGCTAGCCTGGGTCGTTGATCCTTGAGCCTATGTGGATAGGTTTTTCTCGACGCTGCCTTAAGAAGTCTTGATAGTTGCGATAAATAGCTTTAGATCCTTCCATTCCTTTTGCGAAGAGATGTCTACTTCCACATCTCATGCTTCGGTTTGAAGCAGTTGGGTTGAGAGAAGTCTAATGTCGATCAATATTTGGGTGAGAATGTCACTCCTTATTAAGAACCCCCATGTTGAAGATATGTAAACCTTCACGTTGATGGGTATTTATAGGGTGATCCACATAAAACTAGTCGTTATTTTGTTGTTTTGAGCTTCCAGCTCCTCAACTTTAGCTTAAATAGAAACCTTCTTCCTTTCCCCCATTCGTTGCCTTGCACCAGGCATGAGGAGGGTGTCGTTATACATGCCATGACTTCCTTCGCTTCCCATGTTGGACATGGGTGCCTGATTAAAGAAAAGTGTACGAACGATGGAAACCAAATTGACAAAGCTGGAGAGAGTAGGAATAAGTGCCGTTCCCATATACGACACCAATTTTTTATGCACAAAATCAGCGAGACTTTGGAACAACGTAAAATGTCAAGTTTGTGACCTTTGCTCTGGTCACTTAGTGAGGATAAAATGTAAAGAGATAGAGATAGGAAAGCAAACACAAGATGTACGTGGTTCACCCTAAGTTTGGCTACATCCACGGAGTAGAGGAGTTCTCATTAATAATGAAGGGCTGGCACAAATACATAGGTTCAAGCATAATCATAGAGTGTCCGGCTTTCATCCACAGTTGATGCGGGACTCTAAGAGTTTTATTCTAACGTTAACACGTGTCATGTTGTAATTGGCCTCCTAGGTGGAGGAAAACTCTTGTGCTTCGGCAGGGGTGCCTCCGCATGAACCCCTTAGTGGGTCCTTGAAGGTATGAAGTTGACCGATACTTGGTAGTTTCAGGATTGGTTAGGTATGGTACAAACATACTTTTCAATTTTTCTTCATAAAGATACACAAACAAGAAGCTTTAAAAACTAGGCATAATTACAAAACAACTAACCCAAAGTGTCATAATTACCGTTATTATATCTAGTTTACCGCCACTTTTTCCCACTCATCAATGCTTTCCTATCTTTTTATTATGTTATTGGGATATTGTGCATGAGTGACTGACATGCACAGGAAATACACATGCCATGCACATAATATGCACAAAAAATACACCATGCACATTAAATACACATGCACATGACATGCACATGACATGCACAATATATGGACACGGCATCTTCATGTCATGTGAACGAATCCAAAAAGTAGAAATAATAGTCAAGGATTGGTCTCATAGGTTTGTTGTGTGGTTGGGTTCTCGAGGGTTGTCTGAATTATGACTGATGACGGTTGGTTATTGTGTATGCATGGTTGGGTTGTAAAGTCTGAACCACCACATCCAGTTGGTTATTGTGACAAGAAGCTTAAAAAAGGCATAATTAGGAAATTGTGAGAATTAATTACGAAATTGTGCATGAATGACTTTTGGGTTGCATGAGAGGTGGTGTATTTATTCATGCTTGTCCAAGCACAAACATCTCATCCGGTTGTAGAACGATGAAGAAAGGCAGAACGATGAAGAAATGCACAACCACCCAACTTTCATACAATCTCTTCCAGACGGCTTCTTCTGGAAATACTCACCAAGGTTGCTTCTCGCTCCTTTTGTTCCTTATATTCAGCAAAAATGGTGTGCAAGAAATTCAACCAACTCATCCAACATGACTGCATCTTCAAACACATCAACATTTGGAGATTTGAAAGGGTCAACCCACTAACTTCACAGATAGAAGATGAAGAAGTGTAGGTGCAGGGAATGCAACAATCCTGAGGTCCTGTTGTTGGAAATGTGCCCTAAAGCCAATCATATGATGATACTTTACGGACATTTCATATGTTAAACTAATCTAGTTTAATATCAAGGGCAAAGATTATTGTTTAAGCCGTCTCATATAAATGTTAAATTCTTAAACAATAAGTCCAAGGAATATGTGATTGAGAGAATACGATCTAAAGAAGTTAGATTCATGAGACCATTCTTTCGTAGACACATCCTAAACGTTCCTGATCATAGGATTGCCAATTGGGCATTGACAGTCCGTTAAGATCAGTACGTGCTGTGTCTTCTCTTAGGGAGAGTGACTAGTCTCGAGTCATTGGTGTGTGTGACATCAAGACAAGTACATAGGTGCTCAATAGAGAATTAGTTCACTGAACACGATAAACGAAGAGTTCTCATATTCATGTCACATGAGAACTCATGGTTGGGATAATGCAAAGTAGTCATTTGACCTGAGGCATCATAGTTGTCTTGTGGTTAGGTACTTGATCTTTGATTATGTCAAATGTTACCCATACACGGGTGTCCACGGCATAGTTGGGGTTAAGCCACTTAGCCATGGAGGCAAGTGAATGTGTAACAAGGGATCTCTAACCTTCAAACTGTTTGAGGGAGAATACTCTATGATATGATTAAGAATCTCTGGCCAGAATATGAATGAGATTTAGGAAGTCGTTCCAAATCACATTCAAGGTATATAAGCACACGAATCACATTGGATAGTAGACATGAATAAACTATCAAACCAAACAATGTGGTCAAGAGTATTGTATTAGAGAAATACCGTATTGCATTTGTAATCCTAAACTGAATAGGTTCTCCACCTCTTCTGATTAGCTTGGGTAACCATGATATGCTGCTAGGTGTCACTCATGGTTTGTGGAAGCCCTAAACGTGTATAAACACTAAAGGGAGAATTGAAAGTAAGTTTCAATTCACAATCGATTTGAAAGAGTTCGGAATCGCCCACTGCCTCGCTAAAAGGAACCTAATGGATCGTACACCGTGTAAGGTAAAGATTGAAGAAACAATGGAGATGAGTAAGAATAATTAAATGGTTTAATTATTTATGGCAAGGATTAATTAATATGTTAATTAATCAAACGAATAAGTTCGTTAAAGACCTCGGGATAGTTTTGGACCTTAAGGCCCAATGGGCTTCGAACGTCAAGCCCATTGACTTAAGTTGTATGACAATTTAATGAATAAAGATTCACAAAGGCCCAAAAGCCCATATCCCTTATATGGCCGGCCATGTGTATTGAATTAGGGTTTTTGGTTCTTTAGGTCATTTAAAGAAGTGACTATATAAAGAACTTTATAGCCTAAAATTCATTATGGGTTCTTTTGGAGAAAATTGGAGAGAACATGTCTCTCCTTTTCTCTCTAGGAGGCCGGCCCCCTTGGAGGGTGGATCTAGCAATCCTACTACGCCAAGGTCACTCATTTCTTCTCCAATCTAACCTTGGTGAAGATACTTAGAGGTTCTCAATTTTGGGAACTTGGAGAAACCTATTCTTCCATCCAAATCCATAGATTTTAGATGCAAGGAATGAAGGCCCTCTCTTTGGGTGATTAGCCTTTGCTTTTGCAAAGAGGAATCTACAAAGGTATATATTTCTCAACTCACTTTGATTTGAGTTGAGTCTTGGTTCACCAATCTACTAGGCTTTGAATTTCATGGTTAATGTTTTGTTTTTAAGTGCATGCAAGCATGATTCAGCCTTTTAATTGTTAATAGCATGCTATTGATGTTGCTTAAATGAACATGTTTTTCACAAAATTTCCTTCACCTGCACAGCCAAGGGATGTGATGGTACTTCAGATACAAAATTCTGAACTTGGAATTGAGTCTCTGAAGATGGCGATCTCCAAGGGTCATCAAGCATCAACCTACGTCTACGGTGTGATCTTAGTGTGCCACAGGGGGAATGAAAAAGAGAAAGGCTTGAAGCTTCTGCATTATCTCAATCGTCAGAAATTGGTGAGTGTAATGGAGTGCAGAGAAAGAGCTCGAATTTTTTTTTTTGTCAATTTGGGTGGATAGGGAAGTTAGAGGGAGAATAATAAAACTTCACGATGATAATGCTGCCGTCAAAGCATACAACGACTGTGGAAGTGCACAAGGTCCTTTCACAATCCGACCACATTGGGATTATTGGTGCCATGACAAATTCAGTAGCTACAATTCGTGTAGATGATATCAGGAAATGAGCATTTTTTTGTGATATGTTAAATAGTTTTAGTAGGGACTAGATTTTTTCTGTTCCTTTACTTTTCTTGAAATTTCGTTGTCATGTACTTTTTGTTAGTAAACGGAAAAGGGAGAAGTTTGTGGTAACATTAACAATGCCTACTTTCTTAAATAAAAAATGCATAGCACAAAGCATGCTTAAGTCTCCAAAACCCGATGTCGTAGGTTTGATTGGTATAGGGCATGTTTCTATGTCGTTGTTAATCTCGTTAGGTCAAAATTAGACTAAACTAATTGAGCACAAACACAAATTTGACCTCCTCTATGCATCTCGTGTGCATACAGTGTATAATTTTTTAGAAAATTGAAGGCAAAGCCAAGAAATATTGGACCTGAGCCATAGAACATATGAGCTCACAAAATACAGGCAAAGCCAAGAAACTCCTACACTTTTGAATCAATAGATTCATTGGTCAAAATTATTGAGTTGGCTGAACTAATAGCACAAGATTTTACTACTCAAGCTCCCAGCAGCCATAAAACATACGATCCCAGAAATTAATACTCATAAATATTCCACTTTGAAATCAAAACCCATAATCAAACCTTGAAAAAATTATTCCCCAAATATCGTAAAGAAACCCGCATTACTCGTAGTGGGCTTTGGCTCATGTTGATTCATCCAATCCCATTGTGCCTTGAAACTAAGAATTTAAAAGAAATTGGCAAGAAGGTCATGAGTTTGGAAGTGCACTCTTCACATACGACCTTTGATGAGTCAATTTCATATTATATATTTTACCCTATTCTTAGTGTATTTTGGTTAGTATTTTGGAAGAATTTTGATACTTTGAGTTGTATTTTCAATATAGGACTTTCGACTTCCTCTAGAGAAAAACACGACCAAATGGACGAATTTTGGAGTCATTCCAGTTGGAGGACGTTCGTGAATCGCTTAGCTTGATCGTGTCAAAATGTAAGATTTTTCCACCAAGTGGTTATTTTCTGGCAATAGAATAAAGGAGCAATGCGCGGTGCGGGAATAATGACGTTTTGGGCTTGACTTGCGTTTTTGGAGCCCAGGATAACCTTGGATGGGTTCATGACCTTCTGGAGATGTGTTCAGAACGTCCCGATCTTCAAAACAAGCTATCATGGGCTGGATTTGGAGGATATTTGAGATAAAAACGTGATTGGACAAGTACTTGGCAGATTATCCTAGTTTAATTAGGATTTTATTTTCTAAGATATTTTATTATTTTTCTTAGTTTCTTAATTGGAATAAGAGACCTATGTTTTAGGGGTTTTGCGGGGGCATAGCAGATATATTGCTTTGCCGTTCTCACTTTTACATGCGCTTTCTTTTATGCAACTTTGGAGACATAGAGAATTGCTAGGGTTTTTGGAGATTTTCTACTTTAATGTGTTTTCAATCATTTTCTTAATAATATTTTCTATGATTTTAATTATGAATATGCCTAAATAATTCCTTTTGCTAGGGCTAAGCTTTGAGCCTTAACATGAATATGTGATTTTTATTTGATTGCTTATGATTGATTGCATGCACACTTGAATTATTAATCACCGTGATTAAAACTAATCACCGTGATTAAAACTATCTAATTGTCTTAATGCTTGATCACCATTAGGATCTTTAGACAAGTAATTTGATGCAATTTTGGTCGGAAGGTTCCCTGAAATTGGCGCTGGCTTCTTGTGATTAATAATTGTAATTTCACTTAAGATGAACACCACGTCTTAAGGGTTGCATGGTTTTTCAAAGGGTTTTCATAAAGCATAATGAGTCTCTCATGTTCATATTTGATCCGAACGTCCAGACGGGTTGCATGTTAGATATATGTTCTATGTTGGAGGTTCCAAGTAGAATATAAATTAGGAAAACCTAACCTTCAATGTGGCATGTGTAGATCATAAGTAATTGGTAAAAGTTCATAGGATTGCTAGGTGATGGTGGAACCCTAGTGCTTTCTTAATTTGATTTCTCCAAAACTGTTTCCTTTTTCTTCATCTTTAATATTGCAGATTAGTTTATTTTTATTAGTTAAATTCGTTTTTATTAAATTAGGTCATAAAAATCAATCATCTCAAATTTCTGTTTTACAATAATCAATTGAAATTTGGTTTGCTTCAAATTATTTAATAATCTTTGTGGAGAACGACCTTGCGAGATCCGTTTATACTACAAGAACCTTGTCATTCTTGCAAGTAATATAGGAGTTTTTAACCCATTTGCGTATGTGGTAAAATCCCTATCAACCTTCATGAGAGCTTTGGTGGATGAATTATTATTCATTACACACCGAGCTTTTGGGATTGTGAGTTGGACATTGTACTCACCCAAAAGTTAGATGCGATCTGAATCTTGGGTCACTAGTTCGAAAAGAAAGGAGAGAGGGGACTGGTGAAAAGATGGGCATCGTTGAGAGAGAAAGGGTTGCCGCCGGTGAGGTGGGTTGTTAAAGGGTGAGTGCATCGTTAGGGTTCTTCGAGAGAGAGGAGAGAGAGATAAATCAGAAAATGGGAGGAAATAACTCATTTATATACAAGGGCAATTAGGTCATTTTCAATTGTAGAAAAAATCCTATTTCCTCAAAAAATCCTATTTCTATCCCAAAATTAAGAAAAATGCCTATTTTTACCTATTTTTCCTATAATATATGTACGTGAAACACAAGCGAACCGAAATGAAATTTGTGCGTCTCCGACAGGCTATGTGGTGGGAGCAACACTTCCGGTTGGAATGGAATGATATTGTATAATACTCTTATGTTTGTATCGTCACTCACAAGCTTCCGTTTCCTCCTCGTCTCGAAGATCCCTCTCTATCTGCATGCGACTGCTCTCATTCGAATTTCGCTTTCTTCAAAAGCCTGCGTGATTGATTCTCTCTCGCGTTCCACCTCCCAATCCGAAGATCTGCGTCTGTAAGAACAATTCCAACCCCGATGTCCTTTTTCCTGAGAAAATTCCCACAAAATTTCCCATATTTTCCCAGAAATTTACCATGTTCAGCTGCTGTGCTTTGCTCTGCGATGGTTTCTAGGGTTTTCTCGTGTTGAAGCTCTTGTATGTGTTTGCTTAATTTCCTTTTGTAGCTCAACCTCGTGTATTTATTTTGCACCTGTCGCTGTCAGATCTCCATTTCTTAGTGTTTTTTTATTTATGCAACTTTCAATTTTTTTCATTGGAGGGAGTCTGTTCGTGTTGTTTCGTATCTCAATTGCCTCTTTTTCTTGTTTGAGAATCTGAATTTGGATACTTGGTTTAGATTTTGATTTGTTCCGAAAGGAGTTGGCATTTATTGGGATGTTTGGTATCTTAGCTATTTTTAAGGGTAAATTTTAGGGGTTGTGATTCTTATAGATGGACAAGGACAAGTCCCATGCCCATGGTGGAGGTTTCCCACCCCCATCAGGCAGGTACTCGAGTTTCTTGCCAACCGGAGCTGCTTTCAATGTGAAACCTGAGCCATCCTCTTCATCGTCGTTTCCTCCGCTGGCCTCGGGTGCTAGTGCAGACTCTGGTCACTTTAGCCATGATATTAGCCGAATGCCAGATAACCCACCTAGGAAATTGGGTCATAGACGTGCCCATTCGGAAATCTTGACCCTTCCAGATGATATTAGCTTTGATAGTGACCTTGGTGTTGTGGGTGGTGCGGATGACCCTTCATTTTCGGATGAGACTGAGGAATACTTGTTCTCTATGTACCTTGATATGGAAAAGTTCAATTCATCATCTGCTACATCATCCTTTCAGTTCGGGGAGCCATCATCTTCTGCAGCAGCACCTGCTCCAGTAATAGCACCAGTATCAAGAGCACCCACCTCATCCGCGGAGAATATTGCCATTGGTTCCAATGAGAGACTCAGAGTTAGGCACCAACATAGCCAGTCAATGGATGGGTCGTCAACCATCAAACCGGAGATGCTGGTCTCCAGTTCAGAAGATATCAATGCAGCTGATTCCAAGAAAGCCCTGTCAGCTGCTAAGCTTGCTGAGCTTGTCCTGATTGATCCAAAACGTGCAAAGAGGTATTAATTCTTGAGTAATCATATATAATGTTACTCTTAACTAGGAATTCAGCAGTTAGTATTTTTTGGTAGCAAACTTGAGTTGATAGTACTTTGAATTGCTATTGCTTTTGCATGTAATTTTAACATGTGTTCAAGCCTAGGTAGTCATTTTTAAAAATCCTACTATTTTAGAATACTTAATTGTTAGCCTCTTAATAAACGTAGTTTATTGTTAAGTTTTGTCGATGAGTCTACTTTTCCTTTATTGATAGCAGTAGTGTTTCATATGCAAGGACACGTGTTTATTCTCTGTGTATCCAGACACATGTGGCATGGAGTGAGGATTATGGTGTTCTAAAATTATTAGCGTTTGTAATTCCAGACAATAGTCTGTGTTTTTTGTTTTGAGTTCATGCAATGTTTTCTTTATGGTTTGCAGTCAAAGTTCTTAGCTTTTTAAGAATCCATTCAAGGTTGTTATTGTAGTGTATCAGTGGTGAATAACTTTGTACTTATTGCATAGCAGCTCCAAATAATTTGATGTATGAGGTGTTTGACATTGGTTTACAGCCAGATGTGATAGACAATGCATTTCCTAGTTCTCAATGCATTTCCTAGTTCTCTTACTAATTGACTTATACCCTGCTTTTATTTTTTAAATGTTAAGTTGCTTTCAAGTTCTAATGTACCAGGTTTCTGTGTTGCTCATTTGTTACGTAATAGTCATTTACTCTCCTAATTGGACTACAATAAATTAATTGGGTCCCTTAAGATGCGTTGTGTTAGAATTGGTATTACTTTGATCGAGTTCAATAGAAATATTGTTGTTCAAACCAATTGCTCAAGTGGTTGTGGACCATAGTTCATGACATGTAGCAGTATCATTCAATATATATTACTCTTTCTTTGAAAATTGTCTGGGATGAAAATTTTGTGAATCATATATTATTCTCACATTACCCAAGAGTAAGATTATCTGATGACTTCATCTCATATTGTCTGGTTCATATCTAGAAGTACGCCCTTATGATTCTGTCTCTTCAGTCTTCATATAGACTGATTTTTAAGGCAATGGAGTTGGTCTTTCAAGAATCATGTCTAGATAGTATTAGGTGGTAAGGGTGGTTTGTTTTCCTTTTTTCTTTTAATGCCCCTGTGACATCTTGTTACCCTTGAAGTGGATCTGGGTTTCTTTGGTGCTTTCTAGTTTTTACCCATCTTCATTTTCCCTTCTTAAATGAAAATAAAAGAGTTGGTTGCTCCCTTGTTTTGCATGTTGCTTCAACCATCATGCTTAATATTTTACGTGTGGTTGACATGCATTAGGATCTGGGCAAATAGGCAGTCAGCTGCAAGGTCAAAGGAAAGGAAAATGCGATATATTGCTGAGCTTGAACAGAAAGTCCAGACGTTGCAAACAGAAGCAACTTCCTTGTCTGCTCAATTGACTCTCTTGCAGGTAAATTTCATCGGCTTAACCCAGTCCTTTATTAGGCCAGGTTCTCTTCATTGGACTGCTTAAATGACTCTTAGCTTATGATTTCCCTTTGTTTTCACTGCATTAGTCACATGGCTGTTTTATCTAGCTTACATAATGAGGATATAAGTTGATTATTCTTATGAATTTTTGTTATGAGCAGAGAGATACAAATGGTCTGACTGCTGAGAACAGTGAACTGAAACTGCGCTTGCAAACAATGGAGCAACAGGTTCATTTGCAAGATGGTGAACCCCTTCTTCCTTTCATGATTAGAATTAACTTTCATGTGTAGTATTTCTTTCCTTATCATTGTCATCTGTCTTCTTCTTTTTATAGTAATGACTAATGTATAGAAACAAGAAAAGCCACATGTCTTAATTTTATTGAATTGTCTGGTCATTGGCTGAAAGGAAGAATTGAGCATGATATAAGCATGCTGACACACTGAAAGGAAGAATTGAGCATGATTCAAGCACGCTTACATGTAGTACAAAGTGGACGATCCAATAAGTAGATGCTAACATACATATACTTGATTTCTGTTGGAGATTAGAATCCAAGATGGCAGTTGACAAGATGCCATAAGTGATTTTGGCAGACATTGTTTCCTCTTGTTAACTCAGAATAAAAATTGGTTGCTAATTCTGATTTTCGTCGATGATGATTTTTTTCTGCATGTACTTTTACGAAATACCTAATTTCTGGTAGTCTACGATATAAGATTCTGCAAACAAACTTTGGTTCCTTGACATTTCCTATTGCATAATGAGTTTATGATTTTGTGGTTTATTCAACTTATCCAGAAGGTACTAAAATTAAGTAGAATGATTCTTTGTTTGTATATTTTCATTTTGGTTTAGTGTTTGTAAATTTATATTTGCATGAATTGAGCATCTTTATGATGAATGCTTTGTTTGAGGGGTTTACATGTTTGATGCTTTTATTACTGAGCTGGAAATGTATAATTGCATTGACCATTTTACTGCTTGTCTATCAAATCTATCAAATTGATTATATTTTTGTTCTTAGTCCCCTGATTTGCTTCTATGACATAGCCTGTGTACAGTCATTGGATCTAGTTTCATGGCTTGTATAAGCTGTTCTGGTCCTACCTCCACCACCGATATGGGCAAGAAAGATTTACCTTGAATTTATGCCCGTTTACAATGTTCTAGTAGCCATAAACATGTTTTTTGTGTTGTAGCATTGAACGATGCACTGAAAGAAGAAATTCAGCATCTGAAAGTTGTGACTGGCCAAGCTATGCCAAATGGTGGACCTATGATGAACTACGCTTGTTTTGGCGGGGCGGGCCAGCAGCAATTCTATCCAACCAATCAAGCTATGCACACCCTTCTAACTGCACAGCAGTTTCAACAGCTCCAGATTCATTCTCAGAAACAGCAGCACCAATTTCAGCAGCATCAACTCCATCAACTTCAGCAGCAACGGATGCAGCAGCAGCTTCAGCAACAGCAACAGCAACAACAACAAAGTGGGGACTTGAAACTAGGAGGATCCGTGCCCTCGCCAAGCCAGAAAGAGAATACATCAGAGGTCAACCAATCTGTAACGAAGGATTGTTGAGAAGTGTTTTCCAGTTAGCATTTGTTTGTAGTCAGTTGTATACATATCATTTTAGTTGTAGATCGAATTGTCATAGTTGTAGCACCTTGTGATTTGTGTTTTGTTCTGGGTATTTACGGTGGATTTAGATTATGAAGATTTGTTTACTGAATATTAGAATGTGTAGTCGTTGATTTATCCTTTATAATCCCATAGCTATTGCCCTCCGTTGAAATAGGATGCAATCAAGAGTGGTGGATAGTGTGATGATCTTGTCATGTCAAACCACACAATACTGTAAGCGCTCTAGGGCGCCTGCAAGATATGTTTTTAAATACCGCTATACAATTACAACCTGTCTTTGCTCAATGGATTACTTTTTCAAATACCGGTATACAATTACAACCCGTCTTTGCTTAATGGACTACGTTTACGATCTGTAAACCAGTTGGATTGGATAACTCCCAACAATTAGCCATAAAGCATACTTATTCCTTTCAAACACTACAAAATTGCATACACAAGCAATCACTAGCAAAACAACTAGTTATTCTCTACATTATTTAGTAGCCAGGACCCCCACCTCCTTTCTGGTGCAGTCCACTTAATGTCTTGCTTCGGGTCCTTGATATCGCATGGCTGTAAGCACACAGCAAAGCAAAATCGGTACATTAACGTGCGTAAGGGAAATGAGTGCATTGATCAGCAAGGTAGCTCTTACTACCCGTTCAAATTACCTTGCAATGTAGGCAATTTTGAGCATTGATCGGCAACTCCAGATGATCAATCAAATACAAGCAATGATAGAATGGGCGTTACTCATATACATGCGCAGGACAGTATCTTGACTCGGGACCAGCATACTCTGGCAAATTTACGAGTTCAGGAATCTTGAGGTCTCTCAACCGAAGGTGAGCTGGTTGATCATGGTCATGATTTGTGTTGCTCCTATTTTAAGCAAATAAAATTAAATACTTCACTTACTACAAAAGAGGAGAAGAGCAAGCCGGAATATCAGTCTCTGTTGCTACTTCTTTGACGGCTAATGAAAAATTTAGAGAGTACAAAAGCATAGAGGCATACTCTAGTTTTTGACAGCTAAAGAAAATATTGGTATTTAAAAACCTGCGTAGGGAGGTTGGAACATCGAAAGATTAAACCCCATCTGGCTTTGGATATTGAATTGGAGAATGGAACTGTGCAACCAGCATATTGAATCACTTAGTGCCAAACAGTAGTGTGGTAACTATGCAAGTCTATAGTTCGAATAGTTTTCAGAATACTGTCTCACATTTGTTGCTTCATGGTCCGGTTTAGACCCGGCAGTTTCTGACACGACACGAAAACGATAGGAAAATAACGGGTTTCGGGTCAACACGATAACTTATCGGGTCATTATCGGGTGACCCGTTAATAACGAGTTCTTAACGGGTATACACGCGGGTAACACGTGTCTAACCCGTTTCGACCCGTTAAAAAAAATTTATTTTGATAATTTTAAAGTTTAATTACTAAAAGATTTATTATATACAATAGCCATATTAATATATAAAATATATTCTATATTAAATATATAGTTTTGTATTATTATTCTATATAAGTTTTAAAAAAAAAGTTTTAGTCATTATTTATTTTTATTATGAGAGTTCCTTATTATCATTACTAGGATAAATTTTATTTAACATGTTGTTGTCCAAAATTAAAATAAACTAATATAGTATTTGTATAGGCAAGAACTAAGAAGACATACATACAAGTATGAAAAATGTGAAAGAATATATAAACACTCGTGATTCATCATTATTCCCCCACGAGTAGATAATGGTTACACTTACATTATCGTTTAGATTTTTAAAATCCTCCAAACCTTTACGAATAATGTTTTTTATTTGAGGGCAAAATTAATAAAATTAATAATAATTATTGTAGAAGTGTAAAAAATGTAAAAAAAAATATACAATCACTAACCGTAAAACTTTGAAATCCAATCACTCATATATCAAGCAATATTTTCACTAACCGTAAAACTCTGTATATAATATCAACGATGTCACAACCCGTCCCGGAGATGTGCATTATTTTATTCTCGAGGACGTGAAAGGACGGTTTTATCTTTAGACGTTGAGACTGTAGTGTATGTGTGTGTCATATTGAGACTTAGAGGTTATTTGTGGTTTTGGATTGGTGACCCACGTGGACCACACACACACCACACTCACTCCCTCTCTTCTCTCCCGTACCCTCTCATCTCTCTCAGACTCTCTCTCTCTATTTCCCTTCTTCGTATGGACAAGCTTCGAACTCCCCATTTTAGGCACCGATCGAAGCTTTAAAGGTAAGGTTCTTGCTCATTGTAACCCCCTGAGTCTATTGGTACCCTTGTTTGGACGTGAATGCTTCGAAAACCTGAGAAACCCTAACCCCGATTTTGTGCACTGTTCATGCACACATAAAACCTTGTGTTTCAGGGAATTCTAAGGACATAGGAAGCTTAAGGAGGTCCTCACGAGTCTCGGGGTACTTCGTTGGAAGGATTTGGACCTCGGAGGACTGAGATCGACGTGTTTCTAGGTAAGCCAAGCTATCGACCTTTCTCGGGGAAAATCTAGTAGAATTTAAGCCTTGAAACTTGTATAACGTGATTCTACATGTTATTAGCTTCATTTTGGTACCAATTTCATGATAAATGGTGAAGAAACGAAGGAGAATAGTGGTTTTAAAGTTTTACCCAGAAACCGGCGAAGAAAGGGGAATATTCCGTCAGTTTTGACGGAATATGCTAACGCCATCAGTTAGGGTTAACGATTACCGTTGGGTTTTAACAGAATATTCCCCGGAATATTCCTAACGGCAGTTAGGGAATCCTGACAGATTCCCTGTGCTTGGCCGCCCGTCTTGCCGTGCACTCGCCGGCGCGTGGCGGCACGTGAGGGGTCCAAAAATTTATCTGAAAATTTGGGGATGATCTTGAGGTTGTGTAGGTCATTGTGGTATATTCATATACCCATTTTGAGCTATGTATGAGAAGTTATTAGCTAGTTTTGCCTATGTGCTTTAAAATAACGTTTTCATAGTTAATTCGCATATAGGTGAGACTTATCCCGAAGACGAGCGTATCCAAGGGCAACTCGGGGGCTACGACCCTTCGACTTACCAGTGAGTGGGCTTTTGGTTTTCAGTATATATATATACTTGATATTTTCCCATAAATATGTGTTTAAATGAAAGTATGCCTTAAATGCCATGCATATGAATTTATATTTCGTATATGAATTGATATATGATGCATTATATATATAATTATGGTGCGGTGGATGCTCAGGTAAGCTCATGTGAGTTATGTTTGGTTATGTGAATTATCAATGATGTGATATGTGATTGAATAATGTTGAGCTCATAAAACTGCACTTAGGGTAATCATGATTTAGCCATAGATATGGCACAGGCCTATTTCTTATGTCACCTCCCGCACCATATGCTCATATTGGATCCAATTTAGGTGCACAGTCTTGTCGTACATACCTTATTTATGGTTTCGACTCGTAGGTGACTAGCGATTTATCGCCAAACTATTATGTGAGAGTAGTATTGAGCATGATTGTATTACACCCATTATTGTCGTATAGACCTTGTTTGGTTCCGACTCTTGTGCAGTATGTTGCCGTATAGGTCATTGTAGTGACTCCGGCTAGAGTGACTTTTGAGCTATGATTTCAGCCGTACAGACTACCACAGGGGTTCCGGCTAACATGTTATATTTCTATGAAATTCTTCTTACCTGAATTGCTTACTCTGTTATATCTTGGCATGGCATACATATGAATATGATTAGGTGAAGCACGATTTGAATTGATATATTTACATATATATATATATATATATATTTATGTATATGCTTATATCTTGATTCTGGGAAAAATTATACATGTTTTACAGCGAGGGGTTAGATATTTTGATAAATGAAATGGTTTTGTAAAACATTTGTTTTTGCCCACTTACGTTTTCTGTTTTGCGCCCCTCCAGGTTTTAAGTAAGCTTGTTGTTGGTGGCTTGAGAATGTCGGCAGTTCTGACCTATCTAAATAATAGTAGGACGTTCCTGGTACTGTATAACTAGTACTTGTCCTACTGGACTGCACCTAGACATATTATGCTCTGATTAGGAGTGTTTACTTTTGTAACTAACTCATATCACTTCCTGTTTAGTAGTGCACTCTAGTTATTCGGTTTTTAATTATTCGTATATTTCTTATCTCTATTGCTTCCGCACTGTGCACATGGCTACGTCACTCTCACGTGACGGCCAGCAGGCCTTGATCTCGGTCAGGGTGTGTCAGTTTGGTATCAGAGCCTAGGTTTAGCAGTCTTGTATAATTCTTGAATGTTCTAATCCTTGTGATGTGTTATGTCAGAACTATGCCGCCTCGTAGAGAGCCCCGTCACTCAGCTGAGCCTAGTTTCCCTGATATTACTCAATTAGGGGAAGCTATAGTGGCTGCCCTTCAGACTACTTTCCGTCCTCCTCATAGGACACCTCTTGAGACTGTGTACAACCTGAAATTGAATCACTTCATAGGAATAGAAGGACATGAGGGGGCAGAAAAATGGCTTAATCATATCGAGAAAACCTTTCTTGTGATGCAGAGTTAGGGGAATCTTGAAGGAAATTTTGTGAAAAACATGTTTATTTGAGCAACATCAATAGCATGCAATTAACAAATTAAAGGCGGAATCATGCTTGCATGCACTCAAAAACAAAACATCAACCATGAAATTCAAAGCCTAGTAGATTGGTGAACCTTGACTCAACTTAAAAACAACAATTTGTTAGTTGAGAAATATTTACCTTTGTAGATTCCTCTTTGCATATGCAAAGGATAATCACCCAAGAGATAGGGCCTTCATTCCTTGCTTCTTAGCTCCATGGATTTGGTTAGAAGAATAGGTTCTCCAAGTTCCCAAAATTGAGAACCTCTAAAGATTCTACACCAAGGTTGGATTGGAGAGGAAATGAGTGACCTTGAGGAAATAGAATTGCTAGACAATATCCCCCAAGGTGGTTGGCCTCTTAGAGAGAAATGGAAGCTTTGTGTTCTCACCAATTTTCTCTAAAATCAACAACTTATGAATTTTAGGTTATAAAGTTCTTTATATAGTCACTTCTTTAAATGACCTAAAGAACCAAAAAAACCCTAATTCATCACTAAATGGCCACTCTAATGGATTTGGGCTTTTGGGCCTTTGTGAATCTTTATTCATTAAGTTGTCATACAACTTAAGTCAATGGGCTTTGACGTTCGAAGCCCATTGGGCCTTAAGGTCCAAAACTATCCCGAGGTCTTTAACGAACTTATTCGTTTGATTAATTAACATATTAATTAATCCTTGCCATAAATAATTAAACCATTTAATTCATCTCCTTTGTTTCTTCAATCTCCACCTTATTTGGTGTACGACACATTAGGTTCCTTTTAGCGAGGCAGTGGGCGATTAAAACCATTTTACATCGATTGTGAATTGAAACTTACTTTCAATTCTCCCTTTAGTGATTACACATGTTTAGGGCTTCCACAAACCATGAGTGACCCCTAGCAGCATATCATGGCTACCCAAGCTAATCAGAAGAGGTAGAGAACCTATTCAGTTTAGGATTACAAATGCAATACGGTCTTTCTCTAATCTAATACTCTTGACCACATTGTTTGGTTTGATAGTTTATTTATTCATGTCTACTATCCAATGTGAATCATTTGCATTTTATGATTACCTTGAATGTGATTTGGAACGCATTCCCCAATCTCATTCATACTCTGGCCAGAGATTTTAATCATATCATAGAGTATTCTCCCTCAAGCCAATTGAAGGTTAGAGATCCCTTGTTGCACATTCACTTGTCTCCATAATTAAGTGGCTTAACCCCAATGATGCCGTGGACACCCCGATGGGGTGACTTTGACATAATCAAAGATCAAGGACTTAACCACAAGACAACAACTGTGATGCCTCAGGTCAAAGGACTAATTTGCATTATCCCAAACATGAGTTCTCATGTGACATGAGTATGAGAACTCCTCGTTGATCGTGTTCAGTGAACTCATTCTCTATTGAGCACCTACGTACTTGTCTTGATGTCACACACTCCAATGACTCGAGACTAGTCACTCTCCCTGAGAGAAGACATAGCACGTACTGATCTTATCGGACTGTCAATGCCCAATTGGCAATCCTATGATCAGGAATGTTTAGGATGTGTCTACGAAAGAATGGTCTCATTAATCTAACTTCATTAGATTGCATTCTCCCAATCACATATTCCTTGGACTTTATCGTTTAAGCATATAACATTTATATGAGACGCCTCAAACAATAATGTTTGCCTTTTATATGTAAACTAGATTAGTTTAACATGTGAAATATCCGTAAAGTATCATCATATGAATGGCTTTAGGGCACATTTCCAACAAATCTTCCTCCTGATACGTGGGTCGAGAGGACTACCTAGTTTTTGGGAAAGCAGCCTGCATCCTGGTGGAGACAGGAGTCTTACTAGTTGACCCTAGCGGAGATTGCGGACTGGGAGTGTTTAAAGAGCTGTTTCGAAAAAGGTTCATTCCTCATGAGTATATTGATCGTAAGAAACATGAGTTTACTCATTTGAAGCAAGGAAAGATGTCAGCTAATGAGTATTATAGGATGTTTACTGATTTGTCACGATATGATCCGGAGGTTGTTGCTACTCCGGTTGAGATGCTTCGTCGCTTCAGATTAGGTTCTAAGAAGAAATTGCTTTCCATAGCGACGTCGACTCACTGTGCCACTTACCAGGAGTTTTATGAGGTTTTATTGCGGATTGAGGACTCAGAGAACATGCCCAATGAAAGTGAGGATGAGGAAGGAAAGAATGGGAACCAGAGGCGAGATGATAAAGGCAAATGGCAAGCATTTCAAGGACCTCGCAAGACCCAGAATTTCAAGAGAAGCGGTGGCAGTTCCAGCTCTTCGAGCGGAGGATTGAGTACTAATATGCAGAAGAGAGGTGGTAGATTTACTGGAGGCCCTAAGTTCCAAAGGCAGAGAGATTTTGGTGGTTCAAGTGGATCCGATGCCCCTTTATGCCTCAAATGTAATATTAGGCATTTTGGGGAGTGTAGGAGAGGCAACAGTGGATGTTTTACTTGTGGTCAGATGGGTCATAGGGCTGCTCAAAGTCAATAGAGACCCCAGCAGCCTTCCTTCCCACTACTTGCACCGACCTAGTAAGCTTCAGGATCTGGTGGTTATACTCAGACTGGGCGAGGAGGTGCCTACCACTATCAGGGCGATGCCGCTCCTTACACCTCAGGACAACATCAGTACTCCCAGGATCCTCAGTATCAGAGTGGGTACCCTCAGTATCAGGGAGGATCTATGTCTTTTCAACCACATTCAGCTGGAGGATCTCAGTGGTACCAAAGGGGACAACCCCAGCAGGGAGAGATTGCTGCTAGTAGTGCAGGATCTTCGAGGCAGTCTGGTCAACAGAGGCAGGGACGTGGTGTTCATGCCAACAGAGGTCGCGGTGGAGGACAGCAGAATCAGGTGCGTATCCACAACATGTCACTGCAAGATGCTCAGAATAATCCAGATTTAATCATGGGTAAGTTAAATATTCTTGGTCATTTTGCTAGATTATTGATTGATTGTGGTGCTACACATTTTGTTATTTCTCATACTTTTGCTCAACTGACACAACCCCATCCTACACCTCTACGATATGATTTAGAGTTTTCTATGCCTAGAGGGGATAGATGTTTTGTGGATCGGGTATATCCAGGATGTCCAGTGGTAGTAGAGGATGTTATTATGCCGGCTAGTCTTATGCCGTTGGATATTATGGATTTTGATGTGATTTTGGGCACTGATTGGTTACACTATAATCTTGCCAAGATATATTGTTATGGAAAGACAGTCACATTTCATTGTCCTGGATTACCTGAAGTTACATTTGTACGAGAGCCTAGTGGGGTGAGGCATGGTATTATTTTAGCCATGAAAGCAAACAGATTGTTGTCGAAAGGTTGTCAGGGATATTTGGCTCATGTGGTGTTGAATGATGATACTCCTAGTAGTGTGGATGATGTTTGTGTGGTCAGATATTTTCCTGATGTATTCCCTGAGGATTTGCCTGGATTGCCGCCAAATAGAGAGGTGGAGTTTGTTATTGATCTGCTTCCAGGTACGAATCCTATATCCTTGACTCCTTATAGAATGGCTCCTACTGAATTAAGGGAATTGAAAGTCCAGTTGCAAGAGTTAGTAGATAGAGGTTTTATTCAGCCTAGTACTTCACCTTGGGGAGCTCCAGTTTTATTTGTGAGGAAGAAAGATGGAACTTTGAGGCTGTGCATTGATTACAGGCAATTGAATCAGGTAACCATTAAGAACCGTTATCCATTGCCTCGTATAGATGATTTATTTGATCAACTCAGAGGTGCCTGCGTATTTTCTAAGACTGACTTGAGGTCGGGTTACTACCAGTTGAAGATTAAAAATGAAGATGTCCCTAAAACCGCATTCAGGACTCGATATGGTCATTATGAGTTTCTTGTGATGCCATTCGGGTTAACTAATGCACCAGCAGCTTTTATGGATTTGATGAATCGAGTATTCCAGCCATATTTGGACATGTTTGTTATTGTCTTCATTGACGATATTCTGGTATACTCTAAGTCTAAGGCTGAGCATGCTAGACATCTGAAGTTGGTGTTGAGCAGTTTGAGGGAACACCAGCTATATAAGTTTAGCAAATGTGAATTTTGGTTGAATCAAGTGGCATTTTTGGGACATGTCATTTCTGCTCAAGGCATCCAAGTGGATTCTCAAAAAGTGGCAGCTGTGGAGAATTGGGAGCAACCTCGAACCGTCACCGAAGTACGGAGTTTTCTTAGCCTAGCAGGCTACTACAGACGGTTCATTAAGGATTTTTCAGTGATTGCTTTGCCATTGACGAGGTTGACTCGAAAAGATGTTAAGTTTGAGTGGGATAATAAATGTGAGCAAAGTTTTCAGCAGTTGAAGCACTATCTCACTCATGCACCTATTCTAGCACTTCCAGATGATATCGGTAATTATGAGGTTTATAGTGATGCTTCTCTGAATGGTTTAGGTTGTGTATTGATGCAACATTGTAGGGTGATTGCTTATGCTTCGAGACAGTTGAAACCTCATGAGAAGAATTACCCTACGCATGATTTGGAGTTAGCAGCGATCATCTTTGCTTTGAAGATTTGGAGACATTATCTTTATGGTGAGAAATGTAAGATCTTCACAGATCATAAGAGTCTTCAGTATCTATTTACTCAGAGAGATCTTAATCTTCGACAGCGGAGGTGGATTGAGTTGCTTAGTGATTATGATTGCACAATTGAGTATCATACTGGTCGTGTAAATGTTGTGGTTGATGCACTTAGTAGGAAGACTCCAGCCAGACTTAATGCCATTTATGATTGTCATGTTTCTCTTCTAGCAGATTTGAGATCCACTGGAGTGGAGTTAGGAGTGGAAGATCGAGAAGAAGCCTTGCTTGCTAATTTTCAGGTTAGGCCAATTTTAATTGACCGTGTGCTTGAGACTCAGATGAATGATGAAGAGACCCAGGAAATAATTCAAGCAAGAAATCAAGGCAAAAAGAGAGATTTCGGGATTCGAGAAACTGATGGTATGCTTATGCAGGAAAACAGAATGTATGTGCCGAATAATGCAGAGTTAAAGAAAGAAATTTTGGATGAAGCACATATCTCGGCATATGCGATGCATCCAGGAGGCACTAAGATGTATCATACCATTAGACCATTTTATTATTGGCCGGGTATGAAAAGAAAAATTGCCGAATATGTGAGTAGGTGTGCCATTTGCCAACAGGTTAAAGCTGAAAGGAATAAGCCGTTTGGATCGATGCAGCCACTTCCCGTTCCACAGTGGAAATGGGAAAATATTACTATGGATTTTGTGTACAAGCTTTCTCGTACACAGAATGGATATGACGACATTTGGGTGGTAGTTGATCGGCTTACGAAGTCAACACATTTCATTCCAGTGAGGGAGAAGTATTCGTTAAGCCGATTAGCTAAGCCCTTTATATCATAGTTTATGAAGTACCATGGTGTACCAGTTAATATTATCTCGGATCGGGATCCTATATTTACTTCCAAGTTCTGGATAGCATTCCAGGAAGCAATTGGTACGAGATTGCTTTATAGTATGGCATATCACCCTCAAACAGATGGACAATCTGAGAGGACTATTCAGACATTAGAGGATATGTTGAGATCTTCAGTGCCGCAGTTTGGAGATAGTTGGCATGATTGTTTGGATTTGATGGAGTTCGCCTACAACAACAGTTATAATTCGAGTATTGGTATGCCACCATTTGAGGCACTTTATGGGAAATCTTGTCATACGCCTCTATGTTGGTCAGAGGTTGGCGAAAGAGTTTTAGTGGGCCCTGAGATTGTGGATGTTACTACTCAAAATGTTCAGGTAATTAAGTCTAACCTGAAAGCGGCCCAAGATCGACAAAAGAGCTTAGCAGACAAGCATGCCACTGATCGGAAGTATAATGAAGGTGATTGGGTATTTCTGAAGCTATCACCTTGGAAAGGTGCTGTACGATTTGGAAAGAAAGGAAAGTTGAGTCCTAGGTACATTGGACCATATATGATCACCGAGCGAGTCGGTGAGGTTTCTTACAGGCTTGAGTTGCCTCCAGAATTGTCCAAGGTGCACGATGTATTTCATGTTTCGATGCTTCGACATTACGTTTCAGATCCTTCACATGTGATTCCTCCTCAACCTTTGGAAATTAATCCGGATTTGACTTATGATGAGGAACCAATAACTCTTTTGGATTGGAAGGATAAGCAACTAAGGAACAAGACCGTGCGCTTGGTGAAAGTATTATGAAGAAATCATTCAGTGGAAGAAGCTACTTAGGAGACAGATGATCGGATGAGAGAGATGTATCCACGCTTGTTTTATGATTATTAGTGGATGTATTTGTTGTGTGTAATTTCGAGGACGAAATTTAATAAGGTGGGGAGATTGTCACAGCCCGTCCTAGAGATGTGCATTATTTTATTCTCAAGGACGTGAAAGGATAGTTTTATCTTTAGACGTTGAGACTGTAGTGTATGTGTGTGTCATATTGAGACTTAGAGGTTATTTGTGGTTTTGGATTGGTGACCCATGTGGACCACACACACACCACACTCACTCCTTCTCTTCTCTCCCGTACCCTCTCATCTCTCTCAGACTCTCTCTCTCTTTCCCTTCTTCGTAAGGACAAGCTTCGAACTCCCCATTTCAGGCACGGATCGAAGCTTTAAAGGTAAGGTTCTTGCTCATTGTAAACTCCTGAGTCTATTGGTACCTTTGTTTGGACGTGAATACTTCGAAAACCCGAGAAACCCTAACCCCGATTTTATGCACTGTTCATGCACACGTAAAACCTTGTGTTTCAGGGAATTCTAAGGACATATGAAGCTTAAGGAGGTCCTCACGAGTCTCGGGGTACTTCGTTGGAAGGATTTGGACGTCGGAGGACTGAGATCGAAGTGTTTCTAGGTAAGCCGAGCTATTGACCTTCCTCGGGGAAAATCTAGTAGAATTTAAGCCTTGAAACTTGTATAACGTGATTCTACATGTTATTAGCTTCATTTTGGTACCAATTTCATGAAAAATGGTGAAGAAACGAAGGAGAATAGTGGTTTTAAAGTTTTACCCAGAAACCGACGAAGTCGCCGGCGATCGGCGACTCACCGAAGAAGAAAGGGGAATATTCCGTCAGTTTTGACGGAATATGCTAACGCCGTCAGTTAGGATTAGCGGTTACCGTTGGGTTTTAACGGAATATTACGGGGAATATTCCTAACGGCAGTTAGGGAATCCGTCAGGATTCCCTGGGCGTGGCCGCGCGTCTTGCTGTGCACTCGCCGGCGCGTGAGAGGTCCAAAAATTTATTTGAAAATTTGGGGATGATCCTGAGGTTTTGTAGGTTATTGTGGTATATTCATATACCCATTTGGAGCTATGTATGAGAAGTTATTAACTAGTTTTGCCTATGTGCTTTAAAATAACGTTTTCATAGTTAATTCGCATATATGTGAGACTTATCTCGAGGACAAGCGTATCCAAGGGCGACTCGGGGACTACGACCCTTCGACTTACCAGTGAATGGGCTTTTGGTTTTCAATATATATATATACTTGATATTTTCCTAGAAATATGTGTTTAAATGAAAGTATGCCTTAAATGCCATGCATATGAATTTATATTTCGTATATGAATTGATATATGATGCATTATATATATAATTATGGTGCGGTGGACGCTCAGGTAAGCTCAGGTGAGTTATGTTTGGTTATGTGAATTATCAATGATGCGAAATGTGATTGAATAATGTTGAGCTCATAAAACTGCACTTAGGGTGATCGTGATTTAGCCATAGATATGACACATGCCTGTTTATTATGTCACCTCCCGCACCATATGCTCATATTGGATCCAATTTAGGTGCACAGTCTTGTCGTACATACCTTATTTATGGTTTCGACTCGTAGGTGACTAGCGATTTATCGCCCAGCTATTATGTGCGACTAGTATTGAGCATGATTGTATTACACCCATTATTGTCGTATAGACCTTCTTGTTTGGTTCCGACTCTTGTGCAGCATGTTGCCGTATAGGTCATTGTAGTGACTCCGGCTAGAGTGACTTTTGAGCTATGATTTCAGCCGTACAGACTACCACAGGGGTTCCGGCTAACATGTTATATTTCTATGAAATTCTTCTTACCTGAATTGCTTACTCTGTTATATCTTGGTATGACATACATATGAATATGATTACGTGAAGCACGATTTGAATTGAGATATTTACATATATATATTTATGTATATGCTTATATCTTGATTCTGGGAAAAATTATACATGTTTTACAGCGAGGGGTTAGATATGTTAATAAATGAAATGGTTTTGTAAAACATTTGTTTTTGCCCACTCACGTTTTCTGTTTTGCGCCCCTCCAGGTTTTAAGTAAGCTTGCTGTTGGTGGCTTGAGGATGTCGACAGTTCTGACCTATCTAAATAATAGTATGACATTTCTGGTACTGTATAACTAGTACTTGTCCTACTGGACTACACCTAGACTTATTATGCTCTGATTATGAGTGTTTACTTTTGTAACTAACTCCTATCACTTCTTGTTTAGTAGTGCACTCTAGTAATTCGGTTTTTAATTATTCATATATTTCTTATCTATATTGGTTCCGCATTGTGCACATGGCTATGTCACTCTCACGTGACGGCCAACATGCCTTGATCTCGGTCAGGGTGTGTCAAACGATACAAACCGTTCATCTTCCTGTATCCTATAATAGATCAAGTTTTCAAAAAACAAAATCTGAAAAAACAAAATTTGATGAGAACAATGAAGCGTAAATGTAAACAACAATCAACGGTTAAATTTTGATCTATGATTTATATGATTATAGTGGCGAATTTCAAAGTTAAGCTCTTTATGAAATTTGTAAAGCTTGTCATTACGAGCTTTTATATATTTTTTCTATATATTTTTTTACACTTATACATTAATTAAAAAACTATTAAAGACTTTAGGTAAGTGAAATATACTTAAAAGAAAAATGTGTTTTTATGTTTTGGATGTGACAATATGATATGTATATACTTATTTAGTATTATGTTTTTCATTTGATTATTTATTGGTTTAAAATATATTTTCCTTAACGGGTAACGGGTCGGGTCACCTGTTAATATTATCGGGTCGATTTCGGGTCGGGTCATTTTACCCGTTTGTTTTAACGGGTATTACACGACACGACCCGTTAAGATATCAGGTATGACACGAAAATGACACGAACACGGAAAATACGACACGAATGCCAGGTCTAGTCTGGTTTTCCATGCTTCAGCGTCCAGGGAGCTATTCCTTTCATTATATAGCTGATGGGCAGAAAACATTGGCGATTAAGGTTTGAACGAAAACTATATTATGAGACAATACTAATCAAAGTAATAAGCAGCAACAGGATCTCACTGTTCTAGAGCACTTAAAAGGCCAGGCCAGGAATAAGTCCATGCTCAAAGTCCAAAACAGAAAGCAAAGGATTTTTCTACTAACTGGTCGGAAGTTGTGAGCTCTGTACAGTTCTTCCCATATCCATGAATTTCTTAAAGCATCCCAATATTTTTCCATGCTTGAGCCTCCATTAAGTAGACGGAATGTAGCTTCTGCAGCTAGCATGCCTGTAGGTAATATAACTAATAAGTTAGACATCTTCATGAACTTAAAAGCAATCCATAGAAGTAAAAGCACTTCTGTAACACATCAAAAGATTCTGAGTTTTCCAATCCATGATACCACTATGTCCCTTCAGCCATGACAAATATGTACTACGAGCTGGACTACGAGCTGGACCATTTGGACCACTTGATGTTCCAACAGAAATGATAAACCGTGAATTATGTGACTTAACAAATATAATCTACCAGCATTTGTTGTAACAATTGAAATTTTGAGCATGCAGAATTATTTTCACATAATTAGACATAATGAATAGAAACAACTATTTGGTGAAAGATACCTGATTTCATTGCAGTAAGAGTTCCTTTTATTTTGGGTACATTTAAAAATCCAGGTGAACATCCAATATCCGCTCCTCCAGGGAAAACTGGATATGGGATAGACTGAAATTTAACTAGCATCATATTTGTATTTGTATAACATATTAACATGTAGAACTGAAAAATGGTATATACATAGTTACGATCGCACACACACATTATATAGGAAGCGGAGAGAGTAATGTTACCTTATCATATATCAGATATGTCGCAAGACTATCAATCTGGCACCACAAGTTAAGCAAACATCCATCTTATCAATGGTTCAGAATGATAGCCTGACCACATACACCAAACTGTAAATCTAAACCATTGATAGGTAAACTTTTGCCTCAATGTGAGATCCATTTACACTGTCTCTACGTTGCCAGAATGTCTAGCAATAGGGTATCACCCTATATATTCAAAAGTTGAGAAACCAAGGGAGAAAGAATTGTCTCCTTGTGCTTGTAATGTGCTTTAACTACATCTTACAGTGGTGACAACATACTTGCAGGGGATATTTTTTTGGATATTTACAATTGTTGTGCATGGATATCCAACTCAAAAGGGATAATGATGCAGCCATGTGGAGAAATTTCAGAGTGATAGCATTCCATTGAGCTTCTTTCTTGATGTACACATATCATGTAAATATAACTTGAAATGAAATTACTAATTTACCTGAAAACCACCCTCATTCAAGGTGCGAGCACAATATTGAAGAACAGTCCCACTTTCTAGCAGTGTTTTGATTGCAGGATGATGTTTGAATTTCTATTGGGAGAATACAAAACAGTCGTCAATACAATTCTAGTACATATAATTAAAACACATCAGAAATTTCTCTCAAACTATTAACTCCCCCCGCCCCCCTCCTCCTCCTCCTCCTCCTCCTCCTCCTCCTTCCTCTCCCCCTCCTCCTCCCTCCTCTCCCCCTCCTCCAAACCCAAAAAAAAAAAAAAATGAAAGATTAAACTCAATGTATACTTCTCCAATAATATAAAAATATCAAACAAGATAAATTACTACATCAGCCATTCAAGCAGAAAAGGAGGGAGTGCAGACTAAGTCCTGTCAATTAAAATCACTGTAATATCAATTCTCATGTGTGCACAAATTAAAATCACTGTAAAATGACAGAAGGATCAAACACAAGAAACTGCAATTTCAATTCAATTATACAAAAGCCAAGCAAAAATCACTCTTGGCATTTCAGATCATAAGGATAACACACACACACACACACACATACACACACACACACACACACACACATTTATTTATCCACTTACCACACAATACAACTTAATCAAGTGACTAGAAAGATTCAACCTTGTTTTGATAAGTAGTATCAGGTGATACACACCAACTTCAGCTCCTTTCTCGACAACACACACTGATAAACCAACATCCTTGTCGCGGCACAATTGCTTCATCCTTATCGCAGCCGATAGACCGGCCGGGCCAGCCCCAACATCATATTGAATAGACTCTCTGTCCGGTTCACTGCAGAAACTCCTGGTGTGCGACCCACAGACCCATTTGCCTGTAAATTTACACAATTCAGGCAATACCCAGATGAGAATTCTGGCCGGAAAGCAATCTGGGATCGTAAAGAAGCAAAATTTCGACCCAGAAGCTGAATGTAGAGATAGCAGCCGTTTGGTATATTGATGCGAAATATATAACCACACAAATTAAACCCTCTTTTTATCAAATGTAGTAAAGTATGTAAGTAGGGATCGTTCTAGGCCGGGGATTAGGAGGGATTGCTAAATCACTTGGAAACTGACTTGAAAATGTAAAAACAAAGTTTAAAACACTAAACTAGACTCAAAGAATGCAAAACTATACTTTAAAATACTAAGATAAACAAAAAGATTCAAAACAGCAACCAAAGACTCAAAACTGCCTTAAAAACACTTTCTGGGCAGTTTTGGGACTCTAACACAAACTTGGACGAATTTTGGTTTTCTAATGAACTAAAACACTTAAAAACATAATCTAAGACAAGTTCTAATTAATATGACTCAAAGAAATAAGATGGGGTTGATTTTGGACGAAAATTAAATTAAGACATGAACAAAGTAAACAGATTCTTAGGCTAATTTGGGTGAATCAAAACACTTAAAAACACAAACTAAAGTGATTACTAACTAATCTAACACTTTGAAATAAATGGGAGATTTGTTCTTGACGAATTTGAAAACAAAACAAACTTTGTAAAACAAAACAGATTGTAAATGAATTTGAATGAAACTTATGGATGGAAGGCTAGCTAGGAGGTTTTTCTCCACACATGTCACACTTGCATACAAAATGATTTCCAGTTGCTTTTCGATAAACTATGAATACTCAACGCCCCAAATTAACCGTGAATTGCACTAATTAACCCTCAGTTTTTCCACAAGTTATTGGGTTGGATGATTGCATACGACAACCCAAAACATTCCCTACAAGTTCTCTACATGAATTGCATAATAGAGATACAAGCTGATGCGAAAATTACTTGACGCACAAATTTAAACCCTATTTGTGACAGTTGTAGTATATGGATAAGTAGGGATCGTTCTAGGCCGGGGATTAACTAGGGATGCTAACCAATGTAAAATTAGTTTAAAAACGTAAAAATAAAATTTAAAATACTAAACTAGACTCAAAACACTTAAATAGAATAACTCAAAATAAAACTAACAAATAATCTAAAAAGACACAAAATAATTCAAGACTTAAGAAAACACAAACTAAAATGATTTCTAATAAATCTAACACTTTAAAATAAAATGGGGGATTGATTTTGATGAAAAGTAAATTAAACTTAAATAAATTACAAAATTGACAAAAACATAAAATTAAGGTAAAATGATAAATGACGGACTGGCTAGAGGATTATTCTCCACACATGCCACATATGCAACCTAAATTGATTTTCAGTTGTTCTTTCAATAAATTGTAAATTCTCAACGCCCCAAGTTAATTAGGTCCGCTTAAATTAACCTTCAGATTTTCCTACTTTTATTAGGTTGGATGATTGCATACGACAACCCAAAACATTCCCTACAAGTTCCCTACATGAATTGCATAATAGAGATACAAGCAAGAATCATTAAGTTTTATGAAAATCATAAGCATTGACGAGGCACTTGTTACTATGAATTGCATGAAACTTATGCCAAGAATTTACCTAACGCGATCGTTTATAAGCGACCTTCACTACTTGTGAATATAAGTTCATAACGATTAGGTGAAATTCACTTATATTCTAGCATCAAATTCATGCATGTAAATTAAGTATGCATCCTTAATCGACATACAAAAATAAGTTATCAATCAAGCAGTTAAGCAAATTAAATCACAACTCAGAAATCACAACTGAAGGTAATCAATTCAAATTACAAATATATCCATGGTTTTGAATTAAACTCTAGCCAAAACAAATTAATTACACATTATTTATAAATTAAAACAGAAATTAAACTTGAGTTTGGAAAGATTAAACCGAATGAGGAATTTCTTCCTCTGTCCGCGTGTCCACCTCTGCCAGCTTCTGACTCCTGCTGACTCCCCGTGCTGACTTGCCGCTGCTGACCTCCCCCGTGCTGACTTGCCTAGTAGCTGACTAAGGCAGCTTTGCCTTACCTTCCTCTTGTCCCGCGTCCCCCGTGAGACAACTTCTGTCCCGCGCGCACGTCTCCCTCTCTTTCTTCTCTGCGCTGCCTCAAGCCAGCGTGCGACAGCTGGCCACTGCAGCCTCTGCTGACTTTCACGTCGTTCCCCCCTGCCTGCACGTCTCGCTGCCAGCTGCCAAGTGCAGCTGGTTTCTAAAAAATGCCGAGCCCTGCTGCTTCCTCCCCCAAGCTTTCCCACGCTGACTCCTGCACACCCTCAGTGACTGCCCTCTCCAGCTGCCAAGGCAGCCTTGCCCGAGACCTCCCCAGTCAGTACCCCGAGGTCCTTCCCGTACTGACCTCTCTCTCTCGCTTCTTTATTCCCGCTGCTGCACGAGGGCAGCACTCCTGCTCCAACCCCTCCTCTGACTTGCTGCCCTGATTTTCTTTTATTCCTTTCCCCGAGAGCTCCCCCCAAGGCCTCACCTAATTTCTGCACCCACTGGTGCTTTCTCCACTCCAGCTGCCCACTATTTCCACTCATTCTTTCTTCCTTTACTTTCTGCATGCTTCAAAACTTTCCAGCTCACCTTTGCAAGCCTTCCCCTTATTCTTTTCTGCACGCTCCGATCTCTCACTTAACCTCATATATATATATATATATATATATATATATATATATATATATATATTATAATACTATCTTATTTTTATTAACCAAAAATAGTGGGCAATGCAGTTTTGACGATTTTATTACTAAAATTATACTTATGCTATTTTTATTTTCTTAGCTAGATAAATTCGATAAAACACAAAAACAAAGTAAATAACTCAAAAATATAAGAAACTAACTAAGAAAAGACGAGAGAATTTGATGTAAAATATATATAAATATGAGCTTATCACAAGCAAGAATCATTAAGTTCTATGAAAAACATAAGCATTGACGAGGCACTCGTTACTATGATTTGCATGAAACTTATGCCAAGAATTTACTTAACGTGATTGTGACTAGCAACCTTCACTACTTGTGAATATAAGTTCATAACGATCAGGTGAAACTCCCTTATATTCTAGCGTCAAATTCATGCATGAAAATTAAGCGTGCACTCTCAACCAACATACACAAATCAGTTTTTATACGAACCGATAAGTAAATTGAATTCACAACTTATGAATCACAACTGGATGTAATCAAATCATATTGCAAGCATGAACATAGTTTCGAATCACCCCCTAACTAAGAGGGGTTTAGTTCCTCATACTCACAAAGCAAAGATGCATAAATTTAGACATTAAAAACAAAGATAGAAAACACCTAGAAACGCTCCAACACTCCCAAGGCTTGGGCTTCGGCACGGCACCAGGTTTCTTCTTCTTTCTCCTTCCTTGCAAGCTGCGGCATTAGAGGTTTTGGACAGGTTTTGGGTGGTTTTTATGGTGTAGAATGGATGTGAGATGGTATGGTAGTGTTTAGGATAGGTGGAGGGTGCGGCAAAGGTAAGGAATTATGGATGTATGGTGATTTGGGAGTGTAGAATGGTGTGGAATGTGGCTGGACGAATTTCTGAGATGAAAGGGAGTATTTTTCATGTCTATGGGAGGTGGTATTTATAGGCTTGAGAGAGGACCACTCCATTTCCTTTGCATGTGCAGCTTGTGTGGGTGTGAGTTGTCATGTTTCCCCTTTACATTTACATACACATGCTTCATCATTTCAACTTCAAAGCACACACATTTTCTGCCCATGTTTCTCCTTTCCTTTGCATGTGTTGTGCCTTCTCTTCTAGCTGTGCGTTTCCACTTGCTCCAAAGAAAAATGAGTGTAATCATAACCCCATTTGCTGCTGAGTGTTGATGACAAAGCAAAACACAAAACAAGTGCCTTTACTTTCTCATTTTATTAGCCAAATCTGCTTAGCCCGTTTTTGAACCTTTTAGTGTTAAAATGCCCATAACTTCTTCTAGAAAAATGATATTAACAATCTGTAAATTGCTCCAGAAAATAGACATCCGTAGATTTCCAAGCATATAAGGTTCATTCTCTCATTCATTCGGAGCTGTTTGTAACATGCTTCCAAAGTCAGCTAATCTGCACAGGCCGTTTTGACGAATTTGTTGGCTGACCATGCCTTGTGTTTCCTTGCATTCCCATGTGTGTGTGCTGCCATCTAGTCATCATTTCCACATGTACAAGCTGTCACACTTGCACACACACATGCTCTTCATTATTTCAGCCACAATTCAACTTATTTCCTGCCCATGTCGTGCCTTTCTTTCCCATGTGTGTGCTGTCTTTACATGTACCTTGCATGATGTTGTCTCCATCACATGGCAGCTATGATGTTTGTTAGTTGTAGGTCACACACTTACACACATATGCTGAATTCTAATCTTCCCAAAACGTCCATCCTCATGTCTCCAAGTGCATGCAATCCATTTCATCCCAAAATTGCTCTAAAATGCACCAAAATGCACTTTTCTTGCCATCTTGTTATTAAGACCTACAAACAAACGAAAATGACTTAAAACACTAAAATAACTAAGGAAACACAACGTAAACGCACGAGAACAAGCCAATTAAGTCGCATAAATATGCTCATATCATATATGTTGAGTTTGCTGCAGCGGAAAACAGCAGCCTGCAGCTGGTGTAAATCACAGGAAGTAAAACACAAATAAACAGAAATTATAAGTGAACAAAAGGACACCAGAATTATAAGTGAACAAAATACTTCTACTATTAAAATGTGATTACAGGCACTAATCTCTCTCAACTTTAGAGGCTGACTGACTCAAGAGCACACACTCTTGGATGAACTCACTATTTTTCTGTTACTCACACTCTGTAGAAGAGCTACAGGCTAAAAACATATAAATAGTCATAATCAACTCCCTTCTAGAAAACTATGGAAGGGGATAGACAAAGAAATCAATATTGGGCTGCTTTACATTTACTCAGTTCTTGAAACTGGAAAGACCTTTCTTTGTCCAAGGATTTTGCTTCTTAGACAGCTACGCTTTAAAGATGGGCATTTAATTTCATGAGGAGGGAATTCTAACAATCTCCCCCTTCCCGACTCATGTCCAAGAAACGCAAACCTCCTGATGTTGTGCACTGCTCATGTTTTCCTTCAGGAAGAGCCTTCATCAACATATCAGACTTGTTGTCGTTGGTATGAACTTTATCCAACTGCAACAATTTTTTCTCAAGCACATCTCGAATCCAATGATAACTGATATCAATATGTTCAGACTTGTAGTGAAAGCTTGGATTCTTACTGAGATGGATGGCACTTTGATTGTCGCAGTAGATGACAAACTTTTTTTGGTGTAGACCAAGTTCTTTGAAATATCTCTTCAACCACAACATCTCCTAACAACATTATGTAATGGCAACGTACTCTGCCTTTGTAGTAGACAAGGCCACACATTTTTGCATTTTAGATTGCCAAGACACCGCTCTGATAACTCATATATTTCAAATATTTATACCATCCTTTCCTAGTTTCTTTGTGATATTTTTGAGTTAAACTGGTTGTGTTTTACTCTCTTTTGTGTTAATGTGCAGTTAATTGTATTTTAGAGCCATTTGAGGGTAAATAAGGCAAAATGGTGCTGAAAGTGGAGAATTGAATAAGGATTCTGATGTAGAGAGAGATTCAAAGTGTACAATTGAATATGGTGATGAATATGGCCCTTTTAAGAGAACAATAACAGCAAAAAAATGTGGGAATTAAATGCCCAATTACTGGGATGTATTGGCAATCTGTAACAGCCTCTATAACCTTATAAAACTGAGAGTTTCAGCCACTTTTAGACAAGCCCCCCTTGGGGTCACCTAGAGCTCTCTCTCTTCTCTTTCTTTGGCCTTTCTTCCAAAAACAAAACCCTATTTCTCTTCACCATCCACTGCCACCTAAGAAACCACGCAGCCGCGCTGTTGTTGGAGAAGTTCAACATCAAAATTGCTTCAAGGGGGTTTCTTCTATGAACTTTAATTTTACTCATGTTGTTCTTGATATTTATATATTTTGTAATCATGTTGTGTAATTAAGTTCATAGCTGGGGATTTCGATGTAGCCTTGCAAACCTACTCTATGTTATTAAGTTAAAGTATTCAAACTACCAATCTGTGTTCTTGTTTCATTCACTAATTTTATAGTATAATTTGTTTGTTAATCTTAATGTTTGATCACCATTAGGGTTGCTTACAGATTATTTGATCAAGGTTATAGTACACATCATGCTTAATCTTGGTAGACATGTGAATGGATGAAGAAACTGCTATGCATACATCCTAGCATGTGATTTCTTTGGTTCTTTGAAGTTTTCTTGTTCTTAACGGATTCTTATTGGGTAATCTAAGTTGAACATCACAACTAGGTTGCAGATTAGGAGTACTTGATCACAACCACACATCAAATGGATTATCATAAATGAGTAAAACGAACCCTAGTTGCAGATTGGAGAGTTGAATGCGTTTTGACTTAATTTTCATGTAATTGGCTTGTAATGGTGAAATCGGTATCCCTAGTTCCGTTCCCATTGTTTCTGAATCAATCTATCATTCATCTTTATCTTGTTTTGCATTTTAAGTTACTTTAGCTTTCAAAACAAAAATCTAAATTCAGTTTTCATTTTCATTGCTTAGTTAGGGTTCACATAAAGCTAGTAATTTGTAGAGGTCTAATTAGTCCCTGTGGTTCGACACCATTACTTGTGCCATTATACTATCCTTATATTTGCACTTGAAAGGAACACAACAAAATTTTGGCGCCGTTGCCGGGGACTGATTTCAGTCCCCTCTAATTGCTTGCTTTATAAACACTATATGTTTTTGTTTTCTTAGTTTAGATTTTTCATTTACAATTTAGTTCATTTTGATTTTCAGTTTGTAACCAAGATGTATGGTGAATATCCGTTATGTGCTAAAATTGGCCATCCTCTTCAATTCTGCCCAAGGAGAGATGAGTTTCCTACGTTTGTCCGAGAGCACTCACACCACATGTGTTTCTCTAACAAAGGGCCACTGTAACCATTGCCAAATACATACAGCCCCGCTTGGAGAAACTCTCATGATGACTCTTGGAACAACATACAAGCTCCAAATCAAACATTTGCGCCTCCCCCACAGCAGACCCTCTTTGACACGTCGTTGGAGGACACTTTGGATCTACTTGCTCAAAGCACTTCACAATTTCAACAATCAACGAGTAGCATGATTCAAGAACACTTTATTGCACTTACCAAGTTGGAAATTCAATTGGGGCAAATTGTCCAAGCTTTAAATGAAGAACCATGTGGTGATGGTCAAGATGTGAATGGTGAACAATCATTGGAATCTAGCTGTGCCGATATACATAGAGAAGTTCTTGAATTTGAAGCTCTTTCCCAATCTTCTAATTCGCTTGAATTTTTCTCGAAAGTTATGTTGGATTCTCCCTATTGTTTTACATCTTTACAGGTGCCATCTTTGGAGTCTTTTGGAGATGATTTGCTGCCATATCAAGAGAAAAACAAATTGAAGTTGGATGATGAATTATTGCTGCCCATTCACCATAAAAAAGAAGATTCGGAGCTAGACGATGAGATTGTTGCCTTGAACGAATTTCATTCATCCATTGAAATCATTGCTCCAGCCACACCTTCAACAATTTTCGAGGATATGTTTATTCGCATGGAGAGACAAAAACACCATCACAATCAAAGTCCCTCAAAAGAAACCACTTCTTTCGACCAAGGTTCAGAGGTACCTTGATTTCCTGCCACCCTAGGCGTTCATACATCATACCCACCGCGTCTTGCTTAGACGTTAAATAAAGTGCTTGCTAGGAGGCAACCTAGCTGGGTTTGTGTTCTTTCCTTTTATTTGTGTCTTTTTGTTTTTGTTTTATTTTCATTCCATGTGCACTCTACCTATTCGCATTGCATGCATTCCATTCATTTTTAAGCATCGAGGACAATGCTTAGTTTAGGTTTGGGGGTGTTGGAAATTGAAAATTTTCTATTGATTTTAGTTTTGGTTAAAGTTTGCTTTTGCATACTAATGTGAATGTATATGATGGTTGTGTATACAATCTGACTATGGTGCTGTCATGAAAAGTTCCATATCATAATTTTTGTAGTTCACAAAGTTATTACTCTTGAATGATGGTAAAAGTATCATGCTCAAATTCTGGAAGAAGAATAATGGAGACTACCCTAGTGAGTTATTTTGAGCCTATATGCTTCTTTGAGAGGGTTTAAAGTGTTTCTGCTCCTATCTTTTTCTTTCAATTTCACTTTAAATGATCTCATTATTTCTCTTTGATTGAATGCTAAGAATAATCCTATGTTGTAGATACCATGCGTTTATTATCACCTATGAATGAACTCATTGAGACGATGTTAGATTATGCATGTTTTAAACCACCAAATGGCTTTATTCCCAACCCTTTGTGTGTTCCATTCATTTTTTTGTAGCCAAACACTTTTAACCTGATTCTTTCATCACCTACGACAAACTCTACCCATCTTAGTGATGCGAAAATAAATTAACGCACAAATTTAAACCCTATTTGTGACAATTGTAGTGTATGGATAAGTAGGGATCGTTCTAACCGGGGATTAACTAGGGATGCTAACCAATGTAAAATTAATTTAAAAACGTAAAAACAAAATTTAAAATACTAAACTAGACTCGAAACACTTAAATAGAATAACTCAAAATAAAACTAACAAATAAACTAAAATAAATCAAAAGACTCAAAACAACTCAAGACTTAAGAAAACACAAACTAAAATGATTTCTAATAAATCTAACACTTTAAAATAAAATGGGGGATTGATTTTGATGAAAAGTAAATTAAACTTAAATAAATTACAAAATTGACAAAAACATAAAATTAAGGTAAAATGATAAATGACGGAATGGCTAGAGGGTTCTTCTCCACACATGACATATATGCAACCTAAATTGATTTTCAGTTGTTCTTTCAATAAATTGTAAATTCTCAACGCCCCAAATTAATTAGGTCCGCTTAAATTAATTCTCAGATTTTCCTTAACTTAATGGATTGGATGATTGCATACGACAACCCAAAACATTCCCCACAAGTTCCCTACATGAATTGCATAATAGAGATACAAGCAAGAATCATTAAGTTTTATGAAAATCATAAGCATTGACGAGGCACTTGTTACTATGAATTGCATGAAACTTATGCCAAGAATTTACCTAACGCGATCGTTTATAAGCGACCTTCACTACTTGTGAATATAAGTTCATAACGATTAGGTGAAATTCACTTATATTCTAGCATCAAATTCATGCATGTAAATTAAGTATGCATCCTTAATCGACATACAAAAATAAGTTATCAATCAAGCAGTTAAGCAAATTAAATCACAACTCAGAAATCACAACTGAAGGTAATCAATTCATATTACAAATATATTCATGGTTTTGAATTAAACTCTAGCCAAAATAAAATTAGTTACACATTATTGAAATTAAAACAGAAATAAAACGTGAGTTGGAGGATTAAACCGAATGAGGACTGCAGTGTTGCTTCTGACTTCTGTTCACACCAAGAGGATTTCACAGTTGCTTCTCCATGCTGACCCCGTGCTGACCCAAGTCAGCACTGCTGCCGTGCTGACCATACTGACTTCTCCTTCCGTCAGTCTTGTCGTTTTGTTCCGCTGCGTCTGTCCCGCGTCTCAGGCCTGCTCGTAAGCTGCAAAGGCAGCTTGCCTATTCTCCCGCATCCAAACCTTCCGCTGAGCTCGCTGCCAAGAACTTCTGCTCTTGCGCTCCACTGCTTGCGAGACCTCCCTGACTTGCGCGCTGCCTGCTGCGCGAAAACCTGCACCGAAGCTCTCTCCGAGGAGCTCCTCGGCTCCTTTCTCGCACCCCCCGTCTCTGACCTTGCTGTCCTCTGCCCAGTATTCCAGTTCCAGCAAGCCTTCTCTGCTGCCCCAAGGCAGCGCCTGCTAACCAAGGGTCGAGAGCCTTGACAGCTCACCCCCAGTTCCCTCCGTCTTTCCTTCACGTCTCTCGCAGGCTGCCAAGCAGCAAGCCTGTTCTTCCTCCTGCCTCGCGTCACTCCAAGCTGCCAAAACAAGGCAGTGTCCTCCGTTCTCCTCAACCTGCTAGCTGCCCAAGTTCTCCGCGTCAACGCCTGCTCAAGCTGCTGCAAGGCAGCAACCTGCTCCTCACGTCTATCCTCTGCGAACTTCTTTCCTTCTCCCTCCGTTTCACCTGCTAGCACAGGATTTATTTTTATATCCTCAGTACACCCCCGTCAGTCCTACCCCCCACTGACCTCCTTGTTTTTATATTTTTTTCTTTTCTGTCAGTGCACCTCAGTGCTCTCCCCACGTTTTTATTTTCTTTTATTTGCTCCATTATTTTTCTAGTGGTCCACCCATGTTCCATTTTCCTGTTTATTATTTTTCTCACCTTTTCTTTGCCTTCTTCTGTCACTCCCCCACTGCCCATTATTCTTTCTAATTCTTTTTCATTTGGTTCTTATTTTATTTGCTGCACTTACTCAACATCATATATATATATATATATATATATATTTATAATACTATCGTATTTTTATTAACCAAAAATAATGGGCAATGCAGTTTTGACGATTTTATTACTAAAAATATACACTTAAGCTATTATTAATTTCTTTGCTAGCCAAATCACATAAAACACGAAAATAAAGTAAATAGCTCAAAAGAACAAGAAACTAACTAACAAAAGACAAGAGAATTTGATGTAAAATATATATAAATATGAGCTTATCAAATACCCCCACACTTAGCTTTTGCTAGTCCTCGAGCAAAACAAACGAAAACAGAAAAAGTAATAACATGAAAATTATTAGTTTCCCCCTATATGACCCTCATAGAATTTCATTCGAGAACACAAATCATCAAGAACCATAGCTAACACCAACAAGCAATTTAAGTTCATTTTCCTTACTCAAATATTAGCAGTAATCTTTGAAACATTCTTGAAGTGTAGTGTGTGAGATAGCCATGCAAATGCAATTTCAAATTTTTATTTTAAAATCACCATATGCAAACTAGCGACCTTCTCACTGGATACACACTCAATCACACATGTGTTTAGTTTTAATGTGTTTCGCTCAAAGAAACAAATGTGAAATTTCTACCATAAGCTTGCATAAAGATCACTTCTCCACAGTCATAATTGCAAAACTTAAATCAAGAGGACTTTTATTGGATGTAATGAGGCTTAGGGAAAGGGTTATTGAAACGAAAGAATAGGAAAACACAAGTTCCAAGCTACATTGCAAACAATTCTTTTCTTTAAATTTATAAGAACTCAAGCTCTCCAACAATTCTTCCGACATCTCCAACCACACCCAAAAACTGAAACTTTAAAAAAAATTTATTTTCTTTGTATACAATCTTTCTTTTTTCTTTTTCTTTTCTTCTTTTCTTTTTTTCTTTTTTTTTTTTTTTTTTTTTTTTTTTTAATACAAACATGAAATACCCCCACACTTATTCTTTTGCCAAACACCTTCAAAGTACTTCACAAACGTTTCTCATAAGACAATCTTGCATTGCTCGCTTGGAAAGGGTAAGGAAAAATATTTATTTCAGGCATAAGGGTAGACATATCTGGTGATAAGAAATAAAAGGTTCACAAATACGGCACAAATTGGCAATCTAATGATATCATTTTTCTTTGGGAAACAAGGTTATTTGGGCCATGGTGGTAAACCTAATGCCTCTATCATTTTCAAGTTCATGCAATCAATGACAAAAATTTCGAAAGATCGTTATGCAAGTTCTAGAGAAGTATCTCACATAAGTTCATCACACATGAAAGAATAGGAGTGTATGAAAAATGCACACACTTTCAATAGGCTCAAAAACTCACATAGGATGTATATGGTCACTAAATTCACATATGGAGCTTTAAATCATGCTTTAATTTCACATCAACAAGGCTATGTGCGTTTAGTTTTTCAAAGATGATCAAATATGTACAAACTAACACAAGAATAAGGAATTTCACACAACACATGTTAACTAAGTTCTTGATAATCATGATTCAAATTTGATCCAATTATATCATTGGGTCGGGAAACTAACAAAAATCTAATTCAAAACAAGAAGGAAAACAAGGAAATATTTTTGGATTTTTAAAATTTTCAAATTTTTTTTTTATTTTTTTTTATTTTATTTATTTTTTTTTTTTTTTAAACAAAACTAATTAAGAAAACAAAGCAATAACATGGAAACACATGAAATAAGTTCAAAGTCGAAGGTACAAAAATTTTCAATTTGGTCATTTTTATACTCTTTACCCCCACACTTAAACTAGACATTGTCCCCAATGTCAGAAAATATAATAAAATGCAAATAAAAATAAAATAAATAAATATAAGGAAACAAAATAAAGTAATAGGACTGAAAACTTCCCTAATTTGCAGAAAAAAATCAAGCGATGACCCCCAAGCTTAAATTCTGCAATCAACCTCAATGGTGGAAATAACCAAAAGTTCCTGCAAAGAAAAGAAATAAATCAGTTAAGCACACAAGAAAATATAAAAGAAAACAAACGAAAAATTGAAAATGAAAAATAAAAGACAATGAATAAAACTAAAAGTGATCATTGGTCCTGTTTGGTGACTTTCCACAGCTTTGAACTTGAACTGGCCTCGGAACTTCTTAGCAAGGAAAATGAGACTTGATTTGTGGTGGTGTTGAAGCTTCTCGAGCTCTTGGTTTCAACTTGGACTCCTTCTGCCGGGTTGATTGAGTCTGCAGGCTACATTCTTCTCTTTTTGTTCTTCTGCATGGCAGGTAGGCACGAGGCAGAGGTGGTGGTCTGCTTCTTTGTTCAATCTGTCCAAGTGCCGACCGATTGCCTTTCTTTCACCTTGCCCCGTAGCCAAGAGCAAGGGTAAAGGAAAAGCATGCCATGAGAAATCTTTGCCTCTGACTCTGATGATATGGGATACTTTTGCTTTTGAAGAAGTATCGTTCCACAGGTGTATGCGTGAACTGGGCTGGGGAACTTCTTAGCAAGGAAAATGAGACTTGATCTTGAAGATGAAGCAGCACCTTGTCTCCACATGCTTCAAGTAACATTTTCACTTGCCTTGGCTGTTCTCCAGGCAGATGTGGCGTCTTCTTCGGAAGTACATCAGCGGTTGAAGATGAGCACTCGAGAGCAATGCTAGGTAAGCAATGCTAGGTAAGCAATCAGGAAGGATTTCCAGGCAGTCGGTTCTTAGATTGGAAGATTGACACCGAGTGCTGGCTGATTGCCCGCTTTCTCCTTGCCACAAAGACAAGGACAAGGACAGGAAGAAAGCGTGATATGAGATACTCTTGCTTTCAACCTTCATGATATGAAATACTCTAGCTCTAGATGACTTATTTGCAAAGGTATCCCAAGGAATGAGAAACACAGAGAAACTCGAGAGGGTTTGATGGAAAGGCATTTTCGGAGATGAAAAATTTCGGAGATGAAGAAGTGTTGAGAGAGTTTTCCTTTGCTGTTGAAGGCGAAGGTAGATGTTTATAGGACTTTTCTTCACAACCGAAACTGTTCTTTTACCCCTGTCGGCAGCCGGTGGATGGATGAACAATACAGGTCACGCGCTTTCTGAAAAAGTCACCCGTAATTTGCGCAAAGCTGACAGCGCGCGTGACGAGTGACGACAAAATTGGAAAAACTGTTCGCCTCGTGATTCCTGACCGCTCCGACTTTTGATAAAGACGCCCGACTTTTGAGAGAGCGGCGTCTGACTTTTGAGAAAGGAACCGACTTTTGAGACGGAGTCCGGCTCTTCGATTTGCGAGAGGGCGTCTCTTCGACTGCTGAGTGATGCCTCAACGATTTCTTCTTCTTATAAGAACGCTCATTTTTGCTCCACAACACACTTGAGCTCCCCTTGTAAACACTTCATCTGGTAAACGTTCCCTCCTGTAAACACTCCCTCGCATTTCTTTTAATCTTGATCAGTCCGACTCTTCATTCTCAACACCTTCAAATATGTCTTGCCCCTCTGACCGTCGCCTTAACTTGAATGTTGGGGAAGATAGTGATATATCTTCTCCAACCAACATTTGGCAGCCATCCTTCATATCCCCAAATGGTCCTCTTACAGTTGGGGATTCCATGATGATGAACGAAACAACCGCATCGGTGGTGGCCAGAAATCTGCTCACTCCTAGAGACACTAGGATACTTTCAAGGCGGTCCGACGAACTAGCTGTTCAGGACTCTATGGCCTACAGCGTCCGATGCGCAGGTTCAGTATCAAACATGGGCCAGCGCCTTCTTGCACGAACCCGTCAGGTGGAGTCGTTGATGGCTGAAGTGGCTAGTCTTCGGCAGGAGGTCAGAGTGCTTAGGCATGAGAACAGGGATTTGCACATGCTTGCAACCAATTACTCAACCAGCATGAAGAGGAAGCTGAATCAGATGCAGGAGTCTGAAGTGCGGATTCAGAGTGATCATCAACGGTTTATGGCGTTACTCCCGAGGTTTATGTTGCCTTCGTCCTCAGGTGCAGCACCAAGTATTGAGGCTCTGAATGATCCAACTCTGGCGCTTCGTCTTTCTAGGGCTCCGTCGACCTCCGAGGCACCACCAACCAACGACCAATGAACGAAATTAGTTTACAAGTTATTGTAAAATATTTATGCAATTTTTTGTTTTTTGTTTTTTATTTATTTATTTTATTTATTTTTATTTTTATTTTTTTGTATTTTTATTTATATGAATGTTTATGTTATTTTTTTTTTTTAAAGCAAGAAAAAAAATAAAAATAAAAATATCAATGTAAAAATATGTAAATCAAATTAAAAAGACTATTTTTAATCTCTCAAACAAATATCACAACTAAATAAACAAAACAAAATGAAAGCAGTAAAGAGAAGGGATTAGGAATGCAAATCTGATTGTGGGTGATTCCTAGGCCTCCCTTCATTATTCAAATGCATGGGCTTATCATTGAACGGACGGTGGTACTTGAAATGATCCGACAACGGTCTAAGTTCTAATGACGGTGCCTGAATCATCAAAATTAGAAACAAGTTAGTATAAATTAAAATTAAAAATGGAGAAGATGGCTTACATTCTCGATCAAACTCAATCACAAACACCACATCTTGGAATGTTTCAGGGACTTTGCACTTAGCCAGATTGCATGTGATGATTGTGACATGGCCCCTGTTATCAAACTCAACTTCCTTGGCATTTGTCTCATGCACAGCCTCTTGGATGTATTCTTGAAATTCTCCGGCCACCTCATTTTCTGGAATAATTCTTCTTGGTGTACAAGTCTCTTTGAACGTTTCAATACCATCGGGAACTTGATTTGGTACACCAAGAATTTGGATATCACTTTGCACCTTGAGACGATCTTCCACAACATATTTTTCATTCACTTCTTCCTTGGGATTTAAAAACCTGCAAGGAAAAAGGACATTTGGTGGAACGATGTTAGAATGAATTGAACTTAGAACCTCCTCACCTGAGTTGGATGGCATAAGGACTTGAGGAGTTTGCGATAAGAATTCTTCTAAACTGCCCAAGTAGTCATCCTCATCTTCTTCTTGAAGCGGCAATTCATCCATGTTCGCGCTATGTTTGGATGGTTCTGGGACAGCTTCATCCTCCCGGTCACCTTCCAAGGTGATGGCTTCATCGATTTCCATTTCTCCCCTTGAATTTGCAAATGTGGAGTTGGAGAGTTCTCTTTGATCTTGAATTTGTGCCATGATTTCCAAAATCTGCCCAACTTGCTCCTCCAATTCGTCCACTCTTCTGACTCGGTCTTGCATCTCCTGGTTTTGATTTTCTACTCCCTGATTCAAAGAGGTGAGTAAATTATTAAGTGTATCATTATCCAAGGATGTACCTGAATTGAATTGGGTTGATTGTTGTGGTGGATGTGACGGTTCATATGGCCACTGATAGAACTCTTCCGATGGCGGCAATTGTTCTTCTTTTTGTGAACCCTGTACCGAAGAAATTAATTCTTCAAGCATTTGATTATAATCCACGGGCATACTTTGATTCGATTGGAATTGTTGTGGGGGATGCTGTGGTGGCTGCATAGGTCTTGAATAGAACGCGTCTTCTTGCTGCCAATATCCACCTTGTTGGAATTGTTGAGGTTCTCCCCACATGTAATCTGAATAATCTCTCCAATCCGAATTATAAGCGTTGGAAAACATGTTGCCCCTTGATTGGTTATAGCCTTGATATCCCCAAACATCTTCATTTGCAGAAAATTGGGGATATTGATGAGTTTGAAATCCTTGCTCATAGGGCATATCAAAAGTAGGGCCACTTGGCATTGTGGTCCTTCCGGCATTCTGAGTTAATTGAGCAGTGAGCTTTGCCAATAGATCTTGAATGCTAGTAGAATCCAGGTCTTGCTCCATTTGTACCTCAATTCAAAGAAAGAAAAATAAATCAAATATCAAAAGTAACATACACAAACACAAATAAACATAAGCAAAAACAAAAATAAAAGAATTAGCAAATTTGCTAATCCCCGGCAACGGCGCCAAAAATTTGATGCGAAAATAAATTAACGCACAAATTTAAACCCTATTTGTGACAATTGTAGTGTATGGATAAGTAGGGATCGTTCTAACCGGGGATTAACTAGGGATGCTAACCAATGTAAAATTAATTTAAAAACGTAAAAACAAAATTTAAAATACTAAACTAGACTCGAAACACTTAAATAGAATAATTTAAAATACCTAACGCGATCGTTTATAAGCGACCTTCACTACTTGTGAATATAAGTTCATAACGATTAGGTGAAATTCACTTATATTCTAGCATCAAATTCATGCATGTAAATTAAGTATGCATCCTTAATCGACATACAAAAATAAGTTATCAATCAAGCAGTTAAGCAAATTAAATCACAACTCAGAAATCACAACTGAAGGTAATCAATTCATATTACAAATATATTCATGGTTTTGAATTAAACTCTAGCCAAAATAAAATTAGTTACACATTATTGAAATTAAAACAGAAATAAAACGTGAGTTGGAGGATTAAACCGAATGAGGACTGCAATGTTGCTTCTGACTTCTGTTCACACCGAGAGGATTTCACAGTTGCTTCTCCGTGCTGACCCCGTGCTGACCCAAGTCAGCACTGCTGCCGTGCTGACCATACTGACTTCTCCTTCCGTCAGTCTTGTCGTTTTGTTCCGCTGCGTCTGTCCCGCGTCTCAGGCCTGCTCGCAAGCTGCAAAGGCAGCTTGCCTGTTCTCCCGCATCCAAACCTTCCGCTGAGCTCGCTGCCAAGAACTTCTGCTCTTGCGCTCCACTGCTTGCGAGACCTCCCTGACTTGCGCGCTGCCTGCTGCGCGAAAACCTGCACCGAAGCTCTCTCCGAGGAGCTCCTCGGCTCCTTTCTCGCACCCCCCGTCTCTGACCTTGCTGTCCTCTGCCCAGTATTCCAGTTCCAGCAAGCCTTCTCTGCTGCCCCAAGGCAGCGCCTGCTAACCAAGGGTCGAGAGCCTTGACAGCTCACCCCCAGTTCCCTCCGTCTTTCCTTCACGTCTCTCGCAGGCTGCCAAGCAGCAAGCCTGTTCTTCCTCCTGCCTCGCGTCACTCCAAGCTGCCAAAACAAGGCAGTGTCCTCCGTTCTCCTCAACCTGCTAGCTGCCCAAGTTCTCCGCGTCAACGCCTGCTCAAGCTGCTGCAAGGCAGCAACCTGCTCCTCACGTCTATCCTCTGCGAACTTCTTTCCTTCTCCCTCCGTTTCACCTGCTAGCACAGGATTTATTTTTATATCCTCAGTACACCCCCGTCAGTCCTACCCCCCACTGACCTCCTTGTTTTTATATTTTTTTCTTTTCTGTCAGTGCACCTCAGTGCTCTCCCCACGTTTTTATTTTCTTTTATTTGCTCCATTATTTTTCTAGTGGTCCACCCATGTTCCATTTTCCTGTTTATTATTTTTCTCACCTTTTCTTTGCCTTCTTCTGTCACTCCCCCACTGCCCATTATTCTTTCTAATTCTTTTTCATTTGGTTCTTATTTTATTTGCTGCACTTACTCAACATCATATATATATATATATATATATATATATATTATAATACTATCTTATTTTTATTAACCAAAAATAATGGGCAATGCAGTTTTGACGATTTTATTACTAAAAATATACACTTAAGCTATTATTAATTTCTTTGCTAGCCAAATCACATAAAACACGAAAATAAAGTAAATAGCTCAAAAGAACAAGAAACTAACTAACAAAAGACAAGAGAATTTGATGTAAAATATATATAAATATGAGCTTATCACTTAGCCCATTACAGCCATACCTTATAGTTTGGGGAATACCAAAGTGATGAAGACAGATAGATTGAGCTCTAGATTAAGAATGTGGCATGTACCGAGGTAATATGTGCTGGAATTGCAAAAAAAAAAAAAAAAGAATAAAGAAGATGTGATTTCCAAATCCTTCACTATTGCATGTGTGTCCTGGTCAGCAAGAACAAATAACAAAGATCAATTCAAGTGAAGAGCCTGCTTATTTCATAACAAAGACACTTTGGTATGTCCCAGGCTCTAGTATTTCCTATCCATTCTTTTGTAGCCCCTAGCCTAAGCCTTACATTACAACCTTGTGAAAGACTTAGCTGATCTTTGGGGATATATTCATGGGTGCTGGTAAGTATGTATGCTATCCATATTCTTAATGTTTGATTCATTTCATGAGATATATTAAAAAAATGTGCTTTTATTTCATATTTCATATGTAAGAATTTTGATTCCCTTTCACATAACTTCACTCACATATGTTTGATGAGAGACAAAACTTTAGGATCTAAGTGAAAATTTGAGTGACAATCTGAGAGAATTAGAGTTGAAGCGAATTCTATCTTTCGCATTTAAGTATGGTGTTTTTGAAGTAATGAGTCATGGAGTAATATTTTTACACTATACACATGATACGATTCATTGAAGTGGCAGACTTTTGGTTTGAATGTATGACTAAGCTTTCATTGGTTCTTATTAGTTTGTTTCAAGTATGCTTTATCCAATTTATTTGTCGAGTCTGTAGATGTTTGTGGGCGTCATCGCTGTAAACCCTCAGGAGACACAACTCCTCCTACTAGGGACACCTAGAGGTTTAAAGGCTTGTTGCACATGCTCAGTGCAATCATTTAGCCAGTGAAAGTGGTCTAGTTAGATTTTTCTTCGTTTTGTTTGTTTTAGCTTTAGTTTTGCTTGAGGACTAGCAAAAACCAGGTTTGGGGGTATTTGATAACTCATATATTTCAAACATTTATACCATCCATTCCTAGCCTATTTGTGATATTTTTGATTTAAACTGGTTGTGTTTTACTCTCTTTTGTGTTAATTTGCAGTTAATTGTATTTTAGAGTCATTTGAGGGTAAATAAGGCAAAATGGTGCTGAAAGTGGAGAATTGAATAAGGATTCTGATGTAGAGAGAGATTCAAAGTGTACAATTGAATATGGTGATGAATACGGCCCTTTTAAGAGACCAATAACAGAAAAAAAACGTGGGAATTAAATGCCCAAGTACTAGGATGTATTGGCAATCTGTAACAGCCTCTTTAACCTTATAAAACTAAGAGTTTCAGCCACTTTTAGACAAGCCCCCCTTGGGGTTGCCTAGAGCTCTCTCTCTTGTCTTTCTTTGGACTTTCTTCCAGAAACAAAACCCTATTTCTCTTCACCATCCGTTGCCACCGAAGAAACCACACAACATCACTGTTCTTGGAGAAGTTCAACAACATAATTGCTTCAAGGGGGTTTCTTCTCTGAACTTTAATTTCACTCATGTTGTTCTTGATATTTATATATTTTGTAATCATGTTGTGTAATTAAGTTCTTAGCTGGGGATTTCGATGTAGCCTTGCAAACCTACTTTATGTTATTACGTTAAAGTATTCAAACTACCAATCTGTGTTCTTGTTTCATTCACTGATTTTATAGTATAATTTGTTTGTTAATCTTAATGTTTGATCACTGAAAGGAGCATATTTATGCGACTTTGTTAGTTTGTTCTTGCGCATTTATGTTGTTATGTCTTAGTTAATTATGTATTTTAAGCTATTTTCGTGTGTTTGTAGGTCCTAATAACAAAGTTGGCAAGAAAGTGCATTTTGGAGCATTTTGAAGCATTTTTGGGCCAAGATTGGATTGCATGCACATGGAGACATGAGGATGGAAGTTTTTGAAGATTAGAAGGCTGGAAATCAGCATGTGTGTGTGCAAATGTGTTGATTTTGGGCTGAAATGGTGAAGAGCATGTGTGTGCAAATGCAAAGAGGAACACACACATGCAAAGACACTCATTACCACAACATCCATCCACTACACCCATTACATCCACTCATTACCAAACATCCACCCACTACACCCATTACATCCACTCATTACCAAACACTCATCCACTACACCCGTTACATCCACTCATTACCAAACATTCGTCCACTACACCCATTACATCCACTCATTACCAAACATCCACCCACTACACCCATTACATCCACTCATTACCACAACACTCACCCACTACACCCATTACATCCACTCATTACAACTCCATACACTCCGCTCCCTAGCCTATAAATACATCCACTCTTCACCATAATTTGGGAGCCATCATCCACAGACACTACATTTTACATCTCACCAATCCATACACTTTCATCTCTTAGCCGTGCAAATCCATTCCATCCATATATCCATACACATCCTAGACACTTGTGCTGCAACAAGGTGGTGAAAACAAAGGTCCTTGGCGTTTCAAGCTTGGAACTTTGGAGCGTTTTAGGTGTACTTCGTTCTTGCTTTCAATGTCTACTTTGTTATTTTCTAATTTTGTTGCAATTATGAGTGGCTAAACCCCTATTTAGTTAGGGGGAAGTTTGAAGCCATGAACATGCTTGAGATTTGAATTGATTTCTTCCAATTGTGATTTGATAAGTTGTGATTGCAATTCAATTATCTATTTTATTCATAACTGATTCTTGTATGTTTATTAAGGATGCATACTTAGTTTTCATGCATGAATTAGATGCTAGAATATAAATGAGTTTCACTTAATCGTTACAAGTTTATATTCATGAGTAGTGAAGGTTGTTTATCACAATCGCGTTAATTGAATTCTTGGCAATTGTATCATGCATTCATAGTTATAATTGCCTCGTCAACACTTATGATTTTCATTGAACGTAATGATCTCTGATTGTATCTCTATTATGCATTCATATAGGGGACTTTTAGAGAATGATTTGGGTTGTCGCATGCATTCATCCAATTCAATGAGTAAAGGAAAATCTGAGGGTTAATTTGTGCATCACGGTTAATCTGGGGTGTTGAGAATCATAGTTTATTGAAAAGTAATTGGAAATCAATTCATGTACAAGTGTGTCATGTGTGAAGAACGGACCTCTAACTAATCCATCCATCATCGTATTCCTCAAATTTGTCTTACAATCTGCCTAGTTTTATAACTTGTTTGTTTGTTTCGAATTCGTCAAAACCAAAATCCCCCTTTTACTTTGTTGTTTCAAAGTTTTAAATTTCTATTTCGTTAGTGTTTTTGAGTGTTTTGATTCAAACCAAAACACTAAATTCATCCAAAGTTGTGTTAGAGTCAAATCTGCCCAGTAAGTGTTTTTAGGCAATTTTGAGTGTTTTTAAGTTGTTTTACGTCTTTAGAATCTGTTTTGAGTCCTTTGAGTCTATTCAAACGTTTTGAACTTTGTTTTTATGTTTTTTAGTTAGTTTAGAGGTTTTAGCAAGCCCTCATAATCCCCGGTTTAGAACGATCCCTACTTGCATTTTTACTACAATTTGACAACAAGAGGGTTTAATTTGAGTGCTTAACTTTCATCGCATCAAATTTTGGCGCCGTTGCCGGGGATTAGCAAATTTGCTAATCCCCCGTTGTTTCTTTTCATGTCTTTTGTTTTAGTTACTGACTTTGTTTCTGTTTGTGTCTTTTATTTTTACTTGTGATATTTGATTTAGTTTTGTTTCCTTGATTTTAGGGACTAGAGAAGTAAGACATGGATTTTGCTACCATTCAAGCTCAATTGGCGAAACTTACTTCTCAATTGTCACAATATGCCGAAAGGACCACAATGCAAAGTGTCCCTACATGTGGTGCGTCCTATGGGCAAGGATATCCAATTCATCAATGTTCTCAATTCACTGCGAATGAAGATGCTTGGGGTTATCAAAGCCATAGCCAATCATGGGACAACATGTTTTCCAACGCTTACAATTCAGATTGGAGAGATTATTCAGACTACATGTGTGGAGAACCGCAACAATTCCAACAAGATGGATATTGGCAGCAAGAAGAAGAGTTCTATCATTGGCCATATGAACCACACAGCCACCACAACAATCAGCCCAATTCAGTTCAGGTACATCTTTGGATAATGATATGTTTAATAAGTTACTCACCTCTTTGAACCAGGATGTAGAAAACCGAATCAAAGAGGTGCAAAATCAAGCCAAGAAGACGGGCGAATTGGAAAAGCAATTTGGGCAGATTATGGAGTTCACGGCACAAATTCAAGAGCAAAGTGAACTCTCCAACTCAACTGTTGAAAATTTGAAGGAAGATTTTGAAATCCATGGTGCTATCACTTTGGGAAGTGCTATAGAGGTTGGAGGTGAACCCAAGACGTCCAAACCAAGCCAAAACATGGATGAACAGCTGCTGCTCGAAGAAGAGGAGAGTAACAAGGCCACAGCAAGGAAAGAACCACCCTTGCCGCAGCCCCATATGCCCTCTATGCTGTCCACTACAACCAAGGTAAGCCTAAATTCAATTCATCCTGACCCCGTTTCACCAAATGTCCTTATTCCTTGCAGAATCATGCAATCCAAGGAAGAAGAGGGTGAGAAAGGCATCTTCGAAACCTTTCCAAAGAATCAAGAGCAAGAAGTGGATGGGGAATGTCTACAATTCATCAAAGAAGATACACTTGAGATGAAAACTCCCAAAGAAGTTGGATTTTATGACACGGGAAAAGTCATAACTCTCAAAACACCAAATATGGCCAAGTCTCATATCCCTGCAACCTTCAAAGATGTGGTGTTCGTAATTGAGTTTGTGTTGGAGCAAGCAAGTAAGCCAACTTCTCCAACTTCGATTTTATTATATACTAACTTGCTGATTTTGATGATTCTGGCACCTACACTAGAATTTAAACCATTGCCGGATCATGTCAAGTATCACCTTCCATTCAAGGATCAATTCCATGCTATGGGCCCTATCCAAGTTTAGAATGAAGTTTTGTCCGGCTAGAAGACGTTAAAACAAGGGCTTCTTGGGAGGCAACCCATGTATTCAAATAAGGAAGATCTATGAATCGCTTCACAATCAGTTTTGCGTTTCTAAAAACCTTCCCTTTTCTGCAGTTTTATTTTGCCATGTTTGTCATATTTATTTGTTGCTTGTTTGATTGTTTTTTGGTGTGGGTTTATGTTTGAAACTTTGACAGGTAAACAAAGTATTTTTACATTAATTTTCGTGGAAGAGGAACATTAGGTAGAAAGGTAGAAAAGTACAAGAAAGTGCAAATAAATAGTAAGGAGTCTTCATTGGTCAGGAGGTGCCTCAACATTCGACGGAGCTCCAGAAAGACGAAGCACCAGAGATTGATTATCCGGAGCCTCAACACTTGGTGAAGTGCCAGAGGACGAAGGCAAAAGTTGCCTCTAGAGTAACGCCACAAACCTCTGATGATCACTCTGAATCTGCACCTCGGACTCTTGCAGCTGATCAAGCTTCCTCTTCATGCTTGTTGAGTAATTAGTTGCGAGCATGTGCAACTCTTTATTTCATGCCTAAGCACTCTGACCTCTTGCCAAAGACTAGCCACTTCAACCATCAACGACTCAACCTGACGAGATCGAGTAAGAAGGCCATGGCCCATGTTTGATACTGAGCCTGCACATCGGACGCTGTAGGCCAGAGAGTCCTGAACAGCCAGTTCGTCAGATCGCCTGGAAAGTATCCTAGTGTCTCTAGGAGTGAGAAGATTTCTGGCCACCACCGAAGCGGTTGTATCATTCATCATCATGGAATCCCCAACTGTAAGAAGACCATTTGGGGATACGAAGGACGGCTGCCAAATGTTGTTTGGAAAAGATATGTCACTATCTTCCCCGACATTCAAGTTAAGGCGACGGTCAGAAGGGCAAGACATATTCGAAGGTGTGAAGAAAAAGAAAAGGTCGGACAAATCAAGTTCTTAGAAGTATAAGTATGGAGCTTCTACAGGCGAAAAATTCAAGTGTGCTTTGGAATGTGATACGTGCCTCTCTTTAAAAATCAGCACTCGACGGAGCTTCAGAAATTGAAGAGGCGAGTTCAGAGATCGAAGAGACAAGCTCAGAGATCGAAAAGACGTCTGCTTTCTCAAAAGCTGGGCTGCTCAGAAACCACGGGCCGATCTCAGAAATCGAAGAGGCACTTGCTTTTTCAGACGTGTCATCACCTGTCGCATGCACACTCAGCATTGCGAAAATCACGGATAATTTGTCGAAGCACCGATCTCAGATATCAAAGAGGCGCCAGTCTTTTTCAGCCTCGTCAGCACCTGTCACACGCAAACTCAGCTTTGCGAAAGTCACGGGCAGTTTGTCGAAGCGCCGATTCTAGATATCGAAGAGGCATCTGCTTTATCCAGACGTGTCAGCATCTATCACATGCACACTCAGCCTTGCAGAAATTACGGGCAATCTGTCGAAGATTTCTGGTGATGTAGAAAGCACGTGAAGATTACTGTTCAATCATCCAACGGGTGCCGACATGAGTGAAAGAATAGTACCGGTTATTAATTCCTATAAATGTCGTCCTTCACCCTCCATAGCAAGGCAGACATACATAATCCTTCTTCATCTCCGAAAATGCATTCCCAACTAAGCCTCTCGAGTTACTCTGTGTTTCTCATCCCTTGGGGTACCTCTACAAACAAGTCATCAAGAGCAAGAGTATTTCATATCATAAAGGTTGAAAGCAAGAGTATCTCATATCATGCTTTCTCCCTGTCCTTTTCCTTGTCTTTGTGACAAGGAGAAAGAGAGCAATCAGCCAGCACTTAGTGTCAATTTTCCGATCTAAGAACCGACTGCCTGGAACTCCGTCCTGATTGCTTACCTAGCATTGCTCTCGAGTGCTCATCTTCAACTACTGATGTACTTCCGAAGAAGATGCCACATCTGCCTGGAGAACAGATAAGGCAAGTGAAAATGATACCTTGAAGCATGTGGAGACAACGTGCTAATTCATCTTCAAGATCAAGTCTCTTTTTCCTTGCTAAGAAGTTCCCCAACCCAGTTCAAGAATAAACTTGTGGAAAGATACTTCTTCAAAAGTAAAAGTATCTCATATCATCAGAGTCGCATGCAAAGATATCTTATGGCATGCTTTTCCTTTACCCTTGCTCTTGCCTGCGGGACAAGGAGAAGGAAAGCAATCGGTCGGTACTTGGACAGATTGAACAAAGAAACAGACCATCACCTCTACCTTGTGCCTACCTGCCGTGCAGAAGAAACAAGCAGAGAAGAATGATGCCTGCACACTCAATCAACCCAGCAAAAGGAGTCTGAGTTGAAACCAAGAGATCGAGAAGCTTCAACAACATATGGATGCATCAGTCGCCAAAGAGCAAAGCCTCGCCGTACAAGGCCATCAAATCACCGCCACCAATCAAGTCTCATTTTCCTTGCTAAGAAGTTCCCTAGCCCAGTTCGAGATCAAAGCTGTGGAAAGTCAACAAGATCATCTCTCCATAACCAGATTTGCGTTCTTAAACTCTACTTTGTCTGGTTTTTACTTTGCCATACTTGTCATGTTTATTCGTTGTTTGTTTGTTTGCTTGTTTTTGTGTGAGTTTATGCCTGAAACATTGAGGAAAATGTTTGATTTAAGCGTGGGGGGGGGGGGGTAACCAAGTTGCTTTGCATGAAATTCGTGGGAGTTTATCACCCATTACTTCTAGTGTTGATCCTTGCTGTTTTTAAGTGTTTTTATGTTGTTTTGGAGTATTTTAGTGTGTTTTGACATAAAAATCCGAAAATCTCATAAAGTTTGAAAAATTGTTTTGAAAAACCCAAAAAAAGTTGTTTTTGTGTGTTTATTTGTGTCTTAGGATACCTTCCAACACAATGATGATGAATTGGTTTTTAATTGCATGACTGTTAAAGAGAGTTATAAACATGGATGGAAGTTTGATTTACTCCTTGGTTTATGCTTGGTTGGTTGTGGTTATAATTTATAAATTCACATGCAATCATAAAGGAAAAAAAATCTGTTTTTGTAACATGCTTGAAGGAAGGAACTCAAAGTAACGCTACAACCTTGTGAGACTTGAGCCTAAAACGTTTATTTGGAGAGTTAATAATCTGTGCATTGTTGTTTTCTAAAGTCGTTGCATGATCTCATTATTCTTTGCTTGGTTGCTACTTAGAAGGCGTTTCATCATTTAGTTCCAAATGCTAGATCCATGCCCATTTCATTCAAAGCATGCTATTGATTTGCATAACACATATTCAAGATGAAGTTGTGTAGTGACCACCACCAAAGCCAAATTGCCGTGTATCCTACTTGATTATATGTTTAAGTTTAACCCCGTTGAGCCTTGTGTAGCCTATGTTCTTTGTTAACCCACACTATCCTTACCTAGCCTAGTTTTAGGACCATCCATACCCTTGTTCTTGAAGCATAGTAAAGCATGACTTAAAATGAACTCTTTTTTTATCAATGTATTACATAAACCAAGTGTGGGGGAAGTGATTCTTGTGTGTGTGTGTGTGTGCCAAAATCCGTAATAAGGCACGGGTAGAAAGGAAAAAAAAATAAGAAAAAGAAAAGTTGTGAAAAAGAGTGAAAAAGAGTTGAAAAATATATGAGAAAGAGCTCTAAAGTGTTGATTGTTGAAGAAAGGGTCCAAGGCATTGAATTCGACCCTAAGTGTTGCATGAATCTTCCCTTTGTGTTTAAAAGTTGATTTTTGCATTCTAAAGTGAATTCCAAGTGTCGATTTCATTACTTTGCTTGCTATCGCTTGAAGAACATTTGTTATCCCTATCCTTTATTTGTTAGCCATTACCCCCAAGCCCCATTACAACCCTTAACTTCATCTTGAGTGTTGTGTGTTTCAATTTGTGGAGTTCGAAATTGGTATGAGCATATGGTGTCACTGGTTCTCGCATCTAAGTAGGAGCATTCCATTCATAAGATCATATTTAAACATGCTTATTAACTCCAGAAATTGCTTTCTTTGTTGTAACATATGTGAGTACTAGTCTTTCATGTTTACATCAATCTTCTCACATATAACTAGTGTAGGGTGTGTAGTCAGAAAATGTGCGTGAAAATAGAGAGTATCTAGTAAGGAATTGAGGGAATTCTCTAAGGCATGTTACTACATTCAAAATGTTGTTTTAATTGATTAAATGTGAACTAGTGAATGGTAATTATGATTAAGTATGCTCGAGGGTAAGGATTGCTTAAATCTATGTAAGTGATGATATTTGGCATGTCATGTTTCATTAAAAATCCCTGAGGCAAATGTTGGAAGGCTAGGTTGTGTTTTGATTCGTTTTGTTTTGCTCGAGGACTAGCAAAAGCTAAGTGTGGGGGAATTTGATAGGAGCATATTTATGCGACTTAGTTAGCTTGTTCTTGTGCATTTATGTTGTTATGTCTTAGTTAATTATGTATTTTAAGCTATTTTCTAGGTCCTAATAACAAAGTTGGCAAGAAAGTGCATTTTGGAGCATTTTGAAGCATTTTTTGGGTCAAGATTGGATTGCATGCACTTGGTGACATGAGGATGGACGTATTTGAAGATTAGAAGGCTGGAAATCAACATGTGTGTGTGCAAATGTGTTGATTTTGGGCTGAAATGGTGAAGAGCATGTGTGTGCAAATGCAAAGAGGAACACACACATGCAAAGACACTCATTACCACAACATCCATCCACTACACCCATTACATCCACTCATTACCAAACATCCACCCACTACACCCATTACATCCACTCATTACCAAACATCCACCCACTACACCCATTACATCCACTCATTACCACAACCCACTACACCCATTATATCCACTCATTACCAAACATCCACCCACTACACCCATTACATCCACTCATTACCAACCACTCATCCACTACACCCATTACATCCACTCATTACCAAACATTCATCCACTACACCCATTACATCCACTCATTACCAAACATCCACCCACTACACCTATTACATCCACTCATTACCACAACACTCACCCACTACACCCATTACATCCACTCATTACAACTCCATACACTTCTCTCCCTAGCCTATAAATATGGGAGCCATCATCCAAAGGCACTACATTTTACATCTCACCAATCCATACACTTTCATCTCTTAGCCGTGCAAATCCATTCCATCCATATATCCATACACATCCTAGACACTTGTGCTACAACAAGGTGGTGAAAACAAAGGTCCTTGGCGTTTCAAGCTTGGAACTTTGGAGCGTTTTAGGTGTACTTCGTTCTTGCTTTCAATGTCTACTTTGTTATTTTCTAATTTTGTTGCAATTATGAGTGGCTAAACCCCTATTTAGTTAGGGGGAAGTTTGAAGCCATGAACATGCTTGAGATTTGAATTGATTTCTTCCAATTGTGATTTGATAAGTTGTTATTGCAATTCAATTATCTATTTTATTCATAACTGATTCTTGTATGTTTATTAAGGATGCATACTTAGTTTTCATGCATGAATTAGATGCTAGAATATAAATGAGTTTCACCTAATCGTTACAAGTTTATATTCATGAGTAGTGAAGGTTGTTTAGAGGTTTTAGCAAGCCCTCCTAATCCCCGGTTTAGAACGATCCCTACTTGCATTTTTACTACAATTTGACAACAAGAGGGTTTAATTTGAGTGCTTAACTTTCATCGCTTCAGTCACCGTTAGGGCTACTTACAGATTATTTGATCAAGGTTATAGTACTCATCATGCTTAATCTTGGTAGACATGTGAATGAATGAAGAAACTGCTATGCATACATCCTGCCATGTGATTGGCTTGTAATGGTGAAATCGGTATCCTTAGTTCCGTTCCCATCGTTTCTAAATCAATCTATCATTCATCTTTATCTTGTTTTGCATTTTAAGTTACTTTAGCTTTCAAAACAAAAATCTAAATTCAGTTTTCATTTTCATTGCTTAGTTAGAGTTCACATAAAGTTAGTAATTTGTAGAGGTCTAATCAGTCCCTGTGGTTTGACACCCTTACTTGTGCCATTATACTATCCTTATATTTGCACTTGAAAGGAACACAACATGCTCCCCTTGCAAAAGTGAATAAATAGCCTGAAGTTGATCTTTTCGTGTCTCTATCTTTTGCCAAATCTGCATCCGTGAAGCCTTCGGGAACAGGCTTATTACTTCCAAAACACAAAGATAACTTTGAGGTACCTCTAAGGTACCTTAGAATCCATTTAACTGCTGCCCAATGCTCCTTCCCAGGATTTGCAAGAAACCTGCTCACCACTCCTACCCAATGTTTTAAAAGGTTTGCCTCAGGGCGCACCTAGGTGTCCTCTGAGGCTGGGCGTGAGGGTTGCCGCCTTTGTTTTAAGGGAGTGGGCAGAAGGCGTCGCCGGAGCCAGTTAGGCGCGCCTTAAGGGCGTTTTTTTTTGGGTAGGTTTTAACTACCTCATACCTCTTCCTTGCATCATCATCTCTCTGTCTTTTTTTTTCTTTCTGATTTTTATTTATTTAGATAATGGATCTGCGCTGTCTGCGTGCATTGTTATATGTGTACTCGTTGTGCTTTTCATCTTCTATTATATATTATATATAATATAATATATGTATATATGAGTGTATATATATTTATAATATATGTGTGTGCTCAGGGTGATTATTGATTAATAATTTTTTTTTTAATATAATATATGTGTACGCTCAGTGTATATATTAAAAAATTTAGGTCACGTGAGGTTTCACCTCACGCCTCACGCCTAGGACGGGCTATCCCTCAGACGCCTCGCCCACACCTCACGCTTGTAATACATTGCTCCTACCGCATAGGCAAGGTCTGGCCTAGTGCAAACCATTGCGTACATTAAACTTCCTACAGCTAAAGCATAGGGAATTTTCTTCATTTCTTCCATTTCTTCCTTTGTTGCAGGGCTTTGATTGTTGCTTAGCTTGAAGTGAGCAGCAAATGAACAACTTACAGACTTGGCTTTGTCTATGTTGAACCTTTCAAGTACTTTTACAATATATCTTTCTTGAGACAACCACAATTTGCCGTCTTTCCTGTCTCGAGAGATTTGCATGCCAAGAATTTGTTTCGCAGGTCCCAAATCCTTCATAACAAAGTATTTGCTTAACTTCTTCAACTTGTCAATCTTATCAACATCCGGACCAACAATTAACATATCGTCCACATATAGAAGCAACATAATGAAATCCTTAATGGAAGATTTTGAATGAACACACAATGATCAGAAGCTGTCTTCTTGAACCCATTATCAACCATGAAGGACTTAAATTTCTTGTACCATTGTCTCAAAGCTTGTTTAAGTCCATATAGACTCTTTTTTAGCTTGCATACCATATGCTCCTTCCCTTTGATTTTAAAACCTTCCGGCTGCTCCATATAAATATCTTCATGCAAATTACCATGTAGAAAGGCTGTTTTGACATCTAAGTGCTCAATCTCCAGATTCATGCCTACTGCTAATCCCAAAACAACACAAATTGAAGTCATTTTCACAACCGACGAGAATATCTCATAAAAATCAATGCCTTTCTTCTGTGCATACCCCTTCACAACCAATCTCGCTTTGTACCTTGGTTTTGAGTTTTAAGTTTCCTTTAGCTTGAAAACCCATTTGTTTGGAAGAACTTTCTTTCCCTTTGGTCTTTCCACCAAATCATACGTATGATTCTTATGCAAGGAATTCATCTCCTATTGCAAAGCTTTCAACCATGCTTCTTTGTGAACATCAGATTGCACTTCTTGGAAGTATTCGGGTTCGCCACTATCTGTAAGGACATATTTGTGTGGCGAATATTTCACGGATGGTACACATTGTCTGCTGGACCTTCTTAACTCCATATTTTGTTCATGAGTGGGTTGTTCTTCTTGACTCTCTTCGGTATTAGAATCCGCTGGTGCATTTTCTTGGCCATCATAATCATCATCTGTAATTTCTAGTTCAGCTCCCCTGTCAACATCATAGCTGCAATAGGAGAAATTGGATCGAAATCAATTAGACTATCAAAATAAGGCTGATCACATTTCTCATTCTTCTCAAAATCTTCAATTGTTTGGTCTTCAAAGAAAATCACATCTCGACTTCGAACCACTTTCTTGTGTATAGGATCCCACAATCTGTAGCCAAATCTTTCATCTCCATAACCCAAGAATACACATTGCTTGGCCTTGTCATCAAGCTTTGATATCTCCTCCTTGGGTATATGCACAAACACTCTGCAACCGAATGTCTTCAAGTCTCCATATGAGATACCTTTCTTACTCCATCCCTTCTCTGGAATATCTCCATTTAAAGGTAATGAAGGAGACGAATTAATCAAATAACATGATGTTCTCATTGCCTCCCCCCAAAACGTTTTGGGCAATTTTGCATGAGACAACGAACATCTTATTTTTTCCACAATGGTACAAATCATCCTTTCCGCAACGCCATTGTGTTGTGGAGTTCTCAGCACAGATTGCTCATGTCTAATGCCATGCATTTTACAATACTCATCAAATGAACCCAAGTACTCATAGCCATTGTCGGTGCGAATGCATTTCAGTTTAACTCTTGTCTCTCTTTCCACCATAGCATGAAAACTTTTAAATGTTGATAGCACCTGGTCTTTTGTTTTTAAAGCATATGCCCAAACTTTTCTTGAATGATCATCTATGAAAGTGACAAAATAAGAAGCACCACCTAAGGATTTAACTTTTGATGGCCCACACACATCCGAATAAACCATGTTTAAAATATTTGATTTTTTTTCATGATTTCTTTGAAAAGAAACTGTATGCTGCTTGCCAATTAAATAATGAATGCAACTATTTATGTGTGTACCTTTAATTTCAAGGAGGATTTCTCTCTCTGCAAGAATCTGCAAACCCTTCTGGCTCATATAACCCAGCCACTTGTGCCATAGATCGATTGAAGCATCCTTTTCCATTGCATTCAGCTCCCCCTTCCATAGTTGAGCATGGGTTCTGTATAGAGTGCAGCATTTTCTTCCTCTTGCAATTACAAGGGATCCCTTTTTGAGCTTCCATCTCCCCATTTGAAAACTTATTCTTGTATCCAGCATCATCCAACTTTCCGATAGAAATTAAATTTAGGTGGAGGTGTGGCACATATCTAACCTCCTTGAGCATGAGTTTGTTGCCATGATCAGTTTCTAGAATCACTTCACCAATCCCTGCAATTTTTAATGTATCCTTATTTCCCAACTTCACTAAGCCAAAATCAACAACCTTATACGATGAAAATAATTCCTTGTTCAAAGTAGCATGAAAGGAGGCTCCGGAGTCTATTGTCCAAGTGGTATCTTCATAAGACATTCAAGCACGATTTTACACACTTCGAGAGAACAATAATATCACCATATGAAGATATAGCAGCAGTATCTTTCTCTTCTTGTTTTTCTTCATTTTTCTTCTCCTTCTTGAGTTCTTTGCATTCTCTTTTGTAGTGACCTTTTAGACCACAATGATGACATACGACGTCATTTTTTGGCTTTGATTTGCTTCTTGACCTCCCATGAGACTAAGGATAACCACTTCTATTTTTATTACTCCCTCTCTTTTCTACAACCAAAGCTTCTGTGTAGGAAGAATCTGTGGAGTTTCTTCTCATTTCTTCGTTCAGCAAACCAGTGCTTGATTCACTAAGGATAATGATGCGATGTTAGTTAAGCACTCAAATTAAACCCTCTTGTTGTCAAATTGTAGTAAAAATGCAAGTAGAGATCGTTCTAAACCGGGGATTAGGAGGGCTTGCTAAAACCTCTAAACTAACTCAAAAACATAAAAACAAAGTTAAAAACGTTTGAATACACTCAAAGGACTCAAAACAGATTCTAAAGACGCAAAACAACTTAAAAACACTCAAAATTGCCTAAAAACACTTACTGGGCAGATTTGACTCTAACACAACTTTGGATGAATTTAGTGTTTTGGTTTGAATCAAAACACTCAAAAACACTAACGAAATAGAAATTTAACACTTTGAAAGAACAAAGTAAAAGGGGGATTTTGGTTTTGATGAATTTGAAACAAACAAACAAGTTATAAAACTAGGCAGATTGTAAGACAAATTTGAGGAATACGATGATGGATGAATTAGTTAGAGGTCCGTTCTTCACACATGACACACTTGTACATGAATCGATTTCCAATTGCTTTCCAATAAATTATGATGCTCAACACCCCAGATTAACCGTGATGCACAAATTAACCCTCAGATTTTCCTTTACTCATTGAATTGGATGAATGCATGCGACAACCCAAATCATTCTCTAAAAGTCCCCTATATGAATGCATAATAGAGATACAATTAGAGATCATTACGTTCAATGAAAATCATAAGTGTTGACGAGGCAATTATAACTATGAATGCATGATACAATTGCCAAGAATTCAATTAACGCGATTGTGATAAACAACCTTCACTACTCATGAATATAAACTTGTAACGATTAGGTGAAACTCATTTATATTCTAGCATCTAATTCATGCATGAAAACTAAGTATGCATCCTTAATAAACATAATAAAATCAGTTATGAATAAAATAGATAATTGAATTGCAATCACAACTTATCAAATCACAATTGGAAGAAATCAATTCAAATCTCAAGCATGTTCATGGCTTCAAACTTCCCCCTAACTAAATAGGGGTTTAGCCACTCATAATTGCAACAAAATTAGAAAATAACAAAGTAGTCATTGAAAGCAAGAACGAAGTACACCTAAAACGCTCCAAAGTTCCAAGCTTGAAAAGCCAAGGACCTTTGTTTTCACCACCTTGTTGTAGCACAAGTGTCTAGGATGTGTATGGATATATGGATGGAATGGATTTGCACGGCTAAGAGATAAAAGTGTATGGATTGGTGAGATGTAGTATGGCTAGATGAATGGATGAAGGTCACGGCAAGGAAATTGTGTTTGTGAATGAAGCTCTTTTGATGGATCAAGATCTTTCCTTAGGAATGGGAATGGTGGATGTATTTATAGGCTAAGGAGAGGACCACTTCAATTCTTGCATGTGTAGTTTGTATGGGTGTGTGATGTCCATGTTTCCCTTTACATTTGCACACATGTTCTTCATCATTTCAGCCACAAATCAACCCATTTTCTGCCCATGCCAACTGTCCATGCCATGCCTTTCTCTTTGCCCATGTGTGTGTCTTTCCTTTGCCCATGTGTGTGTGTTTTTCCTTTGCATTTGCACACACATGTTCTTCATTATTTCAGCCAACAATCCACCCATTTTCTGCCCATGCCAAGCCCTCCATGCCGTGCCTTTCTTGTTGTGTGTGTGCTGTCCATGTAGAGTGTGTGTATGCCCTCCAACCTGTGCAGTTTGCATGTGTGTAGCTGTCCATGTTTCTCTTTTGCATGTGCCGTGCCTTCTCTTTGTAGTTGTGCATTTCCACTTGCTCCAAAGACAAATGAGTGCAATCATAACCCCATTTGCTGCTGAGTGTTGATGACAAAGCAAAACACAAAACAAGTGCCTTTACTTTCTCATTTTATTAGCCAAAACTACTTAGCCCTTTTCTGAACCTTTCAGTGTTACAATGCCTATAACTTCTTCTAGAAACAAGATATTAACAATCCGTAAATTGCTCCAGAAAATAGATATCCGTAGCTTTCCAAGCATATAAGGCTCATTTTCTCATTCATTCTGAGCTGTTCGTAACATGCTTCCAAAGTCAGCTAATCTGCACAGGCAGTTTTGACGAATTTGTTACTTAATATCTCACTTGTGCTACTTTTTTTTTCTTTGCTTGATAAATCACACAAAACACAAAAACATAGTAAATAGCTCAAAAATATAAGGAACTAACTAAGAAAAGACAAGTGAATTTTATGTAAAATATATATAAATATGAGCTTATCAGATAAGCACTTTAGTTTTGTTTCTTCCATTCCTCATCGGACATTTTTTCCGGCTTGTCACCTTCAATTGGACCGAACATATCCTTTTGCAATACAGTAAGCCCTCCATTTTTGGCTTCCAAATAATGTAGTTTCTTCCATTTAGGCTCACCATTCGACTTGTGTTGACATCCATGATCTCCAAAGCAACCCAGCTCGAATGGCAATTGTTTAGTTTGCTGCAGCGGAAAACTTGTTGTTGGTGTAAATCACAGGAAGTAAAACACAAATAAACAGAAATTATAAGTGAACAAAATGACACTAGAATTTTGTAGAAAAAAAACCATCCGTTGTGAAGGGAAAAACCACAGGACAAGGTTCAAAATACTTCTACTATTAAAATAGGATTACAGGCGCTAATCTCTCTCAACTTTAGACGCTGACTAACTCAAGAGCACACACACACTCTTGGATGAACTCACTATTTTTCTGTTACTCACACTCTGTAGAAGAGCTACAGGCTAAAAACATATAAATATTCATAATCAACTCCCTTCTAGAAAACTATGGAAGGGGATAGACAAAGCAATCAATATTGGGCTGCTTTACATTTACACAGTTCTTGAAACTGGAAAGACCTTTCTTTGTCCAAGGATTTTGCTTCTTAGACAGCTGCGCATTAAAGATGGGCATTTAATTTCATAAGGAGGGAATTCTAACAGTATATGGGTTGTTTTTTTTGGTGAAGAGGAAAATGGATGAGAGGGATTGGGAGAGATTGAAGACAAAAATGAGGAGGAGAAGCTTGGTTTCCTAAAAGATTTGGATTTTGATATAAGCTGAGCTATCATGCTATTGTACAGAAAACAATATGAACATATATTACTGATAATAAAAGAAGATACAAGAGTAAACCAACTTTTTTCTTCCTTGGAGGATGCAAAGGGAAATATGGGTCATGGTAAAGTATTTCACACAAGTTTAGATCTTGTGTGTTGTTTGATCATACACTACATACTCTTTATATAGAGCCATTTACGTGAAGAAGTCTACAAAAGAAATTAATGCATGTTGAAAACCATGCCATACAACAACAACAAAATCTGACAATACTACTACTTTTAGTCCTTACTTTTCACTTTTGTTTAAACCATGTGGGCATTCGAATCCCACAACTTTTACAACATATATATATAGAGAGAGAGAGAGAGAGAGAGAGGAAACATATCTCATACCTACATAAAATGATGATCTTTCACCTACATAATCAATGGCAACCTCACATAGAATATCACTTGATTGAGATGATGACTCTAGAGAGTATGGAAGAAACCTAACACCATTGTGTCATGTTCATGGTCCACTAACTATACTCTGGTTGCATGTTGCATACAATGTTTAATAACTGATATAACAGAAATATAGTTAGAGGGGTATTATTGTAATTAGGTTATATGGCTGTATAAGGGATTGTGTAGCTATCATTTCATTAAGTTCATTTGTATACATTTTCTCTAATCAATCAATACAATCTTTCTTGTTTCTCTCTACCAATTCCTTCTCTTCCTCTGTACCAATTTTATCTTTTGCAATGTAGTTAACATGGTATCAGAGCCACCAGGCTCACGCCATGGATTCTGGTGGTTCCTATTATTTTTTTTTCTTGTGTTTCTAGCTTTATTTTCTTTCCAAATTTTCATTAGATGTTTCGATAAATTTCTGGGTGCTTCCGCGATCGTTCCACTATTTTTGGGTTGTTTTGTTTATGGGTTTCTTGTTCATTGGGATTTGCTGATCCTATATCCTCGACATCAAATTTTCTTTCCCCTGCGGTTTCTCCTACACTGGAAGCAGGTGTATTCTCATGAGTTGGTGGTGCTGCTTCGCTGGGATCTGGGTTTTTCCTCAGAATTTGGGTTTTCTATGATTGTTCTGGTTGAGTGTTCTTGTTGGGTTGATCGTTCTTGGGGAAGTCGTGTAGCAGCTTTGTTGATGACAGCCTTGCCGTCGAAGTCACTTGGTCTTGGCGGTGCAGATAAAGAACTGTGATCCGTTGGTTCATACGCGGTAGAGTCCAATGGGTAATGGGCTTTGCTGTTCTTCGACACTACCAGTCAATTCGATTGCTGGGTTTTCTTGAAGATTCTGCGCTTGGAGTTTATGCAAACGTTCGATCTCTGGTGTAAATCAGGTGATTTTGTTCTTGGTACCTATATGCAAATCTATAATGTTGTTTGAGAAGTTTACTACGATTTGAGAATTAGGAGCTCTCTGATATGAGAAATTTGTGCAATTTCTGTGAATTGGACTTTCTATGATTTGGGTTTATACAACACCATGTTCAGTGCACTGTGGAACTGTGGAGACAGAGTTCGAGCTTTGAAAATGGTATCAGAAATGGTCATCAGGTGCTAGTTCGAGTACTCCTCAATTTAGCATATCAACTGGTTGTGTTAATGTCTCAGTGAAGATTTTTCATGTGAAGGTTATATTTGGTTTCTTGGTTAATTTTGGTGTTAGTATCTAGGAAGATTGGTTAATTTAGTTTCTTGGAGTGTCATTCTCCTTGGTTGATTTGGTTTCTTGGAGTGTCATTCTCCTTGGTTGATTTGATTTCTTGGAGTGTCATTCTCATTTGGTTGATTTGGTTTCTTGGAGTGTCATTCTCCTTTGTTGATTTAGTTTCTTGGAGTGTCATTCTCCTTGGTTGATTTGGTTTCTAGGAGTGTTATTCTCCTTGGTTGATTTGGTTTCTAGGAGTGTCATTCTCCTTAGTTGATTTGGTGCTAGTCTCTGTCAAGATTTAGGAGGGATAATTTGCATATACAGTGAATGTGTTACTATGGCTTCTCAGTTCAAAGTCGAAAACTTGTTGGGTACGTTCAGACCAAGACCAGATTTGGTTGTATTGCTAAGCTCATTAATAATGAGGAAAGCCTTGCAATCTTGTAGATTCACGTACAGTGAGAATTCGGTCCTGCTCCGGATGTAATACTACCTGGTTGTGACAACTTGGGAAAGTAAGCACAGTGGGCATTGTCTCATCCCACCATAACCTCGCAATCGGTCTTTTCGATTTGCCTTATTCATACGTAAAGCAATAGTCTGGTACTAATGGCCTTTCAGATGGCAACAAAGAATGCTTTTCAGTTGACTATCTCCGAGCCACATTGTCACTTCCTCCAACAACATCAGGGTATGGGTTTGGATCGTACCTAAACTATAGTTTTGGGTTCTTTCATATGAGAATGAAGATTCCAGGGAATAATGCAGGAGTTATCACAATTTTTTTTTATCTCATGTCAAAGGCTAATAGTAGTCAGCGTGATGAACTGGACTTTGAATTCTTGAGTCACATAGAAGGTCAGCAAATCACATTGCAAACAAATATAAATCGTGTGGGCGACAGAGAGCAAATGATTAACCTATGGTTTGACTCAGCAGCAGATTTCCATGATTTCCATGATTAGCTTCATAACAGTAATTGCCAATGTATTTAGAAAAGGATTGCCCAGTCCAATGTTCTTGAAGTATTGCAGACATCTTAGTCTCGTAGTTCCAGATCAGTCTCAAATACCTGGATAGTTCAAACTTCACTTGGATATACCAAGTTTAGTTTGAGGGGGGAGTAATAACTGATCTAACAGAAATATAGTTAGAGGGGTATTATTGTAATTAGGTTATATGGCTATATAAGAGATTGTGTACCTATCATTTCCTTAAGTTCATTTGTATACATTTTCTCTAATCAATCAATACAATCTCTCTTGTTTCTCTCTACCAATTCCTTCTCTTCCTCTGTACCAATTTCATCTTTTGCAATGTAGTTAACGGATTCATCCCTAATATCCACTAAAAACATACATTTGACTGAATCATGCATTCATTCACTTCAACAGATTCATCAGCAGGCAACACATATCATTGCATGCCACATTAACAGAAAAGTGCGGAGGAAACAAGGGAAACTGAGTTCATGATGCTTACAGTAGGGTTGCTAGAAGACACATATGCTACTTTGACCCCCTTCACTCGCTCTACATTTCAATATGAAAAGAAAATAATACTACAATACAAGTTGTGGGGTGGGGAATCCAAGCAGCACAGACGTGGACATTGTTCAACTCCTATATTCAGATCCAGATTCAAGCACAGACATTCATCAAATGGGGCATGCAAGCACAGGAAATACAAGTCATGAGTATGTCGAAAAAATTATTTAGATCCAAGGAATACATTTAACAGATCCATATCAAAAATAGCGCGCTGGGTTGAGGATTTATACCTGTATTTCTGAGATATGTGGACATCGAGGTTGCCGCAGCTCATTTTTGTTGCGGATCTAAAATCTGACCTTGCTACCGTTCCTTGTCTTGTTCGTCATATCGTCTCATATTGTGGTCTGCAACACAAGCTCACAGACATGCAAATATATTAGACTCGGATTTCCCTATTGCATTTGTGCTGAAAATAAGAAATTAATGAGCAGAGAAGAGGTCGATGTGTTTTACCTCTGTGCGTCTGCCATTCGGGATGTTTGAAATAGGCAAGCTGGAGAGAGAGTACTAGGGTGACTGTTGTGGGAAATGAAGGACCACGCTGATAATTCATTTTATATAGCTGAACTTGCTAGGGCTTTCAAACGAGTGCTCCTTCACGTGCCAGCCTCAGTGCCTTCTATTGTTCGTGCCAGCCTCAGTGCCTTCTATTGTTCTTCTAAGTCAGGAGTTCGAGACTAGAGCAGCGCACATTTGTGCATTATTTTTGCCAATATTTTTCCAGCACCTCTGTTTCTTTGTATCAGGTCACCACTTTGAATCCCAGGTATGTCAATTTCCTTGTCTTTTCTTTTATTTTATGTTTTCTATGTTATTATTATTATTATTTTATTGTTTTCTATTTTTATTTCCTATTTTAAGTATCCTAGTTTATTTATGCCACATGGCAAGGCAGGCTCTCTAGGTTTCCTCCCGAACCCTAGGAGAACAGTTGGTGACGAACGAAAATCGGAGGTTTTCGTATTGCTTTTTCGGCTGCCATTAATAGGGCTTCGAAGGGCTTCTGCTTAATCATGGTGTGGGGAAGGATTCGTAAAGGTATCGTGCGGTGCTTTCTGGTTGGCGCACGAACTTGGGGTTTGATTATGAACAGTCTCATTGCCATGGAGGATCTAATGGAAAAGTTTGCAGGTCATTTCACGATTACGGTGGAGGAACACAAACTAATTGTCGTTGATTAGTTGGAGACCGCTACGTTGAAGTCCTCGAGAGTCTTTCTCATGGGAAGGGTTCTCTCACACAAACCGGTGAACAAGGAAGGATTTAAAAGACAGATGAGAAATCTTTGTCATCCTAAAGCGAATGTAGTGGTGACATATTTAGAGGATGATCATTTTGCATTTGGTTTCAATTCCATGCAGGAACGTAACACCATTCTTCGAGGAGGGCCTTGGTTGTATAACAAGCAATATCTATTGGTGCTTGGCGAGGCAAATAATTTGGCGTACCCAACTCGGATCCCGCTACACTTTCAGGAATTTTGGGTGCAGTTCAAGGGATTACCCCTCTGCTACATGACTCGGCCTATGGGGAAGTTTTTAGGCAACTTGTTGGGGGAATATATCCTAACAGATCAAAGTCACAATGAGGAACAATTTGGTAGTATTCTTCGAGTACGAGTGCGACTGGACGTGAATAGACCGTTGAGAAGGTTTGTGAATATACAACTGGAAGGCACGTAGCTGCAGATTGATGCTAGGTATGAGAAATTACCACTCACCTGCTTTCTATGTGGAATGATGAACCATGTTGAAGACCAATGTGAGTGTTATGAAGGACAACAAATGGACGACGATAAGGCCAAACCATATGGTAGATGGTTCCAAATGAATGTGCTAGATAAAGACTATAGACGTTCCACATGGAGACAATTTGGCTTAGATGAAGAGGGTGGCTGGGTAATGAAGGCTTCGCCGTCGGAAGAGCTAGATGAACCATTGGATGAGGAAGGAGGCGAACTGTTGGAGACGAGGATAGTGAGGCAATGAATGTTCTCAATACCTGATTTGAATAAGGCAGTATTCGAGCAGGACAACGGGGGAAATCAGATGGCAGTGATACCCTATATGCTGATGGCACATGGTAGACAACAACCCGACCTTATAGAGGATATGAGGGAGGATATAGTGACAGGTATGAGGTAGCCATTAAGGTTGTTTGGGTCTGAGATTGAAGCGAGTGTGGGAGATGAGGGAGGAAGGCAGGAGGTGCAGGGGGGTGGTGAATGGACCTTATCTTTGGTAAGTGGGGTTAATGGAGATCAGGCGATGGCAAAGGGTGACTCTCCCCGGTCTATTGATTTTGACCCTTTTAATTTAGCTCAGTTTATCTTTAGCATCGGCTTTGTATAGGGTTATCGATCAGGAGGAAGGGTTTCTGGTAGGAACAAAACTAGGCAACCAAAAACCCGATGTTTTATCCCCCCGGAGTTGGTAAAAAGAGGACAGTGTGAGAAAGATGAGAGGGGGTTACTCCCGATCACAAAGAAGCGTGCTTCTTCTATTGCAATGAGTTTCACAGCGGCGGAGGCTGATAGAGATTAGCCCTGCCGAGTCCAATGAGTTGTAGTAACTGGAATTGCCGGGGGCTTGGGAACCTCTGGGCAATTCGGGCGCTTAAGAGACATGTTCTCTTTAAAGATCCCATGGTGATTTTTCTGTGTGAAACAAAAAGCTCGAATGAGCATATGGAGAGGTTAAAATCACAATTGAAATTTGATTTTGTGTTTACAGTTCCAAGTTCAGGAAGGTCCGAGGGTTTATGTACTGTATGGAGAGAGGAGGCAAATCTTTCACTAAGATCATATTCGTCAAATCATATTGATTTGGAGGTTGGAGGAATAAGAGATGACAATCATTGGAGACTTACTTTCTTTTATGGTTTTCCGGCGGAGACTGATAGACATAAATCTTGGAGTTTGCTTTAAAGGCTGAGTGATAATTCGAATTGCTGAGGTGTTGTATGGGGAACTTCAATGTGATTTTGTTTGTTAAGGAACATGAAAGAGGTGATATACAAAGTGAACGTCAAATGGAATGGTTTCGAAATGCCCTAACAAGCTGTCAGTTACAAGACTTGGGGTATGTAGGGAATAAATTTACTTGGGTCACTACCAGGTATGGGGGAATCAAAGTAAGATTAGACAGAGTTGTAGTAATGCAGAAGCGGATGGATGTGTTTCCTGGGTTTCGAGTTTCTCATTTGAAACCAAACTCGTCAGACCATATACCTATATTGGTAGAATGGATGCCAACGAACCAAGCTAGATTCAAAAAATCCTTTCAGTATGAGGAAAGATGGTCGGTGGACGAGGGGTGTGCAGTTGCGGTACAACAAGGGTGAGTGACGGAGGTTCAGGGATCCCCAATGTTTCGAGTCACGGAGAAAATTAAGGCGACACGACTACAGTTGGCTAATTGGGCAAAAACAACGAAGCATTCAATTCCGCGGAAGATCTCAAAAATGGAGGATAAGTTGAATGCATCATTAGGGAGGCCTTTTACCGAAACAACCATCGCACAACAACATGAATTAAACACTCAGTTGCAATCCTTAATGGCGTAGGAATAAGCGTTTTGGAGGCAAGGGTCAAAGGAAAATTGGTTAAAGCTTAGGGATCAAAATACAAATTTTTTTCACTAGAAGGCTGATCGAAGAAAATGTAGGAATGCTTTGCCGGGGTTATATGATGAGGCCGAGGTATGGCATAAAGACAAGAGGGGTATCGAAGCGGTGGTTCTAGATTATTTCTCAAAGTTGTTTGTCTCTCAAGGTGCGACGGATGATAGGAGCATATTTATGCGACTTAGTTGGCTTGTTCTTGTGCATTTATGTCGTGTTTCCTTAGTTATTTTAATGTTTAAAGTCATTTTCGTGTGTTTTCAGATTTTATGGACAAAGTATGCAAGATGATGCATTTTGGAGGCCTTTGGAGCAGTTTCGGGCTTGGAATGCATGTCACATATTTGGGCCAAAGTGGATGGACGAATTTGAGAATTAAAGAGGCCAAGAATGTGAAGAATTATGGTCCAAAAGATGAAGAATTCAGCCCAAAAATTTGTCACTCCAAGTTGCACACTCCTTGCCATGCAAAACACATAGAATTCCCTTTGGATTCCCATGCCATGCTTGATCACTCTTGTCCCCTACATAATTTCTGATTTCATGCTTTAATTCATTTAATTATTACACTCAATTGCTTGATACCTCTTGTTCCCTTCACCCATTAGATTTTAGACAACCTTTACATCCATTACATGCACCAATTGATGCTCCATCATTCACATTTGGAATCCAATGCCATGTGCAACACATGTTGTTGCACCTTTGACCCATTTGTTGACACATTTCACCTCCCTTTCCATCTCTATGCAATGTACACAATCATTCATGCTCCCTAGCTTCAAGACCACTCCATTTTACCCTTCACACTTTGCATCATCACTTCATTTTCACCCTTGGACCATTGCACACCACACACACCAACTTGCCATGCATTTCATCCCTAGCCTAACCTGATTTTCTAAGGTTTTTGGGGCCTATAAATACATGTTTACACCCCTTGGCCAAAGGACAATCCCCCATATTCATCATTTTATCACAGAAATTCGTCCATACACACCCTAGGAAGCAAAACACCCCAAAAACACCATTCTAGCGCCTAGAAAACATAACAGCCACTCCACCTTCTTCCACCCTTTTTGCCTAGTTCTCCACCACCTTCCAACCATCAAACACTCTTCCACACTCACCCTAAATCCCTCCATATCATTCCCCATCCATTCTACACCATAAATCACCCAAAAATCTGTCCACAAGCTTCATGCCGCAACAAGGAGGAAGGGAGATCCATTGATGCACTTGCTTTCCAAGTTGGAGCATTTTAGGTGTTTTCTTTCCTTTGATTTTAATGTCTAATTTTATGTATCTTTGTATTGCAAGTATGAGGAACTAAACCCCCCTTAGCTAGGGGGGGATTCAAAGCCATGATTACATTTGCATTATGAATTAATTACTTTTGGTTGTGATTTAATAATTTGTGAATTCAATTTGCTTAACTATTTGATTGATAACTTATTTATGTATGTTGATTAAGAGTGCACGCTTAGTTTTCATGCATAAGTTTGATGCTAGAATATAAGGGAATTTCACCTAATCGTTATGAACTTATATTCAAGAGTAGTGAAGGTTGCTATCCACAATCGTGTTAAGTGAATTCTTGGCAAGAGTATCATGCTTTTCATAGTTACGAATGCCTCGTCAATACTTATAGTTCTCTTGAATCTTAATGATCTTTGATTGTATCTATATTGTGCTTTTCACGTATGGAACTTTTGAAGAATGTTTTGAATTGTTATATGTGCTTTCCCATTCAATTCATTAAACTAAGGAGAACTTGAAGGTTAAAAAAGTGCTATCATGGTTAACCCGGAGTATTGAGTTTCATAAGTTATCGAAAGAACAACTAAAAATTAGTTTATTTACAAGTGTATCACGTGGGGAGGAAACCCCTCTAGCTAATCCATCATCCATTCAACCAACCATATTTTGTGCTTAAATCTATCTAGTTTTCAATTTGTTTATTTTCAAGTTATTCTCATCAAGATCAAATCCCCCTTTTTCAATTTTTGTCTTTTGACTTGAATTTACCTTATTTGATTTCTTTTGAGTTCTTTGAGTAATTTAGTTTAGAGTTGGTTAATTTTCATAGCTTGAATCTTTTAAATTCATTCGTGATTTTGTTTTAGTTTATTTATTAATTTTATTTTAAGTTATTCTAGTTTATTTGGAATCATTTGAATCTAGTTAAATGTTTTGATTTTAGATTTGTGTTTTTAAAGTTTTATTTAGTGCTTCTAAATTCATTTTATATAGATTAGCAATCCCTCCTAATCCCCGGTTTAAGAACGATCCCTACTTACATCATTACTACAATTGTCACAAATAGGGTTTAAATTTGTGCGTTAATTTATTTTCGCATCAAATTTTTGGCGCCGTTGCCGGGGATTAGCAAATTTGCTAATCCCTTGTTTATGTTTTTGTTTTTGTTTGTGTTTTATTTTATTTTATTTTTTTGTGTTTATTGTATTTTATTTGTTTGTGTTTGTTATGTTTTTTTTTTTTTAACTTTTGATATTTGATTTAGTTTTCTTTGATTTTAGGCACAATGGAGCGAGACATGGCACTCGAATCCATCCAAGCTCAATTGGCACAACTCACTGCTCAATTGACTCATAATGCCGAACGGACCACAATGCCAAGTGTCCCTACACTTGATGTGCCCTATGGGCAAGGATATCAAACTCATCAATATCCCCAATTTTCTGCAAATGAAGATGTTTGGGGATATCAAGGCCATAACCAATCAAGGGGCAACATGTTTTCCAACGCTTATAATTCGGATTGGAGAAGTAATTCAGAGTATATGTGGGATGAACCTCAACAATTTCAACAAGGTGGATATTGGCAGCAAGACGAGTTCTATTCAAGACCTATGCAGCCACCACAGCATCCCCCACAGCAATTTCAATCGAATTCAAGTATGCCCATTAATTATAATGAAATTCTTGATGGACTCATTTCTTTGGCGCAGGGTTCACAAAATCAAGCTGAGGAGACTCACCAAGCAGAATATTGGCAGCCATCGGAGGAGTACTATCAATGGCCATATGAACCACCACAGCCTCCACCACAATCTCCCCAACCAAATTCAGGTATGTCCTCGGATAATGACATTTTGAATAAGTTACTAACCTCTTTGACCCAGGACGTAGAAAATCGAAACATGGAGATGCAAAATAAAGCCAACAAGGTGGATGCTTTGGAGGAGCAAGTTGGGCAGATTATGGAATTCATGGCACAGATTCGAGATCAAGGTGACATGGAGGATGAAGTTGTCCCAGAACCATCCAAACAGAGCCCGAACATGGATGAATTGCCAATTCAAGAAGAAGATGAGGATGACGACTTGGGCAGTTTAGAAGAATTCTTATCGCAAACCCCCCAAGTCCTTATGTCATCCAACTCAGGTGAGGAGGTTCTAAGTTCAATTCATTCTAACATCGTTCCACCAAATGTCCTTTTTCCTTGCAGGTTTTTAAATCCCAAGGAAGAAGTGAATGAAAAAGACGTTGTGGAAGCTCTTCCAGAGGTGAAAAGTGATATCCAAACTCTTGGTGCACCAAATCATGTTCCCGATGACGTTGAAACATTCAAAGAGATTTCTACACCAAGAAGAGGGATTCCAGAAAATGAGGTAGCCGGAAAATTTGTTGAACATATCAAAGAGGCTGTGCATGAGACAATCAAGCCCACAGAAGTTGAGACTGATGACACGGGACAAGCCACAACCATCATAATAAATCTGGCTAAGTTCAAAGTCCCGGAAATGTTAAAAAATGTGGTGTTTGTCATTGAGTTTGAACGAGAAAGCAAGTCATCTTCTCCATTTTTAATTTTATGTTATACTAACAATTTAATTTTGATGATTCAGGCACCGTCATTAGAACTTAGACCGTTGTCGGATCATTTCAAGTATCACCGTCCGTTCAATGATAAGCCCATGCATTTGAATAATGAAGGGAGGCCTAGGAATCACCCACAATCAGATTTGCATTCCTAATCCCTTCTCTTTACTGAATTTATTTTACTTTGTTTAGTTCTTTCATTGTTTGTTTGCTCTTGTGTGAATTTATTTTACGTGGATTATTTTTTTATTTTACGTTGATTTTATTTTGTTTTGTTTATTTAGTTGTGATTTTTGTTTAGAAAGTTAAACATAGTCTTTTTACTTTGATTTACTTATTTTACATTTTTATAAAAAAAAAAATCCAAAAATATTTCCTTGTTTTCCTTACTGTTTTGATTTAGATTTTTGTTAGTTTCCCGACCCAATGATATAATTGGATAAAATGTGAACCATGATTATCAAGAACTTAGTTAACATGTGTTGTGTGAAATTCCTTATTCTTGTGTTAGTTTTGTACATATTTGATTATCCTTGAAAAACTAAATGCACATAGCCTTGTTAATGTGAAACTAAAGCATGATTTAAAGCTCCATATGTGAATTTAGTGACCATATACATCCTATGTGAGTTTTTGAGCCTATTGAAAGTGTGTGCATTTTTCATACACTCCTATTCTTTCATGTGTGATGAACTTATGTGAGATACTTCTCTAGAACTTGCATAACGATCTTTCGAAATTTTTGTCATTGATTGCATGAACTTGAAAATGATAGAGGCATTAGGTTTACCACCATGGCCCAAATAACCTTGTTTCCCAAAGAAAAATGATATCATTAGATTTCCAATTTGTGCCGTATATGTGAACCTTTTATTTCTTATCACCAGATATATCTACCCTTATGCCTGAAATAAATATTTTTCCTTACCCTTTCCAAGCGAGCAATGCAAGATTGTCTTATGAGAAACGTTTGTGAAGTACTTTGAAGGTGTTTGGCAAAAGAATAAGTGTGGGGGTATTTCATGTTTGTATTAAAAAAAAAAAAAAAAAAAAAAAAGAAAAGAAGAAAAGAAAAAGAAAAAGAAAAAGAAAGATTGTATACAAAGAAAATAAAAAGTTTTTAAAGTTTCAGTTTCAGGGTGTGGTTGGAGATGTCAGAAGAATCGTTGGAAGTTTGAGTTTCTTATAAATCTAAATAAAAGAATTGCTTGCAATGTAGCTTGGAACTTGTGTTTTCCTATTTCTTTCATTTCAATAACCCTCGCCCTAAACCTCATTACGTCTAATAAAAGTCCCCTTGATTTAAGTTTTGCAATTATGACTGTGGAGAAGTGATCTTTATGCAAGCTTATGGTAGAACTTTCACATTTGATTCTTTGAGAGAAACACATTAAAACTAAACACATGTGTGATTGAGTGTAAATCCCGTGAGAAGGTCGCTAGTTTGCATATGGTGATTTTAAAAATAAAAATTTGAAATTGCATTAACATGGCTATCTCACACACTACACTTCAAGGATGTTTCAAAGATTACTGCTAATATTTGAATAAAGAAAATGAACTTGAATTGCTTGTTGGTGTTAGCTATGGTTTTTGATAATTGTGTTCTTATATGAAATTCTATGAGGGTCACATAGGGGAAACTAATAATTTTCATGTTATTACTTTTTCTGTTTTCGTTTGTTTTGCTCGAGGACCAGCAAAAGCTAAGTGTGGGGGTATTTGATAAGCTCATATTTATACATATTTTACATCAAATTCTCTCGTCTTTTCTTAGTTAGTTTCTCATATTTTTGTGCAATTTACTTTGTTTTTGTGTTTTATCGAATTTATCTAGCTAAGAAAATAAAAAATAGCATAAGTGTGATTTTATGTAATAAATTCGTCAATGTAGATTAGCTTTTAAATTAAATAATATATATATATATATATATATATAATAATAATGATTCATGATGATGTTTGAAACATCATCATGGTTTGTTTTGTAAAGAAAAGAATATAAAAAAATGATAAAAAGAAGGTTGCTGCCTTTGCAGCTGGCATAGAAAAGGCATTGGCACATGGAGAGACTGACGCGGGGGCCTTAAGCAGCTAGAGGGAGAACCAAAGCTGCCTTTGCAGCTGGCAGCAAGACATTGATGTGCTGGAGACGTGAAAAACAGAAAGTTGTCCAAAGCAGCTATTATTGGACGGAAAAAGAAGAAATAAGGGAGAATAAAGGGCAGTCAGTAGGAGGGGAGGGATAAGGAAAGAAAGACAGCTGCCTTTTGGCAGCTGGATGAGGACGCAAGGCAGCGTGGAAGGTTTTGGGGGGTAGTGAAAACGAGGTGATAGACGCAGGAGAGAGCACTGCCATTTGGCAGCACGGAGGCTTGGAGACGTGACGCAAGGAAGTCCTCAGTGCGAGGGAGCTCGCAGGTCAGCACGAAGGAAAGTTAGAGGAAGGGAGTAGACAGCTGGCGCTGCCTTGGGGCAGCAGGGAGGTCAACAAGTCAGTAAGCAGCAGGAAACAAGACTGCTTTGGGCAGTCAGCATGAAGAGAATAAGGCAGTGCAGTGCATGCATGCTTGGCTGCTGTGGAGTGCAGAAACCAGAACGCACAGAAGCACAGCAGTCTCACTTCGGAAATTCCTCATTTGGTTTTATATTTCTAAAACTCATGTTTAATTTAATTTACTTTTAAATTATGTTAAACATGTGTACTTAATTTTTATTTAGTTAGAGGCGAATTTGAAACCTTGGATTTATGTTTACTATGATTTGATTTATTCCAGTTATGATTTCTTGAACGTTGGATGTGGTTCATTATTCTGTGTTGATTAATAACTTGTTTATGTATGTGGGTTAAGGGTCGACACTTAATTTGCATGCTTAGACTTGATGCTAGGATATAAGGGAATTTCACCTAATCGTTATAAACTTATATTCATGAGTAGTAAAAATCGCTAGCCACGATTGTGTTTAGTAAACCCTAGGTTGGATTAACATGCGTATTCCATAGTTATGAATGCCTAGTCGATGCTTATGATTTCCATTGAACTTAATGATCTTTGATATGTCTCTCTATCATGCGTATTCCATAGTTAGAGAACTTGATAAGAATAATTTGATTGTGATGCGTATCCCGTCCAATTCAATGAATCTAGGGAAATCTGAAGGTTAATTTAAGCGGACCTAATTAACTTGGAGTATTGTCATTTATTCGTTTGTTGAATTCATAACTGGGAATCAAATTATATACATTTATTCATGTGTGGATAAGGACTCCTCTAACTAACGTCTCATCATTTTAATTCTATAAAATATATTTTCTTTGAAGTTTGTTTTTAAGTTTCTGTTTTAAATTCAATTTCGTAAAAAATCAATCCCCCGTTTATTTTAAAGTGTTAGATTTGTTAGAAATCAATTTAGTTTGTGTTTTCTTGAGTTTTGAATTATTTTGAGTCTTTTGATTTGTTTTAGTTTATTTGTTAGTTTCATTTTGAGTGATTCTAGTTAAGTGTTTTGATTTTAGTTTAGTGTTTTAAATTTTGTTTTTACGTTTGTAAATTTAATTTTACTTTGGTTAGCATCCCTAGTTAATCCCCGGTTAGAACGATCCCTACTTATCCATATACTACAATTGTCACAAATAGGGTTTAATTTGTGCGTTAGTTAATTTTCGCATCAAATTTTTGTATTTGATAAGCTCATATTTATACATATTTTACATCAAATTCTCTCGTCTTTTCTTAGTTAGTTTCTCATATTTTTGTGCTATTTACTTTGTTTTTGTGTTTTATCGAATTTATCTAGCTAAGAAAATAAAAAATAGCATAAGTGTGATTTTATGTAATAAATTCGTCAATGTAGATTAGCTTTTAAATTAAATAATATATATATATATATATATATATATAATAATAATGATTCATGATGATGTTTGAAACATCATCATGGTTTGTTTTGTAAAGAAAAGAATATAAAAAAATGATAAAAAGAAGGTTGCTGCCTTTGCAGCTGGCATAGAAAAGGCATTGGCACATGGAGAGACTGACGCGGGGGCCTTAAGCAGCTAGAGGGAGAACCAAAGCTGCCTTTGCAGCTGGCAGCAAGACATTGATGTGCTGGAGACGTGAAAAACAGAAAGTTGTCCAAAGCAGCTATTATTGGACGGAAAAAGAAGAAATAAGGGAGAATAAAGGGCAGTCAGTAGGAGGGGAGGGATAAGGAAAGAAAGACAGCTGCCTTTTGGCAGCTGGATGAGGACGCAAGGCAGCGTGGAAGGTTTTGGGGGGTAGTGAAAACGAGGTGATAGACGCAGGAGAGAGCACTGCCATTTGGCAGCACGGAGGCTTGGAGACGTGACGCAAGGAAGTCCTCAGTGCGAGGGAGCTCGCAGGTCAGCACGAAGGAAAGTTAGAGGAAGGGAGTAGACAGCTGGCGCTGCCTTGGGGCAGCAGGGAGGTCAACAAGTCAGTAAGCAGCAGGAAACAAGACTGCTTTGGGCAGTCAGCATGAAGAGAATAAGGCAGTGCAGTGCATGCATGCTTGGCTGCTGTGGAGTGCAGAAACCAGAACGCACAGAAGCACAGCAGTCTCACTTCGGAAATTCCTCATTTGGTTTTATATTTCTAAAACTCATGTTTAATTTAATTTACTTTTAAATTATGTTAAACATGTGTACTTAATTTTTATTTAGTTAGAGGCGAATTTGAAACCTTGGATTTATGTTTACTATGATTTGATTTATTCCAGTTATGATTTCTTGAACGTTGGATGTGGTTCATTATTCTGTGTTGATTAATAACTTGTTTATGTATGTGGGTTAAGGGTCGACACTTAATTTGCATGCTTAGACTTGATGCTAGGATATAAGGGAATTTCACCTAATCGTTATAAACTTATATTCATGAGTAGTAAAAATCGCTAGCCACGATTGTGTTTAGTAAACCCTAGGTTGGATTAACATGCGTATTCCATAGTTATGAATGCCTAGTCGATGCTTATGATTTCCATTGAACTTAATGATCTTTGATATGTCTCTCTATCATGCGTATTCCATAGTTAGAGAACTTGATAAGAATAATTTGATTGTGATGCGTATCCCGTCCAATTCAATGAATCTAGGGAAATCTGAAGGTTAATTTAAGCGGACCTAATTAACTTGGAGTATTGTCATTTATTCGTTTGTTGAATTCATAACTGGGAATCAAATTATATACATTTATTCATGTGTGGATAAGGACTCCTCTAACTAACGTCTCATCATTTTAATTCTATAAAATATATTTTCTTTGAAGTTTGTTTTTAAGTTTCTGTTTTAAATTCAATTTCGTAAAAAATCAATCCCCCGTTTATTTTAAAGTGTTAGATTTGTTAGAAATCAATTTAGTTTGTGTTGTCTTGAGTCTTGTTTAAATTGTTTAGTTTTCTGTTTTGTTTTAATTGTGCACCGTGTGTGTGTTTTGTTTATGTGCCGTGTATAGGCACCTTAATTCCTTACTTGTGCCGAGTCTCTTAAGTTGATTACTAACTTTGTTGCTCTTGTGTGCAGGTACTAGTTTATGACCCGTAGCTCACAGCCTGTTCATGAGCATATCTCCGACTTTGACGGTGATTTTGAGAGGACGTTGAGAAGGAAGAAGAAATTGCAAGAGTCTAATCCTCCTAGTCCCGAACCTGAATTAGAAGAGCAAGAAGTTGAGGTTGAAGAAAAGGCCACGGCAAGGTGTGAAGAGGAAATACCAACCATGGAAGACAATCGAACCATCAAGGAGCTTTCTGCCTCGGGTTTGGCCAATGCAGCCCCCCTTTGCATCCAATACCCTAGGGCAGACCCTGAGAAGACCGATGAATTTGAGTTGAAGTCTAGTTTGCTACATCATGTACCCAAGTTCCATGGGTTATCAATGGAGGACCCCAATAAGCATTTAAAAGAGTTCGAAGTAGTATGCTCAAGTATGACACCAGTGAACGTGGATAGCAACATATTGAAGATGAAAGCTTTCCCATTTTCTTTGGCGGATAAGGCCAAGGATTGGTTGTATGAGTTGGCTCCCGGAACTGTCATATCATGGGAGAGTATGAAGCGAGCTTTCTTAGAGAAGTTTTTTCCGACATCACGCATCATTCTTCTTCGTAAAAAAATAAGTGAAATTCAACAAGACGAAGGTGAGTCTTTTCCTACATATTATGAACGATTTAAATCACTTGTTGCTTCTTGTCCACAGCATCAGATGAAGGAGGAGTTGCTTTTGCAATACTTCTACGAAGGGCTCCTACCACTAGAACGTCAAATGCTCGATGCCTCGGCGGGTGGAGCATTGGTGGATAAAACGCCCATGGCTGCAAAAATCTTGATTGCTAATCGAGCGTTGAACGCTCAACAATACGAAGGTGTAGGCCAAAGAGGACCCCCACGGCAACAAGTGCATGAGGTAAGTTCCACTTCCAATATTCAATCTCAGTTAGCTAATCTTACTTCTATTGTTTCACAGATGGTCGAGGGAATGAAGATTCAAGGATCCATGGTGTGTGGCGTATGTTCTATCCAAGGACATGCATCTGAAAAGTGTCCTCAACTCATTGAGAATGGTGGATGGGAGAGCGCTAATTCCATTGGGTTTCAAAGCCAAAATCAGCCAAAACATGATCCATACTCCAACACGTATAATCCGGGGTGGAGAGACCATCCAAACTTCAAATGGAGAGAGCCACAACAAGCCCAACCACAAGGAGGCTTTAGGCAACAACCCCCGGGCTTCTACACCAAACCATACGCACCCCCTCAAATCCAACCACAATCTGCCCCAAATACTTAAGGTAATGCTTTGGATAATGATACACTTGTTAAGTTACTAACCACTTTGACTAATGGGCAGGAAAATCAAACCAAAAGGGTGGACCAACTAGAGAAACAAATGGGACAGATTGCCGAAGTTGTTGGGCAGATTAGAGACCAAGGAAAACTCCCTAGTTCTACCATTCCAAATCCAAGGGGAGGGTTAGAATCAGCCAAAGCAATCACCCTAAGAAGTGGTAAGAAGGTTGGAGCAGGTTCTTCATCAAAAACAGGTCAAAAAGAGGATGAAATGTTGCGAATGGAAGAGGAGGAATCACATGAACCCACGGAAAAGGTGGAAGTATCTTTGCCGCAAGTCTCCAATGACCCTAAACTGTCCAATTTGTCCAATAAAGGTAAGAATGTGTCAAATTCAGTTTCTACTAATGTTGTGCCTTCAAATGCTCCTTTTCCTAGCAGGTTTATGCAAACGAAAAAGGATGAAGCTGAAAAGGACATCCTTGAGACACTTAGGAAAGTTCAAGTCAACATACCCTTGTTGGATGCCATTAAGCAAGTCCCGAGATACGCTAAGTTTTTAAAGGAGCTGTGCACCACTAGGAAGAGGATTTCAACCAAGGAGGTTGTGAAGGTAGGTGAAAATGTCTCCGCCATCTTGCAACGCAAACTACCCCCCAAATGCAAAGATCCGGGTAGCTTTACAATTCCGTGCGTCATTGGTAACAACCGTTTCAAATCTGCCATGCTAGATTTAGGAGCCTCTATAAATGTTATGCCATATTCCATTTATGTATCTATGAACTTAGGTGAGTTGAAACATGATGGTGTAATCATACAATTGGCCGATAGATCTAACGCTTATCCAAAGGGAGTTGTGGAAGACGTTTTGGTGCAGGTTGATCATTTAGTCTTCCCAGCGGATTTTTATGTGCTCGAAATGGATGAATCGGATCATGCTCCGTCATTGCCCATCCTCCTTGGAAGGCCATTCATGAAGACGGCCCGGACGAAGATTGACGTATATAGTGGAACTTTGTCCATGGAATTTGATGGGGAAGTTGTTAATTTTAATCTTTCTGATTCCATTAAGTACCCTAGTGATGACCATTCATGTTTCTCTATTGATATAATTGACTCTTTGGTGCAGGGATATCTTGAAGATTTGAATGACGATACGCTTGAAAAAGTCATTTCACAAAGCATGGAACCCACCACCAAGGGGGCAGATTTCAAGCTACCCTACAGCACACATGAACTAGGCCATACCGTGCCTCCTAGTGAGGAAATTCTTGAGTTGGTTGCTGCCCTTGATTCATTACCTAAGCATGGTGGTAAGTCTCCTAACTTTGAGTCAATTCCAATGTCGACTAACAAGTTGCTTCCATCCATCGTTCAGGCACCCATCCTTGATCTCAAACCCTTACCAAGCCATTTGAAGTACATCTTTTTGGGAGAAAACGAGACACTACCTGCCATCATCTCTTCATCCCTCACGGCACAAGAAGAGGAGAAACTAGTTCGAGTTTTGAAGGAGTTCAAATCTGCCCTAGGTTGGACATTGGCCGATATTAAAGGTATAAGCCCTACGACTTGTATGCATCACATATTTCTTGAAGAGGGGGCCAAACCAACTAGAGAGGCTCAACGCCGTCTCAACCCTCCGATGATGGAAGTTGTGAAAAAGGAAATAATCAAACTTCTAGATTGTGGGGTGATTTATCCCATCTCCGATAGCCGTTGGGTTTCACCTATCCAATGTGTACCCAAGAAATCTGGAGTGACAGTTGTGGAAAATGCGGAGAATGAGCTTGTGCCCACCCGAATTCAAACCGGTTGGCGAGTGTGCATTGATTATAGGAAGCTAAACGCAACCACAAGGAAAGATCACTTCCCACTGCCGTTCCTAGATCAAATGCTCGAAAGGTTAGCAGGTCACTCTTTTTATTGCTTTCTTGATGGATACTCCGGTTATAATCAAATTGTTATTGCCCCGGATGATCAAGAAAAGACCACTTTTACTTGTCCCTTTGGAACGTTTGCATATCGACGCATGCCATTCGGTTTGTGCAATGCTCCTGCCACGTTTCAAAGGTGTATGGTTAGCATCTTTTCTGATTATGTTGAGAGGATTATTGAGATATTCATGGATGATTTTAGTGTGTTTGGTAGTTCATTCGATAATTGCTTGGATAATCTCACTTTAATCTTGAAACGTTGTGTTGAAACAAACCTTGTGTTAAATTGGGAGAAATGCCATTTTATGGTTAAACAAGGTATTGTTTTGGGTCATATAATCTCTGAACGTGGAATTGAAGTTGATAAGTCTAAAATAGATCTTGTACGCTACTTACCCTCTCCTACTTCGGTAAGAGAGGTTCGTTCTTTTCTTGGTCATGCAGGATTCTACCGACGATTTATCAAGGACTTTTCCAAGATTGCACAACCCCTATGCCGTCTCCTACAAAAGGAAGTTCCTTTTGAGTTCAACGAGGCGTGTGAGCAAGCATTTAAGCATCTTAAGGACCTCCTCACCACGGCACCCATCATAACTCCCCCGGATTGGTCCATTCCCTTTGAATTGATGTGTGATGCATCGGATTATGCACTTGGAGCTGTTTTGGGTCAAAGAAAAAATAAACAGCCCCATGTTATTTATTATGCTTCACGCACTTTGAATGATGCTCAGTTGAATTATTCTACAACCGAAAAAGAACTTTTGGCGGTTGTATTTGCTTTAGATAAATTTAGATCATATCTAATTGGTACTAAAGTTATTGTTTTCACTGACCATGCAGCCTTGAAGTACTTGTTCACCAAGAAAGAAGCTAAACCTAGACTCATTCGTTGGATGCTTCTACTTCAAGAGTTTGACATCGAAATCAAGGACAAGAAGCATTTATGTCGTGTTTCCTTAGTTATTTTAATGTTTAAAGTCATTTTCGTGTGTTTTCAGATTTTATGGACAAAGTATGCAAGATGATGCATTTTGGAGGCCTTTGGAGCAGTTTCGGGCTTGGAATGCATGTCACATATTTGGGCCAAAGTGGATGGACGAATTTGAGAATTAAAGAGGCCAAGAATGTGAAGAATTATGGTCCAAAAGATGAAGAATTCAGCCCAAAAATTTGTCACTCCAAGTTGCACACTCCTTGCCATGCAAAACACATAGAATTCCCTTTGGATTCCCATGCCATGCTTGATCACTCTTGTCCCCTACATAATTTCTGATTTCATGCTTTAATTCATTTAATTATTACACTCAATTGCTTGATACCTCTTGTTCCCTTCACCCATTAGATTTTAGACAACCTTTACATCCATTACATGCACCAATTGATGCTCCATCATTCACATTTGGAATCCAATGCCATGTGCAACACATGTTGTTGCACCTTTGACCCATTTGTTGACACATTTCACCTCCCTTTCCATCTCTATGCAATGTACACAATCATTCATGCTCCCTAGCTTCAAGACCACTCCATTTTACCCTTCACACTTTGCATCATCACTTCATTTTCACCCTTGGACCATTGCACACCACACACACCAACTTGCCATGCATTTCATCCCTAGCCTAACCTGATTTTCTAAGGTTTTTGGGGCCTATAAATACATGTTTACACCCCTTGGCCAAAGGACAATCCCCCATATTCATCATTTTATCACAGAAATTCGTCCATACACACCCTAGGAAGCAAAACACCCCAAAAACACCATTCTAGCGCCTAGAAAACATAACAGCCACTCCACCTTCTTCCACCCTTTTTGCCTAGTTCTCCACCACCTTCCAACCATCAAACACTCTTCCACACTCACCCTAAATCCCTCCATATCATTCCCCATCCATTCTACACCATAAATCACCCAAAAATCTGTCCACAAGCTTCATGCCGCAACAAGGAGGAAGGGAGATCCATTGATGCACTTGCTTTCCAAGTTGGAGCATTTTAGGTGTTTTCTTTCCTTTGATTTTAATGTCTAATTTTATGTATCTTTGTATTGCAAGTATGAGGAACTAAACCCCCCTTAGCTAGGGGGGGATTCAAAGCCATGATTACATTTGCATTATGAATTAATTACTTTTGGTTGTGATTTAATAATTTGTGAATTCAATTTGCTTAACTATTTGATTGATAACTTATTTATGTATGTTGATTAAGAGTGCACGCTTAGTTTTCATGCATAAGTTTGATGCTAGAATATAAGGGAATTTCACCTAATCGTTATGAACTTATATTCAAGAGTAGTGAAGGTTGCTATCCACAATCGTGTTAAGTGAATTCTTGGCAAGAGTATCATGCTTTTCATAGTTACGAATGCCTCGTCAATACTTATAGTTCTCTTGAATCTTAATGATCTTTGATTGTATCTATATTGTGCTTTTCACGTATGGAACTTTTGAAGAATGTTTTGAATTGTTATATGTGCTTTCCCATTCAATTCATTAAACTAAGGAGAACTTGAAGGTTAAAAAAGTGCTATCACGGTTAACCCGGAGTATTGAGTTTCATAAGTTATCGAAAGAACAACTAAAAATTAGTTTATTTACAAGTGTATCACGTGTGGAGGAAACCCCTCTAGCTAATCCATCATCCATTCAACCAACCATATTTTGTGCTTAAATCTATCTAGTTTTCAATTTGTTTATTTTCAAGTTATTCTCATCAAGATCAAATCCCCCTTTTTCAATTTTTGTCTTTTGACTTGAATTTACCTTATTTGATTTCTTTTGAGTTCTTTGAGTAATTTAGTTTAGAGTTGGTTAATTTTCATAGCTTGAATCTTTTAAATTCATTCGTGATTTTGTTTTAGTTTATTTATTAATTTTATTTTAAGTTATTCTAGTTTATTTGGAATCATTTGAATCTAGTTAAATGTTTTGATTTTAGATTTGTGTTTTTAAAGTTTTATTTAGTGCTTCTAAATTCATTTTATATAGATTAGCAATCCCTCCTAATCCCCGGTTTAAGAACGATCCCTACTTGCATATATACTACAATTGTCAACAAGAGGGTTTACTTTTGTGTGTTAACTTATTTTTCACATCAACGGATATGTCAGAAATTATGCAGGTTGTGACTCCCAAAGTTTCGTCGGAGATGAATCAAGAGCTTACTCGGCAGGTTTCGAATGACGAAATTAAAGAAGCGTTGTTTCAAATGTTGGAAATGTGCCCTAAAACCAATCATATGATGATACTTTATGGACATTTCACATGTTAAACTAATCTAGTTTAATATAAAGGGCAAAGATTATTGTTTTAAGCTGTCTCATATAAATCTTATATGCTTAAACAATAAGTCAAAGGAATATGCAATTGGGAGAAAGTGATCTAAAGAAGTTAGATTCATGAGACCATTCTCTTTCGTATACATATCCTAAACGTTCATGATCATAGGATTGCCAATTGGGCATTGACAGTCCGTTAAGATCAATACGTGCTATGTCTTCTCTCAGGGAGAGTGATTGGTCTCGAATCATTGGTGTGACTGACACCAAGACAAGCATGTAGGTGCTCAATAGAGAATGAGTCCACTACGATCAACGAGGAGTTCTCATACTCATGTCACATGAGAACTCATGGTTGGGATAATGCAAAGTAGTCATTTGACCTGAGGCATCATAAATGTCTTGTGGTTAGGTCCTTGATCTTTGACTATGTCAAAGTCACTCTGTCAGAGGGTGTCCACGACATAGTTGGGGTTAAGCCACATAGCCACGGAGGCAAGTGAATGCGCAACAAGGGATCTCTAGCCTTCAAACCGTTTGAGGGAGAATACTCTATGATATGATTAAGAATCTCTGGCTAGAGTATGAATGAGATTTAGGAAGTTATTCCAAATCACATTCAAGGTAATCATATAAGTAAAAGAATCACATTGGATAGTAGACATGAATAAACTATCAAACCAAACAATGTGGTCAAGAGTATTGTATTAGAGAAAGACCGTATTGCATTGTAATACTAAGTTGAATAGGTTCTCCACCTCTTCTTATTAGGTTGGGTAGCCATGACATACTACTAGGTGTCACTCATGGTTTGTGGAAGCCTTAAAGGTGAGTATGTTGGAAATATGCCCTGAAAGCCAATCTTTGGAAGAAACCTTTCAGGACAAATGAATAGATGTATAGATGATTCTTATACATCTAAAGGCAAAAACACGAATTATGACTATCTCAATAAACGATATATGTCTTAAATAGTGTATCCATGGACAATGGATGGATTGAAGAAGTAATCTAATGATGTTAGACTACAGAGACCTTCTTCAGATAACCAAATGTCCAAAAGGTTCCTGGTCATTGGATTGTCAGAGGGAAACTGACAATGCGTAGATCGGTACATACTATGTCTGCTTCAAATGGAAGGATGGAAAGTCTCATCCCATTCGTGTTGTGACACTAAGACAAGTATGTAGGTGCTCATTAGGGGAATGAGTTCACTGAACACAATCGAACGAGAGTACTTGCATGGAGGTCTACTCACATGTCAAGCAAGTAACTCTAAAGGTTGGAATAATGTAAGTAGTCCTTAGACCTGAGGCATCGTCGTTGTCTTGTGGTTAAGTACTTAATCTTTGATTATGTCAAACGTCAATCTTTCAGAATGTCAACGGCATAGTTGGGGTTAAGCCACTTAGTCATGAAGGCAAGTGTATGCGCAACAAGGAATCTCTAATCCTCGATAAGAGAGGAAGAATACTCTAAGATATGATTCGGAAATCTTCGGCCGAAGTATCGAGCGTATTAAAAGGAATGCGTTCCTATACGACTCAAAAGAATCATATAAGAAGGAATAATCACATTAGGGGTTTGACATAATATATCCATACCCTAGTAATATGATTGAGAGTATTGTATTAGAGAAGGATCGAATTACATTTGTAATTCCAACTGAATAGGTTCTCCGAATAAACTTCTACATTAGCTTGGGTAGCTATGACATATGGTTAGATGTCACTCATAGTTTGTGAGTTCTTCTAAGATAAATAAACATAGTCATCAAAGAAGAATGGTGAATTAAAATGAAGTTTTGATTCACTAGTGATTGAAATTAAATTGAATTAATGACCAATCACCTCACTGCCTTGCTAATTAGAACCTAAAAGATTGTTCACCAAAACACTATTGTAGTGGGTAATTAATGGATGATGGAATTAATTAATTGGATTAATTAAGTGTTTTAATTAATTTAGAAAGTCTAAAGAAATCATAAAAGCGATAAAAGATCGTTTTGGGCTTAAAGAAATGTTCGGGTTTAATTGGGCCCATTGGGCTTTTATTCAAGCATTGGATGACTTGAAATAAATGAAAGCCCAAAGCCCAAATTAACACAATAGGGCCGGCCATACTAAAGGGTTTGGGAGAGTTGTTTGGTCAATTTGTTGACTAGGGTTTTGATAATATATAAGGAACTTTATAGAGTTTGATTCCTAGAATTGTTTTGTGAGTTTTAGAAACACAAAATCAAAACAACCATCTCTCTCTCTCTCTCAATTAGGCTTGCCACCTTGAGGGTGAATTGGCTAACAACTTTTCATCCTTTTGGTCATTCCTTCATCCTTCTCATTATACTAGTGGGTGAGGATCTTTAGAGGTCTTCTACTTTGGGGACTTGAAGAGAACCTAGGAGCACTCATTCTATCAAAGTGGAGGAGGCAAGGAGGGAAGCTAGGCTCAAGGAATTCAAGGAACAAAGAGCTTGGAGGTGGTCCATCCTTGGTCTAAAATCAAGAACAAGAGGTATAGATCTATTCCTTGACTTTGTTCTTAAGCAAAATTGTTTTGATGCATTATATTTAAACCTATGAACCTTGAAGGGGATTTACATGACTATAACTTTGATAACTTGTTATAAATGCTTCCGTTGCGTATGTATATAAATCTAGAATTGTATATGCATGCTAGTCATTTTGAAATCCCAAATCTAGAAAACTCATAATTTTCCCTTCAAGTGGTATCAGAGCCAAAGGTTTATGTATAATGTGTCCTTTTGGATTTTATGCATATGGGTATTAATATTATGCATGACATAATTATTGTTTCATTCAAAATATGTTTATCTTTTGTTTTTCAATAGTTGAAGAATGTTAGTCAATAGTTGAAAAAGATATGTATGCAAAAGTTGTTTTGTATGCATGAATGAAATTTGAGTTTTGAACTAATTTTGACATATTACTTCTTCATTTAAAGTATGTTTATCTTTTGTTTTTCAATGGTTGAAAAATATAAATCAAGAGTTGAAAAGATGTGCATGTAAAAATTGTTTTGTATGCATGAATGAAGAACAAGTCATGAACAAAATTTTGGGTTTCTTGTTCTTTGTGGTTGGCACGATTTTGGGAAAAATTTTGAGCATGTGTTTATGTTTTATTGTAAGACACTCACACATCATTTAAAGCTAGAAAGAAGAAATCTTGTCACTTAAGTTTTTGGGTTTGAAAAATCACCAAGAATACACAAATCTTGAAAAATATGTTCATGGTTTTGTTCTTGGTGTTCATAGTTTGGTTTTTGGATGAAAATGATTTTATTTATTTTTCATGCATAGTTTTATGATTGTGGATGATGATCTTACCATCCATAACCATATTAAAATTAATTGAACCCTACTAGATTAGGTGAATATCCATCACTTTTTCTAAAGAATTAAAAGCTAAGATAAGTGACAAACATAATGATGTTTCTTTTTATTTTGTAATGAATTAATGCAAAATTAGTGGATTTCATCCCCCCCCCCATTAACAAGGCCGGCCTACATAGTGGTTTTACCACTTATGGGGCCATTTTATATTTTGAGAAAGTTGGTTTTACTTTTGAGTATTTATGGTTTGACCCCTAACTTTTTCATAATTGCATAAAGGCCCCTACTAACTAGAAAGTTAAAATATTTGATTTTAATTTGTTAGTTGTTTAAACTCATAATACTATTATGCCCATATGCACTAAATCTAAATGTTTATGTTGCATTCCATATGATTATTTAATTTGATTAGATAGTTGGAAAAATGGGTGACTATGGACTTATGCCTTAAACGATAATTGAGCTATGAGATAAGGCGCTAAAATCAAATTGTTTGAACCTTGAGAATGTGTTTTAATTACTGTTTAATTGGACCTTGTCACGTTTGAAATTAATCTATCTCTCTCCCCTTTTAGTATATGTAATTTATAGGAATTTGTACAAATCGGTTTGTAATTCTTATTACTTCTTAATCTCTATTCATTAGTTGATTCCCTCTAGTGCTAGACTAGAGTTTCTTTAACTATTGGCAAGAAGACATAACTAAAAGTGGGTTTTGACATGAGATTAAAGATTAAATGGGTCCAACGCCCTAATTAGCAATGAATGATTGTCTTTCATTTCTAATGGCTAAATGAAAATGTTTTAATTGGATTGAAAAGCACGTAATTAAATTGACACAACCTCCCCGAGTTTATATTCAACAATGATGGCTCGTTGTTGCAATAACCTAATAAGTCCATGGTCATCCAAGAGCCTAAGATAACTATAAAGTCCAATTTCAAAGGAATGCAAAAACCATAGTAGTAGTAGTTACTTCCAATATTTGAAAAATTCGTTTTTGATATTGATTTGTTTTTCTTAAAACAAATAGTGGGAGTATCATACGCTACTAAAATATAATGAATATAATTAGTAGTAATATATATCTCCAATATTTTGAAAAATGTTTTGATATTGATTTGTTTTGTGAAAACGAATAGTGGGGATATCATATGCTACTAATTTCATTAACTTTGGACTAGTAGTTATAATAGGACTATTTATTTGAATATGATTAAATAAATAATATTGATGAGACCTTAAAATCCCTCAACCAACAAACAATATTAAGTTGAAAGCGTGAGAGTGCTTAGAACACTCTTTCGTGGCCTTCCACCATGGTAGGCTCCAAGCGTTTATGACTTGTACACCGCCTTCACCCTATCATGGGGAAGTTCAAAGTGCATGCTTATATTCAGGAGGAGTTTATTCAAAACATTTGATGAGGTTAAGGTAGGCAACGAGTGTGGCCAACATCGTATCATCGTGAGGTCATACTTGAACCCCTATCTAAACCAAGCATGGTGGGAAAGAACTTAACTAAGAAAAATGGTGCCAACATCGTATCATCGTGAGGCATTGTTTTCTAGAGGCCAAATAGATGGGTAATCACAAAAACTTGTTGTGAATGGGTAATATATCCTCTCATTATTATTTTTGCTAGCCAACATCGTATCATCGTGAGGTGGGCTTGGTAATAGTGAGCCTCCCATAACCCGCTAGGAGCTTTCTTTGAAATCTCCCGGATTCCATCTTGAGGGATATGGAATTTGCCAAAAATGGTGGGTGATGTCATTCGGTTTAAAGACCCGAATCGTTTGACTTAATCAACAATCAATCTAATTATTTTAGTGTTTATGTATTTAGATATGGTTGGAAGCGCACTCGCGAAAATACTCGACAAACATTGCCTTGAGGGGCACAATTTCCCATCATGGTATCGTAATGTCAAGATTCTCCTAACATTGGAGAAGATTGTTTACGTGCTAGACAAGGCTCCACCTCACATACCTCTTGGCCCTGAGGCTACAGAGGATGAGCGTGCTAAGTTTGACAAGCACGTTGAGGATGACACACAAGCCAAGTGCTATCTGTTGGCTTCCATGAATGAGGAGCTACAGAGACAGCACGAGGACATGGACAGTGCATTTTCCATAATACTCCATCTTACGGAGTTATATGGCGAAGGGACGCGCAACCGTCGCTTTAGCACTGTTTGTGAACTTGTGAAGACCAAGATGGTCAAAGGGGCTCCAGTACATCAACATGTACTGAAGATGATAGGATTCATTGAACAATTGGAGAACCTTGGTACTCCACTTGACGGGGAATTGGCCCAGGACTTCATATTGGCTTCTCTTTCTGATTCATTTGCACAGTTCGTAATGAACTACAATATGAATAAAATGGATAGTACTCTCTCTGAGTTGCTAAATATGTTAGTAACTGCCGAGAAGACTATGAAGAAATAGAACATTATAGGGACTGCTGCAGTAGCCTATAACAAGCCATCCTCTTCCAAAGCCAAGCTGAAAGGCAGAGGCAAAGGAAAGGAGATGAAGTCACCCACTCATAAGCCGAAAGGAAGAGTGTGGAAAAAGAAGGCAATAGAGCCCAAAGGGACTTGCCACCACTGTGGAAAGGAGGGACATTGGAGGAGGAATTGCAAGTTTTACCTTGCAAGTCTTAAGGACAAACCACAAGGTATGGTTTATGTTCTTGTTTTCAATTCTAAATGTTAGATCTTCTAAATATTTATATTTGATATAAAGGGCTAATCATTTGTATAATTGTATATAGGTGAAGAAGCCAAGTAGAAGAGGAACAAGCAAGGAAAGGTGTGGAGAAGAGTTCGTCCACCATGTTTTTTGCTTACTACTTAAGAAGTTTGTTGCATTTAAAGACAGTCTTTAAACTTTCTTATTTTGTTAAGAACTTAATATGGCTTCATATGATGGAAGGCCACTAAATAAATGCTTATATGTATAAAGGTATTTAAATTAGTCTCTAAATGTTTAGAGCTAATGCTTTTTATATTAAACATTATGAATGTTTGAATTATCATATTAATGTAATGTGATGAATGCCTTCTAATACATTTTCTTAATAGTAGTGTTATGAATTGAATATTGTCTTGTTGTATCCTAGGTGAGATACAAGATTTATATTATATGAAACACAATGTCTTATACCAATATACACCAATTTTATACATTTTGAATGTATGAAATGATTTCTCATTAAAGTCATGAGAAATAGTGGGAGGTGTGAAAATGGATATAAACTTGAATGTGATTGGTTTATAGTTGTCAAAAGAATAATAGTACTTGACTATTATTAAGAGTTTGTAATTTTAAATTGTTAAAAGACTCAAGCTCTTCAAACGTTAAAATTCTATGTTGTGTGATATTTAAAGAAAGTCTTTGAATGTTGGTTTCGTCAACCTAGCATAAAATGGTTATATGTTGGGAGTTGTCCATCATTCTCTTTTATGAGAACAAGCTAAATAACAAAGCATATGGACAAGTTGATGAAACAAAAGGGAATAACTACAAAATGAGTCACAACATTTGCTTTAACAACAAGACAATCCAAATTCGACATCTAATGTAACAATATTGCTCTATGTAGTTTTGATAAAGAATTATATCAACCACCTAGAAGGAATGGTTGAGTTTCTATATCATTAGTAGAAGTTATGCTTCCACTAAAGACTTGGATAATTCTTATATAACTACATTAAAAGTCTTAGTATGACTAAAGCTTGAAATATGATGTATTTCCTGGGTCATTAGTAGAAGTTATGCTTCCACTAAAGACTTGGAAATTTACTTGGGTCACTACCAGGTATGGGGGAATCAAAGTAAGATTAGACAGAGTTGTAGTAATGCAGAAGCGGATGGATGTGTTTCCTGGGTTTCGAGTTTCTCATTTGAAACCAAACTCGTCAGACCATATACCTATATTGGTAGAATGGATGCCAACGAACCAAGCTAGATTCAAAAAATCCTTTCAGTATGAGGAAAGATGGTCGGTGGACGAGGGGTGTGCAGTTGCGGTACAACAAGGGTGAGTGACGGAGGTTCAGGGATCCCCAATGTTTCGAGTCACGGAGAAAATTAAGGCGACACGACTACAGTTGGCTAATTGGGCAAAAACAACGAAGCATTCAATTCCGCGGAAGATCTCAAAAATGGAGGATAAGTTGAATGCATCATTAGGGAGGCCTTTTACCGAAACAACCATCGCACAACAACATGAATTAAACACTCAGTTGCAATCCTTAATGGCGTAGGAATAAGCGTTTTGGAGGCAAGGGTCAAAGGAAAATTGGTTAAAGCTTAGGGATCAAAATACAAATTTTTTTCACTAGAAGGCTGATCGAAGAAAATGTAGGAATGCTTTGCCGGGGTTATATGATGAGGCCGAGGTATGGCATAAAGACAAGAGGGGTATCGAAGCGGTGGTTCTAGATTATTTCTCAAAGTTGTTTGTCTCTCAAGGTGCGACGGATATGTCAGAAATTATGCAGGTTGTGACTCCCAAAGTTTCGTCGGAGATGAATCAAGAGCTTACTCGGCAGGTTTCGAATGACGAAATTAAAGAAGCGTTGTTTCAAATGTTGGAAATGTGCCCTAAAACCAATCATATGATGATACTTTATGGACATTTCACATGTTAAACTAATCTAGTTTAATATAAAGGGCAAAGATTATTGTTTTAAGCTGTCTCATATAAATCTTATATGCTTAAACAATAAGTCAAAGGAATATGCAATTGGGAGAAAGTGATCTAAAGAAGTTAGATTCATGAGACCATTCTCTTTCGTATACATATCCTAAACGTTCATGATCATAGGATTGCCAATTGGGCATTGACAGTCCGTTAAGATCAATACGTGCTATGTCTTCTCTCAGGGAGAGTGATTGGTCTCGAATCATTGGTGTGACTGACACCAAGACAAGCATGTAGGTGCTCAATAGAGAATGAGTCCACTACGATCAACGAGGAGTTCTCATACTCATGTCACATGAGAACTCATGGTTGGGATAATGCAAAGTAGTCATTTGACCTGAGGCATCATAAATGTCTTGTGGTTAGGTCCTTGATCTTTGACTATGTCAAAGTCACTCTGTCAGAGGGTGTCCACGACATAGTTGGGGTTAAGCCACATAGCCACGGAGGCAAGTGAATGCGCAACAAGGGATCTCTAGCCTTCAAACCGTTTGAGGGAGAATACTCTATGATATGATTAAGAATCTCTGGCTAGAGTATGAATGAGATTTAGGAAGTTATTCCAAATCACATTCAAGGTAATCATATAAGTAAAAGAATCACATTGGATAGTAGACATGAATAAACTATCAAACCAAACAATGTGGTCAAGAGTATTGTATTAGAGAAAGACCGTATTGCATTGTAATACTAAGTTGAATAGGTTCTCCACCTCTTCTTATTAGGTTGGGTAGCCATGACATACTACTAGGTGTCACTCATGGTTTGTGGAAGCCTTAAAGGTGAGTATGTTGGAAATATGCCCTGAAAGCCAATCTTTGGAAGAAACCTTTCAGGACAAATGAATAGATGTATAGATGATTCTTATACATCAAAAGGCAAAAACACGAATTATGACTATCTCAATAAACGATATATGTCTTAAATAGTGTATCCATGGACATTGGATGGATTGAAGAAGTAATCTAATGATGTTAGACTACAGAGACCTTCTTCAGATAACCAAATGTCCAAAAGGTTCCTGGTCATTGGATTGTCAGAGGGAAACTGACAATGCGTAGATCGGTACATACTATGTCTGCTTCAAATGGAAGGATGGAAAGTCTCATCCCATTCGTGTTGTGACACTAAGACAAGTATGTAGGTGCTCATTAGGGGAATGAGTTCACTGAACACAATCGAACGAGAGTACTTGCATGGAGGTCTACTCACATGTCAAGCAAGTAACTCTAAAGGTTGGAATAATGTAAGTAGTCCTTAGACCTGAGGCATCGTCGTTGTCTTGTGGTTAAGTACTTAATCTTTGATTATGTCAAACGTCAATCTTTCAGAATGTCAACGGCATAGTTGGGGTTAAGCCACTTAGTCATGAAGGCAAGTGTATGCGCAACAAGGAATCTCTAATCCTCGATAAGAGAGGAAGAATACTCTAAGATATGATTCGGAAATCTTCGGCCGAAGTATCGAGCGTATTAAAAGGAATGCGTTCCTATACGACTCAAAAGAATCATATAAGAAGGAATAATCACATTAGGGGTTTGACATAATATATCCATACCCTAGTAATATGATTGAGAGTATTGTATTAGAGAAGGATCGAATTACATTTGTAATTCCAACTGAATAGGTTCTCCGAATAAACTTCTACATTAGCTTGGGTAGCTATGACATATGGTTAGATGTCACTCATAGTTTGTGAGTTCTTCTAAGATAAATAAACATAGTCATCAAAAAAGAATGGTGAATTAAAATGAAGTTTTGATTCACTAGTGATTGAAATTAAATTGAATTAATGACCAATCACCTCACTGCCTTGCTAATTAGAACCTAAAAGATTGTTCACCAAAACACTATTGTAGTGGGTAATTAATGGATGATGGAATTAATTAATTGGATTAATTAAGTGTTTTAATTAATTTAGAAAGTCTAAAGAAATCATAAAAGCGATAAAAGATCGTTTTGGGCTTAAAGAAATGTTCGGGTTTAATTGGGCCCATTGGGCCTAAACCCATTGGGCTTTTATTCAAGCATTGGATGACTTGAAATAAATGAAAGCCCAAAGCCCAAATTAACACAATAGGGCCGGCCATACTAAAGGGTTTGGGAGAGTTGTTTGGTCAATTTGTTGACTAGGGTTTTGATAATATATAAGGAACTTTATAGAGTTTGATTCCTAGAATTGTTTTGTGAGTTTTAGAAACACAAAATCAAAACAACCATCTCTCTCTCTCTCTCAATTAGGCTTGCCACCTTGAGGGTGAATTGGCTAACAACTTTTCATCCTTTTGGTCATTCCTTCATCCTTCTCATTATACTAGTGGGTGAGGATCTTTAGAGGTCTTCTACTTTGGGGACTTGAAGAGAACCTAGGAGCACTCATTCTATCAAAGTGGAGGAGGCAAGGAGGGAAGCTAGGCTCAAGGAATTCAAGGAACAAAGAGCTTGGAGGTGGTCCATCCTTGGTCTAAAATCAAGAACAAGAGGTATAGATCTATTCCTTGACTTTGTTCTTAAGCAAAATTGTTTTGATGCATTATATTTAAACCTATGAACCTTGAAGGGGATTTACATGACTATAACTTTGATAACTTGTTATAAATGCTTCCGTTGCGTATGTATATAAATCTAGAATTGTATATGCATGCTAGTCATTTTGAAATCCCAAATCTAGAAAACTCATAATTTTCCCTTCAGAGTAATCACTAAAGGGAGAATTGAAAGTAAGTTTCAATTCACAATCGATTTGAAGAGTTCTAATCGCCCACTGCCTCGCTAAAAGGAACCTAATGGATCGTACACCAAGTAAGGTAGATATTGAAGAAACAACGGAGATGAGTAAGGATAATTAAATGGTTTAATTATTTATGGCTAGGATTAATTAATATGTTAATTAATCAAACGAATAAGTTCGTTATAGACCTTGGGTTAGTTTTGGGCCGCAAGGCTCAATGGGATTTGAATGTCAAGCTCAATAACTCAAGTTGTATGAACACTTGAAAACACAAAGGGCTTGAAAGCCCAATAAACCCTTAAGGCCGGCCATATAGAGAAAGGTAGTGAACTTGCCTTAATTGTAAGTTTGCCACTCCATTGTGAGGTGGTATAAGGGCAACTTTATAGCCATTTCATCCTTAGGGTTTCTTTTGGAGAAAAGATGAGAACACAAGCTCCCTTTTCTCTCTAAGAGGCCGGCCACCCTAGGAAGGTTTTACTAGCATCTAAATCTTCCTAGGTCACTCATCTCCTCATCAATGCTTTCCTTGGTGTGGAGACTTAGAGGTTCTCTATTTTTGGGAACTTGGAGAATCCATTCTACCATCCTCATCCAGGAAATCCATGGAGCTAAGAAGTAAGAAATGAAGGCCCTATCTTTTGGGTGATTAGCCTTTGTTTATGCAAAAATGAATCAACAAAGGTATACTATTTCTCAACTCACTTTGTTCTTGAGTTGAGTCTTGGTTCACCACACTCACTAGGCCTTGAATTTCATGGGTAAAGTTTTGTTTTTGAGTGCATACAAGCATGATTTTGCCTTGAATTGTTAATTGCATGTTGTAGATATTGCTCAAATGATCTTGTTTTCACAAATATTTCCTTCATCAAATGCATCTGACTAAAGCTCCAGGACCTGACGGTATGTCACCAGGTTTTTATCAGAAGCATTGGGAGATTGTTGGCCAAGATGTGTGTGATGGGGTAAGGCATATTCTTTCATCAGGTCATATGCTTAGGAAAATCAATTATACCCATGTCACTTTGATTCCAAAGAAATTTGATCCCACAACAATGACTCAACTTAGGCCGATTAGTCTTTGTAATGTGATTTATAAGATTTGCTCCAAGGTTCTTACTAACCGACTGAAAGTTATTCTTCTGGAAATTATTTCACCCTCACAAAGTGCTTTTATACCGGGAAGACTAATTTCTGATAATTGTTTGGTAGCCTCTGAGATTGCACATTATATGCATAGGAAGAATAATGGGTAGAATGGGTTGATGGCATTGAAGTTAGATATTAGCAAGGCCTATGATCGTATTGAATCGAGTTTCTTGGAGCAAATTATGGAAAGGTTGAGTTTTGCAAAGGAATGGATACACTGGATAATGGTGTGCGTGTCTATGGTATCTTATTCGTTCAAACTGAATGGGGAGCTTGTAGGGCTAGTATATTCGAAACTGGGAATTCGTCAAGGTGATCCGTTGTCACCGTTCTTATTTGTTCTATGTGCAGAAGGCTTATCAGCTTTATTTGATTCGTGGGAAGCACAAGGCCGATTACAAGGGGTCATGTATGTAAAGGGGCCCCAAGTGTTCATCATCTGCAATATGCGGATGATAGCTTTATATTTGTCAGGAGTTCTCTGCAGGAATATTTGTAGTTGAAGGAATTATTACGTACTTATGAACGGGCCTCTGGGAAAGCGGTCAACCTTTCTAAAAGTAGTGTTGTGTTTAGTCGGAATCTCACAGAGATGGATGCTCAGTTGTTAGCCAATTGTCTAGGGATGGCACGGGTGGAGTACCACAACCGGTATCTTGGCCCACCAGTGTTTATTGGTAGGTCCAAGAAAGATACATTTGCTTATATTAAAGATCGTTTGTGGAAAAAGTTGAATGATTGGCGTGGATCGTTGTTAAGTAGTGTGGGTAAAGAAATTTGATAAAAGCGGTTGCCCAAGCAGTGCCATTGTATACGATGCAGACATTCTTGTTGCCTAAATCCTTTTGTGAAGAGCTAAACCAAATGGTGGCGTAGTTTTGGTGGGGAAGGGAAATAGGTAAACCGAGAATACATTGGGTGAAATGGCAACAGTTATGTAAACCAAAAAGTGAAGGTGGTTTGAGGTTTAAGGATTTATATGCGTTCAATCTTGCTTTGCTTGCGAAGCAAGGGTGGAGACTATTACATCAGCCTAATTTTCTTATTGCAAAAATTCAAAGCCCTGTACTACCCTACCACTGAATTCTTGCAAGCTCTAGTAAAACCTAATTCCTCCTACTGTTGGCGCAGTGTGGTGGCATCTCGGACAATTATTTGTCGAGGTGCGAAATGGAAGGTGGGGGATGGTCTACGAATTCACATTTAGGGGAGGGATAACTGGCTTCCACGGAAGCATTGCTATAAAGTTCTTAGCCTCAGACCAATGAGGGTGCACCCAGAGCTTACGGTGAGATCATTGATGATGGAGGAGGATGGGGTCCGTTGGAATTCCACGTTAGTTCATAGCTAGTTCTTGGAGGAGGAAGCTAATTTGATTTTGAGCATACCCTTGAGTTTACTTTACCCCGCTGATTCTATGATTTGGGCAAAAGAACCTAAGGGTTTGTTTACAACTAAGAGTGCGTGCTTTGTGGCAAGTTCGTGTCAGGGAATGGGTGGTGATGAGCCTATGGGATTGGTGATTAATGCCGACACAAGGCTCATATGGAAAGCATTGTGGCAAGCTCAAGTTTCGGGGAAAATGAAGATTTGTGTATGGCGTGGGTATATGAATGCATTGCCTTCCGAAGTGAATTTGAAGAACAAACGCGTACTTACGGAGGATACTTGTGGTTTTTGTGAAAAAGAAGCAGAGACAATAGAACATGCTTTATTAATGTGCCCTAGAGCGGCAACAGTGTGGTTTAGAAGTCCATTGGGACTCCGTTCGTTTCACCAAAGTGAGGAGGGATTTGGAGGATGGATGGAATATATGGCGCAAAATGTGTCTAAGGAGAGCTTTGAGTTGCTACTTGTCCTTGTTTGGAGTATTTGGAAGGTACATAATGATTTTATTTGGAATGGTGTTGATGTTTCTCCATTGGATACCCAAATCAAAGTACAAACGTGGCTAGCTGAATTTAAAAAATGGAATGATGTGGCACCGCAACAATCCTCGGCAAGAATATATAAATGGCAGTCTCCGACTTCTAGGTGGATAAAATGTAATTTTGATGCAGCATGGGATGAGAAGGGGTTGACTGGAGGTTGTGGGATGGTAGTGAGAAACTCAGAGGGAGGGTTTCTGGCGGCACAGTGAGTAGGGAGGAAGGTGTGAGATCGGCATTACACGCAGAGGCAGTTGCTGCATGAGCAGCAGCTATGTTCTTGCGTAGATGGGTCACAGAACACGTCCAGGTGGAAGGGTATGCATTGCTGGTGATTTATGCAATTCAAAATGCAGGTGTAGCGTATAGTGGTCATTACGTCCATATGTTCGATGATACAAGGCGGCTCCTGCAAGATTTGAAGCAATGAAAAATCACATTTGGTCGAAGAGAGACGAATAAGGTGGCTCATCGCCTTGCGAGGTTTAGTTTAACCGTTGATCACACAGTTTCTTGGTTCGAAGAGCCTCCTGATGTAATTTCTGATTTGTTATTAGAGGATAGTACTAGTAGTTATTTTTGGTGCGGGACACTCTTTTTCCCTTCGATCGGGTTGAAAGCCCCGACAAGGTTTTTATTGGGGCCCAATGTAAGCACCCTATCCTTGATTTGTACGTATTTCAATCTTCAATGGATATCGTACTTATTCTAAAAGAAAAGTATCCTAGTTTATTTTCGTTATCTTTGTTAGTTGTTTTACATTTTTATTTTAGGACTTAGTAGTTTTTTTTTCTTTCCATTTATTTTCCACATCTTGAGGACTATGTTGGTTCACTTTACACCAACAGAAGTTCATGAATTATTTTCTAGTTGATTCTAAATGGCTTAGACTCTGTAGTGGGATTAGTTGGAATTTTTGAAAAAATGTTTTGATTTTTAACGTTTTCTAGGGCTTGCAACTTAAAGTGAAAATTGTTTTAGTCAAGTTTTAGTTAAGTTTCTAGTTTGTTAGTTTTTATTTTTGTTTTGCTTGAGGACAAGCAAAAACCTAAGTTTGGGGGTATTTGATGAGTTGATATTATACAATATATTTTACCCTATTCTTAGTTATAATTTAGTGGTTATTTTGTGAGAATTTTGATATTTTGATTTGTATTCTTAATGTAGGAAATTCAAGCTCCTCTGGAGCAAAACATGATGAAGCGGGCAAATTTTAGAGTGATTCAAATTGGAAGATATTCCTGTGTCTATCAACTTGTTCATAGCAAAGTTTCATATTTTTCCACCAAGCGGTTATTTTCTGGTGATGAAATAAATGAGGAGCGCGCAGTGCTGTCAAACTAACGTTTTGGGCTTATTTGGGCTTTTTGGCGTCCAAGATGATGTCTTTTGGGTTTGAGGCCTTCTGCAATTAGGTTCAGAACATCTCAAGCTTTAATTATTGGAGCCCTGAAGATCCAGAAAGGTGGCTGATTTGTAGCTGGGCAGATTTCCCATATTTGGTTAGGATTATGTTTCCTAAATTATTTTAATTTATTATGTTTCCTAGTTTTTAGAAGATCTTTTATAGTAAGGATTTTAATTATGTAGTAGTATAAATAAGGCGATTTAACCATTAGGATTTTGGGGGAGGACAAAAAGAGAGGAGATGGCACACCCCGACCCGGAATGTTCATCTGGACACCTGAAATCGCGATGTGTTGGCCGACACCTGGAAGGTGACATAGCCATAAAATATAGTGATGTAGAAAATGTGAATAAATTAAAACCTAAAGGTGACTAATTTAGAGTGCGCATGTGAGCTGGATTGAATCCATATCACACAAGTGATGTCAGAGAATAAGTAAATTGCAGTGAAAGATAAAGTTGGAATGTTCATATTGAAAGGAGGGATCCTCCTACATGTCAGATTTTGCCATTAAAAGTCATCGACAACATGAGCTATGCCGCTAAAACCTAGAGGCGCGAAAAATAAGGGTGAGTGGGCCTGAAAAATAAAGTTTTGTAAAACATTTTCGAAAAGTGTAACGCTGTAAAAACGTATATGGTTTCCCAAAAATAATATAATATTAGTATGTAATACGGTACCCTGCAGCAAAAGTGAGTGAAAAGATGTAGGGTATACCAACAAGATATCTCAACATTAAATCTCAAATCGATATCACAAGAAAACAATGCTCATTAATTTATGTAGGCACACAAGTCCATTGCAGAGATAATCAGATAATGGAACAGGTTGGGTGTAGGTTTTACATTCTAGTACTACATCAAGTAAGTTGCGCTAGTCGCATCACATATGAGTCCAAAATATCACACAAAAGGATAGGTTGGCACCTAATTCTGGATCTAAAGCGAATGTAAACGGTGCATGTGAACTACACGTGAAGCTAGTCCTTGGCCCAGGACAATACAAATAACTAAGAGACACCGTGCAAACATGTAATAATGAGCAGATAAAATGCAAGGATATCATGCCACAAGTTTATGCTCACAAATAAAAAACATAAAGTGTATGTAAAGTCTATTTGTAAAGCTAAATATGGCATGTCACATCATAGTATGTAAAAGCAGTTGTTGGGAAAAATCACATATACATATATATACGTAAAAATGAAAATACTCACTCACAGATACTTGCAATGTCACATCCTTTCGGGCTGGGAAAGCCGGAGTCTCCGATAGTAATCGCACTTAAGCATATTATTGGGACCTATTAGTAAAACTCAACTTAAACGACTAAATTTGGGAAAACGGAGTGCGGATTTAGAATCAGAGCGTTGAAATACGCTAAGAGCAACTCCACCCATGGAGTTTGCTTGGGGGACAGGCTCCAGGAAAGGGCCCGAGGGCCGGTGGGAGGAGATCCAGCGTTGAAGGGCCCGAGTTGCAGGCCCGTGGAAAATTGACAGGCCTGCTGCCCGAGGGGGAAGGAGTCAGGCTGACGCAAAGCTGGGTCCGGCCTTTTTTTTTAATTGTTTTTGTGTCAGGTTGTGCCGGCCTTTTTTGAAAAAAGCTTGACACTTGGCCAAGGCTTACTTCTCCAACTGACACTTGATCTATATGCATTATTTTCACTTTTTCTATGATAGGTGTTGTATTACAGGAAGAAAAAAAAACCATTTTTTGTTTTCATCATTACTTTCTTGGCAAAAGAATTAAAGATATTATTTTTAGATAAAATGACACGTGGCGCAACGAGAACGATTTAAAAAATCTTATCCGAAATTACAAATAATTTTATTTTGTATTATTTAAACAAACAAAAAAAACTATTATTTTATTGCCTATTGCCAGGGGGGAGGGCTCCAAGGGTGGAGATGCAAATGGCAATTACTGTTCATTAAAGGCAGTTACTGTTCATTAAAGGCAGTTACTGTTCAATATGGTGGATTCAATAGTGGATTGCCAGGGGGAAGGGTTCCATGGGTGGAGTTGCTCTAAGAGGGGCCCGGGCAAATTTTGTAAAAAGTCAACGAAAAGGTCAACGGTCAACCATAAAAATTCTACCGAGCCGCCCCGGTGGTCAACTATGTTAAAATTTTGAAATTTCACTAAATGGATGTCAAAAATGGACCCGGGGCATCAAAATTAACCTAGGACAGTTTCCAAGAAAATTTCAAAAAAGTTAACACAGAATATTTCAGGAAATATTCCAGAGAATACTCCAGGAATATTCTAGAATATTCCAATTGGGCTGGGCCGGATCCTAGGTTCGGATCTGAATCCGGGTTGGAGGGTAATGAGTTTGGGCCGGCTAGGTTTGGGCCATTTTTTCTGTGCCAAGTCGGCCCAAAGGTTTGGGCTGGGTCAGATCTGGCCCACGGATCCAGTTGGCCCTTTTTTTTTTTTTTTTTTACATTCTTCTTCTTCTGATGATTTTCATCGAAAAATCTGGGGAGGATTTAAACCCTCTGTTCAGACCCATTTCACAACCAAATTTTGCCCATAATATATCGAAACGAAGCTAGGAAAGTGTAGAACAAGATTGTACGTGTTTGGAATTCAAAAAGTGGCCAGAGACGGCCGGAAAATGACCTGAAAGCCGTTGAGGTCGTCGGAAAACTTGGGAAATGAGTATAAACATGCATGCAGGGGTTAGAGCTCGAGATTGAGTTCCACACTCTACCCAATCTATCACCGAGACATAGAGGGAGAGATTTGAGGTACTAAGGACACCCACTAACTCCGAACTCGACAACATTTCGCCGAAGTTTGTCGTTGGTGAAGACATGCATGCATCGATTCATAACAGGGTTTAAAATATCATCCATAAACCCATAAATTTAGAGAAGAAGGCATAGTTTGTGGAGCCTAAAATAATCCCAAAAATTCTAGAGGCGACACATGGACTTTTATTCAAGAAGGAGAAGATTGCCCTCAATAAATTGGCAGGCTTCTCAGATGCTCCCATGCGCTGCTCACATCCCTGGAGGACTCAGCAGCTGAACACAACTGCCCACAGCTCACCTGCCTTTGGCAAGGAATTAAAGATAAGGATTAATTACCGAAATCCTATCTTTAATACATTCCTACTTGAAGAATAACTCCAATCAAGTAAGTAATCCTAATTTATTTAAATTAGGATAATTACACCATTATCTCAAGATATTATTTCCTATTTAATATCTTGGGAATATTTAGAGAATATCTCTCCATTAAACACTATATGGCCGGCCCTAGCCCTATAAATACCCCATATTCTACCAAATTTTTAGAGCTTTTTGCAACCCTCAAAAGTCTTAAACACTTTAGTCTCTCAGAGAAACTAACTTAGGCATCGGAGATCCGTTGACCTAACCCCCCCCCCCCACCTCGTGGGCATGTGAGGCTTAGGTCTTTGATCAAAGGTGTTGATTGTTTTGCAGGTGCATTTTCGTCAAGACTGAAGACGAAGGAAATTTGCATCGACAAATTGGTGCTTTCATTGAGAGCTGATTCAAAATACTAGAATAAGCCTCTCGCATTAGTTTCTTGAATTTTCTGTTACGTTGAATTTCTCACACGTCGTATCAATTAATTTTTCCTAGAAACGTTTCTTGATCAATCCCTGGAGAAAGGATACAATGGTAGGAAATTCATAAACTACGACAAACGAAACCTCATATATGGAAGGATTTGGACCGGAGAGTGGAGACGAGGACATAGCCCTACTAAGGAGAACCTCAAGGCTCAACGTAACGGCAGGAGGAACTCCACCGTAGTGGAGCCGCGCCACCACTAGCACCACCGTGACCCAGCGGCCACGACACCACTCCCACCAAACCCTAGGCAACCAAACCCTAGACAGAAGGCCCAGGTCCACTTCTAAGCCCATGGGCAGGAGGCCCAGAACTTGGCAGCTGCCACAGTAAGCCCTGGGCAGGAGGCCTAGCTCAATGTAGTAGTAGGCCTCGTTGCACAGCATACCCAAACGCGAACCTAAAATTCGGCAGTTGCTACCAACCAAGCAGCTTAACCGGCCCAAGCCCAAGCCATTCAGCCAGCATGCCAAGTTGTGGCAGCCCAACGGCCAGGAGGGGCCACGGCCATAAAAAATCTAAGGCGAGCAGGTGCCGGTCCAACACTCCCCGCGACTTGCTCTGACGATCTGACTTGCGACCCAATCCATTCCAAGGCCACCTCCAGCAATCCAGATTCTGACCACAGGTCCCGCGATCAACTCAGGGTTACTTACACCCCATTTTTCTGAAGGAATGCCCACTTTAGGCTCAAGTTTTGTACCTGCAGTCCACTATACTTTCACCACACACGAAGACGCCTATCATCCAAGCTCTTCCAATCTAAATGGTGAGCACCCTCTGCCCTAGCAGGTCGCCAATTTGACGAATGCCCTCGCACAACAGACCACCTTGGTGAACAGACTTCTCGAGTGCATCGAAATGCAGCGCGCCCCAGATGAGGTATCCCGAAGCAGGACAAGGGCAGAAGAACGTGACTCATTCCAGCGACGTCCCGGCAAAGAGCCGCTCAGCCCACCACGAACCGAGCGTTTGGGCAGTATACACTCTCGTTTAGGCCCTCGGGGAAACGTCTTCTCCCGCCTAGATGCGCAGAGAAGGTTTCATTCCCAACTCAGCTCACGAGTCAGTGTGCATTCGAGGTGGGGTCCGCACTCCGACAAGCACTCAAGACGTTCCGGGAGAAGCGTCCACACGAGGCTAGGCTCGCAAGGAGATCCTCCTATGAGGCAACGCAGTTGGCAGCCACATGATGCACATAGAATAGCACGCGAGCAGTCCAGCTCAGGTTCCACTGGCAGCCCTCGCTAGGCGAGACGGCGAGCAGCACATCATGAACTACGTGCACAGCAATCATGACACGGACGAGCAAGACATGCTGAAGAACAACATAGACTAGCAGGTCAACACCGGGAGCAGCTGGAGGCTCCGCTGCCATACCAGGCACAAATCCAGGAGGAAGTACAAAGGTTCATAGCAGAGCAATTACACGGTTTCCAGCGCATTGACACTACCGACAATGCCCTCAGTAGAGACGTGGCCAACCTAAGCAGGTCACCCTTTACATACAAGATTGGGCAGATGGAACCACCGCGGAAGTTCAACCTGCCACATTTCACCTTGTTTAGGGGAGATGAAGATTCGGACAGACACTTGATGTATTACCGAAGTGCCATTACCTTCTATACCAACAATGACCCTCTAATGTGCAAGATCTTTGCCACGATGCTGCAAGGCGAGGCATAAGACTGGTTCCACACCATGCCGCCATGTTCAATCCGGCACTTCGACGAACTTTCCTTGGTTTTCACTAAGGAATATTCATCATTATGCTCATTCAAGAAGAAATCTGACCACATTTTCAGTATGAAGAAGGACCCGAATGAGTCACTCCGCACTTATGTCAAAAGATTTAAGCCAGAGAAGGCAAAGATCGTTGGATGCGATGATAGCATCGCGTGTTCAGCTTTCCGAAAGGGGCTCTCAGCATATCACCCACTTTTTGGAGAATTTATTATGGGCGAGAACCTGTCCTTGGAAAACTCTTATGCTTTGGCAGAAAAGCACCCCCTCTGGGATAAAGAAAAACTTTCCCAGAAGCCGCTTGAGTAGCCATGCAAAGACGCGAAACCGACTCAAAAGAAGGTGAGCGAGAAACCGCTTGACAACAAAAGCAAGCTAGGAGACAAACTGCTTGACAACAAAAGCAAGCTAGTAAAAAAAGACGGCTAGGATCGGCTCACGTCTGAGCCTAGCGGAGAAGGAAGAGCTCACGGCTTTCCTTAGGGAAAATCACGACGTCTTCACATGGTCACCCTCTGACATGCCCGACATTGATCCAATGATAACTTGTCACAAGCTGCACGTCGATCCCGCTGCCAAACCTGTGATCCAAAAAGGTGACATTTTGCACTTGTGCGAGTAACGATTATTGAGGTGGAGATTAACAAGTTACTAGAGGCAGAATTCATTGAGGAAGTGGCACATTCAGCATGGCTGGCCAATGTCGTGCTAGTGATGAAAAAAAAGAAGGGCAAATGAAGAGTATGTTTGGACTACGCTGATCTCAACAAGGCATGCCCTAAAGACAACTACCCGGTTCCCCAAGTCGACCTCCTCGTCGACTCAATGTCTGTGAACCAGCTGCTTAGCTTCTTAGACGCATCCTCAGGCTACAGTCAGATTGCCATGCACAAGCCTAATAAAGAAAAGACCACATTCGTGATCGAGTGAAGCACATACTGCTACAAGGTAATGCCCTTTGGCCTCAAGAACACAGGAGCAACCTACCGGCAACTCGTAAACACGATGTTTAAGAAGCAGATCAGAGTCACCATGGAAATCTACATCGACGATATCATGGTGAAAGGCAAGCAGCGATCAGACCACATTTACAACTTGGCGGAAACTTTTGCCATTCTCCGAGAATACAACATGAAGCTCAACCCAGTCCTTAAGGCCGATTCTTAGGGTACCTTGTAACCCGACGAGGAATCGAGGCTCATCCAAGGAAGATCAAAGCAATCTTGGACATGAAATCACCCACAACTCTGAAGGAGATCCAAAGTCTAACCAGACGAGTGCCACACTCAATCGCTTCCTTTTGCGATCTACCGATCGATGCAAGCCCTTCTTCAAAGCAATCTAAAAGGCTCAGAAGGACAAGTGGGACGATGAGTGCGAGAAAACATTTCAGGGCCTGAAGCAGTACCTGACATCACCTCCACTACTATCCAAACCGAAAGCAGCGGATGACCTATACATCTATCTAGGGGTATCAGAAGTAGCAGTGAGCTCTGCCCTTATACGAGAAGAGCTGAGGGCCCAACTGCCTGTATTCTACACTTCCAAAGCTCTCCTCGATGTGGAAACCAGATACTCGAAGATTGAAAAAACTAATTTTGGCGCTAGTTGTTGCAGTCGGAAGCTCATACCCTATTTTCAAGGGCATCCGGTCATCGTCATGACCCAGTACCCACTTCGATCAGTTTTGTATAGTCCAGACGCTTCGCAATGAGTAACGAAGTGGGCGTTGGAACTTGGTCAATACGGCATAGCATACCAACCCCGCACAGCGATAAAAGCCCAGACATTGGAGGACTTCATAGCATAATTCACCCCAAGCCTGAAGGATGTAGCAACACAGCCCGAAAGTACCCCGGAGGCAGCCGAGCACGCTATAGCCCATACCTGCCTTACCTGATGGAGACTTTTGGCGTTTGTAAGTCGATGGATCATCTAACCATCAAGGATCTAGGGTAGGCCTAGTTCTTACTACCTTGGACGGTTCGATGCTCGAGCAGGCGATCACTCTAAGCTTCAAGGCGTCAAACAACAAAGCAGAATATGAAGCCCTACTAGCAGGTCTCCGATTGGCAAGGGACCTAGCAGTGAAGAAGCTCGCGATCTATTCTGATTCCCAGCTGATCACCAACCAAACTTCAAAGGAGTACGTAGTAAAACATCCAAGGATGGCCCGATACCTCGAGAAAGTACGAGAGCATCTAGCGATGTTCCAAGCATAGACACTCACTCAGGTTCCACGGGCAGAAAATGCTCATGTAGACGCACTAGCAAGCCTAGGCTCCACACTAGACCATTAACTTAAGCGCTCAATCCCAGTTGAATACCTGGAAAAGCCAAGCATAGATGAGGAACCAGCAGTCGAGGTGGCACATATTAGCATAATCCTGAGTTGGCAAGATCCCATTATCGACTACATAGTCAATGGAAGACTCCCCGCAGACAGACTGGAGTCCAGGAAACTCTAAATGAGGGCAGCACACTACTATATATGGAACAACATGCTCATTCAAAGATCCTTTTAAGGACCACACCTCCGCTGCCTATGGCCTCCTAACGACCTAAAGATTCTTAGCTCAATCCACAACGACGTTTGTGGAAAACACTATAGAGGCCGCTCATTGGCACAAAAAGTTCTCAAAGCTGGCTAGTATTGGCCGACTATGCACTAAGACGCCAAAGATTATGTATAAAGGTGCAACAGCTGTCAGCGCTTCAAGCCCTTGCCCGCATTACCTGCCAGCGAACTTCACCCGCAGACGAGCCCATGGCCATTCATGTAGTGGGTGATCGACTTGGTAGGACCAATGTTGCCTGCTATTGTGGGCAGAATCATGATGATCATAGCCACCGATTACTTCACAAAATGGGTCGAAGTTGAACCCATGACCATAACTACCCAGACGAACTTATAGCGCTTCATATGGAAGAACATCATCTGCAGCTTTGGCATCCCATACTCCATCGTCACCGACAATGGTTCACAGTTCATGGACAAATACTTGGCAAAGTTCTTCGAAAAATATGGCATCAAGCAGCACATGTCCACGCCCTGATACCCACAAGGCAACAGGCTGACCGAAGCATCTAACAAGACCATCCTCGACTGCCTCAAGAAGACCTTCTCAGACAAAAAGGGCAAGTGACCAGACAAGCTCCTCGATGTTCTATGGGCATATCGCATCACCAAAAGGCGAGCAACCGGCGAAACTCCGTTCTCCCTGGCGTATGGTTCTAAGGCAATCATTCCTCCCAAGGTCGTAGTGCCAAGCATTAGCACTGTATTGCCGAATCTTGAGCATAACGAAAAGAAGATGGCCACCAACTTAGACCTGGTGGAGGAAGAGCGCGAGAAACTTATCACCCGCATTGCGGCCTATCAACAACAGCTTCTCTCCAGCTACAACAAGAGGGCAAAAATCTGGCAGTTCCAACCAGGAGACTTAGTCCTCAGAAAAGCCTTCATCACTGCCCGACGGGAAGGCTCCAAAAAGATGGCTCCCATATGGGAAGTTCCGTACAAGATTAGCCGAATAGGCGGAACGGGCAGCTACACCTTCACCATTATGAGTGACAAAGAAATCGACAAGCAGTGGAATGCCTACAACCTAAGGAAGTACTACGTGTGACCTCCCACCGCTTCTTGGAAGCTGTTCAAGATAAAAAAGTTTGAAGACTCAAGCAGCTCGACAGAAAGAGACCTCGCATGTCGAGGATTATCAGTTGTTATGACATTATTGCCTATGAGCAAAGTTAATAAAAGCCTTTATTTTCAATGAAGATTGAAGGAATTATTCGCAAGCCTGGGCCAAATGCATAAACAAACTGACCACCTTCTGCGATAAGCAGAAGACACCCGTTGCCCTGCAGACATGGTGTAAAACACCCGCTGCCTGGTAGACATGGCGTGAGAACGTTCGCTACCCTGCAGACATGGAGTAAGATGCCCTCTACCCTGCAGACATAGCGTAACCAACCTTGTGACAAGCAAACAACGCTCTCTGCACGTTCAGACATGGGGTATCCGGAATATCCAGACGTGGATGGGTAGTACGACTGCTCAATTTCCCCTGATGTCAATGACTACCTGAGCCGGACGACTCCCAGAATTGGCCAAAATAGTCATTCCATGAGAATAGACTTACCCAACTGAAGGATTCAATTTCGCGGGACCTGAGTCTCTAACTGGAAGAGACAATTAAATGCAGGACCCCTGCCCATGAAAGATGTCGCGTGAACCGTCCTTGATGTGCAAATCTTCATGAAGTGGCTTGATTTTAAAGTGTTGCAATACTAGTTAAGCGACCTGTGGGATCAAAGATGCCACTTAGAAGGATATGGTTTCTGAGGGGTGACTTTGTTTACACCTCACGCCAAAAAATGCCTCCGAGAGCCAGGGATGACGCCTAAAGTGGTCACGAGGGTCATATGCTTCTGTAAGTTAGATGCCCGGCCGACGACCCAGCAGCTACAAGCCCAAGGTAGCCCGTAAGCCGAGACTTACACCTGCTATGACCACGCAGACTTGCCTGCTTACTTAAGAGCAACACTTTCGGCCGACGGTCTATGGTTTAAGTTTTGCTGTGACAAAGTCGAGTGTCACGATTATAGCAGCTACGCAGACTTCCTCTGTTTCCTACGAAACGCACGAGTCCGGCCGATGGCTCTATAAGTCAAAAATCTCACAACATGCCCCGGGAGGGCTAGAAGCTCAAGAAGCCACTAAAGTCGAGTGTCACGACTATAGCAGCTACGTGGACCTCATCTACTTCCTACGAGAAGCATGAGTCCGACCGACAGCTCTATAACTAAAAAATCTCACAACATGCCCCGGGAGTGCTAAAGCTCACGAAGCTACCTAAAGTCGAGATTCACAGCTATAGTAGCTACGCGAACTCGCCTACCTCCTATGGAGACAACGAGTTCGGCTGCCGGCTCTATAAGTTGGAAATCCCACATTTCTTCCTTTTGCAGGTACAGCTCTAGAAGCCCCAAAGCCAAAACTGAAGCCTAAAGTGACCCCGTGAGTCAACTGCTCCATCAAAGTAGCCAACTCAACTGCCCGTCCTATAGCAAAGTTTTGCAAGATGCCTCAAGTAGGCAAGGCTCTAGAAGCCCCGAAGCTGAAACAAAAACCTAAGTGACGATATGGGATCAACCGCTTTGTTGAAGCAGCTCACCCAGCCATCCGTCATATGGTAAAGTTTCGCAAAAGACATGGCAAAATTGAAGGATGAAGCAAAAACAAGGAAAATTGTTTATTAAATTTCTAGCAAATTGATAAACTGGCTCGAAGGCCAACAAGGTTTAAGGAAAGCAGAACAAAAAGGAAAAGAAGAAAATTCCTAAGTCTAAGCAAAAAGACTACTCCTTGGCACCCTGCCCAACCACTAGTTCCTCGACCGCCATGCCTTCAGCAACTGCACCACTCCCACCAGCCAAAGCTTCCATCAGCTCATCCTCAGCCACCCCTGCCTAGACTACCTGACCCTCAGCTGCTCTACCAAAGGCAACCTCAAATGAGAAATCAAGCAGATCAACTAGAGAAATGGAAAAAGTCTCGAAGTCTTTCTCGAAAAACTCATAATCCGATGGCCTGCCCTGAAGATGGTCTACATAGCCAAGCTTGTAGAAATTGGCCTGACAAGAGGCAAGCGCCACTTTGTGACCAACTTTCTCATTTTTCAGCTACACATTCTCCTCAACAAGCCTAGTATGAGCACCCTGCAGCTCATCCAGTTCCTTTTTCAGGTTCTCACTAGCAGACAGTGCACCTTGCAGATCCACTTCCATGAACTCAAGCTTACTGGCAAACTCCTTAAGACGAGACACTTCAGCATGCATGAAGATAAACTCCTCATCCTTGGCAAAACAAGCAGATCGTAGCTCTGACACGCTTAAGGTCCTCGACCACCGGAGAAACACGACTGATTTCCTTCTCTGCAGCTTCCAACATCGCCTAAGTTGCACTAAGCCTAACATTCAAATGGGCAGCCTCCTCACAAGCGATCTCCAACTGCAAAGAAGTGGGGGAAGAGACATCAGACCCTTTTAAAATATCAAGTTCAGATTCGAGTTTCTCGATCTTTTCGGCAGTCGAGCGAAGCTGAGCCGCCAGCGCCACTTCAGCTTTCTTAGCACACTTAACAACATCCTGATCAACGCGCATAGACTTAGCTGCCAGGATCAAAGTCTTATGCATTACAGCAATCAGGCAAGACCTCCTCGAGTATGTAGGACGCTTCGCAAATGAGTCTGAGTGGATGACAACTTTCCCAACACTGTCAACAAACTTGGCGCATACATCAACATCCTCAAGCAAGTCAGCCTTTAGTAGCGCATAAACCTCAAGAAACTCTCTAGCCTCAGACTTGGTGGATCTCTCACAACTGCCCGTGCGAGCAAATTTCCTCTTTTCAGTAGACGAGTCAGTCACAACGGCATGAGGAGTAGGCCCAGGCGCCACCTTAACAGCAGAATCCACCTTCCCACTCTTCATAGCGGCGAGCCTCTTAGAAGCAGAACCAGACTTAGCTCCCGACGAACGCTTCGATACAAACCTGGACGCTGGAGGCACCACCGAACTCTTCCATTAGGCAAGTCTCTCAGCAATGGATGCAATTACCTTCAGAGTAGCAGGTTTCACAGGCTCAGGCTCAACGATCATCTTCGCCCCCTTGGGGAAAATTAGATCAATGGCAAGTTTCTTAACAGCAGACGAGCTCCCACGAACAACGGAGGAAGTTCTTGGCTTCTTATCGACCGAAGGCTCATAAGCAGGTGAGGAAGATCTTTTCTTTCCACCCTCGTTGGCAGCAGGCTCTACAGCAGCGATCGGGCGAGCCAACACCTGATCCTTTATCCCCTTTATCTCTTCCTGCGGAGGCAGGCCACCTTTCTCCTGACGAAGAGGGCTAAGCAGCCAACGCCACTCACGGTACTCAGCAAGAATGCCCAAGGTGACGTGCACTTTCTTCATATCTGTCGAAGTCCTTGGAGTTGAGCCAAGCTCTGAATCTACACAAAGTAAGAAAGACGATCAATAAATTGAAGTCATAGAGCAGCTTAACAAAAATTGAAGTAGGACAAAAATGAAGCAGTTCACTTACCACTGATAAAGGTAGCTGGACACGTAGCCTAGGAGAAGAGTCCGACTCCCACTTTCCACTCACCTCTAAGGTATCTCACGCCCATTCATGGTCACCTTTGCTAGAAGCATCGAACAGCCTATGGCGAGATCTCAACAACCCCATGCATTCCTTGTGGCCGATCTCAAAGAATTACTAAAACTCATTTATGGTCAAGCCGAGCTCAAAGAACTTGCTTAAGTTTAAGAATCCCACCATCGCACGAACTGCATTTGGGGAAAACTGAGCAGGCGTGCATTCCATGGAGCAAATCACCTCCTGGAAAAGACGCGGCATGAGAAAAGTGAATCCTAACACAAAGTAATACGGATGGAATTTGATAGCTCTCCTCCTAGCAGAGGCACCCTCTCCACATGGTTCATGGCCGCTATCTTCTTTCACCCGCTTAACGCGGACCCTAGACGGAATTGCATGCTTGTACGCCTCAAGAAAATCCCGAAACAACTCGTCGGAGTTAATCTTGACATGCGCAACCTTGAAGTGACCCACCTTGACAATACAAAGGTGGAGGATATTCGTCACTGCTGCCGTCGAAAAAAGACATCCCAAGATTTCTGCAAAAAAGCATGAAGGAAAAACATTCCAAAGGCAGCTTGCAAAAAAAAAACAAAAAAAAAAAGCAAGATATATGCATACATATACACATGCATACATATATACATACATATATATATACACATGCATACATATATACATACATTTATATATACACATGCATACATACATATATATATATATATATATACATATATACATATATATACACATACATATATATATACATATATACATATATACATATATACATATATACATATATACATATATACATATATACATATATATACATATATACATATATATACATATACATATAAATATATACACACACACACACATATATATATATATATATACATATATATATACACACACACATATATATATATATACATATATATGTGCAAGGAGTAGGCCCTAAGGCCTCTCGGCCCTCTCTCTCTCTACTGCGTGCAGGCCGACCCAACACAAGGGGAAGCCCACGCCTCTTCTCCCATTTCCGCTCGTGTGCTAGGCGCCCCAGGAAGCAAGGCCAGGTCATGCGACCCAAGCCATTAAAGACCGAAAGCCAGCCCAAGCCGGACTCTCCCTCTCCCTCGCTACTCTGCTGCATGGCCCCATGCTCAGCAGCTCGCAAGGTGTAGCCATGGAGACCCGGCCCAAGCCGATCTCCCCACGCCACCCAACACCTTTGTCGCACCACCTGCAGCTCGTGGCCTCCCTGCCACGCCATTCATGCATCCTTGACACCCACCAAGCCAATTCCTCAAGCCACAAGGCTCCCAAAACTTCAAGAAGAAAAAATTCAAATTTTTCTTACCTTGGTGCGGCACGTAAAAGAAGAAGAACAACGAGAAATGACTCTTTGCAGGGGCAAGAAGAGAAGAACGCTAAGGGAGGAGGAAGAAAAAATATCCTCTGGCTTCTCTTTCTTGTTGGAATAATGATTGTTCTCCAAATTTATTTAATCCCCTGCTTAAGGCAAAGTTAAATACGTATTGGGGGCAATTATTTTCCTTTTCCTAGAAGAAGTCTATCTCCAAATCAAGGAAGAAGATCAAGTTCAAATTGGGAAACAACTCTACAAAGCCAAGCAGCTTGGGATTTCTACACCTACTGCCCTTTCCATGCGTGCAACATAGTACGTGTGGGGGCATTTGTGGACCCTAAAATAATCCCAAAAATTCTAGAGGCGACACGTAGACTTTTATTCAAGAAGGACAAGATTGCCCTCAATAAATGGGCAAACTTCTCAGATTCTCCCATGCGCAGCTCACATCCCTGGATGACTCAGCAGCTGAACACAACTGCCCACAACTCACCTGCCCTTGGAAAGGAATTAAAGATAAGGATTAATTACCCAAATCCTATCTTTAATACATTCCTACTTGAAGAATAACTCCAATCAAGTAAGTAATCCTAATTTATTTAAATTAGGATAATTACACCATTATCTCAAGGTATTATTTCCTATTTAATATCTTGGGAATATTTAGAGAATATCTCTCCATTAAACACTATATGGCCGGCCCTATCCCTATAAATACCCCATATTCTACCAAATTTTTAGAGCTTTTTGCAACCCTAAAAAGCCTTAAACACTTTAGTCTCTCAAAGAAACTAACTTAGGCATCGGAGATCCGTTGACCTAACCCCCCCCACCTCGTGGGCGCGTGAGGCTTAGATCTTTGATCAAAGGTGTTGATTGTTTTGCAGGTGCATTTTTGTCAAAATAGAAGACGGCGGAAATTTGCATCGACATAGTTCACCTGGGTTCGAGCTTTGAGAGCTATGGAGCTCTCGGCTTCAATGGTGGATCACTCCATGTTGACCCGATGATGCATGCAAACACATATTCATGTTCCTTGAGTCACAGGGATGTTCAATATATGGTTTTTGGGGTTCGAGCTTTGCCATAGTTCTTGGGTTTCTTGGTGGTTTTTTTTTTTTTTTTTTTTTTTTTTGGCATGCACCGAGAGGAAGAGTGTGAGGAGAGCTTACGGGAGAGAGAGAGCTGGAAGAAAGAAGGAGAAGGGGATGGAGGGAGCGAGGGAGAGAGAAGGAAGAACCGGTCAAAGAGAGAGAGAGAGAGAGAGAGAGAAAGAAAGAAAGAAAGAATTAAAATAATAACGTGATGTGTGTGTAAGGAGAGATTTTTCAGTGTGATCGATACACGGGGTAGTACACCATGTGTCACTAAACAAATAGTGGGATATGTGTGCTAAAAAGTTAATAACTTAAAAAATAAAATTTCCCACCATTTATATTAAAACACGTGGTGTACCACTTATGTTCCCATCACAACTAAAAATTTCTCGTGTGTAAGAGAGAGAGAGAGAGAGAGAGAGAGAGAGAGAGAGAGAGATAGAGAGAGAGAGAGAAAATAATGAAGTGATGTGTGGGTAAGAGAGAGGGAGAGAACCATGTGGGGGAACCGGCCAAAAAGAAGGAAAAATGATGGTGATGTGTGAGATGGAACAAGTGTGGGTTTTCAAAACCCAAAATAAATATTATTTTGGGAATTGTTATTAGCACTCCAAAAATCCCATTTGGCACTCCAAATTTTTCATAATTGGAAAGAAAAATACACTTGTGAGGAAAATACACTTGTGAGGAGTGTAGAATGAGATTTTTGGAGTGCTAATAACAATTCTCATTATTTTAATTCCTACTTGTACACTAAATAAATTAGATATCATGAGTGATTTGAACAAAGCCTATTTAAGGCTGATTTAAGCTTCCCCACGCTAGACCAAGGTGCACACAACACGAGAAAATTAGAATTTATCTCATGTGGATTTGCACTATTTCGAACATAACTTATTCGTTATAACTCCGAATTGAGTTCAATCTATGGCCACGTGTTCGTAACAATGAGTACTATTCAAGAATAGTAAAATAAGACTGGAAAAATGAAAAAAAATTTGAGGTTCACGTGGCATCTCAGGGGTAATTTGATAATTTCACTACTACTGAGAATAAAATACAATAAATCTCGGGACAGGATGTCACAGGAGAAGAACACATAATATTTTGGAGAAATTTGCTAGGCTTTGACGATTTGTATTACAAGATGTTTTCTATTCTTGTTTTTAATAATATTTTGTTTTATGATTGTTAGAAACTAATTTTCGTTTACTAAGGCGAGGCCATGAGCCTTAGCAAGAATATGTAGTTTCTTTTCAATTTGCTTATGATATTATGCATGCAGGTTTGAATTATTAATCACCGGTTTAAACTATCTAATTGGCTTAATGCTTAGCTACCATTAGGATCTTTAGAAAAGTAATTTGATGTCATTTTTGTCGGAGGTTGGTCCTTGAAATTGACGAAGGCTTCTTGTGGTTAATATGTGCAAGTTCACCTAGGATGAATACCACGTCTTAAGAGTTGTATGGTTTTTCGAAAGGTTTCACAAAGCTTAATAAGTCATGCATGTTTAGATTTGATATGAATACCACGTACGGGTTGCATGTTTGATATACGCTCTATGTTGGGGGTCCAAGTAGGCATACTTTAGGAAAACCTAACCTTCAAAATATGCATGTGTAATTCATAAGTAATTGGAAGAACTACATAGGATTGTTAAGATGACGGCGGAAACCTAGGCTTTTACAATTAATTAAGATTTGGTTTGATACAAATTATTCATTCAATTCATGTGGAGAATGACCCTGTACTCTTACAATTATTTTAGGTACTTTTATCCCTACTTTTGCAGGTGGTAAAAATCTTATCAACCATCTTCAAAATAATTAAGTGCTCACACAATCTCTGTTTACCGGCCACGCCTTACAAAACACTCCTGAAAAAGATAAGGCATCTAGTGTTAAGGGGAGTTGGGAATCAGCCTTGTGGACACAATGAAGACAAACCTAACACCTAGTGTTTATCGAAGTTTTGGACACCCAATGACAAATCCCATACACACCAAGGATAACAAGAAGACTCAAGTAGAACAAAGTTGCAGAAACTTGTTCTTAAACTTTAATTTTTTATTGTTAAAACTTGTCTCATCACTTGAATTCAATCTCTAACTTCTAAAACATGTTTATGAAGTGTTTTTAATATTAAAAATTGTCTCTTACAGATTGATAAATCGAATTGGAGGTGACATTTGTTCAAGCATCACAATAGATCAACAACAGTTTGGTATCGACCTGTCCCTTTTGGGAGTCGAACCTAAGACCTTCTACTCAACTAAGACATTTTATGTCAATTACAAAACAGTATAACCTGTAACAAAAACACTTCCCTAAGGAGAATTATAGAAGCTCAAAATTGCAACTATTGGATAATTACACATCCTCAACTGACGAGGATTAAATTTCTGATATTAAAGAGGACACCAATAGTCCTTTATTCAAGTGCTATTCAACTTCCACCAACGCACTACTTCTCTTATCATAAGACATCCTTTCAGCCGTTCTATTAGTTATTTGGGCCCTCTTGTTTGTGTTACTCGCAGCTTTCCTTTCGACGGACCTCTGCATGATCCTGATCGGTATTCCACCCAAATCAAAGTCTTCCTTCAAAGACCTTTTAAAGAACCTGATGTCTGTTTCCGAAAGCTCTTTCTTCCCACTCAGAAAGGCAACAAAAGTGGGTGGTCGGGCCTTCACCTGCGTGAAGTACTTCACTTTTGGTTAAGCAGACTGATCTTTTCAAGAATGCCTGATCATAACCTGATCAGACATGGGAAAAGACAAACAGTTACTTCCAAATGACCTTTATGATGGTGGATGGATGGATGATGCATAGAAGGTACCATCAACTCACCTTACGTAACCAACGGTTGAGACGAGCTGTTGACAATCTTGAACACCTGTTTGGGTTAAAACTTGAACTTTGGGCTCAAGATGAGGTTGGCCCAAAAGGAGGTTTAGAAGGGGAAAAGCCCGAAGCCCAACGAACAGCCCAGAAGGCAGAAAAAACCTTTCCCGACTAGGTGCAGATCATTTGCACCACTTGCTCACCTGCCTAGAGACCAAGCGGTGTAGACCAGCCAGCTAATCAGCCCAAAAGTACTTTACAGTGGCAGTACAAGTAAATAGCGGATGAGTCACTACCCTTCAAGATGCATTCGGGCAATATTACTGCTACAAGAGGCCAGGCCGAAGTGTCTATAAAAGAAGAAAGAGAAATCAGACATAGGGACTGAAGGAAATTTTGTGAAAAACATGTTCATTTGAATAACATCTATAACATGCAATTAACAATTAAAAGGCGGAATCATGCTTGCATGCATTCAAAAACAAAACATCAACCATGAAATTCAAAGCCTAGTAGATTGGTGAACCAAGACTCAACTCAAATCAAAGTGAGTTGAGAAATTTATACCTTTGTAGATTCCTCTTTGCATAAGCAAAGGCTAATCACCCAAAGAGAGGGCCTTCATTCCTTGCATCTTAAATCTATGGATTTGGATGGAAGAATATGATTCTCCAAGTTCTCAAAATAGAGAACCTCTAAGTCTCCACACCAAGGAGAGATTGGAGAAGAAAATGAGTGACCTTGGAGTAGTAGTATGGCTAGATACACCCTCCAAGGGGCCGGCCTCTTTAGAGAGAAATGGAGAGACATGTTCTCTCCAATTTTCTCCAAAACAAACCCTAAATGAATTTTGGCTATAAAGTCATATTTATACCTTAATTCGTTGGAGTGGCAAACTTGTAAATAAGTCCAAAACCCACTCCAAAAGCATTATGGCCGGCCTTGGGGTTTCATTGGGCCTTAAGGTCCAAAACTATCCCGAGGTCTATAACGAACTTATTCGTTTGATTAATTAACATATTAATTAATCCTTGTCATAAATAATTAAACCATTTAATTATTCTTACTCATCTCCATTGTTTCTTCAATCTCCACCTTACACGGTGTACGATCCATTAGGTTCCTTTTAACGAGGCAGTGGGCGATTAAAACCATTTTACATCGATTGTGAATTGAAACTTACTTTCAATTCTCCCTTTAGTGATTACACACGTTTAGGGCTTCCACAAACCATGAGTGACACCTAGCAGCATATCATGGTTACCCAAGCTAATCAGAAGAGGTGGAGAACCTATTCAGTTTAGGATTACAAATGCAATACGGTCTTTCTCTAATACAATACTCTTGACCACATTGTTTGGTTTGATAGTTTATTCATGTCTACTATCCAATGTGATTCGTGTGCTTATATGATTACCTTGAATGTGATTTGGAACGCATTCCTTAATCTCATTCATACTCTGGCCAAAGATTTTAATCATATCATAGAGTATTCTCCCCCAAACGGATTGAAGGTTAGAGATCCCTTGTTGCGCATTTACTTGCCTCCATGGCTAAGTGGCTTAACCCCAACGATGCCGTGGACACCCCGATAGGGTGACTTTGACATAATCAAAGATCAAGGACTTAACCACAAGACAACTGTGATGCCTCAGGTCAAAGGACTACTTTGTATTATCCCAACCATGAGTTCTCATGTGACATGAATATGAGAACTCTTCGTTGACCGTGTTCAGTGAACTCATTCTCTATTGAGCACCTACGTACTTGTCTTGATGTCACACACATCAATGACTCGAGACTAGTCACTCTCCCTGAGAGAAGACATAGCACGTACTGATCTTAAGGGACTGTCAATGCCCAATTAGCAATCCTATGATCAGGAACGTTTAGGATGTGTCTACGAAAGAATGGTCTCATGAATCTAACTTCTTTAGATTGCATTCTCCCAATCACATATTCCTTGGACTTTATCGTTTAAGCATATAACATTTATATGAGACGGCTTAAAACAATAATATTTGCCCTTGATATTAAACTAGATTAGTTTAACATGTGAAATGTCCGTAAAGTATCATCACATGATTGGTTTTAGGGCACATTTCCAACAATCTCCCACTTGCACTAGAGCCAATCAGCTTAGTCATCAGTGATGATACCTCTTCTGTAGTCATTTCATAAATGGTTGAGTAGTAAGCCTAGACAATGGATATCTATATGTTATCCATAGAAGCATCCTTGAGAATAACGACGTCACCATTATAGAATGTTTAAAGTCATAACTTTAACGAAGAAGTATTCTTTTCATTTCCAAAATTAATATATCATACATATATTCAAATTTAGGAATATGATTAACTCCCACTCATCTTTTGTAAACCTAGTAAACAAAAGATTCATTTACATCTATATGAGAAATCAAACAATTTGATCTTTCTCTCATAAGACGCTTATGGCTCCCACTAGCTTGCTAAGATCCATGATGGATGGATCTCTACAACTTACATGTTTTGTGATTCATAGTTTTAGACATATATTATCAAGACTATCTTAATAATGGTTTCGGAAACCCATATTATGTCCAAATATTGAATCACCATTTAGTTGTAGCTAGCAATCTTCGAATTAATTGAAACTAAGACTACGTCAAAAATGGTTCCTTCAAAGTCAACCATTCTCTTGATTGTAGTCACCTTAAGCTACCAATTAGCTATGAATGTTTCATTATTTCGTGTCAAATGGTACTTTACCATTTCCTTGAGTATATATCGTATATACACTCAATGTAGTCATAAGGATTTTCATTCTTATTTCTTTCGAATTAAGAGGTGCAACTCTATGACATAGTCATAAAGTTCAAACCATTCAACTGAGACGGTTTATAAATCCTTCTTGACTACCTTGGAGCTTGTGGTATAGGAACTAGGTTGTTATATTTGTTGATTATCATCTTGTCTCTCAAAGAACCCATTCTTTGAGTTCTATCTTTCGTTCATTGCTCTATCTTAGGCAAATCATATTGTAGGATTACAATGAACTACCCAACAAACAACATTTGTTAGTTGGTTTATAGAAGTGATATCCAAAGGTTAATTTAAGGATATCCTTAAGATAATTTTCAAACAAATATTGCTTATTGGCACACAACCCCAAATCTTAACATGATTAAGATTTATCTTTCTTTCTAACTACATCCTATGGAGTCATGAAAACTTTGGAAGATCTTCTAATTGACAATCATATTGTTTTAGAAGTATATATCCTATATATGGGTAATTGATAATATCCAACGAACCAAATCTTATTCAAGTTCGTTATTCTCCTTATGGAGAAATCCATTATCATATGATGCTTCTTTCCTTGATATCTTTCAAGAAAACTATTCTAAAGTGTTACCATTCCTTGGATCAAATCTAAGGATGTAAATACTTTGGACGTCTTACTCATCAACTTACATTTCTTGAATTCTTTGAAACCTTTTGCAAAGTATTCGGACTTGTGTTTATTTAAAATAAACTATAGTCCAACCGAGGGTGATCTTCGGTGAATGTCATACAACATGAGTAGTATTATGTTGTGGACAAGTGCCACTAACATCTAAGTGAATTAACCTCAACAACTTTGTGATTCTTTCTTCTTTCCAAAAGAATAAAGATTCGAACATTTCGCCTCTATACAATTTTAATAAGAAGGTATTGGATCCGGATCTAACGATCCAAAGTATCCATCTATGACCAACTCGTAATTTATGTTTTAGAGGTATCACAACTTTAGTTGGGATTAGTCACTACCTTGCAACCTTTTGGGTTTTAAGCATCGTTATATTCTAAACAGTTAACACTACCATATCATCTCTACTATAGAGATAATCAATTAGATTACTATAATCCAATCATTGATTAATAAAGAACAATGTTTTGTCAAACAAAACATTCATCCATCTCTACTATAGTGACGGAATTAAGTTCCTTAAAATTGGAATGTAAAGACAATCTTTGTTTTTCCATTTTCTTTGGTAGTTCATATGAGGAAGTAAGTACCATCTGCTTTCGCAGAGATCTATTTTTTATTCACGTTCCGAATGTGAAGCACCTTTTTCTTCTCTCATATATCTTCTACTTCTTATTAGTCATACTTTTACAACGATTTGTAAAACATAGTTACTAATACGGAATCAAACATTCAAGTAGAAGAACCAACTGTTTTGAACTATTCAAGAACAATTTACAACACCTTCGAAAGGTGTGTTCTTGACACTTGCAAGACATTTCTTGCAAATACCCCTTCCAATGTCCATCCTTTCATAAAGAAAGTTTGTTCCCTTGGAGTTATTTTGCGTTCTTCATTTGACTTCTCCTTTGACTACCATAGTCAAGGTCCCTAAACTCCCACTATCTCTCTTGAAACTTATTTCAATTGTGTTATACACATCAAACAATTTGGAGAGCATGTGTTTATTGTTCACTACATAGTTTACAATAAACTTAGTGAATCATTAGGTTAGGGACATAAAGGTGAAGTCCTAGCCTTAGTTTCCGTCTCGTTAAGTGTATTATCACTTCAACACTCAATGATTCAAAATCATTATAAGTCCATGTTGATGGACTATTTTTGTCAACCAACCATTATGTTCTAAACATAATTACAAACTTTCAAGAGTTGTTTAAGGCAACTCTAATTTCTTCATACAACAATTTGTAAGTGAAGAATCATGGCACATAAAGTGTCCATGCCATTGTGCTTTCTTCTTAAGTTCTTTGTTCATTTAACAAAGAAACAAGCACTAGTGTTTGCATTGACTAAGGGTTTTTCAAAGCAACTCATTATTTCTTCATACAACGATTTGTAAGTGAAGAACTAATAACACTAAAAGTGTCCTTGTCTTTATGCTAATCTTCGTAAGTTCCTTTGTTCATATAACGAAGGAATAAGCATCGGTTGTTTGTGTTGTCCTCTTCATGATAGACTTTTCTAACATATTCTTCCAATGATTCATTATCATTAGGAAGATTGTGAGGATGAGACTACTTAGGTACATATCCAATCCTTTTAAGACATTCTTTGGGATTGTGGTACCAAACTAAAACATTCGGTTTTTATTTGTCAAGTGTTGGATAGCGTTTGCAAATATATTGGTAAACAAATACATAACGAATATAAATTGATTGATTTTAAGCCATTTGATTCGGGTCTTTAAATCAAATAGCACCACCCACTATTTTTGGCAAATTCCATATCCCTCATTGGAATTCGAGAGTTTTGGATGGAACTCTTAGTAGGGTATGGGAGGCTCACTATTACCAAGCCCACCTCACAATGATATGATATTGGCTAGCATTAATAATAATGAGAGAGTACGCTTACTCATTTGCATCTCTTGCAAGTACCCATCTTATTTGGCCTCTAGAGAATGTTACCTCACAATGATATGATATTGGCTCCATTGCACTTAGTTAAGTCATTCCCACCATGCTTAGTTCGTGAAGGGGTTCAAGAATAGCCTCACAATGATATGATATTGGCTATCCTCGTTGCCTACACTAACCTCATCATATGTTTATGGATTCCTCCTGAGTATAAGCATGCACTTTGTACTCCCCCATGATAGGGTGAAGCCGGTGTACAAGTCATAAACGATTGGATCCCACCATGGTGGAAGGCCACGAAAGAGTGTTCAAAGCACTCTCACGCTTATCAACTTAATAATAGTTTGGTTGAGGGTTTTTAGGTCTCATCACACACAAATATTCATTTTAATCTTTATTAAAACAATTTTGGTCCTATTACAACTATTGGTCCATTCGATTGAATTTAGTTGTATATAATACTCCCACTACGCTTATAAAACGTTTTTTAAAGCAAGAGTATATGATACTACTAACATAAACTTTGCATTCATTTAATGGACTATATAGTTGCCTTAGGGCCTTAGGATGACTATGAACCTTTGTTTAGATTCAACACGAGCCTAGTGTTGAATCTCGGACTAGGGATGGTGATTGATTTTAGTTACGCATTTAATCACATTAAGGCGTGTTGTCTTAGGGGCGTTGGACCCAACTACTCCATTTTCATGCATATCAAATAAAACAAGAATGGAGTACTTTAAAGTAAAGAAGAGCTTATGCTCTTTTACAACAATTGATCAAAATAAATTACTTTAAAGTAAAGAAGAGCTTATGCTCTTTTACAACATTTGATCAAATCAAATTACAACCAAAATTAATCTACACATTCCCATGGTTCAAACAAATTTGAAACGGCCTTTCACATAGCTCAATTATCGTAGGCTTAGGTTCATAATCACCCTTTAATTAATTAACGCTTTAACTAATTAAATTGAATGCAACATTTTCATTTGGTTTTTGTATCCATAAAATTGATTTAAATGGAGCTAAATGAAATGAAAATCCAATTCTCATTTAAAGAGACAAAACAATTTTGTTCTCAACCTAATTTGGGCCATCATGCAATAACCACAACCTTTTGGGCTATATTTCAAAACTTTTGGGGTCACTTTGTAAAAACACAAAAGTCCACTACTTCATGTAATTACACTAGAACCCAAAATTTAATCATTGCAAAAACTTCATTAAAGGAGCAAAACAATTTGTCCTTTAGCGTTTTTGGACCTAAACGTAAAAACGTAAACTTTTGGGCCGAAGTGCAAATACACAAAAGTATCAAAACTTTATGTAATTGCATAAAAGCCCCAAAAGTACTCCCACTTGAGGGAGGGCCGGTTTTGGAGAAGAAAAGGGGTGATGTGTGTGTTGATTTTTGAGTTTTGACATAAAGCATGCAAGTGGTGCAAGTGGTGTGTGTGAAAGGGAATTAATCCTTTCACACCCACCATTATTTCTATCACCATTTAAACAAATATCTAATGCAATTAAACATTTGAAAAAACATAAAACACAAACTTTATGAAATAAATCAAAACTTTGAATCAAAACACAAACCTTTTTGTTCTTGGCAAAAATGTCAAGAACAATCAAGAACATTCATGAAAAACTCAAAAAATTTCCATGAACATTTTTCATTCAAAAACATCCCAAAACCATTTTAACTTTAGGGAAATAACATATAACCAAACTAGGGTACATAGGGGTTCCAAAAGTTACTTGAAAACACTTTTAACAAGTCAAACAAGAACCCAAAATTCCACCCTTTAGATTTGGCCGAAAATCCCCAAAGTCATGGCACCAAATTTTAGCTCCAATATTCATGCTCATATGAACTACATCTACAACATTTGAGATGGCAAATTTTCTAGCAAAATTTACATTCAAAGAAACAAGAATAAAGCTTGTAACATTTACAACTTTTAAATCACAAACTATGAACTACAAAACCCAAAAGGATTCACCAACTACTACACCTAGGCTCTGATACCACTTGAAGGAAATTTTGTGAAAAACATGTTCATTTGAATAACATCTATAGCATGCAATTAACAATTAAAAGGCGGAATCATGCTTGCATGCATTCAAAAACAAAATATCAACCATGAAATTCAAAGCCTAGTAGATTGGTGAACCAAGACTCAACTCAAATCAAAGTGAGTTGAGAAATTTATACCTTTGTAGATTCCTCTTTGCATAAGCAAAGGCTAATCACCCAAAGAGAGGGCCTTCATTCCTTGCATCTTAAATCTATGGATTTGGATGGAAGAATATGATTCTCCAAGTTCTCAAAATAGAGAACCTCTAAGTCTCCACACCAAGGAGAGATTGGAGAAGAAAATGAGTGACCTTGGAGTAGTAGTATGGCTAGATACACCCTCCAAGGGGCCGGCCTCTTTAGAGAGAAATGGAGAGACATGTTCTCTCCAATTTTCTCCAAAACAAACCCTAAATGAGTTTTGGCTATAAAGTCATATTTATACCTTAATTCATTGGAGTGGCAAACTTGTAAATAAATCCAAAACCCACTCCAAAAGCATCATGGCCGGCCTTGGGGTTTCATTGGGCCTTTTAGGCCTTTGTGAATCATTATTCATTAAGTTGTCATACAACTTAAGTCAATGGGCTTGACGTTCGAAGCCCATTGGGCCTTAAGGTCCAAAACTATCCCGAGGTCTTTAACGAACTTATTCGTTTGATTAATTAACATATTAATTAATCCTTGCCATAAATAATTAAACCATTTAATTATTCTTACTCATCTCCACTGTTTCTTCAATCTCCACCTTACACGGTGTACGATCCATTAGGTTCCTTTTAACGAGGCAGTGGGCGATTAAAACCATTTTACATCGATTGTGAATTGAAACTTACTTTCAATTCTCCCTTTAGTGATTACACACGTTTAGGGCTTCCACAAACCATGAGTGACACCTAGCAGCATATCATGGTTACCCAAGCTAATCAGAAGAGGTGGAGAACCTATTTAGTTTAGGATTACAAATGCAATACGGTCTTTCTCTAATACAATACTCTTGACCACATTGTTTGGTTTGATAGTTTATTCATGTCTACTATCCAATGTGATTCGTGTGCTTATATGATTACCTTGAATGTGATTTGGAACGCATTCCTTAATCTCATTCATACTCTGGCCAGAGAATTTAATCATATCATAGAGTATTCTCCCCCAAACGGTTTGAAGGTTAGAGATCCCTTGTTGCGCATTTACTTGCCTCCATGGCTACGTGGCTTAATCCCAACGATGCCGTGGACACCCTGATGGGGTGACTTTGACATAATCAAAGATCAAGGACTTAACCACAAGACAACTGTGATGCCTCAGGTCAAAGGGCTACTTTGCATTATCCCAACCATGAGTTCTCATGTGACATGAATATGAGAACTCTTCGTTGATCGTGTTCAGTGAGCTCATTCTCTATTGAGCACCTACGTACTTGTCTTGATGTCACACACATCAATGACTCGAGACTAGTCACTCTCCCTGAGAGAAGACATAGCACGTACTGATCTTAACGGACTGTCAATGCCCAATTGGCAATCCTATGATCAGGAACGTTTAGGATGTGTCTACGAAAGAATGGTCTCATGAATCTAACTTCTTTAGATTGCATTCTCCCAATCACATATTCCTTGGACTTTATCGTTTAAGCATATAACATTTATATGAGACGGCTTAAAACAATAATCTTTGCCCTTGATATTAAACTAGATTAGTTTAACATGTGAAATGTCCGTAAAGTATCATCACATGATTAGTTTTAGGGCACATTTCCAACAGGGACACTCAATCAAACAAACAAATACAAGCACAAACTCTGCTCAAAGCCAGATTTGCCTTCAAACGAAGCTGTAGTCAGCCCAAGCCTTCATCCCTCTCGGGATCAACCCTCACCCAAACCTTTTGTAATAGCTCTGCTACCTCGTCTTAAAACTTGCTGTAGTATCGATTTCTTTCTGTAAACTCATCTCCCTACCCCCTTTCTAAAGCTCTCAAACCCCTTGATAAACCACAAAGATAGGAAGTTGCAAGACGATCAGCCTTACCCGACAAGGTGAAACATTGCTCGACCCTCTTTGGTTTTGTCTTTTCATTCATTAGCCTAGCAATATGTTGTATACTTCCAGTTGTATTCAGGTTATTTTTAGTAAGATGACGACTAAAAGACTCTCTCAGTTCTTGAATCCGATTTGAATATGTCTTCACAGTTTAAATCAGATCTAAGTGCTAAGCTCTCGGGCATGTAAGATTGATCATTCAAAAGTCCTTGGTCTCAAGGCATAAAAAAGAACTTTATGTGGACTTAACCCATCCACGACAGTCCTTGATAAACAAGAAGACTGAAGTTACTTGGGGCGCAAGTAATCGACCTATCTCTTAGTTTTATTTCTATTATATTATGATTATAGTAGAACGTTTGAGTATAGAAGGAATTGTGATGGGAAGCCTCAAGGCCTATATCTAAGGCCCTACAAAGGCACCTATTTGGGTTCATTCTGCTCTGCGGGCTCGGATAATCAGAAGTATAATGGTTATAACACTTCTGCAATCAATGAAACAGACATTGTATATTCGAGTACTGGGTTAGTTCTTGATTGGAAGCCTCAAGGCCTACACCTAAGGCCCCACAAAGGCACCTGTCATAACTAACATAGCCTCTCGGGTATATGTACAACTAAAACTCAACATCCGTTTTACATCTGCCATGTTAAAGATGGCAGTGGCACGCATGAGCACTTAAAAGTTAATCTTGATTACGAGCCTCAAGGCCTATACCTAAGGCCCCACAAAGGCACCTTTCAAAGTTAACTATGTCCTTCTCTTTCAGCTTTGCCCGACAAGCCCGCCAAGCCCGCCAGTGAAGCAGAAGCCCGACAGAAAGCATCAACCAGCGCCAACCTCTCACGGAGGTGTGTGCTCGTCGGCTAGGAAACATCCCTGGCGAAAATTCCAG